>NC_051175.1:116098365-118498365 GCF_013339725.1 Rhipicephalus microplus
ATGAACGACGAGTACTGGGATCGTGATGGTGGACCCATTTTCATTTACACCGGTAACGAGGACAATATCGAAGGGTTCGCTGAGGCCACGGTAAGTCTTGTGTATCGGCAGTTGCGGAATGCGATGTCTTTGCTGAGTGTCATTGCTTTTTCTCAATTAACTGAATGTAAGGAAAGGGTATTTGGTGCCAAGAAGTGACGCCGGCTACTCCCATTTTCTCGCACAGTCGGTGATATTGAAAAGCAGAGATCAAACATTAAACTATAGCACAACTCCCACGCATAATAATATTTATAATTGATGGGGTTAATATTTATAATTAATGATGATTACGAGAGACACCGTGGTGGAGTAGTCCGGAAATTACGGAGCCCTCCATGACAACAGAACTTCAGCGCAGTCTCAGTTGTTGAAACAAGTACCCACTCAACACAAATCTCTACAAAGCATTCATACAAAGAATTCATACAAATGCGATTTCCGCACATCAAACACAAGTTGACTGGGATGTCGGAGTTGATCACAACACACTTGTGAATTATCTTAAGTGTCGCGTCTTAACTCAAACAGTCACGTTTGGACAACAAAATCTGCTCAAGTACGAAGTGGCCACAAAAAACATTAAGAAAAAACGGCTGATCGACAGTAATGGCAAAAAATTATTCAAATCTAAAACATTTGCGATGTCTTAGAATATTACAAGAAGTGCACTAGGGCAGGCACAACAGTGTTTTGAAACATTTTTCCAGCCTTGAGTTGGAAGTTTTGCTAGTGTCACTCGCGTTTCAAGCATACCAAATTACACACGCAGGGTGCCTTGTGGGAGTGGGCCCCCGAATTCGGGGCCCTCGTTGTCTTTGTGGAGCACAGGTTCTTCGGCAAGTCCCTGCCGTTCGGCAACAGGTCCTTCGAGGTAATAAGCCTGTTTGCATTTACAATTTTTTTACTAATGGTACTGACCCTGCATAGCGAGGGAAGCAAACATATTTTCTGAGCAGCGCCTCGCTTGCTTGTTACGTGAGCCTAACTGCTTTTCATTCGAATCCATTTCTCATGCTTTCCTGTTGTACTTTACATACCAGTTATGTTATCGATGGTGGCAAAAAAGAGGGGAGGCACTGGTGGTATTCATTCCGAATTTGGGGAAAACCCCAGAACTTGCAATCCTTCGACCCATCTCACGCCCTGCGTGGGAAGGTTGCAGAGCACACCATTCAGAAACACATTTCGTACCCTGTAGAGAAGAGGAATTTATTTCCATACAACATGGTTGGCTTCCGTCCGGCTTTGTCGACGCAGGATGCAATGAAGCTCATCAACTGCCAAGTAATCGACAATCCAACCAAAGACGTCTCTGCTATTCTGGGTTTAGATATGGAAAAAGCTTTTGACTACGTGTGTCACGCACACATTCTGAATGCCATATCTGATCTCAATTTCTGCGCAGCCTTCCACTGTTACGTAAGCTTCTTTCTCAAATGGCGGAAAGCTACACTTAAAATCGGAAACCTAACAACGGAGGCTTTCAAACTTAGCCCTATAAAGGCATAGCGTGAGGAGTAGTTGTTTCATCGCTATAATTTAACAAAGAAATGAGAGGCTTCTCTATGTTACCCCAGGAATTCCTAGTTACTGCATTATAGACCGATCAGACGAGGTTTCAAGCCCAGATGATGGAAACTATTCGCAGATGTCGGTATCAGACTAACCACTCGTGATGAAAACCTTTATTCCTAGAGTCAAACCCATGCACATGTTGTGCATAATTATCGAATTCTATGAATTCAATGGGCTTACATTAGATCGGATCGCCAAAAAATGGTCCTCATACTCATTACTAGAAAGAGAGGAGAAATGGTATAGGAGGAAAGGCAGGTGGGTTAACCCGACCAGGAAAGCCGGTTCGTATTACTAAGGTGCCTAATAGAAGAGGAGGCCCAACAAAGACAATTTACTCTGGCATTCCCATGCCTTTCTCATGAGCAAAATCAACTACGTAGCGCCTATACACAACTTCGATTTTGGAAAAGCTCCAAAATGGTGCTTGGTAGTCTAATGAATGCTGGCATGGAACGCCTGTGTCAATTTGGCGTGTGCAATACGACGTACGAAATCATCGAAGCACGGGAATCAGCCCAGCTGGCTCGATTATCCCGGTTTTTGTCAATGAGAAGAAACTCAGCCATCTTGAACCCCCATCTATCACCTAGCCTCTCTACTCGTGGACCGGCCACACACATTTTACTGCGAAGCTGTGACCATTCATAGTGGGTTGATACCAACTTCTATCACTCCTGTCGCTAGACATCCAGCTCTTCCATGGTGCCTCGCTCAACCAAGTATCATCATTATCCAAACTGGCGTGAAGAAAAAAAAAACCGATTTGTCTTTCCCAGAACTTGAGGAGCTCACCTCATTTCTCCTGTATGAAAAGTACAAAGACTCCATACACATCTACACTGACAGATCCGTTCTGCCGAACAGCTCAGCCAGCGCAGTCATGATAGTTGGTCACGGCGATTAAATTCAAGACAGCCCACACATCAATGACAGCAGTATTGGCAGAAGTTTGTAGCGCATTACTATTCACCAATACTCGACCAGCACGCAAGTGGACTATTTTCAAAAGGCATGTGTTGCCCGCAGCAGTGGTTTTGCATGAGCAAAGACACGGTCGCACGGGAATTGGCCGAGACTATGTACATGCAGAAAGCTGGCGACCTTCGTTCCAGCGTTCCTTCTGTTATTATTTATCGAAATCGGTATAGTGTTTTGGGTGATAGGTTTTGATCTCATTTGGATGCATGAGGATTCCGAAGCTAAGCATACGGAAGAATGAAATTTGAGTGTGCGCTTTTCCGTGTCTTAAGTGTCTTCTTCGCTCCTGTCTAAACATTCGCGCCATAAATTCAAGTTCAGCTTTGCACCAACAAACCCGACAGCAAACGTTAATAAGCTATAGTGCAGCAGATGTTGAATGCGCCGTCTGCGTTTTTGAGAAACCGGCGAATCTCCAAATGAGATGTTCTAAATTTGCTCGACACAGCATTTGACAGTATGAGCATCGTGTATACGTATATGCTCACTCGAAGGTCACGTAGCTTGTGTCGTTTGTCTGGTATGTGCCGTGTGTATCTGTAGTTGGCAATAGCTTTGCTACACCTCAGTTAATCACCACACCCGGAAGACCAAAACCCCCATTCAAGATCTGAGCTGAAGGCTCTGCTATCTGAGCACCGATGCATTACCTTCGCACAAGAATCACAGCACATAGCAAAAGCAAACTATTACAAGCTACATCAGCACGCATACTAAATGACAAGAGAGGGTTTAATTGTCAACAGTAAATTAAGATGAAATAGAGTTTTCTTCTAAAAAAATTCTCCATGTGGAAGCCACGAGGTCAAAAAATATATTGTAACCATGGTAAATGTTTGTCGGAATTTTTGACAATGTTTCATTCCGGCCAAATGAAATTTTCTCAGACCCCCAAATGGATAAGTTACCTCCACACTTTTAAAAACGACATCATTTGTTTCCGTTCGTACATTGCTTCCGTGCTGTTTTCCTCTGTGCAATACGTACGAGCTACTCTGTACGTATGTGTCACTGCTGTGGACATTATAAAAAAGACCGGTGCCTTACTAGCCTCCATGTGCATCGCAGTTTCTGGACGTAAAATCGCAGATATTACTAATATACACTATCAGGTATTCTCTGATAAAGAAACAAAAAAACTTTCAGCCATCCGAGATGCAGTGGAACGTAGTGCAACGCATGACAGCCGCAGAATTCAATTGAGTATGCCGTGTAGTACACTACACCATATCTACCGCAGCCGGAAACCACGAAGATGTGCTCAAGTGCTTGCTTGTGGAAGAAAAAGGGGGTGGTAGGGAGCTCTGCAGATATTCCGAGGGCAGCTGGACGAAACATATTTCTAGCCATTCGCTGCATAAAAGACTCCCGATAATCGAAACAAAGCTCATGATACGCTCTAGACCTTTTGTTGTCACTATCTTCACAGCACACCCGTTTACTAAGACGCTGTTTCTTACCGGAACTCCGTGTTTGTCTCTGATACGATTGTTCGAAAGCAGTATCCTGATTGTGGTAGACAGATACGCCTGGATCAATAGCTATTCAAAGGAAATGAAGTTCTCGGACAATGTGACATTTCCAGCGAACGCTGTTTGAGATCATACTTTTAAAGTGAAAGCTTTCAGATCAATGTACGCCAGTCTTTCGAAAATTCTGAATATTTACTTATTTGCGTAAATTAAGTCATACTTACTGATTTAGTGCATCTGAAAGCTGCTCTTCTCAGACAGCAGGCCATCACACGCGAACACGAAGTGGATGGTGAAGAACTAAACCGTGTATAGAGCGACTCCATGATGCTTAGCACTGATGATTGATATATGAGGTTCAATGTCCCAAAAGCAGCATATGATTATGAGAGACCCCGCGTAGTGGAGGGCTCCAGAAATTTCCACCACCTGGAGTTCTTTAACGTGCACCGAAAGCTGAGCACACGGGCCTACAGCATTTTCGCCTCCACCAAAAATGCAGCCGCCGGAGCCAGTATTCGACCCCGTGACCTGCGGGTCAGCAGCGGAGTACCTTAGCCACTAGAACACTGCAGCGGGGCAACACGATACTAGCGCGGCCAGCGTTTTTCACTTGTGTCGAGGTGCTTTAACTGCGGCCACGGCAATTTCGAATCTCAGAGGCTGTGCTTTAATGGTGTCGTCGTCGAATAGTTCGGCAACGGCGCTAGTAAATGCCATTCCGAATTACTTCCCTCAACGCTCACAGACAGCGGAACTACCACCTAGCCCCTCCAACAGAGAGCACCATGTGAGATATATATAAGGTGCCTTTGTGATGTGTCGTGCACCTGCTTCGGTAGCTCAGTCGGTAGTGTGCGGGCGCTTAACGTTGTTGGCTGAGAGGCCGTGAGTTCGGTTATTGGTGGGGCAACATTTTTCCGGCATCCCGATTCTCGGCATGCATTTCACCAACCAAATGTGGCAAACGTACGTCAATGTGACGAAAATACGCCACGTAAATACATGACGGAAGTACACAACGTGACGGAAATACGTCACTGAAGTCTTGGCGGACCCCGACAAAAATACCTTTTTGTTAGAAAAAGTGTATTTCAACAAGTTAAGTCCCGTACAGGGTGGTGCACAGACACTGCGCGTACTAAATACTGCTCACATTGATGATTATCGCTTGCTGCATTGTTACTCTGACAGCTCCTCACTTGTAGATGAAGCTTTCATGATTTAGTTGTCTCTACTTTCTAGATATGTAATTGGCCGTCCTGCCGGCATGTTGTACATCCCTATTTTTGCTCCCTCTGTCTCTCTTTTATTCATGCACACAGTCTAGCTAATTTCCCGGTCTTTCATATATTCCTTCTCTCTCTCTATTCGATGTTTCGATTTCTGCGATCACCCACTCATACAAAACAGAGGGTCTGATAAAGCGTAATTGCCCGATTCTCAAACTTGGAGCTGAATTGAATACTATCGCAGAATATTGATCGCGTGCTCAACAGTGCAGTGAACAATTAAGCTCCTGTCTGCGCTGTGATACACCGTTTGAGATATTGCAATTTTTGCATGTTGCTTATATAAGGTTTATGTAGCATAACTTTATTCCATACATCTTTATCAAGGCAGCAGCAACAACGAAATAATAGTAACGCCGTAGGCTCTATCGCTATTCCTTTTCAATCCGGGAGATGATGAGCGGGGAAAGTTTAAATAATCGAGCACAGAACGCGTTAGATAGATAGATAGATAGATAGATAGATAGATAGATAGATAGATAGATAGATAGATAGATAGATAGATAGATAGATAGATAGATAGATAGATTTTGTCTACGTCGCCGGACCCATGAACCACAGAGTCCTGAGAAGCTCGGGTACCTGACGAGTGACCAGGCCTTGGCCGACTACGCTGACCTCATCATTCACCTGAAGTACACTCTGCCCGGAGCCGAGAAGAGCGCAGTCATCGCAATCGGTGGATCCTATGGAGGTTTGCTGGCTGCCTGGATGAGGCTTAAGTTCCCGCACCTTGTTGATGGGTGAGCTCGTACTTATTCCTTAATAAGCATGACTGAAGTGTTTTATCGTATGTACATATTCTTTTTTATATGTTTTTATCATTCTCAACACCGTAAACCTGACTACACCCACGGCCTGGAAAAGGCCCCCTCCCATGTTTCGCGAAACCTCCCGCTCCTGTGCTTTCTGCTGCCATGTCATACCTGCAAAACTCTTAATCTCATCAGCCGATCTGGTTTTCTGTCTCCGTCTCAGGCGAAGATTACACCCCACTTGAAATGTACACATATAACTTTCATCATGAAAAATGATAGGTGCAACATTAAGAGACTGGTTGAGATCACAGCTTGTCAGTATCATATAGTTGAAATCCTAAAGAAGAGAACAAGGACGTAGCCGTCCAGGCACGTCCAAAGCCGGGCACGTAGCGCGTAGACAGGATAACCGCTTGTCGTTGAAGAAAACTTACTATATTGCAAGAGGAAGCAATGTTCATCTGAAAAAATAAACAGTAAAACTATTTTGCCCACGCTGCTCTATTGACCCCCCTTCAAATATGATTGTCCTATTTTTCTTTTCTCTAGAGCACTGTCATCAGGTGGTCCATTCAACATGCCACCAGGTCTCGTTCCGTGCTCGACGTACAGTGAAGCAGTCACCAATGCCTACAAAAGCGTGTCTGAGCAGTGCGTCACCGCCATACGCAATTCCTGGCCTGTTATGGAGAGACTTGCTTACACAGGTATAATACGCACGCATGCGAAACTGCTCACATATAAGGATTTGCACTTGCTGAGGATCACTGAGCCATCTCAAGTTTTTCGATTTACTTCAACACACACACACACACACACACACACACACACACACACACACACACACACACACACACACACACACACACACACATATATATATATATATATATATATATATATATATATATATATATATATATATAAAACAATTCAAAGGCGCTAAGTCATCATCATCATCATCATCATCTTCTTGTTCTGCTTCTGCTTCCTTTTCTTCAAAGTTGACATGTTGATCATCCTCCCTCATCCAAAAGCTTTGTGCACCTAACGAAGATTTGCACGGCTTCCGAGATCGAAGGCACAACAAGCTTTCCGCGCTTCACTCGGATTTGCGCAGCCTCCGGATCAGTTCGTCTTTCGATGGCATCATTGCACGTCATGCGCTGATGCCATCATCTGACACAATTGTGACGTCATGACAACCTCCACCTCAGAAATCGTTGCGTCTTTGCCGTGAACACGTCACAACGTTTGTGACGAGACATAGCATATGTGACGTTTGGTGATGTCGTTATCACGTGATTTATTTTTGCATCGCCTTTCATTAAGCTTCTCAGGCTTTCGTCCTAATAAAGTATCGACAAATTGTCTCTTGCTTTGCAAATCGAGCTATTTTTCTTTCATGTTTTTTTTTGCGGAACGTGTGTCAGTGCAGTAAACCAAAAATTAAAACGTGAATGTTTCTGTTGTAAAGAGATGAAACCGCGCATTTTTTTTTATCCAGCATTGAATGCAGAGTGATGAAAACTAAACGCTTCAGCATTGCTTCAAAAGATAGTTTTCGTAAAAAAAAAAAGGTGCACTGCATGAACTAACAAGTCTGGTGTTTTTTTTTTTTAGCAGCGTTCTTACTCTGTGCTTGAGTGCAGCTTAAGATGCTCACAGCTACCTGTCACATAACATAAATAGCGTTAATTCCAAGATACCCGACGTTCACTGTCCGCCGATTAATCTTCTTGAATGACTTTCGCCACATTCGACAGAAATACGCCTGTCGATTCTCAGCGTCAGAGGTTGTGCTCATAAGATGAGATGCGGGATGTTATTCCAAGCCTAATTGTGGATTCGGCCGATTATTTAGCAATCTTGCAAAACGTGTTGAAGCCAATGCTGCATTGTTTGGGCCGACCGTTGAACAACGTACTTGGCTTTTCGCAAAGTTGTTGACGTAAAGTCGCCGAAGTGAAACTCGATGCGAAATGAACGACGCTTGTTGATTTGTGGAATTCAGAGGCATCAGCACGTACTACAAGAGCTCTGCGGAAAGGGTCTTGCTGCAGAGCCTGATTGTAGCTTAAAAAGCGGCATCGAACTTGTTTAGATACATTGTTCAAGTGCACAATTTTCGGTGAATTAATACACTTTCAAAGACAGTGTTCTCTGCGTTTCTATATTCAACAAATGCACTCTAAAGCTAAGCCCCCACCAGAAAAATTCGATGCCAATGCTGATGTCACTTCTCGCTGAATATGAGCAAAAAACTAACGTTATTAACGTTATGTAATGAGAAAGAGCCTGATTTACTATGCACCTAATTCAAACAGTGTCCAATATGTATGTACCAATACAAAACTTCAGACAAGTAAAGCTATAAGGAAAATAAACTTAAGGATAATATGATATCCTTTCAACTGAAGGCTTTTGCACGGTCAGTTTACAACAAAAGTCTTTAGCTCATCTCTATATTTACTACTAATTTCCAGAGGCAGGGGCAAGGCATCTGCAGGAGAAATTCAAGACGTGTCAGCCGTTACATCCGAGCAACTATACACTATTCAGGGACATGCTGCGAGACACATATGGCGTAGTGGCGATGGTAAATTACCCTGAGGAATCTGAGCTGGTTGGCGCACTTCCAGCCAATCCTGTCAAGGTGCGTATTTCTTGGACACACACACACACACACACACACACACACACACACACACACACACACACACACACACACACACACACACACACACACACACACACACACACACACACACACACACACACACGCACACGCACACGCACACGCACACGCACACGCACACACACGTACACGCACACACACGCACACGCACACACACGCACACGCACACACACGTACACGCACACGCACACACGTACACGCACACACACACACACACCCACACACACACACACACATATATATATATATATATATATATATATATATATATATATATATATATATATATATATATATATATATATATATATATATATATATATATATATATATATATATATATATATATATATATATATATATATAAACTTCTTTGCTCCTACGGTACGAACTCCACGTAATCGTGAATGATGATTGAACAATGTTCGTGCGCTATAAGAAATGCCGCTTTCAAACCCACCAATGAATGGAACTTTGGGCTAGTTATTGCGCAGTAATATTTGAAGTGCTCTGTCTGTCGACCCTGTCCTTTTTTGCTATTTTTTGCTATCTTTGTTTGCTGTAAAAACTTGCAAATATGCCTAGCAATGAATTAGGCAGAAATTTCGGTGAACGATAGAAGCCTGAAGCGGTTTGAATTCATCGAACACGGTATGCCAATGGTGCTAAGGTTTCTACAAGTGATTCCAAACAGGGGGCGTAGGCAAAAATCTTTTTCAGAAGGGGGAGGGACACCTCCTCGATTTTGCGGGGGGCATGTCTTAATATGATAATATTTGACTTTTTCTGCCATGACATAAAAAAAAAATTCCAGAGGGGAGGGGAGTGGCAAAGGCCCGGTGTGCCACCCTCTGGCTACGCCACTGCTTTCAAAGAAGACAGCCTCAGTGATGCGACACATGTATCAAAACCCCAGTGATGCCCGGTGTCGAAAGATTTGGTATTTCTTAAATGAATCAGCAAAAAGTATAACCTCAAAATGGGGCCAGATGTATTATGAAGTAAACAAATTATTGTGGCTCTGTTTGTGACATGAATCTTTATACAGATCTTTCATCAACAAAGCTTCCCATTTGAGGATAAAATCAAACTCGTCCTAGATTTTTATGTAGCTTCAACATAATGAAAGGATTATGTTCTTTTCTTTTTCCCAATCCTAAAAATGTTATCATAAAATATTTCTGACATAGCTTGAAATTTCAACATATATGAAAAGCTTAAAACATTAAATAAGTAAATGCACTGGTACTGAATTTACCCCCTTTATACGCGAATGCCAAGTATTTCACGGATAAAATAACATCGTCAAACGACTAGTACCCAAACATATGAAAATGAGCTTTTATACCGAAGGTTGCCCAGACGAAGCTGTGATTATCAACATCTAAAGATACAAATAACGACCGCTTTATTCTCTCCTGGAATACTCCTGTCTTTGTGGCACAGTTTCGAACGTCGTAAGTTTTTCATGCATTGGCATGTTATCGCACGTCTCTCCTGCCTGATATCTCCGGGCTGTTTTGTGTAATCAAATTGTTTCTCCAGAACAGACTGTTGGCTTAGTTGACAATCCACGAACTCTGTAAGAAGCAGCGCTAACACTGTAAATTTAATGCCTAGTTTTTTTTTCTTTGTTGGATACAACATTATTGAGAACTAACAGACAAAGATGTCAAGGAAAGTATAGATGATGTCATTAGTAACGATGGAAAGAAAAAAAAGTGCGAGAAAAGATAACTTACCACCGGCAGCTACTGAAACTGCTACATTTTAATAACGCGTCCGATGCTCTACCAACTGAGCTATGGCGGCGATCATCATTCCTTGTACTTTGTGGTGTATATATATATATATATATATATATATATATATATATATATATATATATATATATATATATATATATATATATATATATATATATATATATATATATATATATATATATATATATATATATATATATGCATTCAAACGTGTGAGAGTTAGTCGTAGCCATTAGCAGACATAGAAACACTCTTTATTACCTGTTGGCGTGACGTAGCTTCTGATCGTATTACGAGCCAGCAGCTGACTCATATTACCTCGCATACTACATGACGGCATCCAGTTTGCCGAAACGAGACCCTCGCTATGATTGAGGAAGGGGTACACCAGAGCTCGTCTTTGGTTTCTCCAGTTTCAGGACCTCCCTACTTTAGTCTCATTCCCTTCCCTATCGTCCGTTAGTTCTCGTCGATATCGTGTCTAACAAAGACATAACTAGCCCTCAAATTTCCCCTTTCCTGAGAACTTCATGATAATGATAAAGCGAAATGTGCATTACATACAGTTATCCTCTAACACGTAGGATTCCTCAATTAGTTGTTCAATCACAGTGCTCTTCAAATGGCGCCCAAGAGCCCCCGTAACTATATTGCTGTTACTTTGTCGTAATGCGATGCAGCCAGAGAAGTTCTTTCTGACAATTCTCACGCTCTAATGTCTGCTACAACGCCTTTACCTTTCTGTAACATATGCAAATTCAGGGTGTGCAACCTGTACACTCTGCCTAAAGATCTACTAGTTTTGCGCAAACTCACAAAAAGAAATGAACACGGTGAAGAAAGCCGCACAGAACACACCAGGAGGAAATTTCGCATGTATGTCTTTTAGTTAGTTCGCGCACGCAAAATTGATCATGTGGAAGTTTATTACCAAGAGACATGCTTCTTAGGTTGCCTGAAGTGTCAGTTTCCGGTGCAAAATACTGACTCATGCCCTAGTAAAGTTGACCATGTTTCATTTTTCCAACTCTCTTATTTCTATAGGAGATCTGCAAACACTTCATGAATGCACCCAGGACGGCGCATGGATTGGTAGACGGCGCTGCAGCCGCAATGTCGATGTTTACTGCCGCAGGTAAAGGACTGCCATGTCTGGATGTTTTCCTGTACGAAAGAAACCTCGCAAGCTATCAGTTCCTGGTAAGCATAAAAGTTCAAGTTGTACGGCATCTCTTCACCAATATTATTCCTATTTCATTCAATCAAAAATTGTATTGACGCCTCACTGTATCATGATTTGGTATTCAATAGCATGCTCGCTGTGGCACGCTTTTTTTTAGCTCTCGTTCAACGCGTGGTCACACCACATGTTCTATTCCGGTGGCGGGATCTGCCGGCCAGAAGTCAGGTGCCATTAACCAATAGACCTCCGTGGCGGTTTGAGAAGCGCGCAGTTGATGCGCCTTAACCAGAAATGGACACTGTTTTGAAAAGTGTGTCCGCCATTCCGTATAGGTTTGTCCCGTGAGAATGGGAAGGGCACTCGGCAACGAGGGCAAAGTGGCTACCGGAGGGCAGAACGGCCAATGAACGGAGGGTATCGAAGGAACAAAAGATACGAGCAATCGCCGTGTTTCGGCCATCAAACGCCCATCACTCGGCTATTGCGGCACCGTTTTCAAAAATTCTCGCGGCTATCGGTGTTCGTTTTCGACTCGTGCTGAATTGCAACACCACATGTGAAATTCAACTTCTGGGGGTGGTTTAGGGGCCCTTTAATGCGATAACAGCAGCATTAAAGAGCTGATTTCGCAGAAGTGCTCGCGTCTATATCTTTGGCTTTGAGATAACGATTACCGCTTCCCGTGGACAAAAAATTGAGATAAAGCTTCGCCTCCACTGAAAACTCAATCCAGGATTTCTGAAGGGCAAGCAAGTGTCCTACCGCAGAGCAACGCGAGGACTGGAAGCTTTACAAAAAAAAAAAAAGCGCTCTTATGTAAAAGGCATGTAGCAGAAGTAGTCCCCGTAATGCATGTTATAGTGCGGTGCAGAAGCGTAGAATTAAATCAGGCATGAAAATGATTGATTTGCACAAAGAGTGGCTTTTTTAAAGGTGATTAGTCACAAAGAGTTCAGGCATAATTGATAATCATCAGCAGCAAAAGCATCAACAAAGTGAACAGCTGCGTAAGTTCACGTGAAGCCACACGGGAACGTAGTGAATACGCGCCTTCAGAAAGCAAAGTGAAGAATTATGGCACAGCGGGGCACTTCACAGTTGTTCTTGGAGTAGGCATTTCAGATTAGTTTGAAACGGCCAATGTTACGTGTACTGTGGTTAGTTTCCTTCTGGCACGGTTTTAAAGACGATAGTCTTTTTTGGGGACCTTCAACGCAAAAATTTTGGTCTGTCTGTCTGTCTGTCTGTCTGTCTGTCTGTCTGTCTGTCTGTATGTATGTATGTATGTATGTATGTATGTATGTATGTATGTATGTATGTATGTATGTATGTATGTATGTATGTATGTATGTATGTATGTATGTATGTATGTATGTATGTATGTATGTATGTATGTATGTATGTATGTATGTACATTTGTTTGTTTGTCCACTCTTAACAGCATCGGGTATTTGAAACGGCCGACCCCATCCACAGCGCCCACCTATGTTGCTCAAGCTTCAGCGTTCAATCTTGTGCAATCCTCGATTAAAAAGCAATTATTGCTCGTGTCTGTGGCACCATAACAACACGTACATGTTCTGCATGTGCGCCTTTTACTAGAAAAGGCATACATAAGTAATTTTAAGGACCGTAGCACTTATCACGCTGCTCTGACCATTCAACGCTTGCACGGAAAGGCGAGTGTTTCCAACGCTTTGCTAAAACGAGACGGTGGTGGCACCTATACCCGTCGCCTTGCGTTCTACACCTTATCACCTCTGAGGCGGGCGCGCACACCCGCCTCAGAGCCACGCGCTTTGTTTTTGAAAGAAAAAAAAAACTGCCAGATTGCGGTCATGTCTCACGTTTGTCGTGATTTGATGCACTTGTTCGCCTCCGCTGCACGCTCGAGGCACTCTAACGCAGCACCTCCAGAATACCACTCACCAATTTTCTTGAGCAGAACATTTAATAAATGTTTTGTTCATTCTCTTCACACGCAAGACTATCGTCTTTCGACGACATTTGTAGATTAAATGCAGATACGGGGCTAATTTTTTTTTACTCTATAGCGTTGTACTCTTGAAGTCAAAGGTCAAGCGTCCTCCAAGATTTTAAAGACGACAGTTTCTCTTGGAGTACTTCAATGCAGGAATGTTGGTCTGTATGTCTTCTTGTGTTTCAAACCACCCGATGAAATTTTAAGCCTTTAGTCTGGGGTAAACCCAGCCATCTTGATCTGGTGGCTGCGTTTATACTTTGTCGATCATAAAGCAAATGTTACGCCTAAGCCACAAAATCAATACGTGAGTATTATGTAGTGTGTTAATTTATATATATTGCATCGGTACGTAATTATAAATACCATAGTGTTTCTGGCGCTGCAGCGACAATGCGACCATATCAACAAAAAAGTGGGTGTTTCCAACGCTTCATTAAGACTAACGGGCGGTTATGCAGGCTCCCTAGCTAAGACGACACCACGACACCGTGCTCGCACCTACTTGGGGGTTTGTGTCCTACAGCGCTTCTCTTTTCAGACATTACTGCCAGATGGCATTAATACCTCATGCAGCGCCTCCAGACGGAACACTATCGTCTTTCGACGACATTTGCTGTGAAGCGCGCAGATACGCGGCCAATTTTTATTTTTTTTTCACTTCTCATGGAAAGTTACACTCGGTACTCGGCTCTTGTAATCTTGTATAAATCCCCGCATCAACAAGCAAGCACAACAGAGATATCTTCCACGAGACATGAAAAGTTGCGCAATGGCGAAAAGAAACAAAAAAAAAAAAAAACTCCGGTACGCATGTAACGAGGTTGGTGAAGTCTTAGCTACGCGGTCTATTCTTCTATGCTATAGAATGGACATCTGCAATTTCATGAACATGCCGAGCAATAATTTATGGATTTCGTCTCATATTTGATTACTTTTATTCTGCGTATAAAAATCGTGCGAGGCAGTATGTGTACATAAGGTGTGTTTGATTTTAGTTCACTTTTGATGTTCATGTAAGGCAGGAGTCGGCCACCTGCAGCCCGTGGGTCAGTATAATGTGACCCACGGCACAATGTCAGAACTCAGGCCTCCCTTTCCTTCCCTTGTTGCTTGCTATCTGAAGGCTGACTCGACAGTTTTGACCTCAAGTGGCGTTTTTCTCATAACCCGTGTTTGTAAATTGCAATCTTGTGACAAGCGCTATTAAAAGAATTATAGCTTCAATTGTACGTTGCTGTCAATGCACGCATTCTTTTCTCTTATTGCCTGCAAGAACTCTCGCCTTCCACCTTCCGACTTGCTCTTCAGGAATGCGGTGTCAGCTTCATGCAATTCGGCCCCTCGCTTCAACAGGTTACCGACCTCTGATGCAAAGCACGCCTTGTTCAGTGGTTCTTAAGTCATCCCTTTATTCAAGAGTAGGCAGGCCTTGTGCCTCTCCATAGGGGGCAGCATGTTACCTCACTATTTTCCTCTGCGTACGGATGAAATAATAATAATAATAATAATAATAATAATAATAATAATAATAATAATTATAATAATAATAATAATAATAATAATAATAATAACCATACTGATGATGTCACCACAAGCACTTGGAGAAGGAGTAGGAAGGTACCACACTATTGATTAACACCTGCTTGGTCTCTTTCCCAGTATATATTTTTTGAGTTATCACGATGCAAAACTAATGCATGAGTGAATCAGAACTGTACGTATATCGCGTGAAAACATGCGCTGAAGTAGTATGGAGTAGCCTACCGAACCCAATCTGTTCTTTTTTTTTATTATTATTATCCAGAAATGCAACGAACTGATGCAGCCTTTTTGCGGCAATGGCGTGAGTGACATGTTCTACCCGTACACGTGGAATGCTACGGCCGAACGAGAAAGGTGCGAGAAGAAGTTCGGCATTACGCCGGATTTCTACAGGACCATCATGATGTACGGAGGGAGCAAGTTCAGCACGGCGACGAACATCATCTTCAGGTAGGGTGGACGCAGATAGTTTGTTCAGAAAATAAAGTCACGCGTTGATGCTTGAAAATGTCCCGTTTCAAGCCTACTACAGAAAAACTTGAGAAGCAAACTAAATTTAAGAGTTAGCGTCAAACATTGCAACGAATAATATGGTTAATTGTTGAGGTTTGAAATCTCAATATGAGATTTGAAGTCTCAATATGAGACTTGAAGCACAATATGGTGATGAGAGGCGTCGCAGTGGAGGCCTTCGAAAACGTCGATCACCTGGCGTTCTTTAATGTGAACCTTAACTTAGTACACGGGCTTCAAGCGTTTTAGCCTGCATCGAAAATGTGGCCGCCACCACCGAGATTCGATCCCATGACCTGCGGGTCAGCAGTCAAGGACCATATACACTAAAACACCGCGGTGTGTACGTAACACTGCAGGAAAGAAACATAAAACTGGTGCTATATGGCAGAAATGAACTACCGTCTAACCACTACGACCATAATATGAGGTGAGGGGTTGTTGCGCAAGGAATATAAAAATGTAAAGCAATTATGTGAGCTAAGTTTTACATCTGATTTTTCACCGTTATGTGCAGAGGGATGGGGAGACTGTAGACAAAACAAAAACGCTGCAAAAATTGGATAATGAGAGCTGCTCACATGCATATTTATTAATCACTTTATAGCTATGTACACAACATCCATACGTACAAAATTAGTAAGACGTTTCAGAAAGGTTTAGCTTAACGGAAGTGGCTACTACATGCGTTGTCTCTCGACTTTTTTATTTTTTTTTTCAGCAACGGGGAGCTGGACCCTTGGTCAGCATTGGGCGTTCTGGAGCCTCCAAATGATGACGTCGTCGTGATCGTGATCCCCGGTGTGGCACATCACGTGGACCTACGCTTCGCTTCTCCGTCGGATTCGCGAGCCGTGAAGCGAGCCAGGGTCGTCGAGAAGAACTACATACGCCAGTGGATTTCCCAGGCTGATGCGCGGTCACAACGAAAGAAGAACGAGCCAAAGGAGCTTCGGGTTATCAATATGAAAAACGAGAACAGCTTCTTCAAGGCATACAGGGTTTAGGCCATACTCTTGAAACTTGCGACAAAGCATGGCATTTAACTCGGAAAGACTCAGGGAACGTTACACGGTCTATATGTCGTATAATTGAGGCGTTCTTTTTCTGAAATTGTCATGGATTCAGATGCCTACATCTGCGCCCATCGATATATAGCGAGCTTAATACGAACGCTCTGTAGCGTGTCATGAAACAGTTTGATTGACGCTATAGCGTCGCGTAGCTTTGATTTCCATTGGCCAGGTGTTACGCATGAATGCTGACATACTCTCCAAGTATACCAATCTCAGCAAGAGCCCCCAGCGCTTCGCGCCGGGCATCAGTCAAAGTAGTCCGGGTCACGCGTCGGAACGTTCAGTTAAGCTTTCGGACGACTGTATCTTTTAAGGGTCTGCGACCAGGTGCCACATTTTCCCTCGGCGCCCTCGACTTTAGCAGTGCCTGCCAGTGCTTTAAGCTCCGTTGCTAGCAAACGAGACTTCGTCATACCCTTAAATTTCAGGGAAGTTCACTGCTTTCGTGTTGTTGCTCTCTTTAACGAAAATTTCAAACGTCTTCGCTGGGCGATTTGACTGCCGTGACTGAGCGAGTACTTTTATGAGACAGCGCCATCTATTAAACTGTTCGGGAGATACTGCGGGTTTCGCCTGACGCGGAAGAAGGTTAGACTAAGAGGAGCTTTGTTCCAAAAAACTTCTGATTGGTCGATTTACGAGGCATATCTGCTTTAAATTCTCTCGTTTCCTGCATGCTTTGCCATGCAGTTGCATGCCCGTTCTGTTTTGTCTTGCACAGCCATCGCGTGCAATAAAACTGAATTCATTTCGTTTTCTGCGTTTTCGGCGGTGCTAGCGCAGGTAGCAGCGTGTTGCTGAAAAGTGAGAAATGCCGACTGGCTGAACACATAGAGTGCTGACATTTCATGTGCTGCATGAATAAATAAGCGGGGAGGAGTAGATAGCACTTCTAGGAAGGTCAGTGAAGGCGAGAAATAAACTGCTGTATTGACTTCGAAGTCATTGTGATTTAGGGGCCCTTCAAGGAATCCTTATCAGTTTTTGTGAACAGAACTATTACTATAATAGAGTTCTTGTTAAGACGAAGTGTACAAAACATATGGCTCCTGTAAAGTGACAGGTATGCCTTGGCTGCTGACTAGGCCCACAGATTGGGCGCGTCGGGAAATGTGGCAGTTTGGGCTATAGTTGGTATGACATGACGATATTTATAGTGCGAGAACAGAACGACGCGAAGGAGACAAGAAGGCGACGGGGACCTTGCCACTTGTATCGCCCGCAGCTGCCCGAACAAGTTTCGGCCGTGACGGAGATAAGTGACCCATCATCGCGGAAGAGGTGGTTCCACGTAAAGGCAATTACGTCGCGTGCCCATGTGTTGCCGCTCCCTTTTTGTTTCGCGCCATGTTGGCTGAATGTATGCATGTTTGTATTTCTTTTACGCAACTGTGCACAGCAGGGGTTTCTCGTGCAGTGGGTCAGTGGGTTACGACTTTGACGGCATCCAGATGGACCGCGCATGCGAAGAAAAAGAAGTATTGTCGTGCAGTAGAAGTGTTGCTCGCAGTTTATTTACACATTACCATTTTGATTTTATGAAACCAACGTTAATTAAACAGTGAGCGAGAATACGCACGTAATCGGCTAATAAAGATGGTAAACCACTGTTCAGAAAGTTACGGCAATGAGTGTCGAGAATAAGGAGTACGCTTCTTCTTCTACACAAATTAATTATGAAAAGAAAGCAAGCCTTGACATCAGAGGCTTAGCCAGAAGATAGTTATAGCGCGAGAACAGAACGACGACACAGAGACAAGAAGGACGGGAAGGACACTTGCGCTCGTGTCCTTCGTGTCCTTCTGGTCTCTTTGTCGTCGTTCTGTTCTCGCGCTATAACTATCGTCATGTCATACCAACTAGCCCAAGCTACCACACTATTAGGCAGAAGATTTCTTTTCGGAAGGGGGGGGGGGCGATGGGGAAGAGGAGAAAACGGGGGGTTCAATCACTCGTTATGTATGTAGTTGTGTTGTAAGTGCACAACAACAACAACAACAACAACAACAACAACAACAACAACAACAACAACAACAACAACAACAACAACAACAACAACAACAACAACAACAACAACAACAACAACAATAATAATAATAATAATAATAATAATAATAATAATAATAATAATAATAATAATAATAATAAACCTGCATTTGATTGTGAGGCACGCCGCAATGAAGGGCTCCGAAAATTTCGACCATTCTGGTCGAACTTTATTATTTTGGTGTTTTGTGACGTGCGCTAACATCGCACAGTACTCGAGCCTCCAGCATTTTGCCTTCATGAAAATGTGGCCACCGGTATCGAATCCGTGACCATCAGGTCAGCAGCCGAGCAGCGAACACATCGCAATACCTTCACGACGAACGTCTGTGTTTGTGCGCGCGCTAATATATATACATGCTAGATTTAAAAAAAAAAAATGTTCCGGTGAGTTTCACCCCGTTCTGTTAAATTAGTGCTTAACATCATCTATAGAGCACATCGACAGTATAAAAGCTGAAAACAAAACGCGTGTGCACGGTGCTTTTGAATAAATATTCTGGAAGTTGGCTTCAATGGCGAGACAGCTTTGTGATGAAACTAAGAATAAAGTGGATCATAAAAAGCGACAGATAAGAAAATAAACAAAATATCCTGCCGATTTACTTCATCCTTACATTATTCCTTCGTCCTCCACCCTCTATCTTTAAGCTTCGTCAAAAAAGTAACAAAAATTTTAAACCCCTGTAAGGCCACAAAATATGAAAAGGTAACGTAGTGGTAATACTTAATGAATTCCGTGTATCAGGACAACCTCAGTCGCGATAAGCAAAGCACTATAAGCAAATTGATTGATTGATTGAACATTTATTATTATTTGTCACATGAAGTTTACAAACACTGATTGGACCCACAGCCTGAGGCTAGTGTAGGGTCCAATGAAAAAAGTAATGGACAGAAGCAGGAAATATCAATTACACATAATACATATGTAGCTATACAGACACTGTAAATATACACATATACAGAGTAGAGAAGTCTTTCTCTTCTTAAACAATCTGGTCACACCAAACAAAACTGCATGTGCGCATACAAAAAGTTATGACAGATAACTTCGTGGACACACCCAAAAACATCAGTTAAAATACATAAAGAACATCAAACTATCACAAGTTTTACTTAGAAGGAAAAAATGCTAGGTTTAAAGATTCACCAGCGTATATTTATACAAATGTAAGTGCTTACCACCAAAGAGAAAAAGAAGCCTTTACAGCTTGCTCAAGAATTGATTTTTTAGTTTTACCGCAGCATTGTGTGATGTCTTCAATTCAGTGGGCAAACTATTACAGATCTTTATCCCTGTGAATTGCATTAATCTCTCACCATAAACGTTATTTCTTGGTGCCAAGTTAAAGTTACCGAACGTCAGGCTTCTAGTAGGGCGGGAAGAGGAATAAAATAACGAGACATCAAATGGGCTATTGTATTTTACGATACTGTTAACACAAACGGTCATCTTATAGTCACGCAAAAGATCGAAGGGTAGTATTTTTAGCGATCGGAATAACGGCCGGCTTGGCTCGTTGTACTTACTGTGAGTTATTATTCTTCCGTCCCCCAAATGTGTTGGGGGACGGAAGAAACAGGTCTCAGGTAGCAACAAGCATCTCGGGAAGCAAGGCAGGGATGGTATTTGACCCGAAGCAAAGAGCTACTCAACTGGAAAGGATGTTACGTTACTCGCTGCAGGCTCTGCGGCGCCACACACACATTACGTCTACGCCGAAGAGGTCACGCCATTTGTACAGCCGGCATCCAAATAGTAGCCTAGTCTTCCTGGCGTGTTGTAAGCGACCGTTCCACTGGTATAGCATGTGGCTCTTCGTCGGATCACTAACAGCGCTCGTTGTAGCGGAGATGGCGACAGCCGAGCACAAGTACAGGGTTGCATACTTCAAGCAAAAGGTAAGCGGTTCTTGCGAATCTATCTGACATGAAGCGGAGGGTATGCTTGATCGGTGCGGTTGCAGAACGGTAGCCTTGAGGATACACGAAAGTATATGCGTACGCACACGGAGGAAGAGGGGGGCCTGGCTAGACTATGGGTCTGGTGTACATTGTGCTCGCACGAGTTAAAGATAAGCGCGCAGCGTTAAAACGAAACCATGGCTTCACCGACCACAAGACTAATATTTTTTTCGGAACTTTTATACTTTTTCCTAATGGCCAAGTGAAAAATGAGTAGCCATTTTCAAGAAATGATGAAAATACTTCATTTAGCTTTATTGCAATGATGAAAAACGCAAATAATGCCGTTAATTTACCAGAACAATAGATAGATAGATAGATAGATAGATAGATAGATAGATAGATAGATAGATAGATAGATAGATAGATAGATAGATAGATAGATAGATAGATACGTGGGGTTTAACGTTCAAAAACCACTATATTAACATGAGAGACGCTATAGTGGACGGCTCCGCAAATTCAGACCACCTAGGATTCTTTCACTTGCGCCCAAATCTGAGCACACGGGCCTACACCATTTCCGCCTCCGTCTGAAATGCAGCCGCCACAGCCGGGATTCGATCCCGCAACCTGTGGGTCAGCAGCCGAGTACCTTAGCCACCAGACCACCGCGGCGGGGCCCGTTCAATAAAATACAGTCGCGAGTCTGCAACCGTCCTCGTACACTTGCTTGTCCGCGTTTCCCCGTGGGTTTCGAACAAATACTCGACGATTCGGAGCACGATGTACTGTATTGTAGAAGAGCAACAAGCTGTCTAACTTTCAGGGGCGCGGCGTCTTAAGGCGTGGTAGGCTTGTGTGCCGTAGTGGTCTGTCGTAGCCACCCCCAGTACGCGAAATGTTCACTAGAACGCATTCGCATTGTGCTAGATGTTGCGATAAACAGACACACAGGCAGACAGACGGACGGATGCTTCGCCCAACTCATCATCATTCAATCCGTGGATATGTTGTGTGTGTGTGTGTTTAGAAAAAGTGTTTACCAATTTAAAGTACTTCGTATTCAACAATGGGAGAGCAGTATAAGCTGTCCCGACTATATTAGAGGCTATAGAAGCGCGGCTCTTTGACCCTTCGCTCCTCTTCGTGTGTTTAGAAAAAAAAAAATGGCAGCATATCCACGGAGTGAATGATGGAGAGTGGGGCGAAGAATTCGTCCGTCCATTCGTTCTTGCTTCCGTCCATCCATGCGTCCGTCAGTGTGACCGTCCATGCGTCCATCAGCCCGTCCGTGCGTGCGTCTGTTCGTGCGTCCGTCCCTGCGTTCGTCCATGCAGCCGCCCCTGCGTCCGTTCATGCGTCCATCCATGCATCTGTCTATGTGTCCACCAAGTACCACCATCTCGCATCTTTTCATCATATATTCCCCATATAGAAGCACCGCCATCCACCGGACATTCCAAGGACTAAACGAAAGGTGGCACACGCACACTTTCTTACGGCTTGTGCTTCGGGTCCACTTACCACCTTTAACCACCTCGAGCTCATGGTATATACTAGTTCACTGTATTTATGGCACTGCGGCCGAACGCTCGCTAAACCTTTCGAAAACCAAGGAGGATACGCCCAGCGAGTATGACGTAGCAAACTTTTTCAGTCAGATAGTGCTCAATGTACATGCCAATGGCTGCTAATGGGAAATGAGAGGCGGAGAATTCGGCTTTTGCTTTCTTACGGCTTGCGCTTCGTATCTACTTCCCATTTTTAACCACCTCGAGTTCATTCATGGTATATACAAGTGCACTGTATTCATAGCACTGCGGCTCAACGCTCGCTAAACCTTTCTAAAGCTAAGGAGGTTACACCCAGCGAGTATAACGTAGCAACTCTTTCTTGTCAGATAGTGCTCAATGTACATGCCAATGGCTGCTAATGGTGATCGCAGCCTGCGCGTTAACTAAAAGCCGAATGCCCCTGTCTCTCATTCCCCATTAGCAGCCATTGACATGTACATTGAGCACTATTTTTTATTGTTCAACAACGCACAGAAGAAGTCTCTCACCGGCACCAGCTTGGAAGTTAAAATGTTATACTTGTTACATACTATGGGGGACGAACGGGTGTCGCTATAAATGGAGCTTCGCCCCTAAAAGTGGTTGACGATTTAGTGTACAAGTCACTCTACTACGGGAGAGCTCAAAGCTGTTCCGTGGCAATATTCTAGGGTGTAAAGCACCGGCACATTAAAGACAGCACTTTGATGTGAATTTAATGTTGAGATGTGCATTTGTGTCTCTGGTTTTAAATAACAAAATTAGGCTTCTTTGTTAAGTTTTATCAGACATTCTGTCACGATGGCTGAGCCAAGCATAATGTTTTAAGCCAGCAACGACTAACCTTTATCTCATAATATATATGGTATGGGTTGGTGGCGAGTTGTGGAATTTAACCAATTTTTGTAGCGCATACGCGTTCATTATGGACTGGTACAATGACATTCAAGCCGAGTCCCTAAGGTATTTGTACCTTAATAAGGTTTTTAGGAGCAAAGTTCCTCTTAGTGTAACTTTGTCCCACATCAGGCGATCAGGCGTAACCATCAGTATCTCCCGATTAGTATAAAAATGGCGCTGTGTCATAGAAGTACATACAAATTTGAGTTGAGTGAGGATATTCTATATTGAGCTGTACTGCTACTCTCTGATTGGCTGCTGCGCGAGCTGTGCCTGGGTGCGCGGGAAACGAGTGCCTCCCCCCCCCCCCCGTATTCACAAACGCTAACGCTCCTCGACCCGACTTTCACTCTTCACTTGACAGAGTTGAGCACTGCGCCGCTGCTCGGTTGAAAATGACGCTGTACTACTGAAGAATCCCAGCAGCTTATCGCTGATACCCAGTGACTTGCCGTGCCTAGAGACGGCGCTCCCATCAGCTTTCTCAAGTGAAGGTGAACCGTTGAGTGAAGGGACGTTCTAGAATACGGGGCTCAGTTTCTGGGATCGTCGTCGTACGTGTCGGATCGTTGGTGGGGCATGGACGAAGAGGAGCAGCGGGCGCAGAAGGCCTCGGTGGCTCGTGCTCGTTGCCAGACAGAAAAAGAGACAGACACACATACAGACAGATAGACAGACGTGCGGAAGGACAGATGGACGCTTTGCTCCCCTCATTATCATTGACTCCGTGTATATGCTGTTAATTCTTCGTCTTTCCCTTTAAGAGGCTCACGTAACGACGAAAAACACACACGAAGTTACGGCGTTATTATCCTGTGTGTTGGCCTGCTCAATAAGTTTCTTCAAGTTAACTAGAGGGGCTCTGGCGCTGTGATAGTTCAGCTACCATCGGAATTATGGGCTATACATGAATTCGCCTTGTCTTCATGCTTGCTTGCGGCGACCGCACTTGGCGTTTTGTTTACTGCAGTGTTTTGGTTTTGTTTCGCATAAAAGGACACACCGTTCTGAACTTCATAACGAAATTTAAGCAGGTGAGCCTAAAAGATTAGCGTGGCGAAGCGTCACTGATAAGCAGCCTCAAGCCACGTCAACTGAGACGGAAAGCAAAGTATGAAGACTATATAGGCAAATCCATGCACTGTACACCCATGATTTCCATGCTCGCTGAGGCGCCTTGCGTTTCAACTTCCATAGACTGGCACACCTCTAGTGTACTTATAGTAAACTCTATAGGTCTGGTTGAATTTTCCACTATGTACTCGCGTTTAAACCTCCACTGGAGCTGCTGTAATTCACTAACAAATAGGTTGGCGGACAAGCAAACTTTTATTACAGCACATTGATTATGTATAAACTAAAGCACGCGACTTGCACTATTTTCAGAGTCACACCTGCCGATGAATTATCCCGGATACATCATCCCTTGCACATAAGCGATATGAATGCACCATCATTATTCGGTTGCTTTTTACACGATTTGCAGTGATGGTACCACAAGAATTTCAGTGAGGTAGATCAACTATGTGTTTTCGTGGAAGAAATTTATGGAAAACCTACCTAAATTGAACAAAATTTTAAACTTTCTATGATAGAATTTGCTATGACAGAAGTGCAGTTTTTAGAGCGGTTTGTTTTTTTTAGTTATACGTAACTAAATGAATCCAACAGACAGTTAAGCTGTAGAAAGCACAGGGGACAGTATTTGTTGCGTTACAGCGAAAACCATTATGACATCACAACAGCCGATTTCAGCGGCGTAGTGGTAAGTCGCAGGCGCAGCGAGTGTCTGTAACGGCGATCGCACAAAGTCAGACAGAAAATGAGAATCGAAAAAAAAAGAAGATATCCAGAATAGCATGGGATTAGAACATGGGCCCTCTGAGTGGCATTGAAGTGTTACATCACAGAGCCACGTTGACACTTGAAGCTTCTTCGCAAGACAACCGTAAACGCGTCATGTACAGGCGTCATGTTTGGCAAAGAATCACGTTAATATATGAAATCTAACGCGGCCTAATAAAATAAAAACCAGAGGCCACACAATGTGAACAGAGATAGGGTAAAAAGTAAAGCATAGCATAATTGAATGAGAAAGAAAGAAATGGGAAGAAACAGCTTCATAAACAAAAAGATCGAGAAAAGAACGCGAGAGAAATAGAGTAAGAGATAGAGAGATAAAAGAATAGGAAGAAGGGTGAAGCAAGAAATAGAGACAGAGTGGAAGAGGAATGAATAAAAGAGAAAGAAAGAAAGAAAGAAAAACAATCAAGAGAGAGAAACAAATAGATAATAACAGAAAGAAATATATTGCGAAAAACCAAGCGCGAAGAAAAAAAAGAAGAAAATCACAAACCTTAGCAAGACCTGGAAAAACAGAACTACCAAAAGTATCTCGTCCGCTGCCTGTTTAGCAGTGCGCCTCACGTGCAAAATACGCATTTTTTTTTAATCCTCAAAACGACAATTTGGCGCTTCACACTGCCTATATATGCACGTCTCTTTGCTCTCTCAGACGTACTGTTATCGTACGGTACTTTTTCGTGACTACCGCTCCACACATTCATTAAATAATTGCTTTTGTGCAAATGTGAACTAAGAAGGCTCATATTAGAAACTGAACAGATGTCTGCACTCGGAAATAGGCAAGCAAGCCGTGGTTGGCACTATCAAATGGAGAATTAGAATGTCGGCCCATGTCCTATATATCACTGCATCTTTTCGCTTTTTTTTAACATGATGACGTGGCTGCGATTCGTGAGTTGAGTGCATAAGTGCACTCCGGGTTTCCGGAACAAGCCATTGCTAGAAGTTCGTGCCCTGTGTGTTCATGCGTGCTTGCATTTGTCTTCTATAATATTTACGCTGCATGGAAATTCAATGAAGATGTGTTAACAGGAAGCCCGCATATTGCGTTTCTCGTCAATGAGAAAGCCTGAACTTGGCAACAAACTCCTTTGGGAAAATCTTGAAGTTGGTCAACACATTTTATGCCTTGCAGGACTGTCTTAACTATCAGTGTTTCTTGTCTAGGTGGATCATTTCAGCTTCAGCAACAGGGACTCATTTCGTCAACGTTACTTAATATACGAGGACCACTGGAACAAGAATGGGGGTCCCATCTTTTTCTGCACTGGAAGCGAAATGAACGTCGAAGTCCTTGCCAACCAAATGGTAAGGGGCGCCTTTATGTTCGTGAAAGAAATTATAGTTATGAATAATCCTTAAATACAGAATTATTGTATTATCCGAAGCCAGGAGCATCCCCTGCTAAATAGTCAGTTTGCTTTAAAATAAATATTTTTTGAAATGAGATGGCAGAAGTGCTAATCGCTAGTCGTAAAAAAAAAAACATCGGAATCCTCTCAGCTGCTAAGTTTAAGTTTGGAGGCGCCACTGTCTAAAAGTCGTCTCTATGACTATGTGGCATTCGCCTTTTAAATCAAGTCAAACAATTTTATGTGTTATTTAAGAAAACCTGGGGCGTATGACAGTCGATATGCAACATATGTTCCTTACTATAAATTTACTGCCGAACAAGTAAATCTGCGAATTCATATAATTACCTACACGCATTTAAGGCGCATTGCCTGTGAAAAGGCGCGAGATTTATCACGAAGCTCATGCATCTTTACTTCACACACTACTGTAAGTTGCTTTCAGTGATTGCTTTGTTTCTTTGCAGGGAATAATGTACGACTGGGCGGTGGACTTCAAGGCTATGCTGGTATTCGCGGAACACCGCTATTACGGTGACTCGCTGCCCTACAGAGAGCGGTCATTCAGTGTAAGTCAATCGGTGGCTTTTTTATAACGACCGATGGCTGGATCAGCCCACTTCGTTCACACGAATCATTGTATGACCAAACCAGAGGACGGGTCAAATCGTTTTAAATTTCTCTTGGGGTTTGACTAATTCAATACAGTCAGACTAACCGTATTTCACACATTTTATCTAGTCGCCACTTTTATCAATTGTCCATGAGAAGAATGGTACAGATATAGTATAAATAGACTAATAAAACTGTCTCCATAAATGAATTCCAGGTAAAAAGAATAGTACGTCAGACGTAGTGTCATAGTGTATCCATTTGCTCCACATGAACGCGTAATTTTGGGTACTATTTTATATTTGCAGTTTTTTTCCCAATTATATCGCGAGAGTCTGGACTATACTTCGAGAGAAGTTGATTAATGCGGAAGCTACAAGCGATTTCGTTTTGTAGCCCTTCATTCCGTTCATTTAATGTGTTGGTCACAGTCCAGGGACAGGCGAGGTTACCTGACGACGGAGCAAGCACTGGCCGATTTTGCCTACCTGATACAGCACATCAAGAAGCACGCTCCGGGCGCCGACAAGAGCATGGTGGTGACCTTCGGGGGAGGATACGGAGGAATGTTGGCTGCCTGGATGCGCGTCCGCTACCCACACCTCGTCAAAGGGTGACTGGACAATTCTTTAGCTGCGCTTGCATATCCCTGCAAAAAAAGAAGGTTTGAACTTCATGCGCATGAGTGCGTTTTTGTGAAAGCATCTGATTTATTGGCGATCATCGTGTTCAGCATTGCACCAATCAATCAATCAATCAATCAATCAATCAATCAATCAATCAATCAATCAATCAATCAATCAATCAATCAATCAATCAATCAATCAAATCGAAAATGCTTTAACTCAACATTTAAACAAGTCTTATTTGCAACGTCACATTGTGAGTCTGATTTGCCATGGCAGATGCCATGGTCCCGCGAAAATTACAGCATCTCCCACTAAAGAGAACTGTGTGGGAATACCAAGTAGGGTTGGTGTTCACTTGTGTTTCCATTTGTATGTTTCCTGCACGTCTCATTTGTGTGTCGAGTTGTGGATATGTTGTGAACCGCTTATATTACCCCACCTACCGCTCCTTTCCATTACCACTGTCATGAGTGTGCCGCAAAGTGAACACCCAGCGCTGCTGGGAGAGTGCAACAGAGCGAGCGAGCGCAGCACTATTCCGAGCGCTCAGCTGTTGCGGGGAGATAAAAGGAAGAGGAGAAACGAAGTGGAGGCACGGCTATGCCCCTTCCTCCACTTCAACCTCCTTCCACCACCATGCGCTCACGCGAGAGAATGGGGGAGAGCTGGCGCATATGCAGTGGGAGAGCGGATGGTCGCCGAGGGACGGACACAGGCCCGAACAAAACTTGCTCCGTATCTAAAAGTGGTAGCATGGTTACCTGACTAAAGCATCATATAAATCGTGCCACTGAAGAACAGCACATACCTTTTTTTTTTCTGTAGAGAGGAATGAGCAGCAGTAATGACTGATTAAATAATGTAATCGCGTTGATGATTATGACGCTCCAATCAACCGAAACTTATGAAACATGGTCTCACTTCAAGTCGAGAGAAAGAGATAATTCAAGGATTTTGTGCCTTGTGATGCCATCCCTTGCGCAGAGCCTACGCCTCAAGTGCGCCCATCGCCTACTACAGCGGCGAGGTTGCGTGCGACAAGTTTCCACGTGCCATCACCGACAGCTACAAGAGCCAGTCGCAAAACTGCGCTGCTAGCATCCGCAGGTCGTGGGCCATCATGGACAAAATGGCGGCTACAGGTGAGCCTAGAAAGTTGGGCTGGTTGTTTAGGGTAACTACGAACTAACGTTATGATGTACATATGCAAATAACTTCCTGTTATGAATGAGAATAGTAACGGTCGACGACAATGTCGAAACAAACATGCCCCGTTTACAAAATAAAATCGAGCAGAATGTTTTAGCCAACGCAGTGCGATAACTCAGCCCATGCCAAGCAATTCAAGTCTTTTTCATGGCTAATCAGATGTTACTGTGGCTTACACTAAATATATATGAGAAAGTCTGTCAAAGACACTTCATCTGTAAAAGAGGATGGACCGATGTTCATACATATTATCAATATTTCTTTTTTTGAGTGAATTGGTTCATTATGAAGCAAGGCAGTACCAACGTGGTCAGACACCCACGAGACGCTCATCGCTTGTGTGTACGTCTCGTTTCTCTCGTAGGTGTCTACGCTAGTACATCCATGCTCCATTCAGATGCACGTTCATGAAAGTCACACATTTACGTGTAAGGAAACAACCTTGCCTGCACTGGCCAGTGGTCACGTATATGGGCTGTTACAATGTGTATTAAATGCTATCTTGTTCCGCCCAGACGATGGACTGCAGTTCCTCACTGAGGCGTTCCACTCGTGTCAGCGACTGACCCCGGACAGCATCCCGCACTTGTACCAGTGGCTGAAGGAGGCCTACCAGACGATGGCCATGCTCGACTACCCCTACGACACAGAGCTGTTTGGGAAGCTGCCGGCGCATCCGGTCAAGGCAAGGGACTAACCATTATGCACATACAGATGCCCAATACGCACAGGAAATGATCGTAAGGGAGTTACACATTCACATGACTGCCACGTCGTCGTATTATGGAACAATTAAAGCTACGTTACTATGTACTAATGCGAGAGCCATGCCTCCTGAAGCGCCATTGTTTGAAGACCATGAATCACTAGTGAGCAAATCAATGCACGCAAGGTGTATTTTCAAGGCGTAGTCCGCAGAATTCTTCCGATCGATCAAATGGAAGAGCAAAAGAAGGAAAGGTTAGGAAGTCAGCCAGCAACACGTTTTTCTCACCTTGGAGAAATTAATGATCGCGACTAAAAAAATATTTCACTAAACACTGCCGGGTTTATTTTGTTGCTCCCAAGTGACACTTCAAATAAATAGGTAAGTTTACGATATCTTCTAGGACAATAAAAAATTCCCCGACTGCTTGAACAACAACAACAACAACAACAACAACAACAACAACAACAACAACAACAACAACAACAACAACAACAACAACAACAACAACAACAACAACAACAACAACAACAACAACAACAACAACAACAGACATGCGTGGGCTTTGCTACAATACCCTAGCGTAAAATAATTGAGGGACGACAAGAAGAAAGATGAGGGAGCAATGTTTCACCAAAGTAGAACGTGAGTGCATGTCCATAGCGTGCCTATAATTGATCCCTTAGCATGGCATGCTTCGTAAACAGTAGCAATGCCTGCGTCGCTATGCTGGCCTGCGACGCTATTGAAAAGCTGACGTGCCTTGCAGGAAGCCTGTCGGTTCCTGTGGAACCCATTACAAACGGGCGAAGATCTCGTGCGAAGTCTCCACAAAGCAGCCTCCGTCCTCTACAACAGCTCCGGAAACGCTGCCTGCTACAGCATCGACGGTAACATCGGAGTTCACGCGGGCTGGCTGTTCCAGGTACTCTTCGAGTTTTTCAGAACGTGACTAATGAATGTCACGTAAACTTAAATAGGTAATGTTTTATTCGAGCGATTGTTATCTATTGAGATACAAAAAACGAGCATATTGTTGACGCATCCCTTTGCACCATATCTCTAACCTTGAATATCGAGTACCCTGAACACATGCGTCAAGAAATGGTGGAGGATTTCACGGAATATAAAGAAGGCTCGCGTTTCCTGCTAGTGTTTCGTTTTACCATTTAGATGTTCTTCCTAACTAAATCAGCGAACTGAATAGCCCGCCTGCAGGCAGTTCTTTGATTAAAGATATCGGCTGCGATGGAATAAGCGTTACCAAAATGATGACAGCCGGAAGTATCAGCGCAATCGGTTCTTTTTGGGGCCCGTGCTGACATCTTTTGGCACCGGTGATTAGGATTAATGCGAAACATATGCAATATTTTGAAGCTAAAACTGTGAACTGGAAAAAATTGTCGTTCATGTCTACAGCGATTGGTGTAGTTCCTGCACTAAATCTTGCTCTAAATGCTGCGCCACTGCTATGATGCCTGAGGAAATGCGAAGCCTGGGCAACTAGCGATTCCCGTTCGTAGAACTCCTACTGTTGCGTTTACCAAACCGTCGATGCCGTCAATGTTTTGGGTAAGCATGGAGGATTTCCATAGTGCGAACGGAATCTCCTTAATGAGATTCGCAAACTTGGTGTGCAGCATGCGTGCTACTTCTTGCAGTGCTTTATCGACTTCTATCTTGTCAACGCGGTTTAGATTGAATTGGCCTGCAGCGAGTTCCATGAGGTTGTTTCCCTTGTAAAAGTGTGTTTTAAAAGTGGGTAACAATTTAGAGTACTAGGTACAATACTATGGGAGAGCATAAAGCCGTCCCTTGGGCATGGTTATTTTGGTGGCGCTGGCGGCGTCAATGTACGACGAATGTGCCACAGAGCAAGGTGCAAGGAGCAATCGTGTTTTTGGCGAGGCGCCACCACTTGCGTGGCACGGGAGTCTGGTGCATGCATGCTTCTGAACCATTTTTAACAATATTTAGTTTATAGTTGCGATTACTTCTTGGTTATGTCCGTTAAGTAAACTATTTTAGACATCGGTCGTACCTTTTACCTGGTTTTGAACATAGCTAGACTCGTTTTGATTTTGAGCATGATCACGGCATATGAAATAGATGCACGAATGACAAAGCGAGCCTCTAAAGTGTTGCCCACTTAGAAGCTAGTTCGACAACTGCCCATCTGATAGTAGTATTCGGTAGTCATTCCTACACTGTGAGTATGGCCTTCCGTGCTTTGTACCTTTCAGGGCACTTCGTTACTCGCTGTATCCGGCAATTTGAGTGATAATAATAACTAAAGTTGAATTATATCTGAAAATTCAATGCGTGGTTCGCATCTTACGAGCCACCTAAATGTAACGACTGCTCTACTTCACGTTTTCATACGCAATAGCAATAATAGTGCTATCTAACAGTTTGACGCTCACACAAGTGGTGCATCTGTAAAATGTGTTCGATGCTCAGAGAAGTTGTGCATCCATGAAATGTGTTTGATGCTCGCACAAATGGTGCATCCATGAAATGTGCTCCTCCTCGGGAGACGCTCAGCGGATTTCACGACTGACGGTTGTCCCGTCCAAGATGTACCCTCTTGGAGGACCACTCGCCGATAGGGGCCTCATCGTCGAACTTTTTTAAGTCTCCCATCTTTGCTCTCCTTCCAATCTCTTCTATTCTTCCTTATTCGTTCTCTCGTTAGACCACTGCTGAGGTGTCTCGTTTTGCTGCAGAGAGTTGTTGGGCTCACTTTATTCTTCATTTACTTTCTTATAATCACCCTCCCTACCCTCTCCTTTAGACGTGCACGGAACTGGTGATGCCAGAGTGCACCAACGGCGCGGAAGACATGTTCAAAGCCAAGAAGTGGGATGTCCGCAAGCACGCCAAGAGGTGTCAGCAGCGCTTCGGAGTGACGCCTGATCCTGGAAGACTGAAGGTGCTCTACGGCGGCAGCGATTTTCAGGGCGTCTCCAACGTAATATTCACGTGAGTTTTGCACGGACCTGCAAGCCACATTGTTTGCGCAGTTTTTGTTGAATACCGTGGACTCGTGTCGTACGATTCCGCGTGATAAGTTTTTTTTTTCCTTCACAACGTACCTGGAAAATATTGTGTTTCCATGCATTTACAACGATCACATTTTTCACCTTAAGTTGGATAATAAGACAGCGAAAATGGCTGCTGAGCGATTTATATCATACGTTTGTATTTCGGTATACTAGCTCAAACCACGCTTCGAAAAGCCAGGATTTGTACGTTGCAGAGCCACTGAGAGCTCGATGATGATGATTGATTTGATATGTGGGGTTTAACGTCCCAAAACCACTATATGATTATGAGAGACGCCGTAGTGGAGGGCTCCGGAAATTTAGACCACCTGGGGTTCTTTAACGTGCACCCAAATCTGAGTACACGGGCCTACAACATTTCCGCCTCCATCGGAAATGCAGCCGCCGCAGCCGGGATTTGAACCCGCGACCTGCGGGTCAGCAGCCGAGTACCTTAGCCACTAGACCACCGCGGCGGGGCCACTGAGAGCTCCACTTTACTAAGAACACAAGAGGCCAACCATATAAGATGGCCTCATATTCTAACACGCAAAATATTTGCAGGTTTTACATACGATTCGTGTGCCATTGTGTACCTACGCACCATAAACTCCGAATGCATGTGTTCAGGTTTCAACCTCCCAAGAGCCGCTCAGTGATATAGGAAAGAAATACATGCAGAGTGTGCTCTTCGTAATATTTGAATGGGCACAAGTTTAGGGATTGAAGTGTTTACACTTTTATTGCTCTCTTTGATAACTGGGTTATCAACATACCTCATATTCATGCTGTATGCTTGTGCGTAAAAAAAAATTATCTGTACGAAACCTACTCGCATTGTGACCCCGCTGTATGTAAGTACTGCACAATGCCTTAAGACTGCGCTGATACTGCATATGCCACGTATTTTATATGGGCATTGTGCCTCTGATTATTATTTTTATTTTCCGATTTTTCGCTTCATCCTTTTCTGTTTCTCTTCTATTTGTGTGTTGCCGCAAGACCATACTATCATGTTAACGGGATAGCTGGTTCTAACGTAGCCAGCATCTCAATATTTTTTTTTATATGTAAATATGTAGTTAAAAAATATATCGGGCGTACGCGAGGCCTGATAAAACAAGAGCGCCTAGGGGATATCGATGTTTCATTAAGTTAACACGTTTTGTATAGCGAACAGACCAGTCCTGTAGCCAAAAGTGGTGCCCTTCTTCCCACTCCTCGAAATTGGAATGGAAGATCATGTTTTACAAAAAAAAAAAATTTTGTAAAATTACGGGTTTTCCAGATTTTTAAACGCCCCCCCCCCCCCCAGGAGAAAAATCACAGGCTATGCGTCTGAACAGACATAGAGTAAACACACACGTTTATCTTAAAAAAAAAGAAAAAAAAAAGGAATGTCAAAAAATCTTGAACGCAATGTGCTGTGTTGGACAAAATGTGAGAGGCAAAAGAGAGGTAGTACAGGGTTCATAGTACGTTCGAGTCCCCTCTGAAATGTGCTCTGTGCCACAGAGTATAATAAATAAATAAATAAATAAATAAATAAATAAATAAATAAATAAATAAATAAATAAATAAATAAATAAATAAATAAATAAATAAATAAATAAATACAGGGCCGCCATCGTCCTACATTGGCATGCAATAAATGGCGTTTTGTTGCTCAGCTCATAAGTCACCTGGGAGTCCTGGCCGTAGCGGCGTTATATCTTTTGAGATGTCACTAAACAGTACTCATTTATTCATCCATATATTATGCCATATATTATCCACCTTTAGAAAGTGCGCTCCTTGGTAAAGCCAGGTTGAGATACTCAGCTTGGCTGTACTCAGGGTACTCAGGTGCTGACCCGCAGGTCGCGGGATCGAATCCCGGCTTCGGCGGCTGCATTTTGTATGAACTCCAAAATGCTCTATGCTCATGTGCTCCGATTTGGGTGGACGTTAAACAACCCCAGGTGGGCCAAATTTCAAGAGTCCTCCACTACGGCGTCTCTCACAATCATATGCTGGTTTTTAGATGTTAAACTCTACATATCATCATCATCATCATCATCATCATCATCATCATAAATATAAAAAAAAAACAAAGTTGGGAAAACAATGAAACTCCCCACTGTAGATTTTGAGAGAACCTTACTGAAGAACTAGATAAACCGTTCGATGTCGTCTTTAAAGATATAGATACTCACTCGTTACATATAAAAATAAACTACACAATTAACTTGTGTTCACATGAAACCAAGCAGCTTTGAAGCAATTCTAACCTTTAGACACCTGCTAAAATATCTGTTATCATACGATCAACAAACAATTTTTATGCAATAACCACATGAAATATAAAGGTTTTGTGCAGACATATATAGATGTACATGCATAGATATTGTACAGAAAACATAGGCAGGAATCCATGGCACATAAGTAATACCATATGAATGTGTAGGTGTATTTTGCGAGAATACGAAATTCGTGCATGTTATTTGGACAGACTCATGCGGTTATGCAGAAAATATGAAAAGCGTGATATAGAACACATGGAAGGCGCATGGCCGTTCGGTTGCAATGAACGGAACCCGTACTACCTTTTTACATCTTTCAGAAAAACGTCCACATTATGAGATGCTAGGGGACCATAACACGGCTAAATTTGAGACTGTACATTGTATTAGGCTTACTTACTAGTTTAATAATACCTAGCATCATGTTTGATCAATCTACGTGCTCAAAGATTCTGAAAACATGCAGAAACAACCTGCGGGACCCGTGGTACTATGGCGGCGTCCTGTCGGGCCCGGAGTCCACGACATCCATTGTGGTGCGGAACGCCGCCCACCTGCTGGACCTGAGAAAGCCTAACGACCTGGACCCCGTGTCGGTTGCCTGGGCGAGGACTCGGGCCAAGGGAACGCTGTGGAGGTGGCTCGCACCGAAGCTCAACTTCTTTGGATAGAGCCACTACCCGAGGTGGACTGTTGCCGAGTATTTATGTAGTGACACTCCAGCTTTGTACAGAAAGTTCACCAGCTCTTCTGAAACGCTGGACGGCCAGACAATCATCCATCCAAGTACAGCCCGAACCTATACAGAGGCTTACACGCGTCGAATAATCAGGCGCCGCACCAAGAAGAACAGAGGTAAAGAAGGGACAGAACACTAGAGCTTTCTTACAACTACTTTTATTAGCGCAGGAACCCGTGTCTATACCATGTGAACGCACTCCAATCACGCCCATTAGAAGATAGTTTAGAAGGGTGGACGAATGCAGAAGAACGGGTAGACAGGTCATGAAACTATTACAAAAATTCTCTGTCATACAGAAACTTACTGTCGTATGCAGATCTTGAGAAATGTAGTGTTCTAGCTCCCCCCACCTTCTTTCCCGAATTTAGATAATAAGCTGAACACTTGACGATAGAAGAAGCAATATTTTTTTCTTCGCGTATCAAACATGTCACAAACACATTTTCGGAGCATTCGCGAGCTGAGTAAAAGGCCACAGAATGTAAAGGGAACCTAACAAAGTTAACAACTCAATGCAGTCGAATGCTGAATATTTGAAGCCAGTCATGGCGAAGCCGGCAGATGCACGGAATATGATGGTCGTGTGATCGTTTGATGAAACCGACTGCCCTGGATTGATGCTCTGCGCTAGAGGGATTTTGTAACCTGTTGAAGAAAAAAATTTCTGATGGGTTCGTATATGTTTGTAGTACTCGCATTACTTGAGTGTGAATCAAGCTTGTTCGATCGTCTTGATTCATACACGGCGCCGACGTGAAGATGTTTTGTCACAGTAGTCTCGCAACCTTCATTATTGCTATTATCCCAAACGTCGTCATTGTCTGGAACAAGAAAAACTCTCAAATATTGTAATTGTCAACATTTTTGATACTGCTTGAGCAGGGAAGAGTAGTTCCGTGAGAAGTACTCGCGTAAGTACATGGCGAATGCCCTAGCCCGTTGCCCCCTAAAACTTGATAAAGGGGGTGTTTTGCCGAAAATAAATAATGAAAATAGGCAATTTTATGAAATACTCAAGGCCATCAGCAAGCTCTTTTATGTATGTCTTGAGTATATTAGCCTTTATCAAGGCACTGAATGAAATTATTTAAAATTCCCCCCAAGATAATATTACTGGCTGCGGGCCTAAATTATGGTCACGTCACCGGCGAAGAAACGTCACACGTAGTTTCATTCGCAGAACGGCACGCCTCTACCAATAAAGTTATGAAGCGGGGAAACTTGGGAAGTTGGTTGGACATAACTGAAAGTACAAACAGCACAACCTATGGAAATGGTTACAGCGTAACTACGGAAGTAAAAAAAAACAAGGATAGAAAAAAGCGCTACCACCACAGTTGTAGGGAACGGCTGAAACAGCTTCACGAATACCCAGCAAACCTGGTACACTGAATGAGCGCTGGACGACGACCACAACACAACGCTCGTACAGCGCACCATTTTTCGTGCGTATTCACCAGATGAGTGAGAATGTCTTCAAACGTGACGTTCTTGCACATGCCACGGGGCCACCATGTGCCGAGGTGCAAATAGACTCGCCAGTTTCAGAACACCTTCCTGCTATAAATAAAAAGCGCTTAGGTGGATGAGGCGCAGCATAGACGAAACCTTATTAAAAACCACAGTTCAGGCAGATTTATTTTAACAAAAAAAGAAAAACCTAGACAAGGCCGGTTGCCTATCCTGCGGGCGACAAATGATTATGCAAACGAATATATGAAGACTTCATTCATGCCAGCGCTCTGTGAAGTCACACTACGTCAGCCACGCCAGTTGTACGAGGAAAACTAGCAAATATATTTATAACTTGGTGCGTGTTAGAGTACTGCATGCCACACTTAATTATAATGTCTGGGGATATATGTCCCGAAACCACCATATAATTTTGAGACACGCCGCAGTAGAGGGCTCCGGAAATTTTGACCGTTTGGTATTATTTATTGCGCCAGTGACATAACACAGTACATGAGCCTCTACCACTTCACCTCAATCGAAATGCGACCACTGCAACCGGGATCGAACTCGTGACCTTTGGGTCAGCAGACCAGCACAGTATAGCCACTGTTCCACCGAAGCAGAGATGTTCGCTGGTTGGTTGTTCCTTAGCAACCTGACGCAACCCTCCATGGAGATCGGCCATGAAACGGACGGTACGTTGCTTTAGAGATACTATTGTTTTACAATTCGAATGCCTCTTAGGAATGGGTGTTTTAAATTCACTGGCACAATCACTATTTAAAAAATCACGAAAAATATAAAAATAAAAATAAATAGATATAATAACTAGCCACTAGGTTGTAACGGTGTATTTGTACATAAATTCGACATTTTCTATGCCGCACTTGAACACTTATTAATATTTATGCTTACAGAGGCACCGCGAATGACAGGTAAGATGAAAAAAAAAATCTTGACTCGAACGGTGGCAGTTCTTTTTGTGGACCATATCACTTCTTTGTTTTTGGTAGTTTTTTCGTATCTTTTGGCGTTGTTTATTGCTTAAGAATAAATGGACAACATGGTTGTACCTTATTCCCCCGGTCAGCCACGTAGTGAGTATTCTCTAAAAAAATAATAAGTGGGGATGAATTAATATTTGTAACTTCACATCTTAAATTTATTTACGCATGCTTTCACCCACACTCTGACGATAATTCTCAAGTTTACGAAATTAGTTTCAATTTCGCCTATTCGTAATTTGCCGCGCGATAAACATAAGAAGAACCACTTGTATTTTGCGTAAGCACCGACAGATGGCAGAACACTCCTTAAGACCGCACCGATCTCGACCGCACCGGTCGAGCACCGATCTTGCGTGGATCGCATTCGGCTGTTGTCAATAAGGCGCGTTTTCCTGTGATAAAATTCTTGCGTTTTGAAATTCAGATCTGACCAAAAAGAAGCAGGCGAGCTTAGGTCAGCAAACTCACTCGTGAGTCTTCTCACTAAGACTCAATCAGACTCATATCTGACCGTGTGTCTCAGTATGGGTGAGTCCGGGTGAGTAATATTTTGCTGAGCTTGAGTCAGAGTTAGTCCAAACAAGGAAAATTTGGGGAGTGTCAGCCCTAGTATAGTGCCTAGAACATATATTCTAGGCACTATACCCCTAGTCAGCCCTAAGCGCAAAATATATTTCGTGAGTGAGCCCTAAGGAGTTCCACTTTTTTTTTTATAAGACATACGAGACTCTACCAAATAAACCCTCGACTAGAACTCAGACCCCCATCCGGACTTCGTCGACGTGAAGCTTCGCTTCTTTGTCGCCTTTGGTTGGGGGTTGCGCCTTCACAAAAGCATATACAACCCTCATCGGATTGACCGACAATGCGGAATGCGACGTCAGCTGCACCGAAGAAGACATCGACCATCTGATATGCCATTGCCCTCGATTTGCCGCTAAAAGACAAGCTTCCGGACGCATTGCGACAATTACACGATCACCACTCTGTATGCAGATGCTACTGGAACACCGTCCTCGCCTTTCGTCGGATCAAAAAGCAGTCAAAGCCGTCTTGTGGTTTTTGAGGACTACAGGCCTATGTGAACACCTTTAACCTTTGTGTAGTGCCACCTCTGCATGCGCGTTAGCCCATTGACTATCAACCCTTTTTTTATCTTTCTCTTCTCTTTCCTCTTCCTTTCTCATCTTTATGCCCTCCTTCCGATTCCCCCAGCGTGGGGTAGCAAACCGGGCATGTGCCTGGTTAACCTCCCTGCGTTCTCTCTTGTTGTTCTTGTTCCCTCCTCTTTTTTACAACCTATGCATGTGTGTATCTAGAAACGGGAGAACATACACTACCTATCTCCTCCGCACCAATATATAAACCTAACCGCCGTGGTGTGTCTATGTTTCTCGACTGCTCACGCCGAAGGTCGCGCGATCGAATTCTGGCCGCGGCGGCCGCATCACGGTGTTGACGAAACACTGAACACCCGTGTGCTTAGGTTTGGATGCACGATAAAGAACACCAGATGGCCAACATTTTCAAATCCCTTCTATTTGGAGCCTCTCCTCATCCTATCGTGGTATTAGAACGTTAAACACAACAAAAATTTCATTTTTAGCGTCAAATGCTCATGATTCACGCGGGTGTTAAAAAAATCACAGCATATCCACAGAGCGAACGATGATGAGCGGGGCGAAGCGTCCATCCGTCCATCTTTACGTGTGTCCGTCCGTCCGTGCATACGTCCATGCGTCCGATTGCGTTCGAGAGTGCAGACGGCTAGCGGGTAACACCGACAAAAGGCGATCGAGCCAAGGAGCCGAGTGCAAGCGTCTTCAACGCGCCAGCCCCTCTGCTTCGTTCGTGCCCCACCAACGATCTTCGTGCCCCACCAACAATCTGCTACGTACGGCGACTATCCAGGACTATCCAGGAGACTGAGAGAGGCACTCGTTCTCCGCGTACCCAGGCAGAGCCCGCGCAGCAGCCAATCGAAGAGTAGTGGTACAGCGCCATCTAGAATATCCTCTCAAGGGCAGTTTCAATGTACTTCTATGAGACAGCGCCGTTTATTTTACTTTTCGGAAGATACTGCCTCCTTTTGTTTCTCGTCTCTTCTTCTCTCGGTTACGCGTGACGCAGGACAAGGTTAGACTAAGAGGAGCTTCGCCCCTAAAAGTTGTGAGCCAGGTAGTACCGGCGTTCAAAGGTTGTGATCAAAGTTAGAAATGTGTGCTATGTGCACACGGTTATGTGAAATATACAAGAATGTACAGTACGCCGCTTTTTCTTGTTCCCGTTTCACATTTTCAACTATACCTTGGCGGGGCAGCATTCCAACACGCGACATGATCAAGTGCGCGAAGGTTTCCATGCAAACATATTTCAATGTATATATGCGAGTGTCATTCATTGATGCGAGCATATTTTTATTTCTGAATCCAATTTTATTTGTTTGGAGATTATTTCAATGTGAAATGCGCAGCGTTTACAAAACTGCGAATATATGGCGAGTCAGGCTGTACATTCCTGGCCAAGTACGTAGAACACTGTTCGTTCACAAAGGGACTACCGAGGTTGAGCTGTCGTAACGTATTTTCCGCTCCGCACATCTGAAACAGCTCCCAAGGGCAACATACGGAGATGAGTTTAGTTCAGCATACACGGGTTTCGCATACCATTCAGTCGTATGAAGCCAGAATGGAATTCTAGCAATGTGATACGCACGGTTTTATTTCATTCATACATGGCTAGGAAGCATCGCCGTACAATATATAAGAGAGCAATCGTAAATATATACAGTCCAGCTCGACCAGTGTCAAAAATGTAAATTCCCACGCTCAATATGACCGCAAAGTAGCAAGTGCTTTTTTTTTCGTTGGCTGATTTGTACGCTCCAACGCTGTATTTAGACTAGGAGGCAGAAATACCACATGCTGCCTATGTAACAAGCAAATAATTATCATAAAAGAAGCCCCTTTCTCCTAACACACACACACACACAGAGAGAGAGAGAGAGAAAGAGAGAGAGAGAGAGAGAGAAAAGCAGGAATTGATTGAATATTTTCATTTTCTAAATATTTTTAATTTTACCTAAAATCTTCAAGCACGAAGGGGAGCTGAAGAAGTCACTTTCAGTTATATTGTACAGTGAGTGTATGAGCAGCCATGAACGTAAGCATATACGTTCGTTTTTAACGCTCTCTCAAGGACAGTCTCTGTTCGGTTGAATTCACGTTTGCGAGGGCGCCACTAATGCTACTTGATTCATCCACGCGCGCTATTTAAGAACGACAATACAACACAACAAACGTGCTATTGGTGAAGATGATGATAACAAAATTATCTAAAATCAATTTTAACCTAAAAATAAGTACAAGCACCTCCCACAAAACTTCAGCTCACCAGCCATTCATTTGTGCAAGAGAGTCATGCTATACGTGGTTTCCGTTGCAAGCACAAGCGCATTTCCGCTGCTAATTAAAGTAGTGCGCGCATTTGTAATTAAAAGTTCGTTTTCCCTACTTGAAGCGCTACGTTCCCCAGAAACTGATGTTGAAATCATTGTGGAAATCGGGCAGTAACTCAACTTTTTTTGACCTAAAACCAGTGACACCAACATATGCCCGTATAAACAAACAACCGATCATAGTTACTCCAACTACGCTTCGCGTTACTGAAGTAGCGTCGTACAAACAGGAATCGCCGTTAGTGTCTGTTTCTAGTTGGGACGGCTCAGTGCTCTCCCATAGTTGAGTACGAAGTACTCCGTCGACTGTGATTGCAGAGTCATCAGCTGCGCTACCATCCGCACTTCTAGTTCCAGCGTTGCAGAGCAGGTTGCCATTGCTCTTGCATTGACAGACGGTGTACATGACACAATTTATTCAGACTCCAAGGCCGCTATCAAGGCCTTCCAGATGGGCATGGTGGCTCCCCAGGTCCTACAGATTATTCAAAAAGTCAAAGACCTCAAAAATCACTCGTTGGTCTGGTTTCCTGCGCACCTTGGAACCATTGAGGGTGCCTCGCTCAATCCCAACGAGGAGGCGCACTCGGCTGCACGAGGTTTGACTGACCGTGTGCCGGGTAACGCGTCATCTCCTGGGCGACCTGAGCCTCTCTGCTCGTACAACGAGATATGCAAGCACCACTATCTGTCAAGAAGACGGCTGCCTCTACCACACTCCTCGCTATGCAGGGCCCAAGCTGTTACTCTCCGACTGCTACAAACAAACACTTACCCGAGCCCTGCGGCACTGCACACAATGTACCCTGAACGGTTTCCAAGCCCGGACTGCCCCCTGTGTGGTGGTTATGCGGACTTCGAGCATGTACTGTGGGGCTGCGCCTCTGCCGGTCCCCCTTTCACCCAAGAGGAAATGAAGCGACTCATTAAAGCCCAGGACCAGACCTCTCAAATCCTGGCCGTCCAGAGGGCCCGCGCGAGGGCCGTCAGGTTTAACCTGATGGTCCCCGAGTGGGCCTAGCCAGGTGACGCTGAGTTTACTCGCGTCTATTGTGGACCGAATAAAGTTGTTTCACTCACTCACTCACGAAGTACTCGAAATCGTAAAACATTTTATGGGCGAAACTCCTTATAGCAACACCCATTCGTCGCTCGTAGCTGTTGTATTATGTAACAAGTATAACATGTTGACCTCCAAGGTGGTGCCGGTGAGAGATTTCATCTGTGCGTTGTTGAACAATAAAATATAGTGCTCAATGTACATGCCAATGGCTGTTAATGGATAATGAGAGACAGGAGCATTCGGCTTTTAGTTAACGCGCACGCTGCGATCCCCATTAGCAGCCATTGGCATGTACATTGAGCACTATCTGACAAGAAAGGGTTGCTGCGTTATACTCGCTGGGTGTAACCTCCTTACAGTTTTAAAAAGGTTTAGCGTGCGTTGAGCCGCAGTGCCATGGATACAATGAAGTAGTATATACCATGAATGAACTCAGGTGGTTAAATGTGGGAAGTAGATACGAAGCGCAAGCCGTAAGAAAGTAAAGGCCGAATTCTCCTGTCTCTAATTTCCCATTAGCAGCTATTGGCATGTACATTGAGTACTATCTGACTGGAAAAGGTTGCTACGTTATACTCGCTGGGCGTAACCTCCATGGTTTTAGAAAGGTTTAGCGAGCGTTGGGCCGCAGGGCCATGAATACAGTGCACTAGTATATACCATGAACTCGAGGTGGTTAATTACACCCGAAGCGCAAGCCGTAAGAAAGTGTGCATGTGCTACCTCTTGTTCAGTCCTTGGAATGTCCGCTGGATGGCGGTGCTTCTATATGGGGAATAAATGATGAAAAGATGCGAGATGGTGGTACTTGAAATGTTGAATGGATAGACGAACGGACACACACGCAGATGCATGGATGGACGCATGAACAGACGCAGGGGCGGATGCATGTACGAACGCAGGGACGGACGCACGAACAGACGCACGCACGGATGGGCGGATGGACGCATGGACGGTCACACAGACGGACGCATTGACAGACGGAAGCAAGAACGAATGGACGGATGCGTACTTCGCCCCACTCTCCATCGTTCACTCCGAGGCACTGCGCTGTGTCGCCTGAAGGCAGACAGAAATTAGGTGCCTTTTTCCTCTTCCTTCTAACCACTACCATTCACTCCGTGGATATGCTGCCATTTTTTTGTTTCAGTTCATGCCGGAGTTTAGTGCTGTGCAACTACTGCCGTGTCGCGTTGTGCGCTGTATGTGTGGTTGTGTGCGTTATTAGTAGTTTTATTCAGCTGCAGTTCTTGTTAAATTATTGCCTACATGTTTATTTCTTGTGTGTAATTTATAATCATGATATGACAGCTCTAATTTCGCGTCTCGCAGTGCAAAGAATCCTTCTTTTTGCCTGCGTTTATCAAAAATTAACAAAGTGGCCATGTGCTTACCAAGAATATCACTTGAAAATAAAAGTTTTTGCTCCTCCAGTGATTCTCATGTTTTAATTAAATAATGTGCATAGACACACACTGGTATCGTGCGCTTGCCGCTCTAGCGCTGCAGCTTACACGAAGCTCACAGCTGCATGTAAACGATGCGTTAAACAAAAATTAAAGTATGACCTCAGAGATGAGCACGCACGTTCAGAGGTTGCATAATAATCCTAGGCAATACGAAATGGCCTTCGAGACAGTCTTCTCTGTGGTTTGCCATCTCTGAAGCTGCAAAGTTTCACCACACCCGTTTGGTTTGCTGCGAACCCAAATCAGCTGCAGGAGCCTATGTAAGTGTTCTCCCTTGGCATTTTATACTACTCTATGGTATAGTACCTGGTGCTCTAAATCGTTACAACTTCTTCCAAACACATGTGCACATGTGAAAACTCTCACGGGGAGGGAGAGTTAGAGTTATAGGTGGAAGGAAGGAAGGAAAATAGGAGGAAAAGAACGGCAGGAAGGTTAACCAGCCTATAGGCAGCCGGTTTGCTACCCTGCGCATGAGAAGGGGATGGGGGAGATGAAAAATAGAGAAGGTTACAACTATTCTTAAATTGTAAACGACTATACACTATCTGAACAAAAAAAGTGGCCCCGTATCTGCATGTAATCTGCAAATGTCATCGTAAGACGATAGCTTTGCGTGTGGAGGGATTGAACAAAACATTTATTTTATGTTCTGCGCAAGAAATTCGGTGCATGGTATTCCGGAGGCGCTCGTTAGAGTGCCTCGAGCATGCAGCGGAGGCGAGGAGCGCATCAAGTCACGTCACAGGTGAGACATGAGCGCCATCTGGCAGTTTTATTTGGAAACCAAACGCGTGGCCCTGAGACGTGTGTGCGCGCCAGTATCAGAGGTGATAAGGTGTAGAACGCAAGGCGACGGGTAGGTACCACCACCACCGTGTCGTCTTAGCAAACCGTTGGAAACACTCGCTTCTTCGTGCAAGCGTTGCATGGTTAGCGCAGCGTGATAAGCGCTACGGTCCTTAGAATAACTCATGTATGCCTTTTCTAGTAAAATACAAACATGCAGAATATATACGTGTTGTTATGGTGCCTCAGATATGCGCAATAATTGCTTTTTAATTGACAATCGCACACGTATAAACGCATGATCCTTGAGCAACATTGGTGGGCGCTGCGGATGGGGTCGGCCGTTCGGGATATCTCCTTGTGCTGTTTAGAGTACCCAGTTCGCGGTAATGGTGGACAAACAAACAAATGTACAGACAGACAGACAGACAGACAGACAGACAGACAGACAGACAGACAGACAGACAGACAGACAGACAGACAGCCGAAGTTCGGCTATTATTAGCGGAAATGGCAACTCTAGTTGGAAGGATACACGAGCTTCGCTTTCAACAAATAACGCGTTCAGGTCCCGTACGCACCCATCTTCTAAATCACTGGCCCAACTTCCCTTTGGTTCTCGGTGGATATCTCAACCGTGCCGCATAAAAACAAACGTTTTTACGCGTCAAATTGGCCGCTTTGAAGTTCACGAGTATGCCTATGGCATCGGCAGTTGAGAGGTGCGCACTGCACGATAATTCTTTCATTTTGCAAATTGCCACACTTGAAATTTATTTCTAAGCAAGCTAGAAATGTTCGAGTAATATGAATTTGCAAAGAAATTGTTTTTTGATGGAGAAATTTCGGTCGTTACGGAACACACTAAGGGGCAAAAAAGTGTGCTTCTTCGCAACAGAACAATCATGTTTTTACTTCAAGAAACGGCTTCCGTGAGTTGCAACTGAATATTTAAACAAATAAGTGAATCTCTTGTGTAGTAAAACTGAATGGAAATACAGAAAAGTACAGCAACTATCTGCGCTTTCAACCACTACACGCCGCCAGTTAATCTTCATTTACTCTCATTATTAACTTGGCAGCTGCTGCCGTGTAACGACGCTAATTTTATTCCTTACTTCACAAGATTTGTTTTGTTGTAGCGATTCATTTTCATTGTATAAATGACCTTCGATCACTATTAATGGTAAACACTCTCTTCACCATCCCCCTGGCCCAACTCGCAGGTATAAGTATGCGTAATATTTCAATATTTCAGTAACACTTGTTTGGATACTTGGTCTACTGCAAGAAAATTAGACGACGCAATCAACCCGGAACCCTGTCGTGGTGGAACAGTGCTTATTGTGCTCGGCTGCTGCCCCGAATGTTGCGGCTTTGATCTCTGTCGCGGCAGCCGTATTTCGACGGAGGTGAATCGCCAGATGCTCCTGCGTTGTGCGTTGTCAGTGCACTTTGAAGAGCACCAAGCGGTAGAAACTTCCGTAACTTTCCACTGCGGCGTCTTCTAATAATCATACCGTGGTTTTGGGACGTACAACACCGCGTATTGATATATTATTAGACCACCAAGAACAATAGGCAAAAGGAAAGAACGTCACTCGCAGCCAACTTGACTCTTACGAAACTGTCGCAATATTTACACTATGCCACAGATGCGTTGTAACACATCACGCGTCATATAACGAACGGCTACCATCCGTGCGAGTGCTAGTTAAAGAAACCATTCAAACGATTCAAACTCAGCTGAACGCACCACAACCGGCGTATGGCTAATACGGACATCTTTTTTTTTCTTACGTACTATGCTTCAGGCATCACTCGATTAATCCCCTCCTCGCTTCTACCAAAAATGGCGATATTGGCAAGTCTTGCCTCACATCTACACGCACTGCAGCGCATAGAAAAATGTGCTGAAAAAATTTACCGATCGAAAGTTCTTGCAATAATTTTTCCCAGGTTAATTAATACTCTCTCGATGATAAGCTCATTAGCCTTAAGCCATTTCTGCTACGAAAACATGATATTTTAGCGAAGTCACTCGTCATTTCGCATTGTAACATTTCGTATGAAGGAGCCCTTACTGAGAGCCGGTATAAGAGCATCTCGTCGGCCGAAACTCAACATCAGGGGGGCATCAGGACAACGCGGGAGATTAGAGAACAATGTGGCAGGTGGATGCCTCTTCACTTCCCAGCGGGCGCGTGGCACGCAAGATAACTCTTTATCTATAGATAACGTGCAGTGCTTTCTGCGCTCAAGCGACCAGCGTTGACAGGCAACACTGTGTCTCCTGCTTTATTCGAAAGAGTTTATCTTACGGATTCACACGTACATCACCAGTCTTTCATCGCTTGTTTCGGAGATCGAGTTAACTTTCGATACAAGAAATTAGGGAACCCTAAATCTTCGCCTTTACGACTTGAATGCGATAGCGATCTTCTGTTCCTAGTACGTACTTCAAACACTTAGTGCATGAAACCTTTCCGACCTTGCTATGTACCCACTACGTGAACTTACAGCAAACAGGCGCAGTAGCGTGTCAGAATCAGAATCAGAATCAAATTTTATTGTTAATACAAAGTGAAGTCATTACAGACAGTATACAGAAGGAGGTCCCGTAGTCGGAGACTGAATTGGGACCTCCTGTGCATGATGAACATAAAAACAAATAAAACATAGCTTCGACAGGAAGGGAAAAATTTCAATAATCATAATGATATGGGTGATCAAGCACATTTCATAATATAAAGAAACCATGTAAACACGAGATGTAAAGAGAAAAAAATATATAAATATATACACACATATATACACCATACATATATACACACATACATTTACACATATATACACACATATATATACACACATACATATATGTGTGAGAGCATGCTTTAGGGGCTATGAGAATGAAGTGCTACGTGTTGTATTGGTTAACAAAGAGCTTTTTTAATTCTTTTACAAACGAGTGTGGATTCATTACTTTTAAGATGAATGGAAGTGAATTCCATATGGAAAGTGAGCTAAAATGAGCGGTTTGTTTGCCATAGTTAGTCCGGGCTTTTGGTAAGATGAAGTTTTTGTGGTAAGCAAATCTAGTGTTGTTGGTATTGACAAGTGAGGAGGATGGAATGATGGAAATGGGAAATAGCTTATTGATATGCTTGGATAAACATATGACTAGATTATACTTACTGTGCCTTTTGTAGTCGGTCACCGGCAATAAACCGCGAAGTCATTATGATAATCACGTGTTATGACCCCCGATTGCAATGGGCGCTTGTACCACGCATTATTACTGCAATAGTTCATGTTTATTGTCAAGCGTGTATACAGGACACGCGTGTTTGTAATTTCACTGCATTTCCAAGCAGATGAACTTATTTTTAATGTATTCACTTTCAAAGCACTAAAAAAACATACGCTTGGCCGTGTGTTAGAATATCCGCTTGCACGCAAACGACCAGGGTTCAATCCCCACTCGGACCCAAACGACCTGTGTTCAAGCTTCACTGTTACTCATATCCGCACTAACGCTTAGTGGCTCATCTGCATTCCGACGACTAACAACCGTGATCATGATTCAACCGTTGTGGAAACTAAAGCTGCTGACATACCACAGGACACAGCCTATCGTCGATCCCACCCGAAGATGGCGCCAGGAAGCACATAATAAACAGCGGTACCGCGAATGCTTTCCTTCAATGGGTTGCGAATTGCGTAGAGAAACGGCAAAGTGTGAGCGACAAGTGAACAAATTTTCAGTTGTTAGTGCATCTTGTGCACGTGTCTTCAATCTTCGTCTGGTTTCCTGTCTTTGCTCGCGATGTCATAGTTCAAGTATGAGACAGCTGCTAGCCCCTCAAAATACGTCTTGACAATTACTGCAAACTGCGGGCGCTAATAACAACGCTAAATTTGAGGCTTAAAAGAAAAAAAAAAGAACTTGGGAATAGCGAGCGATCTCTTAACGATATACTAAACGGGAAAGGTTGTGTTGACCTTAAGGAGACGGGAAGTCTGTAGTGTGGGAAATGAACGTGCAAACAAGGGTAGCTGATATTGAGCTTACAATATGAGAAAAAAAAAGAGTTAAGGTCGGCCCATGTAACACGTCAGGCAGACAAACAGAGCCCAAATAAATAAATAAATAAATAAATAAATAAATAAATAAATAAATAAATAAAAAAATAACCACTTAGTGATCAAGGCGCTCGTCCACCATTGGGAAAATGGGGGCAAACGAGTTTTGGCATGTGCGTGTCTTTCTTTCTTTCTGTCTTTCTTTCTTTCTTTCTTTCTTTCTTTCTTTCTTTCTTTCTTTCTTTCTTTCTTTCTTTCTTTCTTTCTTTCTTTCTTTCTTTCTTTCTTTCTTTCTTTCTTTCACGTTGCAGAACACTCTCTCCGGACTGTTGCCTCAGCCATTTCAGGAATCGGACTTTTTGCGCGCCTTGAGCAGCGAAACACTTCAGTTGCTAGAGGCGACAACGATGGCCAGGAGTTCATATCCCGGCAACAATGCACTGAGGCAACGTGAAGTGACAAGTGACCTCGGCAAAAGACCAGATTGCCATATCAGATACCACTTATCGCTGACAAGTCCACATTCGAAGGAGCATTGGTTTTGGAATAATGGTTCATACAAAAATGCCCCGCCGCGGTGGTCTAGTGGCTAAGGTACTCGGCTGCTGACCCGCAGGGCGCGGGTTCGAATCCCGGATGCGGCGGCTGCATTTCCGATGGAGGCGGAAATGTTGTAGGCCCGTGTGCTCAGATTTGGGTGCACGTTAAAGAACCCCAGGTGGTCTAAATTTCCGGAGCCCTCCACTACGGCGTCTCTCATAATCATATAGTGGTTTTGGGACGTTAAACCCCACATATCAATCAATCAATGGTTCATACAAATACGCGCTTGGCCGGCGCACCACCTTGGGTCAGCGGTGCTTTTACAGCGTACGGCGCCGTCACCGAAATCATAGTTACAAAAGATTCGCTCATTACATCTGCACCGCAAAATAAAAAAAAAAAATGACTTCAAGCCTCTTGCCGATGCGAAGAGTTCGTTTATCTTTCTAAAGTCGCCGGGGCGTTAGACGCGGATTCGCTGCCATAGTTACGAAACGTCGACGATATAGCTCGCGGCTCTTAATCCGGTCAAGCGACTTCATTATCGCAACTCCACCGCCGCTCCCGCCTGATCGCGAGGAGGGTTGCTGCCTCCTCCAGCTGCTACAGTTCTCGCCACCACTTCTACACTCCGAGCGGCAGGAACTGGGCTGCGCAATCAACTTGCCCTTGCTCTCTGCTATCCTCTTCTCCCAACTCGTGATACCCAGCTGCTGCGTCGGGGAACTTACGTCACGAGACGATAAACCGCTCCTCGACGCTTCAAACTACCGCCCTTTTATCTATCTCCCCAACTGTTCGACTCTCTCTTTTTCACCCCGACCTTTGGAAGCCCGACAAAGCGAGCGGGAGTTGTAGAACGACGCTTATGAGCGTTACGCTTCTCGCTGTGGCCACTCCCGGTGCTTGTTGTTTTCTGTGTCTTGGCCGTTGTTCGAGAGCGCCACTTCGTGAATCGCGTGTACGTTCCACGCGCTTGTGCTCCGGTGCGAAATTCAAGGTGGATATACGTACTTAAGGCCGGAAAATGCAGTCCTCCGCGTGGCTTCCGGATCAGCTAAGTGTAGATCCTCCGGATATTGAGGTAAGCACGTTTTAAACACTCTATTTATTTATTTGAACATACCTTACAGACCTCAGTTAAGGCACTGTGTAGGGGGGGGGGGGCAGCACAAGAATTGAACTTCCGCAGCACTTTCATTACGCAATTGGCATGTCGGGAGTATGTACCTCATCAAAGGATGAGAAAAGCGATGGTAAATAGCTGCTTAGTTCTTGCAGCATCGGTAAAAAAAAATCAACACTAGCACAGATGAAACGTACAATAGGTGATTATTCAAAATATGTATATTCTATAAGGTCGTGCAGTCATGCAAACTACAGCACAACCTACAAATATACAGTAACACAGATCGTTCAAAAAGCAAATACCCTCCCTATTTCTTAGCAGCCCGCCTCCCCTTGTTATCGCTTCATGTTTACAATCTTGGCCTTTATTTCACGTAACTGGCTCAACAACTCGACCTCGCTCTGATTTGCTTACGGCAGTGAAGTGCTTCGTGAATGTGCGCACCGTATAATATCCCGTTGGAAGTGAGTCGCAAAGTTGACTTAGATGCCATGAAGCTGGCTGACAGACGTTTACATTTTTTAAAGGAATGGGGACACGTATGCGACAGATACAGTTCGTAAACCATTAAGGGCAAAGCATTAAATGACAATGCAAAGAAGAGATATAACAGAGGGACGATTGCCCCTTATCGTCCTTGTTTTGTGTGTCATATCGTGGTTATCACAAGTTTCGCCTAGTTATACTCAGTACCATGCAAAACTAACAAACTGTAGCTTGAATTTGCGCCGTTCTCTATTTCCTCTGGCAGTGTTTTCCGAAAGCCTAATTTTATCACCACGCACTCGCCAGCTAGATTCGCGTCTCGATATAACCCCACTAGTGGAAGTCGCACTCTTTCAACGTTGAAAACCTGGCTGCATTTAAAGGGCGATTTTGAAGCACTGCTGACGCGGGAAGTATACTGAATAGGGAGAGCAGTAGTGTATGAATGGTGAAGTTTTATAGAGACCTAAGGATGGATGTTGCCCTCTCTCTCCTTCCAGTTAAACTCTATCTCCCGCCAAAATACGCACTCGTGTGCGCGCATCCAAGTGTAGGCGGTGCTACGCTTCCATGTCGTTCGGTTATGGATGCCACAGCACGTGTTGGTCACCGTATTATACATAGAAAAGTAGGGGTGCCCGCCCCGCACAATTTTGTAGTAATTTCGTTTTGTCCGTTTTCGGATGCGAAACGCGTTACGGTCGATCTCAATCCGGCGTGTGGAGTGACCACATTTACAGCGCATGCGCGCACCTCTCCCCCTCTCTCATCTCGCAACAACGATGCAGGAGGCGTCTACTTGCTCCCCCCACATCTCTCCCCACTAGGCTCCTCTCCCAGTGGCGTATACAGCCCCATTGCACACGCATGTCGCCTGCTTCACGATAATGCCCACTGTTTCGCATCTACACATGGTTCCCTTTAGCGGGAAATGGTGTAGTTTTTGACCGGCACAGCAGAGCGAACGTGTCCTGACGCAAGGCATTGTAAAGTTCCGAATGTCCCAATACGTTTTGCCAAACAGTGACAGCACACACACCACCAAGCATTGCTTTGTTTGCACTTTAAGAAATTGTGGCAGCTTCAAGCTAGTGTCTCCAAGCCTCAAGAAACAGCGGAGCTGATTGGCTATCCTTGTTTCTCTTTACTTTTCTTTCTCTTATCTTTCCTGCTTCTTCTGTATGGTTCTTCATTTCTTGTATATAGTTTCGCTATTTCTTTCTCTGTCTCACTAGTTTATCCTTCTTTCAATTTCTTCCGTTCCTGTATCTCATTATTTACCGCTTCTTCTTTTTTTTTGAACTGTCTATCTTCCTACTGCTTCTTTCTCTCTCTCTTTTTGTTTTTTTTTTCTGGCTCTCGTTGTCTTTTTTTTCTGTATCGTTCTGTTATTACTATCTCTGTTTTGCGTCTGTTTCGATCTCTTTCTCTGTCTTTTCATTCGTTACGCGTTTATTCACTTCGTTTCTCTATTATCCTCCTTTTCCTTTCTATTACTTTCTCGCTTTCTCTGTTTCTCTTTCTAGTTTTTCTATCCCTTACCTTATTTCTATCTTTTTCGAGTATTACATGTGCTCCACTTCATTGAGCAGAGTTTTCATTGATCGTTCGCACCTCATGATTTTGGTAGTTGGGCTCGCCCAATTCCTGTGTCGCATACCGACCCGAGGAGTTTTACATGACGGAGTACAAATGGTCAATAGCTGAAAGAACCTCGCAGTTAGAAAAACAGGAATTCCCAGCATACCTTCCCAATTATAGAACCACCGTGTTGCTGGTGGCACCCTCCTTCGTACCTTTCACACGTTCAACTGTTTTTTTTTTTTGACGGCCAACTAGGCTGTTGTAGTCTGCGTGTTATCATGCGAGCAAATACACAACTGTCAAACCGCTGTGTGGACATATTGTTGCAGAGCGCGAGAAGCTGCACAGCGTCCGTCGGTGTTGCAAGCGGAAACTAGAACCCAAAACACGTGGTCGCATCGAAGGTCGCGATGAGTCATCGCTGCTCGCATTACGCGCAACGCGTCCAAGGGCAAACCCTGGAGGGATGCACGTACTTTGTCGAGAGAGAGAGAACACAACTTTATTGTCGTCAGACTTAAGGAGGTAGGTGACCCGCCAGGCTGAACCTGATGGCCACCTCCTCTGCCCTTTGTACGGCCTGGAGCTGAACGGCCAGGCTGGTGGAGGTCAGAACTGCCTCCCACCCCTCTGGCGAGGGAGCGGCTAGGAGATCGAGAGAGGGGGGATCTTCCCTGCAGGCCCAGAGAATGTGATTAAGTGTGGCTATTGAGCCACAATGCGAGCAATGCGGATCAATCGAGTCGGGGTATATACGTGCATAAATGTATGGGCACGGAAATGAATGTGTTTGCAAGCGGCGCCAGATAACCTCCTGGCGCTTAGTTAGCTTATGGTGCGGGGGTGGTTTTGTCTGCCTCGAAAGACGGTAATATTGTGTGATGTCATGGTAGGATGTCAAGGCTTCACCAGGGTTTTCCAAATCAGAGGCGGGTACCACCGCTCGGCTGACGAATCCTCGAGCATATAGGTGGGCCGCCTCGTTCCCTGGGTTCCCCGCGTGAGCCGGCACCCATACCAGCGCAATGGAGGATAGTGCGTCTTCCTCAGCATCTGTAAGGAGACTGGGCAATAGTAAACGCAGAGTTGTGGGGGCCACAATGCCACGTGCGAAGTTGGATATAGCAGCCTTTGAGTCACTGAGTATAGTGGTGAATCCGGATGCTGCTGCTAGCGCTATCGCCGCTTCCTCAGCTTCTGTCGTATTAAGCACACGGACAGAAGCAGCCGCTTTAATTTGAGGTGAATTGGCGTTGTTGCCGGGGAGAGTGATTACGCTTATTGCATATGCTTTAGTAAACTCTCGGTATTGGGCGGCGTCAACGTACGCAACGGTTGGGTTGGACGCGTACGTTTTTTGCAAGAATTTGGCCCTCGCTTTCCTTCTACCGTCGTGATGGCTGGCCAACATGTTCTTTGGCAGTGGTTTTATGAGGAATTTCTTTCTGATGTTGGGGGGGATGACAGCCGGATCGTTACCCGTAGGAGATACCACATGGTCAATGTTAGCAAGGATCCAACGCCCCGTCCTGCTTCCCTGTAATCGGTGAATTTGCGCCGTAAGATGCGCTTCAAGAAGTTCTTCTAAGGTGTTATGCAGCCCAAGACTGAGGAGGTGCTCTGTCGATGTGTTTCGGGGGAGACCCAATGCCACCTTATACGCTTTGCGTAAGAGCCGATTTAGTTGGGCTCGCTCAGATTGAAGGAGGTGCAAATAAGGGAGGGCGTACGTGAAGCGCGACAAAACGAAGGCTTGAATTATCTGTAGCAGTTCTTTCTCCTTCATGCCTCGATTGCGAGCGCTCACTCGAGATATAAGATGGGCCGTCTGGTTCACGGTTACGGTGAGACGGTCTAGCGTAATGTTGTTGTGGTGGTTTGTTTGCACAATGAGTCCGAGTACTCTCATGTGGGCCACCTGCTTAATTGGCGTGTCATTGACATACACGTTAATACTAGGAAGTGGAGTCTTAATTTTGCGGCGATTTGGAGGTCGCAGTAATAGTAGCTCCGATTTGCTCTGGGAACACTCCAAACCCGCTTCTGACACGTGCTGAACGACTACGTCGGTTGCTCTTTGAAGAGTCTCCTCGATTTGACCATCGGATCCCACCGTCGTCCAGAGCGTGATGTCATCTGCGTAGAGGGTGTATCGCAGGCCGGGTATCGTGTCAAGTTTGGGAGGTAGTGACCTCATAGCGAGGTTGAAAAGGAAAGGGGACAAAACAGCTCCCTGCGGGGTGCCGCGATCACCGAGTGTGATGAGCTTAGAACGAAGGTCACCCACTGAGAGTTCAACCGTTCGATTAGATAAGAAAGCACGGACGTAGTTAAATATGCGTTCCCCGGATCGTAGTTCGGACAGACTGCCTAAAATGGCACTATGCTTCACGTTGTCAAATGCTTTGTGAAGGTCCAGACCGAGCAAAGCCTTGGTACTAGTGCCACTCTCAGGTCGTAGGAGATCGTGATGCAACTGGATGAGCGCATCCTGAGTGGATAGATGGGCCCTGAAGCCCAGCATTGTGGGGGGAAGTAGGCGGTGCTCTTCCGCGAAATTTTGCAAGCGACAGAGGACAACATGCTCCATTAGTTTGCCCAGGCAGGAGGTCAACGAGATTGGACGAAGATTCTCCAGGTCGAGTTTCTTGCCCGGTTTCGGTATAAACGCGACCCTTGCGTGTTTCCATTCTGATGGCAAATGGCCGGACCTCCAGCACTCATTCATATATTCAGTAATGGCCCCTACCGACTTTGGATCGAGGTTGCGCAGCGTCTTATTTGTCACCCCGTCAGGACCGGGTGCCGATGTTGTACGCAGTTTATGTAGCGCTATGCAAACCTCACTTTCCGAAATGTCGGCGTCCAACTGTTCGTTGGCTGTTCCAGTGTATTCAGGCAACTGCTCTGTGCTGTTCTGTTTCTGAGATGTGTTGATGTAGCGGGTGATGAGCTCCTCCAGCAGCTCTTCGTTGGTGCCCGGGTATTGATGGACAATTCGCGCGAGCTGTTTGCGTGCGGCCGACTTGGAGCTACCAGGGTCCAGCAGGTGTCGCAGAAGATGCCACGTTTTCTTGCAGCCCATCTGGCCATTGAGGCTGCCGCAAAGTTGGCCCCACTGTTGGCGTGTTAGCACAGCGGTGTGGGCTTCTAATTCACGTTCGAGCCTCGAGATGCGGCGGCGGAGCCTTGTGTTGTGACGTTGGCGCCGCCACCTACGCATGAGGCTTTCATGCGCCTCCCACATATGTAGAAGGCGTGAATCTGTTGATGGCTGTTCCGGAGTTACGTTTGCTTGGTATGTTGTAGCGTCCACATCTCGACTCAAAGAAAGTATCCATTCGTTCAAGTCCAATACCGAATCGGGTGCCGTTTCTTTGCGCAGTTGGCGGAATTTATCCCAGTCTGTAATGCGAGCTGTGGCTCGTTTTTTTACATTGCTTGTGGTTAACTCAATGGTTACCGCTAGAATGAAATGGTCACTTCCTACGGTGTGACCTGTGTTTTGCCAACGGGCACCCTCCGTGTTTTTGCAAAGGGAGAGGTCTGGGGTAGTATCTCGACATACGCTGTTCCCGATTCGCGTCGATTGCTCCGGATCATTGAGGATACTGAAACCTAGGTCGTGTATGATGCTCCATAATCGGCGACCCTTGGGGTTGGATTTCGGGTATCCCCATTCGGGATGTTTTGCGTTAAAATCGCCTAGTACGAGCAGCTTTGCATCCTTCGCCAGATTTGTTGCTTTCCGAAAGATGTAAGGTAGATCCGCAGCTGTATCTCTTGGAGGGCTGTATATATTTAAAATGAAGAGTGGCTTGTCTCCTCGTCTTTTTGGTATAATTTCCACCAGTGTGTGATGAATACTCGTACCCTCAATTTCATGTTGAATGGCTGTGACATTCTTGTGTACTAAGATGGCAGTGTGGCATTGTGCGCTCGCGGATATGTCTATTTTCTGATTATATGATGCGTATCCGGGCAGTTGAGCGGCAGTGTTCGTTTCTTGTAAAACTATGATGTCCGGCGAACATTCCCCATTTGGTGCATGGTTTTGAATATGCTGGATATGTTGCTGCAGATGGCCCTTCTTATTGCGGAAGCTCCTGCAGTTCCACTGCCAGACGGTGAGCGTGTGGAGAGCCGCCATGACTATGTTATTGGCGTAGGGGCCGGTGTTTGCCGGCTATTGGATGGTGTGCGGTGGATGGCCAACTGCACACTGAAGTCGGCCAGTGCAGCTTCGGTCGAGCTCTTTAACACGGCGAATGAGGTGGTTGTTTCCCGGATGGTTTGGTGGATCGCATTAAAGCGCGTTTCTATTTCAGCGTTCAGATCGGATTTTAGCGTTGAGATGGCTGCCGTGACTGCCGTCGTTACTTTTGTAGTGATGTCGGCGTCTGCGTGAAGTGAAGCTGTGGGTGTAGCTGCCTTGCGTTTATTAGCGTTCTGAAGTTGAGGAACTGGCGATAACGCCGGGTTTGGTGCCAGGGGGTTCGGATGTGCGTCTTGTGTTTCGGATGATGTGGGTGTAGTTTGTTTGTCGATACTGAGTGCTCTATCTATTTTGGCTTCTAGCGACTGGATGTAGCTAGTCAATTTAGCTATCTGGGACTGCTGGGCCGAGATTTGAGCCTTAAGGGCAGAATTCTCCTTTGCCAACTCCCTCACCTGTGAATCGGAAAATAGTAGTGATGCCGGGGCGCCCCGCTGCCAGGCCACCGACTTGGACGCTTCTCCGGGACCTCGACTGGATGAACGAGACACCGATGGGCTGCGCCTGGCTGATTTGGACCTTGAGTGAGATGAGGGCCTGCTGTCTCGTCGTTGGGCTGAGCGTGACCTCGGGCGCCTGCTGTGGGATCGACACCTGCTGCCACGTCGTTTAGCTGAACGAGACCCTGAGCGCCGGGTGTGGGATGGGGACCTGCTCTCTCGGCGCTGCTGCTGGTTGCTGCTGTTCCCGAGTGGTGGGAAAGATGCAGAATGGTCTCGAGATGATGGTGAGCGTCTGCTGGAGGAGCCACTGTGAGATGGGTTGCGATGGATGTTCGACGAAGGTTCTTGCGCTTCTTGCTTCGATTGCGGGGTGGGTGGCGCCTTCTTGATAAAGCGATACTTGCAGTTTGAGCTGCCGGTGTTGTGTGCACCATTGCAGACGATGCAGCGTGGCGTGCATGCGGGTGTTTCGCCCTGTCCTGGTGTGGGGTGTTCCTCTCCGCAACGGCGGCACCGCTGCTTACGTGGCATCGGGCAAACATCCGTGCGGTGACCAACCTTGCGGCAGTTAAAACACGATTCCACCCTGTTGTAGAACGGGTACAGCCTGATGTCGGTTCCGTGGTAGAATATCCACTTTGGAAGGTTTGGCGTCATTAGTGCAACCACGACGTGCCTAGTTTGGCCCAAGCGTCTTCCACTCACGATAGGAATGGTGGGGTTGCTGGCTTGTAGGTCTGCCAAAATCTCTTCGTCTGAGAAGTCATCGTATGCATGGAACATGATGCCTCGTATGGCGTCGTCTGGAGGGGGGGCGTAGACATGGAGCTCGATAGTAGCAGCGCCGATGGTAATCGACTTCACTCGAAGGTAGGCTTGGGCGCGTTGCGAGTCGATCACGCTCAAGGTAAAGGTATTATTGGTGGGGTGCGTCCGAAGGCGATCCCGACTTGCTGGTGGCTGATCTGGCAGTGAAGCTGCCTTGAGCAGGGCGTCGTGCAATTGCCACGGCGGCACTTTCGTCAAGTCGATGGGCGTTCTTGGACGTCCTACTATATGAATGGAGTCTTGCGGCAATCGGGGGAGTGGTGCCCGCCGACGTAACCGAGGCGGACGTGACTTGACCTGGGGTTGGCGTTCCGGCACAGCGGCGCGGGCATTCTCCGACGTACACGGTTGAAGAACGGGCTTGCCTTGGTTTTGAAGTTCCCGTCGGCGTCGTTCCTGGGCACGATAGCCGGGCGATTGCCAGGAATCGTCGGACCACTCCTCTTCAGAGATGGTATGACCTTCTACGACGCACTCCATTCCGGTGGGCGGCTGGGCACGACGATGGGAGTAGCGTGAGACGCTGCACCAGGCTTAGGCAAGGAGCCGGACGCGCGCTGAGCCGGCTAGGCTCAGGGCGGCGAGCGGCGTTGGTCGGGTCAGCAGATGCTCCTGGGAGAATCTTGATAAATCCAGTGCAGAGAGTGATATCCGCGCGTTCCCAATAACCTCATGCACCCACTCATACATAAATTATTGGTCAGTAAGCACGCGTCGCAGCGAAAATGCCGAAAGGCTCGGGAGACGATGTACAGTGCGTCCTACTGCTCCGAGCGTCTCGACGCGTCTCGTACTTTGTCGAATGATGCACGCTTTTCAAAGCACGCTCGCACCACGCTGCCAGCTTCGCTTGCATCGCTGGATGGCGCCCAAGAAGGTCGGCCGCCTGGTAATACAGAAAATGAATGCAATGCACGCATTTTTTCGACGGGCTGAGTATTCAGCCGTGTTCCGCAACATTCGTTTTATTTTCATACTTAATAGCTGCCCACTTCTCATTACGACTTCATTATGGTTGTACAATGTGTGCACATTTTATATTTCTTTAAGGTATCCACCCACCTCCTATATAATGACCCCACTGTTAAAGATAATTGAGGTAACCAGATCAAGCGAAAGAAAAACTTCACGGTATACCAGCTTTTTCTGCAACGGTGTATACAAAGCATAACATATTCTTCCAAATGTTCGCTTGTAAGCATATTGGACGGCCGTGTTAGGCCGCAGTATTTATTGCCCGCTTGTTTTTAGCAGTACTGCCGATCTAGTACACGCTTGTTCAGTTTATTTCTGTCGTGTCAAATATTTACCGATTTAGTTCACTGAATAAATAAAATTTGTTGTATTTCGCTCCAATCGCGTTGTCACCCTTAGTCGTAGCAGGATGGCAGATTGGGTCAGTTGGACGCAATTCATGCACTTGAGCAGCAGCAGCAAAAAAAAAAAAAAGTAGTGCCACCAGGAGACAGTTGTTCAATGTCGGTATCTTAACAGAAGAGTCATCTCTAGCCGGAGGTTCAGTAATTATTTCATTTGAACGGTTCCAAACCATAAAAAACAGCGACCACTTCTTTATTGTATGTCAGACACCTTTTTTTTCTTGTTCTTCATTACATAAATTTTAAAGCTTTTGTTTTCAACACAAATTTGTAACGCAAACACTGAACAGGTAATTGTGAGGTGATGCGCGCAGAGACCCGTGTTTCTTATTTGTGAGGGGAAGGGGGCTAGGGAGGAGCCAGAGGGATTGAACTGTGCGCTGTGTGAGGTACACACAATAAGTTTATCATCGAAGCGACACCATCATTTGCAAGCAAAAGGTATAGGTGTGTGCACGGGAGAGGGGATGGCAGGCGTCTCCCCTTTGTCGCCCAAAAGAAGGGGCGCAAAGCATGCCAAATACATTGATCGAACTCCCCCCTCCCCCTGAAGGGGAACTCTGCGCAAGGTTATTAATCGCGTTACGCCAGACAGGGGAGGGGGTGGAGGGGCAATGTTTGCCCCCCCCCTCCCGCGATTGACGACTCTTGTAGCGTATGAATATTGAGACATATTCTTTGAGAATGAACCATATAGCCATCTCCGTTATCTTGGCACAAAGTGTTTTGGCGCTAGTTACAATGTAGAGGCTCTAAATTCGGTGATGTTACGGACAGGTGTCGCTATCATGTCACAAATTATCATTTAAGGTGCGTGAAAGGAAGTACATTGTATCAAGTCGAAACGTATCGCCACTGATTCGTAATCTTGTTTTCATTACGTCTGCTGCCAAGTTCACTTGAAGGTAATTAAACCAAGTTGCACTGATTTTGCTCGATGCGTTTTTCATCCACAGAATATACTTGCACTCAATCCACGCGTCAAGCACACAACGACGACAACTCCCAGCGCTGAAACAAAGCAAAAAAAGCAACACTGGAAGAGGAACAGCGATAAGAAGTGCAGCGTAAGAACGAGCAGCTATCTCGTGCTTCCTTATAACGTATTCACTGTGTGTGTCTGATATACAGCCTCATTTCCTTTTCTGACCCTATTTTTAAAGTGATAGCTGTGGTTGAAGCAAGATTACTTTATTTAGGGCCTGTCAGAGGAAACGATGCGGACTATGCAGATAAGCTGACAAATAGAAACTATAGTGATATTGGTGAAAGTACATAGAAGCAACACTGGCGTTACAGAAGCGCAAGATTTGCCGTCAACACAAAAAAGAAGAGTGTATTAGTACTAACTACTTTTAAGCGGCACGACGTATTTTCACCTGCTGCCTAAGCTAAATGCATTGAAATATGATTACGAGAAAAGAAAACGCAGTATTTATCAATAACAATGGCGTTGTATTGCCACCAATATTACAACTGTGTTTAAAGTTCGTGACGTGTTCGGTAAATGTGATCAACGTGTGCTAGAGGGCGCTATATGAAAAGTGCACGTTATACAATGTACCATGGCTGGTGCGACAACTGAAACGTACGCCAAGTATATTGAAGCACTCGTTATACAGAACATTCTCCCTTACGATTTTCTCCACCTTGAATGATCGAAAATTAGTAATGACATGGCGATTGAAGAACAGTGATAATAACGATGCACGTTTCCCCCCCAAAAAATGCTTTAACACACATCATAAGTTGTCTTTTATTCGTACCATTTCAAAACTTCATTTCATAGAGAGTTTATCAGTCTCAATTAATATGCCCCTAAGAGGCATGATTAAAAATAAATCATCGCAACGTTAACTCTATTTTACCTGGCTTTAATGATGTTTCTTACTGTACCAGCGTAAAAAGTTTGCTCCATAATCTTCTTGCGAACAATAGAGCAATGAAACCAACTTGCAGCTCGAGCTTAGTGAACTACATTTAAGCAAGATCTTGGTGGCAATTTCACTGCCGGCCCATGAATAAGCTAACTTTCGCTGAATAATTAATGGAATCGAAGCACGAAGTGACCTATGGTGGTTTTTGGGATGTTAAACCTCACATATGATCAATCGCATCAATCAATGAAACACGAAGTGAACCAGGCAAATAGCAGAACCACCAAATCACCAAATCACTACTCTAGCCAGCGCACCCCCACTCATACAAAAAAGATCCCATATCATTCTTCAGAATAAAAACTATTGGATGTATTTTCCAACATTCCGAATGCTTGCAAACATTGCACAATCATGTACTCATATTAATAATGCAGTGTTTTATAATGCTTATACACATGGTAACTAATGTGTAGGAAATATATGTAAAGCGATCTTTTGTGTAGCACCTTGTTTGGCTTTTAAGACAACGAAATGAAATGAGAGGAAATGAAATGAAATGACGTAGTCTGTCGCAGTAATCAAACTCTGTGATGCTGCCTTTTCGCATAAGGTGGAATGGTTTCTTTCAGAGCTGCAAGCCTTTGGAGAAAAACTTCGACGACATCAAGCACACCACGTTGAGCGAGCGTGGTGCTCTCAGAGAAGCGGCCAGGTAACGCCGATCCAGAAAAAAAGTAAAATATCCGAGTACACATCCGGCACTTTCCTAAAAAAATATTGAAATCCAAAATCTATATGGGAGCCGACAGATGGAAACACCTAGTGGTATAGTCGGGTTGAACAGTATAGAAGTGCCTCAGACAGGCTGGCCGACGTTTCGATAGGAGGACCTACCTTCGTCAAAGGCACCTTGACGTTGTCCAATCACAGGCAACTTCACGTGCCTTTGACGAAGACAGGTCCTCCTATCGAAACGTCGGCCAGCCTGTCTGAGGCACTTCTACTGTTCAACCCGACTATCCCACTAAAATATTGAGGCATTCGCGAACGTCAGTGCGTACGCTTTGACAGAACAGTTAGTGAGCAACTTGCGTCTCTTGTACATATACCTTGCATATGCCATCTAATATACCTTGCTTCCAGAAATACCAGCATGAGCGTGAATATCTACTTTCGCCGATATATAAGATTATTTAATTGTTTTGCGACATGCATGACTAAGCGAAGAGACAATAGTCCAGAATTTTAAATAATTTTCTACCCCATTCTAATCATTCACACACACACACACACACACACACACACACACACACACACACACACACACACACACACACACACACACACACACACACACACACACGACAAAAAAAGACGTGAAAAAAGAGAGACATAAAGTGATGCTCTTTTCCCGACAAAACTGCATCCATATTGTCCGTTGAAAAATGCGCAAGAATCCAAATGATTGGTCATGTGCGTACGCATGAGTTGCAGAGGGAGGATTTTTTTACTTCGTCACTTAAGAGGGGGGGCGCAAAGTCTGCCCCATATAATGACCCAGTTAGGAGAAGGGGCACTTTGATGAGACTTCGTTGCCCCCCCCCCCCCTCTCCTCTGGTAATTTCCATGAGAGGGGACTCTGCACCAGACTATGGTACTTAACTTTGTGTGGGTCCGTGTAAATATTTTGTGTAGCGTTATTTTTCACTGAATTTCAATTTCAAGCTTGCGTACTAATCACTGCGTCTATTTCTCTCGCGCACTGTAACGGTTTTGACAACGGCACAGCAAGTTACCGCATGTAATTTAATTCCGATCTGCCATTGTTCATGCCCGAATGATTCATAAATGAATAAATCTTTCAAACAAGCACGTTGATTACATACGTGGTATGCTTGGCATTCCTATTACAGGTGTCTAAAATGCGCTGACGCTCCGTGCCAGAAAAGCTGTCCTACGCAGCTCGACATCAAAGCATTTATCAGCAGCATTGCGACAAAGGTGGGTGCGAAGTGCTATTAATTGGACAGCGCAAGCTCTTGCACTAAACGATCCGCTGTCATTTCGACCACGAGGAAGCTTACACGTTTTTGTTTTGTACTTAGCTCAAATGAAACGAAGTTATATTATAGCGCATCCAGGACAGAACATAGAAGACGACACATAACACAATCACAGCGCTAACTTTCAGCAACGCAATCATTATGTGCTAAACAGCACTATTTGAGAAGTGCACTTTAATACATCCAATGTACCACGACTGGAACGACAACTGTGTTTGGGTTATGTGTCAACTTCTCTGTCCCGTCCAAGATGCTTTATACCTCATTTGCTATGAATAATCAATAAGCCCACCGCGCAATTTCAATTGACCGCCGCTGAAACTTCCGTACAACTTGTTGCATGTGAAAATATTAAAAAAATATATATGGGATTGGTAACTACGTCTAGCGTAGTGTCGCTTTTATTTTCATACTCACTATTGCTTTTGTACTGAATGAAAATATTTTTATTACCAATATTATAAAAATAAATTTATTACACTGGTAAATAATGGTATTTCCCAACGCGAAAAAAACCACTCATACAGCGGCAAAGCAGTTGGCAAGCCATAATACGCAAAAGCATTGCTTTAATTCCCTCCACAAACGCCAGTTTGTCCTGAATTATTTCAGGTGTGCATGTTTGAACGCCCTGCTTTTTCGAATGAATGCTTACGAACTGGCAGAGCTATCTGTCCCTGTAAGCTTTATTTTTAGCACTCTGAGCCCTTTTCCACGTTCTCCAACTTATCTGAAACAGCACTGGTTTTTTTTTCTTTTTTTCGCCTGTATAACTGCTACTTGAATTCCCAACTAGCTGCTCATGAATCGGAACTTTAAATTAATGACTCATAGCCATGAAACGTAACCAATTACCAAGAGTGGCAGCCAGAAAAACAATGCCATTGCACACTTGTTGTTCGCAGAACTATTACGGCGCAGCCAAGGCCATCTTCTCGGACAATCCCTTGGGTCTCACCTGCGGCATGGTTTGCCCAACGAGCGATCTCTGCGTTGGAGGTTGCAATCTGTACGCTTCCGAGGAAGGACCCATCAATATTGGAGGCCTCCAACAGTTCGCCACGGACGTAAGGACTATTATTTTAACCAATATGGTTTTTAACCAATACGCAGTCAATAATCTATGCCAGTACTTCCAACAGGGCACTGAAGTTGATGCGGCGCATAAATCGTGACATGACGCACCATGAATAAATAAATAAATAAATAAATAAATAAATAAATAAATAAATAAATAAATAAATAAATAAATAAATAAATAAATAAATAAATAAATAAATAAATAAATAAAACAGATTCGAACCAGTGGTGCCAAGGCTAAAAGAATCGCGGAGCAGGGCAGCGTTTGTTTATCTTAGTTTTTTTTCTTTCTTTTCTCCTATACATTCTTTTTCAAGTCATTGCCGTGTTTTGTTTTCCTTTTTAATTCTACGTATTTCTGTTTCTCCTCCTCTTATTGCATTTTTTCTATCTATTTCGCTCGCTTTCTCTTCTCAAAATTTCATGAATGCCACTGCCTGCGCTCGAAAAAGAAGAGGAAGACGACCTGCCTGGCACGAGCGCGTGCTCAATATGCTACGGCTGGCTATCGTATACGTAGTTTTGGCTGCGTTATGCCAAGCCAAGACGAAAGCATACGATCACAGCCCAGGGCATGCCAGACCTTCTAAAAGGGTTACGCATTTAATATCGCCCGACACACGCTGAATTACGCATCTGATGTAATGCTCTCACGAGAACAAAGGATATTCAAGGGAGAGGCGTTCTGGTCCGTCCTCAGAATTTTTTATTATTTTTATTCCCGCGATACAACGCTAGAGCGTGAGCAGCGGGGCTGTGAGCCGCCGACTATGTACGTGTAATAGATGGCTCGAAGCCTGCTGCGCTACCTGTCGCGTTGCTTGTACAACCGGATGTTGTTTTGTTACCGGGTGATATGTGAGAGACTCCCGACACTAACCGCCCTTGATAAATGGCCCTAGGTTGGAGGTATTACCGGGAACTTTCGCAGTGTTTGGCACGGCTGCAGCGAGCAATATTCTCGCGCTTTTTCTTCAAAATGACGTATGCACTTCCTGCCCCCATGGGTCACTGCGGCGTGCGTCTCTAGTGTTATCTCAATTTTATTTATCTCACCAAGATAAAACGCCACCGCACGCATGCTGCTATATTCAAAGTTTTGTTGTTGTTTATTAACTGCGACGGTTGGGGAAAATGTCCTACATATAAAAGACTATATATAAAATTCACCCCGCTGCGGTGGTCTAAGGTACTCGGCTGCTGACCCGCAGGTCGCGGGATCGAATCCCGGCTGCGGCGGCTGCATTTCCGATGGAGGCTGAAATGTTGTAGGCCCGTGGGCTTATATTGGGGTGCACGTTGAAGAACTCCAGGTGGTCAAAATTTTCAAAGTCCTCCACGACGGCGTCTCTCATAATCATATGTTGGTTTTGAGACGTTAAACCCCACATATCAATCAATCAATCTATACTGAAATTCTAGCAAAGCACAAACACCCATTAAGCGAAACACTACATGTGAGGACAATGTACGTAGGAAAAGAAGAAACAAAAGCTTTCACAATCGCTTCGTCCTCAAGATGGTCAGCTCACTCACATACATGACGAAAAAAGAGATGGTTGTGCGGGAAACGCTTCAAAACAAATGGCTGTTTTTTTTCTTTTAAAGCGTAGAATAATTTTGGTACCACATGAGCTGCATTTTTTAACCAGTAGAACTCGCCAGCCTATCATCGCCAGCTTGTCAGCGCCGAAAAGACGAAGTCACGCGCAGCGGGCGATTGTGAGGTCACGTGGTAATTTCGCAGCAGGTTTTTCTTCTTATGAAGCATGTAAAGGTCTCGCTTTAATTTATCGAGTAGGCCAAAGTACCTAAGTGGCCATTCCGGTTGACCCAAATTATCAGACGCACTTGCTAATCACTCCGGGGTAGCGCATTGCTTTCAAATCACCCAAAGGAAGGGAGCTTTGTACCCAGTGTCTGGCCATAATTGCTGATAAAGGCTATCAAGCTAGACAAACGTACGGTTTTCTTATCTCTCGAGATAAACTTGCCACGCACACACTGAGGCTTTAGTGTAATATCCACAGTGACGAAGCTAAACGATACTCTCTTTCACAAGAATTTTGACCACCACGAATGTCGGCGTGAGTAACCAAAATAGATCCATCCCAAGTAAAAATGCACAAGCTGAGGGAATAATAATAATAATAATAATAATAATAATAATAATAATAATAATAATAATAATAATAATAATAATAATAATAATAATAATAATATTAATAATAATAATAATAATAATAATAATAATAATAATAATAATAATAAATTTTGCAGCAGTTTTCTGATTAGATTTTTTGTGATTAGAACTATCATTTTACTTTAATATACAAAACAATTAGAAACTTGGTATCTCTGCTCTATTCAATGAAAACATTGAAAATCTGGTAACAGTAAAGACCGGCTATTCCAGAATACGGCGGCCACGTCGAGGAGAAATCATTTTTCACAAATTACAATTATTGCAGAAATCCCATCTGCTTTAAAAACCACTTTCTTTTTTATTTATTTTTTTATTTATTTATTCATGTTACCCTACAGGCCCCAGAAGAGCACTGAGTAGGGGGGGGGGTTACAGAAAAATCACAATAACATAAAGCATAAAAAAAAATTATATCGAAAAAAACAAAGAAAATTGCACAATGGAAGGGAGAAGAACAAACACTATAAGCAAATGCAGCAAAAAAAAAACAAAATGAAAAAAAAATAAAGCATCGTTATACAAAATCAAGAGAACATATAAATTTGCAGTAGCTCACGAAATTTGACCGGATCTCTCACAGAAACAATTTCATCCGGAAGGCTATTCCAAACTGCGATGGCGCGTGGCAATGCAGAATTATTGAATGATTGAGTGTTGCCGAAGATGCGTCTGAAACTGAGATGATTATGAAGTCGACTAGATGTACGCGAAGGAATGTCAAGCGATAGACGACTGGTCCACGAGTTGTAGTAGTACTTATGGAGGAGGCATAGACGGGAGACAGAGCGGCGGGAATCCAAGTTAGTAAGGGCAATATCGCGTTTGATTTGGGTGATGCTGGAGTGGTGGTTATACATTGAAGTGATGAAGCGGGCTGCACGATTTTGGATGGATTCCACTTTATCTATTAGGTATTGTTGATGCGGAGACCAGATCGATGAAGCGTATTCCAGCTGAGGACGTACAAACGTTTGGTAGGCCTGCTGCCGAATGGTAGATGGGGAATGATGCAGATTCCGGCGCAAGAATCCCAGAGTTTTGTTTGCTTTCGCGCATATCTTGTCGATGTGAGTACACCAGGCAAGATTAGTACAAAGATGGACACCAAGGTATTTGTATGTAGATGAACGGGGAATTAAAGCTGAACAGATAGAGTAAGAAAAGTTAAAAACCGATTTCTTACGGGTGAAAGAAAGTACGCAGCACTTAGATGTGTTAAGCGTCATTTGCCAACGGTCACACCACTGATTTATTAAGTCGAGGTCCTTTTGTAAATGTACGTGGTCTTCTTCAGAGTTAATAGTTCTGTACACTACGCAGTCATCCGCGAAAAGACGAATTGAGGAAGAAATGTTACAAGGCAAATCATTAATATAAATCAGAAAAAGAAGAGGGCCTAATACACTGCCCTGGGGCACACCTGATGAAACAAATGAAGTAGACGAGCTGAAGTTATTGACAAATGTAAACTGCTGTCGATTTGACAAAAAATTTCTAAGCCAAGATAATGTTGATGAGTCGAGTTTAAGTGCAGACAGCTTAGCTATTAGGCGACAATGGGCAACTCTGTCAAATGCTTTCGCATAGTCTAAAAAGATGCAGTCAACAGTTTTATTACTATTCATGCCGTTATGTAAATCAGATGTAAATTCTAATAGCTGAGTATCACAAGATAACGCTTTCCGAAAACCATGCTGATTTAGAAAGAAGAAGTTATTTGACTCAAGATGGTTGTATATATGAGAGGTGATGATGTGTTCAAGCAGCTTGCAACAGATGCATGTTAGCGAAATGGGGCGGTAGTTACCGGGTGTTTTGTTACGAGCAGGCTATGTTCCTAATACAATGCGAATTATCCGGACCTAACTTCATTTTCTAGATGTACGTAGTTGATATGTAAAAAAACCCCAGATAGAGGGGCGATGTCTGGGCCTATTAATTATATTTCAGAAACTATAGCGCATTAAACGAACACAACACAATACCAAGACATGACAGGCGCTTGAATTGAAACCAATCATTCCGTCATCTTTGAGAAGCAGCCGTAATGCATGCACAATAAGGAAGCATCGTAAAAACGGACTCGCAGGCAAGAGACAACACGACAGGAATTACCTCGACAGTAGGGACGAAAATTGTTTTTCGCTACGTTCTTAGTTTGTTTCGAGCTCCATTTTCTGTCTAACAGCGAGTATGAACCCACCTGCCGAGAAACGCGTCTTCACCAATTATTCTATTCGTCCGACAAAGCAAAGCAGATGTGTGATAACTGCCCGCAAAGCAAAGCGGAGGTGTGAGTGACAGCCTGTTACAAGGTGCACATTTTTCCCGCACTGTGTCACGACAGGTTTTCAAGCAGATGCGAGTGCCTCAGATACGGTCTCCGGACCTGCCACCTCCCCGCGAACTTCCCGCAAGTTACAAGGCCCGAATCGCACTCGTGGGGTGCGGTCCGGCCAGCATGAGCTGCGCCACGTTTCTGGCACGGCTTGGATACTCGGACATCGTTATCTATGAGAAGCAGCCTTACTTTGGCGGTCTCAGGTAAGCTGTGGTTATGTGTGATGTAGCATAGAGTTTCCTAATATACAATAGAGAAAACTCTGGGAAATGCAACGCACGGAGCTTCGGTGAGAATGGGGATGATGGGCAGTACACGTAGTTTGTCTAATTTTTGTATTTCTGGCCTGCTTCTGGCTCCGTGTGTGTTCGTGTGACTTGGAGATGTTTTGTCCCGAAACAAAAATCAGCAAATGTTCAATGGTTGCGCTTCACCACCTTATTCTTTTAGGCTTACCATTTCGAATCAGGTCACGAAGTTCAGAAAGGTTTTTTTTCTTCAAAACGAAACCGAAACCAGCAATAAACGAAGCCGCAAGTACGATTTGTCACCCGCAAGTACGAAGAATTGGCAAATCTGTGTACTACCAATCATTTCCATGGTCGCTGAACGATCGCAGCGTCAGAGCCCCCTGTAGGTAATTTGAGCAAATTCCATGTGATGGAGAGCAGCACCAAATGAGTATAGAGTGCATAGGCGATCACAGGGTGTCATTCGGGGGGGGGGGGGGATGAACACGTTCGTCAAAGCGCTTCCCTCTGCGGAAAAAGAACCCTACACACGCATATTGACACTATGCACAGTTGGTGCTGCTCTTCACGACCCATCCTATTGAGTCAAAGTATGGGACAGACATTGCTCTGCACTCCAGGAAAGATGGCGCCTCCCCCCCCCCTCCTCCCTACCTGCTTTTTTAAGCGCACGCCTATAATAGCGGGAGTTCCCGGCAGTTTGAATGTCGATTATAGTTCGCCATAGACTTTATGCCAAATCGCTGCCATCTGTCGGAGGTTCAACAAGCGATCGATGTGGCGCCATGTTGAAAGCTTTTCACTGTATTGTACTGGCGGTAGATAAAGCGCGTCATGTCATACCAATGTCATACCGTCATGTCATACCAACTAGCCCAAACCGCCACACCTCCGAATCATACTGCTGCTGTAATCGCTTCCTTGTATCTGCTTTAGTTGTGACCGATCGGGGCATGAAAGCGTTGGACGAGTTTGTGACGATGCTTACGTGTTACTGTCATTTCATGGTAACTGCGTCGACAGTTATTACGTGGAAACAATTGACTAACAACGAGAACAAGGGTCAAAGTTTGTCACCGAGTCATATATCTAAGCCTGCCGTTGTTGGAAGTAAAGCTATGGGTTACAATTTAGTCTTTTTGTTTTTGATGTAGCGAAGAAAGCGTTAGTCCTCTTGAAATGACGTGTATGCGCAAACGGATAATTGCGTTTGTAGTTTCAGCTAAAGTAGATATAAACTTTGGTGCAGTTTAACATAATTTCTTGCGAGGCTACTTGATTCATGATATTAAAAAATATAGAATAAAAACAGGGCTGTCATGACCTTTCCATCAGTATTTTTTCTGTCTTGTCTCAACACAGAGTTATGTTGTATTCAAGCAATCTCATAGTTTGCTGTGTCCGAATGCTTGCTCATTGGCATATGCACCTATAATCATCTTACGAGCTACCTTTGCTGGTTGCGTAGTAGGAAAATAATTTTTTAAAGCTTGCTGGCTGTGACATGAATATTCATTAAGTAGGGTATCAGATTTAGGTATAATTGATGCACAGTGGGAAACACAATGTCATCATAATGCCGCTTTGAACAGTAAAGTTATTACTGCATTTGGCATCTCCAAGGCAGTGCTGTAAAAGCCAATTATACTGAATGATAGCATGCGCAGGAATCGTACCCTTCTTTCAGCTCAGCAGAAATTCCACAGTACCGGCTGCCATTCGATGTCGTTTCCTTCGAACTCGATCTCGTCAAGGATTTAGGCGTCAGAGTGAGTGAAGACAATTATTCACTTTTGCAATATCGTTCGTCTGTTTGTGCTAGTCTAACAAAGGTGATGCTAAGCTAACGTAATATATGTAACTTGGATGACATTCTAGGTGGAGTTCAACAAGGCACTCGGTCAGGACTTCACTCTCCAATCTCTTAAGAAGGACTACGACGCAGTCTTTCTTGGTATAGGTAGGCATCGTTATGTCGCTGTTGTATACAATGAAACGAAATGCTCTTGCCATTGTGGTGTCTAAATCAACCACAACACATTTCATTTATTTCAGGCCTGCCAGATCCAAAAGTGATACCCATATTCGAAGGCCTAGATTCAAGCCACGGCTTTTTCACATCAAAGACATTTTTACCGCTCGTAGCAAAAGCCAGCAAACCAGGTTAGTTCTTTATTGTTTTTTTGTCGTACATAGCCTGCTCAAGTAAATGAAATTATATATATATATATATATATATATATATATATATATATATATATATATATATATGGGATATGGCACTACGGGAGCGTTGTCAACAAGGATAAATATATTTATTTCCCAACAGTTTCGGGAGGGGTCCTCCCTTCATCAGGCAGGGGATGAGTTATACTAACATGAACTTCCAAGCTTCGTTGCTGCCGCGTCCATCTCTCCTTGAAAGATGTTTGCGAGAGTGAGAGAGAACTAAAAAAAAGAAAGAAAAAAAAGAGAAAAAAGACGAAAAGAAAAAAAGGAAAAAAAGTAAAAAAGAGGAAGAACCACTATCAACTCTGAGAACGAAACCAAATGTCAGTGTACGCCCACATCCGGTTCTTATCCCGTGCTGGTCAGTTCTCGACGTGTGTCGAGCCACCCAAGATTGTCGCCGCGGTGGCGACACAGACACACACACACACACACACACACACACACACACACACACACACACACACACACACACACACACACACACACACACACACACACACACACACACACACATACATATATATATATATATATATATATGGTAATCAAGCCAAGACAAAAAAGTTTGTTGATCATTTGAAAGATAAGACACACAAAAGTTTATTCACGCAATTAAGATGGAAGCGACAGCCTTCGCCAAGAAATAGCAACTGATTCGTTTATTTTTTATGTTTCGATGAATAAATCAGGCATTACAAATTCATTTTCCTAGAGCCTAATCTGAAACTGCGTGGTTAAGGTATATATTCTTGATCCTATTGCCCTCTTCTCATTGCAATCATGACTTGTTGTCCGGCATTCCTGGTTAGAAAAGTTATATGGACTTTTTTGGTTAACGGGTATGACAATATCGACACAACATTTTTTTTAAAGTGCACGCAACTCCTCCAAGCCACATGGCCCTGTTCACCGATGTACACAGCCCAGTTATAGAAGCATAGCGATGCAAAAGCGACTCAATTTTGTCGATATTTAATGCCAAAGATTACATGACGCAGAAAATTGAGTTACGCTTTTGCTATCCTATCGGGGAATTTCGCCATTTTTCGTTAGAGGGATTATCTCGATTTTGCTTCTATTTGAACGACGCAACTTGTACTGTGTTTAGTGTAAACGACAAAAGAAATGCCCCAAGTCCCCAAGCCAGGGTCGGGCCAATATACAGCCTAGCAAGGGAGGGGGGCTTAGTCATGCAGAACAAACGCCGCTCTGCCGACAGGAATGTGCCACTGCAAGCAGTCGCTGCCCAGCCTGTACGGGAACGTAATTGTCCTGGGAGCTGGAGACACGGCATTTGACTGCGCCACGTCAGCGCTTCGATGCGGGGCGAGGCGCGTTTTCGTCGTGTTCCGCAAGGGCTTCACAAACATCCGCGCTGTCCCGGAGGAGGTGAGTGCGACGCCATCTTGGTTCTCACTTAATAAAAAACCACGCAGCGCTGCGAACGCAGCGCGACGTTCGCGAATCGATATTTGAGGTTGTTTGTCTTGCTAAGGGAAACAATTGTACGAGAACTATCCAGAGAAGTAGAAAAAGAAAAATCCAATGACCAAGTGGTGATCTGCCACCAAGACACCTTTTTTAAGCAGCACGAAAATTAATTGTGAATTTAAGGCGGGGATGATCGACGATCACTGGATACAATCCCTGAAAGTATAGAAAGATTGCGCGTGCACGATTACTTGAAAGTGGCTTATTCAAACAAAAAAAAAAAAAGAGAGAGAGAGAATTTCTTATGGCCACCAGGCGTGCGTGACGCATTTTCTTTCCCCGTGCTATTCCTCTCTGCTTAGCTTCCTCATCTCTCTTCTCTCATCGGGACGAGAGAAGAGAGAAAGCAATTGCAGCGTGCGACAAAGAAGGAAGGAAGGAAAATAGAGGGAAAAGAAAGGCAAGGAGGTTCACCAGCCTATAGGCAGCCGGTTTGCTACCCTGCGCATGGGAGAGGGATGGAGGAGATGAAAGAGAGCAGAGAGGGAAGAGAGAAACAGCACATTCAGCAGCACACGCGCGCACACTCAGTCATAGTCCAGTCTTGTCTTTCGCGGTGTGTGACATTGCTGTTACAGTCGCTTGTTCAAGTCGGTGTCGCGTAGGAATTTCAACAGAGCTTTCATCTCTGCATGTAGTGGACTGATGCGAAACATTTTTTGCGGTGGTGTTCTAATGAGGCGATAAGCTCTTTTAGTGAAATCATTCAATGGTTACTTGAAAAAAAAAAGTGTTTCAAGGCCGCCTTAAGTTTCAGTGAGGCATATAAATGTCCCGCAGATGGAACTGGCGAAGGAAGAGAAGTGCGAATTCCTTCCTTTCCTGTCACCGCGAAACCTGCTCGTCCACGAGGGTCGCATCAGGGGCATGGAGTTCCTGCGCACGGAGCAGACCGAGGACGGCAGCTGGACGGAGGACGAAGAACAAGTCGTCCGACTCAAGGCGAACTTCGTCATCTCGGCGTTCGGTTCCACTCTCGGAGACAACTCAGGTAACGCGGGCACACTAGTGTCACCCGCTCCTGATCAAGTCAAGTGAGGAACGCAGCCATACTTCGTGCATGTTTGTGCGTGCGTTTCTAGTGTGCGCGCGTATGTACGCAAGTAAAGTTGAAGAAAAAAAATCGGAGGAGCTTGAACCCTCCCCCCCTCTCACATGAAACTTTTGGCTACGCACCTGAGTCAAGTTGATTTCGAAAATGCCACTTCAGTTACGTTTTGATTATTACGAACGTTAGTGGTGCAGTTATGAATAAATAATAAATAGGCAGAAAGATCAGTGATGACTAAAAAATATGGTAATCAAACTAATACAAAAAGAGTTCATTCATTTGAACGATAAGAAATTTAACCTTGTTGCATAATAATAATAATAATAATAATAATAATAATAATAATAATAATAATAATAATAATAATAATAATAATAATAATAATATCAGATTATGCGAGCAAAACCGGGATGATTATGTCATTGGTTAGGTTTTCGTAAATTTCGACCATTTGGTATTCTTTGACGTTCACTGACATCGCACAGAACATGGGCATGTAGCACTTTGTCCTCCATCCAAATTGTGACCGCCGCAGCCGAGATGGAACCCGCCACCTCCGGGTCAACAACCAAGCACCGCCAAAATGTTTGCATACCTAGTAAAAAATTATACATACGTCATTTGTCATTTTCACGCATGAAATCAGAGAAAGTGTTAGGTATAAAACCATGTACCAAAGCAGGCTCACCGCAACTACCCGGACGAACAAGATTATTAACCTTGAAACACAAGATGCACAGGCAATGGAAGAATATTAGTTCCCTATACAAAAATAAAGTTTCACTGCAAGCGCGAAGCAATGATTGCGATAGCAACAAATTGTAACAATATATTATACGAAGTAAGGCTGACAGCAAACTCTTTTGTATCGGATATAACGCAACTCAAAAGAAAATGCTGATATAAGAGTGTACGGCCGCTCCAGGGAGAAATGCTCTTTTGGCACAGTCTCTTCAAGTTGAGAGCTCAGTACGTAGAATGGCGCACACGCCGACCACCGATTCTCTCTGTGATAGCGCGCGCCAGCTATCGCAACCGGGCCCTAAGTAAAGAATCCAAGTTCGCAGTTGCTGCTACAGCGAAGCCCCCCTCCCCCCTTCGCCACTCGTTAAAGATGTGCGGGGCGTTTCTCTTTTCCAAGCAGGTCTAACACGCAGGGGGATGTTATCGCATGAGCCCGGTTCGTTTGGCCTCTTCTTCAGCCACGTTCATGCTCGCACTCGTTTAAACGCGGGTAGAACATGCGATTAGTTGGGGTATGTTATCACCGTGACCTACTAAACCTTGGCGAGTGGTTTCGCAAATGACTCAGATTTAAATACAGATAAAACCTGCTTTTGTTACATTTCACATGCGCCATAAAATTTCCGCTGCTCACCATAACATTGACATAACATAGGCATAAAACATAACATTTTTATGTCATCGCATAGTCATAAAAATGGGGATACAAGAAAGCAGCGGGAAATATTCTGATACGACCTAAGTGTTTCAAACAACACTTAGTGTATCAGCACAAGTTTTCGTTCAGCGGCTAAAGCTTGCACACTCTTAGTTAACTGAGCAAAATAATTACACCATGTATGCTACTCAATTAAAAGCGTCTTACAGCGGAGATTTTATACGAAGGCATGTGTCAGCCACTGTTCACAAAAATATGTCATCACCCAGACCCCCTTGGATACCGCGTCAGCTTTGATCAAACGCATCAAACTTTCTGCAATCGCGCAACACAGTCAACACACAAAACTGAATAGCTATACGCCTGCCCGAAGACTGGCGGCTCGGACAAGGCCGAAGCCCAGACAAGCTGGTGCCCCAGGTTCTCTCAAGCTAGGTTATGATGCCGCAACGGCATTCAGGTGCATTGGCTAATTTTGTACGTCCTACTTCGATGTGTACCCTGTAACGATATGTCGTTTTTGTTTTATAGAAGGAAAATAATAATGATTGTGTTGATGTTATATTGTTTGTTTTGGAAAGCCACAGTATTTGCACTGTTTTAGTTTACAGTATGTCGTACCAATTTGTCCGGTACACCAAACCCAGGATGTCATTATATGTTGGCTGTCATGTCACAGATACACTGAGGGTTGTGTTATTGCTGACAAAAACACTGGATTACTGTAACAAATGTTCATGTTTGTGCCACGGCTGTATGCGCCACGGATTTAAATTCAGCCATTCGTATTTGTATTAAAAAGCAATGAAATCTCCTGTGGGATACCAAAAAACGTAGCAAGCTAGATATATGCTCTGTCTCGCCACTATATGGTTCAGCACTGTCAGCGCTACGACGGGTAAGCAAGCCACATGCTTGCGAAGGAAAACATAGTTTCAGAAATTGCGTAGCAATTGGCAAGGTTGAGGCATTTGCCTTTTTAGCACCTGCTGCTGTATGTCTACAACTGATATGCTTATTCTTAATCACTTTTACGTCATATTTCTTTAATTGTTGTATCAGTAGTCGCGGGTAACTGAGGTTAAAAAATCAACAAGACAGCACCCATGCAGACTCGGTCGGCTGCTTTTATCTGAACTTGCCCCTGACGCTCACTTACACGACTTACAGAAAAACAAAAAATGAATGGTAGAATTAGCTACCACTTTACGCTATCTCACTATAAGGACAAAATATCAGGTATGCACTCTTTCGCTATTAGTGAGATGAGCCATTCATTTAACCACGTCTGCTAAGCCTAACGCACCGAGAATTCGATAGCTAGTGGTTCATGGAAACGGCACATGCAGTGTAGTCACGAATGCATCGCTATCGAAGCGCCATGAAGTAAATGGAAAGTAACCACATGCGTAAGTCGGGTTCTTACGTGCCACAGAGCGCACGACGACGATGTGATAAACTCGAGGTGGAGGGCTCCGGGCACTAGCGTTGTTTGAAGCCCGCTGTCTGCGTTTGGCGCTGCCGTCTGCTCGCCGAACGTGTGCACGCAGGCGCCAGGGGGACGCTTAGCAGACGACGCAGCGTGGACGAGAACGTGTGGAGGAGCTAATCGCCCTTTCTATTGGCTATGGGGCCCTGTAACCTCCACGCTGTTGAAGAGAACTTTTGAGACAGGGTTTAGTAAAACTGCAGTTGGGGCCCCCGGCCCTACTCACAAAAGCACGGCGAACGGACGTGTTGTCATAAGGCACGCTTTCAGTACGCACAAAGTTTTGCGCACTGATATTGAACCACCTGTATGCAATTAATGCGGAAACATACTTTCCGTTCTACACATGCTTTGGAGTGTCCCGCAGCTAAGGTTGAGATAAAAGAACGTTTTTTCGTAGCCCACACTTACGATGTATATATAACATTACAACCAACAACGTTTCACGGCACATAACCTGTTCGCTTCTAACTGTTTTGCTGTGGAGATGTTGAGGTCCATATTGCCTCGGCTACTCCATATCAAGAAGTTCTGCAGCGAAAAAAAAAGAATAATACTGAACGGTACCCAAAAATGAACAATCCGAAAAAAAATAGCTTAATTGCACACTGAAACCACTTCAAATATCATGCCAATACACAATTTGCTTGCAGCAGTTCACACTGTCATAAATTGTTCACATGCACCCCTTCTTTTCTACTGTCAGTATATGCACTAACACATTTCATATATATATCGATCACTTCTCGCTGTCGATCACAAGCGCTTATCCAGTCCGATCTCCACTAAAAAGTCTGTCAGCAAGATGTTCGCCTTTTTCTGAAGATGCATATCAGGCCATGATCCAAGTAATTTCTTTAATGTTAGGGGCCGTTTATCCAAACTTGCCAATTTGTTCCCTATTTTTTTCTCTTTCATTCGCGTATTAACGCTCTACAATAGAATATCGCGAACATTTTCTTCTGCATGATCATAATGGCATTCTGGGGAGTTGGATCGATGTATATTGTGCCAGAAGCAGTTTGTGTAGGCTACTTCCAATCAAAGTCGGTGAATCAATGTCTCTAAGTGTCGTGGGAGATCTGTCGCTATGAAATACTTTCTGTGTGGATCAACTTCATAAAGTACTGCTTCCTCTGATATAGGGCTATCAAATCTCTTCTCCATCGAACAATGGTTAGCTCCTTGCGTTATAAAATGTCGAATATCCGCCCCAGACATAGGGATTGCGCAATCCCACCCTTCGTTCAAGGCTTTCTTGGTGAGGCTGTCAGCCTCTCCATTTCCTTTTATTCCAATGTGACCGGGTATTCATTGGAATACGATGTTGTGAGCCTGCGCTGAGGCATATTCCGCAGTTTCTGCAATACATTGTGCTATTTCACCATTTTCGTAAAGTGATCTCCACTTTTCAGCATCGCATGTGTTTTAAACTATTAGGAGAGCTTTTTACAATGCAGATCATTGACCCAAAACGCTCGTAGTACGGCCTTCCTAGGGAGACCATTGTGTAGAGATCGCACACTGCAAGCACACGACTATGATCCCTTCTGCGCAGGAGCTTAGCGAGGCTGTCGTTCCCACAGTATTTGGAAAGTTATATTGCATCAACTATATATAGCCAATTTTTTGGACTACATCGTGTACGTCAACCAACAGCGAACTTTTATTGCGCGTCCATTTTACCATTTTCACGGTGGCTTGTTTTAGCCCTCTACACAGCAGTCTCATGTTACCATAGTACTCCGTCTCTTCATAAAAACTTCATATCCAGCCTTTCGCTTGATGATATTTTCGCCACTTCTTCGGTGAAATACACATATAATTATTGTCCTAGCATCCACTTAATCAACGAAGAAGTTATTCTGATGCATGATCCTACCCCTATAAAACGGGGGTGGAATCCTTCAGGACCCCAATAAAAGTTTTTCATCTATTCATCCATCCATTAACAATGTAGTGTTTGTTAAGCGCAGCTGTCATAGGAAATATAAGACACTTATTGGGTGAGTGGACACGATTTTTCACATGGCCGTTCAACGTACCTTCTAGTGTATTGACAATCAGTAAATCTGCTGTCCGTGGTTTCAGAATAACGAGCTAATATAAATATGATAGTGAAGATTATAATTCGACGAAGGCTAGCATTTGTTATTTGTCTGAGTTGGTTAAGCGCTCGTAAGAACAGCAACAAGACTAATAAATGGCAAGAGATCGTGACTGAACGGGACATGCATGCCAGTGCTGCCGGGAATGAAAAATAAGGGCATAGTAACCTGCTCACTTTAAAATAATAGCAATAAATATTTATCAAGGATTAGAGCACACCTTCGTGAGTAATCTTCTGGTGAAACGGGGGTAATCGATGAACGTCGAGACGAGAAGGAAAGAAATGTCAAGTGGCAGCATTGAAAAATCGCATGTGACACGTATGACACGTATGCAATAATCTCTATGATCATACGACACTTCAAATGATTCATGTCTGTTCGTAAAAGATTACTAGGTATGCAGTTTCTGGGTCGTATGAGATTTACAGGTAGAAAAATAAAAAAAAGCTTCGCACAATGGCTTGTTAGTATATTGATTTCTTTTTTCAAAAACGGTATGTGACGAAGTGAAGCTCGCAGGGGCAAATTAAAATCAGCTCGCCCAACGAAGAACTAACTGGCGGTCATTGGGAGAGGGCTTCGTTGTGCTGTCGTCTGGAACACGTGGAGAACGATGATGTTGTGTGCGTTCGTGAGTGGCATGGCCCATGCTTCGACATATTTTGTCAGTTTCATAACAAAGCTTTGCTGTCGGGCATTTCTTGATGCCATGGCTGCCTGCAAAACTTAGCATACGAAGTTGGATCACGTGTGGTATTCGTTTTCAGTCGTCCAGGCACTCAGTTTACTCAAGCTGAACAAGTACGGGCTGCCGGAAGTTGACACCAAGACGATGCAAACCAGTGAGCCCTGGGTGTTCTGTGGTGGTGACCTAGCTGGAGTCTCCGAGACTACAGTCGAGGCCGTCAACGACGGAAAGACGGCTTCGTGGTACATTCATAAGTATTTGCAGGTAAGATGAACGCAGCGCATTCGTTGCTTTTAACTAAAGCGGTTAATTACTAGCCGATGAAAACTGATAAAAAAATGTTGAAAGCATGTATCAAAAGAGAGCAGCCCCTATATATATATATATATATATATATATATATATATATATATATATATATATATATATATATATATATATATATATATATATATATATATATATATATATATAAACGGAAGCGAAAAAGCACGACTAACGAGGAAACACTTTTATTAATCACATACGTTTCGGCTGGTGGGCCAGCCTTCGTCAGTGTGACACTGACGAAGGCTGACGAAGGCTGGCCCACCAGCCGAAACGTATGTGATTAATAAAAGTGTTTCCTCGTTAGTCGTGCTTTTTCGCTTCCGTTTATACTACGGAGCCAGTGCGCTTCCTTCCTCGCAACGTCTTTATATATATATATATATATATATATATATATATATATATATATATATATATATATATATATATATATATATATATATATATATATCAGTCGAAATGAATTCGTCAAGGATTAGAGAACACCTTCATGAGTAATCTTCTGGTGAAACGGGGTAATCGATGAACGTCGAGACGCGAAGGAAAGAAATATTAGGTGGCAGCATTGAAAAATCAAAATCGCATATGACACGTATGACATGTATGCAATAATCTCGTATGATATATATATATATATATATATATATATATATATATTTATATATATATATATATATATAGTCTAATCGAAAGGAATTTGTCACCTTCATTGTCACCGCATACTCGTCGTCGAAGTTTGATTCATACCATTCCGCAAGTTAAATTATTTATTTGCGAGCTCTAATTGTGACAGGAATTACAGTTTACATAAAGCATTCATTATAATACAGTTTTTTTCACTTATGCAGGCATGTAGGCATGTAGAATACAGAAAAGGCGGTGACAGCAAATGCGGAATTTTCTGTCAACACGGAGAAATACTGAAGGCAACGAATTTTTACTCTTGTATTCGTACACTTTCGGAGATGCAGAGTTGCGCTACCTGATTGCAGATAAAGATCCCCAGCCATGGCGGCCACATGTTGATGAGAACGAAATGTTGGAGGCATGTCTGCCTGTCTTTGAACGCGCGTTAATGAACCCAAAATGATCGCAGTTTCTAGAGCCCTACCATACAGCGTCACTCGTAATCTTATACCATTGTTTGGAAACGTAAAATCTAAACAATTATACTTTAACATAAACGTACTTAAAAGAGGTCGATAACATATACAGAAGTTGACACGCATGCCGTAATGAGTATAGGGTGATCTGTTATGTAGTTTTGGAACATTACCTGCCACTTCCATATTATGTGGCGTAACAGTTTGTTGGGAGTGAAAGCGCTAGAACAAGGATGTAGTTCGACTGAGTGACCAAGCAGTTCGTAGTTCTTCATGCGCGACTGCAAGTGATCAACCTCCCTTAGCACCATGTTTTGCTTTATTATCTTTTGCAGTAAAGTAAAATAAAATGTCGGTGAACATGGGTTGTTGGCTCGAGTCGACGTTCAGACGAGCGGACCGGTCTTCTTCAAGGCTGGAACTTCAGCCTTGAAGAAGACCAGTTCACCCGTCGGAAAGTCGGCTCGCACCCACAACCCAAGTTTACCAAGGCTGGAAATTCAGCCTTGAAGGAGACTAGTCTATACTTGTTAAAAAGTCGGCTCGAGATCGCAACCCCCGTTTACTGACTTTTTTTCCCTCTCAAGCTTTCATTTTTCCCTGCAGGTCGTTTTGTGGATTTAGAGTAATTTGTTGTACGATGCCTGCGCGCAGTCCTTGCACAATCTGCCCGTGCCTCCAGTGCCCGAGTTGCCCCGCTTCTACACGCCCATCGACTTGGTGGATCTCAGCGTGGAATTCTGCGGACTGAAGTTCAAGAACCCCTTTGGTCTCGCCAGCGCTCCACCAACCACAACCAGCGCCATGATTCGACGAGCTTTCAAAGCTGGCTGGGGATTCGCGCTGACCAAGACTTTCGGCCTCGACAAAGTAAGTAATAGGCGATGTTCAGAAGTGCTGGTTTGAAAGTGGACATGCAGGTTGTTAAATAAGGTCTGCAGCTCACTTCGTGCGTTTACATTTGGGAACTTATGCACGTACGCCGGCAGTTTGTGCACATCTTGCGTGGCCTCCAAGATGAGCCAGCACCGCCGGCTAATCTAGGGGGCCATAATAACTGCAGTTAGTTTTTGTGGAATGCCGCAAGGGGGCGCAATGACTAAGATAGAGAAATTGACAACCACCCGTAAAGCCCGAAGCCATATAGAAATTCATAGAAATCCCCAATACAGAAAGCTTCTTAGTTGTACAAATTGCTGAATCCGAGTGATGAAAAAAGTCTCATTTCATGATGACATCACCATACGGGGTCATCATGAAGTAAGAAGTCGCCGAAATTCGTAGCGTCATCATGACGTCGCTATGACGCCCCACAACCTCACGTCGCGGGATGAAGTCAGATTCAAACGGCATCAGGATTCTGTCGCTATCGTCCTACTGACGTTGCGATGACGCCACACGACGTCAGTGAGGTTGAAGATCAATACATCGACTCAAAAGAAAGAGAAAGAAGATGACTGTAGCTTTCTAGCCGTCTCTGACTCATCCGTTATTGAGTTACAGTGAGAGAGAGCACATCTAGCTGGTACGTATTCATGTTAAAGACTGGGCATGCAGACACAGACACAAAAGTGTAGGTTGTGGTATCTTTACTTCTCTGGTGTCCGTGTTTGCAAGCACAGCCATTTAACATCCACGCGAGACCACGCGATTTTTTGGTTGCTGACTGAAACTATCTGTCCAGGACGTGGTGACCAATGTCTCGCCTCGCATCATACGAGGATCCACATTCGGCCACACGTACGGACCGGGCCTGGGCTCCTTCCTCAACATCGAGCTGATCAGCGAGAAGACGTCGGCATACTGGTGTGGCAGCATCGCTGAGCTGAAGAAGGATTTTCCTGATCACGTGAGTGTTTACGCAAGTTTTCAGAGTGACCGCTTACTTGACCTGTCCCAATCTTGACCCTTTCCCGGATAAAATAAAATAAAATAAATGTTGTTTCTACAAGCCTCAGAGAAAGAAAACTGAGCTATCCTATCAGAGTGCCCTTCACTTTTAAGATGTCTTGTCAGCTGTTGACATTATCTTTTGGCAATGTTATCACGATGTTAGCATTAAGAAAACACGTCTGCAGAAAGGAAGTAATTTCTATACATACCATAATCAGAAGTGACATCGCTCAACTATGGAGTGTTTCTGTAGTACTTGTTTCCTACTAAAAAAGAAATATATGCCTAACTTAAATTTTCTCAGAATAACCTATTATAATCTACTTGTATTTCAAGAACCGCACTTTAAATTAACAAAAAACACAGAAAAGAAGCCGCACAGATGAAGGGTCTGTACAAAGCACTTCAGAAAATACTGACATTTTGACTCGCCATATAGGGTCAGTCTCCCGATGTTGACGTTTATAATGATTACAATGTCCAGTTTTAAACAACTTCACTTCCCCGTTCTTTATTTTGCAGATTGTAATAGCCAGCATTATGTGCACGTACAACGAGAAGGACTGGACAGAACTGGCACAACAAGCAGAGGTAATGCGAACTTCGTGGAGTTCAAAAACAAAAAGAAAATTTTGCTCCCAATACGTTGGTATGACCACAACATTAGAAAAACGCAGTACATTCAAATTTTGGATAGATTATTCAATAACGTGGTTTTATGAATTCATGTATGCCGGTAATACGCTGATAAAATGTATGCGCGAAATAAAGCAAGTAAAAGGTAAGCTTTCTGTTTTATTTCTGTTTTTTTTTTTTTACAGAGAGCAGGTGCAGATGCACTTGAACTGAACCTCTCTTGCCCGCATGGCATGGGTGAGAGAGGAATGGGACTTGCTTGTGGTCAGGTATGACAAATATATCCACTACATGAAAACATACGAAATATAATAAATAAAAAAAAGCACACCCTTGCGAGTGAATCGCGACTGCTTGCCTTTTCAAATCATTCAAGGATCCAGAGCTGGTTCGGAACATTTGCCTCTGGGTACGCAAGGCAGTGAAGATTCCGTTCTTCGCTAAACTGACGCCAAATGTCACCAACGTCGTCACAATCGCCAAGGCAGCCTATGAAGGTAAGTGAGGGAGGATAAGTGTAACGCTGTTGCCTTTTCGGATTTGTGTATTACCGTTATACGGTTAATTTTGTACTGTTAATAGCAGCATGTCTGGGGACATAGATAGATAGATAGATAGATAGATAGATAGATAGATAGATAGATAGATAGATAGATAGATAGATAGATTGATAGCGCAGAATAAATACTTGAACGTATGCGCGTGTGCGTGGAAGGCGCCTCTGAGTCGATAGCGTTAACCTAAATGTGTCACATTAATGATAAAGAGAGAGAGAGAGAGATAACTTTATTTTAAAATTAGTCAATGCCCGTCAGGGGAAAATCTACCACCCTCGTGTAACCCCTAAAGTCGGCCGATATCACTCGACACACGGCAGCAGCAAGAGTACAGCAATACAAGACCTCCTGCCCCAATAAATGAGCGTGAAACCACTGTAATAATTGGAATACGCCGATCGCCTTTAATTAACCCAACTAGCTGTGACCTTTTATTAACCGGCATGTTCTTCCACTCGTACTAAGGCAAGGCCGACGGCGTCACGGCAGTCAACACGGTGTCCGGTCTGATGGGCCTCAAGTACAACAGCGACCCGTGGCCGGGCGTGGGCATCGAGAAGCGCACCACGTACGGCGGTATGTCCGGCAACGCTATCCGGCCCATTGCACTGCGAGCCGTGTCCGCCATCGCCCGGGCTCTGCCTGGATTCCCGATCCTCGCCACTGGTGGCATAGACTCGGCCGAGGCCGGGTACCAGTTCCTCCAGGCTGGAGCTTCAGTACTACAAGTAAACTCTTCAGCCTTCTCTGATAGCAACCATGGTGTTGCGTTTGCGTCTTTTACGCCGTAATAACGTCGTTATATGCATTAGAGAGAGAGAGAGAGAGAGAGAGAGAGAAAGAGAGAGAGAAAGAGAGAGAGAAAAATAACGTTTATTGCACCCGTCTAGAATGACGGGGGAGGAGGCTTCGGCCTCTGCCCCCAATCACCATGTGCACTAAACCCGCAGTGCTGTTGCAGTGCTCACCTGTACAGTAAATGGCACTCGGACGTGTTCAACTCCAGATGCATTATAAAAATAAGTAAAAACCTGCAGAGAAGCGAATCGTGTTAGGGAATGGTGCTTCGACTACCCTAAGTGAAACCTGGGTTAGGGCGAAGCGTTTAGTTTTTTTTTAGATATACTTCTTATGAGGGATTAGTATACGGCCATGACTGAAAGCCTGGCCATGCAGGAAAGGGTGTTACCGCTTCATTGACGTCGTTGGAAAACTTGCAACTTACTCTAGGGTGCTTCTACTTCCTTTTCCCTGTGGCATATAGAGACGCGTGTTTCAGCTTCACCAGGCTCGTCGATTACTTGTTAGGCCAACTGTTCACTGCTTCATTTTTAGTTAATACTGCCAATCATCGTGGGGCAACACATACACCATTCATCTGAAACCGCTTTAGCGCCTTCGAAACAAGGTGATTACTTATTGTGTTCCCATTCTCTACCAATCGATCAACAGCTTCGCATTCTATCCATTCGAGAGTTGTCTTACCACGGATCTTCTGTTACCTAAAATAAGATCGAAATATGGCTGATTTAGAGCTCGCTTCTATGGTACTCATCTTTAAAATCACGTACATCTTCACGTTAAGTCATTTCGGTCACTGCAATCTTTTAAACACAACGCTGAAATTAGACTGTTGAATGAACCTTTTGTTGATCTGTAATAAATATATTTTCATCATCGCTTCACTCTTTCATATGGTTATCTTTAAGTTTTGTATAATCGTGCTTTGGTGAATATATACTCTCTTTTTCAGTATAGTATTTTGTTTTGTACTGATTGCCTTCTAATTTTTTTTGCTGTTTTGCTGAGATTACCTTCAATGTACGCCAGTAACTAACTATAGGAGGTCCCCCTCAGAGTCTCGTACTTTGGTATTATGCAACCCGTTTTTTCTTGCATGCAATAATAACGAATAAACATGAACCCGAAATGGTGGCAAGTAGTAGATATACCCATTTTTTTGTGGCACTTGCTCGTTTTACAATGGACCGTGACTGCGTAACACACTGTGACGAAATGACACGCCTACGAAACGAACCCTAAAGGTGCTTCGCTCCTGAAAGTGTTTTTTTTTGTTATTATACCAGCTGCGCGCTAGCATTCACGCAGTCAGGTTTGGCCCAGATAAGGCTCGATCGGGTTGAGGTGCTAATAGAGAGTAAATTTTAATCGTGATCAGGGCTGATCGGGATCAAGAAAGTCGTGATCCGTGAATAACTATCTGACTTTGTGTTTAGAAAAAGTGGTTAACGATTTAGAGTACTAGGTACTCTACTGACTTTGTGTTCACGATTCGACTGACATCAGTACCAAATTCGATATGGATTACGCAATACCGTGTAGCCGTTACCAGCTTGTTGATCACTATCAAGAGGTCGAATCCGCACCGGCCTTGATCGCCATCAGAAATGCCTGTGTGACACCAGTATAAAAAAAATTACCCTCTTCGCAATACTAAAAAGATTCCTTTTATCGCGAAACAAAATTTTCAAGTCATATATAACGCAAAAAATAAAATAAACGGGGAGACGCCACCTTCATAATTGCGCACCAACTCGCCGTGACTTCGTAGATTTGACACCCTCTACTGGGTAAAAATAAATTACTTTCTAATTTTTACAAAGCCTAAAACATAGCCTAGTGACGTCCAGGAAGAAATAACCGAGGAAATGCCGGTATGGTAGTTAGTGTACATTATCTGGTATGATGGAATGGAAACCCCACAGAGCCATAGCGGCCCAATTAAAAAAAAAGAGCCCTAAACGAGACGTATATAATGACGTTCAGATGCAGATTACTGCACAAAAACTTTCTTACTTATTATGAAAGCGTGATGATGAAATTAAAAGCAATTCAGACTCCAATGAATAATGTACTTGTGCAAACTGGTTTAGTGTTTCAATTTAATCTCCCTTCAAGATGATGCCGCGTATGCCTTTTTTTTTTTGTTATGGTGACTTCGACAGTCTGGAATGTTTTGCTTGTTCCATAGGTATGCAGTTCAGTACAGAATCAAGACTTTACGGTGATCGAAGACTACATGACGGGTCTCAAGGCAGCGCTGTACGTGAAGAACCTTGAGGGAATGGAGAATTGGGATGGTCAATCACCCCCAGTGCAGCCCCATCAGAAAGGAAAGCCGGTACTCAAGCCATCTGCACTGGGAAGCAAGGTATTGGCATTCGCAGTTTGTCAGTTTTGCCGAAGTCCAAGGTTTCCCTGATATACTGCAAAAACATCTGACATACCTATACTACACCGACCTAAGTACTATTAACAATGAGTAAATGACGTTTTGACCATCGTATGAGAGTCGTTTTCCAGTATACAAATAATGGTAAGCCACTTGCAAGACCAGATTTGCACACGTGACGCAGTTAGGAACTGTGAAAAAAAAAAACGGGAATGGTAGCACAGTTCCTACTTCCATGCTCAGCATGCTCAGTGCAGCACAACTCTAGCGACCACAGTTACTGTGCACCAGGCGTCTCAAACACGTGGTCCACATCCCACACATCACCGTCTTCGTATTATTTTCTTGTTAGTAGCTTATGGTAGAGTCTTGTCCCTTGCTCATATTCGCAGCCTGGCTAATTATCAGAGTACCCACCAGGTGGCTCTGTGGTAGAGCGCTCGCTCCACTCCGGTGCGTGCTCTAGTATAAGTGGAGACCGCTACAGCGGCGCTGCACTGCTCTGTATAATAAAAGCGTTTACTTTTTCTCTTTCTCACACACACAGCGTAGTAGTATGAATGAAGTCATGAGCATGAGTGCGACAAAGGCGAGGGCTCGCAAAGTGTGTGTGCAACCATGAGCGTCTGCGGTGATGAATAAAGAGCACCACTTTACCGAACTTTAAGTCGGCCAATGGCAGCTTCGCATACAACTCAGGGTTCCCTTCACGGGGAGATGTGTGCGATAAGTAAAAATAAATATGATGATTAACTGCGCAGTAGTGAAGGGTCTAAAGCATTTTTTTTGCGTGAGTAACCCCGTGATGTTACCATATGTTGGTACATAACAACAAAACAAAACTATATTTCGAAATTGGGCGTCTAGGTACAATCAGTTTGGAGATAAGTGTGCATACGTTGTTGGAATGCTGATCCTAGCCAAATCCGCTTCAAAAATTTACCTGTTTCTAAGACAGGCTAAAAGTATCCTTTTAAATAGCAACCTTACCTGACATTTTGTGCAACCTATCCCCCTCGCCCCAACCATCCACTCTTCGCCGATGTCCTGGCAGTTGCGGTAGCAGATCTTCGTGATTGCAGCCCGTTAGCCGAGGTGAGTTAGAGAACCCTGCTCTATGGGAACTAGGCCACTCAGTAAGTTTGGGACGCTAACAGAAGTTTATTCAAGCTAATACTTCGTCGTTCAGAAGCTTTTACGCACATAGATGGCGACCATAGACATACCTGCCCGCACCTCCCTATAATCATTAAAAAGGGCCCCAAGTCGGTCCGCATAGCTTTACTCAAGGCTATCCATCACGGTTTAAAGCGCAGACTTAATGTTCATGCATGTTTTTGTGGAGGCGCCCAAGAGCTCTTTTTATGATGTATCTTAGGAGCTTTTTACTTCATACCTTTACCCACAGTAAGCCGGGTGCTGAAGGCACGTCTTTGTGAGTACTACTATGCCGTCACTTCACTTTCTTGCGCACCTATTGCGACGCGGGTTGCTTTCAGACTCGGCAATGCGGGGTGAGGGGGGCAGCGTTTAAGCTTTGCCCCCCTTCTAATATGAATGTTTATGGTAAAAATAGCAAAAAACCATACGCACTTTTGAATGCGTTAGCGAGTCAGCAGGATGTCTGAGTGAGTTACGTATAACAGGCGAATAAATTCAGCACGGAAGACAGACAAGCGTTCTTCGTCGCCTCTGCATAAACTACACCCGCACAACAATATGTGATTGTATTTTTTGCTAGGCCATTATCCGTGACTGGTTGAGATAACCACCGTTGTCACGCAGTCGACAGCAACACACATCGTCTGACCGCTTCAAGTATTTTAACTAGTGTTACCATTTGCTCGGTAATCAAACTTCCCTTTCCGTCTAGCAGTCTAAAAGCTGGCATTCGCTTTATGTTTTCAGACTCTGCCAAACTTCGGGCCGTACCTGCAGATGAAGGAAGCCCTCGGCGCCAAAGAGAAAGTCACGTCTGACCTACTTTCAGAAGACAAGGTGGCAGCGAATATTCGAGATATCAGGAAGCTCAGAGGGAAGATTCCAAATGTTCAGGTAAGAAGTACATTGATGTCCTGCTCAGCGTGACGACGTAACACACTTACGAGGCGTGCAAGCACACAGGCTATAGCCAGTTCCTTCGTGTGAACTTCACCTGAACCACGCCCATAGCCAGGCATTTTTTTTTTCAGGCGGGGCAGGGGGTGGTAGGAATTGGTTGAAGGCCTTGAACAACATCTATTTTCATTGCTTGCTCTCGGTGAAACACCCCCTTCTATTCCGATATGGTGGGGGGGGGGAAGGGGGAGAGGGAACTAGGGTATCATCTTGGCTACGGGCCTGGCCTGAACATATCTTACAGCGATAGCTGTTATGAAATCAGAACAAGGGTGATGTGCGTCATAGTTGCCCACCGTCACCAACGGTGTCCCTAACCGCAATCACACGAAATGAAAAAAAGACTAATAAAAAACATCAATGCCACAATGGGATTCGTCAGCCCAGGTCCCCTACATGTCAGCCCAGTACTCTAGCAGAGAGCAGCGCTGGTGCTTGAATTCTGTTGCAAACTGGCCCTAGGCAGGTTTGAGGTCGAGAAAAGAATCAAGACAATATGAGTCGTAATAAAACGTTGTCGAAGAGTAAAGAAACAATTATGTGAAGAGCGTAACGGTGGGTCGTAGAATGATCCAACACATTACAAAAGCTTCCGGCATAACTCTTCATTGTCTTCAGCCAGAGCATCAAAAAACTTCCACACGCTTTCTTGCAGTTGTGTAGCGGGTACCACGCTTCACGAAAGAATGATCAAGGATGGCATAGTGGATGTCTGCCTACTGCACAAAAATAATGATGATTTATGGCATAGTGAGTACCCTGCAAGTGTGCATGTATAAAGTACCCAAAGAGTGTTTAAAAAAGACTATAAGATGCCAATTTTCTAGCTTTTGTTGTGACTGTGATGCACATTCCTAGCAGGCCTTGGTGTTTTTTGAAGGCTGCCTACATATTTACTTCGAAATTTCAAATTGGTTCCGGGAAATCCTGTGCGGTGGCGGAATGTCAAAGAAAAGTACAGTTTTACCAACCAAGCAATCACTTGTTTACAGCACAAAACCATATCAAGCGCTATCGTTCACAAAGAAAGTTCAGTTGCAGAGAAAACACACCCTGCCCTGGAGAGTGAACCCAGAATCAAGGTCGTTTTGGGGCAGTCACTGTACAAAGTGGGCAAAACTGAAATCTGGCAAACGAGAGCACGAAATAAATACGGATTCCTTCTTCTTTAATCCTTATAGCTTGACTTCTTAATCCGCATGCATTCTTGCATTTCACTAGGAATCCGTATGGGTGACTTTGCGGCTTTGCGCTACAAAGCGGGGCTGTTAATTTCCATTTCCTGCATTTACTTCGAATCTTAGTGAAGTTGCACTTCCCGCAAAAAAAAAAAAAAACATATGACAATCAAGTTGAATGTGCAGATATGATGAAGGTGTAAGAACCCCTGCGCTTGGTCGAAACGAACGCAGAAACAAATCGTTTCGCACCAAGGTTCTAGCAGCAATTTTTAACTTTAATTGTATTGTATTACGCAGGATGTGATTGGAGAGTCACTCAAAAAGATCGGCACCTTCGGAGACCTGGACATTACCCAACAGGTTGTGGCATTGATAGACGAGGTAAGAGTCCGTTTATATCTGCACGTGAATTGATACGGAGCCAAAGCTGAGAAGACACTTCACTAGTGAGAAAATGAAACACAATCAATAGAAAAAAGCATCATTGTACAACGTGAACGATTTGTGAGGATAATGTAGGCGTTGTTGAGGTTACCATCTTTACACGTTGCGTTACCGCGCATGAAATTATTTTTTGGTGGATGAACGAGTAACAAAATCCACTGTGGATCCTGATGAGTGCGAGTCGGCCCACAGCCAGCTTCTCCAACACTTTTTGATGTAAAAAAAAAAAAATAAATCGGCTAGCCTATACGTTTAATGTGGTGTTCTGTCTCTACTCACTCAGTGATCTTCCGCACAGCAATGGCTTCTGTATGTCCAAATTAAATTACCTAAAAAGAAGTTTTACTGTTTATAACTTCTAAAATTTGTATGCTGACATTTGAATGTTACAGTAAGATAAATCAAACAAGTCACACAAATCATAGATATGAAAAGTTGTTGTTGGCTTTCAGGTCTCTCTCTTTCTCTCTCTCATATATATACATATATATATATATATATATATATATATATATATATATATATATATATATATATATATATATATATATATATATATATATATATATATATATATATATATATTACGATGCCATTAACAGGAAACTTGAGTCTTTCCTTGACATTGTGCTGCTGCCTTCCTTTTACAGTCGCTCAGTTGAGGAAAACTGGGCTCTTTTCAAGAATGCGATTTCAGACCTAATAGAAAAACACGTGCCGTTGATAATGATTACGATTGATAAAACTAATTCCTGGTTCACCAAGTCTTTGCGCAGACTTAGAAACAAAAAGAAGCGGCTTTATCGGTCTGCAAAAAATTCGCGTTCACACACGTCTTGGGATAGATACGAGGAATGCCTAAAGAAATATTGCCACGAAATTACAACTACAAAAAATAAATACTATTCCCAGGATTTGCCTTCACTCCTAAAATCTAATCCGAAAAAATTCTGGAAAGTAATAAGTCCTGATCGGGGCGATAACTTCATTTACAAGATGCAAATAACACTCGTTTTGCCGACAATGATTGTCCTCATGTCTTTAATTCATTCTTTTCATCCGTGTTTACTAGCGAGCATGCTCATCTTCCAGAAATTGTTGAACGCGATTACTCATTCCTGACACCTATAGATATCACAATTGAAGGCATAGTTAAAATTATTGAATATCTGAAGATGTCATCATCTTCTGGTATTGACGATATCAATTCAAAAATATTAAAGAACACTGTTTATGTGTCTGGCAATATCCTGTTTCACATTTTTCGGCAGTCGCTCGCTACAGGAATGTCGCCTTCTGACTGGAAGATAGTGAAGGTAGTGCCAGTTCATAGGAGTGGTAGTAAAAGTTCACCTGGAAATTATCGCCCCATTTCCTTGGCGTGCATATGTTGCAAGATGCTTGAGCATATCATAGCTTCTAACATTTATGCGCATCTAGAATCTAACAATTTCTTTTTCTCAAACCAGCACGGGTTCCGAAAGGGTCCTTCTTGCGAGACTCAACTCTTTGAGTTCACCACCGACCTATATTCTAACATGAACAGTAATCTACAGACAGATTGTTTATTTCTTGATTTTGCAAAGGCATTTGATCGTGTTGCTCATTGTCGCTTGATATTAAAACTGTCATCACTAAAACTTGATTCACTCACGCTAACATGGCTCAGAAACTTCCTAACTAACCGCCAACAATTCACTATCGCCAACAATCACTCTTCATCACTCTGTTACGTTTCCTCTGGTGTACCACAAGGCAGTGTTCTTGGTCCCTTACTTTTCCTCATCTTCATTAACGACCTGCCTGACAACTTATCCTCATATATGCGGATATTTGCCGATGACAGCATTATCTATCGTCCCATCCGCAACAATAGCGATCATCTAACTCTTCAAAAAGACCTCGAGCATATAATTGAGTGGTGCAAAACATGACAGATGACACTTAATGTTACCAAATGCAAACTAATTACCTTTAGTCGCAAACGTGATAACTTTATTAGCCAATACATAATTGATAATAGCATTGTCGAACGTACTGATCATTACAAATACCTTGCCATAAACTTAACTTCTACACTTTCGTGGTCCACACATATCACTCCTATCTGTGCCAACACATCAAGATCATTAGGTTTTCTGGGCCGAAATCTATACAGTGCTCCCTCCGATGTGCGCAAACTGGCTTATCTTGCTCTAATCCGTCCTCAACTGGAGTTCGCATCCTCCATTTGGTCACCATATCAACAATACCTCATAGATAAGTTAGAATGTATACAGAAAAGAGGTAGTCGATTCATAGCGCGTAATCACAGCTACCCGTCCAGCGTAACACAGATTAAACATAGTCCTGCACTCGAGCCACTGAAAGTTCGCCGCGACATCTCACTTTTATCACTATTTCTCAAACTCATCCACACCAGCATGATGCCATCTGTTCACCTTAATCTAGCACATCGAACTTCGAGCAGACAACATAACACATTTAGCTTATCACACTTGTACGGCAATACCAATGCTTTCAACCAGTCAGCTCTTCCACGAGCTATTCGTTTGTGGAATGATTTGCCAGATGATTTTGCGTCAGAACAAGACCACACAAAGTTCTATCACACTCTTAAAAAATACTTATGCACCAAAAACGGCTCTATCGCATCTTCGTAACCATCAGTGTTTATAGGACTGTTGCCGATGTTTTTGCACTATTGCTAGGTTGTAGTTACTGTCATAATATTTTTTTTTGTATTTCACGTTCACATACTGTAACTCACTTTTATAGTATGTATTTTGCTTACATGTTTATAAGTTGAACTGCTTTTTTATTATATGCATTATTTGCCTATGTATGTGTAGATATTATGTATACATATTTTGCTAACACATTATCTGTACCGCCCCCCTTAGCCAATGCCCCTCGAGATATTATATATATATATATATATATATATATATATATATATATATATATATATATATATATATATATATATATATTGTCCCGACGTCAAGAGAGAGGTCGTACTAGAAGACGCTGAGAAAACAGCAGCGGGTCGGTCTTTTTGTTAACCGCGTGAGAGAGAGTTCCTCATCTTTGTCGTTGTTGCATTCTGCATAAAAGCGTGCAGATGCGCGTATGCGCTGTCGCCTTCGTCTTTTTCGCGGGACGCACGTGACATTTGCCTCCCTCCAAAAATGGCATCGTCCCGATGCGTAGCCAAGGCACTCTACTTATAAAAACGCACATATGCACCGGCACGCACAGGACAAACGAGAGTTAGCTGGACAAGTAGGGTTTCATCCGGATGACATGCACGATTTCGGGTGCGCAGTTTCGGCGACTGGAACTGCAATTGCCGTCAGGAATAACTTCGTAGTTGATGTCGTTCAATCGTCGGGTGACTCGATATGGGCCAAAGTATCGTCGTAATAGCTTTTCTGAAAGTCCGCGTCGACGTATTGGGATCCAGACCCATACCTTGTCGCCTGGTTTGTAGGTTACCAATTTATGTCGTAGGTCGTACCGTTTCGCATCTTTGTGTTGCTGGTGACAAATACGCACGCGGGCTAGCTGTCGGGCTTCTTCGGCACGCTGACCAAATTCTTCGGCGTCAGCGTGAGTGTCGTCACACTCGTGCGGCAGCATAGCGTCCAACGTTGTAGTGACTTCGCGCCCGTGTATTAAACTAAACGGCGTCATTCCGGTAGTTTCCTGCCGGGCAGTATTATAGGCGAAGGTCACATAAGGCAAGATTTCGTCCCAGTTCTTGTGTTCTGTGTCGACATACATGCAGAGCATGTCTGCGAGGGTCTTATTAAGCCGCTCTGTTAGTCCGTTTGTTTGTGGGTGGTACGCCGTTGTTCTCCGGTGAGCTGTACCACTGAGCCTGAGAACCGACTCCAAAAGTTCTGCCACGAACGCAGTTCCTCTATCCGTGATGAGAACTGTTGGAGCACCATGCCGAAGGACGACGTTTTCTATGAAGAAATGAGCCGCTTCTGCTGCTGTGGCCCTCGGCATGGCTTTGGTTTCTGCGTAGCGAGACAAGTAATCAGTGGCGACAATGATCCATCTGTTTCCTGTGGTAGAAGTTGGGAATGGGCCCAGGAAATCCATTCCGATTTGGGCGAATGGCTTTGCTGGTACTTGAACGGAATGTAATAAGCCTGCCGGCCTGCCGGGTGGTGCTTTGCGTCTTTGACAGTCGGCACATGTTTGGACGTGATGTTTTACAGCAGCAGGTAGGTTAGGCCAGTAGTAACTGTTTTGCAGACGGGACAATGTTCGAGTGTAACCGAGATGACCAGAGGTGACTTCATCATGGCAGGCTTCCAGAATTTCTTTTCGCAGTGATGCAGGGACGACGAGCAAGTATGGGCTGCCGGTGGGAGAAAAGTTTTTCTTGTATAGGACGTCGTTCCTTAAACAAAAAGATGGCACTCCTCTCGCAAAAATTCGCGGCACGTCTTCCCGTCGTCCTTCTAAGAAATCAATAAGCGAAAGCAGGTCAAGGTCACGGCGCTGCTCTTGTGAGATAGTGGCCGCGTTGATGACTCCCAAGAATGCGGCGTCCATAGACTCGTCATTAATAGCGGCAGGCTCAACGGGTGACCGCGAGAGACAGTCTGCGTCGGTGTGCTTCTTCCCTGATTTATAAATAATGGTCATATCAAACTCCTGAAGCCGAAGGCTCCAGCGTGCTAAACGGCCGGATGGGTCTTTCAAGTTAGTGAGCCAGCAAAGCGAGTGGTGATCACTGACGACCTTGAATGAGCGGCCGTACAGATACGGTCGAAATTTGAGAACCGCCCAAACCACGGCGAGGCACTCTTTCTCGGTAGTCGAGTAGTTCTCTTCCGTGCGAGAGAGAGCTCTGCTGGCATAGGCTATCACTTTCTCGGAGTTATCTTGCCATTGTATCAGTACGGCGCCCAGGCCTACATTGCTTGCGTCGGTGTGAAGTGCTGTTGGCGCTTCCTGGTCAAAGTGTGCCAGAACCGGAGGTGTTTGGAGGCGTTGGCGTAATTCGTTGAACGCTGTTTGTTCCTTTTCGCTCCAAAGAAAGGGGACATCCTCTCGTGTGAGCCGCGTCAGAGGCGCCGCAATAGACGAAAAGTTGGCGATGAATCGTCGGTAATAAGCGCAGAGGCCTAAGAAGCGTCTCACTGCTCTTTTGTCATGCGGTGCGGGAAACTTTGCGACAGCGTCGATTTTGTCCGGGTCAGGTCGAACACCTTCGTGGCTGACCACGTGGCCTAAGAAGCAAAGTTCGTTGAAACCGAAATGGCACTTCTCTGGCTTTAAAGTCAGGCCAGCCGAACGTATAGCTTGTAGAACTGCGAATAATCGACTTAGGTGTTCCTCGAATGTAGCTGAGAAGACGACAACGTCGTCTAGATAAACCAAGCATGTCTGCCACTTAAGTCCTGATAGCACAGTGTCCATTAAACGCTGAAAAGTGGCTGGCGCTGAGCATAACCCAAATGGAAGCACTTTAAATTCATAAAGACGGTCGGGCGTCACGAAAGCAGTTTTCTCACGGTCTCTCTCGTCGACCTCTATTTGCCAATAGCCACTTCGCAGGTCCATCGATGAGAAATAGCGTGCATGCCGCAGCCGATCAAGAGAGTCATCTATACGTGGCAGTGGGTAGACGTCTTTCTTCGTTACTTGGTTTAACTTGCGGTAATCTATACAGAAACGCAAGCTGCCGTCTTTCTTTTTAACCAATACCACGGGGGATGCCCAAGGACTCTTGGAAGGCTGTATTACGTCATCTTGGAGCATCTTCTGAACTTGCTTTTGGATCTCCTCACGTTCTTTCGGAGCCACACGGTATGGGTTTTGACGGATCGGTCTCGTATTTTCTTCAATGATGATTCGGTGCCGTGTCAGTGGTGTTTGCTTGACTTTCGACGTGCACGAAAAACAATTTTTGAACTGGTGTATCAGCTCTAGTAGGCGCTGTTTTTCCGAGGCTGACAGGGTTGAGCAAACGTTGACAGACAAAGGTGTCGAGGCTGGGATGGTCGCCTCGTCCGGTTGCAAAGCGAAGCAATCTCTGGCTTGGTCCACGTCGTCGTAGTAGGCAATCGCGGTGCCCTTCTGGATGTGACGACGCTCGTTGCTGAAGTTGGTGATGAGGACTTCTGCCCGCCCATCAATTAGTGCCAGAATGCCTCTCGCTATGGAAACACCTTGCGTAAGCAATAGCGTGTCTATTCGCTCCGCTATCACCTCCTTACGGCACGGCCATTCACACAACACCGACACAAGGCAGCAAGATCTCGGCAGGAGCATCACATCATCGGCTACACGTAAACGTTGCAGTTGTTCTTCAGTGGTGGCGTCGACGTAAGGATGGGAGGAAAAGGTGACGATACGTTCTGGGATGTTGATGATAGCACCGTACTCTCGCAGAAAATCCATACCCAAAATTAACTCTTTACAACAGTCCGGTAAAATGACAAATGTGGCGACGAAGTTCGAATCATCGATTACGAGCCGAGCGGTGCATTTACCGGTTGGCGTCATTAGCTGCCCACCAGCACTCCTTATGCTCGGCCCACTCCACGGCGTCTTAACCTTCTTAAGGCGGTCGGCGAGCTCTTGTCGCATAATAGAGAAGTCAGCACCAGTGTCAACCAGTGCTGTTACGTGGTGTCCGTCTATAATAACGCTGAGGTCGGCACGTACAAATTCATTGGCAGTAGTACTCGTGGTTGTTGTCGTCTTCGTCATCACCGTCGTCACGTCGTCTTTGTGTAGAGGCAAGGGGGTCTTTTTGGCGTCTCGGCAATTGGCAACCTTGCCCCCGGAGGTCGCGGCAGTTAGTTTCCCTGGCACGGGCTTGGGGAGCGGTTTCTGATGGCGTCCGCGTATCTTTGGCGATTCGGGGAATTCTGACCTCGTGCAGGTGAGGGAGACCGCCAGCGACGACTTGGTGAAGACGCTTGGTTGGTCGGTAGGTGATCAGCACCATGGTCACGAGGGTCTTCAGAGTAAAAAGAAGCGGGCCGAGAAAAGTTTCCAAACCGGGTTTCTCGATGACGGCAGTAGCGCGAGATGTGGCCTGGTTCGCCGCAGTTGAAACAAAGGGGTCGACGGTCGGCAGTGCGCCACAAGTCGGTCCGACGTACTGGTGGTCGCCGCACAGGTTCACGCTGCCACCACGGCAAGGTAAGGGGCCGCGGCTGAAAGGGTGGTTCTTCTGGGGCAGGCGGATGACGGCGCACGGCATCAGCATAGGACAGTGGACGTGGTTCGGGTGGTGGCGCCGGTGATGGAAAGGCTTGCCGTAGTTCCTGGCGCACGATTTCTGCAACAGAAGCAACTGGGGATCGGTAGACGGAAGGCCGAGGGCCCGCAGCTCTTCCCGCAGGATTTGTCGAATCATTTGCCGTAAAGAGTTTTCGGAAACGGCAGCGTTTTGAGCGGCGGCACCAACAGGCGTTTGGTCGGGCAGGCGGTCAAAGTGGCGGCATCGTTGCCGGAGCGCCCGCTCAATGACAGTCGCCTCTTTGATGAATTCATTCACTGTTGTTGGCGGATTTCGTACAAGGCCGGCGAAAAGCGGTTCCTTAACTCCCCGCATCAGATGACGAACTTTCCTTGCCTCGGGCATGTCAGGGTCAGCGCGGCGAAATAGGCGGACCATATCCTCAGCGAACATGGCCACGCTTTCGTTCGGCTTTTGCATGCGGGCTTCGATCATCTGTTGTGCGAGATCCCGTCGGTCCGCACTCAGGAACGTCTCGAGAAGCTTTTGGCGGAAATCGTCCCAGGTTTGGAAAGTAGGCTCCCTGTTCTCGTACCATGTGCGAGCGCTATTTTCCATTGCGAAGTAGGCACGGCCAAGTTTTTCTTGCACGCTCCAACGATTCACCACAGCGGTCCGCTCGAACTGGTCGAGCCAGTCCTCGACATCTTCATACGGTTCTCCACGGAAGACTTCGGGAACACGAGGAGTCTCAAAAGTTACCTGGTAAGGGTGAGTCGTTTGGGCCGGGGCCGGGGGAAGATTCGCAGACGCTGAAGGGGCCGCCATGTTGGTAACAGGAGATGCCGTCAAGAGTTCTGGGCTTAGGCCTAATAGGCGCCGGCTGAATCGGTGTACTGGAGTCGCAACAAGACGTTGAGGCTCCGGACTGGGTGTACGGTCCCGAACAACGCTTTCTTGCATCAGGTTGCAGGCCCCAGCACCTCCACCAGTGTCCCGACGTCAAGAGAGAGGTCGTACTAGAAGACGCTGAGAAAACAGCAGCGGGTCGGTCTTTTTGTTAACCGCGTGAGAGAGAGTTCCTCATCTTTGTCGTTGCGCGTATGCGCGTATGCGCTGTCGCCTTCGTCTTTTTCGCGGGACGCACGTGACAATATATATATATATATATATATATATATATATATATATATATATATATATATATATATATATATATATATATATATGAGCTCTAACAGACAGTAATGCCAAGAAATGTATAGGGGAAGTTATTAGAACCAATTGAATGTAAATAAGAAGAAGGAAAAGTGGGTGAAGAAATAACCAGCCGTGAGCAGGAATCGAACCTACGACCTTCGAATAACTGCGACCTTCGAAATAACTACGACCTTCGAATCAGCTGCCCGCTCGTGATAAGTTCACGTGCTACGTGACGCCAAACATGCGCATAAAAGAGTGTTTCACACTCGTCGCTTGGCTTATAGATGGCGCTGACTGACACTCCTACTTCTAAATTCACATATAAACCCAAAAAAGTGGATGGAGGGAAGACCGCTGTGATAGCTCAGTGGTTAGAGCATCCAACTCGTTATTCGAAGGTCGTAGATTCGATTCCTGCTCACGGCTGGTTATTTTTTTCTCCCACTTTTCTTCCTTCTTATTTACATTCCATTGGTTCTAATAACTTCCCCTATACATTCCTTGGCATTACTGTTTGTTAGATCTCATTATTATTGTGTCAAAACACCGAAAAACGAGCCCTTAGGTATACACTTCTTTCCCTTATTCATTAACGATTCATATATATTGCTATGCAGGACATGTGCATCAACTGCGGCAAGTGCTACATGACGTGCAACGACTCCGGCTACCAGGCCATCGAGTTCGACGCCGAGACGCACCTTCCGACCGTGACGGACAGCTGCACGGGCTGCACCCTGTGTCTGTCCGTGTGTCCCATACCGGAATGCATCCAGATGGTGCGTCGCACGACTCCCGCTGCGCCCAAGAGAGGCGTGCCCTTCGACCAGACAGAACGGTTCATGAAGACGCGCTTTCCCTTGTTGTCACAGTGACCGTCCCGCCGTCAAATCGGTGGCTGCTCATAAATAGCTCCGAAAGCGTTCACCTCCAAAACGTGCGACTCCCTTAAGGCGAGACCGCGAGCGCTATTGTCATAAAAAATCCAAACAAAACTAACTTCTGAAATAAACGTGACTTTGATTAATTCTTTTACAGTTCTTTGGATTGACGTGGTGGGTGAGTTGTAACGGTGCTCAGATTCTGATAAATTGAACGCAGCTTCACCCTAGAGATGTCAACCACGAACGAAGCGCAGGGCAGGGCAGCCTTCGTTGTTTCTCTTCGTTTTTTTTTCTTTCTTCTCCTCGATTTCATTTCCCATTTTGCCGTTTTCTCATCCTTTTATTCTATATTTCTATTTATTTATTGCTGTCCCTTCATCTATTTCCTTCATGTCCTTGCTCTTTCCATTTTTTCCGTTTTTTTTCATTTGCTCTCTTTCTATTTCACGCTTGATTCTTCTTTTTCCTGTTTTAAATGGGGTTTGTACACGTTACGCCATGCGGACTAGTTGTTATTTTGCTGCTGATGATAAGGGATCACCATCAAGCCCCTTGTAGCACGTGAGGAAGAAAGTTCCTGGCACGTGCGCATGCTCGACATGCTAATCATCATGAAGGAAGAAGAAGAAGAAAAGAAGGAGCACTTCGTCTTGCAGCCAGCCTTGGCAGGCAAAGTCGTTTTGAAGAAAGCCGTGTCGGTCTAACACGTGAGGTTTTGCGGCGAGATCACGCAAGCAACTATAGTTGTCAAGACCTTGGGGTGTAGCGCTCAGTAGATTTTAATGAGAACGCGCTTCTTCGGCCATGGAGGAAGCTAGCTACGATAGATAGATAGATAGATAGATAGATAGATAGATAGATAGATAGATAGATAGATAGATAGATAGATAGATAATCTGGTGGCAAGCGTTTGATGATGTACCCGGCAGGATTTTCACGTTATTCATGTCATGACCAGACATTAATATTAAGGAAACCGTCTTGCCCTCCCATTGAAACCTCGGTCTACACCAATTTATAGAGATGATCTTGAGAGCACCCACACTTAGGCGGCTAGACAGATAGAGTGATAGATAGGTACGCAGATATAGAAATGCTTGAAGTGCCTTGGTTAGCCAAGAAATGCCTCGCATCTAAGAACGCTTGGTTGAACGCGCAGCGAAGTCACACCGAAAGCTGCGACTTTGCTGCAGTTTTTCTAGTGGCCGTTTTAACCTTTAAGGAACACTAATACAAGTACACATTTCAGGTATCCACTACGCCATAATTCATACTTTTCTCCAAGCTGGGCAACAGCCACCCCTGAGGGAAAGCGTGCTGCTCATCACACATCTGTAAGGCATCAAGTGCACTTTGCTGACACTTCATGTAGCAGATGACAGAGAAGAATAACGACTGAGCCGTTTATAAGCGGAGGGAAGTTTTAAGCCACACAGTCGTCGCGAAATAAGCATCATGTGACGCCTGTTTGTTGTCTTACTTTTCTGCCGCTTGTCGGACGACGACGAAGTGTCTCTTCATAGAACGCTTCTACTTTCGGCTCCGAGCATTGTTATCAAGTTTTTCGCTTTCTACGGGAGACGCTGCTCCCTGCCCCAAGGCGACGGACGCGGAGTCATCCACTGGTCCGCCCAGCCAGAGGTCTGCTATGGCGAGCTCCTCGGTAAATCAGCGCGCCTGGCCCAGAACCAGTGAGGCCAACGGTGATAGTCACTGCATCATGGCTGTGGACGTGGAGCCTTCTGCGGCTATGTCCGACCATAGACCACTTTTGGCAAGCTCGTCGCGGAAACGAAGCACCTGTTCGAGCACCAGCGAGGACACAGAACTGTACTCGGCCACTGGCGACGACTCGTCGGATGACGACTTCGAGACCGTGAGAAGCAGGAAGGCCAAAAGAAGAAGTATCAAGTCGTCTTCACCAGCAGGGACATTAACGTCTCAGTCAAAAGGAGAATGCTGGCCGCACACCATCCTCTTCATGCCCGAGGACTCCACCATCAGCCTTCGAGCAGTAAACAGGCAAGCTCTCTCTATGTACTTTGAGGGGGTAGCACCAAACGACATTAAGGATATCCGGGTGAACACGCGGAAGAATATTCTAGCTGTGGACACAATGACTGCCAGCGCCATAGACAAGCTTCGCAGAGTATCAGATTTGGGAGGCATCAAAGTACGACCGGTTATTCCAATGGACGGTGCCTGCACGGCGGGAGTAATCTACGACATTGATTTGGCCATAGCAAACTCGGACCTCCCAACTCTCATAAAACCAGCGAACGAAGGAGTTCTCATCGCGAATGTACTTCGCCTCGGAAACACCCGATGTGTAAAGATAATGTTCAAAGGAGATTCCATTCCGTCGCATGTCAAAGTGGGACACTTCCGACATCCTGTTCGACCATTTGTCCCTAAACCACTCCAGTGCCATAACTGCATGAAAATTGGTCACATCAAGAGTGTATGTACAAACACCACAGTATGCCCCCGATGCGCTGAGCCGCACACTGCAGACGCATGTCGGGCAACAAGTCTGAGGTGCAGAAACTGTGATGGTCCGCATGATGCTGCATCCAAGGAATGCCCTCGGATTAAGAAGGAAATCGCCATTATCAAACAAATGGTTAGGGACAATTCAACCCACAGAGAGGCTGCTGAAAGGGTACGGCGGCGACGTAGTCGCCGACGGAGGCGTGGAGGACAGAGTATTGCGCATAACCCATTTCCTCCGAGCACGAGTGAAGTAGTAAGCACGAAGCGAAAAGAAGTGGAGAAGCTCACAGCTGCGGATGAGTGGCCTACGCTTCCGCGTACACAGCCTGCAAAGGAGCCTCCTGCGAGGCCTCGCCGCCCTACACCTTCCACCGAGTCTACTTCCGTTGAGGATGTGTCAAGGGTCGATCGACAGATCATCCCGATGTTACGATCCCTCGTCGCTGTCATGGCAGACATACTAAGAAGCCTGGGAACTCCAACCGCTCGAAGCGGGTTACAGGTGTTGGACGCGCTGAGCCCAGTCCTCGCCTCCCTCGCGTAGAGTCATGGCAGGAGATCAACAATCGTTCCGCAAAGACGTCAGAGAAGCATCAGTCATCCAGTGGAACGCAAGAGGACTTAGATCACGGATTTCCGATTTTCGTCAGTACGTGTTTTCTAACCTTTTCCCAATCATCGTAATATGTGAACCGAAATTATCAAACCAGATCAGGCTATCTGGCTACGAATCAATCCCGTCCAAAACCCGAAACGAAAGCAGCAAGGTCATTGTGTATATTCGTCGGGAGCTTACCTACATCATTCAACCTGTGTCGCCTCATGATGAGAACCAATATGTTTGCCTGACTGTGAAGCAGAAAACCCTCACCTTCACATTAATAGGTGTCTACTTATCTCCCTCAGCCCGTTTTGATTGCCAAAGACTGGATGACATTCTTTCGAGCGTCCCGGATCCGTGGATAATTATAGGAGACTTCAACGCCCACCACCCAATCTGGGGAAGTTCAAAAGTCAATACCACGGGCCGGAGGCTGGCTTCATTTGTATCGACTCATGAACTGTCTCTACTTAATGATGGGAGCCCTACATTTCTGCGAGGATCAACGTACAGCAGCTGTTTGGACTTGACGTTCGTGTCACGTCGCTTCGCCACAAGCGTTAAGTGGTTTTTAGACATCGAGACACATGGTAGCGATCACATCCCCAGTTATCTCACCATCGAAGGCTTTGCTAGCGACCACCCGCCGAAAACCGTACGGAAGATCGATCTTTCAGCATTCAAAACCAACATTGAACACGCTTGTGAAAAAGGCTTAACCTCTGACATTGAGCAAGCGATCAAACAAGCAGCGCAGAGTGCGATGCGCACGCTGGCATATTCTTCAAGGCCCTCAGAAACGGACATGGAGTTAGAGCGACTCCGTGCGACTCGTCGGCGTGCGGAGCGTAGATATCGACGCACAAAATCCATTCAAGATCTACGGATGGCCAGGCGCATGCAAAAGAAGATCCAGCGTCGTATAGACAAACTGGAGTTTCAACGGTGGGCGAAATTTTGCGCGAGCCTAGACCCTCGCAAACCGCTTTCTCAAATATGGCGAACCGTGCGAGGCCTACGCACATTTCCCCAACAACGTTTTCCGTTTAAAGCCTTGGCCCTTTTCCAAAATAGAAGGGATATCGAGGTAGCGGAAGATTTTTGTAGGAAGATTGCGGGCCCACCAAATTGCACAGAAGCCCTTACTGCTCATTACACGCCACATTCCCTTGACCCGCACCTGGACCTGCCTTTTTCAATGGAAGAACTGAATGTGGCTCTTGCTTCATGCAATCGATTGTCATCGCCTGGGCCGGATGGCATATCATACCGCCTATTATGCAATCTCGGTGATCGAGCACGAAGTGCTTTGCTGGAAGTATTCAATGAGTCTTGGAGAGATGGAACGGTCCCCAGAGAGTGGAAAACAAGCCGGTTGGTTGCACTTCTCAAACCTGGAAAATCGCCTCTAGAGCTGACATCATACCGCCCAATAGCGCTGGCTAGTTGCGTAGGGAAGCTGATGGAGCGAATGATCCTTGCCAGACTCGAGTGGTTCCTAGAACGCCATAGAATATATCCAGACGCCATGGCCGGTTTTCGTCGTCTTCGGAGCTCCATTGACAATGTCATTGACCTGGTGACCTACGTACAACACCAGAAAATGAGCAGACGGTTATCTGTCGCACTATTTTTAGATGTCAAAGGAGCATATGACAATGTTTCTCACGAAGCCATACTTGACGCCCTCGAGTCAGTTGGTTTGGGTGGGCGAGTGTACCGCTGGATCCAATGCTACCTACATATGAGATCATTGTTTATGCAAACTGATGATGGGCCGACTTCTGAACATTATACACACCGTGGTGTTCCTCAAGGTGGTGTATTGAGCCCCACACTGTTCAACCTGGTTCTGATCGGTCTCGTTGAACGCATACCAGATTCCGTGCAGATATCTCTCTATGCAGATGATATTTGTGCCTGGACATCAGGTGTAACACGTCCTCAGGTACGTGCGAGACTCCAGAAAGCAGCGAATTCAATATCGGCGTACCTTAGAGAACAAGGCCTCGAGATTTCTCCTGAGAAATCGGCGCTGGTCGCGTTCACGCGGAAGGCAATGACGTCATATTCCATCGCCATCAATGGACACAGTGTCTGCTACGCCAGGACCCACAGGTTTTTGGGGGTCACGATCGATCGAAATCTCTGCTGGAGTCCCCATGTGGCCACTCTAAAGAAGCGCCTAACGGCCATCGCACAACTTTTCAAGTTCCTCGGAGGCAAAACGTGGGGCACATCAGTGCACGCGATGTTGCATTTGTACAAAACGCTGTTTCTGGGGTACCTGCGGTATAGCTTGCCGGTTCTGACGAACGCTTGCAAAAGCAGTATACGCACAATAGAAAACGCCCAGGGCCAGGCACTCAGAGTTTGTCTTGGATTACCACGCTGTACATCAACAGCGGAAACCATCGCAATCGCCAAAGATTATCCGGCCACAGTGCACATTACTTTGGAGGTGCTTAGAGCTCATATTAGACACCTTGCTCGCGCCCCTGCCCACCACCTAGCTTCGCTTCCAGAAGATCGACCGAGTGCCTCCTTCTGTAAGAGAGTATTGACTTTCCGTGAGTGCCTTCCAACAGTCTACACACCTCCGGAACGGATACTAACACCTCCTTGGTGCTTGGACCGACCAAAACTGCGCTTGACAGTGCCGGGGATTCGCAAGAAGGCGGAGCTCTCGGCGCCAGCTTTAAAGCAGATGATTCTACTCATGCTACACGAAGAATACAAAGATCATATCAAACTTTACACGGATGGCTCGACAACTGTTGGAGGATCTGCAGGAGCTGTGATCTTCCCAGCAAGAGCCGAAACCATCCAGTTCAGAACGTCACACAAGACGACATCGACAGCCGTGGAGCTCGCGGCACTCCGCAGCGCACTCCGCAGGATTGACCAAGAGACACCACAAAAATGGAGCATTTTTACTGATTCGAAACCAGCTCTCCAATGTCTACACAATACTCTACGTCGTGGACCTCAAGATCAATTGGCGCTCGAAATACGACAACTGTACCATCACCTAATAGACGAAGGACATGACATATCTTTTCAGTGGTTACCAGGCCATTGCGGCATCATCGGTAACGAGCATGCCGACAATGCAGCTAAGAATGCTCACGAAAATGGAGTGATGGAACCCATTCCACTATCAAGAAGCGACGCAGCAGCAAAGATTAATACGCTTGCGCAGGATGTCGCAAGGTCTATGCGGAATACGCCCGGTTTTCTCCACACCCGTCTTCACCGCCTGGACCCATGCCTACGACTTACTATTCCATCTGGCCTACCCCGATCCGAGACGACCCTTCTCTGCCGTATGTGGCTTGGGGTGTCTTTCACGAACGCTTTTGCCTGCCGCATCGGAATGAGAGACAACGCTACATGCGACCATTGCGACAATGACGAAACAATTGAACATATTTTATGTCAGTGCCCCCAGTACAGCTCTCAGCGACAGTCCCTCTCAGCAGTGTTTGCTCGCCTCGACGACCAGCCATTTTCTGAGCAGTCAATCTTGGAATGTCGGAAAGATCGAGCTTCACGCCAGAAAGCAACGAAGGCGCTGATGAAGTTTCTGCGAGCGACCCGCCTCGTAGAACGATTGTGACACTACTGTGTGCGAGTGTGTGTATGTGTGTTTGTGCTTCTCTTCCTCCCTTTCCCCTTACCCTTTCCCCAGTGCAGGGTAGCAAACCGGATATGTTTTCTGGTTAACCTCCCTGCCTTTCCGCATTAAAATTTTCTCTCTCTCTCTTTTTTTTTTCTGCCGCGCTATATTGCATATGCAAACGCGATTCCTTCACCGACGTGGCGCCTGTATAGGGTGTTCCCGCAAAAAGTGTTTACATCTTTCGTTCGGTGTTATAATTATCTTCTGCCACGCAGTGTGCTCAGGTTGAAACCTTCATCAAATGCTGGGTATGTTTTTTTTAACTTGATTTGTTTTATATGTCGTGTGATAGTGGTTGTGGACACAAGCGGAGGCGGTGGACAGCGCTGGCATAGTATAGCAGCAGTATAGCAGTATAACACGCCATAAATCATAATTTTTTGTGTAATGGGGCAGAACCCACCACGCTATTATTTGTATTTCTGAAAATAGCCTCACCGCTGTGGTCTAGTAGCTAAGGTACTCGGCTGCTGACCCGCAGGTAGCGGGATCAAATTCCAGCTGCGGCAGCTGCATTTCCGATGGAGGCGGATATGCTGTAGGGCCGTGTGCTCAGATTTGGGTGCACGTTAAAGAACTCCAGGTGTTATAAAGTTCCGGAGCCCTCCACTATAGAGCGTCTCTCATAATCACATGGTGGCTTTGGGACGTTAAACCCCACAAATCGAAAGAAAACTTCCCGAAGACACGAGCTAAAAAAAAGTGACACTGGCAAGAGCAAGGCTGAAAAACATTTTTTTTTTAGGGGAAAGGGGAATAGTTTGTTTCTTGCCGTTGAGAACTGAAGCATGCACTCATGATGGTATTATTCAGCTAAGTTTAGACTGAAAGTCACTGAAAAATCCTGGCCCATAAGGTTACGTAAAAAATGAAAACAGCATTTAAAGCAGGTTAGTACGCACGTTCAAAATGCTTGGAAGATGCTTAACTCGCGCGCGCGTTTATACGCAGAAACGCGATACAGATGTGCTCCTGCGCGCGAACACAGCTGTATACGTGTATAGCTCGGGCTGGCAGGCGACACGGTTCCTGAAGATGGTTTAATTTTCTTAACGAGGTCGCTGAATATTTACGACCCAAATACTAAAACGAAATGCACGGGACGTACAAGCTTGCACGTTATACAGCCATAGTCCATAAATAAACGACTAAAATAGTCTTGATATAGCCTTAACCCATTCATACGCCACCTGTGAAGTATTGTCTGTAAATGTGTCGAACCGATACGACGCTATTTAAAGGGACTCAACAGCCTATTAGAACAAAAATAACGGCATGTTATCTTAACTTATGCATGTTACAGTGAATGATCCCCATGAAGCTGTAATTAAATGTATATTTATCTGTAAGTCATTGATGCTCTGTTATGCCATAAATGAAATGAAATATCGGGCTAGAAATATAGTTCGAATTCATGTTTTGTTATGTCGATTTTGAGCAAATGAAAATTGCACTTTTTGCGTGGCTTGTAGGAAGCGGCTCGTCTATCGACTCGTCGAACATTGTAGTGACTTCAGCAAAATGATGATATGAAACAGTACCGCGCGAAATGAATTTAAATGAAGACATTTCTATACCATAATGCAGGAGGGTTACTTCATAGAAAACTTGGCATATATTCCTTTTTCATAGCCGCCAGTTGACTAGGATAGCCAAAACAAGTGGTTTACCCAGTTGTGTACATGAGTATCAAAAGGTTAAAGAACACCATTAGAGGTAATGAAGCCAATGAAAGTCTAGGACACGTTAATTGCACTGCTTTAATTGTACTGCATTAATTGCGACAAGGATGTGAAGAAAGTAAACCGGACAAAAAGAACTTCCGCAACCTGCGGTATGTTTTTTTGTGCACTTCAAATTCTCACGTTTATGACGATTACTACACTACGCTTAAAACAATTCAATTAACGTTCCTTATACTTTCCGTGGCTTTAGTATTGGTTGCCGTTTATCAAAGTTGTGTCAAAGAAACCAGCCCCCAGAATCGCCTTCTTTCGTTTAGGAAAAAAAAAATGCTTTTGAGCGCTTAGTCCAATTGTACTCGTAACAACACCGATATGAATCGAAGCAATTGTTGCAATTGTTTATATCAATAAGACCACGCAAAAAAAATAATAATTTTAGTCATTGGTAGTTTGCCTTTTTAAAACTGAAACGGCACCACACCACCGCGAGAAAACGCCTCATAACCAAGAAAAAAATTAAATCGAGTAAAAAAGTAAAGGCCACGCGGCCTAGGGGACCCCCACACTGAGAAGCAGCCGTGACGTCATAAATTTCAAGCGTGCCTGCTAGCGCCGATATATTGCGTCATCAGCGCAAAGGAACGGCGTTGTGCGCTGAAAGGGCAACTCAGCATATCAAGGTACTGCGAAATTTCATTGACCACATGCTGCCAAACACGAAAAGTTACGCTAAGGCCAATGCTCACCAACACTGCACAGTTTTAGCGGGATGTGGAGGGGGCAAAAGAGGAAAGAGAAAGCCGTAACGCCGCCGTAAAAGGTGAAGAACAGCCGGGGACGCCGCCAGAGCGCTCAGGTTTCGCGCTAGTATCCCAGAAAAAAGACGATCCCTCCTTGAGAAGCCCATAAAAGCTTTCTACAGCGTCGACACACGTTCTTTCATGCAGATGCTCTCAGACGCACGCACGCACGAACGTGTGTGTGTACTCAGAGACAGCCCCCCTCCACTTCATTTTCAAGCGCACACGCTAGCAGCCGCTGTGACGCACGGTTGCAGACAAACTCTCGCACAGATACACACGAACGCGAGGCATATGTGTGTTCACGACGTCCCCTTAGCGCATACGGACTTCCTTTCGCTTTTCGAGGCTCGCAAGTCGCGCTGAGTGTGTGGACAGCTTGAAGCGATCGTGTGATATATTCGAATGCGTGACGACGCGGCAGCGATTTCCCCGAAAAGGCAGCTGTAAGAACTTCGCCGCCACAGCGGTGACAAGCAGCGACGGCCACTCGAAGACGCCGCCGCGCTCTTCCTTCGCGAACTGATGTCGCCGACAGTGACAGCGCATTATTAACGCGCACGCCTTAGAGACCTCATCGAACTCGAAAATTGACCGTCGGGCTCGGTGGCAACAACATGAGAGATACAAAATATCATTACGCGATGACGTCAGAAATAGCTATAATCAGTGACGTAACCATGCCTTCACTGTCGCCACTTCGCGAAGTTGTACGCCGTGATTTTACAAGATAACGTCACCGCTTTACGTCTAAGTGACTTCAGATATAGCTAGAATACGTGGCGCCATTATGACGTCACTATCGCCACATCATGACGTTGTATGATGTAACGTCAGAAGATGAAGTAATCACAATATGTCGTGTGATGCACGGCTTCCGTGAAGCAGTGCGAAACTAGACGATGTGAAGACCATAAAGTTTCCTAAAATTTATTAGACGAAACTCCAGCGCTGCTACAATAGTTCAGCCGCCATAGGAATGATGGGTAGTAAACAAATTTGCCCAGTTTTTTTTTTGTGCTTGTTGCTGCTTCGAAAGCAGTTGTGGCTTTGTTTATTGCCGCGTTTTGGTTTTGTTTTAGACAAAAGAACGGGTCATTGTGAGCTACTGGACCCGATTTGGATCGTTGAGCCTTATAAGGTCAAGGGGGTGAAGTGTAACTACTAAACCTTTGCTGAACTTAGTCTTGCAGCAAGGTGTAGTCAGGCCACGCGGAGGCAAACGGCACCGAAAGGAGAAAGATTAGAGAAGTTTGTGTAATACCGATCATTTCCTTGCTGACTGAAGCGTCGTGTGTTGCAGTTACAATATAGACACTAGCGCCAGAGCTCCATTGTGCATTTACAGGAGACTCTGTGGAGTACACCACTATAACTAACATACGTAAAATTCTGATGCTACAGAAGAAGATTATTCGCTATATTGACAACATAGACTATTATTCTAGCACCAGAGAAGCGTTTCCTAAATACAACATTATTAGAATTGACAACCTTTATTTTTTTTGTTTATTGATTGATTGATATGTGGGGTTTAACGTCCCAAAACCACTATATGATTATGAGAGACGCCGTAGTGGAGGGCTCCGGAAATTTAGACCACCTGGGGTTCTTTAACGTGCACCCAAATCTGAGCACACGGGCCTACAACATTTCCGCCTCCATCGGAAATGCAGCCGCCGCAGCCGGGATTTGAACCCGCGACCTGCGGGTCAGCAGCCGAGTACCTTAGCCACTAGACCACCGCGGCGCGGCAATTTTTTTTTGTTTATTACATACTGCGCGATATGCTTCTGAATCCCTCAAGAACTATATAAAACAGTTGGCATTGTTAGAACGTCGTAGAATTAATGTGAACACAAGGAACCCTGAGACATGGTCAGTTCCATATTTCAGGACGCACTACAAACATCAATCGTTGGCATATAACCTACCATCTGCTTTAAATAAATATAAAGACATTGACACGGTCAGTAAAAAAGACTTCCGCTTATATTTCGTTCACTAGTAATGTCACATACTGTGACATTCTGTGTAACTGAATTGTGCGTTACTTATGTTGTTTCTTTAACACAGTCTTCTGCTTACATGAATTTCTTGCTGTGTTATATGGCCAGTGTTTTTCTTTTATTTTGTCCCGAATAGCTAGTATTGCTACATTGGTACGGTGTTATTATTCTGTGTTATTATTATTTATGTTTATTACTTAAGCTATAGCCGTATTTTATTGTATGTAGCACTTTTTTTAAATTATTTTTTCTAGCACTTTTCATGCACATGTATTTATTTTCACTTTTTCTTCCTGCAATCTTCATGCTGGAAATTCATGTAAATCGCTGTATATGTACATACGATATGGTATTCTGTTTTACTTGTTGGTTTTTTCGTCTGCTTGCTGTTACTGCCCTGTATAGTCTGGTCGTTGGGTCTCGTCAAGCTACTTATGTAGCTTTTAACCCAACGCAACCATACAGTATGTATAAACTGGTAAATAAAATTGAATTGAATTGAATTGAACGACAGCTTGCAGTGCACCCGATCTCGAAGGCAGTGCGAAGTGACATTGAGTGTAGGAATCTTCAGGAGGAGTGCCAACAAGGATTAAGAAATTATCAGGAAAGGGAAACTAAGATGGCTTTTGCCTGCGAGTCGTTTTGGGCGAATGCGTCGCAACGCTGACGCAAGCAGGATACGCTAGCAAGCTTCTTTATTAAAAAAAAAAATCTGACGGCCTCGCACTGCACAACCGTTCAGTGGACACCCCGTACATATAGGCAATAGACCTTGGCCTCGAAGGTAGTGCCGGCGGGAGATTTCTCCAGCGCGTTTTTGAAGAATGAAAATTCGCATCGTAAGCGTTCACTAAAAACGTGGACTGTGAGCCTCTGTGTCCAGTCGGAGTCTCCTCTTTCTCACTGCCCATTAGCAGTGATTGGCATGTTCCAGTAGGAAACAACGGCGGTCCATCACTGCGTGCTTTGCGGCTCCCCAGGTTTCTCTCCGGCGCAACGCCGCCATGAGCGCGAGCGTCAACGCTACAACCAGTGTAAGCGTCAGTGTCTGCTGCTTCCCATATACACATGGTTTTCTTTAGCGGGAGGTACTGTAATTCATTTTTGAGTTCTCCTAGAAACGCGTGCGCTCGAGTGACGCGCGTACGCAAGAGCTCCGAGAGCCGAAGCTCCGCGCGTATGGTTGAAAGGAGCTTCGAGGAAGCACGAACACGCAGCGAAACCCGGTTTGTAAACGCCGTCGCGAGAACACCTGAACTTGATACGATTCCGAGTATTGGAAGCTGTATAGCTCAGAACCACGTCGTAAATTTGTTAGCGTAAAGGCGTACCGAAACGCACATCAGAACTCGAGACAAACGTGGTTGTATAGCTCCGCCTAAATTGAAATTATCGTAATGATCGAGTCATTCGCTATCAGTTAAACTGCATCTTTGTGTGTGTAATGTCCGCACGCATGTTTTAATGGCTTGTCAACCATTTGTGGGAAAGACAGACAGTAATTTCCTAATACACAACCATAGCTCCTCCAATCACTGGCAGATTTGAGTGCACGTTAAAGAACCCCAGGTGGTCGAAATTTCCGGAGCCCTCCACTACGGCGTCTCTCATAATCATATGGTGGTTTTGGGACGTTAAACCCCACATATCAATCAATCAATCAATCAATCAATCAATCAATCAATCAATCAATCAATCAATCAATCAATCAATCAATCAATCAATCAATCAATCAATCAGTCAATCAATCAATCAACCAACCAACCAACCAATCAATCAATCGATCAATCAATCAATCGAACAATTAATTAATTAATTGATTGATTAATTAATTAATTATTAATCACTCAATAAATCCAATCACTGGCACAGCAAGGGAGTGCGTGTGTTCTACCTTCTATACGGACCCCTCGAAAATTGTTATTTTTTAAAGTATATATAAATAAATACGCTACGCACGAACATCCATAAAGTATATATGAGTAAACTCCACCCCCCCCCCCCCCCGAATTTCCGGCGGCGGGCTTGTTTCCAGCTGCCGAAGTTCGTCAGAATGTATTTTGTTAATAATGTTGCTACGCTTCAGCGTGTCTATTCATTGCTTCTCCTACAATCCCAGATCTATTGGCCGTTTTATTAGATATTTTGGTGGCGGAAAGGCATCCGAAAATGATGGTGGGGGCGTACCTGTACGAAAATTCGGCAATAAATATTGATACGCTACCGAAATCCATCTGAGTGGCGCACGCACGATGATCGGCCCATCTGCTTTTCTTGCTCTCGAGTTGGGCACATCTCCCGCCATTGCCCATCTCCCGACCTACGAGATTGCCGCTACCACAAACTCACCAGCTGCTGCACCCAGAACGGAAGGAGTCCACGTTTCTCGTCTCAAGCCCTACAACGCCGACTCGCTCATTTAACAGGCACCGAGACGGTGCCTTACGGGCCGGGGTGATGATACGTGTATCGAACTGTCACCCCGACACAGCTGAATTGGCACCCAAATGAAGACGACAACGTGGTTGTTGTGGGTTGGACTCTCGAGTTTCTCCCTTTGGCCTGCATGACTGTGCGCTCTTTAAGCCGTTAGCAAGACCAGCTCTCGGTGAATAAATCTTCCCCGTAACAATATGATGGGCTATTCGTACGGTGAACATGCATGTTCGTGTTTTGTGACAGACCACACGTTCGGACACATATATGTTAAAGAATGGTCATAACTATTAGAGATTACATTGTCTACTAACTGCATACAAGTATTTACAAAGGCTTCCCGTTGTAGCTTCGCGTTGCGTTGAGGGACAATGCTGTATTTGTTGGCTCCTAATGAAAGCAGTTTGTTCAACGACTTTGATACATCGCGAGTACACGGTGCGCCATGACAAGACTGTTTAAATCGCTGCAGGTTTACCATGCTCCCTTCCTCTTTCAAATTTACAGGTTTATCATGCTACCTTCCTCTGATGAATTTACGGTATACTTCTGAGAAGATTGAATTCACCACAAATAAGTGAATGTATTCTGTCGCATCCAGAGTGCACGTTAGTGCGCCTCATAACAGGCCAGAAATTTAAGTTCAAGTCTGCGGGCCAAAACAGCGATTATAACTAACCTTTTCTTATATGCGGTGGTCTGTTAGCTTTGAACACTGTATACAGTGTCCGAATAAGGCACATATATGTGCCTCATTTACACCACTCCTGTGGGCCTTTGTCGTTTCAGCTCCGCCTAAATGCAACCACCGCAGCAGGTATCAAACCCTGCTGATGTGTTAAAAATGCTACTCTTGATGCTAGTGTAGCACAAATGAAACATTTGAAGCTACAAGTTTGAGAATAGGTCTGTACTCTATGACTATGTAGCACTGCATGGTGAGGGCGTGCTACAAACTCGGAATTCCTTTATTTAGTTTCCTTAATTTGTCTTTTTTTTTTCACCTTCTCTTTTTCAGAGTGTATAGCTGGGTGGAATTCGAGTAGCCATTTCACCCGAGTTTTTTTTTTTCCCTTTCTTACAGAAAATTTTTCAAGCTATTTATACACAACAAACAAACAAACAAACAAACAAACAAACAAAAACGACTGAAGAACAAACAAGCATAGAGAGTTACAAAGTTATATAGAAAGTCGGCAAACCACAGCTTTCCCCGAGAGCGAAGTAAACGAGGGTACGGCCTATGGACTAGTGCTTTCTGCGTTGTGGTGTGCGCAACACGCGTAAGTCTTAGCGTGAGGCCGAAAACGAAAAGCCACCGCATGGCCGACACCTACAAAACTGCTGCCTCATGCATTATGCATACGCAAAAGTGAAATGGCTTCAGACTACAACCCGCACAGCTTTCCCACACCTGCAAACTGCACCACCATTGCTGATTTCTTGCTATAGGTCAATTTTCTGGCAGCTGCCTTTTTTTTCTGCTTCTTTTCTTGAACCGGATTTGGTGTCGAGAAAATTGGTTGTGCGTACATTCAACTGGAAACCGGTAATTTAGTTTCGCAGGTATTTTTACGAAACGGGCAGCGAAGAAGTAGAATTTGGGCACTCCATAATAACTCCGTTAGAAAAAAAATTACGAGACGAGGTGAATTGAATATTTGCGCGAAAGAACACATACAGTCACCGGTGTTATAGACGAACATCTAGGGAGGATTCGTACCCCTTATAAATAAGACAGCCGTAGCATTTCGACAAATGCAGGTGTACTGAGGAAGTTTCTAGTTCGCAGAAGAAGGTGATGAGCAGTTGTAATGCACATTAAGCTGTATTGTAGCTAGTGCGAGTAAGGAATATCTGTAACAGTGGTTCTCAAATGAGGTGCGAAATTTATCATTCACCGCCACCCCCCCCCCAAATATCTATTGCGGTGGAGCTACCCATGTTCTCCGTCTCCATGAGAAAACTGTAAATATTTTGTTGCAGTTTTTATGACACACACTTTCTTCGGCTTGCATATCTGGAGAGCAAAGACATATCTGGAGGCTGAATGTGATTGCTGACTGTGGAACGTGTTGACAAGCTGCTGAGATTGAATTGGTTTGCCACATTTAGTTTGAGCATTCATAGAAAAATAGAAGACACCTATTTCACGCTGCACGTTGTGTTAAGTTGTCGCCTGCCCCCCCCCCCCCCCCCCATTCTCTGATTGAAAAGGGTTCATAATCGCTTCGACCGTTCCACAAGATGTCCCGGATACAACCGTGGCGGAGAACCACTGATCTATTAGGTAGCTGTATGGAGATCTTTGTACAGATCATTATATCGATCCCCATGCTATTGACCAACATGCCTACAATGACCATGCAGATCAATGGTCAAAAACTCCCCTGAGCTAGTGGGCTGCAGTGAGAAAATTCAGTTCCGAATGGGTCGCAACTGTGAACAGTATATCATACGAACACGTCTAGAACTCTACGCTGCAAAGGAACAGTGAAGTGAAGATATGAAGAGTGAAAAAGTGAAGATATGGTAGGTTGTAGGAATTGCCAGCTTACAATGCCATTTCACGAACAATGTAAATGAACGACAGTTTACTGACGTTAAATATGCGTGCATATCTGTACCGTTCGAAAGGTGCTTATCGGTTCCTCGTGACAAAAACAATCTGCACTAATTTATGGGCAATTTCGACGTGCCGTCAGCACTGGCTTGCATGAAAATATGGAATAACGCAAGCGCAATACGCAAAACACGGCGTTCTTAAAGGCCCGACACTTTTGCGTATGCCACGTACACAGCCCCAAAGCTTATGATGGAGCTATCGTGTCAATCAAGTTGCCAATATGTAGACGCTTAAACGAGTGCGTCAGAGCAGATACGTAAAGGAAACACCTATAGACCTTTTCACGGGAGTGGAAAAAAAAAACGACCTCATGCCGGTCTGCGTGCGGAAGTGCAAACGCTGACATCGCAGCCTTGACCATACATTTTTTTTTTTTGGGGGGGGGGGGGGGTCACGCTTACTTAGCGCAGCCCATGAAGAATAATGGTGTCGCCCGTAAAGCCGTCTGTGTAAAGTTCTACAGAAAGGTAACCCACGTCAATGCTTGTACGTTTCCTTATAACGGTAAACTTAAACGGTGATTGGTTCAGGTCTCTTATCTTACGCAATACAAGACGTTTCCACATGAGCAAACATAGTGTAGGCCTTCACATTGCTTGCCTATATGAGCCTTTTAAATGTGTTTCGGTAAGCACACACGCCTGGATAGAATGCGTTTTTACTTCTGGAAGATGTAAATCGTTACTTATGCACGCGGTACACGTTCAAAACGCGTCCGAAATCGCTCATGTTCGGTAAGGCTGCAAATCCCATCTCGACACGTTTGCTGCGCGACTCCGCAAATGGAAAACGTCTCGGCGAAAATCCCCGAGGCGTTGTGAAAAGGGGGCGAGAATTTTCTGCGAGTTCCAGTGAGCTCTTCTGTGTAACGCTATCCCGCAGGCACCCGTCTGACGTACCGTTGGTGACGCGTGCGTTCCTTTTGCTTCCCTTTCGGGATCCGTTATGGATATACGCCGCTATCCTACGCCCGCATTCTGTTACTTATTATCTCTTCTTTCCTCGAAGGAACAAGGATTTGTGTCAGGCGCCGATGGTTGTGTGACGTATTCTCGGAAGAGATACTGCCATTTCGAGTCTCCTTGGTGAACGCAATTACAAAAGGACACATGGCCGCCGTGAAATGTCTCATTTTATCGGAAACTGACAAAGTACTTTGAGTGGCTGGTGCTGCTTTCGTCTGAGGAAAGATTAGGTACGATGCAACATGCTGAACACAAGTATCCCATCTCGGAGAATGATCCTGTTTCACCTTACAAAATTCACGAGATTGGCACCGTTAGACTGTTCGGTCTAACACATCTTCAAGTCGTCATAACTTTCTCCTCATCTTGCTGCGTAATGGTTGTCGAGAACCTAAGCTTAGAACTTCGCTCTTCTACGGCTTTATTACAACTCAACAGTGTCGTGAATCTGCATCGCCAAATCGCATGTGTGTCGTAACTGACCTTGATCTCTGATAAGCTGGTGTCACAGGATATTCTACTCCTTCTTTCACTCATATGAAACGCTGAAATTTCCAGGGATATGCGCAGGCCTTGCGTCACTGTCTCCAAGGCATCGCCAGACTGTCACATTTGGAAAGAGCTGCAGTTCTTAGAATCGAGGGCGAAATGCAGCGCTTCTATACGCCACGTAGCCCTACGGTGGATCTGTGGTTACACATAGCCTTGCTTTAAATGTACAGTCACACCCAATAAAAGCTGTAACATGGTTCCTATGACCCACGTGGCCCCAGCCCAACACGGTGGTTAAACTCTAAAAAACAAAGGGGTGAGGGGCACAGATGTCCGTATACAGCGGCTCGTTTGCCCACCTTCAGCAAAGAACGCAGGGGCAGAAAATGAACAAAGAAGGGAAACAAAGACTTCTTTGTCCATTGTCCGCTCCTGCCCCGTTTGTTGAAGATAGGTTACGAACTAGCCCAATCACAAGACTCACTAGTAAAAGTGGACAGCCAGCCACAACAAAGTAAGGAGGAACTTTACATTAGCCGTGTAAAGCTTGAGGGACAGTGGAGCTGGTCAATCTTAAGGGCTAAACATGGCCTTCTTGGCTCATACTTTGCGTGCGACAAGTGCGCTTCTTTTTGCTGTGGTTTATCGTCTTCCTGCTCGTGAAAGCAGTTGAGAAACGGGTCGGCTTCAGCGAGTTTAGTCCTACTCGTTCAGAGATGACGTCGTAGAGAGCCGGCGAGGGAAGAAATCATGTGCTGTGCGAGGTGGTAGCTCTCCCTCTTGAGCGGCACCAGAGTCAGTTGCATGTTTTCGAAACGTTGAGTGGTATTAAGTTAATTATAATGATTTCCTTGTTATTTTAATTATTTGTATTAGCTTAGTCCTTGTTCGTTCAGTAGACGTTGTATTGACGACAAAGTGGCCCATCGAAGTGCAACGAGTGCTTCACGCAAGGAGCCACGACGTACCTCATTCTCTACACTTACGTTTCTGTCTACCCTTTACGCTTCCCCAACGTAGGGTAACAAACCACCTGTCTGCCACGGTAGATCAGTATACAGATATGATCGGCTGCTTAAGTCACGGGTTAGATCTATGCCGTGGCTGACGGAGAATTTCTTTGCCAAAAGGGATGCCGACTAGGTGTCATACGTCACCAAGCACTCACAGGACCAATGAGAGTCAGTGTGAATGAAGGCATAGAAAATCGTTGTCTATTGAAACGTGCGCGTACGCCGCAGTTGTCTAGCAATTATTGCGTTCGGCTGCCGACCCAAAGGTAGCGGGTTCGGTCATGGCCATGGCGCTGCAGTCGCATTTAGGTGTAGGCGAAGTGCTAGAGGCCTGTGTACAGTGTTAGTGCACGATGGGAAATTTTTCCAGCCCGTAAACATACGGAAAAAACTGAACGGAGTCCCATTTATTTCCTACAGAGTCTCAGTTTTCCTCTATGCTCACGGGCTGAAAAATCCCGATCATGAACCCAGACCAACTAGCCCAAGCTTCTATACTTGTAATTCCAGTGCACGTTAACGCGGGATGGCCGGAATTTCATGATCTATTCACAATGGCGTCCCGTCAATATTGAGATTTTGGCACGCAATCCTGTTACATTATTATCAGGGTATTATATCAGAGATATATCTTACGGTGATTTTCGCTGCCTTGGGCATTTCATATTGCTACGTTTCTTTCTTATGCGAAAGCGATGCGCTGCATTTCTCGTTAAAATGAACCTTAATAAATGTTATGACAAAATTAAACCAAAGGAAGGCATGGAGAAACTGAGATATAAATTCATCCATTCTGGGTATCACGTGTCTTTTGCGGTTTCTTGTTCTTGTAGTCGGCCGCTGAAACATATAACAATGGAGTACATCACCAAGATGAACACCAGCGGATTTATCTTGTCAATGTTCTGAAGACGGAAAAGAAGTGGACTCAGTCCGTTATTTTCCCGCTAAGACAGAGTTAAGCCTCGCGAGTAAGGTGAATCCATACCCTGCTTGTACACGATGCATTCTCTGCCAATGAAGAACTGGCAAGCACACCAGCAGTAATCAAAATTTATTTGACATTTCGTGTAAACTTGCTGAAGTATAAATTGCAACAATGTGCTTCGAAAATTTACACAAATAAAAAAACGCGGATGACAAGTGGTGTTGGTGTTATAACCTTTTTGTGTTCCCACGATGTTCATACAAAAAAATGTACGTACTGCGTACGTTGACATATGAAAACATAAGGTATGTCACTTCGGAGAACTGAGCCCGTACTTTTCGATAAGTATTATCCCACGGCTCCTCCCTGTAAGAGAAAAGGATAGATATCTGCTTAGGCTTCTAAAAACAGCCACCTTTAAAAGTGTTGAATTTTTAACGAACAACGTTTGTATTTTTTTTTATCTGCCGCTGTCGCATGCAGCACGATAAACAAAACTCTGGTTCTTCAACCTAAACACATACGCATAATTTTCCACGACAGCTTCTGTAAGGTTAGAATAACATGACGTTTAATTTTGACCCAGTATAATTTCGGCACTTTCACTTCTCAATCAAAACTCATTTGCTAAGGCACGTTGTCGGCACAGTTGGTTGCGCTTCAAAATTCATGTGGCACCAAATGACAGAAGATGGCGTATCTGTCACACGTAACGCTAGTGTCTGTCAGTGTCCCCACTTGGTTCCTGTTCTGTTTGTGGGTACTAGCACTTCTTTTTCGAAGTGATGAACACACAAGCTCATCAACGAGCCTCACATACGTCAGTTTTGATGGCTCGTTTTTTTTTTGTTTGACCCAACCTTAATGAAGATGAGCTGGTAATTAAGTCGGGAAAAGTACAAAGGTCGTTCATTCTACTGTCTAATAATAATAATAATAATAATAATAATAATAATAATAATAATAATAATAATAATAATAATAATAATAATAATAATAATAATAATAATAATAATAATAATAATAATAATAATAATAATAATAATAATAATATCCTGGGGCTTATATCCCAAAACCAAGATATCATTATGAGAAACGGCATGGTGAGGGTCTCCGGAAATTTCAACTACCTGGTGGTCTTTAATGTGCACAGATATCGTACAGTTCATGGTCCTTTTACCATTTTGCTCCCCCCCCCCCCCTCCGAAATGCGTGTCTGCCGTCTTTCGGACTGAACCCGTGACCTACGGGTAAGTGCCGAGCATTCTAGCCACTGCTCCATCACGGCAGACTGTTTCAAATATATTCTAACAATTGTGATGCAGATATGAGGAAAGCAAAGTGGAAGAAAGAACAACCCGCCACTGTCAGGGACATACGTATATAGTTTAACCTGCATGGTTTCATCGCTCACCGTGTACAAGGCTGTTCCCCTGCAGCAATTTCGCGAAATGCAAGAAGCTTGGGTCACATTAAGCGTTCGAGGCAAGTACACCTAAGAGTGGAGAGAATATTCAATCAACTTAAAAGCCGACTTTTATTTTTTTCAAATTAAGGAAGCCGTGAACGTTCGGGATATACGTACCAAGTTGAGGCATAACTGAAGCTGAAACGAGATATATATTGTGGTTAAGCACTACGTGAGCTCAAGAAGTAACATTTAACAGTGTGTAACGTAAATATTATCGTCTTCATCACCTCTTTCCGCATTAACAGTGGGAAGAATGTTTGAACCATTACTTTTGTGCTTACTTGCGTTTTAGATTAAAAAAAATAATTGTCTTCAAACACGTTTAAATCATCTCACAATACTGACAGTGTCTAAAGGTTACGCAATTTTCCCCGAAGATAAAGTCAATATCTACAGGGACTGTTGGCAGTGTGTGACCTTTCTGCTATGTTAAAATTGATCAACTCTTTTTCTGCAAAACATAGCTCGTCAATACTCGTGACTGTATTTCATGAAAGAATGATTACCTTAGCTGAGTTTTTGCACAGGAGGAAGTCAACAGCACACGTGCCTTCATAAATGGAGTCACGAGGGAAGGTTACATTACCCTACGTCAGTGGAGTAGCTTAAATAGGACTGCCATAAGTAACGCGACACTAGCGCTCGTGTCATCTTGATGTCTAAATATGTTCTCCGCTACTAAGTGTGTACCTAACCCTAATTTAATGTACGACCAGCAAGCCGAACCTTCTCTCCTTAATTATGTACCCTCATTCGTGTATCTTCGCTTGGTGTGCTCTGTTAAGGTATACATTCAGTTAGTTTGGAGTTTTTTCTTTATCCCATTGTGAAGCGTAACGCTACACAGATAAACACTGATGTCTATCGCTTTACACCATCTAGCTCTTTCAGCTGTCAAGCAATCATCATGGCAACAGTTTTTTAAGATCTCCTAATACAACCGAAGACAATACAAACCGTGGCTCGGAAGTCTTCTCTCGAACAAGTGCAGCAGCGTGACTAGGCGTGCAGTGTTGCAATAGAAAAAAAAGGAGGAATAAACAATAAAACAAGTGTACAAGACATCCGCAAAAAAAAAAGACTATTACAACAGCGTCTCATATTAAACACGTTTTCTTCTCATAACGACATATAGCTGAGCTATGGTCAATGGTTATTGATATGTGGGGTTTAACGTCCCAAAACTACCATATGATTATGAGAGACGCCATATAGTGGAGGGCTTTGGAAATTTCGACCACCTGGGGTTATTTAAAGTGCACCCATGTCATTCATAGCATTTGTATTGTGCCTACTTCTCTCTTGCGTTTGTATTTCCGTATCTATACCGTCCTTTAAGTCATGGCATCGAAAATCCCGGCCGCAGCGCCCTCATTCTCGATGGAAGCGAAAATGCTTGAGGCCTTTGTACTTAGCTTTGCATTCTGATATGCATTCTGATATGCATTCTGATAAAAATAGTTGGTTGTGCTTTTCGTGCGTTTCCACGCATGCGTGATTGTTTCAGAAGATGAGCTCTGATTTAATAAAAGTCAGTTGCGAGTGTGCTCTTTCTCGTCTTTCTCGTCTTCCGTGTCTCTTATCTCCTCTTCTTAGAAGTTTCGCGCCAACGATATTCTACACAGCTCGAGGTCTCACTCGCCGATCCGCAGCCAATTACGTACCCGGTATACCTCTGACTCCGAAAACGGGGCTTTGCATGCGTCTGCTAGATCAAGACTCTTTGATATAGGCACGCAGCAACAAGAATCAGAGCGGTCATGGGCTGACCGTCTGGCAACATTCCGAGACATCATTAACCCAACACTACAAGCTCGAAAAGCGTAGGTTCCTGCCACCGCACGAGAAATTAGATAGGTGCGACGCCGTAAGCTTTCGCTCACTCCAAACCACGGTAAACTATTCTTACACCGTGCTCCAAACTCACTACGCTTGCAGCGTAAAACGACCCTATGGTCGTTATACGCTAACTATACTCGAACCCGCACCGATATGTGCAAAGCATCCTGGCACAGTGCAACGCTGAGCCACGCGCTCTGGGAATGTGCCGTGGACAACTGTCGAGAAAGCGCCGCCAATCGCGATGCGCCTCTAGCGGCCGTCAATGCCAAACCGCAGGAAGCTGCCACCGCCCCGGCTGCGGGAGCCCCGAGAAACCACCTTCGTCAGCGTTACCGCCGCAGCGAGGCGGCCCTTCAAACCGCTCGGAGCTGAACGACCAGCTCTGGGCCGCGCGAGTCCAGGGACAACGGGCCGCTACCGAAACCAAACTGCCGGCCCATTGTATTCAATAAGGTCTTTTTTTTTTCTCTCTTCGTACGCTTTGTTTAGGTTTTGTAATAGGCAGTTATGTCTGTTGAATGCCAACATATATGTTGTGACATTTCATGACAGGCCACCTACGTTTTCTATGCTGCGCACCTTTAGGCACGTTCGTGTTTACAAACGTCTTCTTACATGGTACAATAATAAAACGTCGCGTCAGTCTTGGCTCACAAAATAAGTGCTATTTAAACTGCAAAGCTAATTCTTGATCTATTATATGTCTTTGATAACAGCGACGTTATAGTGTAACTTTACCTTACAGCGTAGTAGATAGATAACGGTATGTGTTGCAATTAATTAGACCTCGTATTCCCCAATTCCCGCACACTTGTGTGCTGGTAAAGTGGCGATTCCTCTAGAGGATTAATATGGCGGCAGTCTTAGATGCCACAACAAACGCTAAAATGGACTTCATGACGTCATAATCAGGAAGTCACGACTTCATCAAGAAGTCACTTATCGCAAAATTGTGACGTCACATGACCGCTTTATAATATGACGCCGTAGCTTGGTCAATGACGGGTCGATTATGGAAGAAGTGCGAAACAACGCCGGGCGCTGCAACGTTCGCAGGCATCATTTATATAACATTGTAGCACGGCTTTAGCTTGAAGGCTGCTTGCAAAAAAAAAAAAAAAAATTGTGGAGGTGCTGGGTATCGATCCCAGTACCTCTCGCATGCTAAGCGAGCGCTCTACCATCTGAGCTACACCCCCGGACGATGTTTCACTGAGTCGGTGGAGTTCTTAGATTTCACTCTCTTGCGGTCCTCGCGTTCACTTAAAGTAGGACAGTGCGACCGGTTTTTGGCTTCTTTTTTTTTTTTCATTCGAAGGCCAACTCCTCATGAGCGCGGCGCTGCCAGTCATCTAAACGAGGTTGCTGCATGCTGCCCGTCTACCGCGATTGTTTCTTTAATACGCAATTTCCAAATTCAAGGTCAAGTTTCAGTGGCTTCCTGGCCATTGTGGGATCAGTGGCAATGATTCCGCAGACAACGCGGCTCGCACATCACACCAAGAAGAGCACACCCTTCCGATTCCGTTGTCAAGGACTGAAACTGCAAAGCAACTTCGTCACCTGGCACATAGTCTGAGTCTGCAGGAGTGGAACACCCCAAGCATAAGACATACGAGACTATACCAAATAAACCCTCGGCTGGAACTTCGACCTTCATCCGGACTTCGTCAACGTCAAGCTTCGCTTCTTTGTCGCCTTTGGTTGGGGGTTGCCTTCACAAAAACATATAGAACCCTCATCGGATTGACCGACAATGCGGAATGCGACGTCTGCTGCACCAAAGAAGACATCGACCATCTGATATGCCATTGCCTTCGATTTGCCTCTGAAAGACAGAAACTTTCGGACGCATTGCGACAATTAGACGATCAGCAACTCTCTGTGCAGATGCTACTGGAAAACCGTCACCGCCTTTCGTCGGCTCAAAAAGCAGTCAAAGCTGTCTTGTGCTTTTTGAGGACTACAGGCCTATGTGACCACCTTTAACTTTTGTGTAGTGCCACCGCTGCATACGCGCCAGCCGATTGACTGACAATCCTCTTTTTTCTCTCTCTCTCTTTCTCTTCTCTTTCCTCTCTCTCTCTCATCTTTATGCCCCCTTCCTATTCCCCCAGCGTAGGGTAGCAAACCGGGCACGTGCCTGGTTAACCTCCCTGCCTTCCCTCGTGTTGTTTACCCCCCCGCCCCCCAATTTAAAAAATCCGTAAGCGTGTAATTTCCTTAATGTGCCCTAATACCGGCAACGCTCTAACGCGTAGAGTTTAGGAATAAAAAAAAAAACAAGAGTTGCATATTTATTAAGACGAAAACCTTAGATGCCTCGCCAAACACGAAAATTGACGGGGGGCGTCGCGTCGTCGGCGTTAACACCAGTGTTGCAAAATGTCCACACGTGATCACGACATCACGTAATGTCGTCAGACGTTAATATGGCATCACATGATGACGTATAACATGACATTGTTGATTGGTTGAAAGTGGGTCGATCACGGAGCCCATACGTAACTAGTTGAGGAGCAGGAAGCTTGCAATGCATCCGATGCTGAAGGCACTGCGAGACGACGCGCTAGGTGCATAACTTTTTCAGAAGGAAGGGGGGGGGGGGGGCACACTATTGCATAGACTCAAAAAAAAAATAAATTGACCTTCGCCTTGCATTAAGAGACCCAGCAAGTTTTGTTGCCTCCTTGAAGTGCACGAGGGTGGCCTTTTAAGTTATGCCAGACACGTTGTCCAAGAAGATACGTGCAGCTAATCCGTTTTATCCAATACAAATCGCGTACGATTAGTAGAAAAGGAATTGCCGGCCATATATTTGGAAAAAATATATCACATGTAAGAAACATTCGTTATGAGATCTTAGAACAGGCAACAATGACAGATAACAGGCAATGACGTGCTAACAACGTGAAACGCGAACTAACAGATATAGAGGAAGATACCGCATTACCTCGAAGAACTCCGTCTCGGACCTTAAACAGAAGTAGGCTATTCGCCCTGGCGACATCAGCTGTAGGAAAAGAAAAACAGTCATGTAGTGTTCTCATCTAAAACGGATGATTGGCCATGTTGTTTGATACGTAAGAAGTTTGAAAAACCAAAGCCTTGAATTTAGTATGGAACACACAGAAAGACGGACAGATACAGCACTGGTACTGGTACGGCTTTCAAGTCATGCAATGCTACAGTTGAGAGCTTGTGGGTGTCTAGCGGCTATTAGATTGACCTTCTCATCTGTCTCTTTCTCACTCCTTGCAATGCTACATATACGGATAAGCTTTCTCTTTTTTTCTATCTTTTCTTTTCACCTTCTATGACGCCAAGTAGAATATATTAGCCCTGAGACAGTGCCTGAGTATGGAAGCCGATACGTCAACGTGGACTCGGTGAAAAACTTCTTCGGGGATACGTCGAGCCATACAAGGTGCTTCAAAATATCGGCGCTTTAAGCAAGGAGATCGTCCCGGACGGCATTATTAACGCTCAGCGGCACCGCGCACGACCTAAAGTGGTCTATGTCGTTCGCCTTAAGCTGATTTAGACACTTCAGTAAGTTTTCTTGTAGCGCACGTAAAAAAAAAAAAACAAGAAGAAATGAAGGCATATATACAAAGACAGAGACGCTTTAGCGAACACGAGAACTCTATTTTTTGCTTAACTATTGCAATTCATTCGTGTATAAACTTTCCGTTTCGATATTTAGTACGTACTTTTGTGCTCCTCACGTTAAGCATCAAACAAATGACGCAGCATAATGGCGGGTGGTATGACTTGGTGATTCGTGATACTTCAAATGCGAGAGTGTAACTTGATATGGGACTTAATACTTATGCACTTGCCTTTGTCTTTCCAAGTCTCCGTTTCGATAACGCGCTTTTATTTCAAGCAGCTCAACAGCACATTCTGCTGAAGTCGGCATTACCGTTTCGCCATGACTTTATTGTGCTTATTGTTTTATCTCAATTTATTTTGTACATTACACTTTGTTATACCCCTGTTTGTCCTTTGGACTGTAGCCTGTCGTACATGTTGTCACGCAAGAGGTCATCACGAGTGTTCTTAAAGGTCGAGAGAAACAGAGAGAGAGAGAGGAGAGAGAGGTCCGTTATTGGAAGCAGAATGTTCAGGTGACGTATATTTGCCTACCGGCTCTTCTTCATGAAGAGAGGAAGAAGGGGCGAAATAAAACGTTAAAGAGTGAGGGCAGAGGGATATGTGACAAGTTAAAAAACGAAAGGACGGCCTCATAATGGCTCTTCAACGTGATGAATATACAGAGTATCGAGAGTTGATGTTAAATATTAAAAAGAAAGATGAATGAAGTTAGTTAGAATGTATATGTCGAAACTGCGAAAAGAACTTACACATTCAAAAACGTTGTGCTCATCTGCCTGATCTCTGCCGTCATAATCTTCTTTATATTTCCCAGTTTTAATGGCTTTATTAACAAACTCGGCCGACAAACAACTCTTTTGAATTCCTATGGTCGGTGTTGAATTCAATTCCATTCAGTCATAAGTGGCTGGCGTTTTTCAGGGAGACGTCCCGAGACAGCACACCAAACACCGTTCTATCTTTTCCCCAAGTCTCGATCTCATTCGCTATACATGTGCGCCTCGTAGCAAAAACTAGTTGCAATATTAAGGCGAAAGCGTTAGATGCTTCACCAAACGCAAAAACTGAGCGGCGTCCCGCGTCGGCGTCTCCGGTCCGCGGCGTAAAACCCGAGTGATGCGAAAAATCGTCATCACGTGAAGACGCCGCCATTTATGGCGCCGCCATGTTTTCGCTGATCGCCAAAATTTGTGGCGTCATTATGACGTCATCGTAACTTCACTGTGACGTCACACAACCTCATGCCGATTGATGCCGTCATCGTGTGACATTGTTGCTTGATCAAAGATGGGCCGATCTCGCAAGCCAAGCAAAAGAAGGCGAGGGGCAGTAAGCTTACATTGACTCCGATCCTGGAGGAATCATAAAACCACGTTAGCATCTCAAAGCCTTCAGCGGCAGGCGAGAGAGGTTCAATAAATCGACTTAGAAGAAAAGTAAGAAGATGGTTTATGTCTTCGAGTTGACTGAGGTGGATGCATGAAGGACTCTGCGAGTCTATTCTGTCTCGTCGTAATAACACAGTATACGACAGACTAAATTAAACATTGTCAATACCCATATTGTGCCGGCGGCATGACGCGCCCAGCTGCCGGACGGCTTCGATGTGAGAGCGAGAGACACAAAGGATGTATCCCCGAAAGAACGGGCTGAAAGAATTGGTTCCTTAACAGAAACGTCACGTCCCACCTGACGCGCGGGTTAGGCAAGTTTTAACAATAGGTCGCGGTCGCTCGCTCCTCGCAAATAACGTCTCGCAATCAGGTGCCCTGTCACCCATTTCTATTCATTTAGAGAACACAAAAGGCCACCGCCTCGCCCGCGGCCACATCGTTTGACGAGCAGAGCGCCAGTTAATAGATCCGGTGCCCAATAGCGTCGAATCGTATGAATATTCATACGGGTGACGGCGTTGATTGCGTGACGAGAATACCTGCCCCGGTGTCAGTTGACACGGGACAAAGTGTCATTCTGCGAGTCGCGTGATTCCAATAGTGGCACACTGCAAATATTTGTGACCTCCTTTCTAGGTATATATGAGGAGCCTAGTTGTGCTGGAAGCATTCGTAAAGGTCATTAATCAGCTAAGGTTTCACAGCGATTTCGTTCTTACTGAAAAAAGATGACTGAAAAAGAAAAACTGGGATAAACTGCAACAAGCGAGTCATATTAAAAAGGAATTCTGAAGCCGTCCCCTTTACCCAACCGTAAAGAACAACTGAACGACAATATGCCAGACTTGAGCTACTCAAATTCATTAGGCAGCGTGTATTTGCGATTAAGGAATATAGATTGATTTATGTAAGCGCACGACACCCACCTACCACATCTTTCCGAGCGGGTATGTTGTTTGGCGTGAGCAAATTAATTGTGTGGAGCGCTGCTAATTTTTATGGACTAAACGGATCTGGCCATCCGTAAAGAGACGTTTTTTTGTGCTTTTGCTCATTCTTACGTATTTTTCTTCATGTCTTGGTTAATTTTTTCCTTTAGTTTGCTACACCCCTTTGCTTTTTCTTTCCTCATATCTTCCTTTCCTCTACGTGTTCCCTCCTCGCGAGAGAGTAGACGTGCGTTGCACCCCTCCAGGTGGCAGTTATAAATCTGCTCGCTCCCAACCTCCTCGGCGCCTGGCAGTGCTCTAATTGTAGACAGCATCGTGAACAGTCTGCGCTGGCAGCTTAGACGACAGCATCGATAATAGTCTGAGAAAGAGAAAGTGCCTGCCTGACGTCATGTCGACGCCACCACACATCGATTAGGGATAGCTAATAATATTTAGTAACATTACAGCGCCGTTTACCTCATTTCGTGTTAAATCCTTCAAAAACTTATACGCAGTTAAAATCATGCGTGCAACGACCCCTGGCGACCTATGAGGAGAGTTTTCAGCCTTCTGTCAAACCCCCATCTTGTTTGGACAACAATGCATGGCTGTTTCGCACTTTTCTCCCACGGTGTCTTCGCGAAGCTGTCTATATCATGTATTGAGAGAGTGCGATATTTGATAAACATAGCATTGGTTGCATAGCCATACTTCTGCATAATGACAACGTGATCCCGTAATGATCAGCCTATAGGCCCCGGGTTCCAAATGAGGAGCAAGTGCCATATACTACGAAATTAAAAGTAAATTTACAGAAAAATCTGCGAGCTAAAATTGCCCAATTACTTGCGGCAGCTGCCTTTTCGCTAACAAAGCCTAACACCCACTTTTCCTGAATAATCAGCGTGCGTGCCAGGCGTCATTATATATCGACCTCAAACTTGAGTTTCAATGGAAACTACTAGCGCATGCAGTTTAGAGAATATTCTGCTTTCAGAATTTTTTTCTTATGTTTTATCTTTGAGCTAGCGACGCGCTATTTGTCCCGTTATTTTCAAAATTATAAAGAAAACATACATCGGCAAGCACAGAGGCTTGTAATGTCGCTTTTAAGATGCTATTCTCTTTCACAACGCTACTATGATGGCTTGAGCATATATAGAACTGAACCGTTTGGAATTAAGTCGAGTGCGAAACGAAAGCTCTGACGACGCATAACATACAGTGGCCCAGAATGCCACGCATCCAACGCAACGCACAATCGTGAGCTGTATGACACGGAACACGTGAGTGTGTGGTGAATTGCTTCAAACACTAATTAGACCGACACTCTGTATAGGCGCTGTCAAAAGTAAATGTCACTGGATTGACAAGGCTTTTCCGCGAACTTTTGTCACTCTCACCACGTGTCTATTTTAAACTACGCACGAAGCATATGACACAAGCAACAGCTTGATATTATGGCGCCTGCAGTAGCGCTCGCACAGAGCAAAGACCAGTACCATTATTTACTCTGTTTAAACACTATAGTATTTCTTGCGACACTTACACGCAAAAATGTGTGTTTAGAAAAAATATTTCCTTTATTTAGAGACGCTAGTATTTCTTGCGATACTTAAACGCAAAAATGTGTGTTTAGAAAATGTGCGTTTAGAAAAAATATGCACTGTACTATGGGCGAGCATATAAAGCCGTCCCCTGAACTGAAGTAGGATCTGTGTTTAGGAAAAAAAATGTTTAACGCTTTCGAGTATTTGGTACTCAACTAAGGGAGAGCAGTAAGCCGTCCCAACCTGATTCTGCCCTGTCTGTACGTTTATTGGTGTTTGTCCAACAATTCTGCTACCCGGCGAAAGTTTAAGCGCATGATCAAAGCCCTTCAATCTCGATCTGGTGGCCGCGCTCATACTTGTGAACATTGTAAATCAAAAATACCAATTTCACGCATATTTGAAGGGCCAAATGAACACATAAGTGTTATGTAAAGTGCTCTTCTAGTTAGAAAATGCTTGGATACGTCAATCTGAAGACTGAATTGTTTATGACGCTGCGCTGACAATGCAACTCCATGAAGAAAGAAGCGCGTGTTTCCTACTTTCCGCTAAACGATTCAGGGACTTTAACGAAAATGACCCGTTGAGACCACCTATAGCAGTGGCACTGCGCTCTAAAAAGAATTAAAAAGTGGTCGTTTCTTCGCATTACTGCCAGATCGCGCCACATCTCACGCAGTACCTCCAGACAGAAGTCTATCGTACTTAGATGTTCTTTGCAGCACAGCCCAGATATATACGTATACGAGGCGAATTTTTAAATCATAGCTTGGCATATCTTGATTTTACGCGTTACACGTACAAGTACATGCAAGTGAATAGAAACCGGTATTTTATCCTGGCCCATTCCCATGTTGCGCTTGGCATACGTGCCTCATACACATGAGCTTCCCGTAATACAGAATCAGCTACCGCCGTTAATGTGGGCGTGCTGGCACTTAACGGGACCGGGGTGCCCTTTTATGTTTAAATATTTGTGAGAGCAGCTGCCGTGAATCCCCCGCTTCTAATTTGAAGCTAATTTCCTTATGCACCCGCGCGTCCCCTTTCATACTGTTCACGAGAGTGCTTGAACGTAGCCAGTCTAAGCTCAAAACGTCGTTCAAAAAAAAAAAAACACTGCAGCATGACGAGTTATCTCCAGCGATTGGTGTAGCACTTGTGATTTAGGTGCCAGAACAGTTTCAATATTTAAACAAAAAAAAAAAACATTGCAGTGTGCGCTATGAGATCGCGCAATGTAAAACTTGCATTATTTCTGCCACGGGTCAACTCAAGGTCCGGGACTCGCTGAGATTTTATTTCTTCTGGCCCCTCACGGATTAGTGGGTAAATCGTGATACCGGTGAGTTTGCAGATCAACTAGCCTGTACTTTGATACGCACAAAGGCGATAAAGCACTTGCCTTGAAAAAAATGGCCACCACCAGGTTTGGAGTGAAGATTGCAAGGGCAAGAATAAGCTCGCGTCGGAGTCGCATCCTTCACATCGGTTGCTCATTTGCCTGGACGTGGTTCGAAAATAGACTTCGTTAAAGGCGGCTGAATGTGTCACTTGTAATTTGGCCGCCCAATTCTGGCGCAATTCGTGGCTATATTATCAGGTTATAGCCAAAATGAAATGATCATCACTTATTGGTTGGTGGACTGATTAATTGATGAATTAACTGTGTGAAAGTACATTTAACTAATGATCAACTAATCAACTGTAGGGTAATGCTTCTTACGTAAATCGAAAGCATATAAAATGCCTGAAGAAGCACCTTTTCGGATGGTGGCATCTGAACCCACGACCATAGACGGGCAAAAATATTCCAAAACCCACTATTCTAAATGATTTACTCCGACGTAACTCTACAAAAAACTTCACAAAATTACATAAACGTTTTACCACCTATACGGGTGCCATTCTCAGTATGCACTGACCCCAAATGAACAGAGGTCGACCAGTCCACTGCTAAGCACATCCGCAGGCCACGGTTGTTGCAAACATGTTCTTGTTTAGTTAAGTCGGAGTAAATCTTTCAGTAACAAGAGAACCTCAATGCAACATCGATTTTCTGAACGCGAACAAGTTTACTTCATCACACTTACCCGCATCTCATTTCTGAAGAACTTGTTGAGCAGCGAGATTCTGCGCGCCGTCAGCAGGCAAGCGGGTTTCACGCAAACCATTCGACGAGATTTGCAGGAAGCGGTGACCCTGATCGCCCGAGGACAGAACTGACCACACACTTACACCTCAGCTCAGGTGAGTCTCGGTGGACGGGGCCGAGAGGCGTAGCGTTTGCGAGCGTTTTCGGGGACGCACGCCATTTGCCGACAGCTGGCTAAATTCCTGGGCGTGAGAATGGCGTGTCGCATACGAGAAAGTGCACTTTCCAGCCAGGACACGCGATATCGGAAGCTGTATATATCCGTGTCATCGCGCTCGCGAGCAATCAGCCAACTTTTTTTTTAAGGGGGAGGGAGGCTGACGAGCCTTGCTATGCATGAACAAGAGGATTTACTCAGTGCCCGGCGTGGGTGGTAGATGAAATAGGAGGTCAGCAAGAGTGACATGGGCTGAAAGCTTGTGTTCTTGAACTAAAATAGCACGGTATTGTGTACGCAAATTATTTTTAATTTTTTAGCTATTGCAATAGAGGCAAAAGCCTTATATTTCGCATGCGAAGGTGATCAACCTTTAGTTAGAGGTTATGCTAGAAGCATACTACGTTTTCAGGCATTACCGTCTAGCTCACGTTGCCCCATATACTGCGCGGGTATATTCAAGCAGGTGCGAGAAGTTCACATGTATCAGTGTGGTATATAGAAGAAGGAAAAGCGACACAGACGTAAGGTTCTTTCTTATATGTACCGCGCTAATACAAGCTAAGTCCATCGATAACTAACTCGCCCGAGCTACGCAGCTGCGAGATTTTGTGGCGTAAACTACATACTCGCACTTTGCTGCCCCCCTGCTTTGGGCCACAAAACTTACTATGCAGTGTACCCTTATTGGGGCTGCAGATTTCGTTCTGACAGGAGAGCACAATTAACCTCATTAAGTGTCAGCGTCAGCATCACTCCCCTTTCGAGCCTTCGTAAACAGATAGGCAGTCAAAAGTACGTGGGTGCAACAACGCACTTCAGAAGGCTATCCTGAGGTAGTAGAGGAGGCCTACCACGAATAGCATGTCTTGATTTCTCGCAGGACCTTTCCCTTAAAATCACATAAGTTAAGTTGTTTTCTCGAAGTCTCAAGGAAAATTGGCCTTCCATAAATAGCCTGAAATGTGGTACGAAAAATCGCATGACCCCAAAACGTGGCATAAGCCGCGCGAGTTGCGGGTTCACTTAGTTCAATTCAATTCAGGTTTATTTCAGGTGTTGCAGGAAGAGACAGAGGCTAAAGGATTTAATCACCTAACGTTGGCCTCTTCCCCCTGGAGTGCCCAGCACGTATAATAGTGAAGCAAAACAGTAACGCTTAAAGCCGTACATATAGACGAAAAAAAAATCTTTGTACAATATGGAGCGGTAATAATTTGGTACAACAGAGCTAATTCCTACAACGCAAAGTGTTGGTCATAATGTTTCAATGTGGAGATGACAACAAAGAGGGAAAAAAAGGAAAAATAACAGAGAAATACGATAAAATACACATACATGAAAAACCAACCGGCATTTTTGTAACACGAACGAAGAAAAAATGTTGTGTCATGACGATTTCCTGGGGTCTGATAATATTTCTTCACTGATGCTCGTAGTTATTACTACATATATAACTAATGGTAGTTTGGTCGGGACATTCTAGAGACATTCTCTGGGGACAATCGGTGCGGACATTCTATTGACTAAATACTAAAAGGGGTACGCGTCCCAAAAACAAAGTTATATACCTCGTAACTACGTAAGCAGCTCCTTCACGGCGTTTTTTTTTTTTTGACGTTCGCGTGGTTAAAAGATATCAGAAAGAAAACAAAGTGGCATTCGCCCTCACATTGAGTGCACGGTAATGCTGGAGTCCCTTTAGATTGCTTTCATATTCGCGTCATACTAGACGAATGCACAATAGACTTTAGTTTTTGTTACTGCATTATAAACGGACATCGTTCGTACTTGCTGAAGGAATACACTCAATTATCTCCAGACGTTTAAGATTTCGCCTTGTTACCAGTAACTCAGGCGTGCAACTTCGTTAATCGGGAATTTCGATTAAATATTTCCTCAAGCAATAGCGTTAATGAAGCAGCGTTTGCCCCTTCGATCCCCTGACACGACGTTGACACGACGCGCGCAGAATGTGGGCCAGTTTCAGCAGAAAACTCGAAAATTTACTACCTGCCATCTGCGCCAACGTTCAACACGCTGCAGCTGCGCGGTACTTTTAAAAGGCCGCGCCGTACCGCCCTTAACTGGATCTCAGCGAGCGCTGACCGGTTTTTCGTTCTACATAACTAAGCTGGTCTCCTTTTCGCGGAACGGACGTGTCTTTTTTGTGTGTGTGTGGAGTCTTCTAAAACCGGTACCGTTACGATGATCTTTCGTCCGGGGGTGTAGCTCAGATGGTAGAGCGCTCGCTTAGCATGCGAGAGGTACTGGGATCGATACCCAGCACCTCCATGGTACTTTTTTTCTACTTTTTTTGGGGAAAAAATAGACCTACCCAAAAATACACGAATGTGCATTTAACTGCATAACAAGGTGAGGTGTACATGATGTACCCAACATTTTCTTGATTGCAGTAGTTTGTAAAGAAAGGCGTGCGTGGCCAGGGTTGCTTGGTCTGCAAATTTTTCAGGCCCCTTTTCAGGCACCTTTTTCAGGCCCTTCTCTTCTGGTCAGTGTCATCAGAGTAACAGTTAGCCGTTTTTCGCTCTTTTGTACTCGGTCCCACCTGTTCCCTATCTTTTCGTGCTGTGAAGTTTGCCATATTGCAAGGTCTGGCTACGTCGCGCCTATTTGGTTACTTCTTTAGGCTGGTGGTTGCAGAAAAAAACCTGTTAACTACTTCTATACTTTTTGAGTAGTGTCTTGTTGCACAAATTTGACGAATATTATCAATATCTTGTGACATCGAAGCCGCTGGAGTTCTAGTATGCGGCGTCTAAACAGGGTGATTACTGTATGTTTCCAGGTCCCAAAGTTTGATTATGCACTTGCATTACTCAAAAAGAAGAAATAAACTTTCGCTTAAGTGGCTGGGATTGGGGGTAAAAATGTTGCATGGCGCCTCATTTAACACGCCTACTTTATAGACGGCGCATTTAATCTCTGATTGGAAGTTTACAGTATACAATCGAAAACATTCCGCCTCGGGGACGTTGTGAACTCACTGAATTAAACGTCGGATGCGTGACCAACTCCTTGTGCGATTCCTTTAAGATTATTCACAGACTGCAACCACGGAACCCCGACGCCGACATTCACTGCGACGCTGGGACTTCTACAAAACGACCGTTTTAACGCAATCGCGTCAATGTGTCTATCAACCGCCAATGCAAATGATCAAGAGTGATGTGAACGCATTTCGCGGTATGCGCGAGATTTTAGAGCTTGAATTGCTCTGCATAAGAACAAGATGGTGCCGATATTACTGTAGGCAATAGTGAGCGGCCCATTGCGACAAATACGTGCACGCATTGGAAATTATGCGAAATAAATGCTTCTTGCATAAAAAAATGCAAATCAAGAGCTGCCAAGTGCCACACTTGCACGTCCAAAAAATGTTGTCACATTCTTAAATAACTTCATTTCCCAGACTATGGCCCTTCCATTTGTTGTTAAATGTGAGGTAAACGGAATACTTGTCAAGATTTCTGGATCACTGATACTCATTTTCACGTGGTTATTTGTGCCATACAATGAAAAAAAAAAACAGAGTAGCAAAACCTTGTGTGACTTTGCCACTTCCAATAACAATAATAACCATTTCAGAGGACCATTGATGTGTGAAGAAATACAGCCCGACTTACTGTAAATTAAGTACATAACTTTGCATTTTAATTGCAAATATTAGCAGCAAGTGCAGTAGATTTTGTCTTCTAACAAATTCACTTGCTCCAAATTTGGTCTTCACCGTCTTGACATGCGATTATGTAAATCTTACGCATTTATATACAGTCGATTATAATGCGTGTCTAAACGCTTAGTATGATTTCGGAAATTATACGCATACATATTAAAGAAACAATCGCGGTTAAAGGGCAGAGAAGCAATAACCTCGTTTAGGTGACTCACGGCACCGCAGTCATCAGAAGTTGGCCTTCGAAAGAAAAAAAATGCAGAAAAGAACCGGTCGCGCTGCCCTACTTTAGTTGAATGCGAGTACTGCTAGAGAGTGAAATCTAAGGGCTCCATTGAGTCAGTGAACTGCCGTTCGGGGGTGTAGCTCAGATGGTAGAGCGCTCGCTTAGCATGCGAGAGGTACTGGGATCGATACCCAGCACCTCCACGACACTTTTTTTTATTTTAAAATTTTTTTTACAATCAAACGTCAGCTCAAATCGAGCTACAAAGCACGACATTAAAAAGAAAAAAAAGCTCCATTTTGGTGTCTGGAGAAAGTGACACGTTTCATTCAGGACAACGTGTCACCTCCGGTCTACCCCTGATTCGTAATTAAACGTGTGACGCATCAACTAATCCGTAGTTTGCATGTCTTAGCTATAAAGTCGTTCAGAACTCTAAACAGCACACTTACGTTCTGATTCCCTCGCGTTATTGCATATTGGCACGCATCAAAAGTAATTATATATGATTCATATAATATATAGCTGACGTAATTACGTCCCAAATATGCAGTGTTTTTTTCTTTCATTTGTTATTTCTCTTTATTTTTATGAATGCCTTTTCTTTGCGACATACCGCTTTTTTTGCGTGTGTGGTACTGCACTGTAATTGTTACTTTTTCTAAAATGGCTGTAATATTGTGAGGCAATAATGTCACAAATAATAACCTTCTTGTTAAAACGTCACTTTATTTGTTTTTTTAAATTATGTTCGTTGCTTGCGAATGTCCCGAACTAATGTTAGCTATTTCATTCGAGCGCCTACTATGAGAATTATGATGTCACTCCTGAAAGGGATAACGCATTGGCGTGCGACACTACAAAATTAAAAATAAACTTAAGCAAGGCAAAAGAGCCATGAAGTTAGACAGCTTGATGTGCTCTGTTAACTCTGGCATCCTGTTAGTGCTTTATACAATTATATTTTTAGAAAGCGTTTGCATTTTGCAAGCATTCTGCTACCAAGCTGCCTGCGCGTGTCATTTTATTTGAACTTGCAGCTTTATTGCAGGCACACTTAGTACACTGATTTTAAAGTCTTCATTTTACAGCAAAGCTGTTATGATCATGGTTTGTGCTGTGTCGTAAATGTAAAGCTATTGATTGATGATTGATAGGGCAGAGGGGTCTGACGTCCCAAACCACCATATGATTATGAAAAACGCCGTAGTGAATGCTCCGGAAATTTCGACCCCATGGGGTTCTTTTACATGCACCGAAATCTGAGTACTCGGGCCTACAGCATTTCCGCTTCAATCGGAAATGCAGCCGCCGCAGCCGGTATTCCATCCCGCGACCTGCGGAATGTAAAACTATCATAATCAGGAACCGGACCATGCTTCATTCATCCTCTTCTTCATCGCCTTCTTATAACTTTTCTGCTTCGCTCCCAGTGCATGCGCACCTATTCATACTTCGTGGCATGCAGTAGATGTATAGTCGCTGTAGGAAGGAGTACTGAGGGAGGGCATAAATATAAAAAAAAACGGAGAAACAGAAATTTCTAGCGAAAAAAAAAAAAAGATTATTCACGGAGTGAATGACGATGAGTGGGCGAAGCTTCGGAGGTTCATCGGTAAAAATGTGATTCAGTACGTGATCAAAGACGTGACAAACGATATATATATATATATATATATATATATATATATATATATATATATATATATATATATATATATATATATATATATGATTCAGGAAAGAAATTCTGTGGGTCCGGTGCAAATATAATTAGGAATAAAGGAGCACACTTTCGAAAATTTGATAGTTGTTTACTCTACGTTTCGGCCGTGGCACGGCCTTCAGCAGGATTCATTTCTGTGGATAAGTGTGCTCCTTTATTCCTTAATATAAATAAATATATATATATATATATATATATATATATATATATATATATATATATATATATATATATATATATATATATATATATATATATATATATATTACTTACATGAAAGCAAGCAGTTCCTTCAAGTATTTACGTTCTGGTGGTGGCATGGCCGAAATATAAATATACAAAGAAATTGCTTGGAATTTATGAAGGAAACTATAAAGGAAATGTTGGTTTCATTACGCTATCTACAACAAAGAAAACGAGGGTTTGATAAGTTTTCTTCTTTCGTTCAGCTCAAAAGTGCGTAGACGTAGATGCTGAATCGGACTTTTTTCTTGATGTTTTATGGTTAATACTTGCCCACTAATTTTTCATTACAATACCGAATTTTATTATGTCTCGTACATCTTAAACTATTGTCAGTTTCCCAGCATTCTGCACTGTTGTGTCTGTTTCGACCTGAATAGGTCGAACGAGCGTGATAGTTATTTCACTAGCGACGGTGTGTCCTATCGTAAACGATTCATTCACTAGAGACATGAGCATCACTATACATCATTCTCACTGTTGCCACGACATCTATGCAAATTGCGGCAACTTGAACCCGTTGGTTCCTCATCAAAAACGCTCGTACGTAGTTTGTTGTTTTTTGCGTACGTGTTTATTGGCCTACAGATCGTTTCACGCTGCAGATATGCCTGATGCAATATGAAGATATCACCAAACTTCCATCAATACCAACCTTGACGCCATACGTTTCTAGACCAATAACCTACTGCATTTCTGTAGACCAGCCAACTGTACGAAACCTCTGAGAGACGCAGGACGTACATGAATAGGGCCACGCCAAAGAGCGACGCAGCTCAATTATTTTTACTTTTGCTACTATCAGGAAACGGGATTCGTCCGAACGCATCAAACTATATCAAACTTCTGAGGAACCGGGTTGCAGGTGCCACGCGTTGCATGTAGCTGCGATCGAACAGCTGCGAACGTATCTTCCCTGGGCGGGAAACTTTTATGCACTGTCTCGTATGACCACACGGTCACGACGTCCACGTAGTGAGAAAAGTGTGCCTAGAGCCATCTCTTCCTTCCAGAGTGTCGGGAGGGGGTGTAAATCAAAGGCTCGCCAAGCACTTTACCTGCGCTTCACGCGAACACACTGACAGGCTTTAGGACAGGGACGGAAACGACGCTCCATTCCTTCCAAAAGCGGGCCTCCATCAACGTGGGCCCCACGGAAAAAAAAAGGCTCGCGAGTTCCCAAAACGTGCGATAACTACCGGGAAAATGAGAACGGAGCTGAACAGAAGAGTGATCGTGGAGAGAGAGTCGTGATTTCTGCAGAATCGGTAGACACACGCAATATGCCAGTGGGAAAAAAAAAAAATGCTCGTACAGTAAACGTGCTCGCGGCTCAGCTGCAGACGCCGAGTGCTTTGAGACCACGGCTTGGCGCGCTCGACGGCCCCCCTATTGAAGTGCGGCAGGTCTTTGGCGACGAAAAAGAAAGAAAAATAAAGATCTCGGTACGAAGGGCTCGGGATCACGAAAAGGGGAGAAGGAAATAAAAGCTGCTCGGCTCCGAAAAGCCTCAGCCTCTGGCAGAGAAGAGGAGAGAAGGATGGATGTGAGTGTGTGAGTTAGCGTTCTTAGGCGCAACGAGGGGATGTTATGACGCCATTTTTTTTCTTCTTTGGAGTGCCAAGAGCAGCGGCAGAAGCCGCGTCAGCTGCAGCAGCTGTAGGCATAACGTGAGCTATAACGGAACTGCGCGCCCCTGGTCATCTTCGCTCTACCTGAAGGGAAGCCCACGGATAAACAGCGTTTGCTGGTTCCGAGATTATGACATGAGCAAGTCGTCCTCACGTTACTTGCCCGTCTCCCTTGACAGAATGGAAAAGCACTGAAGGAGTTCATCGGGCATACTGAGAGACTGGCCAACGGAGACATCGCTTGAAAAGCAAGAACAAGAGGACACCAGATCGGATCCATAGACCTCTTGTTCATCCAATGCAAGGAATTGTTCGATTGGAAGAAATGCTGGAAGATACAGCATGATGTGTGCCAACGGGTTGAGGTGTTTACCCGGAAACAGTACTGGACGTGCAGTGGACCATCGCCGTGTGTGCGAATCTTTTGAGTGAGGATACCACGTGTTTGGTCGTCAGCCTGGATTACTTTACTGTGGTTACATGGGAGGGGCCTGCCTCTGCTGTAGCACGTAAAGCATGCGAAAGGTCGTGACATATAGACATAAATAGCATGTAACCTTGATGCACAGGCGGTTGGTAAAAGTCAAGATTTACAAGGTAAATTAAACCTAGCAAGTGAGTAAATGCACGTGCAAGGTTTGCAAACGGTTCGATAAGACCTATACGTTGACGTATTCTTGGCCAGATAGCATATTGTGAACGACAGTTGTGAAATCTGATCAGAAACACAAACTGGCGTGAAGAGTTGGCGTGGAAGTTCGTTAGTGTTGTTTTGTTAAGATGTTGGGCCAGTAAACTGTGAACATTTCAGACACAAAACGAAACAAGTACGTGCATGCATCCCAAGTTGAAATGAATTAGAAAAACTGAAGGAAAACATCGACTACCTGCCTATTTGTTGTGAACGTGACCTTCTAAAATAATTGTAACTGCGCTTAAAAGCGATATAGTTGACAATAGTTTCCTGTCCCATATTTGATGAAGACATGTGTATTAGAGTTTCCAGAGCTGCAGACAATTGGACTGCGTTTCAGAACAAGTGAACTGCCGCACAGACTGCATACCGCACAATCTACGCCCAGCGGCTAACTTCTTGCGTGGATTAGCTCTTTCATTGACTAACACGACGGACGAAGTCGCGACAAAGGACATGACAACGTTTATGCGGTAAACCCCAAGAAGCATTCGATTTGTCAGTGGAGTGCAGCGGACCGCTTGGAACTGAAGGCCATGAAGAGTCGAAGACACTTGGATGCGATAGAACCTTGAGGTCAAGCGTGAGATGGTCCCTTCGTTGAAACATGAACGGACCGTCACCGAGCTGCGAGCGATGGACGTTCACGTGTCTCTGCGTTTGTGGGTGTCTTTTCGTCCTCACGACTGTGTTTGTGCAGGTAGGAATAGCCCACATTCTGCGTTTCACGAAATTTAATTTCTGTATTATTATCCGACTTTTTTGCATCCACGGTTGGGTAGTCACAAACGTCCACGTCCTCTATATACTACCCGTGTACGTGCTCACTTACTGTGTGTGTTTTTACTATCCTTGGTGTATGTTCATCATTTGTTTTTGTTTTTTGCTCTCTCTAAATAGATTTTTCCACATGAGGAAAAAAAAAACGCCGTCATGCTAAGCTGCACCCGGGAGTGCACAGGCCAACGTGAAAGCCTTGGCGGCGCACTTTTCGGGGGGTCATGCATATTTGGCGTCACCCACAGAGGATTACTGTGGTACCCGGGGAATCATGTGTGGAAAGCTCTAAACCCTCTTTCTAGCCCCTATCTACCCTCCCTAGTGCATGGTAGCAAACGGGGTGGTAATATCTTGATAACCTCCCAGCCCTCCTCTTCCACTCTTCCCTCTCTGCGTGTGTTTGAAGAGTGCGGCATGGGAACGCTTACTAAAGAATTAATTAAAAAAGGAGAAAAAGTGCATGTAAATGGCTCGTCAGTTTGTTAGCCATGGATGTGAAACTTGGATGTAAAGGGTACTATCACACCGATGTAAGGAGAGTGACTCGATAACTTGAAAAAAAGAACGGGAGTTTTGAAAACTTTTTAACATTGGAGCTGGACAACCATGCATAGTCTGTGCAAATCTAACGAAAAGCTGGCAGCATAATGAACCGACACGGGCTGTTTTTCTTCTTTTTTTCCATATTCTGCCTCGATCCCAGAACACGTGGGCCGCTTTGTCTGGCATGTCATGCAATACCTCTGATGTCCGACGGAACGACTACAAAACTAAAGAAAAAAAAAAGATAAAAAAAGAGAAATAGAAGAAGAAGGAAAGAGAGACAGAAAAAGATAGGAAGAATAAAAAAGAAATAGTCATAGAGAAAGAAATACGAAAAGCGATAAAAAGACGGAGACAAATAAACCCAGACAAAATAGATATAATGAGCCAATAGAAAGATAAAGATAAAAATGAAGAAAGTGAAAAGAAATAATTAAGGAGGCCTGCGCAGCTCCGCACCTCCTTCAGGCTTAGAACCACTAGTGCGGAACGGCCTTATTTTTTTTTTGTGGCCTATCTTGTTTCACTAATGACTCTTTTTTAGGAAGAAGGTCTACTCTGTATGATGAATATTATTACGCTCTTGTGAGAGTCGTGCGACCCACAAGAGAGCTGACGTGCCTCTTTATGAAGAGTCGTAAACTGCGCAAGCTATAGGACACACTGAAAAAAGAGTAACGCATATTTCTATCAGCGAAGCAGTTCAATGTCACCGTAATTTGTCTGTCGGCAACAGAAATGATCGTCACAATGAACCGTCGTGCGCTCTTCACATCATCGTCTTCACCTTCGGTCCTCTTCGCTCCTAGAACACACGTGCCGTTTTCTCCCGCATGGGCTGTAATAAACCCGATTGGTGAGAGAAAGAAAAAAAGAGATAGAGAGAGAAAGAAGGGGCGAAATTCTTGGGGACGAAAAATTCTTCCTGGGATTTGAACGCGTGCCACTTAGATTCGAAAGCAAGCGACCTGCCACTCGACTATCCAGGCAAGCTGGATAGACAGCTTTGTACAAACAAGGGTGTGGGAAAGGGATGTGATTGTGACGAGGAGAGGAGGGTGCAATGTGCAGCATAAAAAAAAGAGAGAGAGAGAGAGAGAAAGAAACATTGGAAGAAGAAAGAAAAATATATAAAGGAAATCAGAGAGGCTGAAAAAAAATTGAGCGAGAGATGAAAAGAGAGCGAGAAATTAAAAATAAGAAGCAAGTAAGAAATAAATAAAAATAAAAGCACAATAGCGGAAGAACAGAAAAAGGCAAGAAAAAGAAACAAAAAGAGAGATACAGAGAAATAAGTAAATAAAATAAATAGAGAAAAATCACACAAAGAAAGAGAAGATAGAAGAAAGGAGTAGAGGAAAAAATTTCAAAAAATTCAAAACTTTGCAAGACAGCAGAAGTCGGAGCTACGTCATGCTAAAGAGACGAGCTCCGCCGTCTCTTTAGCATTGCTCATCCAATGCAAGCTGTGGTGTTTCTTTAAGGTGTACAGATGTGAATCACAGCATTCATTACAGCAAATAAGCACCAGGAGATTCTCTAGCGTAGACGCAATACAAGCTATATATGCCAAGCATTCTGCGCTCTTAAAACAGGTAGTAAATAGTTCGCAATAGCTGCATTTACTACCCCTATGTCAACTTTATTACATGTCGCTAACGTTTCAAACGTTTCACTACCATAGAGATGTATATGAGAGGTACTAAACGTTGCCGTTAGTACTTAACGTGTCAGGATAAGTAAAGGTAAACCTGCGCATATGACGTGTAAGTAAACATTTTTCTTTTGACTGGCTGTCGTATGTCATGCTGCTATTTTGACAGTATTCTGCAAAACTTGGAGTTTACTATAATTTTTTATGATGTTAGAGTAGCATTTCAATATACATTTCCTCATGTCACATGTATAAGCAAGTAGCAAAATATCAAAATCTGGGTTCGAAATATCAATTATATGTCCACGTTTAGGGCTTTATGGCACTGAAGATTCGGGAGACTAGCTATGAAAAAAAAATCAATTATCCTAAAGCTCAATTAAGATAGATAACTGTTTTACGAAGCTTCTTGAGTTAAGTGTATGTCGCTGACTTGGTCCACTGCCACCTTTAATGTCATTTTGGCGTTTTTTTTTTCACAGCTTCCACGATTTCGAATAACTGTGCGGAGGGTATACGATTCGCAAACCAGGGCGGATCAGCCATTGATCATTGACACTACGCTCAAAGAGTACAGAACTATTAGAGTCGAAAGCACTGAGGGTCCAAGTCACGATGCCCAAGACCTCACGGAACGCGTGCGAGATTTTTGTCGACGCCACGCCGAACAACAGAAGCAGAGGCTAGGGAAAATGAACCAAACGGAATCGGGCGCGTTAAACATTGTCTACAAAAACTACAAGCACCTTCTCTACGCGGTAAATCCGCGCAACAACCGCAGCGTGCTGTACTGCTCGATTCCCAAGGTTGCCAATACGAGCCTCAAGACGCTGCTGCTAAGCCTAAATGAGAGTCACCGGGGCAAGTACACCGAATCGACCATGCACTACTACGTCTACTCGGCCATGGGCTTGCCGTTCGTGCTGTACAGAAACCAGGTGAACGTGAGCGATCTGGTCAGCGCCTTCAAGGTGATGTTCGTGCGACACCCTTTCGAACGCCTCGTGTCATTCTTCGAAGACAAGACGAGACGTACAGTGCCGACGGGAAAGTATTTCTACTACAAGTACTGGAACAATGCGATGGCTCGTTTCAGAGGCGCCGAGAACGTGGACAGAAAGAAAGATCTGATCACGTTCGAGGAATTCATCGATCTCCTCCTGAGCACCCGACCGTCCAACTACGACTTGCACTGGCAACGTTACAGCGATCGCTGCGAGCCGTGTCTCGTTCCGTACGATTTCGTGGGTACCTTGAAAGACGTGCCCGTGATGTACAGTGCTCTAGGAATGACCAATCGCTCGCGGTTGTGGGTGAACAAGGGACCAAGTGACACCAAGAACGTCGCCCTATCGTACTTTTCACGACTTCCCAGGTCGAAGGTAGAGAGGCTGTACTCCATCTACGCTGTGGACTTCACGATGTTTGGTTATAGCGCTAAAGAGTACCTCAACGCGGCCAACAAAACCGAGGATGAAACCGTAAAGTGATAGATACGCGTGGGGCTTGACAAAATCGTTTCGCAGGGCGCAGTCGCTCTTTACGCGAACGATGTGTGGTGTTCCTGTGCAGTGTGACGCTCTGATCGGATATGTGAATGTCTCAAGTAGCGAATTTCACACACTCAAGCGAAGAAGTAAGGAGAATACGTTTCATTTATTGAACTTTTGTTCACTCTCGTGTTTCAAGAAGGTGCTTTACGTGTGTTGAATATGTAAGTAATGTCATCATGTGCGTACTTTGCGCAATATAGAAAGGCCACTGAGAAGGATACCTTACCGTGCACACTTCATATTTTTTTATGTGCACTGTTTTGCTATATCAGTAAGGTGCATTATTGTATTGTAGCGTACGCAATATCACCACTTCGTTGTACATTGTTAGAATCCGTAGCCTTAAATTTCAAGCCAGTCAGGACGTAAGTATGCGCGCTTCCAGCTAGACCTGCTATTGCATTGTGGCGAGGGGCGTCTCAAACTATGATAACAAAACAAGAGCCTTTTCTGACACGATTATCTCTCACCTCTCTGGCTCTCACTGCGTAGACCATGAGGGAAGGGCATTTCCATAATGTGGCATAGTGGATTCCACGGGCAGTCTCTACAAAACTAAACATTTATAGCGAAAAGTGCACGTCGTTGACAGTCGTGCAGAAGTGGTGTTGAAGTGCGTCCTTGTTGATCTCCCGATTGTCTAGTGCAACGAACGCAATCGCACGTTACGGCTCTTGTTATGAATTGCTTACAAACAGTAGGTAAATTGCGCAGTGCTTTTTTATAACATGTTTAATACAGAAATTCTACAAGTAGTTGTGTTTACAGCCTCTTGTTCTTTATTTCTTTTTACTGGGAAGAGTACGAAGCTTGCCTTGTGCATACAAACAACAAACGACTATTTCTGGTAAGAAAAGTGGTGTGCTCGAGAAAATTGCCCTTTTCCAGGTTGCGTTAACTACACATCGCCGTTGTAGCGCTTTCAACATGGCGGAACCTGATCACGCATATTGCGACGTCGTTTTCGCAGGCGTCTAGAATTGTCGGGGAGTGTCATGCAGCGTTCGTAAGAACACTTAAACACAAGCTGCCCAGATTGGTAATCAGGAAAACTGTCAACGTATGACTGGTAGTTAGCACGAGTAAAAGTCGTCGATGACGAGGTTATCCCCGAATCAAGCCCCGCCGAGTGCGTCTCTGTTTGTGTCGGAACTTTTTCTACGTCTGCAAAGACCGCTTGTAAGGCATACGCACTGCACGGAAATAGGCCATGTAGCTCATTATATTTGAAAGAACAATTTAACTGGCAAAAAAAAAAACAAAGAAACGCCAGGCCTGCGCGGAACGCGCAGCACAGTCACAGAGAAAGCTTGAAGAGCAGCATTTCAAAGGCTTTTCTAAACACTGTTTGGGTAACTGCTACAATCACACTTGCTCGGTATCCACAACGCCATAACTAATCATAATTTTTGTGCAGTAGGCAAGCATTCACTGTGCTATCCTTCGTAATTCTTCGGAGAGACGTGGTATCCGCTGCACACTTGCAAATTTTGCGCAAATTTTTTATGCAGTGGCTGACGTCGACGAAGTAACATGCCAGAAGTGGGTATGTGCCACTGTTAATAGGTGATCAAGAGCAAGCCTTTGTAATGCGTTGGAGCATCGGACGACTCACTCGTCACGAAATTTGAATTGTGTGACGTTTGTTTGTTGCTTTGCTGTTCTAAAATGTTTCATTACTTATGCTAACGCGATTTCTTTTCCGACATCAAATTTGCTTAAGACACGTTTGCAATTGTTGCAAGCACTGGTGTCGGCAGAATACTAGGCTGGCTTGCAGGAGACGCGGGTTTGAATTCTGCTGTGTCTTTGGTTTTCTTGCGCTAGGCTCTGTGAGTTTACCCACCCGCAATGATGCCCTCAAAATACTTACAATGCAATTAATGTTCAAACAACTCGCGCAGTTTTCAGTTCTGAACAGATTGCGCAATAACAATATAAGAACAAAGTAAATGTGGTAGACGACTCCGTTATAGGACTGAGAATGAATAAAGAAACGTTGGGAAACATAAGAAAACCATCATTAGCCAACATCGCTTCACCTTTGGTGATCATTCAAGAAATATCAGCAAACGTTAGCTCAAGTTTACTATAATTGAGTCGAAAGTATCAAGAATAAACCAGAGCTATAATGAATGCTAGTTATACTCAAATCGGACAGTTGTGAGTCTCGTGACATAATGATACGCTTTGTTGCACTGCCTTCTAGATCGGCACACTTTTTTTCTCAAGAATCCTAAATTGTTACAACATGCAAGAGAAAAAGGCACAAGGATGAAAATAGCTTCACAGCAATAATTATTCTTTCTAAACATAGCATTGTAGTATGCAGCAAGATGGCAAGTCCGGTCAGTTGGATCATGTTCATAATTGAAAATTTTGTTGAAGCGCACTAAAAAACAGACGGACAGAAGAGGCTGACAAGGAGAGCGCTTGATGTCCTTGTCAGCCTCTTCTGTTCGTCTGTTTTTTTTAGTGCACTTCAACGAAATATTCAATTATGATTGTAGTATGACCATGGGTGCAAGTATTTACAGAGAAGTCTCTTGGTCTGCTATGCCCCTGTCCCACGAGGTTTGTTTCAAGTTGTACAAGTACCATTCCGACTAGTGACAGTTACAGTTATCTGGTTAGCAGGCTGTTACACGAGCCTCTCAAAGGTCATCAAACAAGAATGATTTCTGCAAACTAACAAGTTTTCTAAAATCAGTTGGATGTGTTTTCATTTAAACTGAGTACCTTCACTGAAGAGAAGCCATGAACAAATTATGTATTAAGAGTAAAGGATTCGTTTCAAGACTTAGTAAGATTTGTTACGAAGTTTTCAGTTTAATTTTTTGCCAAGCGGTCACCTGAGGCACCGCCATCATAAACGACGGACAGTGGGAAGGGACAGGGGTTAATCCCCTCTTCCCCCACCTCGCCCGGTTAAAACTGCCTGACTTTAAATAAAGTTTATTCATTCATTCATTCCAATCAATGTAACTTATTCATTCTCAGACCGAGTTGCCAGACTAGCAACATAACAAGTGAATAATTATCACAAAAAGAGCCCCCCTTCCCGGGCCCAATCACACACAAAATAAAAGAAGAAAAAGTGGCACGACTTTCGAGAAGAAGCTTAAAAGAAGTGGAAACTTAAGCTGCTTAGCCAATGAATATATTGTTCATTATATTAACGAAATGTCACTCAAATGTAAAGGGGAGTCCACGAAACTGATTTATTTATTCTTTATAGTTAAAATATGCGCAACATTGAACGAAACCACATACTGACTATTTCACATTGTCTCTTGGGCATTTTTTTCTTTCGGTGGAATGTATGTTTTTCAGTGCAATATCAGCGTGACTTGTCGATTCACCGAACGTATGTTTGGAGTCACCGCTCAACTACTCAAAGTCATCGCCTGACGCGGTATTAGTGAACGATAAACGTTGTACTGGTGAACGTCGTCGTTTGGTGCCAGTGCGGATGCCACCCGTATAAGTGGCAAAACGTCTGTATAGTTTTTGTTATATTATGTTCTGTTAAGTCGGAGTACATATTTTGAATCATGAATTCATCCGGCTTTTCGAACATTTTGTTGAAATAATCACTAAAATACTTAAATTTGCAGTGCCCCGCTGCGGTGGTCTAGTGACTAAGGTAATCGGTCATCGACCGAAATCTCGGCTGCGGTGGCTGCGTTTTCGGTGGAGACGAAAACGCTGTAGGCCCATGTGCGCAGATTAGGGTGCACGTTAACGAACCCCTGGTAGTCGAAATTTCCGGAGCCCTTCACTACGGCGTATCTCATAAACATATGGTAGCTTTGGGACGTTAAACCTCACATATCAATTGAATCAGTTAGATTTGCTGTGAAAATGCAAATAAGCTCAAAACGCGACAAGAGAGTGAAAAAATTAACAAGCTACTCGGCGACAACAATAACAACAAATCCGCCTATTATAGCCCTAACTGGTAACCCTGTTCTAAAAGTTTGAGTATCCTCGTCTCCAGCAGCACTGTCTAGCGTTGTGCTCAGTAGCCACAAATGCAGCCTGCGTACGACCGATGGCGTCAAGGCAGAGTGATGGACATTCGCTGATAACAATTTTCACTAACAGATGATACAGACATTTTTTGTTTTGTTTCTGTAACACGATGTGGCATTTCTTGTTCGTTACTGTCTTCGTCGCATCGCGACTGTTATCATCTGCAAATCACACTATCTTCCACCATGTCAATGAATACAATGTCATTAGGTACAAATGTCATTATATTCAAATTTCAATAAATACGAGTGTCACTGGATACAAATTACACTAAAACTTTCTGTGTGACAGGGGTATTATACTGGTGAGTGACCGCGACGAGTGGGAAGTCAATATCCCAGTGCGTTCCGTGGCCGTCTCAAACTCTTTTCAACGTCCCATACTATAGACATGTGATTATTTCGTGGCTTTGTTTTCCACCATTCCCTCTGGCGATGATGTAAACGTATGCTACATTTATGATAAAAAAAAAAAACCCATGTGCGAGTGCAACGCATGTAGCTTCTTACGCGCTGCATGAAATACTGCTGACTAATGGACAGACTGTCATAAGCAGCCGCTTGCTTCGCTAATGAAACTTTGCGTACGTAGTCACGTCGGCTTTGAAAGTTGAGTTTAAATTTAGTTGGCTGTCAGCGAGATAGCTGTGTCAACTCGGAATGCTATCGCTGAGTGCGCTCATGCAGTTTATTACAAAAATAAACAATTTGAGCAACACACCTAAGTGTATACATATATTGTTTCAGTCACCGAGACGTCAAATAGTTCCAGTAAAAAAGTTTCGGAACATTGTTATTGCTGCACTTTTGGTAATGTAATCTAATACTAAGGTCTTTGAGTGGGCTAACTGAGTTAAGCGGCGTAACGAAAGTGGGTAGTGTGTGGGACGCCCATGATAATAATTGACAAAACTTGCCAACGATAAATGTGTCAAACTGACGAACACAAAAGGGGCACAAACTTTGACACGATGCTATTTTGGGCGGATCGGTGTTTGATCAGGAAACTGAAGGCAGGTCTTACACAAAGGACGAAAGAAAGACAGCAAATAGGAACGGAACGCATATGTATCACCCGCCTTTTGCTTCTTTGATAGACGTAAATTTCCTTGATTAAAATCAGTAGCAAAATTGAAAATAGTTCGGGAAATGCCTTCGTAAAAGCGTCTTGCAGTGATTCATTCCCAAGTCAACCAATAAAGCACATAGGCCAAAAAGCAAGATTTGCGATCAGACGCTGCTGGAGTACCATCACTCGTCGTCTCACAAGGCGGTAAAGTACTTTTGTGCTTTTTTTTAGCTGGAACACAAGAAGAAGCCATAGCACTTTCGCGGACTAACGCTGCCAGTAATCTTCGACGACTTATTTATTTAATATTTTTATCAATGATATTGTACGTATTGACAGCTCCGTAGAATATGTAATCTACACGGACGATACTAGTTTATTTTTGTCTGGGGAAACGGCTGATGACCTCATTGTTTCTTCTAATGAAATACTATATAAAATATATGCCTGGACTGTGGCTAATTCTCTTCACTACAATTGCCCTAAAATTAAGGCTGTACTGTTCCGTGCGAAAGCCAGGTCATTTGAAACGTCTCACAAACTAATACTTAATAACGTTGAAATTAAACTTTGTCAAACAGTTAAAACTCTCGGTGTCCATTTTCACGAACACATGGCATGGAATTACCATGTAGAACACATTAGCCACAAACTTTGTAAAGTTCTAGGTGTGTTGCGTCGATGCCAGAACACACTACTTGTGAAACAAAAAAATATTAGTGTACAATGCTCTTTTTTCTTCACAGTTACACTATTGTCATCTGGACTGGTCTACAGGCTCTAAAGCATCTCTAAAGAACCTAGTCGTGTTACAAAAAAATGCCTTGCGGTGCATTGAAGGTGTATCCTATAACGCACACACTGCTTCAATATTTGCAAAATATAGAATTTTAAGAATAACCTGTTATTACCGAAACCAGCTTCTGTCAGCTTTTAAATCAGAAATACGCAGAGGAAGTATCTTTTTACGCACCTTGGCCACCTTGCAACCGAATCCTACCAGTCGCGTTACTCGGTGTACGGAGACTTGGCACGTACCTTGTCCTCGCACAAACTATGGATTTGAAACACTACGTTACCGCCTTCCAAGTGTGATGAACAAATGCAAACTAACAACTGATAATCTGCGTAGATTGTCTAAAACTGAAATGTTAAATCAGATGTGCTTTGTGTTGTAAATGAATGTTGGGTGATTTCTGCAATGGTTATTCCGTTTTTATTCTTTCATGCATTGCTTTGTTATGAATATTTTTGTACGTATTTTAGAGTTGTGATTCTAATATTTGCTGTAATGGGCCACATGCGTGTTTCTTTTTGTAGTGTCGCTTTCTGCTGCCTGTATTTTTTGTAATTTTTTTGTAAACTTGTAGTTTAGATTTTTTTCTGGGTGAAGGGGCCAGTCAAGCTGTGAAATGCAGCTTTTTACCCTTCGCACCAAACCACGTATACAGTGTATTTTCGTGTACTTGTCACGTGGTTGAATAAACTCAAACTCAAACTCAAAGACTTGCGCGTGAAATCACGTTTTCACTCCGGTGCCCACCAAGTAACGAGACGAATCGTCAACGCCACCTGTCCTCTTTGATGGCTCTCCGCATGCCCACTGTGTTCGACCAAAGAGAAGCCACCCTTCTTCATCGCTTATGGCTAGGACTGGCATTTGCAAAATCCTATTCATTTGTCATAGGAATGGCCGACAACGCTATCTGCGATGCCTGTCGTTGCGAAGAGACGCTACACCACATCCCGTGCGACTGTCCATTGTATGACATCCTGAGACAGTCACTGGCGTCCATTCTTGCACCCATCGACAGCAGCCAAATGTCTGTGGACACTATTCTTTCAAGTGCCCGAGAGAAGACATTGCAACAGAAGGCGACAAAAGCTCTGTTGAAATTCCTACGTGACACGGACTTGAACAAGCGGCTGTAACAGCAATGTCACACACCGCGAAAGACAAGACTGGACTATGACTGAGTGTGCGCGCGTGTGCTGCCGAATGTGCTGTGTTTATCTCTCTTCCCTCACTGCTCTCTATCTTTTATCTCCCCCATCGCCTTCCCATGCGCAGGGTAGCAAACCAGCTGCCTATGGTCTGGTTAACCTCCCTGCCGTTCTTTTCCTCCTATTTTACTTTTCTTTTTTTTGAGCTTTTTTGATGACCACCGGCCAACACACCCGCTAAAAAAATCACACTATATTCATGGAGTGAATGATGATGAGTGGGGCGAAGCGTCCGTCCGTTCGTTCTTGCTTCCGCCTGTCCGTGCGAGGTATGGTATGGTATGCGTCTATCCATGCGTCCGTCCGTCTGTCCATACGTCTATGCGTGACACAGTCCATCCGTCTGTCCGTCCGTTCGTGCATACATCCGCCCGTACGTCCACGTGTCCGTCCGTCCGTCTGCTAGTATGTCTGTACATTCATCTAATGAACACTCCAAGTACCGCCATCTACCATCTCGCATCCCCTTTGGCACATACCCGCTCTAAAGGGGGTATGTGCCACTGGTGGCTACCTGCTACTACTACTACTACTACTACTACTACTACTACTACTACTACTACTACTACTACTACTACTACATACATCGGAGGATGTTCAGACCCACGCCCTAAGGAGCTTCGCCCCTAAAAAAAAATCCGCCCACATCTTCCCTTGAGGGGAACTTAAGTAAATGCGTCGCAGAGTGGAGGGGATATCACGTGAATGTTGCGTATGGTATGGTTTGTGAATGCTTGTGTGGGTATGGTTTGGGAATGCTTAACTGTTATTTCATCTTTATTATCCTTATTCATTGAATTAAGGAGAAGCGATGCCTACAACGAGTGGTGGGATGCTGATGTTAGGTTGCACCCCACTACTGGTTGAAGGTATACTTTTGCTTCCATCGCATCTACTCTAGTCAAGCCAAGCGGCAAGCGAAAGCCAAGTAAAGACGCCCTTGACAATGCCGAATGCTCAATCCAGGGACTACATATACGGAGTGGCCAGTGAACAAGAAACTAACTATACGGTAAGCTGCGGTTGATTATTCTTCATTCAAACGAGAATTAAACAGAGGGCAAGGAATGAAAATAAAGAAGTCCATTCAAATGCACGTGGCAGAAAAAGAAGAAATGTAAAAACGGTTTTAACGCTGGCAAAGTCTATGTTATAACCATCCACCAGAACGAATTGCTAAAGGAAAAAGGGAAAAAAAGCGCTCAATTTACAGCAAATCCACGTGCCCCAATAGCAGGTCTGAAAAGCGCGCCTGTGGCAATGGAATCTCCGCTCAGTAGTACCGAGCACGAACGTGATCCACGGCCAACGGAAGCCAAATAAAAAAAAAGTAAGACAATTGAATGCGATGAAGTACCGCCAACGAACGGAGCGGAAAGCCGGTCACGGACTGGTTATTTTTTGTAAACACAATTCGACAATGGCGACACACTTTTTGGACGAAGCGCCAGCAACCGTCTGCCATTCATACTTTTGCGTCCTTCCTGTCTCTATAGAGCATGCGACAAAGCGGGCGATGTTGAACACGTGTCAGCTGAAATATTATTTCCAGTGTTCACGTTATTATTTTTAGCTTTCTCGTTTCCCATTTAACGATGCACTCGTGTCATCGATTCGAGAGAGAAAGCGAGAGGCGTTAGCGAAAGCCGACAAAGTATGCCGCTCTTTCGAAGGCTTCGTCCAATCGTAATTGAAATCTAAATTGGCGCATTTGTGGTCGCATATTTACCGGGAGAGACTCGTTTAAAACGACCGAAAAAGCGAGAAGAAGCGATGTTTGCGCAGCAAATGCTCCCAGTTCGCGTGTCAATGTCGTCACTAATCAATGACGCCATTTTCTATTTTGGTCGCAATAATAAGTGCTTTATGCGCCAACAATGCGCCACCATGAAAAAGTGACCCATTAGGTCGTGTGTGGCTTCCCACGTAAACAAAAGCTCTCGAACATTACCTTCATTTCCCAGAAGAAATAACAAGGCAGAAGCAATAGACTCCTGCTTGAATTTGACCCTTCTGTTTAGTTGTTCTTGCCCGTATGCGTGATGTGTACTGAGAAACGAGGTTTACAGCTTTAAGCAGAATTTCTCCATTTTATTGTTCTCCTATCGTCACCATTTCGATCGTATATCGTCTTATTTTCGGTGCTGTGGTGCTCCGTGTTTTCAAAATGAGGCGTTGGGTTGTCATTCATAGGCCTTTTTAATAATAGAGCATCATTTCAACGAAGTAACGACCAAAGAAAAGTAACTGTAATGACCTGACGGTGTAAAACTCTGTAAACAGTAGTTACTTGTGTAGTTCTCTATATACACGTATTGGGCTATACTCGCAAGTGTCTTATACCATGGTCACACTGCCTAATTTAATGCCATTTTGGGTGAGTGCACTTGCACCCCCGGAATGTCACTTTGGCAGCACGCGGCTTCAGGAGAAAGGGAAGGGTACTTTGGCAATGGTGGTAATAGTGATCAGTACTTGAGTTACACAACATATATTCGTTTTTCCAAGCAATGTCTCTTAAAGGGACACTTAAGAGAAACAATGATTTGGTTCACATTGACAAACTGCACTCTGCAAATTCTAATGTCACATGTTTCACTAAAATAGGTTCATTATTAGCGGAGAAAATCGAGGTTAACGTTTGATTTTTCAGTCTTACGCCAATAATCAACGCGTTGATTTAAGAAATTTCCAAATGTATTTGTAGTATTTTCGTGACATTGACTCGATGAATTTTCTGAAACATCGTATGCTAAGTCAATGGCACCCACATATTACAATCTTAGAAGCTACGCGTAGGACTCAGTAGATGCCTTCAAAATTTCTTACACCATGGTGTTTGCTGCAGGAATCTCAAGAGTGCACACACCCGTACTTTTTTTTTTCGTGCATTTGGTCGCTTACAAAGCGTCGTGCCGCGGTGAAAGGGCTGTTTCCGGGATTGTGAAATTATACTTAGCTAAAACGGGAAAATTCGTTTTGCTCTTTAGTGTCCCTTTAAGCGATAATCAGTTATAGCTATAAGCAAGCACTTAAAATAAAGTTCGGCGAACGCACTCGTTGGCAAGCGCGCTTTGCAGCGATTGTACTAAAGGCCCGACCACACATACGCGTCGCAGCGCGTCAGCGCGGGGTTTTCCGACGCAGCACCATGCTCTCTCTCTACACAGAGAGAGAGGGTGCGTCACTACGCGAAGCTCTTTCACTCTCTTCATCTCACTCTCTCCAAGCTCACTCTCTCCATCTATAAAGAGAGGGCAAGGGGACGCGCAAAAATTCCCCGCGCTGACTCGCTGCAACGGTTGCGGGTGGTTTAAGCGTACCGCGTGACAGTGTGGGGACGGCACTATAGCGGTGCAGTTCACTTCCCCAAAGCGAGCTTGAGTTGCCACGCTTGAAAAGGATATTATTGGCTCGGGTGTTTCGCTGCTAAGACTGAACATGCACCCCGAATCTTGGAAACGGAACATGCATACAACCTCCGTTTGCTGCTACAACAGCCACATTGAAATACGGTATGAATGCAGAAACACCTGTGCCAAAAGTGTTGAAGCTCGCGCGAGTAGGTCATCCACGAACTTAGCTTGTATTAGCAGGTCGTATAGAAGAAACCCGACACGGACGCAAAGAGAAAGGCAGGCGCTGAAAATGTTCAGCGTCTACCTTTCTCTTTACGTCGGTGTCGGGTTCCTTTCTTATATGTATCGCGCTAATATAAGCTAATTGTTCACCTGTGACAACTTAAGGTGGATGTTAATGAAACCCAGGGGTTTAAATTAATCCGTAGTCGGACGCCATCATGCACCTTGTGCACATTTCTTACTTTCGGATTGTAAAGTTGCACAAAATTTATAATTATTTAGACGTTAGACAACTCGCTCTATCTTTCAATGTCAACATAACAGCCATCGTGGACGTCAGAGGTTTGAAAAAACATCCCTGCGCGGCATCTCGAAAAGGAAAATGACAGATGAGCAACGACGGACAGCGAAGCGTAGTGAAATGGACGAAATAAAGAAAACGAGACAGAATAAATGAAAAACACAAACTCGAGAGAGGCCCAGACAACCCTGCGAAGAGTGGCGGACATCGTGGTCACAAAGGAACACAAAAGAACCGCGGTATAAGGGCAGAATAAGAGCACTCACGCGAAATGGGTGAAACGCAAACGCCAAAACCGGAAGCTGTGGACGTATGGGAAGGACGTGAGTCTACACTTTGTTGCGTATCAGATATTTTTTTCTATTATTACTGCCAACACACGGCACAGCAGAAATGGAACTCTGTTGGAATATGTGGGCATCACAATTTAGGCATGGCCCACCCACCCACTCGCTCTCTTTGCGACTCTGCGCAGCAAGCTAATTTGACCCGCACTCTAACAGCGCTTCCTAAGACGCAAACGCGCGGGCAGACAGCCCTGAACCGAGGCGTACGCTGATTTATTGCTACGTTTGAATTCAATGCAGGCAGGGTTTTACGATCTGCATGTTTTCTTTCACCATACAATTCACCTTGTCAGCATGAGTACACTAGGAAGAACTCCAGCACAAAAAAATTAGTGGCTTTATAGATGGTGCAGAAATGTGTAGAGTTGCGTATTTTGAGTCGCAACGCACTCACACACGCACTCGCACAACCGCGAAACGCGCTTGTGAACACACACACACACACACACACACACACACACACACACACACACACACACACACACACACACACACACACACACACACACACACACACACTCTACAGAATCACGTCCACGTCGAAATGGTCGCATCATATTCGGCTGCAGTGTGCAGTGGATGGAGAGAGGGAACCACGGATCCGAGTGGTTCCTGTTCGGCGCGGGGCTCCCTTTTTTTCCGCCGCCATTCGACGCGTGACCCCAATGGAGATACGGCCGCAAATGGAGGTAAGCGATTCGACATGCATCCTGTAACATGGCGCTAGTGCGTAACCTACTTTTGCCAAAACAAGTACGCGGTTAGTGGTCTTCCTTACGTACGTTACCATATTCCCGCAGACACCAACGCTCCTTCAGAAAATGACGCGACATTTTGGCTATGGAAGTGCTACGTTCCTTCTATATAGGACCCAAGGGTGTAAGCCACCCCTGAACGGACTCTGGAAAACGTTGCGCCTGATCTTCTTCAACGTTTCAGTGCACATATTTATTTAAAACTGATTCAGGTATACCAGAGGTTCTGAAATTTCACTTGTCTGCACTACGTAATGATTCGCTGAATTTTGAACCATATAAGCTCCATTTTTTTATTGCGTGTCATTGAAACGTGTGCACATGATTCCTTGCCACATGGACGCGTCCGTCATTTATGTACTCCTTAGGATGGTGTTATGCATGTTTCGTTCGCTTCGGGCTACTGAGGAGTGACGCCTGTAAGAACTGTGGTAAAACGTACAAGGGGAAGAGCTGTACGGAAATTTTTGAGTGTAAGATGGCTTTGTTGAAGGAGGGAATGCGTGGGAGGGTACTCCGGCTTACAGTTGACCGAAAAATAAGCAATGGTGAGATTGCATACCACAGTCATACGGAATCGATTCGTATACATTCAAATAGTTTTGCACATTCTTCATGCACATCTTAATAGAATATTCAATCAATTAATCAACTTATTTTCGCCACAAATAGTACAGTATAATCCGCAAGTACTTCATATAAAATTCGTAGGAAATTGTAATATGTACGTGAAATACATTGCAAAGCGTTCCAATCGAAATTTTTGAAGACAAGTAAAAGAGCAATGAGAATTATTAGGCATGATGATAACATTTAAGTGATCATACATTATTCCAAGCTCTTCGCCCGTCGCCGCTGCCAGGCGAAGAACTCAAACGCAGAATACGCTAGACTGGTATAACTGAGTGAGAGAATTGAGAGTCCTTCTAGGATATGTTTCATTCTAACTCCTCTTTTATTTATAGATCCGTTTAAGGCTGCTTTTATTACTCCATGATTGTGTGGATATTATTGCAGGTGTTCCAGCCACTGAAAACCCTGGTCACTTCATTATCATTTTGTTCGGTGGTGGTGACAGCATTTTTCCTCGGAGGCTTGAATCAGGTAAAAATCCTGCTCGCACAGGTATGAGAAGAGTGTATTAACTGTTGAGTGTTAAGAGATAGTTGACATTAAAACGTAACTACTCTAAAAATATCGTTTGCGCTCTGGGAAAAGGAACCATGTCATTCTAATTTTTCTAGGTTTTTCTCGAACCGTGTGGCTCTAAATTTTCGCGGGGTTCTTTGATTGAGAGTTAACGGAACGAAGATTTGCTCGTGTGTCCATTGAAACTTCCTCGTGGTGTTTAGTAATGCTATAAACCAAGAATTCAAGAACAAAAGCGAGTGTAAATGCTCTGTTTCAAGATGACGTAATAATAAATCCCGTACATGACCTATAAATTGAAGAGCGTTTACACGTAATGAAAAGCAGCCCATAGTCAATCCAAGGTCACTACAGGGGACTTTAAAATTACTGTTTTAAATGCAGTTGGTTATTGTGGTACAGATGTGAAAAAGGTAGAGTAGATGAAAAGAAAAATTGGAGCTGCAGGGACCGAACATGCAACCTTCGACGCTTTCCTTCGTTCGCAACGAAACCGCAATCACCGCAATGCACTTTGCATGGTAGCATTAACCAGGGGCGTAAACAGCCATCTCTTTGGGGGGGGGGGGGGTGGAAGAAGTGGGGGGTCATGGGCGTAGCCAAAAGGGGAGGTGGGGTCTACGTTGCACGAGCATCGAAAGTCCCGCGCTTTTATCTGGGGTGGCACGTCAAGTTTAGCACGCAACTTCCGGTGCTGTAGTTCGGACATTCTCGCGTGGTCAGCGACAGGCTGTGGTTTGACTTTACTTTGTTGACGCCAAGGAAAGACACTTATAGCTTCAGCCAAGAAGGCCACGTTAAGAATCTGAGATCAACCAGTTTCACTGTGTGTTAAGCTTACCATGACTGGCCTAAATGTCTTCTCCCCGTTTCGCTTTCCTCTTTAATCCCAGAAAATAAAGTTGACTGCGCTGAAGAGGGTCAGTCACTATTAAGTTAAACGTGTCAAGCTTTTAAGCAATTATTCAAACATTTACTCCATACCACAACGTGCACTTCCATTCGGTAACCAAGAAAACAAGAGGCCCACGAAGGCGCTCTTTTCAAATTTTAAGGATTACATGCCATCGAAAGTGCCACTAAATTACACAAGGCGCGTCACACTAAATAGCATAGCGTGAAATGTTTATTATGGCCTGCGCTTCGTCCCGGGGTAAAAAAAGATGTTTTCTCCATTTAGACAGACGCTTATTAAATACCGCAATGATTGCGGGCCACGCTTGTATAGCTAACCCGCCTGAGTCACGTAGGGAGTGCGGCACGATATGAGTGTCAAGGTTCGGACATGTTTTGAAAACTTGCTCCCCATTCCCGTAATTGCGTTTGATAAGCTGACCGCACTTATCTTACCTGAAAAAATGAAAATGGCGCTCACCTGTGATACACGGGAGGTCTCTGCGGTTCGACAAAACTTGTGATGGATCGGATAAGTCAAGGGCTCAGACAGCTGCATCGTGGTCCTAGTGAAAAATGAAAAAAAAAAAACAGTTTTGTAGTAAAATATTTTTCCCGTTTTGTTCTCATTAACAACAACCGCAACAAGAACAACAAAAAAACAGCAACAACAATAGACCATTTTCAGAAACTGTATGCAAGGTTAACGGGAATTTTTAGCACACACACAAAAAAAAGACACACACATTCCCAAAACGAGAGGACCGGACGAGCGCTACTTTCGTCTAACATTATTTTAGGCAACGCTCGCAAAAAAATAATATAACCAGAAAGGCATGCATGCGCACAAAGAAAACCGCTTAGTCAAGCACGTTTTCACTTACAAAAACTCATCGCAGCATTCAGCTTTCACCTTTGAATGCTTCGCTGATGTGTCACTAACACACGTGCTTCCTGGCTTCCTGGTACGACACGCTTCAAGATACTCTCCTGAAATCTTATCTTCACACAGTTCCGGCTCACACGCCCCGATATTTGCGCAATGCTCTGCCAACTTGGTACCCCAATTCTTAACAACTCGTGAATGCTCGACCATCCAGTCATTAATGCAACGACCCATCTGTCCTGTACATATATGCTTTACCCCACGTCAACTGGATTTCATAGACCACCCCATGCAACAGTTCACTAACTTTCTATTATGCTTTTTTCTGGTTCTCCGCCGCGACATGCTTGTGATGATAAACAAATGACATCATGCTTGGGTACGAGGGGTGTTGGGCCCGCGCTTCACCGGGCCAAGCTTGGAGAGATTAGGTGCAAGCTGCCCACAATATATCTTGTCACTGTACATGTCCTGATCCTCCCTCCTCCCCCCTCCGACAGCTATCTGCACATAACGGGGTATTGCGCAGCCTCCACGCAAGTTTCACCGTAACGCCCCCCCCCCCCCCCCTGCCTCTTCCCTGCCCGTGCGCACACCTATTGACGTTATATGGTGACGCAATTACGTGATGATCCTATGCATCGCTTGGGTTCAGGCCGACGCCACGGCACATCCATCCTGACGGCCAATAATCCCGAATGATGAGGCATAAAGTTCTTTTATTGTAAAATAGAACCCTTGTTTTAATGGCGTCGCAAAGATATTTTATGTAGGATGAACAATGCAATAAGAGCATACCGTTAAGGGCTAAATCATTACGGCCGTTTTCTTAGCGGAGTCTTTAAAATGGAGCAATCCTGCGAGATCGTTTGATGCAAATGATCTCGAGATTGACTCTGTTTAATCCCGCTTGAAGTTTCTCATTAGCGAGTAAAGGGAAGCACAGCCACAGTTCGTAGATCCCCATAGAATGCTATAGCATGTGAATTTATAATGATTGTTTCACTCTGAATCTCGACGGCGACGGTTTCGTGCTTCGTAGTTCCATAAACTAAAACCCTAGCTGTGTATTCCCAACAAAGAACGCTTCATCACTGTTCCAGGTAATTATATATATATATATATATATAATTACCTATATATATATATACCTAATATATATATATATATATATACCTAATATATATATATATATATATATATATTATGGAGTCTTGGTTTGGAAGACCTTTATTAGGCCCGAAGAACCGGCAGCCGACAGCTGAGATGATCGGACCAAGATGATGATGCTACGCGACAACGATGGGGATGCATGAGCCACACATGATAATGATGATAATGTACCGGTGAAGAGGATGCGTATACTAAATGCCCACATCAATTCCCCCCACGTGAAAGCGGCCAGCCTGGCCGCGGCAAGTCAAGGGGACAAAGAACGTCGCATGAAGGGCTTCATACGGGAGACATGGACGACCTCTGTAGTTCGATAACGGCGATCTGCTGGGGCTACAAGTGGCGTCACGCGATAATTCACTGGTGAAGTCTCTTCAAGAACTGTGTACGGTCCAATAAACCGAGGCTGAAATTTGTCGCACAAACCAGGTGTGCGAACAGGCGTCAAAAGGAGCACTTCGTCTCCAGGTTGGAAGAATACATCACGATGCGATTCATCATAAACTAGCTTTCTGTCTTCCTGGCGGGCTTCAGTGTTTATACGAGCTCGTTGGCGGCACTGTGCGAGTCGTGAAACGTATTCCTCTGAAGAGGATGGAGATGAATTCACTTGGCAGGTAAAGAAGGAGACGTCCAGGAAAGTAGTAGGGGAGCGTCCATAAACTAGGTAAAATGGCGAGTAGCCGGTTGTTCGCTGAATGGCCGTATTGTAAGCGAAAGTGACGAATGGGAGAACAACGTCCCAGTTTTTGTGGTCTGGTTGAATATAGGCGGCGATCATGTCAGCAAGAGTGCGGTGGAATCGCTCAGTGAGGCCGTTAGTCTGGGGATGATAACTAGAGGCAGTCTTGTGAGTTGTGCCGGAGGCCTGAAGAAGTTCGTTCACTAGTTGTGAAAGGAAGGCCCTTCCACGGTCACTGAGCAACACACGTGGAGCACCATGACGCAGTATAATGGCTCGGAGGATGAAATCGGCAATCTCAGAAGCTGAACCTGTAGTAACGGATGCCGTCTCGGCGTAGCGCGTCAAATGGTCAATGGCTGTTACTATCCACCGGTTTCCAGCAGCACTGACTGGGAGGGGGCCATAAAGATCGACGCCTACAACTTCGAATGGTGTGGCTGGGCACGGAAGAGGCTGTAGTTTACCGGCGGGAGCAGATGTTGGTAGTTTTCTACATTGGCAGGTAGTGCAGGACCCGACGTACCGAGCTACGCTAGTGGTAATGCCTGGCCAATAAAACCGACTTCGAAGGCGATCGTAGGTTTTATGGTAACCAAGGTGACCAGCAGTCGGATGGTCATGAAGTGCCCTGAGGACTTCGGACCGAAGCGATCGGGGTAGAACGGGAACCCAGCGCTGACCGTCAGGATGGTAAATTTTGCGGTACAGCACCGAGTTGTCCAGCTTAAATTGCGAGAGCTGGCGACGGAGCCTTGCATTAGGTGGACGGGAACTGCCAGTGAGGTAGTCTATAATACGTCGACAGTATGGGTCAGCCAACTGTCGAGAAGGAAAATCGTGCGGGTCGTCCGAAGGCAGCTGGTCCATAGAGGCGAGAGAGGAAACCGCCGTAGACGTGGACTCCGAGGGCGTGTTGTGCAAATTGACGGCTGAAACCCCGAGTGGAGTCGCTGGTAGTGGGCAGCGAGAAAGAGCATCGGCGTCACTATGCTTCCTGCCACACTTGTACACGATCTCAAAATCATATTCTTGGAGGCGTAGAATCCAGCGTCCGAGGCGTCCCGACAAGTTCTTGAGTGTCGAAAGCCAACATAAAGCATGGTGGTCGGTCACAATGGTGAAATGGCGGCCATACAGGTATGGACGAAATTTCTGTACTGACCAAACGATGGCGAGGCACTCCTGCTCGGTGATCGTGTAGTTCCTCTCGGCTGCGGAGAGGACGCGGCTGGCGTATGCAACGACTCGCTCTCGCGAAGAGTTGTCGCGTTGCAGGAGCACGGCTCCTAAACCGTGGCCGCTAGCGTCTGTGTGCAGGAAGGTCGGTGCATCATCGTGAAAATGAGCAAGTACAGGGTCGGTCGTGAGGGCACTCTTCAACCTGTCGAAAGCTGATTCACATTCCTGAGACCACTGAAAGGGCATACCGGAAGCAAGTAGCTTATGAAGTGGTGCGGCTATGGAGGCAAAGTTTTGTATGAATCGCCGAAAGTAAGAGGCGAGACCAAGGAAACTTCGCAAATCTTTTGGTTTGTCAGGGCGAGGGAAGCGAAGCACTGCAGCAGTTTTGTCAGGGTCTGGGCGAATTCCGTCCTTGCTCACAATATGACCGAGTACCTTGATAGATCTGCTGGCGAAATGGCACTTTTTGGTGTTAATTTGAAGACCAGCGCCCGCAAGACAAGTCAGGACCTCGTCCAAGCGTTGCAGATGTTGAGAAAACGTCGATGAAAAGACAACAATGTCATCGAGGTAACATAGGCAAGTCTTCCATTTCAGGCCACGCAGCACGGTGTCAATCATGCGCTCAAAAGTTGCGGGCGCATTGCATAGACCGAACGGCATAACATTGAATTCGTATAGGCCGTCCGGCGTTGCAAACGCAGTTTTTTCTTTATCATCTTCGTGCATGGGGATTTGCCAATAGCCTGAACGCAAGTCGAGGCTCGAAAAGTATTCAGCACCCTGTAAGGAATCTAGGGCGTCGTCGATGCGTGGCATGGGGTATACGTCCTTTCTAGTGATCTTATTGAGTGCTCGGTAATCGACGCAAAATCGTACGGAACCGTCTTTTTTACGCACCAAAACCACTGGAGACGACCAAGGACTGGTTGAGGGTCGGATTATCTCCCGTTGAAGCATATCGTCTACGTTTTCCTCAATGATTTTTCGTTCGGCTAGGGAGACGCGGTACGGACGACGATGCACAATGGATGTTCCGTCGGTCTGAATACGATGTGCTGTAGCAGTTGTCTGACCCAGGCTGGATGAATGAACGTCAAAAGAGTTTGCATGCTTTTGCAACAAATCAAGCAGCTGCTGCTTCTGCAAGTCTGTCAAGTCCTTGTTGATGGCTGCTGTAAAGGCCGAGGAAGCAGCATGATCTCCAGGATGGCCTTTAGAGGAGGCAGGGGTAAGAGGCACGACGCACACAGGCTCCAGATCGGCAACGCAGGCGACAGTAGTGCCCCGCGGCAGTAAAATTTTATCTGGTGTGGTGTTCGTAGCAGCGAGGACAGCTGATCCATCGTTGAAGCGAGCCACACCTGATGCCAGAGCTATGCCTTTATTAAGGCAATACGGTGACGGAGTGACCAAAATGTCACCAGAGTCGACGTCGTTGGACAAAACTGTCACTAATTGATGTTCGTTTGGTGGTAACTCGATGTCTACTGCAGCGATGAGTCGAAGTGGCCTGTAGGTTTCGTCGTTGAGCAAGTGGTCCGTGTCAGTAAGATGGACGACACGTTGTGCACAGCAAATAGCCGCAGAAGCAGAGGAAAGAAAGTCCCAGCCTAAAATGAGTTCATGGGAGCACGGGGATAGCACAGCAAATTCTATATGATGAAGAATTTCGTCGATTAGTACACGGGCAGTACAGAGAGCGGAAGGGCGAATCATTGTTCCCTGGGCTGTAACCAGTGTCGGTCCATCATAAGGCGTCGTGACTTTTCGAAGACGGGCACACAAATCAGCACGAATAACAGAAAACGCAGCCCCAGTGTCCACCAAAGCATCAACGTCCACTCCCTCAACTGTGACCGCAATATATATATATATATATATATATATATATATATATATATATATATATATATATATATATATATATATATATATATATATATATATATATATATATATATATAAAGACAATGTAGTGACGTAGTAAAATAGCCTAGTTGCAAGTCCATTCATCAAGTCAATATTAATCACAAAGGTAACCATGGGGCAGCCGTTTGAAAAACTGACATGAATTTCGCAGATCACATTGTGTAATCAGAGCCTATATATTCGTAGAAAACTTCCATTTCTATTTTTTTATTCACTAATTCATAAACGTACGTCACCACTCTGCGAAGCTGCTGGAGAATAGCTTAGCGTTTTTATAGACAACTATATAAGAAACAGTCATATACTGCTGTTACGATGCAATCCAAATTTTTTCATGCTCGCATTTACAGGCAAACGTGAGGTTTTGTATGCTGTCTCAAGCATCATCGCTCCAGGTAAGCGTTCTTGACCTTAACGAAACAAAGGTATCGCTTACAATTATGCTGGCTTGTTACCCACTTAAACTGATGAAAGAAACCCGAGTGGCTGGTTAACACCACCACCACCACCACCATCATCATCATCTTCACTTCATGATCGCTGTCAGCTTAGTTATGTCCACTGCACCACGAAGCGTCTACAATGATCTGAATGTTCGGTACGTGCGTGGGAGTGCGACTGCCATGAGCAGGACTATGCATTTGAAGTGAAACATTATCTTGCATCAATGAAGGGTTGCTGTAGAAAAGCCACAGCCCACAGAAGGAAACGACGTATTTTATATTTCAGAGTCAATGCATCTTGTGTAACCAGCAGAAGTACAACACAGCTGTGAGTATTCTTCTGTATTCAAATAATCTCATTTCTTACCCCACTAGTTACTCACCACCATAGCAGTCGTACCACGGTGTCCTTGCTCATTCTTTTCTTTTATTTTACTACTGGTGAATGGAATAAGTTCGATGCATGTGTTGTCGATCTCCCAGCCTATGCATTTTGTTCGTAACTACAAGATGTGGTCTTTACGTGAATGCGCAGACAGTGCTGGGCAAATGTTTGCCGTTTCCGACTGTCCAACCGTGGTTTACCCCATAATTCCCACTTGGGTGATATATGTTGCAGTAATAAATAAATAAATAAATAAATAAATAAATAAATAAATAAATAAATAAATAAATAAATAAATAAAACGGTTGTGCTGGATTGCCATAATCATTCTTCCCTCTTGCAACAGGCTTCCTTCCAGAAAAAAAATATGCAGTTGTGAGAAGTTGAGCCTAAACAATTCCTCATAGCGTGTTGCGAGAGCGTGGGTTTGCTTCCTCGGGCTTTCTCCTCTGTCAACATTCAGACCTATTATAAAGGCTTAGGAGTTCGTCATTGCACAAAGAACTGTGTATCGGGCATATTATAAAAAGTCACAGTTTCACCGCAAGGGCGAAGCAATGAATGCGATAGCAACAACTTGGAATCTAACGCCGAGAACGGCAAGCAGAGCGAAACGTGCAGCGCACTGCGCACGCACAAATGACGCGCGAAAACTACACTTCAGGACGAGAGTAAACTAACAACGTTTACAGCTCGACACTTAACGCGCCGTTTAAAGAAAAACGACGCACGAAACGTACTCACAGGTACAGATCAGTGGAAACTAACAAATGTCCTAGTTGTTACTTCACTGTGCATGAAAAGCTTGCTATTTTTTCAAACTGGGCCTGTGCAGCGAGCGAAGTGACCTTTGTGGGCCCGCCAACTACAACGCAATCGTTTCGGTAAAAGCCGAAGGCTAACGATTCTCCCCCACCGTAGGATAAGTGCGCGCACATAATCATCTATACCTCCCGCCCCCTCTGCGGGGCAAAGTACGCGTGGGAGATGAGCGCGCGTCGGCTCGTCGCGACGAGCTGGGCGTCGAGCAGGGGCTTTACGTTGAGCGCGCTTACCGCGCCATCTCGGTGGTAATGCTGAAAGCATTCTATCTCTTCCAAGATCAGCAACGCCATCGGTAAGTGGTAGATATAAAGAGCTTGCCGTTCTAACGGTGAAGGAGGTGCTCTCTAGTGACTCAGTGGCTAACGCCACCCGCTCAGACACGAAAAGTCAGACGTCCGATTCCATGCGCTGGAGTCCTTTTTTTCTGGACTATTTTTCTTCGTTGCGTTCTCATATACAGGGTGTCCCAGTTAACTCACAGCGCAATTTAAAAAAAAAAAAGCCGCTAGCGTTACACACAAAAAAAAATCCTAATACATATTGTTCCTAGTACAGTGGTACAAGTAGCGTTTCGACCATGCCGTAGATAGCCATTTTTATCAGGATCAGTAAGAGTCGTAAGAGGCGCGTAAAAAACGCGGTGTATAAGTGACAGGAAGGAAACGCTGATAAACCACACAGCTTGCTCCTTCTTACATATCACAATCAAGTGGATGCGCTCTCTCTTTGAATGTGTGACCTGCAAAGGAATCTCTTTCAACCAGCTTCTTCGGGGGCGCTGCTTTACGATGCGGCTGGGAGCGTTGTCACATGATACCTCTCATAATTCATGGGGATCGTTTCATTCACCGAAACTGAGTATGCAATTCATACGTCGCTGAAAATAGCGCAGTTTGATATCCCACGTGGTTGACTACAACTGCATCATTGACGCTTCACTGATCAGAACAGTAGTTCTATAATTAGATATTTGATTTTTCACGTACTTAAATTTAATTAGCAGAAAATTACTATCGTCTAGTTCACTGTACTAGGAAGAATTTGCATTAGGTGTTTTTTTTTTCGAGTAACACTAGTGGCTGCTTTAAAAATTGTGCGGTGGGTGAACTGGGACACCCTGTATATAGATACATATACGGTGAAAAACGGCGGCGACAAACGTCGACGCCTACGCCGGTGGCGAAAACTAGCTGATAGTGTTACTATAATTGATATCGGAATAAAACTTGTAATACATAACTTTCGCATGAGTTGTGAAACAGTTTCCTAGACTAGGCTGGTTACAGATGGACATAAGTGCTATGTTAAGCACGTTTAATAGATCAGATTGCACCGCAGGACGCAACTATCAGTACCCAAGGCAAAGCTAGTTTTAAATCATGTTCATAAATCGGAAGGAACTAAAGCGAGAATAGTAGTTGCACTACAACGGCTGCACTAAGTTGAAGCCTCAAAAAGGTAAAGTCATCTGATCGATAGCTTGATAGAATTGGTAGCAACATTAGAAACGTCCTTTTAATGACGTAAGTCAAATAATGCTTATGCACTTACTGATGAACATTGTAACCACTACTTCAACACAGATTATAATATCTTGTATGCAATCAGGTGATGTATCATTACAAGGCTCTCATATCTTCCCGGTGAATAGCTCTTACTTGTGCACATTGTGTGATGTTCTCATCTTTACCGGTAACGAATTTTCCTTTTATCTGAAAGATGTGGATGTTTGTTGTCTAACTCTCATGTCTTCTGGGAGACGTGCCTGATGTTTTATTTGATTTAACATTTCAGCTGAATGGCTGCTTAAAGCAGGTAAGCCGTTGAACTTGTTTTTATGTATGATAGACTGTGTATAAACAATAATACTTGCTTATGCAGCGGTTAACACACTTGATAATTCTCAACGAGATTCGAGTTAATGTTTTCAATAAAATAATATTGTCATAGGGTCATGACGTTGATGAAGGGGAACAGATAGTACTTTGAAGAATAATCTATTTATTCGGCTTAACCTGTGGCCACGTAAAAGGAAAGTAAGATTACAGCGAGACTCTGGCACTGATAGCGGCGAACAGAGCGTCGGCCGTCAAATAATTGACAAGCGGTGAAGCGTGTAGGCATTTATACCTTGCCATCTAATATTCTAGCGTTATCGCAAGCGGGGACGTAGGTTCCAGAAAAATCTAATGTTCACGAAATAGGCGTAATTGTAACAAACCGATATACTACAGCCTCTTAGCTTCTCAAACATCGTAGGCGCAGTTTCCGCTGAACCTAGTGTAACGGGGCGATAACAAAGCTTGAGAGACGAACGTGGCAATATTTCTTAATCTGAAATACATTACACGTAACTAAACCGGCCCAACGCTTTACAGATACAGCTCAGCTGACTATGATAGGTCACTGTAATAGTACCTGTGCGTGTCCCAGTTAAATTAAATTCTGTATCACACACATTTGCGTCACACAAAGCGATATACGTACACATACATAAATTATATATATATATATATATATATATATATATATAAAGGGAAATAGTTGTATACTTAAGGGGTCGTTTTTCCGCGTTTTGACACAATATTAATGAGATTTAACAGAAAATAATGCGAAGGAAAGTGTAAGGGACCTGCGACGTTCAAGTAACACGTTCGATGCTTTACCACTGAGCTATGGCGGCTGTCCTCCCAGCCACTTTATTGGGTATAAATGTGAATTTAAACGTGGGAGTGTCAGTCAGCGCCATCACTAGCCATGGCGGCGAGTGTGGCACACTCTTTATGAATCTGTGTGGTCCAGAGAATAAATTAACAGTACAAGTAAAGTACGAAAAAAAGCTTAAATGGGACTTCGAGTGCATTGCCTATTAAAGGCAGACTCAGCATACAAAATATCGCAATTAGCACAATAGTATCACCTACTGTATACGGATGCAACAACACACTTCACAACGTAGGCAAGCTTTTTTACAAACAGCTCGCGATGTGGTCAGGATCTCTTCTCCGATTCAGTTTTTGCGTACTGCGCAATATCCAATTCACTCAATACACACTCACCATAACTGACTCTATTTGCCCGAGTTTGGGATATACTATTTAACATGGTATTTAAATTTCAGAACTCGCTGCCAGCCAATATCTCTCAAGAGGAAGCATTCTGCATTCTTGCAGCATGCATTGACGTAAGTATGAAAATTTTGAATAAAAAAAAGAAACAAAATATTGTAGAACACCTCTATATAGAAGCCTCCTCGTGAATTTGAAAGAGCCTTTCATGTTGATTCATAAAAAGAAAAAGTTTGTCATTATTGTCTAATTCCTACAACGAACTCATATCAGAAAGAAGAATATAAAATTGTCTTAGAAGGCAAGATATGTCAAAGTAAGGTTCGACTTCGACTGTATAATATATGAAGTACACTGCAATCTGTGATGCTAAGGAAGACTTGCAAGGACTAGCTCCAAAGTATTCCGAACTTGCAGTGCGCTTCGAACAGGTGGAATTGTCAGTATTGTGTGCTCATTGTGCTTATTAATTACCTCAAACACGGTGATGGCGCGCAAATCTTAACAAAATACGTTGCTGGTAGTTGCTTTATAAGTTTCAGAAATGAATAGCGCTAAATTGAGCGAGACAAAGAAGACACGCAAAAGCACAGCCCTGTGCCTCTGTGTGTCTTCCTTGCCTTGTTCGTATTGGCGCTGCATACCTCTGAAAGTGTACGCCATCGTCGTGGAGATCATTAGTAGAATCTTCTACCATCTCTTTGTGAACGTGCAGTGGTGGTAATGATGGCCACGCGACATCCGCGGCCACTTTCATGAACTCCACGTTTCTTTGGTTCTCTGAATGTGACACGCTGGCTGCTGGTGGTGGCAGCGGCATGGGGTGGCAGCTTTCAGCGAAGAGAAGTCCGGTGGTCCGTCCGTCAGATTATGAAATCACGGTGATGGTCTAGATTGCGCAGCAGTATTCCTAGACGTACGTCAGTGACGGGAACATCGTTGTTTTCTGACAATATGAGCAGCTTCTTTGTGCGTTGAGTCATGCCTTACTGTCTGTTTCATCTCGCTCCACTCTATCTTCCCGCACGGACGGTCTCTTCATGAAGCGTCATGCAATCCGTGGCAGTTGGGAGATTTCAGGGTAGTTGCTCGGCAAAATTCCGCATTGTGAGGCTCTGCATATCTGCGGCAAACAACCACGTTTGTGTAAACTCTGCCCCTGTGACCATTTTTGGACACCTATGGTATAAAAGTGCTTTTAGGGAAAACAGATGAACCACGTGTTAAAAGTGTCCTACATTCATGAGGGATGGCGACGTGTTGCCTTTGAAGATACACTAGACGCAACGCGACTTACCTAAGCGTGATACATGGACGATAATTGTTCGCAGTAATGGTTGCTGTACTTTATACTTGATATACTGTATCGAGAAAACAATGTGTGCAAGCATTTCTTTGCACTTTAGCGGTGTGCGTCCCCAATGAGATTTTTCTCGCTGCGGAACTTGTAGATGTGAAGTAACCGAAGCATAATGAACCCCAACATCTCCGCAGGAAAGCAGTTACGGCATAACAGAACATATATTAAACTTTTGTTCCCGTAAGTAACGAGGCAGCGTTTTTGGTAGCATTTAATTTATTTGATAATTAAGTAAAAGACTCTGATCCAAAAGAGACGCATAGTTGAAGACATCTGAAGACGAGGGCGAGCATGAGCTAGGTCTTTGTCAATGAATCCAGATATTGAACACGTGATGATAAATGTCTGTGGACGACTGTGAGAATACATTTTGATTCGGCAGTGTAAAAAAAAGGAAAAAAAGTAGAATACAAGGCAGAAGTGTGCATGCCTCCTTCTGTACACGCTTTCCTTTCCATCTTCCTTCCCACTTTTCTTGGTGCATTGTAGCAAACCAGATGTATCTTAGATTAAGCTCCAGGACATATACCTTCTATCTGTCTCTTTCACTTTCTATCATATATGAAGCTTGTTTGCCTGATGCATTGTGTTCTGTTTTTTTCTTCTGTCCATTCAAGTAGTATAACCACTTCTTCGAACTCTCCCAAGTGTCGGTCCTTCCGATTGCGAAGTAGTAATGGGTCGCACGGGGAAACCGATTTCGCAGAGTCCCCGGCAAACTCCAATAACGCTGGGCAAAAGGAAGCGGCGGGAAGGCGAGAACCCAGCCGAGGACGAGAACGTGGTCGAAGAGCAAGTCGCCCACTTGGTGATGGAAGACTACGAGATGGATGACGACAACGGAGGCCTGTGAAACAACCTCGAGCTATACGTCGCTGAAGTCATTCTTGATCCATGCTGTGTCCCTGTTCTGGGCGGTATCGTGGACAGCCTAACCCGACAACTTCAAACACCGCATCGAGCCGTAGTACTCAGCGAAATGAAACGCATCTGCATGACGTCTGCGCGACGTGGCCCAACCAGAAGCCGAGCAGAGAAAGCTAAGAAAAACAAACAAAAATGTTAATTCATGCACTTTGTTGCTGTTAAGACTTATGAAAAATTGAACGCCGGTAACATTGAGCGTGTCAAAAAGCGTCTGCTTGTCTAAAGGTGACCACATCGGTGAGATGCGATCTATTCGAGCGTTTCGCAGAGCTGCCATCTTGTTGGGACAGCAAAATAACCTGCATAGTTCTTGTAACCGACGCCGTCATCTCGACCTTGCCAACTTTATCGGCTACGTACATCAAAATCAGAATGGGACTTAAAATAGGAGCTGTCAATTTAGCAGTCTATTCAGCCATTTATGGCGGCTTTCGGGACACACCCCTCAACACATACACTAAACGACGCTGACAAAACGAAGACCTGTATTCCTCGTTTTGTTTATACCGTTTAGTCAACGCATTTGGGTCAAGAATGAATTCAAGCCGACTAGCCCGCCTTTTCATTTTACTATGTCGTTGAAGCCCTCGCGATGGCGAATGCTATTGACCAATGGGTTTGGTTCTTACGAGATTGTAGTATGAGTAGGGGAGTCTTCGATGGAAACAAAAACCCACTGGAGGTAGGAACTAGTACCAAAACTTTCATGTTGAGTAGATTAGTTTCAAGACTGCAGCTGCGATTGAGAAATCGGTAAGGTCACAGAGGGAAAGTAGAAAAAGAGAAGAGAGAGACATATAGGAAAACAATAGGAAGGAATGTCATATGCAAGCTTTACACCACTGTTCACTTAAATTTCTAACTAGTTGCACTGAACTGTAGTGGCAACGTTTCTTTTTGTAGTGGTTGACATTGTTCGTAGAGATGGAGATGAATACTTAGGGGTACATATATTTTGGGAATAGTGTCATATTTGGCTCTAGGACAATTGACTATATCAAGTGAGAGCTGAGAATATGACATGACAAAATCACTATTAGAGTCCCGGGGGACTTATGCTTGTTTTCGAAATTCACAGGGCCATATAAAAATAACAAAAAAGAAGAGAAATGCGAAGAGTAAAACAAATCAGGAAAATGAAATATTGCGAGCAAATACACACGTGGTACAACGATCAGCGCACATTGTTCCTTCCATCGTTTTTTTTTTTCCACTGACGTTTTCCTTCCATATTCTGCATTTGTCATAGCAATGTCTATGTATTTACTGAAATAGTGCTTCGAATTGTATACAAAGGAACGCATTGACATGGCAATCAGGTGGTCAAATAATTAGATGTTTCATCCTAAACTGAGAAATAGGAACGTTACTTCCCCTTTTGTGCAGTGAAACGTGATGGCTTGAAACTGCATGAGAATATTATAAGCAATGATTACTACTTACTGCTTGCGTTGGTATGCACCGCTGTTAGTTTTGCACATTCAATAAAAATATTTTGTTTTGCAATCATTTATGTAGCATATTGTTTTCCATGTCCTATAACACTCGCGTAACTGATACTCGGCTCGCATAAGCGGACGTGCGTGGTATAGAGTATAGAGTAGAGGCAGAATGCGTAAGCCTTAACATAAATCACTCACTCACTCGCTCGCTCACTCACTCACTCACTCACTCACTCACTCACTCGCTCACTCACTCACTCGCTCACTCGCTCACTCTACGCCTTTCGCCTGATAACAGGCTGAACTACATGTCCAGCTGTCAATCCTAAGCTCTGAAAGATATACCTCTCAAACGGATCACGTTGGCTGAAAATCTCGAAAGGGGAAGAGGAGGAATAAACTTAATTGATGCGGGCATTGGAAGGAGAGTTGAAGTGGCGCCATCTATGTTTCACACCGAGACGCGGAAGAGTGCGAAAGAAGGCATAGAGTTCTCCGCGAGAGGGCAGTGTTCCGTGGTGACGAGGCGAGGGTGCAGAGTAGAAGCGCACTTTGTTGATTTACACCCCACCTCTTGGGAAGCCATTGTCCACGTCGTAACACGTGCAATGCACCGGACGGAATCAAATACACACGCTCCAGTAACCAAAGACACTCCCCTTTCTTTCTTTCTTTCTTTCTTTCTTTCTTTCTTTCTTTCTTTCTTTCTTTCTTTCTTTCTTTCTTTCTTTCTTTCTTTCTTTCTTTCTTTCTTTCTTTCTTTCTTTCTTTCTTTCTTTCTTTCTTTGTGTTATTTTCACCAGACAAACCAAACAGGTTTGTGTGGTCGAGACTTGAGTGTACCACATTCGTACTGCACAGACGCTGCATGTTGCACTTACAAACCAACCCGGCTCCTTTTGCGACTCTCAAACAGGCTCGCTATTTGTTCTCATCCGGACATTCTCTTCCCTTTATTGCAGCGGGAGCTCGAAACCCCTGTCTCGGTCGAGATAAGAGGCCAACGGTTATGGTCCCCCCGGGGTACATTGACCCTCGTGAGGCGGGACGCGAGTACAGCAGGCGGCGGTGGCCGACTGCCGATCTCCAACACGACCTCTCCTCCACTTCGTGTCGGCCACAATATATACAAGCTGGAAGGGGGAGAGGCGAATAAGAGAAATGCGTCCGCCGATGTCTGAAATGGAAAAAAAAAAGAAGCGTCTCTTACGGCACTAACCGACACGACGATGGTCTCGACGGGATGGGGCTCGAAACCAGCGCGAGCCCACAGACGGATAGGCGACCACCAGATTCGAGAGGAGCCCAGTTGTAATGGATGGAGTGGAATGGCCGTCATAAAAGCGGCTATGGCCGAATCGGACACGCGGCAAGGAGGTTTGGAAGGGCGGGAAGAGATCGTGGAGTGTATGTTAGTGTGTCGAAATTTCGGTTGTAAGTTGATCGCAGCTTCTGGCCGCAGATCGGAATATTTTGAACATTTTGCAAATGAGGCTATACACCCACTGCCATCGTGCCCTAAATAATGGACGAGTTGCGCAATTTTTGTTGGCTGCCCGAAGAAACCATGCATGCATCGGCGCGCGAGAATTATGAGGAGTGTGTCGATACGTCGGGGGCGATTTGCTACTGAAGTGTGGAGTGGTAATAAGCGAAGATTCGAGGGGTATATCGCTAGTCGTTTTGCGTGTAACAATATCGATCAAGAGGAACATGATAATGCAGTGCCACAACGTGCCTTGCGGGGGGTTGTCTGGAGATAATTTTTGTTTGTTGGGGGTTGGCGAAAGGATCCTCCTCACCCGCGCACTCGTATGCAATGGGGAGTCTATGCAGTATATGCACGCCATGCGTATATGGCCCTATCACGCCACACAGTTTGATTAGTTTCTTACTCTACATTTTCCTAATATATTTAAGCCCTTGCTCCATGCACGTAATAGATTAGTGCTCTTTGAGCACCTCCATTTTGTAAGAGACCGCGGAAGCACTGTGTGTGAGGAAAGCCGCCCGGTGTTTACAAATCATGACATGGCCCCTGATTTGCTTATATGCTTCTCAACTTTCATGTCATTTACATCATCTTAACGTATTACTTTCTCCTTGGCAGGATTGGTAGACCAATCAATATACTTCAAGAATTCAAAAACAAGAAAGAGTGCTTTTGAAGATGGGTGCTTTTCAGTGAGTGTCTCCTTGCTCTTAAGAAAAAGCAGTTTCTCACAATTGATTATTGAACACAAAAACAGTAAGTGAAGTTGGTAAAAGGGGGAAAAACACAATACGGAGGTAGTGGAAGCGTGAAAAATAAAAGAATAACCGTGCTAAATGCGAAAAAAAAATATACTACAGGCAACCTAAAGGAAATTAACAAAGTTTAGCCCAACCCAGGGACTCGTGCGGACACCCGTGAATGCCATTCGCACATATGCTCTGGGAGTGTAAGAGCGCTCATGCCGACTCTACCTCCAAAGCGGTCCCTCAGAAACTCACTTCTCGCCGACCAGCAATCCAGCAGGCCCACGAAACGGCCGCCAATTACTCCCTGTCGGTCTCTTCGTGGTAGACACCCGCTACGCGCTAAGCGCGTCCTAGAGGACACAAATAATATTTTACCACCATGTTAAAGAATTTATCAATTATGCAGGAATTAAAATTGCAAAAAAATGTTGCGCGCGCGATAGTTTTATGTTGAATTCGAATGACGGAGTCGGAGCAAGTTTTTCCGCTCTTTCTGGGGCAAGTGTGTTGCGATAGCCGAGTGATGGCGGGAGTTAAGTGTTCCAATGAGATGCTCGGTGTGGATTCAGAGCGAGAGTGACTCCGAGAAGCAGGAAAAGTTGCTCCTCCGAAATCGGCGGAGTGGACTGGAACTCGGCGTGCCGTATGCTCCGGTGATGGTGACGGGATGGGGTGTTTGACCGCTGTGCGAGTGAACCCCAATACGTTTGCCCGCCTGGGGGTGCCGCCGCTGTCACGTGTTTCGGCAGTGATGGTGGACGACGTGGCCGACTAAGCAAATCAATTCGTCGCAGACAGCGAGCAACCGCGTGCGAGGAATTTGACAGTATAATTTAACAAAATGAAATACTACACGCAAGGTGTTCCGGGAAGCTCAAGGACTTCCGCTTCTGCCTTGCCCCCTATACTTGCTCCGGCAGCGAGTATTGTGTTCTAACCCCGGATTTGGAGGCGTTGCTTACGCCTGAGCCGAGTGCTCATTCGCGGAGTCCATCGCCTGCTCCGACTCCTCCACTAGAATTCCACAACAGAGTGAAGCTCTTTATTGAGCACAGAAGACATTTGCCTGGATGTGGGTGTCCCAACTTTAAGGTCAAATGCAGACTGAAGTAGTGCTGACGGTAGGCGACAGACATTGTACACGTACATACGGTGAACCCACCACGACACTTAAAGACTCAAATCGCTTAAATGGAACCAGCACTTGCGAGAGTCATACGCACTCGTCTTGTGGCGATTGTTAAAAGCGTCATCGTTGCTTGATAACCTAGAAGCGGTACTTGAATGTACATTTATCTGTTGATTACTTGTACTGCTAGTATAAGAAGCCTGTAAGTAGTAGGCGGGATACAAAGTGAACTTATACGTACCTACTACACAAATAACAAAGCGATATTGCATGTTACAAAGTATAAGTACTTGTGTATTGCAATGAATGACACCGCAGTAATTACACTACAAAAACCTCATGGACCAAAGACATGCATTAGCTCAAGAAATGACGGCCTTAATTGGGCTAAAGTTCACGTTGGAAGACTACGGCTTTTTTGTGTGTGTGCTAAATTTAAACGACATTCACAGTGGACATAACAAAAAATCTTGAAATATCTATACAGGGAAACTCCTTCGCGTTTCTCGGCCAGTGCACCCGACGGAACGTGTGTTCTTGTTGGCCCAATTTCACCACGACGACCTGTTTCAGTATCTTCGCGTCACTTCAGAACAAGCGCCGCCATTTTCACTTTTTCAACCTCAGTTGTACATACTTCGTCTGTACAAAGAAAGAAATAAGATCTATAATGCACCTGCAGCCGTCAAACATCAATCACAACATAAACGTGTTATGACAGCACGAAAGTAAGGGCCTTGTGTTCGCTAATGAATTACGCGAATGTGTTTCGACAGCAGAGACGGGAAGCAATTGGGCGTTTGTTACGTGGTCACGTTGCGACACTGTTGCCTATAGTCAATCTAAAAAAAACATAACACAGTATGCCTGGCTAGAGAAAACGCTTTCTCCGACGTGGGAGAAGAGAAAGCAGATGAGCATTGAATGCGCGCTGACTGAGTACGAGGCGTCTTGCCGATACTTCCCGATTGAATGGAAACCATTCTTGCTTTAAAAGTTAAAGCGGTTGCTTGAGTAAATAGAAAGGCTACTTTGGCTCAATTCGCCGAAAGAGATCGCTCTGATCTTGCAAAGGCATAATCTAATAAAGAAGTTTATACTTTGTTGCGTCGCGTCTGGTTCGGTGCGGTGTTAACGAAGGCATACTCATTGTTAAGGCCAACAGAGCCGCATGCAACTCGGGCGGCTGTGAGAAGTCGCTTGAGCACATTACATGCACTGTCCATACGATTATATATATAGCGATGTGTCAGAAGGGTCAAGCTTCCTCGTCTCCACGCAAGATCATTATCAAGAGAGAGAGAGAGAGAGAGAAAGAGAGAGAGAAAGAAAAAGAAAAAATATCAGAAATGTAGGGCGGTTAACTAGACTAAGTTAAGCTTGCTACCCTACACGGGGGAGAGGGGAATGAGGGAGAAAAGAGAGAGAGAGGAGGAGGAGATACACAATGCACATAACACGCACATCGCACACACAGTTCAGGTTTCACAGGTGGTCGCACAGTGACGTTGCCCTCAAGAATTGTATAAGGGCCCACCTTTTCGTGAATGCACAAAGACACGAAGGGGCTGTTCAACTAATTGAACAGGACCCAACTTCACGACCGTCTGTGAAGAAGACCGAACTTCACCAGTGCGAGTTCGTGTTGCGTGTGTTCACCTTACTGTTCATTTCACTTGCTCTTACTTCTCTATCTCTAATCCTCTCTTTGTTCCACCTTACGTGTAGTGCATTCAACCAAGCCGAATCTTCGCGGACCTTTCTGCTTTTCGTCTTCGTTTCTCTCTCTTTATACTTCGTTATTTTATACTAAATAAATGATGCAGGAACATACAATTATCTGTATATGCAAATACCGTTACAAACGTTTCTTCTTGCTTCGTATTGAACTGAGATACAAATTGCTCAGTTTGCACACTTGGGTAAGAAACAACTTACGCACAACACGTGCGCACAAAGTAGACAACAGAAAAAAAGAAAAAGTTAAAAGGAAAAAAAAATACGCCTTCTCCCACAAAAGGGAACAATGAGTAGCATGCGAAGCAGCGCGTGGGTCGACTAAATGTTTCGTTCATCGCGGGCACCTTGCCCGATTTGAACGCGTCCTTGAAAGTGGAACACACTATTAATTCACTGTAGTTTCATCGCGCGTCTGCAGAATCTCGTTGCCCGACGCCATTACGTGAAGGTGATGAGAGCGGCCACAGCGCTTGACTGCGCTAGAGTGTGAGTGCGTTGTGGCAGTGCTTGACTGTGTCTGCGGTGTGTTTGTGTCGTGTGCAATGTCCATCTCCGGCACCCTCTTTATTTCTGTTACGCCCTTATTTCCTTCTCTCCACGTGTAGGATAACAAATTGTACTTAACTTTGTATTAACAAGCGCTCCTCGACTCGAATTTCATCCGTTAGTTGACAAAGTCGAGCCCTGCACCACTGGTCGACTGAAAATGACGCAGCGCTTCTGACGGATCGCTGCATATTACCGCTAATGTCAGTGGACTTGGTCTGCACAGAGACAGCGCTCCCATCAACTTTCTGAAGTCAAGGTGAAGCGTTGAGTGAAGAACTGTCTAGATTTTCTCTCGTATTCTAGAACGTCCCTTCACTCAATGCTTCACCTTGACTCGAGAAAGTCGATGGGAGCGCCATCTCCTGGCAGAGCAAGTAACATCGTATCAGCGATACCCTGCAGCGATTCTTGAGAAGCGCGGAGTCATTATCACTCGAGCAGCGGCGCAGTGCTCAGCCCTGTCAAGTGAAGGACGAAATTCGGGTGAAGGAGCGTTTGCGAACACGGGGGTTAGTCTAGTTAACCTCCCTACATTTCTTATGTTCTTTCTCTCTCTCTGGTAGTGCTTAAGTGGGCTTAAGTGCGCTGTTGCACATGCGCAGTAGGGGTGGTTACGCACACCGGATTGAGCTTCGCCATAAGCTGTTTCACATCTGTAAGGTGTCTTCAGACACACATAAACGGACGAAAAATATTAGAAAACTGGGGAGAGGTGAAACATGTAGGGAAGAGTGTTTCAGCTCGCCTAAAGTGAAACATGGGGATTAACGGGGCATGCAGTGCTTTGAGAGAAGTTTCTTTGATGAGGCACTGATGGTGGCCAGCTTGAAACCGGGCATCTGGAGAAGCGTGTTCCTGTCCACTAGCGTCACCAGAACCCTGCGTTGGAATGCAGTTTACCCTATAAGTTGCTTCATCTTCTGCTTCTTCTTCCCTGCATGCCCAGTTTCAATTCCCCACGGCGTGTAAGGAAGGGTGTTTCAGCCCGTCTAATGTCATTGGCTATTTGTTGGAATAACTGTTGCCTTCTTCATTTTTAGTGGACTATTCGCGAAGGGTGGGATTTGCCCAATTTTGTGAGGCACATGCTCGTTTATGATGGCCCGTGACTGTATGACACAGTATATCGCCCCCCCCCCCCCCCCTCAAGTCGAAACTATGGCCACACATGCAAGTCGTTACAAGAGAGAGTAAGAATGCTTTGATGGATTTCTAAGCTTGCGATATTTCCCGATCTCGATGGTGGGCTCAAGCCTATGGGTTGAAACAGACGGGCGGTCGCTCCAACTGTTGGTGTATACCCAATTCAGTCCGCGCGTCTCCCCGATGGATGGCGTGGAAGGTACGCGGCTGGATATTTTGAGCCATGGCAACAACTCGAGACCCACAGGCAACAACTTAGACATTAAGTTTGTTCGCTTAGAGTTGGACCAGGTTCGACACGAAATGACCGAATCAATAATTGGTTGCTTGTAAATAATGACGAACTAATTATATACGGCCATAGAGTTATGCGTTAGTAGAACAAGAAAAGGCGGCCGAACGAGAGTTTGCACGAACTGTAGGCGATTAACTGAAGACTCCTCTTCGATATTTATGGAACAGGAGTCAAAATTTGATATTGATTTTTCTCGCGCCTGCGTTGAAAAAAAAAAAAACCTGTTTCGACCACGTTAGTTTGGCGTGAATAAGCATATTGCAAGCTTCCACAGTGATCTGATCGGTGACATATTGAGAGCAATAAAAAGCAAAGGAGAAAGTTAATAGTAGGAACTGAGTGATCGAAACCAATTAATTTGGTCCACAATAGACGCAAGTAGACTCGACAACTTCAGGGGAAAAATGTTTTGTCTTCTAAATGCTACACTATGAAATTCAGGAAACACCTGTAAAGAGATATTTGTAAGTGAGAGTAAAAAAAAAAAACGGTAGAAGGAAGACAGGATGCTTGGCTACTCTGTTTTTAGGAAAAGGAAAGCATATGCCAAAGATAGAGTCTAGAAGACACTAGACATTGATGACAATATTCTTGTATTGAATAAACACATCAACGCAATCACTGCATTGGGACAACACGTCATTCGCTCATGTTTTCTTAAGAAGCCACAGAAACATCCTCATAGCGGCTAGCGTTGAAGTTCAGGTAAGTCAGTAGCCTAGAACATTTGCTTTCCGCGTGCACAGATTGTTAGGAACTCACTGATAGTCACTGTCTGTTCAATGAGTCCCTGAAAATACTCCATAGAAATTCCAGCACGCTTAAAAATAGGGCGCCAGCACACAACTGGCATTTTGTTTTATTTTTGCATTAAACGAAATTTTTGCAGCGTTACACAGCCGCGTATGAACCATAGTTTGGTGATTGAATGCACGACTCAAGTTCCGAAACTGTGCACGCGATATTGAAGATATACCTTAATGACGGAATAACGGAACGAATACATTCAAGTTACATCGTTTATCAAGCTTCATTCGAAATCTGAACGGCGGCCCACCTACTATAAATACTAATTTTTGCGGTTCAACGCCCCAAAACCACCATATTATTATGAGAGACGGCGTAGTGGAGGGCTCTGGAAATGTCGACCACCTGGGGTACGTTAACATGCACCTAAATCAAAGGACACGGGCCTCAAGCATTTACGCCTCCGTCGAAAATGCAGCCGCCGCTGCTGGGATTCGATCCCGCGACCTGCGGATCAGCAGCCGAGTACCTTAGCCGCTAGACCACCGTGGTGGGTGACCTGCGTACGTTAACACACTAATTAGCACGTATACTTGGTTTTAACAAGTTACATTTACAAGTGACGAGAATCTTTACATTATATTTGCCGAATTCATAAGCCTAATTATTGATCCGGTATTGCGTGAGGTCCTTTTATAACATGTTTTGTGTGATGATGCTTATTTCAATGGGCGTAAAATGCCACAAGCCATAACATTTACCACACTTAATGTGACCACATTTCTCAGATTGTTTTCTAAAACCTGAGCAAGATCATCAGGAAAATATCCAAAGTAATCTATAGCTTAGTTGACAAGAATAAATAAATAAATAAATAAATATGTAATTAAATAGAAAAATAAACAAATAAACCAAAGTTTGCGACGTCAAAGCAACGTGGAAACGTTAAAATATCGGCCCGCAATCGAAATAATAGTGCTTGGACTACGTCGCCTAACCGCGAAGGTAATGAGCACAGACTTTCGGAAGAGTGGATTACGAAACTAACTACCTAATTTTTGCATTTCTCCCTTGGTACATTTTGAAAGTCGCGCAAGGATACCGCGAAGCGTTTGAACGCCATGATTCTAAAGCGCCCAGCACCTTCGGATGCAAGGTTCATCGCCCACCGAGGTGGCAGGCTATTGTTGAGTGCCGCGGGCAAGATGGAGAGACGACCGGTGCTTGCAGGCGCCAGGGTGCACGCAATACATCTAGATTACTCCTCCGTCAGCTTGCGCCTGGTCGGCGAAAAAAAAAAAAAAAAAGACTGCACCGGCTGCTGCAGAGTAAGATCGATCCTCTGCAGATGTCCCAGCTTTGGCGAACAAAAGAAGCATCCAGAGAGCCAGGTCGAACCCTTTTACTCGCCTGAGGCGTCCTTGAATTTTCACGCACGGGTGCTACTTTTATGAACTCCTGGCGGACCCTTTTACCTTGCTCTGCTGACACAAGGAGAGGTGTGGAATCTCAGTTGAATGTCAACCACGTTTTGTGTGTTGACATTCTGAGAGGGCCCTGTCGTCGCCACAAAGGTCGCCGAAGCTTCGATGACGGTTTGGTTTCATTTGTCGATAACGATGAACCTTTCGGTCGTTAAGGATAAAGGAGTTGTTAAGGAGATAGGAGATAACAAAGTGACAAAAGAGATAACAAAGCAACGTCACAACTGTCATGATTTCAATGCCGTTTAAATTGTTTCAATGCACTCCGGTGAATAAAAGTTAGCCCATTTCGTTCTATAAAACCATGCACAAAGCAGTGTCACAGGTTATATTGAATAACACAATTAAAAAGTCCATATCTACATGGCATCTGAGAAATACGAGCCAACAGAAAGTTTCTGTAATATTATATCTGAACAAAATAATTTAACTGTAGCAGATGGGTGCACACGCGTTAAGTGGTATTGCGTGTGAACAAATAAAAGAGTGCCAGACCAGAAACAATTGATTGATTGATATGTGGGGTTTAACGTCCCAAAACCACTATATGATTATGAGAGACGCCGTAGTGGAGGGCTCCGGAAATTTAGACCACCTGGGGTTCTTTAACGTGCACCCAAATCTGAGCACACGGGCCTACAACATTTCCGCCTCCATCGGAAATGCAGCCGCCGCAGCCGGGATTTGAACCCGCGCCCTGCGGGTCAGCAGCCGAGTACCTTAGCCACTAGACCACCGCGGCGGGGCAGACCAGAAACAAGTGTTCGTCATTCAGTTATTCAATGAGATCGAAGCTAAGATTTTATGTACACCAATTACATCAAGGTGGGCTTTTTAAAGCGCTGCAGTTTTTGGTGCCCTAATATATTTTGAAATTATTCCTTTGAACAGGCCGTTGCAACTCGCACGTTTGTATAATAAATTGGCTGTTTTTTATTTAAGCAACAGTGTGCCATATGACAGAAAACACCAAAAAAGAAAGCAACCACAATGGCTTAATTATTTTGATCTGACGGTTTTTTTTTATCGTTACTGCATGGACTGTATATTGCTATGGAGCACACTGCAACATTTATGATAATTATCTACTCTCCAACACAATGAAAAAAATAGACTTAGTTTCTTGACACACATATAACAACTTAGTGATCTTGGTAAGTCTGCTTGGAAGATCCCCATCTGTTGGTTAGCTGAATGTTTCGTTTCATAGTGGTCACTCAATAGCTTCATTAAATACTCTTCTTTCCTCAGCTGAAATACAACGTTATAACATTTCAGAAAATGCAAATATTGAAGCTAGCGAAAAACTGATCGCGCACAATAACTTTCTTGAACGTACTTCTTCAATTGAAACAGTACGGAAGGCAAGCCTTATTTTAATTTCTTCTGTTTTTCTTCCTGCAGAAGAATGCCATACTGAGTATGGCCGTAAGCAATTTCATAAGGCATTTGTCCAGTTCGCGGAGATGGAGGATCAAGTTAACCATAGAATGGAAAACTATGAAGCTTATTCATTGTGTCTATTCACCCGAGTTCTTCATTCGGTAATAGTTTCCCTTTCTCTTTCAGGCATTCATATTTAGTGTGATTAGCGTTTGTTTGTTGTTGTCGTTGTTGTTGTTGTTGTTGTTGTTGTTGGCGCACAAATAAGGTCCCGGCTACGTTTTAGCTCTTGAAACAGGTAAAGAGACAAGTAGTAGGATAGGGACAAACATATAAAACACACATAGGGTAAACATCACTTTCGTGATGCAATAAAAGTCCCTAATGTCTCCATAGTGACGTTGGAGACCGGTACTCATACATATAGGCAAGATTATAGTCAAGAAGTCTTAAGCAGGACATGCATGTCAGAAGTATAGAAATACGAAACACTATACAGGCAGCCTTAAGACAATAAGAAAATAAATACACAAAAAGGCCCGATTAATGTCTCTAGTCATGTTGGATATGATTAATCACATATAGGCGACATTCCAGTCAACACGTCTTAATAAATAAGACATGTATGTAATAACTAAAACATACACAGTGATACAAGCGGCGTTAGGGTAAGAACATAAAAATAGATTATTAATTGCCAGTGATGTCGCTACTTTATAGAAAGCGCTTTAATGCGCTTATATGCGCACATCTGTTGGCCCGTCACATCTGCTCATTATGCATGCTAACATAAAGCGTGGCTTAATTAACATGCACTGACTTCAATGTTACTCCCTTTGAAAACACGACTTAGGCAGTTCATAAGCTCCCATTAGTTAGTTGGTGCGAAATTCATCTTCAAGATGATGTTTTAGCAGTAATGACCCATGTGCGTAAGGTTATAATCAATCGTTCAGTTTCATAACGTGAGCATTTGGGAAAAGTTCACTGCGTGGAACTCTTCGAAAACACTGCGTAACATTAGTCTGCAAGCTGCAAATAATAGTTGAAGATAAATATTTCAAGACAATCAAAATGTATGGTTATGAAAGTTCATGTCGCGGTTAGGTTGTCTCTCAGTGTAACTGCAACTGTCAAATTGTTATGACTCGATTGAACCACCTGAATTACGCATTGCAGCGTAAGCTGTTGTGAGCTCTCAATAACGGCTTATTTCGGTGGCTATATGTTCTTCGACCCTACCAACGCCGCCAGTGACCGTCGAAGCTGTGACGCACAATGAGAGAGAGAAAAAAGAAAAGTAGGTTTTGAGGTGAACTCGAACCCAGGAATTCGGCGTTGCATGCAGATGTTATCGAAAGAGCCACGCTTGTGCTTGAAACCTTCTTTATAATAATATTATAGATGTTTTTACGTTTCATAACCATCATACGATTGTGAGAGACAACGCAGTGGAGGGCTCCGAAAACTTTTACCATCTGGTGTTCTTTAACGTGCAGCGACATCGTACACGAGCCTCCACCACCTCACCTCTATTGAAATGCGACCGCCATAGCCAGGAATGAAACCACAACCTTCGGGTATGCAGCCGAGAACCATACCCATGGCACCACCGTGGCAGAATATTTTTATTTGGTAAGGGAGGCAGGAAGACTTTACGAAGCATCACCGATGGTGATGAGGTATCGTGTTATATGTAAAAAGCTCATAGGCTCCCATGTTCTATAACCGAAGACGATTCGAAGGCAATCGCCATCTTGTTTTTCTTCTCGGGGGTTGTATAAAGGAGGAGAGAACACGACGGCTTCACATTCCACTGCCAAGCGCCATCTTCATTTTCCTTTCTTGAGATCGCGTGGTTTCCGGCTTTGCTCGCCACCCAAAGAAGTGCGATACAACGGCATCAAGTGGTGTTTCTTAACGTGACACCCCACCAGTATTAGTGATGACTTCATGACGTCACAAATTCATGCGATCTACGCATTTGTGATGACCTCGTATGGTGAAGTAATCACGTGATGATTATTTACACCACTCGTCCGGACACCACCAGGTATAGTTACTGCCGATGGTCAAATTTCCTGTTTGATGGGCATATAAGGCTTTAATATTGCGTGGCAGAAGACTAGAATCAGACTGCAGGTGCCACGGCATGTTGTTTAGCTAACGAGTCGGTAATTCAAAGCTTTCGATTCATTACTTGGGGCACAGCAATGATGATTCGTCATCCTCGTTTGCCGCAGCTGCCACAATATGTGCAGCTGTGTGCGTACAACATATCAAAACGTTAGCTTGAGCGGCATTCGCTGTTCAATTATTTGTTTTAGTTGGTTAAATAGACTAACTTCTAGTTCTAAGTTCAAGTCTGAAGCCCCGTCGCGAGAATCCACGCCACTGCACTGTACTGCGGTGCACTTGATCCCCCAGCATCACCCCCACCCTTCGTTACGTAGCGGTACGGTGGTTGCGATGGCACTCCAAAGTGGATTGAAATTAGGGCTAACTCCGAGTATAGAGGCTATAACGCCGCGAACGCATCCCTCAGAGTCAAGAAAAATGACGACAGCTCGTTCGAAGCGAGGAAAAAAAGGGAGAGAAAGAGCGCGTAGGGGTACCGTCGCACTTCTACCAGTTTGCCGATTTACGTCACTGACGTCAGTCTAGCAGGGGTTATCAACCTCACGAGCAAGAAGTAGTTATATATTTCGGGTAATAGCAATGCTTCAGCGGCACTTCTAAGCTCTGATTAAGTGCACAACCAAGTCTTTAATCATGCTTTAAGGAAAGAAGTCAAACCTCATAGAGGGCTTCGTAAGCATGGAACCTAAACTGCGAACTGCGGAGTTTTGCCTTTTAAACAATTTTTCTTTTTTTTTCGTGCAGAGATGAGTAAAATTGACGCAGTCCTTCCCACACACGAACTAATTAGACATCTAAGTTAAACTTCAGTTAAATAATATGGAGACCCATTCTTGCTTCACGGTGCTTAGATTTCAACAGCTAAGCTCCTAAAGGTATCGGTGAGCGCCACAGGTGGATATGCACCGTCAAAAATTGGGCAAGCCCTGCTAGCTAGTACAGCAGGCGCCAGCGTTTAACGAAGATTCTGCTCGATGAAGTGGAGCAGTTTCAGCACGTGAAAACGAAAGCAAATAAGATAGAAAGAGAAAAAGTTGAGATAGATAGTTAAGAGAGAGAAATCCATAAAAAGCAAAAGGAAGATAAAATTGAACGAAATAAAGGAGAAAACGAAGTAAGTGAGATAGATAGACACAGAGAGATAGACAGGAAAGAAACAAATGAAGTGTTTGACAAATACCGAGAGCAAGAAAGAAAGAAGAAATGAAACAAGGAAAGGAGTACAATGAAGGTAAAGCAGAATGAGAGCAAGAAAAGAAAGAGAAGTAAAGAAAAGAGTGCAAGAGAGAGAGAGAGAGAACAATATTGGAGAGAAAGAAAAAAGGTAGAAAATAGATGCAAGAAAGAGATAAAAATAGAGATAAATATTGAATTTTAACGTTCCCAAGCTACCATTTGACAATGAAAGACGCCGTAATGGACAAACTGGGGTTCTTTAACATGCCCCCAAATCTTGAGCACATGGGCCTACAGTACTTTCGCCTCCATCGAAAATGTAGCCGCTGCATCCGGGATTAGATCCCGTGACCTGCAGGTTAGTAAGCCGAGTACCTTAGTCACTAGACCACCGTGGCAGGGCCCAAAGAGAGAAGTTTAAAGCCTAACAATTACTACACTTTAAAAAAACATCGAGTAAAAAGGGTGTCTTTCTGTCCCACAACAATAATCGTCACCAGGCTTGCGTGCGCTTACTTTCTTGAAAACTCGGCGCTGGCCACTTTCCAATCGAGAATGCAAGGCAACCCTGATAATTGGCATGTCGATCGTGACCGGAATGTACAGGGCGTGGGGCGATAGCGCAAGGATGAAACGCAATATAGATGACGATTATTGATGTGGGACAAAAAGACACCCTTTTTACTCGATGTTTTTTTTTAGAGTGTAAGCACATCACCCAAATAGTTCATTTTTCAAAATACTAATCGACGGAAAGAGTTAACCAAAAGAAAAAAAAAAACTTGGAAAAAGCGCTTTTGAGGAACTAAGTCGGGAACGCTTGATTCGTGATTTAACCCCGAACCTAAAGACTGTCGAGAAATAAAACTAAAAAAAATCGGCAGATCCCACGCACCTGGGAATCGAAGTTATGCGAAGCATGCGGAGGGAAGGTGACCATGTTTCAATTTTATTGCGTTACACGTCATGAAATAACGCTAAATGTGTCTACAAACGTTGCACGGACAGACATATGTTGAAGAGTTGCAGATGCTTAGATAACCAGTTGTTTGCACTTGCGCAACGACGACAACTGAAACATGCCTATTAGCAATATTAGAAGCTGATATGAAGCGCTGATGCTCGCGAAGATGCTGGCTCTGGACACTGCTACATGAATCAACTTCAGCGCGTGGCAACTAACAACAATGGACGTTAACGTGACGTATCAAAAAGTACATGTGTAATGTTTATAAAATTGGGTAGGCAGCACTGCAACCGTTATTGACATTTCAAGAAGATTAGCACCCATCTGAATAGTAGTTCCGAGATATGGCGTAGCTTTGTGGTAAAAGGCATCATTGCCACGCAGAATGCTTGGGTTCAATTCCAGCTGGGGCTCTGAAATTTATTGTTTGAATTAAGCGGGTTGACGCTACCGATGTCGAATATTTCTTAACGCTCGCGCGTCGAAATTGCCCATGTGTGTTTTCGTCGTTCCTCAGTGTAAATTAGGTGTAAGTCACCTGTGGCACATACTCGCATACCAGGGACACATACACGCCCATGGGTATGTGCCACTGTCTGGCGGCAAGTGTTTGACGACGTGCGCGATGGGATTGTGGCAATATTCATGTCTTGACCAGCGTGTCATATTCGTCAAATAATCTCACCCTCCCACGCTAATTTTAGTTCACGTTAAATTTAGGGGGTGACCACGAGAGCACCCATACGTAAGCGGATAGATGGATATATACGCTCAAATTCACCGAAGTTCGCTAAGAAATGCTTCGCATTTAAAAATGGAGGCTGGTGGTTTCGCCCGAGCTTAAGAACAACAATACAAAAAAACTAGATGCGGGGGTTTGCCACCTTTCCTTAGTTTGTCACGTATGTAGTCTTAGAGAAACATAGAAGCGATCCGTGCAAACATATAATGGAAAACTATGATCTAGCGGATTCTGAGCTAGACCCGAGACTTTTCAAGATGCTTCTGTAACGCGTCATAGCTGGGGCTCGATTACCATATTTAGAGGTACGGTTTAAAAGCTGGCAGAGAGAAATACAAGAAGAAAGGCTATAGAATACAGATGAGCGAAATACATCCCCAGCGTGAACTTACTTGATAAGTTATCTTTCTCGTCCCGTGTTATAATGTGGGAATTATTTGAGATAATCTAGTTACTAAAGTATTTCATGCAGCGAAACGTGCATCGACCAGTTGAGTAATACAGTATAAAATTCGCGCTTTGGAGAAACACCAAGGGAAAGATATATTCATAGTTTCACCTCTTCTTATTAAAGCACTGAGATCAACGGCACTAAAAAGTTAGAGGCATATATGCAAAAAAGGATATTGAACGCTAGCTCTGCGTCAGGACATAGATGTTGACCGCACTTGCTTTTGTCTGGGTAGGCAGAGGAAAATGAAAATGAATACAGAAAGGTGAGCCGTATATTATCGGGTTTGGAGGTGGTGGTGGTGGTGATGTTGCCACAGGCGGGGTTAGGCTGGCAGACCTGGCCACCAATTGCTCCGACTAGGTGACTTTTTTTATGTAGTTCAGCTTACCATAGATCGGTTAATCATGTCTCTCGGAGAAAACGTAAGAGTAAGTTAGTCACTTGTTTTCGCATTAACCGCACACTTGCCGGAAACACAATGTCCTCGCGGAATCCATGAGAGAACCCTCGTTTCTTCATGCTGCCAATTGATGTCTCTCCTTCACAGCAGAAATGCCTGGACGACCAGATATAGCGCTGAATTCCTCGACTTCATTGCATTCAGTGCAGAGTGGGGAGGGAGCGCCCCTGACTTTAAATAACCACGCAGAAGTGTGTGGTGATCGTGTTCTTATTCTGCATAGCAGAGTTGACTCGTCCCAATGAGGGCCTCTTGTGACACGAGGCTAATGGGGCGAATTCCAGAGATAGCCGAAATGGCATCGAATCGTGTGTTTTAGTAGTAGTTGGTTCATAGGAGCTGGTTTTCTAGCCTGAAATGGTGTGGATAATAGGGGTTGAAGAGAGAGCTAGAAAAAAAATGAGGTGAAGATAAGCAGGTATTTTATGAAAGCTGTTGCTCCGTCAAGCCTTCCTACCTGATTGATCGGCTTGTTTGCTTCAGAAAGGAAAAACTTACCACCGTAATGCACAGACTGTCATGGCAGTGTGGCTGGAAGTTACGTTTAGGATCTTGTGCGAACCATGCGGAGATAATTAACACGTCACATAGACTGCCTAGTACAGCGTTTCATTAGCGTTTCAGTAATCTGTTTCATTTGACATGGTCTGTGCAAGTCGGCCACCCAAAAATGACTTGATTTAGCTCATTTGTGGGGCAAGAAAGGCGCCAATACATTGACATCATTGACCTCAAAATTGATGGTGCTGAAAAAAAAACTAACCACTAAAGGTTATATAAACAGTGGGCTTATTATCTGGGGCTTATTATCTAAGAGCTTAATTGAAGCAAAAGTAGATTTGAAGAAAAGAGGAAATTGGATAAAGAAGTCTCATCAAAACCGAGTTTCCTGCGTATAAGAAAACATATATAGAGGCCAAAATAAAAATTAAATCTTTCAGAGGTAGTAACGTCAAGGCGGAGACAATTTAAGAATGCCACTCAAATCGTACCTCTGAAGTTTTAGGGGCGAAGCTTCTTATAGCGGCACCCGTTCGTGCCCCGTAGTATGTGACAAGTATAAAATTTTGACCTCCACGGTGGTGCTGGTGAGAGACTTCTTCTGTGTGTTGTTGAACAATAAAAAGTAGTGCTCAATGTACATGTCAATGACTGCTAATGGGGAATGAAAGACAGGAGCATTCGGCTTTTAGTTAACGCGCAGGCTGCGATCACCATTAGCAGCCATTAGCATGTACATTGAGCACTATCTGACAAGAAAGGGTTGCTACGTTATACTCGCTGGGTGTAACCTCCTTAGCTTTAGAAAGGTTTAGCGAGCGTTGAGCCGCAGTGCCATGAATACAATGAACTTGTATATACCATGAATGAACTCGAGGTGGTTAAAAATGGGGAGTAGATACGAAGCGCAAGCCATAAGAAAGTGAAAGCCGAATTCTCAGCCTCTCATTTCCCATTAGCAGCCATTGGCATGTACCTTGAGCACTATCTGACTGAAAACGTTTGCTACGTCATACTCGCTGGGCGTAACCTCTTTGGTTTTCGAAAGGTTTAGCGAGCGTTCGGCCGCAGTGCCATGAATACAGTGAACTACTATATACCATGAACTCGAGGTGGTTAAAGGTGGGAAGTGGACCCGAAGCGCAAGCCGTAAGAAAGTGTGCGTGTGCCACCTCTCGTTTAGTCCTTGGAATGTCCGCTGGATGGCGGTGCTTCTATATGGGGAATATATGATGAAAAGATGCGAGATGGTGGTACTTGGAGTGTTGAATAGATGGACGAACGGACACATAGACAGATGCATGGATGGACGCATGAACGGACGCAGGGGCAGCTGCATGGACGAACGCAGGGACGGACGCACGAACAGACGCACGCACGGACGGGCTGATGGACACATGGACGGTCACACTGACGGACGCATGGACGGACGGAAGCAAGAACGAATGGACGGACGAATTCTTCGCCCCACTCTCCATCATTCACTCCATGGATATGCTGCCATTTTTTGTTTCTTTTTAATGAATATTAGCACTTAAGCTCAAAAAGCAAAATGAACAATTGACACCCTCACAAGCAGTAATGGGTCGTCTCGCTTTTACCAGAAACTGCATAACAGAAGTTCTTCCAATCAAGCTATGAAGACCAGAAAAAAAAAAGGGAAGAGAGACGAGTTTTTAGTGGTGTTTATATCATTTTTTTATTTGCACGAAGGAAGAGCATTTAAAAAAACAATGCCTTCGTGTTTGTACAGTTATGGAGACCGTGCCTTTCAGCGGTACAGGTGTACCCTCTCAGGCAACTCGGCTTTACAGATTAAAATTTGGCACTCTATTGTTGCCTAAGAAGGAACCTTGAAAGGAAAATCAGTCCAAGTTTAAAGGAATACGGAGCAAAAATTGCAAAAAACTTACGATACATCGAATTTATACTCGGAAGATGCGGCTGTTCCGATCAACTGAGTTCATTTCCTGTATTTTTGAACAGTTCGCTGTATCTTTTGATGGATTCTCAGGGGAGCAGGAGTTGAACGCGAGCGCGTGCCGTGACGTCACAATCACCGATGGGCATGCGGGGTGCACGTTTTCCTGCCCACTTCCTTTTCTCCCCATCTCCTTTCATCCCACTCTCCCTCTTACACGAAAGCGTTGACGTTTTCCCCCATTTGGGAGCATTGTTCACTACCGGTGTTGTTCTTACCGGTTCTGGAAACCATAGGGGGGGGGGGGGGGGCTGAGCGAGTCGAGAGAGACGCGGGTGGCGGCGGGTATGCCCGTTTCGGATGTTCGTGACGTCACCAAACGCCATCTTTTGTAGTGGCCCTCCACTAAGGCATCCAACCTAATCGGACAATTATTTTATCATTTTACATAGGTTTACCTTATGACAGTACCTCCCGAGGCATCTTGCTCAGATTTCTGTTACGGAGCAAGGGCAACCGCGTGAAGACTCGCTAAAGCTATCAACGCTTTCAATGTAATGCGGCTTCATGTGAAAATGCAGCTGAGAAGAGGAACTACCAACGGAAATATCTGCACAGTGGTTTGATTCAGTGAAAGAGGCCATGCATGCAGTAGACTCAAAGATAAAAAAAAGGCGTCAACCAAACTGCTAAACAGTCACACTCTCAGCTGATCCGCTGACCTTTTTTTACCAAGGCCACGATGGGAAACCGGGTGGCAATAATAATAAAAAAAGGTTGCGCTCCACGCACCAGCATTTCTGTATAGAGAGACAACAGCCTAAAGATAGCTCCTTCTCTTGTCTGTTTTTTGCCATGTCGTCGAGCCACCAGCCGTTCTTCGTTCCTGCTGTCCCTGTACGCGGCAGAGAAGAAGGTAAAGGGAAAACATTTCGCGGGGAGTGTATAGGGAGAGTTCCTCCGCATCCTCTCTTTCGATTGGTCCTCCCGGGGGCGCGCGCTCGCGCCAGCCACGAAGCCTCGCGAACACGCGAACTCCCCACCAGCCTCTCTTCGCGAACCTCCTCTCTCGAGCGAGGGCTTCCCTTTCTTCCCCTTCGCTCGGCGCGGCGTCAGCGGCGGCCCGGGTTTGAAATCGGGACCAAAACTCCTCCGACAGTTTCCCGGACAGGACGCGTCTCTTCCACCCGTTTTTATCCGTTCTTCTCGGAGCTTTGCGCGCTTCGCCCGTTATGACCTGCTGACAGCTACCCTGGGAGAGCAGGAACGTCAGTGACAGACGGGACGTGGTGGTGGCTTTCGTGCAGTGCAGTGTCGGCCTCCGGTCGGAGCAACTTGGCTACGGACCATGGCCTACGACATGGACACCAGTTCCTCCTCGGAGTTGTCAGCCGACGAGTGGTCGTCGAGAAACATTACCGGAGCTGGTGGCGGTGACAACAGCTCGCCGCAGTACCTCTCAGAAGGCGAGGAAGAGGAGCCGCTAACCACAGTGGTCGCCATGACCGTCGTGTACGCGGTCATCCTCGTCACCGGCGTCACGGGGAACGTCTGCACGTGCATCGTGATCGCGCGAAACCGGTACATGCACACGGCGACCAACTTCTACCTGTTCAGCCTGTCCGTGTCGGACCTGCTGCTCTTGCTGCTGGGCTTGCCGCAGGAGATGTACCAACTGTGGCGCAAGTACCCGTACGCCTTCGGCGAGGCCTTCTGCGTGCTCCGAGGCCTGACGTCGGAGATGTCGACCAACGCTTCAATTCTGACGATCACGGCGTTCACGGTGGAGCGTTACGTGGCCATCTGCCATCCGCTCAGGGCCCACACCATGTCCCAGCTTCCGCGGGCCATCCGCTCCATAGTGGGGATATGGATCGTAGCCGGCGCGTTCGCCGTGCCGCTAGCGCTACAGTTCGGCATAGTGTACCAGCCTACCGCGGACGGGTCGGGCTTCTTGCCGGAGACCGCGGCGTGCATGCTCAAGCGGCCCGTGGAGCACGCATTCACCGTGTCTACGGTGCTTTTCTTTGTGCTGCCCATCAGTGTGATTTCGGTGCTGTACATCCTGATTGGTCTCCAGCTTCGCCGCTCAAACGCGGCTACGCGACGCGACTGCTCTCCGGATATGAACGGCAAGAGCCACCATCCGAGGAGTAACGCCATGGTCCCCATGCGCACACCGAGGCAGTCCGGTGGAGGGTCCAAGCGTGCCGTAGTCAAGATGCTAGGTAGGCCTTATTATTTTGTCCGTGCATAAATTACGTCTTTTCTTTTACATATTCACAGCTGAAGCTTCGAAGTGTTCGTTTTTGATGCTACCTTATAAGGTGTTGACGAAAGTAGAGGCGGGAGACATTGAGAGAGGAGACGTGGAAGAAGGCAGAGAGCACTAGATGCCCTCAGTGTCTGCCACGTCAACGTCTGAAAGAGGGTGCCCTAGTGTATTTCGGGAAGATGGGAATAGCAGGACGCTTTTTCTGTGACGCTTGAAGGAACTCGGTTTAGAGTTCCCTCCTTCTCCACTAACTCCTCCTCCTTTCCCCTCTACCCACATACATTTCTCAGCGTTTCTTGCGAGCACATTCAACGCTAGCCTATGAGACAGTTCTTTGTGGGATTGCAGTTATAGCCACGGGCAGATAGCTGCATGAGATCTTTTCTTTTTTTTCATTTATAATCTATGATTGCCCTGGCCCAGCATAAACAAAAAAGTAACATAACATTTGTCCCAGCCTATTATGCTGTATATTGCTTACTATCACTTAAATTTGTTGCTGAAGGCCCGAGGTTCTGGGACTTTGCAGTAAACATTTCCGTTTCATTCTTGTATTTGTTTCACCATTGACGCCAGAGCGAGTGTACACCACTCGCTCATGACTTTTAGGAATTTATATTGATGAATAGCGATTTTATGCATCAGTGCTGCAATATTGAATAGAAAGAACCAGGTATTTGTGAAGTACACTGGCGTGTCTTAGTGTTATTCTCGAAAGCAATACGCACTACGACAAATGTTGAATGGATGGTTTTGATAGTCTGGCCTGATGTTGCTATTTGCCTTCGCAAGTTGTTTCTTGATTTATTTTTGCTAGTGCACTGCGCAAGAGCTCAATTATTTTTTAATAAATGGCGTAACGACACTTTCCCATCACTAATTCTGGCTGCTGACAGGAGAAGAATCTGTGCGACGTGCTTGCTTACGTTTCTTAAAGGAAATTCACTGGGACTTCATTCTTATTTTGTGCTCTTGTCGTCGTGCTGTATAGTAGAGTCACTCCGTACAATGTACAATGACCTTCACGCGAAACTCGTGTGTGCGGACAGCTTCTTTACGGATAATAATATTAAACACACACACACACACACACACACACACACACACACACACACACACACACACACACACACACACACACACACACACACACACACACACACACACACACACACACACACACACACACACACACACACAGCTTCTTATGGTTAGATAACGAAAAACAGTAAGTACCCATCTTTTGTTTAAAGTGGAAGTGCTCTTATGAATACGAACAAAATATTTTTGTAGACTGGCTGATACCCTACGTGAATCGCTTGCATAAGGGATCCCGTTTCACCCGCAAATGAGCCTCCCGTGCTTTCAATACAGGCAATAAGGCAAAAAAAAAAAACACTGAAACTGTAGACGCCACCATCAAAGCAAGAGAAGCTAAAGCATGACGAGAAAGGTTGAATGTTTACAAAAGCGCCATATAGAAGCGCTTTCTCACATTGTACAGGAGCAAAGCAGAGAACCAATTTCCTGCATGTCCTCAGATTTCTGTGTCCCACGCGAACGCCAAAACCAGAGGGACTGAGAAAATGTAGGTTATGAACTGGATATACGTATTGCACTTTATCCTGTTTTGTTTTGTGTGCTCACAGGTAACGATTGTTTTTTTTTTTTTGTAGTGAACCATGATACGAACGTTTCGGTAATGTTATTCTCGTCAGTGCTTTTAAAGAGCTGAGGTATTCAACAGGCGCTCTTCAATAAACGCTGGACCCAACGTTTCCAGGTGAACCATTGCGCGTCCAGCTTTCAGGCGAAGCATGCTGTCTAGACAGCAGCCCATGAGAATTGAAAATGTTTGCTCGCTGGAAGCTGCCTTGAAACAGTAGGCGCACGTAACCCCAGTGTTATGCTCCTCGCCGCTTGCATTTTGAATATCGCCGATCAGAATTTCACGCAGACTCGCGATTTCATGGGCTAGAAAACTCCTAGGGCCCATTTCTTGTATGACTGATTCAGCATAAACACAGGTAAGCCGATGGTATGGTCGTTTGTTCTTTTTAAAACCATTAAGGGCTTAGAAAAGCATGAGTAAATAATAGCAAAAAGATTAGATAGATAGATAGATAGATAGATACATAAATAGATACATGGATAGATACATAAATAGATAGATAGATACATAAATAGATAGATAGATACATAAACAGATACATAAATAGATACATAGATAGATAGATACATAAATAGATAGATAGATACATAAATAGATACATAAATAGATACATAAATAGATACATAGATAGATACATAAATAGATACATAGATACATAGATAGATACATAGATACATAGATACATAGATAGATACATAGATAGATAGATACATAGATAAATAGATAGATACATAGATACATAGATAAATAGATACGTAAATAGATAAATAGATAAACAGATACATAGATACATAGATCCATAGATAGATACATAGATACATAGATAAATAGATAGATAGATAGATAGATAGATAGATAGATAGATAGATAGATAGATAGATAGATAGATAGATAGATAGATAGATAGATAGATCATGCATGCACAATCTAGATGGTCCGAGGAATACATTTTGATCCGTTTAAATTGGGTTTGACTTCACACGCTGCGCAGATGTTACACTCCTGTCATTTGTGCGAAGGCATATCGATTTTCTTTACACTAATCAGAACACTGTATAAATCTCCATTTCTAAAATCATTAGTGAAATTCAAGCTTTTTATTAGCCAGTGTGCATGCTGGAGACACCTCATTATTCATCCGAGTGTTGTGTGCTGTCTAGACGAAATATGGTAAGCGCGCCAACCGATTCGAACAGGTCCGCACCGAGCTCTCCGTTCCAAATATCTAACCCTCTCATCACCGCTTTCGGAAGTACACACCCAGCCGATGTGTTCTATGCATCGGTTGAATTGGGGGACACATTACGACACCAACTAGGCGTACAAAACAGTGAACAGACTGGGCGACGCAATCTACCAGCCGTATGCTGACGTAACTTTCGACGGTCTGGCCAGCAGAATGCAATCGCACATCCCTTTGGCGTCTACGTTCGTGTGGTTTGCGTAAGATGAACGATATTTAGGTATTTTATGTTGCTCGCGATTGACCTACGAAAAAAAAAAACTAACAAGCGAAGAGCTAAATGTATACAATATTACGGAGGGGTCTTGGTGCTACAATGTTTGCCGTTTTCTGTTTTTCAGAACTAATGTGTAGCAGCTCTACGGCAGGCACATGAGCAAGAACATGGTTATATTGTTGCACTTGCCGTTTCATGACCATACTAAGTGGCGTTGCCACGCGACAAAAAAAAAAGAAAGAAAAAAAACGAAGAAAAAAATATTCGGCGCCTGTTTGCCTTACGTAAGATCAGCAACACATGAACGAAATTCTGTAATGTTGGTCTTCACGTTCATGCCTTCCCATTTTGCGTCTGCTCCAGTTTGTGACGTACGCGGCGTCTGAATCGGTCTGCTTTGCTCGGAGACACCGTAGACTTACCATTCAATTACATAAATGACGTTAGCTGCTGTCGTTCCTCGTCTGCTTTTTTTCTTTCTCTGGTTGTCGGCCCCAAAAATAGTACAGTGGGTCATGACACCGTTAAATATAGGCTCACCACAAGACTCGCGAATAATACAAAAAAAAAAGAGACCGACAGTGTGCAATGCGGCAACGCTCAGCTGTGATCGGTTCAGTGACACTTGTCTGCAGAGGGACAGATTCTTACCATCTGTATATTACGCACCACAAAATCACTTCGCGAGCGATAATGCAGGACAGTTCTTTAATGAGTAGCCGTAAAGCGCGGGACATTGCTGGGGACCATAAACCGGTTATTGTCAGCGTCCATTTCAAACTTTATTATTTGCACTCACTGAAGCACGACATTTATCGATGTACCACGAGGACACCTGTGGGCACTACGTAGTTCGCCACGGTGGTATTTACGGGGCCGGGCTGCTCACAAGAGGGTCACGGTGTCAGTCCACGCTACGGCGATTGCAATTCGGGGGATGCGAAACGCTGGACGCTTGAGTACTGATGCCAGCGCACGTTAAAAAAAAAAAAAACATCGGAACCTCAAAATTTCTGGAGGCCTCCACTACGAAGACTCTCATGAAGATATCGTGGTATTGAGACGTAAAAGCTCGGTTATTTATTATTATTATTATTATTATTATTATTATTATTATTATTATTATTATTATTATTATATTCGCACTGCATGGGATGGGAACGCGTGGTAGAAAAGAAAATAACAATCGGTAATCCTTATTTTCGCTTCTGCGCACCTGTGTGATGTGATGCAACGACTGTCGTGAAATATCATTTCCTACGTAGCACCTATGCATAAGTAAGCTTACGAGTTTTCTTGCTCTTGATTTTTTTCCTCATTTGACTTTTCGGTGAAAACTGTTTTGATGTTTGCCATTGTCCAGTGTGAATAACCATTACTTGCATTTTGTTTTACAATTTTCATTAATATCTCCATTTCTAATCATGCTTGCACATGAAATAGAGGGTACTGTAACAATTCTCTTGCTTGGAGCCTTTACAGAAGGCATTAGGCAACGTAAATGAGTGAATAAATAAATAAATAAATAAATAAATAAATAAATAAATAAATAAATAAATAAATAAATAAATAGAGACTGAAGATAGGAGTGTCTCCCTATTATTTTTTACATGAAGGATTGTTAAGGACAGATTGAGATAAGTTAGACTTCTGTTACTTTAGGAAACACAGTATCTTGTACCAGCGTCTTACGGGCCCTCTCGTAGGGTCATTCAGTCGATGACCATCGAAACGGCACGACGCTATTGACTCAATGGAATTGTCGCGCCGCTACACGACAGTTGTGAACAGCCGTTGAGTGTTCCAGGCGTTCCTCGCCAAAATAGCGTGGCACTGCGGATGTTCATTTTCGCGCTGATGTCACTTGAAGTTAAATAATACAAGTTTGCCTAAGAACTAGGATATGTGTGTTGATTTTGTTGAAATATTTAAATAAATTGTTCTTCTCTAGTTACAAATGTACATTTAGTTATTAAGTTCTTGAAGAGAGAGAGAGAGAGAGAGTGAGAAAGGAAAGGCCGGGAGGTTAACCAGATATTAGCATCTGGTTTGCTACCCAGCGCTGGGCGGGGAAGTATGGGCAAGAAAGAAGGGGCAGATAGAGGGGAAAAAAGTTCTTGAAAATCGAAACTGTGGCGAGCGGTGCACAGCGAGATACAGCCCGATGAAGGCAAACACGTGGCTGATGTCGAGGTATGTGCAGTGCAGTTCGCACATTTTAAGGAATAAATATACTACATCAAAGAGTACACAACGTTCACACATATGGCTTTTGAAGCACACTGGTCAATCTTTTTTTTTTGTTTTCAATCGTCTGTGCGAGCAAACCGGTAACGAAAGTATACGTTGGCACTACTTCCGCTTCCGTCTCTCAATGGTAATCAAAGTTGCGAAGGAGACCTGCAAGCTACCGGCTCCTCCATTAACTCGAAGGACCAATCATTTGACGGCCTTCGAAACATCCTGTGTAGCGATTGGCGTGCGTTATTTAGCATTGTGGAATGAGGGAGGGCGGCCTACTATAGTCACCAAAAAAGAGGGGCGCGAAGTCAACCTGTTACATTGACGTAATAGGCAGCACTCGCCCACCACCCTCCCTCACCTTCCCTAGAGGAACCCTGCGCAGCCGTATATGAGTGTATGCCATCGCGCGTTTGACTTCACTCACAGCCTCTCGATTGGATGTTCTTTCAAACCCGTGCATGTGACGTGGCTTCTAAGCGCGCAAACGCAGGTTGACACCAGTGCTGCTATTCAGAAACCAAATTAATGCGCAGACAAATAAAACACCGCGTGATAAGCTTACACAAAGAAAGATATATAGGCCATTTCGTAGCACCAACATCAATAACCTGGGATCACTAACCTTCTGTAACCTTCTTCGCCTATGGATGGTTTCCCGACACTACAGCCGTCAGTCAATAACTTTTCTCAATCTTGAAATTTATCTACGTGTTCGTAAAGACCAAAGTTATTTTACAGAGGCAAGCAGCCGGTATACGTTCGCACAACCGCTCCGCACTTAGCAAATTGCCCCTCGCTCTTTTGGGATTGAAAATCGCTCGCCAGCGCACGCGGACACTTCGTTCATCGTGAGTCTTGCATTTTAAGACACCAGCTTTTCTTTCTGGCATCGGTCGAAGGCTCTACAATTCTTAGTGCATGAATAAGCCTTCGTATACTCGAGGTTGTAAAGACGGCTTTGTTTTTAGCCTTATTACGGGGAAAGAATGGCGCCTCACTGGTTGTAAAGATGTTCTTGTCGCAACGACAAGACAACTGTTTTGGAACTAACGGAGTACGTTGAATTCTGGACTTTCTGGACGCCACGGGGCTTTCGAGTGAACTTTCGGATACCAGTTCAAGCTCAGTGACGTGCACGTGTTTCGAATACCACGGGTTGCAGTGAATTCGGATTCAGGGTGCACAACGTCAAGACGAAGCAGCAGTTACTTTTGAAGCAGTTTGCAATTGAATTCATTTTTTTTTAAATGAGAACCATGCAATCACTGCGTGCGCTTGTCCACTGCATGATCTCCCTCCTCTCCGCTCTCTTTTTCTCTTCCACCAAGGTGAGCAAAAAACCGATTCGTTATTCGTGTCTAATTCGTTATCTTCTTTAAAAATTCGTTAAGCGCACCAGAAAACACACGATACACTTTTCGTGTGGTAAAGTGTACGTTGGTGAGTCCGGAAGATGAGTGAACGGTCGGCTTAGGGAACACCACGTATCTATAAAGGCGTCAAACAGCCCTCATCTTGCGGTTAACTGTGAAATCTGCGGATGTAATCCCGTATTTATTGAAAGCTGAAATAACTGTTCGCCATGAGGATCAGCTGACGCGCGAGATAGCTGAATCGTACCACATCCGGAAGAGGGGGCATGACGGTGTTAGTCAAGCCACACTTGCGCTGTATCTGGACACGTAGTGCTTGTAATACCTTCCGATAATCCCGATACGAGTGTTTTTGTTGCCCCCTGCTCTGTTACGCATGCGCGAAGAATCATGATTCTGCTTTTATATAGCTTTGTATGTTTAATAAAATATCAGCTCTGAATGTAGACGCTGTCCTGTCTACTTCATCTTGTCCATGTTTTTTAGTGCGCTAACTTAACGAAAATGTTCAAAATAAACGTCAACCAACTGACCCAACTCGCCGTCTTGCGGTAGTCACTTATCATTCCCATCACTCATCACGGTGTATTCATTATCAGTTATTGCATTCCGCTGCTTAGCAACAGAACGTGGATTTAATTCTCGAACCAGGGTAAACACATTACGGGCAGTTTCAAAGCAAATACGTTCGTAGGTTTTTATTGGGTGCTCACTTAAAAAAAGGCCTATTTAATTAAAAAAAACTGAAGCGCCACACTACACGTGGTGTGCCTTACTGATTGATTGATATGTGGGGTTTAACGTCTCAAAACCACCATATGATTAAGAGAGACGCCGTAGTGGAGGGCTCCGGAAATTTCGACCACCTGGGGTTCTTTAACGTGCACCCAAATCTGAGCACACGGGCCTACAACATTTCCCCCTCCATCGAAAATGCAGCCGCCGCAGCCGGGATACGAACCCTCGACCTGCGGGTCAGCAGCCGAGTACCTTAGCCACTAGACCACCGCGGCGGGGCGGCGTGCCTTACGATATGGTTGTTGCGGCTTGAAATCATTGCTACCTGGTGTACTGCTGGGCGAAAATTCTCTGCAGGATTACCAAAAAAAAGAAAAAGAAGACAACTTAATTTGGCAGTGATCTACAATTTCGCATTAAGAAAATACATTGATGACCAGGAATAGTGATTCTTTATTGCAGAATATCTCGAGTATTTCCGAAGCACGGAAATCCGGGGTGTGTTTGATGGGGAGACATGATGTGCGATTGCATTCATAGCATAAATATACAAAGATGTTTACGGACTTTTTCGCTGTCGACATGAGACGGGAGTGACAGCGAATCAAACCCGCGCCCTCCTGCTATACAGCGCAATGCTTAAGCTTCTAATCCACGACAGAGCGTTGAGCATGAATTATCTGTTTTTCTTAAATTTTCCGACTATTTATTTGCAGTGCAAGAGGCCCGGTTCCAGTGCTACAAGTTCATGTATAAATAAAATTCAACGGCAACATATAGCAAAGAGACAGTAAGATTATTCGAAAGTTGGATAACACAAAACAAGTAACTGCTCCGAGTTAAAAAAAAAAAAAGGAACTGAAAGCTGAGATAGCATTAAAAAACTAGAGGGGCTATAGGGTTGCATTAGATGCAAAACAGCAGTCCTAAACTCGCTTAAAATGAAATAAAACGGTTAAGTGTCCCAATAGTGCGCTTGTGCATCCCCCCTTTAACTTTAGAAACGGTAAACATTGCCACACGCGAGAAGTTAGGGTAAAAAGGGAAGCCTTTGTACTCGCTGTGCATTGCATAAATGGATGCTCGACACTCACCGGGAAACAAAGTTAGCGACAGTTAGCAGCGTTTCTTTGTTTTTTTTTGTATGTTCTAATAAGTAAAACCTTTTTCAATAGAACGCAGCTTCGTCGGCTGTACTAATTGCATTTTGGGCAGTTCCTTTGGCAAGCTTCAGCTGTAGAGCCTGCTCTTGAAGCAAACGACGACGAACGAGATGGAACAGCCTAAAAACACATCGTAACGAGTTTGAGCAGGGTGAATAAAAAAAAAAGAAAGAAAGCCCCCATTTAAGACGAACACACAGCATACAACCACCTTTTTTTGACGTCACCCGTTTTTGACGGTAATGACGACATAAAGAAACGAGCTGCGTGGAAGGCGTTTCGTCATGGATCCCGCTGCATGCGGTCTCAGAACGAGAATCCAACAAAGAAACAGCAGCGTGAGCGTATTTGCGTCCGAGCAACGCGCATCGAATAATAAGGTGATCCAGGCGCCAGAACTGCTGCCAGGACCAATTGAATTATGCCTCTATAGGTGCATGCTTCGAAGCTATAGTTCGCAGCTGCGCGCCGCCATTACCGCCGAGCACGCAGTCAGGTCAGTAATTACAATGTGACGCAATACGTCTCGGAGCATTGTTTTCCATCGGTATGGAAGGTGCAGCAAGGCCGCGTTTGTGAAAGTGAAAGTTCGTACAAGAAAAAAAACAAAGCCGTAAGTATGCGGAGTCAAACCTGTACGTGGATGCATACATAGAGATAAAGAAAAGGAAAAAAAAAACCGAATTGTAAAGAAAATAATCTAATCAAGAATATTTGCACACCCGTGACTGAATCAATTATGCGCTGTTCATGGGAGAAGAGCTTATTCTGGGAGGGCGGAACAGGAACAATCAAGTCGCAATTCGAATGACAACAATGAAGCTGTCGCGGACAAGTTCGCACATCCACTTTTTTTCTTGAATAATAAACATTATGGAAAGGAAAGAGAGAAAAGATATGAAGACAAGTAAATGGTAAGGGATTAACACCAACAAATATTTGGTTTTTCAAACATACATCGGGAGGTTGAGGCTTGACTACACCGATGACAGATTAAGTTGCCAGACGTCCGATAGTTCCTTGTTGCGTTGGTAATTATTCGCTAAGAGCAGGCCCTCCCACTGTTAGTTAGTAACCGCCGTCGCCAGGTGTTCCACTTATTACTTGTGAATACATCACGCAAGGCAGCTTAACCGTACGCGCTGCTCTTTTTTCCATAATTATGTGATTACATTTGTGTTCTCGTACGAGACGTGAATTTAGTACGGAGCACTGTGCTTGTAACTGTAGCTCTGGCGCAGTACACTGTTGCGACGTCTCGTAGTGAGTAAGGATCTGTTAAGATTGACGCTTCTTATTGGCACGTCTCTTAACACGTGTTAATAGAAATAAACGTCATTAATAGTACTCTATTATAAAAAAAAAGTTCACAGGCTTCCTTATGCCCTTATGACGGGAAGGCGAAAGCCATCTTTTTTTTTCTTCTCGATCGATTGCACTGATCCTGTCCACCAACCTTCGAAAACTTTCTGTGCTTCAAGCGTTTTCCATGGTCTTCAGGATTGGAGGCACGTCATGTGGTAATGCATTGCCTCCGCGACGATCCCACTTTTGACCAAGCTACGATGTCATGTGAAAATGCCTTCATGGGGCATTCTGATGACGTCTCGTGATGATAGCGTCGCCGGGACGTTGCAGACAGCTCAGAGTTGCGACGTCACGCGACGTCACAAATCGTGCAAGGGGCCACGGCTACCCGTGACGTCAGGACGACGTTATACAGTGGTGTTACATCATGCAAAATTTTTTCATCCCTCAAGCCAACGCTGCTGACGGGAGATGCCGAGGCGGGCCGCCGGTCGATTTCCGCGTTTGATGAGTCACCTAAGGCTTTCTAAGTCTAAGTCTAATCCATAGGTCATCCAAAGTAGGAGAAAAGGAAGTGGAGCACGTGCGCCCAATCAGTGCTGTTGCATTCCTATTGGTCACACTTGCCATTATACCGAAATCTTTCATGCAGGCTAGTTGTTAGCAAGAACTGCAATAAATTAGAAGAAAAAAAGACGCGGCATATCCAAGAAGGTAATGATGATAAGTGAGCGAAGCAGTGATTCAGTGTTAGCGTAAATTACCCGTGAAATTGACCACTCATACGCATGTAAATGAGTGCCAAGTGGTTGTTTACAATTACATAGTGTTTATTGGTCGTGAATGCTATGTTGCGTTGGGTTGTCAATTTTGTTTTGCCTTCATTATTACTCTTTTGTGGTATCGCATCTAGCCTGATGTTGGCAAAGACGAGGTGTGGGCATGGTCCCCTGGTGGTTGTTGGTTGCTTCCAGTCATATCCCTTCCCCAGTGCAGGGTAGCAAACCGGATGTGCGTCTGGTTAACCTCCCTGCCTTTCCTTGCATCTTTATCTCTCTCTCTCTCTCCGGTCATACAAAATGCACCGTAGAGCATGTCGAGACCTCATGTACCGCACAAGGTAATCGTTGTCCGTCATCATCATCGTCATCTTCATCGTCATCAGTATCACCGTCATCACGGCTATACGGCGGACGCCAACGGACAAGCCCGCCGAAAAACCGAAAACGATCGGGTGTGTGGCCATTTTACGAGGTACAGTGGACCCGCCAACGTAGTCTTGTATAGTTATGGTGCCGGAGTGTTGACCCGAAGATTCCGGGATCAAATCGTGGGTCACGGTAGCCGCAGTTTCGAAGGAGGCAAAAAGGCCTTAGGCCCGTGCGCTCATATTGATGGGAACGATAAATAACCGCAGGTGGTCTAAATTTCCGGAGCCCTCCACTACGGCGTCCCTCACAGTCAGATGGCAGTTTCGGGACGAAAAACCCCAGATATTAATATTGTATACCATGCGAACACCGCTTAACAATTCATTTATTGGGGACGTGAACACCACCAAATACGAAGTGATCGTGTGATCGTGCAGTTGTCGCACTGAAATTTTTTTATTCGATTGTATACATTAAGCCACTCTAGCCAGCTTCTTGTTCAAAATCACGTAAGTCGCGTTTTCATCACAAATCAAATTTTCATATGAAATTATTTGTAGCCCTTGGCTGTGACAGCTCATGAGTGCTGCTTTCTAGTGCTATTAGTGCGGGTGGCTCTAGGGTCCCCTTCAAAAGCGCTGGACCAACTTACATGTGATACTTTAAGAAAGCCAGTTTGCTGTGTGCTTTTCACATTACGACATTCCACTCCTTCATAATCATCATCTTTAACCACTCTTTGTGCCTGTAGCAAGACATGGATCTAACTTGTCAGAGTACGTCGCCTTTAACAGATACATACTTCTCTTTTGCGTTGGGCCGGATTTTCGGCTGAGGACACTATACAATCCAAACACTTAACAAATAGGACATGACGTTTCACTTGGACAGCAGACGTTCTGAGACCGCGACAGTGCCCTATATATCACTCCGAATGTCCTTGACATAAGACATGTAACTTGATAAGACAGATGCTTGGGCTAGTTGGTGATTGAGCCGCGCGCACACACACATTTGAGACGTGTTCAAGGTGTTGTTCACATACCAAACTGTTACCTTTTGCCTTGTACTGAAAAGTCACAGTGCGTGAGCATAATGTTTCACCGACGTGAGGGGTGGGCTTTGGTGCATCGTGTTATGTGCAGTAAACAAGCTTAACTTTACACCGACTCTAGCGTTAACCATTGAACGCACATAGGGCCCGTTCACGTTACAGGCTGACGTTAACACGACGCTTCGCTAAACTCCGCGGTGCACCCAGTGCTGTCGCTTTTGTGTGTTTACAGTCTCCGATACCCGTTAACGCGCATCTATTCTGGTCTGCGCGTTTTACGAGAATACTTAACCACTCGAGTGCCATATATGCTTTCTTTTCGCTCCGGTGTTTCTCTTTGCAGACTGCTGCCAATCCATTATCCGGCAAGAGACGCTCTTGCGAGCCACTGTTCGCACGCGTCAGTGAGGCTCGGTTTGCTCATCAAGAGAAGCCGTGAGTGGCAGATAAAGCACGTACTTGGGACTGGCGAGTAACAGGATAAACATGCCGACGTGGTTACAACAGGAAAACGAAGAACACACAAAAAAGAAGCAAGATGGGAAAAGGAATAGAAAGAAAAGTGAATCGACAAGTGAAGTGAATGGTGGAGGGAGCTACCGCTTGTACATTAAATGCGCATTCTTTACATTTGCATTCACGAAAGAGAGAAAAAAAAAAGCCAAAAAGCGTGAACAAACTTAAGTAAGCAGGCTCTTACCCTGAAATGTTCAGAATGCTAGCACATAAAAATCAGTCCGGATGTAGTAATCAGGTCGGAACATTCTTTCAGTCATTCTTTCAACTTATAAGAATCAATACTGTCGGGAGGAGGAAGAGTAGGAAGTAAAGGCAGGTAGGTCAACTAGACGCACTTCCGGTTTGGCAGCCTATACTGAGGGAAGGAGATTATAGGAATGTAAAGATAGAACTATAGGCAGCAGTGAGCAAACAAAAACAAATTAAAAACAAAAAGACGCGCGATGTTGAACAGCGCTGCTACGATCCATGCACGTTCGTAGCTTACTGGACGCAGGATCTCAAGCGTATCACGTTCCCCTGGAGATACTGGCACATGTCTGGCCTAAGTACTCTTGAATTCCATGAAGGAACCATTTAGGAGAACTTTCAGAGCAATCTACATTTCTTGTTGTTTTTCGTTGTCTGCTTTCAGTGTTTGGTCGTAGATGGGCTTTCATTAAGCTGTATTTTTTTCCCATTTGTAGTGCACCAACGTGTTGTTAATACAGTCTTCAATAGTGGGCATACTCGATGTGTGTTATAGTCTTGAGAGAAGACAAAAACAATGACACGAAGAACTAAGGACAACAGGAGTGCAATGAAAAAAGAATAACGTACTCGTACTACAGTTCAGATGAAAAGTTTACTACGCCCCAGGGCAGACTTTCACTACTTAAAAAAAAAAGAAAGAAGGTAGTGAGGGTAGACAGATAGCACAAGAGGAATATTGAGAAATATTTGGAAGTTATTGGGAAGAAGTTATTGTAAAGGAGTTATAAATATGTTCACGGGTAGAAGACGAAGTGCACAGCCAATAAATATACGAATCAAAAAATAAAAAATGGTGAAAAAGAAGCATACATTGAAAACATTTTAAAGAATCCGGAAAAAAGGCGATCCTGTTTAGGACAGACCAAATGTAAAGAAAGACAAAAACGTATTTATCCAACTTGTCTTATAGCCTATCAAGCGAGGCTATAGTCGTTCGACCAGCGGGTTAACGTTGTTCTATTGTTCGTGTTTTTTACTTTTTTTCTCCATGTAGACAGATGCGAAGTACATACCTGTACGATGTCGAAGTACGAATGAGATCTGTGCACGTTTGAGGGCTTTCGGACAAAACATAGCCTGCCAACAGCGAATGGTTTAGAAGTTTTCAGTAGAACGGCGAATAAGCGTGGCCGGGCTCGATGAGAACTAAGAACAGAATGAATGCAAATACATGCAATCTGCCCCATCGAACATGGAGGCCGGCAAGGAACTGCTACAAGCAGGGCTCGATATTTTTTTTCCCTGAGAGACATCAGTCGCGATAAATACAAAGCTCGTTGACGGAGAAAAAACAATTCTGTCATGCACACGGGCTTTGGGAAGCGGAATGCCAGGGTTCGAACTGTACTTGGCCAAACTAATATTTGTGACCACTACTGAGCGGACTGAGTTAGAAGTAAGCGTGACAGCTATGTTTTTGTTTTGCCCATATGAGAACTTTTGTACTCACCTATGTAGGACTGTATATATGTCTATATGTCATTGTGTCTTTTTTTTAATTCTTTATTCGGAACAATAAAGTGGAAAGGGTAGCCGTCGGCAAGTAACGGTGACAACAGCGCCTTTGTTTATTTTTTATTTTAATAAAAAGAATAGTTTAAAACCGGTTACACCCTTTGGAAAGACTGTGTCGAACGGGTACGATGTTCGGGCTTACTGCCTTGAAAACTCGGCTCTCGTCACTTGCTTATCTAGAAAGCTATGATAACGCATCAGGAGGAGAACATCGTTAAAGGAGTAAAAAGACGATTTTGAGACATCACAAAGCGGACATTAATTTCGACGGGAACTTGAAAACAGCCAAACGACAAAGACGAAACACGTGCAACAGGAGCGGTGCTTTGCATCTGGCGCTTATTTGAAACGAACAACGTGATATAGACGTCCATCAAACATATACAATGCGCAAAGCATCCCCCCGAGAGATCGCGGAAGTCAACATTCAAATATAAAATTTAAAAATAAATTTATCGTGTATAATTTATTGCCGCGCCAGTCCTCTTGTGTGTTTGTTCCGTCTTCGTTAGATATTGCTGGGCAAGTTGGTGCATGATAAAATGGTATTGCACTAGCGCAGCCCAGTTTGAGCGCAAAGAAAAGATGCTATACGGTCAAGAAGTGGAACAAAACAGACGACAGTGTAGCGCTCATACCGTTGCCTGTTTTTTCCCCTTCTTGACCGTATAGCATCTTTTCTTACTGCCCAAACAGAGCTGCGCTAAAGCAATGCCATTTCGTCTTCGTTCGTTCGCACTAGACCAACTCGATATGATAGATCAATGATAGACCAGCTTGCCCACACCAGGGAATCGTTGCATGACATTTTTCGTTTCTTTCCCGTGCTCTGTTAACGCTCTACAACACGTATAAAATACGTGTATAAAGTTTTCGTCACTGAGGATTAGCAAGCCAGCCCCACCGCAGTAGTTGTTATCCCGACGAGTCAACACAGTTTCACTGATAATAAGGGTTGCAGCGCGAGCACGAAGGTGCTAGAAGAAACGTGAAACGAAAGACGATGCAAGGAAAGCAAAGAGGACAACACGAGCGCTGAAACCAGCGCTGGTGTTGTCCTCTTTGCTTTCCTTGCCTCGCCTTTTGTTTCCTGTTTCTTTTAGCACCTTCGTGCTCGTGCTGCAACCCTTATTACCATGGATTTTAACCAACTAGCCCAAACAGCCGTTCTTCTTCAATACAGGTTCACTGAGTTGGAGAAGTCCACCTTTTGCGTGCAATCTGCACTGTAGAATTCACTGTCGAGGTCGTTGGAAGACAATTCACTCAGCGTATACCAGGAGATGATATCAGGTGTACCGCGAGTAAGTCGCGAATTGCGGTGTCCCTATGACGTCACACACGGAAATGACACGTTGTTATGAAGTCACCTCTCGATATCGAAAATTTTATTTTAAAGTAGTCTCATTAAAAATACATTCGATACATTCCCAGGCCCATAGCCCTTTTTTTATTGAAATAAAAAAATAAACGAAAGAGTTATCATCGTTGCTTGGCGACGGCTACCCCTTTCGACATGATTGTTACAAATAAAGAATAAAAAACAAAATAGCATATATACGTATATTCAGTTTAACATAGGTGCCCCATAGTACTCAATTTGGGTTATTGACCCCATTGTTCTTATTTAGAACACCTCTCCGAAAATATTTTGTGTCCGCACTTCTTTACATTCGTAATATATTTTAAAGGCTGAAGTAAAAGCACCTCTTGAAGTGACCGGTATGTTATTAACGACTAAATATTGTATAGCAATCAGTAAGCATTATATGATTACGCTTATATTGTTAGGCTCCTTATGTTATGCTGTTATGTTAGGCTTCTTATGTTGAAGCACGCCGCTCGGCGTGCTTTAACATCACAGAAGTGTGGGACGGGTGGAGGGAGGGACTGAATAAATTATTTACGTGAACGCCAGGTATTGTCGCTAGAGCAACTAAAATCACGCATGGCCGACCACTAGTATTATTGTGGAACAGACGGACCCCCGAAGGGGTTCAACTTTTCGAAGAAAGTAGGCGATTTACTGGAGTATAGACGCCTTACAATTCACACACTGGTGTTTAATTTAATTTGATGTTTGCGAGTTTTCAATGCCCCATATGTTTCACGAGTCCGCGTTCCACAATCGAAGACTATTAGTTCAATAAAAATCTTTAGCATATTCGGGCTTCGTTCAGTTGTAGTTCTGTTGTATTCTATTTCTACTGCTCCATCCTGCCTAAGCGCTTCTATTTGTTTGGCTTATAAAAGCACCTTTTTTTTTTTCTGAAACACACTCGCCCACAGACAAGCTATGTCAACCGTTGACTTATTCTAGAAAATATATTCGTATAGAGAGTCTACATATAGACAAGTATAAAATAGAGGAAACAAAAACAAAAAATGGCCAAGGAATAAAGCATGTCGGCCTTGAAAGTTTTGTGAAATTACGCTTTCGGCGTAAACAGGACAATATTTCCACGCGAGCGACATCTGGTAGAATAATAGGATTCGGGACGAAAATCTGAACACCACCCCAGGTTGACTAACGTCAACTGCCGGTTAAACCCACGCATGAATAGTTATGTGATTGAACTAGTTCTCTATGCAAAGATGGGGCCGTTCGGTTATATTGTCGTTGGTAAAAGCGAGATCAACATCACTGCCGGCAGCGCTTATAGAACTTTCACCGCCGCAATACAAAACTTTTATTAGTGCCAAGCCTTATATGCTTCATACAAACGTGACATTGAAAAGGAAAGTCAGCGTGGGCCAACTGAAGCAAAAGAAACAAAAAGAACGAAAATGAAGAAGCTGTGAGAGCTGTTGTGCGTTAACTTAATTTCAGCGGCGTTCGCATGAATTATAATAATAAAAAAAAAACTGCGTTCGCGATATAATCGCCAGAGCGGATAGCTTTAGCATTTTAGTCGTACTAGGCGATTGTAGAAGGAATGCAGCCTCAGCCAGCCAGCACACACACACACACACATATATATATATATATATATATATATATATATATATATATATATATATATATATATATATATATATATATATATATATATATATATATATATATAGTAGGGAAAGGAGTGTATACTTCAGGACTCGTCTTTCCGTGTTCTACACAATATTATTGAGATCTAACAGACAATAATGCCAAGGACCGTATAGGGGAAGATATTAGACCGAAATATAATGTAAATGTGAAGGAAAAAGTGGGTGGAAAGATAACTTGCCATGGGCAGGATCCGAACCTGCGACCTTCGAATAACGCGTTCGGTACTCTACCACTGAGCTATCACGGCGCCTATTCCCCCAGCCACTTTATTGGGTTTATATATGAATTTAAACGTGGGAGTGTCAGTCAGCGCAACCCGTAGCCATGGCGGCGAGTGTGGCACACTCTTGAGCCTGTTTGGCGTCACGTAGCACGTGAACTTATTACGAGCGGGCAGCTGCACCAAACCAATAGTCCCTCGCATACAACCTCAAGGCACTATGTATATACACTGATGCGTGTATATATATATATATATATATATATATATATATATATATATATATATATTTATATATATATATATATATATATATATATATATATATATATATATATAGTGATTAAGTATATATATTGATGCGTCGTTAGAATAGTGAAATGTAAAAGCCGTCACATTTTCGCCCTGAAGCACAACAATCGGAACTACCGGGCTTACCGCAACGCGACCTCAACTAAGTGTGCCTGGGTGCTATCCGCATACTGAATGCTCTTTCTAGTTACCACATGGCCATGTTCTCCGAGCTGTGACAAACTATTAATAACTTACCACGCGGAATAACTTTGCACCAAACGTTCTTTTAGTTACATCGCTGAAAAAAAAAAAAAAAAACACCGGACACCTGAGCAAGACGGGTTTAGCTCGTTACCGTTGAAAGCCAGCAGCACTCAGCTGTGATTAAAAAAGCATCACGGTGTAGACGTTTATCGGCACTGAAAACAACAACAGCTACAACTACTGCAGCGACTGATTGACAACAAAAGTCACGCAAGACACGCAAGAAACTAACCAAGAAGAAAGGAATGGGCAAACCCATGTATTAGCAAATCACGGTGTGAACCAGCGCGCCTTTCACACTAACAGCACTTTTAAAGGAACGAAGCAAATAGAAATTGCGTACAGCACACGCACGGTACGAGGAAGCCTATTTACGAAAGAGTTTCGTGCGGGGCGCGCGGGCACTTGGCGGAACAGCGAGGGTCACCCGCGCGTTCGACGCTCACGTGGGCTTTACAAGACACTCATCCTCGTCTAATACCGTGCAGTACACCGAAGAGCCGTACAGCCCTCCAATCCGTTGGCTATAGGGCGGCGTCATTATATAAATGACCCGAAGGGCTGCCAGTAGAGTTAAAGTTGATTAGTGCACCTCGATTCCTCGCTGGTTTGTATAACGAATAAAAAAATGCGTTTCCGGGGGCGTCCTTATACTTTGATTCTTCATGTATATGCGAATCTAAAGAAGCGATTGAAGCATGGAAAGTTTTATTGTGGCTTAACTGCTAAGGTTGGGGATTAATTTCACGAAGGTGCCCCCAACACTAATTGGAGTGATGGCAGTGCGGCATACGAGGTCTGCAGCATCGAAGAAAACATCGGCCATTTGTTATGCTACTATGCTGCATGTCGAGTGACCTGAGATGAATGGATGGATGAAAAACTTTTATTGGGGTCCTGAAGGATTCCACCCCCGTTTTATAGGGGTAGGATGAAAAAGGAAAAAATTCGGTTGATCCCATGCACCGTGGGAATTAATGGTATGTGAAAAATGCCGCGGGAGTGTGACTGTGTTGTAATTCTTTTTATTTCGAGAAACGTTACGGAAGAACGCTAGAGATATGTAAAAATGATTTGCAAGCACACACTTGTTTAAGAGTCGCATATCATGTGCTACACAAGCAGCTGTGTACATTTGCCTTACAATAACTACAGCAGTATTGCTATTACGAGCACGAGAATCGGTAAGCTGATACGTAGTTATATACTTGTCCGTAATAGAGGAGAGCGCACGCACTTTCCACGAACTCGTATGCATGTGTGAGAGGGGTTCCTTACAGTTCAAGGTCATCGCCGCCGTGATCAGTGAGCACCAGCAACAGTACAGGACCTGTGATCGAATCAGTTTGTGATCGCGGTGATGATGGCCTATGTGAAATATGAAGCATAGTACAGCACTTTGATGTCGTAGATGCCTATAAGAAGAAATCGTGTATGGTTCCAGCTGTCCTAGGCGTGGAAACGGTGTCTTGTGATGTCCTGACCACATCGAAAACGTATTTCATGCGGTGTAAAAACAAAGTGTTTGTTTTATTTGATAACTCAATAATAACTAATAATATCAGTTATATTCCATCAGATACCATGCATTATTATAAGTACGTGCGTTTACTGCGTTGATTAGAGCTGGGAATCACCTGTGGCACATAACCGCCTAACATTAACTGTTTATGCGGGCACATTCCACACGTGACTGACGGAGAGGATCGCCCAGCGTATGCGACAGACATTTTGGGTTTTTTATGTCCTGATTTGTGAATTTCGCTCGTCACACACACTGATCCCGTGCTATAACAATTTAGCGTATTGCAAGTTATGCAGGTGGCCACGAGAGCACTCAGACATGGGTGGGTAGATAGCTAAATAGATATGTATATAAACAACCAAACTGTCGGAGGTGCGCTAAGACACCGGATGTGCGCAAGACATTCGACCTGTATTCGTGCGCCACACCTACGTGCCTGCGCATTTATTGCTCATTCCCGTCTTGCATCCCTTTCTTTCTCACATTTCTATTTCTACTACCCCGCTCCCCCGCCTCGTGTTTCCCTCGGAAGCCGTGCCTGTTCTTAGCTGATACTTGCGTGGTTTGCGAACAATCTCCTGAATTGCAGTAAAACCGATAGCTGGGTGAGTCGGTATGAATTTGGGCTTGAACATTTTTGTTACGCGCATAGAAGACGGGGACATACAGAAAGTTCTCGTTTGTCCTTTCTTTATGTGTGTTCCTGTTTTAAGCGCGCAACAAAAGTTTTCAAGCATGAAATCAATATCCTGAACTTACTTTAACGCGTGTACAACACCAAGTCTCTATATTATCTAAACCACATTCTTTTGACATCCTGGAGTTACGTTAACAATGTTATCCGGTGTGTTTATAGCCGTGTATGTTGTACATTTAACCTATTCAAAAGGCAAGAAAATGTCAACACCTTACTTGTGCACCAACATTTCCCGATATATCAGTAATATAGAAAAAAAATAAACTAATATCAGCCGCGTACACATAACAAGTTCACTGCATGGTTTTAAATGTCAAAAACTCTGAACGCTCTTAGTGTTATAGCACTAAAAGCGCGAAAAACGTGCTGGCGAGAGGAAAAAAAAGAAATATACAAATCCGCGAGCTCGAGTTTTCATCACCATGGCTACGTGAGTGCTATCAGCATCACTCCGTTCCCCTAATGACGTCGTTGCATTGAGTGCATTTGCAGCGAGAAAGCGCGGCGCGCGGACGTGCATTAAGTGGATGACGCCGCACGCGCCCCTAGTGGAGAGATTAGGCGACCTTCGCTCAACGAACGACACGCCACTGAGCATTCGCGGTCCCGTGCACGCGAGCAAAGCGCGCCAGAAGGCGCAGGCTGCGCATGGTCGCCCGGAGCGAGCACGCGGAGACGATGTCGTTCCGCTCAGCGTAGAGCCGAAACGGTGCCTACCAGCCCGCGTGAATTCACACGATGCGAGCTCACGCGTATGGAACACGCCAACGCGCCCGGTATTGCCAGAAAAGAAGCTCCCTTGCATGTGACGTATTTTTGTGCGGCGTTATTTACGAGTTGCGAGGTACACCCTTACGCTTGACATACAAGCGAAAGGAGTTGACTTCAAGAACGAGCAGGGGACTGGAGTTCTGTGAGCCTCACTTTATGCGTATGGTTCCGGGTCAATTTTAAAGAGCACGTATTTGGTGCTCTAATAACATGGCGCTGCTTAAACGACGTGATAAGGTATGCTTAACTAAGGGACATATCGCGATACGTCGTCTAGACAGGGTACATGTAAAAAAAAAAAAAAAAAAAACAAGCGCGCGAAAAGTTAAAAAAACCGTATGTGGGTAATTTACCAGCGTGCCGAAACATTTTAGTATAGTGATGGCACCATGTCGACAGAGTCATAAACTATGTGGCTAATTAACAGTGCCACACCTGTAATCGCTTTGAATATGAGAGAAATGTTTAGAAAGTTATTTTACAGTTACGCCATCGAGAAAGTTCAGCCGAAGTCGCTGATGTGAAAATATTCTTTCACTTCCCCCCCCCCCCCCTGAAAAAAAATGAGAGTAACCTTTTGTATGCGCGAAAAACATGAAAAGAAACAATACCATGTTTTTTCTTTAATCCCTTAGTTACTGCGCAAAACAGAATCAAATAGACCCGCAGTCAGCAGAAACAAATGAAGTTGATATTAGGATAACTTCACGTTGCCACGTGTTCAAGCTTAGAGCCCGAATAACGCATTGCGATCAGAATACAAGCTTCATAAGGTCGTGAGAAGCTGAGCAGATCGGGTCGTTCAACTTTTGCGAGGTCAAGTTGATCGAGGGAAAAAGGAAACGAAATGTGGACGGTGTTATGAACAGAGCAGTGAAGAATTAGCTAACCACCCCCCTCCCCCCATCCTTTGCCCCCCCCCCCGCAAAAGCTGCCTTTTCTTACGCGGGAGCTCGTAGAAAAGGCACCGGGAAACGAATTTGCGTAACACGGCTGAACTGCGACAAGGGACGAAGTCTTCCAGTTGCAAGAACAAACAAACCAAAAAATGACTTGCGCCAAAGGCGGCTCGCTGGGAACTTCGACACGACATGGGCGGCAGGTCCCTCAATACACAGCAGGCACCTGCATGAAATGGCTGTGATGAAAGGGGGCTTAGAGTAGAAGACAGCTGATGCAGTTGAAGGAGCAAAAAAAAAAAAAAGAATAAACCGGATGCGAGGATTTACTTAAACAGCCAACGAAGCCATCTTCGTCGACTTGCATCGACCGCTGCGCTCTTGGAAAGTCTACGCCGCGCGTGGCCCGTGTATAGAAGTTGTTAGTGCCGCCATTTGCGGGGATGGCCACCCATCTCGAGAGAGCAACTTTCGAGCTTCTACCCCTTTCCAGGCTTGCCACTATGAACACTGCTCGCTTCTCTCTCAAACGACAATATGCAGCGCTTGTTGGCAAACAGAGGGATTCAATTTATTGCGACGCAGATGCCTCGTGGGCTCCACCTCCTTTATATTTCTCTATTTCCCTTTATTTAACCCGTCATCGCGACAGAAAGAGAGATAACGAAGGGAAAAGAAAGAAGGAGAGAGATAAAGATGTAACTTAGGGTAAATATAGATGCCTACTCTCTTTCTTTTTCTCCATTTAACCTGGGATCTCCGAAGAAAGAGAAAGAGAATATAAGAGAGGTAAGAATGTTAAATTGACCAAGTTCAGTTTGCTACCCTACACGAGAGCAGAGGGGAATAAGGGAGTGTGGAGAGCGGAATAAGGGACACAACACACACACCGCACACATACTGTAGGGTGTCACGGACGGTCACTAGGTGATGTTGCCCTGTGTATTTAACCTGTGATATCCGCCCCTCACGGTGGTCTAGTGGCTAAGGTACTCGGCTGCTGACCCGCAGGTCGCGGGGTCAAATCCCGGCTGTGGCGGCTGCATTTCCGACGGAGGCGGAAACGTTGTAGGCCCGTGTACTCAGATTTGGGTGCACGTTAAAGAACCCCAGGTGGTCAAAATTTCCGGAGCCCTTCACTACGGCGTCTCTCATATTCAAATAGTGGTTTTGGGACGTTAAACCCCACAAATCAATCAACCTGTGATATCCGGATAAAGAGGGAAAGAATAAGAGAGAACGAGAGGTAAGATGTAGTGAAGGAACATCATTCTTCTCTCTCTATATATATCTCTCCACTGAACGTGCCATGACGAAAGGGAAAGGAGAATGAACAGAGGAGACCGACAGAGGTGAGATGGAGAGACAGTCGATGGCTGCCAGACAGTGCACCGCGGTTGCGTGATGAGTGCGAGCTTTTAGGCCGACGCGTGCCGAGCATTTTACGGTGCGACGGCGGTTTTCCCTTTGTACTCGATTTCGTAAGCGGTCGTAGGTCGCGCTCGAGCCTTCTCCGTTGGTCTTGTTTTGCATTCCGAACGAGGCAGCGGAGCGCAGGCGGTGAGAGTTGCACTCGCTCAGTTCGCGGTGGTTTTCGCTGAGAACGTACGGGGTCGCAAAAAGATGCATCGCGCACGTGACTTGCTGGTGTAACGCTTCTATTGAAGTCTATTCTAGAGACTACATGGTGTATAAGCGTTTCTTTAAACCTTGCTTCACCCGATTTGTGCGGCAAGAAAATACTTAGATCTGGTTTCTTAAAGGCGCGGGTCGCATGCGGCATACGGACCGCTCGCTATAGCGTCCCGCGTCTTGAAGCAGAATAGTCTCGGGACTTTGCTAAATGGTAATGACAGCATTTTCTCTCCTGATGCCATTGATGGCGCTTTGTCCGGCTAATCTAGAGATGGTACCGGCCTCAAGAATATCTATCTGTCCGTCCGTCCGTCCGTCCGTCCGTCCGTCCGTCCGTCCGTCCGTCCGTCCATTCATTCATCCATCGTCTCACCCACCCACCCACCCACCCATTCATTTATTGTGAGGCACCCCCCAATGCAGTTACAATGAATTGAAACATCGTCGTAGCAAGAGAAGTACATCTGGGAATTGGTGTGCAGATTTTAGTCCTTGAGGAAATCAGTATTGGTATGAACACGATGTCTTCACGGGTCTTTCGAAAATGTTACAAGGCATGAAACTGAAAACTTGCCAGCGACCAGTGTGATCATGTCGATGCGTCAGAGGAGCATATCTTTAGATGCTCATCTGACGCATTCTCAATGTGATATACAGCACGCCAAACTGAGCGATTGCTTGAACCGACTCGACAGACGACCATTTACGATCGGAAAAGTACTCGGGCCGTGGCCACATTCAGATAACCAAAGGCACGCAGTGAGAGCCCTTCATGTTTTTTTTTTCAAAAGGCACGAATTTAATTAGCTGTCTTTAGTTCATATTATACCTTGCCACTATGCCTTGCCATGTGATCCCGATATATAAACTTGACTATGCCCATACATACTGTGCTCATTCATGCGTTATAAGCCCTATGGTGTATATAGTGTATACATAGTGTATCTGAATCGTTTTTTCTTTTATTCTTTTTTTGTGTTTGTGTGCTTATCTTGTACATTACTGTTATGACGTTGGGATAGCAGGCACTAACATACCCCACCTTCCCATATTTTGCCAAATACAACTAAAAAATGTGTCACCATATTTAGATATGTCATATATACTTTCATAGAAGTGTCTTTATATTGCTTTGTTCTTTTCTCATCTGTCTTATGCGATAGGCACACCTTATTTTTCAGTGTCTGCCAGTGCCCTTTGTCTTTGCAGTTGAATTTTGAGGCTAAGTTGGCTGATGTTTGTTTGCTTACCGTTTTAATGTTTACATCCTTGCATTTTTATTTGTTTTATATATGATCACGTGTTTGCGGCTTGAACTGATCAATGTAAGGAATTTTGTGAAGCTGCTTTTTAGCAGCTTCGGATTCCTGTTCTTTTATACTTTAGAATGTAATCAGATCTGCATTGTTTTTTACCCCGACCAAGGCATGAAAATATTGAATGATTATAGTTCAACCCTACTGCTAAAAAAAGGCTAAATAAAGCGAACAGTAGTGAACTGAACTACAAGCAAAAGCTAACCTTAGCTAAATTAGAACCGTTAATCAGCAAAATTTGACTACTTTTGGCTAAATGATGATCAGTGATTGTGTTAGTGAAATCAGCGATTTTTTGTTACTAAATCAACATTTTCATTTTCGATTCTCATATTTATATTATTTTGTTTGAACCGATTGATGGATATAGTTTTGCTGATTACTATCTAATATACCGTCTTATTCCTACTTACTGTTACTGTCTTACTAATATCTCCTATTCCTATTGTAGAGGTTGCCGATGTCAGCAAATTATTGATAAATGTCTGCTCATAGGACGCTATGTAGTGCAGCGCGTACGAGAGATAAGCGAAGCTGCCCACGTGCAACAACGTGGTGCTTTTTTCCGCCAGATAGGGTATGCATTTCTGTTCTTTGGAAAATAGTGTGGCATCTTTCTGATAAGGAGGTCGGAGTGATTATCAGTATTGTATGGCTCGTTTTAGATGCAGGCATATATTTTGTGTGTTCTTTTTATCTGTTTTATACGCAGGCTTCTGCTGCCTATATATTGCCGTATATTTCGCAACAAACGTTGGTCGTTAGTCAGCGCCATGTTCTGTTGAATCTGTTCTCCCGACATCGTCCCGTCTAAAGCGCTGTTTCATTCACTTCCACGATTACTATATTTTTTTCATATTTTACGCGGCCCAGTTTTGAAGAATCATTGAAGGAAGTTGAAGCAATTGGAGACCAGAAGTGTGTGTGCGTGTGCGTGTGCGCGTATGTGTTTTGTTGCGACAAATAAATCACTATAGTTTTAACGCGGTCAATTTACTCTAAAACATACCACTTCGTCATTTTGAATAAGATCAGAAATGTTGCGAGACACGGCTATAACCCGTACAGCATTCCACGTCTTCACCAAGTTGCTATTCTTACTATATAGGGCATATATTATGGCGTTAGTAGCACAGCGATAGGAAAGCCCGAAACACAAAGTAACTAGGAGTCCAAAGTAAATAGACCCTTTCAAGAAAATAGGCGTGCCCTGGTGAATAACCGACGTAATTTGTTGCACCTGGGCCAGCCTATATAGAAGCCGGGCCAGTGCAACTGATGCACTCCGACCGGCTCGATAATTTGGGCCTTGTTCGAGCGCCGCACCAGCAGCGACAAATTTGTTAGCTCTAAGCGGGAATCCCTGTTCCGTTACGGGCTGGTAAGTCAGCCTTTCAGGAGGGACAATGATGCGTACGTATCGGGAATACTTTTATTGCTTTCTTTTCAGCCGTTATCTTTGTCAGAGTATTTGCTTTACGGAAAAAGAGTGGCAGTAGACGTGGTATTCGCGTTTTCTTCTTTTACTTTTCGGATGAAGGTTTAGAGTTATGCGTTATTTGTCATTTTTTTACCACGCATTGTCTCATTATTTGGGCACTATGCTACAGTACATTCAAAGGAACAAACTTCACATTTTTGAAGAAACTACACAAGCTTGAACAAAAATCTCGATTTTGTGTTCAAAGGGTGCATATTTGTTGATATTAAATTATTATTTGAATAGTTAAGGAAAAGGCACATTTTTCACCGAAACCAGTCTTTCAAAACTAAAATAAACACAGAATATTTGTTCGCAGCAAATAAGCAAAACGGTTGGCATTGTAGCACCACTTGGCAAGCCCTCCGGAAGTAATAGACGTTGCCTTTTTCTTTCTGCCTATGTTATTTGCATAACTAGACGTGTACACATTGTCTGTGCCTACACGCAAGAACGCGCAAACCGGGATAAGTGCTAACAACAACTCGCCATTTGAAATTACGAAAGAATAGTTGGGAACCATGGCATAACCTGCCTTGAGCGTTCGAAAATGGCTCAGTCTCTAGGGGAAGCATACAAATAGTGAATAGGTGGCTAACACAGCAGATCGACTTCCTTATAAGCTCGAGCGCTGAAGTTTCATATCAGCCTTCATTATACAATGCAGTGAATGCGCTGCATAAAAAGGCAGGAACACTGTGCTCAAGTCATTATTAGACAGTCATTAGCTGAAATAAAAGACTTGGGCGTGTTATAAATATAAGTGACCGTGCGAAAAAAAAAGGCCAGCCGCATCTATATACATGACACATCAGTATTGTCCAATGCATGGCATAAGAAAGGAATTACGGTCCCAATGGTATAACTTATTTCATACGGTATAAGTTCACCGAGAAACACAGAACCAAAAAACGTAAGAAATCATTTGGCGAGAAAACGGCACGAACGTTCATAAATTATACCCGGTACGTTTTCAAAGAAGCATGGAGTTATGTTAGGATTATAAACAACAAAGACATATCTAAAACGAAATACCTTTTCTGACAAAAAAAAAGTTGTGGTTAGCAAAAACAGGTATACAGCAGGCTCCCACAGCCCTATTTGCGAAACCAAGCTTTATTAAGACTTGTTTAAGGAGCGAAACTAGAAACAAGTCAAAGCGCATTGTCAGTTTTGATTGTTATGCACGCCTTTCTTAATATCACGATGCTGACTAAAAGAACAAACAAATGTGAGCAATGGACAAAGACGGTCACATTAGCGCTCAATTCGAGCGAAGGAATTAAGCAGTCACTGTCGTGCGGTCACATTCAAATTGCGCGCAGGAAGCGAATCGATATCTTTTGTCGGGCGAGTGCGTTTTGGCTTTTGGATTGTACGGTTATTATGCGCTGTCTTTTCTGCTTGAGACACTCGCGCTATGTTCCTTCTGCAGCGTCCCCGACGCAGTTTTCAAGTTGCGCGTAGAACTGTTACCTCGGCGTCGCGCTGTTTGGTGACATCTCAATCAGCTGCGCGGAGACACAGCATTGGTAATGGCGATAACTGAAGCCCTAATTTGCACTTATGCTTCACATCTGGAGAACGCACACACAATCGAGGGTGACTTAAAGCTAAAGAAACTTGACTGATCCCTCCAATCATAGGAATTGGTATAAAACGAAAGTAAAAGGTGTCTTCACAGAAGTGATTGACTGTTTATAGTACATTCATATACAAAAGGTCGTGCAATATTTATTGGTGTTTGGCAGATATAGCGCCGCCTTATGGGGATTCACCCACGTTGACGCCTAGTGACTCATCTTCGTTACGACCTGTAATGCCCATGACCGCGATTTAACCTCAGCGGTGTCTGAATTTTTTTAATACATACCTAGACATCACACATAGTGAATCCCCGCAAAGATGGTCGCAACAGGCACATAACAAGCATTTGTAATCGATATACATTACTTCAAACTGTGCTGTGAAACAAAAATAATAATATAAACATGACGCGCGTTTCGTGAGTAGCCAGCGATTTCTCAGCTGGGAACACGGTGCGACCGCCAGGTCAGCATCGGATAGCTATTTTAAAGACGATACTCTTTCTTGGGGACCTTCGACGCAAAAATTTAGGTCTGTGTCTGTCTGTACATTCGCCTGCTTGTTCACCCTTAACGGTACCCTAACCAGCACCAGACAATACCCCAAATGGCCGACTCTAAACGGCCGACCCCATCCGCAGCGCCCACCAATATTGCTCAAGGTTCAGCGTTAATACATTGTTAATTAAAAAGCAATTATTGCATATATATGAGGTACCATAACATGTCAATATTCTTTATGAGTGTCTTTTTACTAGAAAATGCATCATCATCATCAGCCTGACTACGTCCACTGCAGGACAAAGGCCTCTCCCATGTTCCGCCAGTTAACCCGGTCCTGTGCTTGCTGCTTCCAATTTATACCCGCAAACTTCTTAATCTCATCGGCCCACCTAACCTTCTGTCTCCCCCTAACCCGCTTCCCTTCTCTGGGAATCCAGTCAGTTACCCTTAATGACCAGCGGTTATCCTGTCTACGCGCTACATGCCCTGCCCATGTCCATTTCTTCTTCTTGATTTCAGCTATGATATCCTTAACCCCCGTTTGTTCCCTAATCCACTCTGCTCTCTTCTTGTCTCTTAAGGTTACACCTACCATTTTTCTTTCCATTGCTCGCTGCGTCGTCCTCAATTTAAGCTGAACCCTCTTTGTAAGTCTCCAGGTTTCTGCTTCGTAGTTAAGTACCGGCAAGATACAGCTGTTATATACCTTCCTCTTGAGGGATAGTGGCAATCTACCTGTCATAATTTGAGAGTTCTTGCCGAATGTGCTCCACCCCATTCTTATTCTTCCAGTTACTTCAATCTCGTGGTTCGGCTCTGCTGTTATTACCTGCCCTAAGTAGACATAGTCTTTCACAACTTCAAGTGCACTATTACCTATCTCGAAGCGCTGCTCTTTGCCGAGGTTGTTGTACATTACTTTCGTTTTCTGCAGATTAATTTTAAGACCCACTTTTCTGCTCTCCTTGTCTAACTCCGTAATCATGAGTTGCAATTCGTCCCCCGAGTTACTCAGCAATGCAATTTCATCGGCGAAGCGCAGGTTGCTAAGGTATTCTCCATTGACTCTTATCCCTAACTGTTCCCATTCTAGGCTTCTGAAAACCTCCTGTAAGCACGCGGTAAACAGCATTGGGGAAATTGTGTCCCCCTGCCTTACACCCTTCTTGATTGGTATTCTGTTGCTTTCTCTATGAAGCACTATGGTAGCAGTTGATCCCCTGTAGATTTCTTCCAGAATGTTTATATATACTTCATCTGCGCCCTGATTCCGCAGTGTTTGCATGACGGCTGATATTTCTACTGAATCAAACGCCTTCTCGTAATCTATGAAGGCTATGTATAGTGGTTGGTTATACTCTGAGCATTTCTCTATTACCTGATTGATAGTATGAATGTGGTCAATTGTTGAGTAGCCTGTTCGAAATCCTGCTTGTTCCTTTGGTTGATTGAATTCTAATGTTTTCTTTACTCTGTTAGCAATTACCTTTGTAAACAGCTTGTATACTACAGAGAGCAAGCTGATCGGCCTGTAATTCTTCAAGTCCTTGTCATCTCCTTTCTTATGTATTAAGATGATGTTAGCGTTTTTCCAAGACTCTGGTACTCTTCCCGCCAGGAGACACCTCGTAAACAGGGTGGCTAGTTTTTCTAACACAAGCTGTCCTCCATCTTTCAGCAGATCTGATGTTACCTGATCCTCACCAGCAGCTTTGCCCCTTTGCATGCTCTCCAAAGCTTTTCTGACTTCTTCTATCATTACTGGTGGGGTGTAATCTGGGTTACTGCTAGTTCTTATAGTATTAAGGTCGTGGTTGTCTCGGCTACTGTACAGATCCCTGTAAAACTCCTCCGCTATCTCAACTATCCTATCCATATTGGTAGTTATTTTGCCTTCTTTGTCCCTTAGTGCATACATCCGACTTTTGCCTATCCCAAGTTTCCTCTTCAATGCTTTGACACTTCCTCCGTTTTTCAGAGCGTGTTCAATTCTCTCCATGTTGTACCTTCTTACATCGCATACTTTACGTCTATTAATCAACTTCGAAAGCTCTGCCAGTTCTATTTTGTCTGTTGTACTTGACACTTCCATGATTTGACGCTTCTTAATTAGGTTCTTCGTTTCCTGTGAAAGCTTGCCAGTGTCCTGTCTAACTACCCTGCCTCCAACTTCCACTGCACACTCCATAATGATACTCGTCAGATTATCATTCATTGTATCTACGCTAAGGTTGGTTTCCTCGCTGAGAGCCGAGTACCTGTTCTGCAGTGACACTCTGAATTCCTGTACTTTCCCTCTCAGTGCTAGCAGATTGATTGGCTTCTTGCGTATCAAGTTCTGTCGTTCCTTCTTCAAGTCTAGGCGAATTCGAGACCGTACCATTCTATGGTCACTGCATCGTACCTTGCCAATCACTTCCACATCCTGCACGATTCCAGGGTGTGCACTCATTATAAAGTCTATTTCGTTCTTATTTTCGCCATTAGGGCTTCTCCATGTCCATTTGCGGTTTTCTCGTTTTCGGTAGAAGGTATTCAAAATCCGTAAATTATTGCGTTCTGCGAATTCTACTAGTAGCTCTCCTCTGGCGTTTCTAGTACCGATGCCATAATCTCCTACTGCCTGGTCTCCAGCCTGCTTCTTCCCTACCTTTGCATTAAAGTCGCCCATCACTATAGTATACTGTGTTTTTACCTTACTCATTGCCGATTCCACGTCTTCATAGAAGCTTTCAACTGAAGCGTCATCATGGCTGGATGTAGGCGCGTAAGCCTGTACTACCTTCATCTTGTATCTTTTATTCAGTTTAATTACGATACCTACCACCCTTTCATTAATGCTATAGTATTCCTCTATGTTGCCAGCTATGTTTCTGTGAATGAGGAACCCCACTCCCAGTTCTCTTCTGTCTGCCAAGCCCCTGTAGCAAAGGACGTGCCCATTCTGTAGCACCTAATGCTATAGTATTCCTCTATGTTGCCAGCTATGTTTCTGTGAATGAGGAACCCCACTCCCAGTTCTCTTCTGTCTGCCAAGCCCCTGTAGCAAAGGACGTGCCCATTCTGTAGCACCGTATAGGCCTCATCTGTCCTCCTAACCTCACTGAGCCCTATTATATCCCATTTAACACCCTCTAGCTCCTCGAATAGTACAGCTAGACTTCCCTCACTAGATAAGGTTCTAGCGTTAAACGTTGCCAAGTTCAGGTACCAATGGCGGCCTGTCCGGATCCAGAGATTCTTAGCACCCTCTGCTGCGTTGCAGATCTGACCGCCGCCGTGGTCAGTTGCTTCGCAGCTGCTGGGGACTGAGGGCCGTGAGTTATTTGACGTAATCATGTGGGAGGTAGTGGCCAGATACTGCACCAGGGTGGCCAATCCTTCTCTGGTGAGGGAGTGCGTTCTCGGCGGTGTTTGCCGGTGAGGCCGCACCCCAGGCCTCTTAATGCAGATCCATCAACACGCGGATTTTTTTTTTTAAATCCGGTTGGGAACTGCGTGGTACCGGTACTAGAAAATGCATACATGAGTAATTCTAAGGACCGTAGCGTTTATGACGTTGCGCTGACCTAGCAAAGCTTGCACAAAAAGGCAAGCGTTTTCAACGCTTTGCTAAGGTGATACGGTAGTGGCACCTACCCATCACCTTGCGTTCTACACCTTATCACCTCCGAGATGGGCGCGCAGGGTGCGCGAGCTTCGTTTTCCAAGGTAACTGCCAGATAGCGCTCATGTCTCACGTGTGACGTGTCTTGATGCGCTCGTTCACCTCCCCTGCACGCTCGAGGCACTCTAACGCAGCGCCTCCAAAATACCATTCACAGATTTTCTTGCGCAGAACGTCAAATAAACATTTTGTTATCTCTTTCCAGATGCAAGACTATCGTATTTGGACGACATTTGCAGTGTAACATGCAGATAGGGGGCCAATTTTTTAGAGGGGGATGTTTTAGTAAACACATAGTTAAAATAAGAAATCATCTGAAGTAATCAAAGTATTCGTTTAGTGTACAGCCTCCTCCCCAAACGAAGTAAACGAAGTAAACTTCTCGCAGCGGGCCTCGTTCGCATCAACCGCTACCGCAGAAAGGACCACAATATAGCGACGCCGTGGTCTAGACAACGAAGTTCAAGCAGGCGATGTCTGAACTCGCTTTACAGCGAATAGCAATAAGTCATTTTCAACACGAGCATATACAGTTCGGATTGTCACTAGCACTGAGGAAATCCATTTTGAACAGAACTAAGCTGGATTTCAGTCTGATTACTGCGTAAAAAAAAAAAACTAAAATCGGATTTCAGAAACCGAAATTAAAGATGAAACTGAAGTAGGGAATAATCTGAGACGTCATTTTTCATAATCGAAAAGTGTCGGTGGAGGCTAAGCTGGTTTCTGACACGCGCCGCATTTGCAGCAGAAAATCGGTGCAATTGGTTTTGCACATATCTAGCTATGGAATAATAATTAGTACGGTTTTGTGAGCCAAAACATGGTATGGTTATCAGGCACACCATAGTCAGCTGGAACTTAGTAAGCTGCATCTGGCTATAAGCACAGGGGTGCTCAGTACGAAGGCACACCATAGCGAAGGAACTTAAACCAGCTGGAACTTAGTAAGCAGCACCTGGATATAAGCACAGGGGTGCTCACTGCGCACTTCGCTACCACTGTAATGCGGCCGTCGTGGTCGGGAATCCAACCCGTGCCCTCAACGCTGGTGCTTATAGCTATACCAAAGGCAGAGCTTGAGCCAGGGTGCTGCATACAATTAGCGCGGAATACCACAGTGATAATGGCTTGCTTCCATGGGCGTGGAACTAAATACCGCCGTGCACCAAAGATTCGCTGATGAGACTTCCGCACCGACGAATCGGTAGTAAGCCTCGAGCGATTCTACGGGATCACATCACCGCGCTTAGCGTGGTAGTGCTGAGCTCTTTTTAATTAACGTTTTGACAGGCGAGGTGACACCACTGGTCAGCGGTTGCCCTCATCTGCTTTCTTTTTTTCCTTACGACGAACGCACGAAGCAGCGGCAGCAGCAGCCAATGCGGGTTCCCTATATATATAGGTTCCGAGGTCGCGCAGTCATTAGTTGGTAAAAAGAAAACAAAAAAAAAACTTTTTTGTGCACATTAATTTTAGGCTGCTTGTCCATCTCATTTTTTTTTGTTGTCGGAACCCACAATTATATATGAGACAGAAAGAAGTTAGGAACTTTACACACAAGCATTAGAAATAGTGGCACCCGTATTTATCGATTCTCAAGGGAACCCGATGAACATTCTATACAACAGAAATATGACATACAAAATATTTTGAATATCGAAGATATTCTTGAGCAGTTATTACAACTGTTCAATATACGCGATAATTTAATATACTTGGTTCAACTCCCACTAAGAAAGCGGAAATACTTGTATTTCTGTTTCTTTTACCATGATTTAGTTGCTAACTGAATATTTGATTGATTGATTGATTGATAAATTGTATTCACTTGTAAATCAATACAGGAGCTACGGGAAATGCAACAGTGAAGGCCTTCGAAATCATTCTGGCCACATACCATCGTTCTTCCTCTTACACGGAAGTGTCCCCGCCGTCGGTCACTCTAGAATATATACGTGCCTATGATGTAGAGCTATGTGTTGCTGTAAACGAAAGAACGTGTTAGTTTATACACTGAGGGTAGAACTAGAAGTGTGTCCCTGAGGAGGCCATGTTGCAGTGTGACTTTCTGCAAGCAAACTGTATATCCGCAGGCTCTTTTAACTCGTGTCAGTGTGTCGAGAAGCACGGACTGCTGGGCGAGTTGGTAATTCATCTTAACCATGTTGCGCGAAAAATATTGAAGTACAAAAGGAAGACACTGGACACACTGAAACAATATTGAAGAAATATGCGGTTGAAGAAATATGAAGAAGTGTTGAAGAAATATGCACATATATATGCGGTTACGAGAACACGTGCAGGGAAAGAAATGATTACATTACCAGGCAGAATGTAATGATGATGTGCTCCCAGAAAAGCTACCTCAGCGACAGGTAACATAACCGAGCGTTTCCCGGCACTTGAATCACCAGCTTTGTTGATGGAATACGCCTTTTAGATTTCCCGCGCTACCTTGTCCCTGAATCTGGCTTTAATTACTATATCACCAAACAATAAAACAATAAAAAATATAGTTTTTTTGGAAGATATGTTTCGAGTAAGCGGTGTTTCCAGATGTTGTTATTTGGCTTTTTGTGGTGTAGTGCATACGCTTGAGGGTTCTTAAGCGAAGCTTTCGAACGAATTAAGCATAGTTGGGAGTGTGCCCTTTTCCACGTCTTGCGTGTTTTTTTCACTCCTGTCTAGCATTTACGCCATCAATTCAAGCTCAGCTAGACTACGTAGCACTTAAAGGGGCCCCGAAACACTTTTTTAAGTAAACATGAAATGAGTACACAGTACGAGCTTATTGCCTCGCAAATTCAACGCCACAAAAATTTTAAGAATCCGTCTTGTACGAGTGTAGTCGCACGCTGCCAAAGCTTTCTCTCTTCTCTCGTCCCGACGAAAGTGCTGGAAATTAAGCGGGGAGGGATGAAAGAGGCAAAGAAATAGGTCACGCGCATCTCGTGACTTTGAGCACTTTTTTTTTCCTTTTTTTGAATGCGCGGCTTTGTCAGTGTGATCGCGCGCGCACACGTGGACATGTCGCGGCCTCCCGCGGCGATCTCTGTAACGACAGAGCGTGCCATGTTGAAATCAGCCAATGGCTATTAGATGGATTTTGTATGAGTTATTTTAGAGCTTCTTTCGCCATTTGTCGAGAGAAGAGAAAGCAATTTTTACTTGACTGATCATTTATTGCGAATTCCAGGCCGCATACTGCGCTATATTATTTGGCTCGCGTGTTGTCGGGAGCCTCTACTACAGAGCGACAGCGCTGTATGACCATGCTCAAAAAGTGTTGCAGGGCCCCTTTCAGCGCTGGCATCTTCTGCGGGAATACGTGACGAATGTGACACTGCTACAACTGCGGATAGCCGAAACATTGAACACAGTTCGCGTTGTCCCAACACGAAGCTGCGCTAACAGTTCGAATGAGGAAGTATCCTAATCGTCACAAATTTTTTTGTGTGTCAGATCAATGTTGGGAGCGCGGGGAAAAGAAGGATGTACGATGGGAGAAGAAATATCGACAGGTTGCGAGTATTTATTTCGTAAACCATGGTAATTTGTACGTTAGTATATCGATGCTTTTTTACTCGCGCGTGGATACGTATGCTAAGCATAATTGGTGTAATCATGCTAAATAGACCAATGCAAAGCGTTCACAGAGGAAATTCATCGTAAGATTTATTTGAAATAAAGTAGCGTAAATCATTCTCAAAGGTCGACTATATAAATATGCGGCGTAGTGCGATCGTTGTGCAAAAAATTATTCAATCTTGTGACAATGCGCTAAAGAATAACAATAATGAGCCAAAGTGACCAAGAATCGGGCATGAATGGGTGACCTTCTGTTCCAGGCACTTTCTGTCATATTTCCTTTTTTTTTAACCAGGGTGTATACTATTGGTCTTGGTGTGTTCTCACACCAATACCAACATTGGTCTTGGTGGTCTTAGAAAGCTACAAACACTTTCTGAGACCAATCATAACTTGTTCAGTCCGCTTTCTCAAAGAAACAAGAGCTACGAATCGATAGCCACTCGCGCTGAATTCCAAAGCTTTTCGGAAGATGGGGAGATTGTGCAAATTTTGGTTGCCAAAAAAAAAATCACCCGCTGGAGCACCAACTTTCAATTTTCGAAAAAGAGTAGTCATCGTTATAAAAAGCAGCCAAAGAGAGCGTTTGTGGAAGCCAGTAAGGTTCCGAGGGGATTTTTGTTCTCGGACAAATAGTCGGCGCATTCAGCACTTCCATTGCGATTCCGCATATACATACAATAGGTCAAAGCGGTCATTCAGCATCAATAAGCCTCAAAGAGCTTTTCTCCTTCAATATTTTCTCCTTCAATTCCTGACCTCCCGCACGCAACAGACGCGTTTGGTCGAAGAATGGCCTCTATCTCGTCATATTTGCTTACAATAAAAATGCCCCCCCCCCCCTCCCCACCGCCCATGAAAATCACGCGCGAATGATTCCGGTCACGTAACAATGGCGAATCTCTGAAGAGAAAACCACGCAAGAAAAATATAGAACGCCGAAACGACCATAGATGGCCCCGCGAATACTCTCTTCAAACATCCCCGTTAGAACCCACCCTCAAAGACGAGAGCATTTTCGGGAACAAAAGGACCATAGGCAAATAGCGATCTGACAAGCGAAGGTGCTAATCGAAAGCGGGCCGTCCCACAAAACGATTGCCAACGTTAGCTCCAGCCGGCTCCGATAACGACTGTGGTCGGCGGGGAAGAGGTGTAGATAAAAGGAAGTATTCAGGGGCAATATATTTTTTTATTGTTGGTTTATCCACGCCTGAGGCCTAATACTTTTGCGGGAGAAAAAAAAAACACCTATTGTTTCTTACACCAGTGCGTGAAGCTCATGCTGCCGGAGGCGAATCACCGTTTCCCATATATTTGTCGCATGACGAGCTTCTTCCGATGCGTGTATGGGGGCTGTTTGCGTCTGCTTCGGCAAGAATGAGACGCGCATGCATCGCGCCCAGGACCCGTAATGTGCACATGCACGCTTCCTCGCACATTTAGGACACCTTTACTTACATTGCGCTTGTTGTGCAGTGCAGCTCTTATGAAGCTGCTAACGGGCAAGGCTGCTTGCTTTTTGTATCAAGTACTATAGCTTCATACGTTACTCTTTGTGCATTTTTTTACGTGCGAAGCATTTTAGCGGCTCGCTTTGTTGGTATCTCCCGTCATCACGGTGGGTCGTGTGTAGACATGGTCTATCATAAGGTTAACCTAACGTGACGACGTCATCCTATCATGCATGGGATCATGACCAATCAAGGTCGACAATATTTGTGACGCAATGTTGACGCAACAATGAAGGGGCGAAACACTTGAGGGTCTCGGCTTGTCGGCATCTATAATGTCGTCACGGTATGTCATATAGACAGGGCTCATCATTAAAACGGGAATGCGCCTCGGAAATGGGGTATTTTCCGGTACTAACAATCGGTTCACTAAAAGTGAAAGTGGCAACAATTAGCCAAACTTATAGTCGACAACGTCAGTGAAACACGATGCATGGCTGCGTTAAAAAAGAAAGAAAAAAAAAACAAGGAGGAAGACGAGCTGTATACAATACGATGTCAACTAGAGTGGCGATCGATGACAATAAGAAAACCAAATCGAAACATCAGTTGAAGGTTCTCATAACACACATTTATACCAGTACTGGTTGATGATAGTGGACGTTGAAGTGAAATAAAAACAGGACGACAACAAAAATCTGCCCGAAATTCTAGATATGCAAGACATGTGCAGAAATAAATAAACAAATAAACAAAGAAATAGGAATGGTATGTTCGTAGGTGGACTTAATAAGATAAAGCTCAGATGAGCCTTGAAGGGTACATGCAGACAGGTTTATACATGGCTTGCGACGATAATATTTGCCCGCCTGATGTGACAAAAAGAAAAGAATCCATCTGCATGCACGCAGTTATGGTTCTAGGTACAAGGTTGGAACTTCGAACGGACGCTATTTTAGTTGAATCCAACATCTTCGTCAAAATGGCACGGACCAAAACTATCGAGTAAACAATGTTATCTCGATTGGGGAAAAAATAACGAGCTGAGGTCATTCTGTTATGTATCGACGAGCTCAGTCGCAGCGCTCCCTTCCACACTTCCACACCATGCATACCCTTCATTTATTTTGTGCTTAAGAAATTCCCGTCCCCATATTCATGAACTTGCGATGAAACGACACGTCAGGAAGCTCCGGGTGAAAGTTTCAGATAGGTCCACTTTTTCTGTCCTCGCGATGCTAAGTAGTTCTGAAGAGGCCGTACTTATTTATGCAAATTGAGACAGCTGTCTTAGCGCATCCGCAGAGCTAACAGTTCAGGCAAAGAGAGAGAAAAAGAAAACCACCCTGTCGGTGTCCTCGCGAGTTATTATTGCTATTTTCTTGCACCTTGATCACTTAGGATGTCTTCCGAAAGACGTGGCACAGTGGTCAACATTGCTGTTTTTGCATCTTGCGCTATTGATCACTGATAGCAATGAAGGCGATGCTGTTGCTTTTGAGTAGCGCTACATACAGGGTGTCCCACACAACTTGAGCCGAGAATTTGAAAATGAAAGACACTTCAGTGGCGAATTGAACCAAACGCGTGCTACTCGCACTAGCCTGTAGGTACTAAGGCAATTGTTTATTTCTCCCCATATTAAATAATTGAATTTTTAATGACCTATTTTTATTTATGGACTGGAAACCCAAAATAACACTGAGATGTAGAGCACTTTTAGAAACCACCAACAAAATTGTGTCCTCTACGATACGTCTAGCGCTGTTATTTTTTACGCGTTGTAAAGAAAGCCTATAGCAGCACTAAATAGCAGTGCTCTCGCGATACGTCACACCGCTTCTTTTCACGTTTCGCGGGCTTTCTTTAACACGTGGAAAGAATAACAGCGCGAGACGTATCATACGGGAAGCAATTTAGTCGGGGGTTTATGAAAGTGCTCTACATCTCAGTGTTCATATTCTGCGTTTTCAGCCCATAATTAAAAATTATGTAATTCAGAAATAATAAATAATTATATGGGGAGAAATAAAAAATAGCCCGAGTACCTACAGGCTAGTGCGAGTAGTATGCGTTTGGTTCAATTCGCCTCCAAAGTGCCTTTCCCTTTCAAATTTTCTACTCAAGTTATTTGGGACACCCTGTATATCTGCCCTGAACGTGTTCTATCTGCGTTGAAAAACAGTACTTTCAATGCACGTAAAATAGTTTAAGGAATCTCCGCGCTTGTGGCGTGCCAAGTATGAGAGAAAGAAGTGCACAGCCAGCTGGCTCCCCATGTTTCTCTTCATGTTTCTTTTTTCTCCTCTTTATCTCCTTACCTCTTTTTTCTATCTATTGTAGTCTGTTTTGTTCATACTTCTTTCCTGCTCTCTCTATTTCAGCTTCCCCTTCCTATTTCACTATTTCTTTTTCTCTCCTGCTTTGATTCGCTCTGTTTCATTGTTTTCTTTCTTTCGCTTTCTCAGCCTTTCCATCTTTTCCTGTCTTTCTTCCGTTTCTTTCTAAGTACTTCTCGTCCCGCCGCAGTGGTCTAGTGGCAAGGTAATCGGCTGCTGACCCGCAGATCGTGGGATCGAATCCCGGCTGCGGCATCTGCATTTTAGATAGATACGAAAATGCTGTAGCCCCATGTCCTCAGATTAGGGTACACGTTAAAGAACCTCAGGTGGTCGAAATTTCCGGAGCCCTTTACTACGGCGTCTCTCGTAATCATGTGGTGGTTTTGGAACGTTAAACCCCACATACATGTTTCACTATTTCTCTTTTTCCTTCCATTTCTTTCTTTACATCACACTGTACTCGTTCTCTGGCTGTACATGAATTTTCGAACCGCTGCTTTGTCTGAACGTGGCAACAAGTAACATTTACGTGCACCGATTGATTGATATGTGGGGTTTAGTGTCCCAAAACCAGCGCATGAATATGAGAGACGCCGTAGTGGACGGCTCCGGAAATTTCGACCACCTGGGGTTTCTTAACGTGCGCCCAAATCTAAGCACATGGGCCTACAATATTCCCGCCTCCATCGGAAATGCAGCCGCCGCAGCCGGGATTCGATTCCGCGACCTGCGGGTTAGCAGCCGAGTACCTTAGCCACTAGACCACCACGGCGGGGCCATCTGCATGTACTGCCTTTGTGAATTGTTCTTGGCAAAAAAAAAAAAAGAAACTAACAAAGAATTGGTTCGGGCTAACTGGCATTCGATACTATACGTACGATTAAACGTATCGTGCCGCGATAGTGTTAAAAACATCGTTTCAAAGAAAGTTCAGCACCAGCGGCGTTGTCGCCGGGAATGTCGGCGTCGTTGGCCGTAAGAGTAAAGTTGAGCTAGACACAAATTAATACTTTTTGCAGCTGCAGTGAGAAGAGAATTCATGTCATCTGCGTGCCAGTCAAGTGTTTTACCACAGAGCCATGCAACAGCTTGAAACTGTATAGGCACCGAAACATGAGACTGGCCCAACGAGTTGGCTGCTTAGATGCTCATACATTTAAAAGCTCTTATACAAAGTCAGTGATCACCACCAGCAATTAAATAAAAATAAAATAACTCAGTTCACGGAGTTGCGCGTTCCCCTGTGAACGCGTAATAGCTGCTTCGCTAATTATGAAAAAAAAAAGAAAATTATTAAGTAGTAGGCAATTTGCAGCTGTACTTCAGTAGACATTCTGGGTATTTTGAAATGGCCCATGTGTCATCTAGCAGTAGATTGAATAAACACAGTTTTTCTGCAACGCAAAGTCACTGGTAGGTTGCAGAATCATGTAGTTTCAGTGAAGCGTAGGAAACGCCCATTTTGTGTGTTTTTGCTTTCAGTCGTAGCATCGCATTCCAGCACCACGTAATAAACACCACGGTCTTTAAAGCTACGTGTCTATGCATTTTAGAAATACTCTACCTCTACCTAATACTCTACCTAATCACCCCGTACTGACAATGTACTAAAACATGCATAATATTTGCTTTTAATTGATAATTCCAGCACGTATGAACACAAAGAAAAAACAGGTCAAGATGGCTAGTCGCTTATGAAGGGGTTATACTTTCGCCATTCTACTGAATCGCCTCACAGCAGCAGGAAAGAGACACATGAATATACAATCAGCCATAAATATCTGCGTTATATTTCAAAAAAGGCTTTCATCTTTAATAAAAGCAGTTTTCTCTAGAGTGGCAGCACAATCTTTATCACCTGCCAAGCGTAACATTTTCAATTAAATGTTTCCAAATCATGTGTCACTATAACTGTCGTCGGCTCCTGTGTCAGAGTGTTTGTTTTCGCACTGAAAACATGCGTCCACAAAATTTGCCCCGGCATCAGTAAATCCACTAAGCATTTGGGAAGAGACTGAAAGAAAAACGATTGAATCTCAGATGAAAGGTCAGGTTCTCGGACACCACTCTCGAAAAAAGATTGAGAGTGTTCGATGACGTGAACTGAAGGGATGCGATGACCATAGACAAGGGGCATGAAGATTAAACTTCCACACCGGAGAGGCGAGTCATGCAGAAAGCAAAAGTTTCGTGGCCTTATTCTGGGTGATGTGAGATTGATGAAGCCGAGCAACAACCGGGCCGACTAAGGTAAAGTATGCAGCGGTTCCCTTAAAATAAGGCGTCGACTTCTTAAACTTGAAGCGTTAAAGGCAACATAATAAAGCACATAAGGAGAAACCACTTTCTTTATAGAACGAATGCGTCAGTTTCGCGAAAAAGAAAATGTATTTAGAGAGATTCTATTAGGAGTTTTCCTAACGCGATAGCGTTAAAGAGCTCGTTTCTCAGAAACCCCGCCGTCGGCGTCGGCTTCTTTGGTTGTGAGCGAAAAACCATCATCTTATGCGTGACCGAATGACTGCAGAATGATAAAATAAAATAAATAAAAAACTAAGCTCAGAGTGCCAATCAGACCCGAGTAGTTCGGGTTCGAATGAGGACCGAACCCGTGTCGTTTGCGTGGCAAGCGGATATTGTACCACACAGCGACGCCTGTGCTTGTGAAGAGAATAAATATAACGTGTGCTCGGAAATGCAGTCAAAGGAGCTTTCACGCTTTACAAACACACGTGCCCTGTATACGTACTTCACAATGCAACATCAAATATTGCATTAACAACGAACTATCCATATTTTGTGAATGGTATTTAAATGACTTCTTCCAACGCCCCCTTGAAACTAACTGGTCTTTGTTCAAGTGGAAAATCAATAATTTGATCAACAGATTTATACCCACAAATACAATTGCGGAACGGGCGTCTTCACCTTGGTTCAACATATCTCTTAAGCGTCTTAACAATAAGAAAAAGCGATTATATCGCTCGGCTAAACTGTCTAACAGCGCCAGCGCTTGGAACAAGTACCGCGGAACGGCAAAGGAATTTGAATCACTCGCTGCGAAGGCTAAGCGTTCTTTTTTCTCGTCTACATTACCTAATATGCTACGAAATAACCCTAAACAATTTTGGAGAGCCATTAACCCCAACCCCACAAAAACGTTATCCTTACTTGATGAACACGGCGATCCTATTCCAGAACATCTTACCCCTCAAGTACTAAATACTGCCTTCTCTTCCGTATTTACCCCTGAATCTTGCAGCCCGCTTCCAGACTCCCCATTTCTTGATCATCCTGTCATGCCAGGCATTACATTCGATTCATACGGTATTGCAAAACTAATTGACGAATTGAAACTAACGTCATCCGCGGGAATGGATGGCATCAATTCCAAAATTCTGAAAAACACTAAGCCTATAACAAGCATTATTCTTTCGCACATATTTCAGTAGTCCATTTCATGCGGAGTGGTGCCGGAAGACTGGAAGCTTGGTAAGATCGTTCCTGTCCCGAAAAAAGGTCTTTCATCTTCACCAAGTAAAAATCCCCCTATATTCATCATAAGTGTATGCTCTAAATTAATGGAACACATAATTTATTCCCACATAGTGATTTTTCTACGTTCAGTACATTTCTTTCACCCTAACCAACACGGTTTTCAAAAAGGACTTTCATGTGATACTCAACTCACCCTGTTCGTTAACGACCTGAGTTCTAGCCTGGATAATAACATACCTGTAGATGTCATCTTCATTGATTTCAAAAAAGCTTTTGACAAAGTTTCTCATAACAGATTATTTTTGAAGCTTTCACGTCTTAACCTTAATTGTCTTGTTTTTAATTGGATATGTGACTTCTTGACTAACCGTAAGCAGTTCGTTTGTGCTAATAACCATCGCTCCTCCCTATCCGCTGTAACCTCCGGCGTGCCTCAAGGCACGGTCCTTGGTCCTCTATTATTCCTAATCTATATTAACGACCTCCCCAATAACTTAGCGTCTAACATTCGTCTGTTCGCAGACGACTGTGTCATTTATCGTCCTATTCACAATTCTAACGACCCTGTCATTCTACAGTCTGATCTTTGTTTCAATCATGGTGCGAAAAATGGCTTACGTCCCTTAACATAAAGAAAACTTGTGTCATTTCCTTCCAACGCCGTCAATCCTATTCCTCCAATAAATACTTCCTATTTGATTCTGAAATAACAGCAGCTAATTCATGTAAATACCTCGGTATCACTCTAACTTCAGATCTGACCTGGTCATCCCACATTATGAACATCACTAATGACGCCAACCGCGTGCTTGGCTATCTCCGAAGAAACTTACGTCTAGCCCCACCTTCTGTTAAACTTTTAACCTATCTAACACTAGTCCGCCCGAAGCTAGAATACGCATGTGCCATCTGGGATCCCCATCAAATAACTCTTATTAAAACGCTTGAAACTATCCAAAATCGTGCAGCCAGATTCATTTATTCTGACTATTCCTATCTTAGCAGCGTCACCAAACTAAAATCTCAAGCTAACATGGTTAACTTAGCTTCACGCCGCAAAATTTCAAGACTGTGTTTGTTTCACACATTTTATCATGCATTGCACCTAAACCATGTTATCGTTCCAGCTCATCGTCTTTCATGCCGTATCAGCCATTCGAAAGCGGTTTATCCACCCCGTGCGCATACCACTGCCCATCACTCTTCATTTTTTGTGCAAACATCAACAGAATGGAACGATCTTCCTGCTGAAATCGTGCACCACTCCAGTATCGCCCATTTCAAAGAAGCCATCGAACAAATCATCTGTTTGTGAACTGTCTACCCACTCATGTAACACCCCTTGACTGGGGCCCTTGAGGTATTATAAATACATAAATAAATAAATAAATAAATAAATAAATAAATAAATAAATAAATAAATAAATAAATAATATTGCGTGGTCCGAGCACTCTTTGCCAGCGGACGTCAAATCATGTGATCATCATAATGACTTTTTTTTCAGCTGTCAGCCCTCTAAAACAAAGGCACAGACGTTAGTGCGCCTTTTCCCTTAAGGACACGTAGTGGGTGCATAGCAAGTTCAAAAAGATTTCGTGCACTAAGTGTTTAAAATACGCACTAGGGAGCTGATATCGCCATTGTCTTCAACTGGTGAGGCTTAGGATTCCCGCATTTATTTTTGTATATTTTGTCTGTCATTCATTTTTTTTTCTTACTGCCATATTAGAAAAAGAATTCACTCACAGAAAGGTGGAGCGGTAGGCATGAGGTACAGTTTACTCTGGCCAGCCCCTCTACACTGGGGAAGGGGGGCTGGGTAGTGAAAGAGCAATGAATGACTACGGTAAGGCAGGTAGATTATTTAATACTGCCGTATTAAAAGAATATTGACACTGGTAACCAATGTGCTTCTTTAGCAATACGTGCTTAAAAGCGTATTTAGGGAATATGTAAAACAAAAATATACGTGTTTACCATTGTTCATTTAAGAACAAGTTTCACAGAGGTCACAAATGTTGCGAATGTTCTGAGAGTTCGGCGAGTTGAGAGGATTGGTATTAATCATGGAAATCGGCGATTAGAATGGGAGCTCTAGCCGAAACCATGAATTTGGTTTGAATTAGCGAGTATTATTAGAAGGAGGGATACCACTGGAGTGAACGTTTAGACTCGTGGGGGAAAAATTGTTTTCTGCAGCGGTATTCCTTCTTTGACGACTTTCGATCCCTTGAAGAATACGTTTATTCTTGCGTGTTCAACTTTCAGCTGAAAACCCAAGGCTATCGTCATGCGCGTGTAAAGTGCTGGCCTCACGTAGACAAAGGGTGGCGGTAAAGAAATAGGTGCATTTTTTTCAAATTCAAGGCATTTATTGGCAAACCCACGACACTGAGTTTTTCTAGCCGCCTGTACGAGTGGGTGTTCTCGTAGTCTTCTCATTCACTTGGTAAACACCATAGTTGCCATAAGAGGGCGTGAATGTATGACGCATGAACGAATGAATAAAATGACACCTGCCGTGTATACGTCATAAAAACCTGTCCCGCTGTCATGTGTGGCACATAACCACATAATACAGCCCACGATATGCGGGTATGTGCAATTTGAAATTCCCAGTTCATATAAGTTCTGAGCTGCGAAAAGTGTTTGTTGACTGCAAATACTGTATTAAAACACTGAATCGACGACTTTAATGCAGCACACAAACGCTTACACAATGTAGCGCTCTCCACAAGCTTTAGCCGAGCATAGCCCATGCAGTAGCAAACATGCCAACGAATGCTGCTTACATTTCGTTCCGATAGTAGTGAAACCTGTGCTGCAACGAAAGTGTCGGCGTTAGGCCAGACAATTAACTATGCATTGAAGTCAGTGTAGTAGATTTTTGTGGCACGCCACAACGACGCGAACTACATAAGGACGCTAAAATATGTAAGACTATCTTCCAAGATTAGCTATATTCTTGCATGTGGTCGAATTGCACGAGTATAAGCTAACACTCCGAAATCGACTTCCTATTTACCATTCACTCATTCGCGAGGAGCTTCTTTTCCGACCTTTTCTAGGCGTAGACGATTCTAACACGTGCATTAGTGGTTGCATTGCAGGCTTCAAACCGCTTAGTTGCCCCGGGTCTTTTGTGCAAACACCAGTTTCTCTGCGTTACGTTTATTCCAGCCGCTTCGGCCAAGCGTGCTACCGAAGAGGGGCGAACGCCAGACGCTCGTATACGGACTCGAAGCGTTGTTTTCTGCCTTTTCTGCCGCTTTGCGTTCAGTTGAAGTGGCAGCGAACAAATTAAGTCTGTGCGCTGCTCTTCTTGGTATAAGTGCGACTTGACGCCCCTGGAGGACTCGCGATTCACACAGCTTCAGTATACAAGAATAGACGCCAATATAAAGAAGGCAGAGCTGTAGAGGTTCGAGCGACTCGAGAGTCATGAGAAAGAGACGAGGCTGAAAAAAAAAAAAAACGAGCATCGACGAGAATTAAAAGCCCGTACAACAAGGTCGAATGCACGGATACCTATAGAGTATGGAAATGCGCGCTCCCCAAAATTGGACCCAGGAAGCGTGAAGTGCATGCGACGGGCTGAAGAAGTGGGTTTGGTGCTCAGGAATTCCAAGAGATGCGTCTGCCGGCTGTTACAGAATGCGTGCACAGCCAGAATGCGCGCGAGGAGTCGCGGCTCCCGCCGAGAGCTTATGGGAGGGTCTATAGAGTTTAGCTGTTTCGTTTCAGTGCGCCCCAGCACTGAAACGTTGTAAAAATGCGCTCCATGACAGCCGATGCGGATGAATTTTTCTTGAGAGGGGCGCCTCTTTGTCCGTATCAAAGGCGTCAACGACGGCCTCGAACTCGTGACGCATATTACTGCGCGGAGCCCAAATAGTGGCCATGGCGGCGTACCATCCAGGGTATAGAATTTTCGGGCTGCCCAGCGCTCAAGCGAGTGGGCCAGCAGAGGGCTCTCGCTTCATGGTCGACATTTTTGCTTATGAGGGGCCGCAGTTTGACGGATCGACCCGGGCTTCCTTTGTGCTTCCTCGACATGTACGAAGGAACACGATGAGAAGAGAGCTGAGAAATACATAAAATATTGACGAGAGAAGAGGGGAAAAAGAAAATGACAGAATCGACGAGATGGAAATAACGGAATAGTGCGGGAGGCAAACAATGGCGCGGAAAGAATGTTCTGAGAGACTTTTGTCTCACTGGCTTGGGCACTAGATGTCAAGGAGAAAGACAAACAACAAATGAGAACTGGCACGAAAACCCGGATCAAGCAGTGTAGGAAGGTGGGGCGGGGGGGGGGGAGGAGCTACAGGCTATTGAAGATTGCTACGCCGGGAGGCAGCGTGTAGGAGAAACAAGAAAGAGATAAGGAAAGTGTGAACAAATATAGCACAGAGACAGCGTTAAAAATGGAAGGGCAATGGTAAAGAACAAAAAAAAAGCGAAGCACAGAGAAAGAAGGAACGGTGGAAGCCTGCGCCTGGTGAAAGGAGTAGCAGCCTTGAACTTCATTCGCGCTGTGCGGGCATCACTTTTCTCTACGTCACCGACACAACGTGGAAGCCAAGAGAGGTCCACAGCAAGAATGTGGGTGGCGTCAACTTCCTTTTGGAGCTGTATGTCGAGTAAAGGAAGCAGGGTTGGGCTATATGTAGTGAAAAAACGCTGGCAAAGAATGCGGTGGACTATACGAACACATGATTTATGAGAAAGCTGGAAATGTCAGAGGGCACGCGAATATTGCTGATTTCGGATTGGAGTTGGCCGTTTCCTACATTGCACCGACTCATTTTGCTTCACTAGATTCATCACAGTTCGAGCTTACTTGTGAAAATCACGTGACGCCTTGACAGTCCAGTCCTGGAAGCAAATAAACGAAGTAAAATTTAATATAAGAGTACTGAATGCTGGGCGAGTTGGTTATCCATAAGGATATTAAACTGTGCGAAAAAAGAGACGAAAAAAAAAAAAAGGCCCACGCACAAGTACAGAATGCTGTGCTTGTGTGCGTGCCTTCTGTGTTCTTGTCTCATTTTTTGCGCAAGTTTTGTAGTTAATACTTTACTGAAGTAGACAATCAGATTTTTTTCGGTCTTGCCTGTTTGTGTTTTAGTGTTGATTGATTGATATGTGGGGTTTAACGTCCCAAAACCACCATATGATTATGAGAGACGCCGTAGTGGAGGGCTCCGGAAATTTAGACCACCTGGGGTTCTTTAACGTGCACCCAAATCTGAGCACACGGGCCTACAACATTTCCGCCTCCATCGGAAATGCAGCCGCCGCAGCCTGGATTCGAACCCGCGACCTGCGGGTCAGCAGCCGAGTACCTTAGCCACTAGACCACCACGGCAGGGCTGTGTTTTAGTGTTATCACCTTATTTTTTGTGTTATTGTGTATAATAATAATAATAATAATAATAATAATAATAATAATAATAATAATAATAATAATAATAATAATAATAATAATAATAATAATAATAATAATAATAACAATAATATTAACAATAATAATAATAATAATAATAATAATAATAATAATAATAATAATAATAATAATAATAATAATAATAATAATAACAATAATAATAATAATAATAATAATAATAATAATAATAACCAGCGAACATACACGAGTCTTCTAATGAGAGCGCTCGTTTCAAACGTTTCACATAAGCTTTCTGAACTAACATAGCGATGACCTACGAACACTGAATAATGATTGCCGTGGAGTGTTTATTTCTGAAATACATAGAGTGTTATAACGTACCTAGGTGAATAAAACACAATAAAGTCCCGTTTTTAAGCATATGCAGTAGCAACAGCTGCATCATTGGTTATTCAAGATTACGCCATTAAACAATTGCCACGGAAGAGCCCATCAGCACTTCTAATGACAAGAGGTCCCGTGAGCGGAGTAGAAACGTCACGTGTGTCTTTACTGGCATAGCGGCACGTCACTGTCCAGTCCACTCTAGTTCAGGAAGTAGTGATGCTGGCAAAATAGCGAAATGCGCAAAACAGCAAAGGGACTGGCTTCGCCTGCTTCGTATCTTTTTTTTTTTTTGCCCTCGTGTTACTGCGCTATTTCCAAGATCATTTTATGCGAGGCTATTAGGACGAACTTATTAGAACGAGTCTATTAGGTGCCTCCTAAAAGGCGACAATTAACCGCCGCAGTCGGCGTCCCGCGTATCCGGCGTCAGCACTAGTGAGACTAAAAATAAGATCACAACGTTATAGCGTCACCATGTGGTATCCACAGTGTTAGTATTCTAGTACACCGTAGTTAGTATACTAGAGGGAAAGCTTCCTATAGGGCTGATGCGTCAATATCAATAACCACTCGGAAGCCGCCATAACGGAACGATACTCACCTTTCGGGCGACGTCTACTTGCACTCGCCACCGCATGCTCCAATAATCCCTGGCTTTTATTGTGTTTCACGGCTCACTGTTTCATCGCAGTAAAGGACTATAGCAGTTTTTTTTAAAACTGCAATATTTATCATTTTCACTGGTATAGCGCACCACGACAAGGACACACACAACGGAGAGATGCACACAACACGTTGTGTGTGTCCTTGTCGTGGTGCGCTATACCAGTGAAAATGATGAATCTCAACCAACTAGCCCGGCAACGTGCCTTTGCAATATTTAGCGCTTCTTCAAAATATTGTAATGGCAACAATGACCTCATTCCAAGATGTCGGCGCAGTGGTGGTTATAGTTTTTGCAGCGTTATATCAACTCTATGGTGGTATCATCTTGTTGTCACAACTTGCCCAAATTTGCGATGCCATCATGACGTCACAGTGACATAACTATGATGTCATAACAAGACATTGTCGGTTGGTTAAATGTGGGCGGATCACGGAGGCCATGCTAAAGAAGGTTAGGGATTTATAGCTTTCAATGCCTTTGGTCTTGGAGGCAGCGCAAATTCATGTTAGGTGCAGAAAGATCATCAACCGAGAAGACGAGGAAGAAAAAGGAGTTGGCTCCTCAGGAGCTTACGAGCATGGAAGTTTTAGGGGCGAAGCTCCTAAAGCCGTGGGTCTGTCCCTCCTATAGCTCGTGGTACGTGACCAACTAGTTCGATGACTCCCTCAACAGGTGCGGATGGACGGATGGACGGACATACAGACATATGAACGGACGAACGTATGGACATACAGACAGGCGGGCGGACGATTCACGGTTTACCGATAAAACCCTCCGCAGCTTCACCCCACTTATCATTCACTTCGTCGATATGCTGCGAATCTTTTCAAAGGACATACTGGTCCAAACTACCAACAATGCGAAAATGCGCGAAATAACATGTTTAGGTATCCATTTCCTGCGCCTCCCCTTGATTGCATGAATCGCACAGTTTTATGACAGCCGAATTCACACATTTGTACTTTGTGTGTACTTGTGTTTTGTTCTTTGTTTTCTTTTCCAGAACTCTACTGAACTTAACGCTCACATAATCTGTTAAATGAAAAAAAAAAGAAAATCGATTCCTGAAATAAAAACATTTTGAATGGGATTTCAGAGTCAGAAAAGCTATCGCCAAAGTGAATCCTTAACATGTTTTTAAACCAAAATGAACATAGATTGCCACTATCCCTCAAGAGGAAGGTATATAACAGCTGTATCTTGCCGGTACTTAGCTACGGAGCAGAAACCTGGAGACTTACAAAGAGGGTTCAGCTTAAGTTGAGGACGACGCAGCGAGCGATGGAAAGGAAAATGGCAGGTGTAACCTTAAGAGACAAGAAGAGAGCAGAGTGGATTAGGGAACAAACGGAGGTTAAGGATATCATAGCTGAAATCAAGAAGATGAAATGGACATGGGCCGGGCATGTAGCGCGTAGACAGGATAACCGCTGGACATTAAGGGTAACTACCTAACTGGATTCCCAGAAAAATCAAGCGAGTTAGGGGGAGACAGAAGGTTAGGTGGGCAGATGAGATTAAGAAGTTTGCAGGTATAAATTGGCAGCAGCAAGCACAGGACCGGGTTAACTGGCGGAACATGGGAGAGGCCTTTGTCCTGCAGTGGACGTAGTCAGGCTGGTGATGATGATGATGAACATAAAACCTTTTTCTTCGAATAATCGTTGTTCGATCACACCCCTTCTGAATAGAACGGCTTACTTATTAAATGTCCACATGACGCAGGCTTAATTGCTAAGATAATATCATAATTTCCTAGTTCCTTTACGATGCCCCAAAGCACTTATGAAATTGTCTATCGATTGCAATATGCATAACTGACTATTCTGTAGCCTATCTGCACGTGCACGTTGTTTAGTTTATTCTTGCGCACTTATGGCGGTTCATAACGTTTGTTACCTTTTGTACTTACAAGATGACCCTCTTGCATGGGGTGTTCGAAGGCCTGAAGTATTTTTGCAAGTCAATACCAACGCTGGTAAAAACAAACCACAAAAAATTTTAGCGCGGTATCTTATGGACTCGCCTAATACGACTGGAAGGCGAAAGGCACCGTCTATTTCTTCGACCTCGATGTACTGATCATATCCTGCCCCCTAACGTGGTTATGTATTGGCTCAGAAATCAGGGTCATTGCATGCTTTCCGCACCTCATCTGGTTGTGCACACCCCGTAATCATTAAACATTTTACTAAGCGACGATATCATGTGTCATTACGTAACGTGATGTCGTCAGGACATCGTAGCAACGGAATCAAATCGTCAAGCGTTTTTGTGATCCGCGACGTCATCACGTGACTTTTCGCTCCCCACTAGTGTTGACGCGAGTGACACCGACGGTCAAATTTAGCGTTTGGTCTAAGGTATTTGCCTCGACAAATAATCGATATAAATTTGTTCCAGCCTATAGTTGACCACACAGCGTGGCTCACAATAACGGCACGTATTGTCCGTGGAACTTTCATCAAACCCTGTGTTTCAACACTGCATTGAACAACGTACTCGGAAACATTATTGTGTCGCGCAGGCTAAGCGATATGGGCACAAACGTGGTGCTTTCAGAGCAACTGCTGCAATAACGCACGGGTCGCGTGTGGCGCGCCGCTGGGCGGCCATCGAGAAACTGTGTCTTCATTAATCGATCAGGCCGTAATTACCAAACGCGTCTAGATAGGCCTCGCTTCGCGGGCTTTGAGCCATTAGGCTAACCGGTGCCTCGAGCGGTAGTGTCATGTCGAAACGGGGACCGCTCGATTAATTCAAAAATGTTTAGCCAAAACAATGCTGTTGGGATAGCGCAGCAGCCTGCGGTTGTGCTGCTTTAAAATAATCTGCGTGTACACTTGCGTGCCCAATTTCGGGGTACATCCTCTCGTCTTCAAAGTCCTGTCAGTCGTTGTGGCAAATCCAATCATCAGCGCATGGAGAACGATTGTGAGGGCATTTGTTCGAATCAAGGACTTTTCATATTTACCATTTAAATGAATATCAAAGTGGAACACACAGTTTAGACCATAGGCCTCATGCACATAGCCCGCGGACAGAATGCACACAGTGCGTGGCTTCACAAGAAATTTATATTTGTGACTCGTTGTACTGGCATTGTTTACTCGCGTATCGTGATAACCCTTTTTTTCGTGTAAGCTACATAGATGACATTTGTTGCAAACTATTTTTTTCATATGGCACCCCATACGATCCCTATACGGGTTGAAGCATCAACATGAAACGAAAACACTATACGTTGCAGAATCGGCTCCCAAGTTATATTTATGGCGAAGAACAGTATGTTTTTTTTAATTTGATGTCTCATCCCTTTATGTTAAATCTTCACCCCCCTCCCCTCCCTTAGCCTTTACTTCTCCGCACCTAGATTTACTGTCCCGACCGTTGCGGGACTAAATTCTGTAAGTGTGGTACACTGGCTGAGGTGAGCTCGAGACCACTGGCATATGCAAATGTCAGAAGGTGCTCTGGCTCTATCATAGAGACATCATCATCATCATCATCATCATCATCATCATCATGATCAGCCTGATTACGTCCACTGCAGGACAAAGGCCTCTCCCATGTTCCGCCAGTTAACCCGGTCCTGTGCTTGCTGCTGCCAATTTATACCCGCAAACTTCTTAATCTCATCTGCCCACCTAACCTTCTGTCTCCCCCTGACCCGCTTGCCTTCTCTGAGAATCCAGTTAGTTACCCTTAATGACCAGCGGTTATCCTGTCTACGCGCTACATGCCCGGCCCATGTACATTTTCTCTTCTCGGTTTCAATTATGATATCCTTAACCCCCGTCTGTTCCCTAATGCACTCTGCTCTCTTCTTGTCTCTTAAGGTTACACCTATTATTTTTCTTTCCATTGCTCGCTGCGTCGTCCTCAATTTAAGCTGAACCCTCTTCGTAAGTCTCCAGGTTTCTGCTCCGTAGCTAAGTACCAGCAAGATACAGCTGTTATATACCTTCCTCTTCAGGGATAGTGGCAATCCACCTGTCATAATTTGAGAGTGCTTGCCAAATGTGCTCCACCCCATTCTTATTCTTCTAGTTACTTTAATCTCGTGGTTCAGCTCAGCGGTTATTACCTGCCCTAAGTAGACATAGTCTTTTACAACTTGAAGTGCACTATTACCTATCTCGAAGCGCTGCTCTTTTCCGAGGTTGTTGTACATTAATTTCGTTTTCTGCAGATTAATTTTAAGACCCACCTTTCTGCTCTCCTTGTCTAACTCCGTAGAGACAACACATCTTGTCTATTTGCGCTTGGTGTGACAAGCAACGACACTCGCTCCGTACGTCCTTTACCACGACTGGGCTCCGCGTGCTCGACAACCAAGAATCTTTAAGCGTGTCCGTGGGCGTCGATTGCATAGATTGCAGCGAAGCCTTTGCCAGGGTACGTAGGTTTTTGTGACTGCCTGTAGACTGTCTTCGCGTGCTCCACTGCGCATCTGTTGTCATCATTTGATTCTTTCCACAAAGACAGGGGAACAAACCGGACATGCGTCCGGTTAATCTGCATAACTTGTCATGCTTATTTTCGTTTTTTTATTCTTTCTTAAGACTCGTTAGAGATCACTGGCTACATGGAAGCGTAGAGATCTGCACGAAGTTTGGAACAATGGTCAGGTAATGAAGGGCTGAGGAAGAAATTACGTAACGAAGCGACTTCGTATTCTGTCATCAGTGGTCTCCTATATATGTCGTTAAGGAGTCAACCGCGAGCGAACTTTCGTAACTTTCTCTCAGTCCAGCAATTAGCAAATGTACGTGCATTCCATGACCATTTAAGAAATGAGGAGGAGCCAGTGACGGAGTCACACCTATGTTTCCGATGCCTCGCAAGTCTTTAAAGCTGCGGAACACCGTTGCTTGGATAACGCGCACCGACGGGAAGGAAGCATTGAAATATTTAACTCATTCAGAACCTTTCTGCTCTTTTTTTCCCGCATCCGTACACGCGCTGTATATGGGGTAAGTGAAAACACGATAATCATACAATCAATCAAAACTTTATTTCTAACAATATTTTACAATTTGCTAGGGGGTCCTTCAGGCGAAGAGCTGTTGCAAACAGCTTGAGAGTACCTGAAGGCCCTTTATGGCAGCACGCACTATACACAGCGTACAACTAAATAAGGTAAGTAAGTGTACATGAGTTGTAATATTAACACATATTAAAAACATATAAACAATGAGTTTTTGCACAAACGTGGTCAATTCACAGTCTTTAAAAGCAAAAAGCAACAAAACAATGCAATTTCATGCGAGAAGTAAATACCATAAATATAATTACCACAGAAATGAATACCATGAAATGAAGAGAGTGATACCTTTAGTAGTTGTTTACTAAGTCTACGTACTTGTTCTCTCATAGAAGCGTCATGCATCATTGGTACCGAATTTTCGTTTTCATACTTATTGAGAAATAAAGGGACATTGTAAACGATTGATTGCATCAGCTAATTGGTACGCCTTTTCGGTACAAGCCATTTGTCTTGACAACGAGTGCGTTGGCCACTGAACTGCCGTTGTAGTCCAGACAGTGATTTTGGAAGTGAACTTTTTGGAAGAAAAGAAGTACGAATAGAGCGAACCTAACTGATACACTTCCGTAACTCTGATTATGTTGAATTCACAAAACGTCGCAGAACGTTCTCGCTACGTCGTTCTGTGACGCGTAGAAGAACGCGTGTTTCTGGCGTTTCGGCACAATGTGGCGAGATGATCAGGATCTCGTTCATGGAGTATTAGGAGCGGTTTACAGCAGTAGGTGACGCCTGTTGCTTCACCTGGTTTGTTTCAAGGTTAACACCTTACACGTACCGTGTGAACGTGGCCTTGTACGAAAAGTCACCGTGAGAAAAGCAAGCAAATAAAAAAGAACTGCGTCGTGTCTCGGGGAGTGAAAGCCATGCAAAAGGAATTGAAAGCAAGCGGATGCTCACATAAAATAATGAAAACATTGTGGAAGTAGTGGGATATTAGTAGACTTGGTAGAATTATTTACGTAGTAATTTGTTGGCATTGAGTAACACAAACAATTAGTAAGTGATGAAGGCCCATAAAATCACTTGGTAATACAGCGACAACGGATGAATTTCGCATTGGAACTTTTTTGGGCGAATGCGTGAACGACTATACTGTCACTATACCAGAAGGTGATCCGCCTGTTTTGACGGTGAAGCTGTTGTAGCTCGCCGCAGTTTGTGCGGTGTCATCGCCAGAAAATTTCTCAAAGTAGCAGGAGCGTACGAAAAATTCCTTTCGGGGGAGGTGGGGCACTTTGATATGAAGTTTGACCCAGGAAAGCAGGTGTGGTCCAGAGTAATATTGTGCTTTGTACGCTAAGGCGAAAAAAAAAAAAGATCAAGGGGAAAGAGGGGAAGGGGTGTGGGTCATGGGCTTGGCGTGCCAACCAAGTGGGCATGCGCCACTGGAATCGGGCGAGGCCCGCTACCGTGTACAGTAGGGGAATGAACAACTTTATTTATCCCTTGTTAAAGGGAGGGGGCAACAGGAAAGGGTGTGGTGGGGATGAACTACTTGAAGTAGTCCTCCTCTACCCTCTCAGCCCACTCCAGGATGGCCTCCTGGATAGCGGGCCTCGAGCTGCGCAAGGCAGCCTCCCACTGCTCCTCACTAGAAATTAGGCGTTTCAGGAATGGGGGAAGAGGGTGCTTAGGGCAGCGCCACATGATGTGGTTCAAGTCTGCTGTGGAGGAGGCACAAAATTTACATGAGGGGGAAGGATAACAGGATGGATGAATGCGGTGTAGGAGGTAAGGCGAAAGAAAGGTGCGAGTCTGCAGCTGTCGCCACAGAATTTCGCACCTGCGTGAAGATTTGCGCGTGAGTGGCGGGAAGGTTAATCGCTCTAAACGGTAGTGTGTGCAAATATCGTGGAATGAAATAAGGCGATCCCGCGCTGTAAATGGCGCCTCATTCGTAGCGAATTGCGACACATCGGATGCGTGTGCCCGGACTGTGAATCCTCGGGCACTCGCATGAGCCGCCTCGTTTCCGGCAAGGCCCGCATGCGCGGGAGTCCAGATTAGTGCTACAAGTCGATCAAGGGGATGATGCAAAAGTAGGGAAAGGGCTGGCTTAGAAACCCTGCCCGCTCCGAAATTATATATAGCTGTTTTGGAGTCACTGATTATAACGGATGAACTAGGTATTGTCAGGGCCAGGGCTATGGCCGCCTCTTCCGCTTCCTCCGAAGAAGAAGCAAGAACGGAGGCGGCCGCAGCGACCTGGCCGTGAGAGTTGATTACCGATATTGCATAATGATGCCTGTTTCCGTAATCGGCGGCGTCAACATAGAGCACATCATTGGAGGAGGAGAATTGTTTTTTGAGGGCCCTCGCGCGCTGCATCCTGCGCTGTTTCTGGTGCTCAGGGTGCATGTTTTTTGGAAGTGGTGGAATGTATAGGTTCTCGTGTATGTGGTGTGGAATGGTGTACTTGACCTTAGTGATGGATGCCGGAGTGACAGAAAGGGTTTGTAGAATGTGTCGGCCTGTCACGGTGTTAGAAAGTCTGTTATACTGAGATGCAATATGGGCTTCTCCTAGTTCAGCAAGGGTGTTGAAGGTGCCAGTACGCATAAGCCTTTCAGTGGAGGTCCGTATAGGCACCCCTAAAGCGAACTTATACGCTTTGCGTAAAAGGATGTCTATCTGGTCGGATTCTGATTTAAGAAAGTGTAGGTAAGGCGTTGTAAAAGTTATTTTACTGATAACGAAGGCTTGGACCAAGCGGAGGAGTTCGGCCTCCTTTAGTCCGCCATGTTTATTACTGACCCGACCCAAAAGTCGCAAGGTATGATCAACGGTGGTGTGAAGTGTCTTTAGTGTGTATGTGTTGAGCCGATTGCTTTGAATGTGTAAACCGAGCACGCGGATCCTATCCACTCGAGTAACTGGTACGTCATCTAGAATTACCTGTATATTGGATATGTGTTTTTCGCCCCCTCTGTGAGATGGTAGGAGAAGTAGCTGAGATTTCTGTGGGGAACATGAAAGATTCATAGACCCTGTAAGTGCCACAACCGTATTTGCCGCAGCTTGCAGGGTGTCTTGAATCTCTCCATCGGAGCCGCCAGTCATCCAAAGAGTGATGTCGTCGGCGTAGAGTGAAAACTTGAGGTCAGGGATAGATCTCAATGCTTGCGCCAACGGCATCATAGAGACATTAAAAAGAAACGGTGACAGCACAGACCCTTGGGGCGTGCCGTAACTTCCCAAAGCGTAAGACTGAGATTGATCTGCGCCTATGTGTATGGTTGCGGTACGGTTGGCTAAAAAAGTAGCTATATAGTTATATGTCTTTGCGCCAACCCCTATGAGATTAAGCTCGCGGAGGATGGCGGAATGAGCAACGTTGTTGAAAGCTCCATGGATGTCCAGACTCAAGATTGCTTGCGTATCTAGGCTGCTGTTGGGTGTAATGATATCATGCTTCAGTCGAAGCATGACATCTTGACATGACAGAGATTTTCGAAAACCCACCATTTCTGGTGGATAAACATTGTTGTCTTCCATGTATTTATTCAGACGGTTGAGTATAACGTGTTCAAGCGTTTTACCAAGACAAGAAGTTAGTGAAATAGGCCTGAGATTGGAAGTGTTCACTGGTTTGTTTTGCTTTGGAATGAAAATTACCCTGGCATCCTTCCAGGAACTTGGAAGGGTGCCAGTGTCAAAGCAGTGATTGAAATAATCTGTGATTGCCGTGACGGAGTTGTCGTCCAGATTGCGAAGTACTTTGTTGTTAATGTGGTCTGGGCCTGGTGCTGACGTTGTGCGCAGAGTGGCCATAGCATGCCGAACCTCTGCTTCCGTGATAGCGGCGCTCAATAACTCGTTGGGCTTTCCAGTGTACTTTGGTGTGTTATACTTCTGAGCAGGAGGCAGATGTTTATCGCGGAGGTCGTCGAAGAGTCCGTTTAGATCGTTTTTGTGAGCATATACAAGTTTCTTTATGCTCTGGTTTTGATGTGTGCGTGATGTGGTAGGGTCTAAGAGGTGGCGCAGTAGTTGCCATGTGCGTTTGCTGTCAAGGTTTCCTTGCATGCTGTCACACACCTGGCCCCATTGCTGGCAGGCCAGTTGTGTGGCGTACTCCTGGATCTGCAGGTCAAGCTTGGCTATTCGGAGTTTTAGCTTTCGGTTGTGCCGTCCTTTTTTCCATCTCTTCAAGAGAGACTGTTTGGCTTCCCACATATGTAAAAGCTTGGCATCAACCGTGGTGAGGGGGGTTTCGGGGGGCAAAGTTGTAGTATGCACCCCAGCATCTGAGTGAAGTTGCTTCACCCATTCTGAGATGTCTTGGATGTTTCTGGGAGCTGATATCTGGCGGGCCTCTCGAAATTTGTCCCAATTGGTGTGACTGATTGGCTTAGGTGCGAAGGGTTTGTGCTTGAAATGTACTGTAGTAGTAATGATGTAGTGATCACTACCGAGATTAACTTGCAAGTTGCTCCATGTAACGTGCTGAAATCTGCGTGTAAGGGTAAGATCGGGAGAGGTATCTCTCGATACGCTGTTTCCTAGCCTGGTTGGTGCATCGACGTCATTATGTAGCGTGAGTCTGTGGTCTTGTATGTGTATCCACAGGGCTCTGCCCTTAGGAGTAGAAACAGTGTGACCCCACAACGGGTTGGGTGCATTGAAATCACCAAGAATTAAAAGGGGATGGTCTTTGGCAGCGGAAATGGCTTGAGTAAAAAGGGAGTCAAAGCGGTGATGTTTGTCTCGAGGGCGGCTGTAGACATTCAGAAGGTAAAGAGCATATGTGTTATTCTTATGAGGAATAATCTCCAAAAAATCATGCTCTATATCGACGCCGTCGAAGTGGGAGTGATTTGCAGTGAGGTGTTTGCCTGAACAAACAGTAGGGGAGTGTAATTGACGAAAACAAACACTTGAAAAGAGAGCTAGAAGAAAGTAGATAAAAAGTAATATTCAACATCGATATAAAGAGAGAACGTAAAAGAGAAAGAAAGCGACAGAAAGAAATTAGAAAACAAACAGATTAAAGAAATAGTGACATAAAAATGAAGTGAAACGGAACAACATATTTATAGGATGAAAGAGATAGAATCAGGCAGAAAAAAGGGATAAAAAACAGAGCAATGAAAAAAGAAAAAAAAACAAGAAAGAAAGAGTAACAATTGAACAGAGAAATACCCAGAAAAAAAGAACGAAAAAAACGAAAAAATACATAAAAAGATATAAAGAAAAAGAAAACAAAGAAAAAGAAAGAGAAACATATAGAGAAACAAGAAAGGCTGCCCTGCTGCACTTTTGCAGACTTGGCACCGCTAGTGTACAGTTTTCTTTCGCGCATTGTTTTAACATGATTGCTCGCATCAGAGCAACAGGCTCCTAAGAACGGCATAGGGCATGTGCTAGCCCTTTACGCGTCGCCCCGTGGATTTACTTCATTATCTCAGAACTCATTGATCCCGGAGTATAGGCATTTCTGCCACGCCGTTCTTTATCTGAAAATCGATGATAGATGACTCGCTCCCTCGCTCTCTCTTACATGCAAATGCTACTCTCTACATCACTGGACGCCCTTTATGAAAAGTGTACGTACCACCGCGTCCAAACTTGCAGAGAGAGAGAAAAAAAAAGCAACTTGGAGGAGAGCATTCATCAGAATTTCCGCGCTTTTGAGCACGCCCCCCTTCGGTTTGTCAGCATGTAGCCCTGAAAGCTTGAAGCAAAAAACACCGATCACCATAAATACAGTGATACATATAATAAATAAACGATCTGAAACACTCGAACGCCCTCGAAGAAACAGAATTACGCGCCCTTTGATCGAAGAAACGTCATGAATTAAATATCAAAAATGTACGATATTGAGGGAGCCGCACAAGGCGGCTTATTTCACTTCCACAAAGCTGCTACTCATTTTTTGTTCTGCCTTGTTACCGAGTTTCAAGTTTTTGAAAATGAAGGTATTCATAAAGTATCGACATGAAGTGACTGCTGTACATGAGACCACCACGGGCTTACGCGGTCTAGTTGAACGCATAAAATAACATATCAACCGCGCAAACAGCGACTACGTGAAGAAGCCGAAATTTGCGGCGCTACAGGCTTAGCTCTCCCCGCAGACCGTGGGTGAAAGTGCGTTCGAGTGCATTCACTGCCTCTTTTGATCTGTAAGAAACTCGAAACTTGTTCCTGCGCGGCTTAGGTCAAAAAGTGGGCAGAGGCTGAAGCCATGGTGCACCTCTGCATGTGCCAGACAGGATTACCATTCCGATGAAATGGAGCCGAATTTCGATCGAGGATAAGTGGTCAAGTGAGTGTCCATCCACCGAACAGCGTTCGGATTTTACGGCCAGAAGCTTCGCCTCTGCACGAACAACCAAGCATTATGCGAAAAACCCTCGCCATTCAATTGGCCGACTCGGAACTCGCTGTTGAAAGAATATACTTGTTCTTTACAAGCTAGCGCTTGGTGCGAGTTCAGAGCTTTTTTGCATTTCTTTGTGTTTAACTTGGTAGGACAGCAGCGCGCCTTACAAGAACTTATGATGTTCGGTGGGGCAATCAATACACGTCGTCTCAAAATTAAGAATGAAAGACATCGTTTAAAACTGTGCAATACCACATACTTACAAGATGTCTCCTTCGCCACGAGCAAAACAAAAATGATACCCGAAGTTGCTTCGCTTAATGCGATGAAACTAGTTCTCGCTACACAGTGATTTGTTTAATGACTCTGGCAAGCGAAAACAAGCACTTCTCTCTGATTCTCATGTCTTAAAAGCTTGCGACATATTTTTTTATAACCGACTGCCCGCGGAGAATGAAAGAGAACCATTTATTTCACACTGGACAGCCATAAACTATAGTGAATGATACGTGTGCAAAAGCAGCAACTTTGGGAGGTTGCACGGGCAAAAACTCGGGCAACAATTTGTAGCAGCATGAGTAAGATTCATGGTTGGTGGCAGTAAATATACACCAGCTAACAGAGCAAGAGAATTAGAGACGACCGCTATAGTGCAACAATACACGCTTGAAAACGTTAGCTAGCGACAACGCCTGCTGCAGTCCTCAGCACTAACAAATCAGTGATTCACATCAAAAAACTTGTATTGACGGAGTATACCCCGGGAACAAGGCTAACATCAGTTTAAATAAGTTCGATTTATGGCGGTCACATGGTAATATGACACCATCTGCACGATAAAGATGAATAAAACTTATATTTAAGGAGGTGTTTCTTCAATTAATACATATATACAACTTTTCCTTGGCTGAAGCATCATGGCGTTAAGACGAACGTTATGATTCTCGACAACGGCGAGCTCTTTAAATATAGGTGCCGAAAGCAATAGTATTCTCGTACTGTTCAAGTGCACGTGCAAGTTTATGACAGACTACTTAAATCACTAAGTAATCGGCCTCTATAGATCGTCCAAAGTTCAATGAGCAGCTACGGTGCGTCATAATGATAGAAGAGTATGTACCATAAAGTGAAACGTTGTGTTTTATTTGATATGTTTCTCTTTTTTGTCGTTCTTTAGAAACTTGCTTTCCCCCTAGACTTGTGTCGTATCATAATTTTACACATTCATGCGTGTCAGCAAGACCAAAGGTGAGGTTTTGCTTTCGCGACGAAAACCAGTCTTATACAAATCGGATACAACAAATCGGAGCATCTTAAGTGAAGGCTACTTTGTATACCTGTGTATAGGAGTGGGCAGACTTTGTGCCCCCTTCTTGCGCCCCCTTCGTCGATAATCTAATACCCGGTGAAACGAGCCCCTTTCGGTGAAACAAGTACACTGTCTTTCATACATGTCTAATCAAACATTCAGGTGGTATCAACTGCAGTGCTCACGTTAGATCTAAAATGAACTGAACTATTCGCGTCCTACGCGCAATCTTACTAGAACACCCTAAATAAATGAAGTTTTCTCATACATTGCAACACGACCTGCCCCGTAGGGTAACAGTTTTAACAGCGAAGTTATTCTCGGTCACGCCCCTCATGTCCGGGATCCGTGGTCACGAAGGTGGACATCACATGAGGGTATGCGCCAAATACAAGTCTTATGCTCACCCCTGTTTTTACTAAAAATGAAGGCAGCAACAGTTGACCCAACAAAATGCTATGTGGCACAGTCGTTTGTGATGTGAACCTGTTGCGCGTCGGCCCCGTCAGTGACCTTTTTTTCTCCTCTGTAACTTTCCTTCCCCCTCTCTCCTTCCCCAGTACAGGGTAGCCTACCGGGACTCAGCCCTTGTTAACCTCCTTTTTTTTCTTCTTGTGTTCTCTCTCTCTCTCTTTCTCTCTCTCTCTCTCTGTCCAGCTTATAAGAAAACTAAGCTCTTCATAAGCACGTATGTGGCTTAGAAATCAAGTAACCCCCACAACACAAAATTTCCACTAGAAAGGTAGAACGCAACCCTTAGTCCGAAAAATTGCGTACGCGTACACTACTATCACATGGCACCTTGCTGTTCTACCACCTCATAGTGTAATAAAGAGTGATTAATAAAGAGTACTGATACAACAAATCGGAGCATCTTAAGTGAAGGCTACTTTGTATACCTGTGTATAGGAGTGGTATATTCAAAATGCAATAAAACTTCATTACCACATTAAAGCGTAGGAAATCGTGTATAATAGAGAGAATTGATAGAACATATCTGAAAGACTTGTAGAGCATATAAATGCGGACGAAAACGCCACCAACTTCACTATTTCGTCAGCGTCCGTGAAGCGGAACTAGCTGATTTTTCTTTTTGGTAAATGAGCTGCGATTATATGAATATGGAGAAAAATCAGGCGTGACAACATACAAAGAACTTTCAGTGGCTCGAGAAAAGCATGAGACTAGATCAGAAAGGTTGCAAAGAAGCTATTAGGGAAAATTTCTCCTGTTCTTACGTGAGATGTTTTTTCATTGATATTTAACGCTAGCTTAGACTTATCTGTAATCCATGGATACGTAACGGGCAACACACGTTGCGCCACGAACCTTTTATGAAATGGGAACAACGATCGACGGACCATTTCGCCATAATCAGTCGCACATACTCACAGCCAAAAAAGGAAATGGCGCCAGAGGTGAGCAACGGTGCCCGCTCGGACCCAACAGGCTCGCGGCTTCATCTAGCCCCGCCCACGAGTCGAAGTGAAACCGAAGGTCCATAACGAGGCGAACGACAAGAGCATCGTCGCCGCGACAGCTCCCTGTAATATCGTTTCGGACGAATTCTCGGATTACTCGTAAAGGCGGCAAACTATATGATGCCTTCCTTGGTCTCACAATTTGTGGCCTTTCCCAGTTATGCCCTTCCCTTTTCTTCCCATAAAGAAGGTAAGTACGTTTTACACGGCGGAATGCGGGCATCGCGCGGGGAAGTGGGTTGAGGCGAGAAAGATATACTGCAGAGGCTGTAGGGTTAAAACAGGGAAAACACAGAAGCGAACACCGCGTCCCGAGGAAAGAAATTGGTCTCCCGAGAAAAGGACCATAACACGAACCGGGTGGTCGATCAAGAAAGAAAAAAAGAAAGAACAAACAGAAAGAAAGAAAGAACAAAAAGAAAAAACAAAAAGAAAGAACAAAAAGAAAGAAAGAAAGAAAGAACAAAAAGGAAATGACGTCGTAGAAAAGAAAGTAGCCCGGAGCAAAGCTTCCAGAAGACACCACTGGCTCACGCAAGAAGCGTGTCTCCGTGTCTAAGATTCACCGCGTCGTTTCCAACTTTGCCGCCACGATGACGATCCTCCCCCCCCCCCCCCCCACTCGTCCTTGTCCATTTTTTTCCCCCGAGGCTTTCGTTTCTCCGGATTTCTCCGGACCCCCCCCCCCCCCCCCAAAAAAAAAAAAGAAGTCCCCATCCCACATGCCTCGCGCGAACTGGCAATGATGATCCGATCGGCAACGCGGTAGCTTCTCAGAGGTAAGGGTAGAGTATCTTATGATTCCGGAGACAAAGCAATAAAGGTCACCGGGATAAAGAGAGTAGAACTGTCGCGATAATAACACTGCATGAGGCAGTGAAGGGAGATACGGATGAAATAGGAACAAGACAAGGCGGAATGGGTTGAATCGTAAGAGCTATATTCCAACCAATGAAATTCGCAAGACAAAGGTAATCTAAATCATGACTCCACGGAGCGGGGGTTGGGGGAGATCGCACATGCAAGCCTTTTTTTTTTTTAGAGAAAACACGGCTGCGAGACAACGGGAGGGGTTCGCGCATACCACTGCCATCCGGCGTACAGCGGGTCGTCTCACCACAACAAGAACTCTCGGTCTGTTCGTTGCCATATAGCGTTGCGACAATGTACAGACCCTTATTTGCCTGCCTTTTTGTTTTTTTATACGACATCCCGCCTACAGCTGCAGTCTACAGTTTTTGTTTCTTACAACATGTGTGTTGGTTGCAACTCGATACGGTGATTCTCCACACGCTCCGCCCATCACGACCATCGAGTACCGCAGGAGAAGATGGGCAACTGGGCGGAACGCGTGCGAGAATAGCGGCGCGCAGAGAAATATTACGATCCGAGAGAAAAAAAATGAAAAAACAATAAGATTGAAGGGCACACCCACAGATAACACGTGCGATAACAGATTGGTATTTTCGCCTTTCGATATAGCCAGTTCTCAGCCGGAGTAGCGAGTAGCGAAGAAGCACTTCTGCGGCGTCTTCTCCTTTTCTGTCTCGAGCCGCCGGGCGATGGTAAAAGGGGTGTTGGACGGAGCAGCTGCCCGGTGCAGTTTCGAGTTGCAGACACGCGGCAGAAGCGCCCAAATTGATGGCCCCTATCGGCCCCATGCCAGCGCCCTTCTATCCCAACACTATCCGCCCACATTGAGCTAGCGCCGACGCTACGACATGGCCCACTCGCGAAGTCTTTCCTTACAACCCCACCCATCTTCAGTGTATCGTTTATAGGCGTGACATTCCCTCCATTTTCACCAAAAACGTTGCACGTGCTTGGTTCGTCACGACGAATGAGGACTTTCATGGCCCGCAGGTGATTCGAACTCCGTTACATGGAAATCGTGGACACCACCTCGTTTTTCATTGTTAAAATAATAAGCGTCACGAAGTGCGTGCCGTCTTGTCGGAATACTTTCCGCGCTGTAGACAGACCCCACAGCCTCAGTAGCGCCCCGCTTACAACTTCACAGAAATAGTGCTCTCTGACCTATTTCCCTCTTCGAAAATGTTTATCTATAGGCCCGCGCGTACCCACGGAGTATACAGCATCGAAGCACTATAGCTGATACTGAAGGAATTTTCAATCCGGATCCCGTTACTGGCAGTCGCGTTCATCTTCTGTTGACCTGTAGTAAGAAAAAGGCGCACTCAGAGACCGTGCATAGGTGACAGCAGCGTGATCAACACATTGATGAAGAAAACTATACCACCACGGGAGATGACGTGTACGACAAGTCCCATTTGAAACTAATGCGCCAAGCGTGGCACAACAGGGTTCACAGACATATGTCCATCTATACAGAAGCATAGAACAGCTGGTCTTAGACACTTAGTTACTGTTTATCCTACCTCTAATTATAATTGCCCGCGGTTTTATGTCGCAAAACCGTGATGAGATTACACGAGACGCCTTATAGTCGAGTGCTCCAGAAATTTCGACCGCCTGGGGTTCTTTAACGTGCATCCAAATCTGAGCACACGGGCCTCGAGGTTTTTCGCCTTCACCGAAAATGCAGCCGCTGCGGTCGGGATTCAATCACGCGACTTACGGGTCAGCAGTCGAGCTCAGACTATAATATTGGGCGAGTTGGCAGAGCTTCATACTTATAATATTGCGCGCTTGACAGTGTTCATAAGGTTGACGTAAAGACTAGGCGAGGCCGGTGCAAACTCGCGGCTGAATTTTATAAAAAAAAACATAAGTACGCAAGAATACTTAAAACGAGTTGAGTATCTGTGAGCGCTGCCCCAAAACTTATCTTGTAGATTCGTCCGCCGCAATGGAGCGCTGATTATGTGTGGTGCTAGGCTACTGACTCGAAGATGGCGGGATCGATCCCGGCCTTGGCAGTGGCGTTTGAATGGAGTCGAAATGGTAGAGGTCCGTGTGACGTCAACGCACGTTATAGAACACGAGATTGTCAAAACTTTCGCAGCCCATGCACTGCCGCGCGGCACGCCTCTCAAATATATCGTGGTTTTGAGACGTAAGACTTCACGTACTATGTCTTGTAGATTCATGTTTATCACGTTATACACTCAATGAACATACATCTAACACATTGATCTTTGATGAGTACGACTAGCGACATGTAAAACGTACTAAATGCTGAACCGACAGTACAAAGTTTTGAAAGTGCGCAAACATGCATGTAGCTTCGGCTAGCTATTTTGGTACTTTTCCGCTTGATCAATAAACTTGATTTGCTCATCCGCACCTGACCCGTCTACTTATATTTAGAGCATCCAGACATCGCGAAGACATCGCTCTACTGCAAGTAGGGACTCAAGAAATATAATGAACGTGTTATTTGTCCTCCAATAATTGTGCTTTTTTTTTAGCAAAACTACGTGGGTACAACTGACCACCGAAAAACTCAACGCAGAAGAAGCGCGACGGCTGAAGTATGGCTGGCGTAGCAGCGAATGTGTGAAATTGTTCATTTTCATACGCGAACAAAATTTCTCATTTTAAAGTACACTCACGGAGAGAATTCATTGGTGGAAATCAAGTACACGTAAATATCGGGTTCCTGCAGTTCCAAAGCGATTAAAGAGAAACGCACGCAATTTGTGAAGGTATGATTGACATGTGGGGTGTCCCAAAAGCATCATATGATTATGAGAGACGCCGTAGTTGAGGGCTCCGGAAAATTTGACCACCTGGGGTTCTTTTAACGCGCATCCAAACCTGAGCGCACGGGCCTAGATCATTTTCGCCTCCATCGAAAACGCAGTCGCCGCAGTCGGGATTCGATCCCGCGACCTGCGGGTCAACAGCCAAGTACTTTAGCCACTAGACCACCCCGGCGGGGCCAATTTGTGAAGGTATTCATTTAATATTGAAGAACAAGCCGCAAACGAAAAAAAAAAGGCTGTGCATGTGGCTGGCTTCGAAAACACCGAAGGCAAATTCTGAGAACATCTCAGAAAAACGCACGCTTTCTTACGTCACGATCAGTGGAAATGTGTTCTTTTGGTGCCTTGTTCAGTTAACTAAACAATGAACGAAGAGAACGTGGCTGATCCCACGCTTTGAAAAAAACTCATTAGAGGGTGATCCCGTTTCCATGGTTACTCGAACAGCATAGCAAAAATGGCGACAGCTATACATTGTTACGTCAACCCATCATCGTCGTGAAGTAATCGGATCATCGAGCACCCCGCTTACATCTGGAGGAACGCCGGGGCCGGATTTAGCGCAAAATGCGAGCGCCGGTGCCCTCGCGGTAACGACTGACCGAGGAAAAATTAAGGAAAGCGGATACTAATCCTCTTTGCCATCCCTCCAGGCCACTCAACACCGGCGCTCCTTTCGAACGGTGTGCGTCGATGTTTCGAAACGTACGATAAGAGAGCAGAGCCCTATTCGGAGAAGGTTTGAACAAATCTTTCGCAGGTTCGGACGTCATCGCCTGTCCCCAAACGTCTTACACCGATTTCAGCTGAGGAATACTGCGACCTATTGTGAGGGTGCGCCTCTTTTTTTTATCTACCTGCTTACTCTAAACTATAGTATTTCAATACTTCCTTTTTCTGCCCACCTCATTTAAGGCAGCATACCGAATTTTTCCTTTTACCTAAATGAAAACAATGGACGAAATTGTAGTCATTCCTTGGCGATGGCTACCCCTTGGTTTGAGGGATGAAAAGTACAGTCCAGCATTTGGCGAATTCAAAGTTGTCGTTTGAACACAGCACACCCTCCAAAACGGTGCCCACTTTCTGTGTAGCCCGCTCAGTGTTCACAACAAGTACTGGTGTTCTTAAAGAAAGGTTAAAGCGCTTTCATTGCTGGGGGATCTATTCGTGTCGGTCACCGGACCTGCAGTATTTCACTTCTCCTCTTGTTCCGTCTCTCTCGACTTCGTCAGCAAACTCGCATCCGAAACAAAAGTGTAGACTGAAGCAAATTGTAGTGTTTGGCGATACGATTCTCCTTCGTCGGGGCAAGCCGATGCACACTTAGTTCTTGCTCTCGGAGCACGATATTGCATCGTCGGGCTCGGTGCAGCTCCTCGTAACAAGTGTATAGCATTGTATATCCACTCGGACGCCAGTCTCTCGCGAAACCCGTTATCTCAGGAACGCGAAATCGGTCTTTGTTCCAACGTTATGTTGCCGGGCTGTCGGCGAATCGGCCCGGGACGATCGAAAAGGAAGACCCGACTCAAGGCATCCACCTCCGTGTTCAACACACGAATGAGATTGGCCGGCAGATAAGGATGCTCGCAGACGTCTCCGTCTTCCTCTATGTTGACTGATGAAACGGACGCCATTGGTTTTCTTACAGCAGACTCACTGCACTATCTTACAGGCTACACAGAGTCTGATGAAACGGAACCTTCCAACACATGCCGTGCGACCTCGTTAGAGATTGCAGGTTGGCTCGTTTTCTTATTAAACAGTCTTGTTCGCAATGGGAGCCGTCATCTTGGTCTGTTAAGACAATTTTTTCTTGTTTTTTGTATATCTCGACGTGAATTAGTAAGGCCACAAAAAATCCCATGCACTAACCAAACCCTTTCTGCGTATATGTCTACCGCAACACTGTGAGTTTAGTTATTGCCCATCGGAAAGCTTAACAGCCGAATATGGTGGTACTGAAACATATCCGAAACCTAGTCTAATGTTCAAACCACTGGTGCCAAATGAAAAAAAAAAAGAATCTCCAGCTCCTTTATGCACACATTTAAGGCGGCTGAGAGGTGAAAGCCATTTTTCTTGTCTTCTCTGTGGATGTAATGTTCCTGTTCCCACATCAATGTTAGCTGTGGGTGACTTTATTATAAACACAAAAACAAAGAACACCTTACTGCTTATGTGGGAGAGCGTCCCGTTCCACTCATTCGTAAACCATCCACTGATATGAAGACCTATAGAAGAACACTTATATACGCCTCGCCTTTGAGCACCTGGCACAGGTGATGCAAGGCGAACATTTTTCCACTAACTTCTCCGACCACAAAGCTTCATTCATTGCAATAAAATAGTGACAGACGTGTGTGTTCCCTAGAGACAGTTACGAAAAGTAAATATAGGTAAGGACTCTCAACTCATCGCAAAATGAAAACACCTAAACAGCTGAGCTCACAATTCCAGTTAGGAAGTATGGTAATCATCGAAGATTCTCCCCCCAACATTTCCCACGAAAACTGTCTCTGCAGCAGAAAAAAAAAATGTCATTACATGCGGTTTTAGTTATACGGAAATAAACCTTTGTGCTGTACGTTGATTGATTAAGGATGACTCGCGAGAGAGTTCATGGTAACATTTATGATTACAAGAAAACGAATTACATACTGGTTTTGAAGAGATACTACCAGCAGTCTTCATTATGGAAGAACTCATCACTTGTCATACAACAGTCTGTACTCGCATTCAGAAGAAATGTATCGGTTTCTCATAGTCCACAGGAAGAAGATGCTGTACAAAGAAGTGACCGTATGCAGCAATACAGGCGAGATAGGGCATATAAGTCGTTCTTTGATCAGACAAACGTGATATGATAACAGAAGGAATCAATAAATAGGAAAACAGAAAGCAAGTACGTAAATGAAGACTCTTTGCGAGCCTTGTATGCTAAAATAATGAAAGTATGTTGAACTCATCAAGGGCACACGTCGGCAAAAAATGTGGAGCTCATGACTCACTCATGGCATATGTTTTGTTCTTAACGTTCACTCGGACTTCGAATCACCGAAACGTCTCTCAACTGGACTAACCCTTATTGAAATTCGCTTAAATATTGCTGTCCCGGACTAACCTAGGCTTATGGCTGTATCTGGGCGTGTCTGAATAAGTTGACTCATGAGCAAGTTGGCCGAGCTATGATCATGGGTGTGGAAAAATAAGCACACACACACACACACAAAAAAAAAAAAAACAAATCACTGCTTTGGAAAGCGATGCCACTATTTGTGAACATTAAAGTTTTCTTTCTCGTATCATCGTCCACCTTTATGACTTCCGTATAACAAATGTTCCTATTATCTTACCTACTTGTTCCTTGCCGTGTCTTCAGCCACGGCAACATAAATAAAAGGAAAAAAAAATGCTGGTAATATGTACGTTATAGTCGTTTCTTGAGGCTGACCAAGTGGCATGAAAACGCACTTAAAGTAGAGTTGGCGAGGAAATCATAATAAACACCAATTCGAATTTACTGAGAAGACAGACCCACTATTAAAAAAAAATCTACCAGCCCAGCGTGGTTAGACAGCTGCTTTTATTTTTGGACTGGTGCTTATGGTAGGCAATGTCACGTTGCTTTTTTATCGATAAAAATTGTATAACGGTCATTCCACCCACCAAACGCTCGGGCATAATGATATTCAGGTCCGGGAGAAGTTACGTAATAAAGGGAAACCGGGGTGATAAACTAGATAAGCAGTAAGCGAATGTAAATCATGGTTAGTGCATGATTAATGCATCAGCGAACACAAACCATTTGTTTCGCGAGCCTGAAAAATGTTAACGCTCGTTTCTATTTCTTTTGTTCGACTTTTTTTTTTATTCTGAAGTTTAAGTTTGAAACATGCTCGATAAAAAAAAAAGGACTTGATTGACACAAATATTATGGTAATGTAACCTAAAAAAAAGGTGGGGGGGGGGGGAGTCGGGAAAGAGCGATAAATTCAGAGGGTTATAAAGAAATAACGCAAGTATCTATAGAGAAGGCATAATGGCACGGACAGGCTGTTTGCGTCGTAAATCATCGAAAAGAACTCGTATAAATTGGGAATATGAACTAGGCCAGCTAGTATGCAATCTCAAGTGATTGATACTATCTCTGTTTTCGATCGTTACTCTAGCATACCAGGCGTTTCAGATAACGTGCTGTTTCTAAGCGAGACGAATATCTCATCGAGTCGTTTGTGAAACGGCTTAGAGATAAAATAAACAGACTGATTTGTTATGCGGAACATGATCTTTCTAGTGCACTGTTGAAAACATGAAGATAAGGTGGGGAAAATAAACAGATTAGCGCCAAACTACCAAATGTATTGACAGGAAAGGCTGATTGATTTTGTGGGGTTTAACGTCCGAAAACCACCATATGATTATGAGAGACGCCGTAGTGGAGGGCTCCGGAAATTTTGACCACCTGGGGTTCTTTAACGTGCACCCAAATCTGAGTACACGGGCCTACAACATTTCCGCCTCCATCAGAAATGCAGCCGCCACAGCCGGGATTTGATCCCGCGACCTGCGGGTCAGCAGCCGAGTACCTTAGCCACTAGACCACCGTGGCGGGGCTTGACAGGAAAGGCTACCCGCAAGACTGACAGCGATACTTCGGAGCATGCGCAGATGCGTGAAAGAGTGACATAAAACTGGTCATAATGAGAACTATTCATTAAAAATATTTAGGTCAGGTACATGTAGAACAATTTACGTTTCACTGGCGCAGGCGGCCCACATTGCTGTAATGCTAAGCGCTTCTAATAATTGGTTTATCGTTCCATCCCCGATCTCTCCAAGAATTTTGACCTGAGCGTAACGTGGCACACATAACCTTTACTTGACATGCGCCGAATTGACACGTTTAGCAAACATAGGCATCAACTCACCCTTAAACAAGTTCTAGATATATTATGGTCATGAGTAGAGACCTGACTTTTGGCAAATGCTTATTTTGTTGCTTGCGTTCCTCGTGCCACTCTGATATTTAAGCATGAATTACTGGATAACGAGGAGTTATGTATTGCTTTTATAGTACCTGTGAACACCTATATTTGGCGTTTGTGCCTGAATTTCTATGAGTGCCTGTAAATGCCTGTTTTTAAAATCTGTGCCTATACGAACGCTATTTAACGTTACATTTAGATTTCAAGTATAGTCAGAACGTTATTCATGTTACTGGACAAACTTGACCTTTCGAAACTCCATGGGATGCAACCTAATTATCTAGTTCAACAAACTTCCGGAAAGCAATCGCCAGCAACAGTGAAATGGGGCGCCCCCGGCACCTTACGCCAACGCACTCACATGGCGCGATTGGTCACATGGCGCGACCATTGTCGAGGACGTGACAAGTGACTTTTACAGCGGGTTTTCCAGTCCGACATTACCTCGCTGAAGCCCAGGGGATTTTCGTACAGACGCAGCAAGATGCAGAACAAATGCGAAACCGTGGAGCGCCATCATGCGAAAGGAGAAGGTATATAGGTAAAAAACATGACGACCGCGTGGGTATTGTTTGTAATTTACCTAAAGAGTGCTTCACCGGGTCACATGCAAAATTTTAGTTAGACACTTGAAGTTCTTGCGTGCCCAACGAAAAGCTTTGCACCACAATTTTTAATTGGTTCATTACGAGCAGGAAAAGCATTATGCGTGGAGGTGAGCTTGAAACGTTTGCCTCTTGGCAAGCCAAATTCTTTCGCTGCTCTCTTTGGTATGAGAGAAACTCGAGCCGGAAGATCACGCGAAGGACAAGCATCAACAGGTGATCCGCATGCAAGGCTGCATGCACACGATATGTCCAAACTAGGTCGTGCACGCGGTTACATTAACGGTATGTGGGAACGCGTATTGAAACCGTGCAACAAGACGAGTTCATCGAAAGAGAATACAGATTTAATTGGTGAAGTTTTTACGCCACAAAGCCACGATATCATTTTGTGGGACGCCAGAATGAAGGGTTTTGAAAATTTCGGCTACGTGGGGTTGTGGGACGCGAACCTCTAACGTAATTTACCCAGGCTTCACACATTTCCCCTTCATGGAAATGCGGTCGCCGTAGCTTGAATTAGTTCCCGTGACCTTTGGGTGAACAGCCGGGCGCCGTAATTCCTATGCAATGACGGCGGGCGCAAATATAAAGTGCTCCGCAACACTTTTTTATGTAATCGTCAAAAGGCATAATCAAAATGGCTTATTACCGTACAATTCAACAGCCGCAATTTTTTTCCGAATTCATCAAGTACGAGTGCAGTTAAATGGATTTGTCGCATGCTTCAAGCGCGTTTCTCATTTCGTACCAATGAGCACGCCGAATGTCACACAGGAAAGAAAATCACAAAGAAGCATGAAGATTCGTCCCTCCATGGGCATGCGTCATAACCTTGAGCAATTTCTTTAAGATGATAGTCTTTCTTCGGATACTTCAATACAAACATTTTTGCTTGTCTGTATGTCAGTCATACAACTGAGCCACCCGGTCAAATTTTAAGCGCTTGCAGAACGCCCAGCTATTTTAACAGGTGGCTGCGTTCATACTTGTGAACGTTGTTGATCGAAACGCAAACATTATGCATATCCAAGGCCCTACACTAATACCTAAAGGGTAGAGGGGGGCAAAATAAGACACGGGGCGAAATGCGACATTTTTATTTTGCCGACTTCTGAATCAAATACAACATAAATATCTTTCTTTCTCTATTTCTGTGATAGGCATTGTCATGCTGGTAGTTGTCAACCATTTTATGTGTAAAGGTTTATTATCGCTCACAGCGTTTGTGTGCGATAAATTACGCGGCTGGTGTACGTCAGTGTGTTCGTGGCACGTCGTAAAGGAGCGAAATTCTACTGGGCCAAATTTTTGGTACCTTGCTTTTAGCTACTCTGACGTCAGCACGACTTACGTATTTATTTTGTTACTTTATATTAAAAGCTACATACCACGAAAAGTTTGGTTCATTTAGTTGCACGGTCGCAAATCAAAAACTTTATATTTCGGTCTATGGGAGCAGGAAAATGCCACAAAAAGGCATCGCAACGCGTTAGACAGTGTTTTATAAAGTGAACCATTTAGTCAGCCTAATCCCGTGTTATACATTTTTAAAGAGTGTTAGGACGTGCAAGAGTGTATTATATAGAGCTTCATAGGTGAGAAACACAAAAAAAAAAAAACTGACTACTGTTGAGGACAAGACTCACTCCATTCGCACCACAATAAGGCTGTTCTGTATTTCCAAGGATGTTCTCAAGAGGCGCTCAGAAAAAAATTTAGAATATCGAAGTGAAACCGTTCATAAAAAGTCTTGTAATCAAGCTTTCATAATATTTTGTCATATCAAAATTTCGAAAATAAGAAGCGACAGAAAATCTGAAAATTATCGTCTCTCGAAACCCGGCTGATCAAGTTGAAAGCAACAAAATGCACCAGCAGTTCTGCATCAAAACGGCAAGGGGAGGCAGAGAAGATGTGTGAGAACATATCTAGCCTCCAATCATCTAATAAAGTTCAAGTGTTGAAGAAAAGACAAAAAAAAAGTTTGGTGGTGCTTGATCTGCTAGGAGTTTTGGAGCAACACAGCGCCATGTTACATATGGACTCATTGCGTAAAGTTCAAGGAGTGGACTCATGAAAACTGCGGGGCAGGGCGGCACGAAGTGATTTTTCGGGGCTTCTACTGTAAAGTCTTAAGAGATGAAACTTTCTTCACGCTATCTAGTTTTGCACCACGCTATATCTTGTGTTGCCCAGCAGGTTGGGGCAAATTGATACATCTTGTGCATTTTTCTTTATTTTTAAGCTTGGACTGTGGAAACATTGTCGTATTCATGCAGTACATACCTTGTACCCAAAGGCAACTTTCTGCATTGACAATCAGTGGTAAAAAGTGAAACAAAAACAATATTCACTGTTGATTTTTTTGTATTTTATACCACCCTACCATAACTAACTATTTTGTGGGGTGTCACTTTACTAAAATATACATAGATATGTAATTCCATAGCGACCAGGACTGCGCTGAAAATGCGACGCTATGCACGAAAAAGAAGGCTGGCAGAAGACTATCTTCTTTCGACAACATTTGCAGCGTACTCTCTAGGAAGGAGAAAAAGGGTTATTGAGGTTGCTCCTTTAGAGGAGTAACTTTATAACTTGCCACACCCGTTGCACCGTTTGGGAGTAACTGCGAAGGAGTAACCATGCTCTCGCGGTTACTCCTCAAAGGAGCAACGGTTAGCGTGTAAGCCGTCCAGACGCGTTCCATTTCTCGGACAGCATGGGCTCGATGCTGTTTCCTAAGCTGTCTTTGTTGACTGCCTACGATGCTGTCTAAGAACTAAAACAGAGCCCTGGTTACATAACACTATTGTTCACATATGCTGTCTGAGAATCGGAACAGAGCCCCGGTCAGATAGCACTATCTTTCACATATAATTCAGTAACATGAATAGTGAATATGTCGAACGCAATACTAGACATAACGCCGTAACGTGCGGTGGCACAACGCTGAAATTAGAAAAGTCACGCCTCCCTTGTAAAAAGTGCCTATTCACCCTCCTGCGTTGTTGAGCAATGAGAATTATGCCCCTGCCCCCACGCGCTACTTTATATGCCAACGCCTTTTTGGAAAATGGTGGCGAACTGAATCACGAATGATTTCATGCTTTCCATACACAGAGAAGCCGTCAAAAGCGGCAACGCATTCTCTAAATTTAATGCAAACCGCTCTTGGTCATAGCTAATCAGGAGAAACACGAGCGTAATTGCTTCATCCAGAGGCGCCGTCAGACCTTTATTAAGCGCCAGCGGTACACCGACTTTGTACAGTTGTCTAAGCAAATGGCTATAGGAAATCAAAGTGCTATTGCGTTATGTCGGTATCAGGCGATACGCTTTCGCAACAGGCGCTGCAGATCTATTTCTGTAGATGTATTCTCTACGTTGAGAAATTCGTCGTCCGTACAGGCTACAGTATTAAAAGATGGCTAATTGCAATCTGAAATTGGCCGATGAGATATTGCGCTAAAGCGCTTTTATTTTTCTTTCGTGAGATGGTCTTATTATTTTTTTTTAGGTAACCGAGAGTAGTGCTACTGGGAGAGTGAGTGAATAAAAACAGAAAAAGTTTGACACTATCTTGATGGCAAAAAGCAGCAGCGATACAGTTCGATGTTTGTGACGACTTGTGACGCAATACCCCAGAATATCAACTTAGAAGTGCTCTTTGTGCCGGATTGGCGCTTGACCAGCTCGCTTATTGCTGACTTTAGGGTAAGCGTTAAAAAACATTGATTGATTTGATTGATTTGTGGGGTTTAACGTCCCAAAGGCACGATACTTCAGTGATCACTACATCACTCCAATCAGTGATGTAGTGATCACTGAAGAGGGCGTGCTAAATCTCGTGCTTAATTTGGACACTAAAAAGTGTAATGGACCCGATGGTATCACCAACATGTTTCTCGTTCGCTACTCCCTTTGGACCTCTCAATACCTTACAATAATTTTCAATAAATCCGTAAAATCTGGAACGGTTCCCAGATCTTGGAAAAACGGCAAAATAGTACCTTTACATAAATCTGGTGACAAGCAAGTTTTCAGCAATTACAGGCCCATCTCTCTTACCCCTCATTCCTGCAAGCTATTAGAGCATATTATATACAAACATATTATTGCATTTCTCGAATCTAACAATTTGTTGTCTAGCTTCCAACATGGATTCGGACGAAGTTATAGTACTGTTACGCAGCTAACCGAATTCGTGCACGACATTTCTAGCAATATGGACATTGGTAATCAGGTTGACGCACTATTCATCGACTTTTCGAAAGCGTTCGACACTGTACTTCACTCTAAATTACTATGCAAATTAAATGCCATATTAAACAACCCGCAACTAGTTACCTGGATTTCTAATTTTCTTTCTGAGCGCTCGCAATACGTTTGTTATAACTCAACTGACTCCGACATTGTTAGTGTTAATTGAGGCGTTCCACAAGGTTCTGTACTTGGCCCGCTACTGTTTCTACTGTACATAAACGATCTACCTAATAACGTCACCTGTAAAATTCGTCTGTACGCGGATGATTGTGTTTTGTATGAACCCATCGACTCTCCTGAAGCCCATTATTGTCTAAATGACTCATTTACTAAATTTTGTGAATGGTGTGCAACCTGGCAAATGAGTATAAATTTTAACAAATCTGTGCTTATGTCTTTCACGAATAGTAAGTCCCCTTCTTGCTTCACGTACTCGTTTAACGGATCCACCTTAAAAAAGTAACAGAATACAAATATCTTGGTGTTGTTCTTTCTCGCAATTTATCTTGGTCTCAGCATATTAACCTTATCTGCACAAAATCTTTAAAAAAGTTAGGTTATTTAAGACGAACACTGTCCCAATCCCCCAAAAGCACTAAATTACTAATGTATAAAACACTGATTCGTCCTATACTTGACTACGCATGCCCCGTATAGAATCCACACAAGCAGGGTGAAATCGATAGAATTGAGGCCATTCAAAAAAAGCTATCAGATTTATTTGTAACCGCTATGATCGCTACTTTTCACCTTCCCTTGCCCTGTCTTCTCTTGAACTAACCACATTACGCATGCGCCGTCTAAAGGATTCTATGAAACTACTTTACTGTTTTATTAACTCGGTCTATCGCATGTCCCACAATACCTACATCTCATTTGCCTCGCCGTCCACAACTAGAAGTAATCACCACCTTAATATCAAGCCTTACCATAGTCGAACTAACACATTCAAATTTAGTTTTTTTCCTTTCACTGCCGAAATGTGGAATCAACTGTCCGGTGATATTCGCTCCCTTCCGCTGGAAAATTTTTTACTTGCCCTTGCTGATTTGCGTTAAGTGTTCTTTTGTTTTATTGCTCTGTTGATCTGTTTGTTTCATTCTGTAAATGCTCACTCCTGCCATAGCCCCAAATTGGGGGCTGCAGTATGTATAGATAAATAATAAATAAATAAATATGATTATGAGAGACGCCGTAGTGGAGGACTCCGAAAATTTCGACGACCTGGGGTTCTTTAACGTGCACCCAAATCTGAGCACACGGGCCTACGACATTTCCGCCTCCATCGGAAATGCAGCCGCCGCAGCCGGGATTTGAACCCGCGACCTGCGGGTCAGCAGCCGAGTACCTTAGCCACTAGACCAGCGCGGCGGGGCGCGTTAAAAAAAAACATCAAGAAGCATTAAGAAATATTAAGATACATTACGAACGTTGAGATAACCATTTACGAAACATTAGGATAAGTAATAACTTTAACTGAGAAAGAAGAGAAATTGCAGGAATCAAAACTCGTTATTTCAGGACTTAAAGCTGAGCTTTTGCCGTGGTTCAGTGCGCTGCCGATGGCAATGCGATTTCACGCTTTGGCGACGGCGTCTTGGAGTGGGACGAATGCTTTTTGGTTAACTTCATGCATCTGTGACAAATAAGCTTCCCGATGGCCGGGAGAAGAAAACGTGAAGTTAAGGAGCACGTACTGTCCCACTCGATCAGTAAAACGTAAAATTAAAAAAAAAACATTTTCAGTGCAGACCCTTACGCCAGTACGCCGAAACCTTCCACATTTGTGAGTAGGGCCTGATCATACAAGAGAACGCTTGGATGAATAAATAATGGCGGGATGCTATGAGCACTCGTTGTGGTGCCTCAGAACTCTTAACACGCGCGGCGAGTATCCAATAAATGAATCGCTGCGACAAATGAGCCTTTGACTAACAGTGGTATTATGAATATAAAAATTCCGCTTTCCAGGCCGACCTCTCCTCCTTCTCATTAAACACCTTCTTAATAATTATCTTACTAGTGGTCAGATATTTTCAATATGGCTCGCTCTTTTAATGATTAAAAAAAAACAGCGCTACAGTTCCTGCGAAATACGCGCGCAGTCACAGAGGAGAACGAGACGAAGTGGACACTACAAGCGCAAGTACTGAATTCGTATTTCACAGTAACTATAGCGCAGTTCTTTTTATCATGAAAATCCAACTAGCCCAGCAGTTCACTTAGTTCGCTTCTTTGTTCCTTTTAATGCTGTTTTGATTATATAAATTAAAGCTCATAATTGGTTTTAAGTCATAGAATGCGAAGCGATTGTGAAGAAGCACTGGCTAACGTCGGCGCTGGGGCTGCTATGTTTGAGGTCAAGTGGTTGCCGAACAAATCGAGGTGGTGCCAGTTTCTTCCGTTCTCACAAGACGTACTAAAAGGTTACCTAAACTGCTCTGGTGCTACAAAAGATGCTTGAAAGATTACATCCATTACCTTGACGAAGCGTGCCGCTTGCTCAGCATGCAGCTTATTCCGATAAGGACGTTCGCACGGCAGTCTTGCAGCGGGCAAGCCCAGTTACAGCTCACGTATTCAGTCGGACTGCATGACACAATGGCTGAAATTACACCGCTCGGCACACCAAGAACAAACGCTCCGACACGACGCTTCGAAGGTCGCCCACTAAACCTCGCAAAAGGCATCGCATATAACAAGCGCACAGCAAATATCGCCGCGACGGAGTGAAATGCGAAGAGACGAGTGTGGCACGTCGGGACACCCTGTGCCCTCCAACCATAACCGTGGAGCACAGGTGCGCATGCGCAGTTGGAGCCCTGTACTATCTACACAAGACGAGAAGTTATCTGTACATGCCAATTCGTCCGGTGCGAGACATGGTGAACGTATCGCCACGATTTGCGAACGTCCCGCGTGGGCGCCGGTGATAAGCAATTCAGTTGCGCTGCATGGCGAATGACAACTGCACTCGAATGACACGACCATATTCTCGGTTGCTTGCGAACTGCGATGACCAGAGTCGGGCTGATGAATAGGCTGGGTTAAATCTATGGTGTGAGATACGAACATTTTAGGCGGGGACACGTGTCGTCTTGCATGCAAGGCGTGATCGACCTGATAAAGTAACAACGGTGCGCATCCGTTGGTCCGCGGACGGCGGCGGGTATCTATCGGCGGAAAGTCGCAACTTAAAGACAGAAAATGCTGTCTGCACCGTTGCTATAGAAACCGACGTGGTCTGTATCAACGCCGTCTGGCACCGCATGTCGCATTTTTTTTTTGCTGGCGAAAAAACGGGACATCCGTTGTCGACTTTGGTTGCTGGCGTGTCGTAGCCACGTTCGCTGTCGAATCCAGATTTCCCGCGAAGTGTTCGTTGCTGTACGGCAACGTGTTTTTGTCTACAAGTTGTGTCATTCCGTCGCAGTGAGTGGTCCGACGGACGCTCAGCGTCGTTACTTTATCTGGTCGATCGCGTCTCGCGAGTGTCCTGGTTAAAACTGCCGCCCAGAAGAAGGTAGCAGGTTCGGTCCCTTGCCCGCGGCAAGTTATCTTTTCGTGCGCTTTTCTTTCTAGAGATCTATATTAGGTTTACTACTAATAACTTTTCTTTTACTTTCTTTGGCACTATTGTCTGGTATTTTTAAATAATATTGCGTCCATACGACAGTTAGTCTTGAGTCCCAAATCTCAAAGGGCATGATTTTGTGCGCTCCAAGCACCATATGGACACATGAAAACCGGACACAAGCCAGGTGGCATGTTTAAAGAAATAATTAGCTATTAATTAGTTATTCATCTGCCAAGCTATTCATAGTACGTGCTGTTGCAATTAAACTATGGCACACTCGCCTACGACATGATTAGACCAAAGCCGCAAACTCATCTCAGCCAGTGGGCAGCAGCTACACAGTCTCGCAAAAGCCAGTCAGTATAGGGAAGAAGGCAAAAAGCAATCCTTCCCACATATGACGCGCGGGCCATTCCTGAAGGAGACATAGCCGCACAATACCAAAAACATGTCAATACTCATCACAAAAACGACTACAGTCTGAACACCGATTCTGAAATATTTATTTACTGTCTCGGGCTTACGTTTCAACACATCACAACCAGATGGTGTACCCCACGAAAACAATTCTTTAGACCAGTCGTACCTGTACACCTCATGAACATACTTTTTAAGAAAAAAAAAAGGGGGGGGGGGAGCGGGGGTGAAGACGGTCATTTGCGGGCGCAAGTGAGAGCTGCAAGTGGCCCGCGTATTTGAGAGCACTGGATTGGACGATCCGGCCACTTTTGTCAATCTATCTTTATTCAGACCTATAGCTTTAGCGGCGCACAACTATAGGACACCCCTTCCATGCAAGTTGCTTCCGTGGCCACTGTCAAATTTATTGGCATTGCCGAATTGTTAAGTGTCGGTGTTTGGAAACATTTGAAGATGTGGCAGCAGTATAAGGTAGACCTAATAAGAATGCCCCCTGGACTGCATGGAGCAATTCGACAATGCCGCCAAGAATACCATTGCGAAGGGGACCGCAAAAGAGTGGTTGCGAAGAAAGTGCTTCTGCACTCCGCTTCGCAAGATCAAATTAATTCACTTTTGTTTACCACTATACATGAAGGATGATCTAGGATAAGAACAATATCAGCACAAGTCTACAGAGCACCTGATTATACTGACGACGACGACGATGATGATGATGAATTGTAGTAATACCCGTTGTAGCTAGAAGGCAGCGCTCAAGCACATACCAAAAAGAAGGGGAGGGAGAGAAAACGTTGTCATCAACACACACACACACACACACACACACACACACACACACACACACACACACACACACACACACACACACACACACACACACACACACACACACACACACACACACACACACACACACACACACACACACACACACACACACAAGGAAAGCGAACTAAAAAAGGAGAAAACTAAGATAAAGATACAATCTTCCTCGAATGTCCGCGCCGCCTATAGCTGTACGGCACCTACCGTTGATTTTAGCACTTAGCTGAAGTTTGTCCTGCATTGCACCGACGTTCTAAGCTGAGTTTTATACTGCCCCACAGCGTATCGTCAGTTCATTGTTATTACCCAAGACAATTACCTGCCCTAAGTCACCCTCGCTTCTACATTCATAAAAAAATGGCAGCATATCCACGGAGTGAATGATGGGGAGTGGGGCGAAGCATTCGTCCGTCCATTCGTTCTTGCTTCCGTCCGTTCCTGCGTACGTCTGTGTAACCGTCCATGCGTCCATTCACCTGTCCGTGCGTGCGTCTGTTCGTGAGTCCGTCCCTGCGTTCGTCCACGCATCCACACCCGCGTCCGTTCATGGGTCCTTCCATGCATCTGTCTGTGTGTCCGTTCGTCCATCTATTTAGCACTCCAAGTACCACCATCTCGCATCTTTTTATCATATATTCTCCACATAGAAGCACCGCCATCCAGCGGACACTTCAAGGACTAAACGGGAGGTGGCACATGCACACTTTCTTACGGCTTGCGCTTCGGGTTTACTTCCCACCTTTAACCACCTCGAGTTCATAGTATATACTAGTTCACTGTATTCATGGCTATGCGGCCCAACGCTCGCTAAACCTTTCTAAAACCAAGGAGGTTACACCCAGCGAGTATAACGTAGCAACCCTTTCTTGTCAGATCGTGCTCAATGTACATGCCAATAGCTGCTAATGGGGATCGCAGCGTGCGCGTTACCTAAAGGCCGAATGCTCCTGTCTCTCATTCTTCCTTAGCAGCCATTAACATGTGCATTGAGCACTCTTTTATTGTTCAACAACGCACAGAAGAAATCTCTCACCGGAACCACCTTGGAGGTCAAAATCGTAAGGACCGCTATTTCGGGTATGTGCCACTGGTGGTTACGTACTACGAGAGACGCACAAGCCACGCCATAAGGAGCTTTGCCCCTAAAACACCGTATTTATAGGCGTACTTCGAGTGTTGGGCTGCATATAAGTTTGCGTGAACAGTTGTGACCGATATACCAATGCAATTCAAACACTGCGCTAGATACAGAAACACGCCACCATGCCAACCAAAAGGCTCGCCACATTAGTGATGGAAATAATATCTGTGACTGTTCAGTAAATTGGCGGGTCATCGCTTTAAGGGCCCCTAAAACGCCCCTGAAAATACAAAGAACGGTTGCTTTATTCTCTTCTGGCGCTTCCCGTCTTTGCAGCATAATTGACGGCGCCAGCGTTCTATTTACGTGACGTCAAGATAAATACGCTTTCTATTGGTCGATGTACGAGAGATATCAGTCTACTATCTCGCCTTTGAACTGCATGTCGTTTTGGGACCCTTTAAGAGGGGAATGTATCCTGGACGTAGTGCTCTTGTGGATCACCGCCGACGTAGCGGAAATGTCATGAAGCGGCTGCCGGACACGCACTCGAAACCATGGGAAGACAAAACGAACAAAAATCAGTACCTACACTCGCCGAAGTGTTTTGCTATAGATGGATGATGAAAATTTATTTATCGGCTCCGTGCAGAGGTAACTCACAAACGCACCTTTAGAGGCAGCAAGTGCAGATTTGGAAGGATGTTCTCATGGTATCTTCGACGGGTCGCCTCTGCCCTTCTGCTGAGAGGTGAAAGTATCCGGCATCACTTTCACCCTGGGGTGGAGTAAATACGCTTGAGGCGATCGTCGAACTCTTTGTCGGAGGAAAACCGGGACAGGAGGAACTAGATGCCTACAGCGAAAATCAGTTTTCTATAGTAGAAGCTTAGTCGAAGCCAAGCTGAAGCTTTCCACACTCTCAAACAAAATGGCCGATGCGCGGATGAAACAAGCCGTCAAGAAGTAAACGCTCAGCTGGGTGAATTACTGGATGCATGCGCGGCTTACATCATAATTGCCGTCGTAGCTTTCGCCCCTAGTTTTCAGGCAGGTTGAATGACATCAGCTCAGCGCTTAAACAGGCTTGATTTGACACGCTGACCAAACTATATATACGCAGATACGAGACGACGCGATTACTCGATGTGACGCCACCACAACCATCACGCTGCTTGTGATAACCTGGCCGGAACCGCTCGCACTGCTCCATCAAAAGAGCTCGGAGCAGATCAGAGCGAGCGACGAAGGAGCAGAGTGGTCGAAAAGAACCAGCCGAGTGCAAGGCGCGCTCTCCCTTTCAATCAGCCGAACAATATGTCGCTCGCGAGAACGCTCTCGAACGCTACGAAATCAGTTTCCTAAATATGCACTAGAGGGAACTCTGGTGCTAGTCTCCATGAAAGCTGCAACGCACGGCGCTTCAGCGAGCATGGGATCGATGTTTGTACACGGGTTTGTCTATACTTCGTATTTCGTGTGGCTTGAAGCTGTTTGCTCACAAAACACTAATCGGTAAATATTCAGAGGTTGTGCTTGACCACCGTATGTTTTAGACTTACCATTCCAAATCAAGTCATGAAGTTGAAAAGAGCTCGTTCGTTCCTTCGAAACGCAACTGAAGCAAAGCAGTAAACGAAGCCACAAGTGCGATTCGACGCCCCCAAGTGCGAAGACTAGGCAAACCCATGTGCTACTCATTATTCCCATGGTCGCTCAACAATCCCAGTGTCATGGTTACTTCTAATTAATCTTTGGAAACTATATGTACGAAACGACGTGTCGGAGATGGCATCAGCCGCTCGTAGCAATTGCGGAACTATGTCTTTTTCGATATCGAAGCTTTTTGCACTTGGCCAGTCGTGAGAGCAACGGTCCGTCCACGTTATCAACGCTATCAGTGAGCCACAAGTCTGGGATGATAAGAAACGCATAGCATAAGGCATCGCTGTGCTAGAGCGCCTTTTCAGCGGCCGTGACGCTGCTGTCTGGTTCAAGCCGTTTGTTGCCGCACTAGCCTGAGGGTGACAAGCCGTGATCATTAAGGGAGCGAAGCAGCCCGCGCTGCACGTGTGCAGTTTCGCTGAACAGGCTGGTCGCGTCCGCTATCGCTTTCGCCACGAATTTGGTGTGTCCGCGTTTGCCTGAGAGTGCATGAAGCCTGGCAAAAAAAAAACAAACAAAGAACGCCCGATTCAAATGTGGGGTTCAACGTCCCAAAACCACCATATGATTATGACGGACGACGTAGTGGAGAGCTCTGGAAATTTCGACCACCTGGGGTTCTTTAACGTGCACCCAAATCTGGGCACACGGGCCAACATTTCCCCCTCCATCGACACTGCAGCCGCCGCAGCCGGGATTCGATCCCGCGACCTGCGGGTCAGCAGCCGAGTACCTTAGCCACTAGACCACCGCGGCGGGGCAGAACACTCGCTTGTCAGGCAAACAACCCAGATTCGATCCCCACTAAAAAAAAAGAAAGAAAACAGAAAAAACACCCAACGCTAATACCGCGTTCTTTCATGACTTCTAAAACTTTACCGTTTATGAAATCAAACGGGAACCAAAACGCTTCCAATCCGAATGTCACTGGATCGAATCTCGGCTGTGGTGGTGCCTGCATTTTCAATGGAGGCGAGAACGTTTGAGGCCCGCGTGCTTATTTAGGTGCACGTCAAAGAACCCCATGTGGGCGCGATTTCCGGAGCGTTCCACTACGGCGTCTCTCACAATGATATCGTGGTTTTGGGATATTAATCCTCAGATGCTACGTAGCTGACATATCAGTGGTCAGAAGACGACAACGAGGAAGTGGTCTGTCGGGGGTTCGTGCTGTCCTTCATCTTAGTCGATGCTATACGCATCAGTGTCAATATAGATTCCAAGTATATAGACATGCCTCGTGTCATTTTTACGTAACATATTTGGGGTGGAGGTGCTGGGTATCGATCCCAGTACCTCTCGCACTTTTACGTAACAATATCAAAGCGCTTCAAACAAAACACCAAAACATGGCGCAGTTGCATGCCACAGCTTGCGTTGTAAGCTCACGCATCCTGTCAAATCTGCTGCCATGGCCGCTTCGCCGCTGCAGCCAGCTCACGACTGTGGCGGTTCCTAACGTATTCATGGTGCGAAGGGTCCTGCTTCATAAGTATAACATATACACCAGCGCTAATTATGGAGACAATTAGTCCACGAGAAATGGTGGACGGAACATTGTATAGGTGATTCTGAAAATTGCCATCGCACATTTAGGTAGAGAAGCCGTAAGTGACGGAAATGAATAATTCGTAGCATGCTTACTTGCATGAAACACGCACGTATTTATGAAAGAAAAAGAAGACAACCACCAGTTTGTAGCAAGAAAGCACAAGGAATTGCCTTTATTAACCCTTCCACCACCTTCCGGGTATTCGCAGAACTCATTTGTAATACATGGACGTATTTATAAGCATATTCCGATAATTCGTAGCAGATAAACACTTACTGCACTCTGATTTGCAAAGCATGGCTTTTCAGTCGTACTTTGATTTTTTTTAGACACATTTTAACGAACCAAGCAGACAATGAATCCTATTGATTGATATGTGGGATTTAACGTCCCGAAACCACTATATCATTATGAGAGACGTCGTAGTGAAGGGCTTCGGGAATTTCGACCACCTGGGGTTCTTTAACGTGTACGCAAATCTCAGCACACGGGCCTATAACATTTCCGCCTCCATCGGAAACGCAGCCGCCGCAGCCAGACAATGAATCCTAAGAATGTATAATGGACACTATTTGTACTGTTTGACACGTAAATGACAGATTCATTATATGACATCGGACGTGTTATTCAAAGGTTGTAGCTTGTGAATGTTCATTCATCCAGTTTAATTATTTGTCATATAAGTCATGGTTACTGCACCACAGTTATGCGATGTCGGCCGTGGTGAAGGAGTGGTTAAGGTGCTCGACTGTTAACTTGAAGGTCACGGGTTCCATCCCGGTGGTGGCGGTCGCAGTTCGATGGAGACTTTATGGTGAGCTCCTTTTGCTTCGTCTCTCATAATCGGCATCTCTCATAATCATATGACTGTTTCGGGCCGTTAGAGCTCAGATATTAGTAGTTAAAGACCATTAATATATTCCGTTCATTGTCATCGTTGTCTTATACAGTTTTGGTAAGTTCTTTTTATAGGCATTATATTTTTATTTCTTTGTTTTTCTTTTGTAGAGACTGACTTATTTCATAGGGTCTTTAGACAAGCACGCTCAATGGAAATGGTTCTCGCGTTTTAACAAGCAGAGGGAATGATTAGCATACTTTTTATGGCCAAGGTAACTTTAACCATAGGAACTATCGGTTTCTTTCATCGTAGCCTTATATATACAGGAAATTATACAGCACCTTTGTCGCTGCTCATACTCCATTAGAGAAGACTAAAGAAAGACCAAAGTGACTTATACCTCGCAAATGTTCATTTGAAACGTATTACGGCAACCAAATGATTTCTTTCGCGAATGGACCGCCCTTTCATGACGGTCGCTTCAGAGCCGACACGGTTGCGTTTCTTTTTACAGCTCGCAGAGCTCACATAAAGTTCGGAGAAGTGTGGCCTCGCTAATGAAGAAGTTTTCAAACGTCCTTCAATATTATAAACACTAATACACACAGCACTCAAAAAGAGTGGGCGTTAGAATGAGAGCGCATTAATTAGTGAAGCCCGAAGGCGCATTCGAACAATTCAAGGAGTCGCTACTCGATTTTCGTCATAGCCGTCACATTACGACATACTTTAGAGAAGTTCTTTGTGCGCCGAACGCGAGGAATCAAGATATGGTAGCTTTGTAGACTGTTGGTGATCAAGGAAGGAATCGGAGTAAATTTGTTCCCACTTAACTTTATGCACGGGAGTGGACTTGGTAGTGGTGGTTTGCCGAGGCGCTCTTTTGAAAAGCCCCGCACTCAATAGCAGTGAAAGCAAAAAAAAAAAAAGATTCGAGGCTAATGAAGGTAATTTGCCAAATCTGGTGCCTACCCTAACGAAACACGCCGTTGATCACTTCCGGGTGGCACAGCTGAAATAACTAAGACGTTTTCTTTGCTTTGATTTTTTGCGTTGAAACGTTCGCACATGAAACGAAAAAAAAATAGCAAGCTCCAGTTACTTGCCTTTACACATAGGCAGCGGTAACCGTTCGAAATACCAGTTAATATTAAGAAAAACCCAGCAGCGACTTTCCCTCTTTAGATACGAAGACACACATAATGAAAGTTAAATGAAATTGGTAAAAAAAGGACGTTTAAAAGTAGTAGTAGGAAGATTCTTGTGAGCTGATGCAGCCTTGCAAATGGTACCGTCTATAGTTCTGACTTATAGCAACTTCATGTGAAAAAGAACACTGCAGAATCATGATACCGCACATAAGTCGCGGAACCCCCAGAGAGTCCGAGCTAGTTTACAGACGATACAAGTACCTCCTTTTTTCCCCCGCTATTTCCCTGAATAGAGGAGAGTTCATTAAGGAGAGTGGCAAATCAAACACAATTTCTTGGTAGTTTTGTTGACACAGCTGTCACAGAGTAGCGGGTTCGCCAGGGGCGAAGTCAGAAATTTGTTCGGGGAGGGGGGGGCACCTTGATCTGAAAGAGAGGGGGGAAGTAGGTAAGCAGATGTGACAGAGTGTCTTTTTGCCTAGTATGGCGTGGGAAAAAAATTGTATGGGGCGGAGGGGGGGGGGGTAGCGGGCCCGGTGTACTACTACCGGGATACGCCACTGCGGTGAACACAAGCCTCAAGAGTGACTGACAGATAGACATGACTCTTACTCGGCTTCTTCCCTGCTATGACGCTGTAGTCTATTTATTAGCATGTGAATGAGACTTGACAGAAAAAAACTACATGACTCTGAGGCAAGACCTATTCACAGATTTTTTTCGCCATATGCAAAGACAGAAACGAGGTTGGAAAGTATTTATGTAACCGAAGCTTTATTCACGAAAATGTAATCCTCCAATGTTACAGACAAGGAAGAAGAAACTTTCCAAGTATTCTGACATTTTTTTTTCGCAAGCAGTAAAATAAATAGAAGTATTAAAAAGAGAGAAGTATTGATAGTATGTTCTCAAGTGTCCGAGATTTATTGTTACAGTCAGTGCTTTTCAAGTAATTCCACTGTGAATTTTTTTCAACGTACGAACTCTCTTTGGACAACATTTTCTTACCGCTGCTGTTACGTGAAAAGTTGTAGTTATCATTGTTAAGAGGAAGTATTATGTAAACACAACGAGTTATTGCACCACTAGAGCACATCATCATCATTAGCCTGACTATACACGCCCGCTGCAGAGAAAAGGTTCATCCCATGTACTGCAAAGAAGCGTGGTCCTGCTGTACCCACCAACTTCTTGATCTCATTTGCCCACGTATTCCTCTGTCTTCCCTCGCGCATTTGACATTTCTCAGAATCCAGTGTGTTACTCCTAATGACCAGCGGTTATCTTGCCTACGCGCTACATGCGCTGATCATGTTCATTTCTTCATCTTGATTTCCACTATAGGGTGTTCTTAAAGACACACTAAAGAGGAATAATGACTTGGTTTTAAATGACGAACTGGCCACTGAGGACTCTAAGGTTGTGTATTTCACCATCATAACCTAATAATTAGCTGAAAAAATCAAGGTTGAAGTTTAATTTTTCAATTGTGCGCCAAAATCTCCACGCATGATGTAAGAAATTTCAAAATGTATTTTCGGTATTTTCGTGGCGTTGGCTCGATGAAATGTTCTGAAAATTCGTATGCTTATGGCAGCCACAAATTACAATGTACTTCAATTTTATTGATTGGAAGCTACGTAGGACCCTGTAACGTCATCACTATTTCTTACGTCATGGCGTTTGGTGCGGGAATCTCAAGGTGGCGTCACCACCCGCATTTTCATTTCACGCGTTTTCTCGCTTACTGGGAGTCATGTCGCGGTAAAAATTGCGTTTTTGGGATTGTGAAATTGTACTTTACTAATACAGGAAAAATCATTTTGCTCTTTATTGTCTTTTCAAGACCCACTTGTTCTCTGGCCCACGCTTCCCTCTTTTTGCCTCTTGAGGGTACACCGATGTTTTTCATTTCTATTGCTCACGACTTAATCATCCATTTTAGTTGAACCCTTTTTGTATAAGTTCAGGTTTGCGCCCCAGGCACTACTACTAATATTATTTTAATATTAAAGGGCAACAAAACCATCTGCGCATAAGCACTCCCACACCACCTCAGATCCGCGGTCAGCTACGAGTGCAAATCGATTTCGTTGGGTTCGCTGTGCGTGCTCCTGACGGTGGTGTGAGCAAACATGTGGCAGCGGTTAGCCCGTCTCGCATGCCTCGATACACAGTGTATACAATCACCTTCTCGAGAACGTCGGAAATTTCGCGCATTCGGTTTCTTTCGGGAATCCTCCGCTGATCTGATCGCACGCGGAAATGCCAAAATGCGATGGAGCAGCCGGCGAGATTTGGCGGTACAATGTTTACCCCAACCAAGAATTCGGCAGTCTTCCTCTCGTCTTCCCCTCGAAACTTTGGTTCTGCTTTATAGTCTCACAATAGTTGCGTGCAGCGTCGTAAAAAATAACAACGCGAACTGACGTTTATCGCACAATGATACATCATTCGGCAGCAGAGGTGTTGTCAACGCAATGATACTTATTATATGCGATTTAACGTCCCAAAACTACGATATGACTATGAGAGACGCCGTACTTTGGCTCCAGAAATTTAGAAAATCATTGCGCAGTACTCGGGGGGGGGGGGGGGGTATTCTGGCAATTTTGCCTCCATCAAAACGCGACCACCGTGGCCTGAATCGATCCCGCGGTGGTTCGGGTAAGAAACCGAGTACCGTTATCACTGCACCACCACGGCGATCAATACAATGGTGCGAATGTATTCATGAAGTATAAATGCGATGAAATATGATCGCTTCTCAAATTCGAATGAACTGGCTGCTTCTTCGTGGTGCCGTGAATGATTCAAAAGGTGCCTGTGCTCATCCACTACGAAGAAACAACCATTGCGGTGATTGCGGTTGCGTTAAGAGTTTTCTCCGTTTCGTTCTGTCACTTCTGTTGAGGTGAGTTTCGGCGTATTCGTAGAGCCGATGCCGTCTATCTTGCCTTGACAAGGAGAGATCTGGTGTGCGAGTTGGTTGTTTAGCCACAAGCACGAGACCAAGCAAGAACGTAGTGAACCCTTCGCTGGCGTTCTATGCTGATTGGGCGGCACACCACCTCTGGTGCCTGCTGCACTGCACGTAACTATATCCACCGTATTGTTCGAGTACCTCAAATCCGCACACGAATCGTGCGCTTTCGAGGGGAGAAGGATTCGAGCCTCTTCGAGGCGTGCTGCAAGCATGGACACCTCAGCCTCTCGTCGTTTTTTTTTCTTTTTTTTTGCATGAATAATGAAAATTCCTCTGGCGGGGACCCGCAAGAAAAGCAGGATTGGAAATGGGAACAAATTGAGGGGAACACAACTTGTACCAGTAAGCACGCAGTAAAGCAACGTCATATGTACGACTCCTTAACGGGTTTGATGCAGCACACACATGATGCCCTGTACATTACACGTGCATTTTTGCCATCTCCGTAATGTTCCGTAAACAGGAGCCTTTGCTCCATTTGTCGCAATCTTTACATGTGAGTGGAAGCGTGTGAGGCGATCGCTTTCCGGGGGGCGGGAAGAGGGTGTTACTTGTCTCTAGGAAGTGCACGCACCCTGCATCAGACGTCTCGCGCATTATACGTGATATGTACCGCTCAGTTTCATTGGGTCAGCGCCTTGTTACGTTATGCCAGGTCGGGTACATAAGGAACTCGTCGGTTTATAAGTTCCTATAACATACCAATTTGTTGCTACCGACTTCATTGTTCTACCCTTGCGGCAAATCTGTGAATTTTCCGTTGTGATTTCATCGCAGCAGTCATTACGGTAGTGGATGGCACAATCAATAACGCCGGATGCTGTGGGAGTAGAACGGTGTACCAAACCAAAAATCAAGTAGAGCATGAAAAACGTTTGGATTTTCATATTAGCAGAAAAAAAAATACACGTTACAAGAACGCAAAAAAGCGCCAGCGCAAGAAGCCGACATGTGCATCGGAAAGTGTGTTCCCTCCTCTAATATCACTAGAAAAAAATTACACCACCTTCCCAAAGGGGACCATGGGGTAATGTAGAGCATCGCGCTTGAGCAGCGCAAGCAGTCGGTTTTTAGGGGCGAAGCACCTGAAGTTGTGGGCTTGTCCATGCATATCTTTTGTGACCAGTTCGCAACCACCTAGTTGTATGATTCACTCTGCATGTGGCACTAGTGTGAGTGACAGACAGACAGACGCATGGACCGAAGGATGCATGTACCGACGCCCGGTACGTCGGACGGACGCACAGAAGCATGGACGGAAGCATGGGTGGACGGACAGATCACGGACAGACATACAGACGGATGAATGCATGGACGGCTGGATGGACAGAAGAACGGACGAAAGCACGGACGGACGGACAAATGGATGGACAGAAGCTTAGACGGACAGACAGATGGACGCACAGGTGGACACACGGACAAAGGCAAGGACAAACGTGCGGACTGACGGGCGCATGGACGGACGGATGGAAGGAAGAATGAACCGACGGCCAGACGGATGCACGGACACACGGACCTAAAAAAATCTTCATTTAAAGCAGTCATTACTGCATCGTGCCGGTTGAATTAACTGAATATAGCGATTTCAAGACACCTGATTTATTATAAATTTGTGTCATTTGAACTTGGCTACAGGCTTCAGTAAATTTCCTGCTTCGTGTTTTTGACAGCTGACTCACTTGTTTGCTTGGAGCAGTTCCTGGCCAAGGAAATGTGCACTTCTAGAAATGGTGACAACTAACTATGCACTCAGGAAAATATTATTACCTGTTACATTTTCTGCAAGTTACGACTGACCACATATGTAACTATTTAAAAATACGCGTCAGCCCTGTTTTCAAAACCATTATACTCTCTAGATTGCCGCAAAGACGCGACCCTGCGAAAGAGACTTAACATGTACCTTCAAAGAGAGTCACATGTGTGGCGATTCGGAACAGAATAAAAATTGTTAACGGCTAATTCTTTGTTTTTTACAGGACAGCTATTACGCTCGAGGTTGGCCGTGTGTCGTAGAAAATTATCATCATCATAAATCGGCACGCTCTCGGCCACCACTCAAGAAATTTATAGAGATATACAGATGGTTAGCAAGAGCAACCGAGCAGATAAACAGTGTATTATAGCAAAAAATGGGAAAATAAGTGGTGAGTGGGGAAAAACCTATAGCCAAGTCAGCTGGACTTGCTATAATATATGCCCACGAGGTCTGCTGTTACTCAGCCTTGCACGACTCAGAGGAGGCTGCATTGGTTCCTTTTTTCTTTAGATTACGAGGGTCAGGAAAAATGCACGAAAGTAAAGTGAGGAAAGAAAGAACATAAGCGCGTCTGGTTCTATTACTATTCCCTCGTAGGAGAGCACCAAGGATATTGGCAGCGAAGGAACATACGAAATGAATCCTAACTACACGAGTCAGCATTCCAAGTATTAAACAATATCAGCCGAGGTTTGGTGGCGCAGAAACGCATTCCTTCGAATGGATTACGGGGATGCCCAACACCTAACCCGCGATAAATCAGTCCTTGTGCCAGGAACGGCTGCGCACTCGACGTTCTAGTCGTGGCGTGGTGACGAATGGCCGAAATCGGAGCACCCGACAAGAAGGCAGTGGGGGCACACGCTGCCACGCTCAAGAACAAGAAGATTGCGGGCTGCTGTCCAAACGTGAATCTAACCACACACGACAGATGGATTGGCTGCCCTGCTTGATACCGAAAATGATTAGGGGAGGAAGGGACAAGGCGGTTTTTGTTTTCACGTAGGTACGAGGCGGCGAATAAGGTACGCGTGCTTGAAACGAGGGGCCTGAGTGAAAACAGCGGGGAAATTGCTTTGATAAGGACCACATGCACACACAAGCACAGGAAACATATATAATAAGGCTATGACGACAAAACAAGAAACAGAGAATGAATTATCGAGTCTAGACAGTATCGCAAGGTGCCGCTATGCCAGAAGGGTAGAAGTACGTACCTCTCCTGCCCCCCAAAAAAGAAAAAAAAACATAACGCTTGGATAAGACTTGCTGTGCGGGTTGTACGTATAAGCAGCGTTTTATTGGATTCTCTTGTTGCTAGTCCATGGTTGAAATATTCAATTTTTTTTTTGCCATTCGATTGATTTCATGTTTGTTTTTCATCGTCAAACAAGGTACAGTATAAACGAAGACTTGAAAAATTTATTACTACGTCTCCTCAACTTTTTTTTCAACCGTTTATCTGTCATGTCCCCTTGCCCAGAGTAGAGAAAAAACAATATTCAGGCAGTATGTAGGCTTCTTGCAGACTGCGTTCCCTGTTTTTCCTTTCTTTTTTATCCTCGGCCTAAACCTGATCACCTAAACATGCATATGACAAGTGGAAGATGACTTAAACGAAGACTGACAGGCAACAACATTGCATAATGTTTATAGAACCATAACATCTGTTTTTTCTTCTTGCTTTCTTTGTCTTTTAACTTGCATTCTAAGTGTTTTTTCGTTCTGTTATTCTTTTTGATATGGTACGTTGTGTTGAGAACACACTGCAGTAGACAACTCTGGTTAGATTGTGAAAATAGACAATATTTTTTTCAAATTATCACCAGGGAGATGTTATGCTGTTTCGTGACATGGCTTGCTATTCAAGGTGTCGAGTGTTCACATGATATCTACAATGATCACAATATGCACAGAGCTAACATGTGAGGTGACGCGCAAGCATATACACAAAAGGGTTATTCATGAATTTTCTTCAAGCTGTGGGCATGCAGTGATCACGTATATACACAAATAATACGTGCGGTCACGTGCAAACATACAGACAAAGAAGGTATACATAAAGTTTCGGTAAGGATGGAAGCTTTCCGCACGGGGAAGGAAGGAGTAGGGAATGTTGGCCCCTTTTTTCCAACCACCTTTGGATACGCAAGTGTTGGCAATCTATTGCTCGCTGCTCTTTCTTTAACACTACGCGCCTGGTATACATTTAACACATATCAAATGTGCACCGCTGTTAGCGTGGATCAGCATTTTTCACCAGAATGCGGTGGGTTAAGAGAGTTCTGGCAAGGTGATGCATGTAAACCACGCAGATAACGATTATTGATAATGGACTAGAAGTCTATTCAAAGCGTGAGATGTGTGTACCTATGGGGTAGAAGCTGGTACGTGGCTTAAACGAGCAGTATATTAGTGCAAACATTATGTTGTGTTTATTAGGTACACATTACGAAGCAGATTAATGTCGCTGGACAATATCAGATTCACTTACTCATCCGGAACCCATTCGTCTGGAGAAGAGGGCGGTGATCAATCGCCATCTTCGCCCTCCCAAAAAGAGTCCCGTTCATTTTTAACAACCAGACTGGCCGACGCGCTTACTTGTAAATGTAAATAACCGTTTTGGTTTCACAAAAAAACTAAAACAAAAAAACTAGTAGTGCATGTGAAGTTTATTAACAGAGCTATGTCCTTCCCTCGAATATTTATCTATGGTAGAGCCATATTTTGTGAACAAATCCTCTATAATGGACTTTATCAAGTGCCTAAAAGAGCGTGCCCGTTTTAGAAGTCTTACGATAAATCTGAGTTATCAGCATGAATTTCGGCCCCACAATTCGCCATGGTTTGAGCAAAATATGGGGCACAAAGAAATGGCTTTTTGAGGAACGCACTCGCCTAACCAGAATGAATGTCGTCCCATCTGTGCTCACGCACGGCTGGATCAGCGATCACCAAAAGTGCTATGTCGTCACAGCGGAGCAGCAGCTCGGAAGGCGCGACAAGCCGGCATTCGAGAACATCTACCAATACATTTCTCCCCGAAACCAGTAAGTGTGCAGCTCTTGAAATAATTGCCAGTGGTAATTCGGAATATTAAAGATCATGTCAGAGTCTGTAGATAGATTCATTCTCACGAAAAAAAAAAGTTATGACGAGTAACCGAGTATCATGCATTCGTTAAAAACGTTAAAATTTCCGGCTGACAAAAAAGGATTTTGATCGTTTCACGAGGCGTATGCATAACACGTAAAGATGAGTCCATAAATCGGCGCTCGTTAAATGCCTCTTAATTGCACGGGGCGCTATAGATGGTGCTAATCAGTTTCTAAATCAAGTGCTACCCCGCGAGTGAGTGTGTGTGTGTGTGTGTGTGTGTGTGTGTGTGTGTGTGTGTGTGTGTGTGTGTTTACAGCTTATTTGGTTTCGCGAATTCGCTCATAACTGATGAAGCAGGTTACGGTACAGCTATTACTGTATAGCAACCAATATCAATATCGGAACAGCTATTGGGGCCTTCTTGCCAGTTTCTAAAAGAAATTTCCACGTACTTTACGGTGAATTCATACCATACGTAAGACTATCTGCTCTGTGTTCTTTAGGCCCTGAAAAAACGGGAAATAGTGACAAAAAAGCTACTGTTGCTATGCATCCCACTGACGCGTGCAGCCGCAAGTTTTATTGTTATACGACTAAGATAAAACAGAATTTACATATTTAGTCTGTTTATCTTGCGCAGTAATGCAAAATAAATAGTGAAATAAGTGGTAATATTTAAAAAAGCATTAATGAAAATGATGGGAGAGTTCATTGAAGTCATTTGCATGCGCACTGTACGACCCTGACACCGTTAGTGCTGCAAATTAAAATATCTACCTTATGCGCCCACTAAGCATCAATCATTCTGAAGCTAAGACTCAGACTCATCCAGTTGAGAGCACTCAAAGCGGTGTTCACTCAAAATGAAGATGTATCGGTAGTTAAAGAAGCGACTTGAATCAACCCCAACAAAAAACATGGTTTTAACCAGCGGTTTAGGCACATAACCTTCAAACTTCAAAGAGTTTGCCACTGGTTAGAGGTTCTACGTCGGCAAATGGCCATACTCCGCTGAATACATTTACCGGTTCTCAACCAATCTTCATTTGTCATTAAACCTATATTTTAAGCACTTCGAAGTTCACGCTTCGTTAAGTCCTCCCTGTGCTTGGCTGCCGGCTCGGTCAATATACTATCCACCCCGATCCATTACGGCCCTCTGGTGTGCCAGTGTTGCCTACGTGTACAATGCGGCGCGAAATGCTAATACGTCCCGTGGTAAGTCACAAAACTCAGAAAACACTTTAAAGTTTCGACGAACTATTTGATTTTGTACGTTTTATAAATAGACTCTTCACGCGGTTCTTGCGTTGGACTCGATGTTTTAAAGCTTTATCCTCAGCACTGGACTCCAAAAAAGAACCAAGGACAACCTATAAAAGGGAAGCCTGGAGGACTGACCTTGGCGTTTGTGGTATCCTATAACTTCATTCTTCCTTAAGTCCGCTTTCGCACGCTCCAATTTTTGACATTTATCCTTATGGACTGTCACAGCTTCTGTTTTTCTAAACTACCTGTGTACTCAGCGATCATGCTATATGAAACGTAGATGCTGTGAGGTTGGTGTTTTTGTTACTTACACCATGGCGCTCGAAAAATAATCACCCAACTGTTACCAGACATAAAAGTCGTGAGCTAAAGGGCTTTGCGACAAAAAATTTGGATCAGAAAGTTTAAATGCCCGTTTATTACGAGACTTTTGTACATTAATCCAGTCGCTAATGATTTCAAAGCAGGTGCGGTACAAAGATGTCTTTGTGTTACTTTCTTGCCTATCCTGAACGCGTCTGTAAGTATGAGTTATTGCGTGGGCTTTTATTGGCCCAGTGACGTCAGAAAATGCGTTTCGAACACGCAATGGTTGGTATTTATGAGTTGGTTTTTGTTGATGCTTCCGATGCATCCGCTGCGACTTCCCTTCCTCCGACTGGAAGAAAAAACGGCAGCTGTTTCTCTCGTGAGTGCAACGTGACTGCGATAAATTAATAAAAATTTGCCCGTAGAAACGGAGTTGATGAGAAAACACGTTCATCATTACCACGCAAACGTTAGGGAGCACGGAGTTTCATATGTTACGAAAAAAATAAAATGCTCACTTTCGAAGATGAGTGCGCACCCCTTAAGCATTATAACCTCACACGCCAGCTGTTCCGAACTGGAAACTGTCTTGCCAGCAACGTCGATGTGGCAAAAATATCACACAAAATGACGTACGGCGTCCATGTCTCGTAATTATTTCGCATTCCACATGCAGTGGGCGGCTAACCATGGCAGCTGCTATCATTAATCTCTTTGTAAATGTGCTTATTTCTTTCCGTAGGAAATGCTAGTTTTCGTTAACCGAAAAGCACGGGGGTGAAGTCAAATACACGCAATTCTTATAGTTTTTTCTGGTCGTTGCTCTTGTAGCTGTTATTACCTTTACTAAATTTTCTCTTCTCTGAGCGGTTATAAACGATTTCTTCTTGAGCAGTTTGGCTATCGGTGCTGAGAGGTTGGAAAATTAATGGAAAGACTTCACGATCAGGTTAACCACGCTGGAGTACTCGGGAAGACATGTCGGACAGCGGAGTGGTGGCATCACGGATAATTTCACTTTTTGAGGTGTCTAGAGATAACGCAAAAACAAGAGAAGAATGTATGACTCTTGTTCTGGTGCCAGAGTAAACTCTATTTCATTCTTATCGCGTTATTTCTCCCTCTTTTTGTTTACCTGTGCCAAGCTCTTCGCTCCCTTTCTCCCGAGCAGGGTAGAAAACCAGTCGATCTGAAGTGGTTAACATGCCTTTTTTTCTCCCTCTTCATGTTCTCGTTTTTCTGCTACGCTGTATTGTGTAATTATTAGTAATATTGTCTTGTACTTGTCTCTCGATCCCGCTCCCAGAACTGTGTTGCATATATATAGTCGCGTGGTCATTTGTACCGAACACACACACACACACACGGACAAAACGCACAAAAGCTGGACAAGTATAAACAAGAAATTTTGTGCTTGCGTGCTTCAGTTAAAATGGTTATCGATGACAGTAAGTTTATCTCGGAACACACCAGAAGAAATTCCCTGTGTTGCGCTTAACCAAGAACGTCACTAATCGAGACATCCTCAAATACCAGCGGGTGTTATTATGATGACCACTAGTTATATAGTTAAGGAATAGGCGCCAGGTGAATCTAACGAGTGAATTTGCTGTATCGCGCTATTTGCAGAACCGCGTGTAGGTACAACTGCACGGCGCGTGCACACTGCTATTCGTAGACTGAAGACGACGTTCGCATGCATGCATGCATGCATGCATGCATGTATGTATGTATGTATGTATGTATGTATGTATGTATGTATGTATGTATGTATGTATGTATGTATGTATGTATGTATGTATGTATGTATGTATGTATGTATGTATGTATGTATGTATGTATGTATGTATGTATGTATGCATGCATGTATGCATGTATGCATGTATGCATGTATGCATGCATGCATGTATGTATGCATGTATGTATGCATGTATGTATGCATGTATGTATGCATGCATGCATGTATGCATGCATGCATGTATGTATGCATGTATGTATGCATGTATGTATGCATGTATGTATGCATGCATGTATGTATGCATGTATGCATGTATGCATGTATGCATGTATGCATGTATGTATGTATGCATGTATGTATGCATGTATGTATGTATGTATGCATGCATGTATGTATGTATGTATGCATGTATGTATGTATGCATGCATGTATGTATGTATGCATGCATGCATGCATGTATGTATGCATGCATGCATGTATATATGTATGCATGCATGCATGTATGTATGCATGCATGCATGCATGTATGTATGCATGCATGCATGCATGCATGTATGTATGCATGTATGTATGCATGCATGTATGTACGCATGTATGCATGCATGCATGCATGTATGTATGTATGTATGTATGTATGTATGTATGTATGTATGTATGTATGTATGTATGTATGTATGTATGTATGTATGTATGTATGTATGTATGTATGTATGTATGTATGTATGTATGTATGTATGTATGTATGTATGTATGTATGCATGTATGTATCACTAACAAGCCCCGATCGCCAAAGTGTGCAAATTATGTTAATTACAGTGAACCTTAATATAAGTCATGACGATAGCACTTGCACAAGAGGCTGCTTAAATTCCTCATGAAGAGCAACTATGCCGAGAAAACATCAACGTCGCAGCTGAAATAACACCATCTCACTCTTTTACTCCCACCAAACCTCGCGCAATATTGGCTTCAAGCTGTCATTTCTCGTATCTTTCACACATTGTGGTTACTTCAAGTGGAATCCAATTTCTAGACGTTTTCCGTTCATAAGTGCGCTGTTTCATCTTCGAGAAATTGCATATTGGATGCAGGTGGCGTATAATATGATAACAGAAATAAAACAAAAAAAGCCGTCGCCATCGCTTTGTCGTTGCAATTTAAGCGGACCTCAAACATATCCGAAAAGGAAGCATGACCGACGCCTATAACTTCACATCTCAAGCTCCTGCAAGGGGAATCGACAAACGATATTTCAATACCGAGAATATCGCTGGCGTGAGCGCTTAGACATATCAGGGGCGAGCACTTATAGCCGAGCGCATTCGTTATTGTCGTGTGCCGCCGGACCATGCAAGACGATGGAATAGGAGCTACCGGAGACGTCCGGAAAAGGACTGCACGAAGGACCGAAATAAGATATTTATCTACGCAAGCGGATGCCACGAAAAGGATACATTACGGCTCCGAATAAATGGAACTTCCGCGCCGCGCGCAGGAGACAGTCTTGCGAGAATCTCGCCGTATTGGACACAGCGGGCCGGGCCGCGGAAGACGCAAGAAACACGAAAGGAAACGCTTAGTAGAATTCAAGAAATGTGGCTGAAAGTCCAAGTAAGAAAAAAAAAGCGTGCTAAGATTAAACAAACGACCCAGTAAACCAAAAGATAGGCGGCCGCAAGCGGCATACTCAAGCAGTCGAACGGAAGGGGAATGTAGGTGGCGAACAATGTCAACAGCAAATTCACACCGGAACCATCAACATGTAGAAACGTCGAAACCGGAATAAGTAAAGCACCTAAAAAGTCAGACTTGGAATATAGTAATATTTTTGGACTCATCTATTTAGATGTGGGCCTTTTATGGAATAATGTGTGTATATTCCCCGATAGGTGGCCAAGAAATGCATCTGGTGTCGCCAGAAGCATCATTCTCTCGACGTCAACTTGTCACCGGACAGCCCATAACTCAAGTACGCGTTCCCAAAGGTAGAGGGCCCCCTGGTTTATCAGGGATATAGCACGTCGTCCTTTAGCTGCCTACTATCACGACTGCAAACAGTATAACTGCTCTGGGAGAATGGCTTTCGGTTCGGTTTTATGCTTTCTCGGGGAAAACGATGCTGTGCACTGTATACCAGTCGTGATGTGGTATTCAAGTAGCTCGCGTTTGTTTGCTCATCTCATACGTCCGGTGGTTTGTGGAGCAAAGAAGTCACGTCTGTCGCAGTCACGGTCCCCTGGTGCTTGTCCAGTCGGAACGGGAAGCTCAAGTCCGGGGGAAATCTGCAGTACTGCACTCACCGGCAGAGCCACGAAGGACATCACAATTCTGCAGTAGCCAAACCTTCGAATTTTTTTTTTTTTTAGTCTCTGCGTAGACTGAGTGACTTTGCGTAAAGCTACATTGTACCTATTTTCAAAAGTCCTTCACATATATTACCGTAGCATGGCAAAAAGAAGTGGAACTCAGACTCACTCGATAAATAAATCTTGTGCTCTGGACTCGCACACACTCATAATGACCAATATTTCCCGAGTCGGACTGACACTCGCAAAAATTATCTTTGACTGGGCTCACTCAAACTCAAACTCGCCAAAATATTACTCACCCAGACCCACTCATACACAGGCAGATGTCCCGGCTGCGTCGGCTGCATTTTCGATGGGGGCGGAAACGCTGTAGGCCCACGTGTTCAGATTTGGGTGCACGTTAAAGAACCCCAGGTGGTTGAAATTTCCGGAGCCCTCTACTATGGCGTCGCTCATTATCATATAGTAGTTTTGGGACGTTGTACCACACATATCAATCAATCAATCAATCAATCAATCAATCAATCAATCAATCAATCAATCAATCAATCAATCAATCAATCACAGGCTCATGGCTCGATCTGCATCTGATAAAGCCCAAGTAAGTTTGTGTGAGTTCACTGACCTATGTAATTACCATTGAAAACAATTGTAGAATATGAGTACATAAATGTTAAAATTGGGAATCCTGTTCGCAAACTTCCTTGGTAGATTTACAACGGAAATACATATGCTCACCACTCCTAAATATAGTAATGAAAAACATACGTTCATCACCCCTAAATAAAGTAATCTAAGAGCGATCCTCTGCCCTCATCAGTTCTTAAGCTCTTAGAAATTAGCCTCTTCCTGTTCACGGAAAGTCGACGGGCTCTCACGAAATCATAGGTACAATACAGAGCTCTTTTATTAGAACGCGGAATGCCTACTAGGCCAAGCTTCCATCCCTCTTGTACATACAGTAAATGTATCGGGTACGGGTATCAAATAATCAAAGTGCATGGCTTGAGCAACATCGGCTACGCGAAATACGGAACTCCAATAATATTAAGCTGTAACTCTCCGCATGTCCGTTTGGAAATTTCTACACTGTAAAGCTCATTTTAAGCAGACAAAAGAGTGAAGAAAAGAAAACAGTAGACAGAAGGCATTGGGATCAAAAAGAAAATCTTCCAGTTGGCTCTACGACAGCTTGGGATAAAGTAAGGATTATAGAAAGAGGAGAGAGAGGAAGAAAGATAAGAAAAAGGAAGACAAAATAGGTAGTGAATCACCTAAAGTGCAGACAAAAGTATATAGTCATGAAAGGAAGCATGAGTTTGATTCTCTGATGGTATTCTGTAAACTAAATACGGCAATGAAGCCGAAATAGTTTTTTTTTTCGTGCCAATTTAGGAACGCAGATGTGAAAGCACTGTCCACCTCAAAAGTCAAAATTCTGTGAGAACTCGTAAGCGCACACTCTAACGCAATTTCAACCACTTCTTTCCTAAGCTGTTTTCCCAAAGATGTAAAGATGTTTTTTTTTTTTTCAAAGTTTACGCGCACATAAACAATCTCCACGACCGAAATAGGCTTGCCGTAGATGTTGCGCTTCGGGGAAGTGGCTCCGAAAATTCTGAGCGCACACTGGTACGACTTGTGTCTTGGTCTAAAGGAACCAAACATAGTGAATGACAGGGTGGCCGAGATTTATACTGACTGTCCGCTTTGTGCTCGGGAAACGTCTGCGTCGTTTAGGTTTTAGTCTTCACCAACGCGAACCACGACACTGTCAAATGCGAGTCCATTTCCCCGTTCTGGACGGGTGAGAATGGCCACCATTCGTCGAAACGACTTCAGACCATGCGTACGACCCCCTTTCAAAAGCTGTGCCTCGCAATAGAAAGCACGCCCTCGGCGCAGACTGTTGAATGAATACCCCAAACAGGCTAGCAACCAAGTTTTTCGGTTATAAGTCGCGCCCTTTATATTCATTTGGTAGTCTGGAGAAGTTTATATCCTCCACGTGGAACCCTGTCCGACTTTCCTAACGTAACGCCTTTTCCGACGTAACAGGCGTTTCCAAGGTCGAAAGCCGTATCAATCATCGTTACTGGCAAGCCACTTACGAAGATGGATTGGTTCAGGGTTCGCAGGGCTCCGATGAACACGAAGATACACGCACTGGGCAAAACTAAGTGCTCCTTTACGGCAGGTCTCATTCACTTAGTTTTGCACAACGCCTTCGGTTTATGTAGGACTTGGGAGTTCTCATTGCGCAACCTCTATTCTGAACATTGTTGCTCCCGGCATACCAGAGTGCTTCAACTGTCAGCGCATCTCGACAACTAATGGTAATTAATTGACAAAATATGGCCAAACATCGAATTAAAAGAATGGTTATGAGCCGCCTGGAACGGTCATTTCAAAATCTGTTCAGGTTATTCTGTCATCTGCAGGAAGGAAATGATGCGAAGCATAAATGGCGAAATAGCACAAAACACGTGATCTTAAGTATTTTAAAACATATCTATCTATCTATCTATCTATCTATCTATCTATCTATCTATCTATCTATCTATCTATCTATCTATCTATCTATCTATCTATCTATCTATCTATCTATCTATCTATCTATCTATCTATCTATCTATCTATCTACCTATCTATCTATCTATCTATCTATCTATCTATCTATCTATCTATCTATCTATCTATCTATCTATCTATCTATCTATCTATCTATCTATCTATCTATCTATCTATCTAATCAGCTGATGTCAACGAACTTCAATTACCATTATCGTTTTTTAAGAGCGTTTCACACGTCTTCACAAATATATGTAGTCTCACGAGACAGCCGAATAAGTGAGGGACGCGTCTTGCGCAATCGTACAATCATGTATAGCAAAACAAGACAGTAAAGAATGTATGGGTAGCCAGTTCGTTGCTACATGGTTCCTCGTGCCATCTGAGCCACAATCGCTTTCATATGTATATCCTTTGTATCTGTTCACTGGCCCGCATTTCCGAAATATACAGCCTCGACGAAATAATAGGGAGCGCTTCCAATAAATCTGACAGACCCTTCAAGACCATCTAGACGTCATTGTCCTTTCCATTCTCTCGTTATTTTATTTTTGTGATTCGGCAGCCACAAATTGCGCAGAAAATGCACTATACTTTCTTTTCTTTTACTCGCTCCGAATTCTCCCTGCGGTTAGTAGTGTTCGCTCCTGGAGTTCCAGCTCGCCCTGAAAGGAAAGGACAGTGACTAATGGCTTTCCTTTGTGCGCTCTTCGGAGGCGCCGTGTCTTTAAAAGGTGCACGCAGTGAAGTCGGCTGCCTCTTTTGTAAAGGCCATCCTTTTGGTTGCGGCTCAATGGCAAAATTCTTCCCTTGCTCTCAATGAGGTTGCACGCAATGTTATCTAACAAATCTTGCCGTGCTAACTTCATTTCACGCATGCTCCAACAATCACTTATATTTTTTATGTGTTTCTTGATCTTTGGCAGTGAAATAGCACCATCTGAACCCTATAAATGGAAACATTCGCAGTCGGATGAGCGTATTCTCATGTCAATAAGTTTTCTTCATATATATTTATTTATTCCGGACGTTCACATGCTCAAAGCATTGCACAACAATGAGGCATAGCTTAGTGGGGTATGAACTACAAAATTGCAGCAGCTTATATTATTTGGGTGGCTTCAAAATGACAGCGCATAGGCGTGCTTGTATTTCGCCCTTATCCAAAATTGACCGTTGTGGCATGGAATTGATGTATCCTTGTCCCATATCCAACTCATCACCTTCAGCACTCTTCACTGAACAACCTGAACTTACTTTCATAAACTGAATGTTTTTCTGCTGAAGCGAGCCGTCGATTTCAACTCGCAGATGGTAGTGCATTTCCAACGTCACAGACAAGCCTTGTCTGTGACAAACTTTCGAAATTACCAAGGTCTTCGCACCATATCTATTTATCGACGTATGCATACAAAATAGGCGTAGAAAGTTTAATCAGGCAAAATAGAGCCGTTTGAGGCATGTACATAAATATTGTTGCACAATATGATGTCTCCGATAGATGACTCATGTCGCATTCTATTTCCACTGTAGCAATTCTTAGCCCTCTATCTTTTATGTCAAAAGTGAGCGCGAGACTAAGTACATGCATTCAAAGATTTTGTCAGCGCCACGAGCAGTTCTGACGCATCCCTATACAATGTAGGCGCTGATGTGGGCTTTCGAAACAACAAACAGACCCTTTTCGTAATGCGCAAGCGCGCTTCCCTGCACTGCACGTTCACCCAATTAATGGCGGCGTCAATCGTCGTTCAAAGTGGACGCGGCCACTAGCGTCACATGTATGTTTTTTTTTTCTATCACAACACAAGCAAGCAGTGCAACACGCTGTTTACTGTGTGTAAGCTAGCTTTTCTGTCATGCAATGAGCATTGCAGAAGAGCCGGCTTTAAATTAATGACAAAGGTCTATAAGTTTAACAAAAACGACCGATGAAGCTAGAAAGCCTTCAGCTACATAATAACGTAGTATATCAATCGAAAGAAAATTTTTCCCCATCAATCTTAAAGTGGGAGTAGTTTTGAAATCACTTCTCCAAGCTTTGCAATCGATGTTTAAAGAAGTCAAAGTCTGTCTGAATTGAAACCGTTCCCATGGGCTGTGTGAAAAAAAAATAATTCAGATGACCTTCAAAGAAAGGTACTTAGTGACACGTTAGTGAAATAACGTATTTAATGTTCTAGTGGTTTCGCATTATCTTAAACCGGGCGTAGTTTTCAATATCATATCTCGTTCGTGAGATATGATTGTTTTTCGCGTGCTTCCAAATTGAGTTACGGTGGGGTGCACCACCCGCCGCCGAGAGATGGCACGACATGTTGATTGATTGATTTGTGGGGTTTAACGTCCCAAAACCACCATATGATTATGAGAGACGCCATAGTGGAGGGCTCCGGAAATTTCGACCACCTGGAGTTTTTTAACGTTCCTCCAAATCTGAGCACACGGGCGTACAACATTTCCGCCTCCATCGGAAATGCAGCCGCTGCAGCCGGGATTCAAATCCGCGACCTGCGGGTCAGCAGCCGAGTACCTTAGCCACTAGACCAACGCGGCGGGGCAAGGCGAGACATGTACATGTCTATAAATCCTGGGATTGTTTACAGCCAAGCACTTTACTAGGTAGGTATAAAACTCTACCTGAAAGAGCGGAGATGTTTTTGTGACTGTGTTTTGTACAAAACTCTTACACCATGCGAATTCAAGTCTCCACGACCATATCACCTAGATCCCCCACAACTGGCCTATTGCTAGGGCATCATGAATGAAAATCAGAAAAGCATGTTTTTTTGCGTACAAAATGTTTAAGGAGAAACCACACATTACTGACTCTTCTTCTAATGCAAGAGTCGCACGTTGGTAAAAGTGGTTCACAACGGATTCGAATGCCAAATTCTTTGACTTTCGACCGTTACGGCGATAGGTCTTTTCACACGCTAGCTGTTCCGAACGTTTTTCTATATATTTATCTACGTACGGATGACGCTTGAAGTTAGCATTTTCCACTGACGTATCTTCCCGGCAGCTTGACAGTTTAACCATAATAAAACAAAAAAAAAGTGGCATAGTTGAGAAAGGAGACCCCTACAAAAATAAACAAACCAAGCATGACACTGACAACTTCTCGCGGAAAACCTCGCAGAAACCGCGCCTTCGCTGTGGGAAATAAAAAAAATAACACGAAGATTTGTTTTCCTGGGCGAAAAGATGGGAAAACGCATGTGCCGACGCAAGGCGTTCTACGCGCGATGCGCTGACAAGGCATTGTGACCGAGGACCAGAAAGTCCGGTGAGGACCACAACGAAACAAGAATACTTCAGCGATGCTCATGTACACACTTTCAGAATCAACAACAAACAACTAAACTTTCTCAGTAACACTGGACATTGCGAAGTGGCAAAGGAAAACACTAAAGAATGCTCGAAAACTCTTCTGGAAGTTTGCTTGGTGCAAGTAAAACAATGGGGATGGACGCCGACGCAGCTCTGCTGTGGTCGAGCTAAAAGCGTGCAGTGCGTTGCTAGCTACGAAAGAAAGATTGTGGGGGTCACGACTTTAGCTCCACAATCGAAAGTAGTAATACGCACCTGGTTTGTAAATATCGTCTAGAAAAAAAATACATTGTAGCTCGGTGTTGTCTGTAGAAATATTTGAGAATACTGCATATGCTGACTGCCCTGTGCGAGCAGATCTATGTTTGCTGCGTGTAAACAATCGTGGTACGCGACCAGTTCAGTTGCATTGTCAACCCACTTATTCATAGACAAAGCAAGGGTACAGGTTTGCCTACTACGTGAATGTACCGCAAGTAGGGTAAACTATTTCTGCGCATGGCCGCTTTGGAATGCTTGTAGAGGAAGTTGTTTATAGAGGGAGTATTTGTTTTGTACGTTTCTTTTTCTCACCCCTGTTATAGTTCAATTGTGGCTGAACGCATAATAAAATGAAAGGAATTGACGGAAGCTGAAAAGAAGATGAGAATTGATTGATATTGATATGTGGAGTTCAACGTCCCAAAACCACCATATGATTATGATAGACGCTGTAGTGGAGGGCTCCGGAAATTTCAGCCACCTGGGGTTCTTATGTGCACAGTATACACATGCCTCTCGTTTTCATCAAAATGTGGCCACTGTGGTGGAGATCGAAGCCGCAGCCTTCGAGTCATCAGTCGAGAGCCATGACCGCTGCTTCAAAGTAACCCCTGCTTTAGCAGCGTCACACATGTACACGCTAAGTTACCCCGGTACATGTGCTTCTCGTGTAAGCGTTCGCGTGCATGTGGTCGGGCCGCACCACAGCTTCGTCAACAGTGAACGGTTCAAGTGACCCTAGCACAAAGCCTAGCAAAGCGTTCAATCGAGGCGACTGGGAAACTCCGGCGATTCGAGGCTCGCTAATCAACGAACAACATTCTCTATCTCTCCTCCTCGTTCTCAAACGAACTCTTTCCAAAACTTGCCCAAGCAGCTGATCTATCTACTTTTGTGCTGGTACCGTTACCGATGTGGTCACACACACACACACACACACACACACACACACACACACACACACACACACACACACACACACACACACACACACACACACACACACACACACACACACACACACACACACACACACACACACACACACACACACACACACACACACACACACACACACACACACACAGAAGAAGAAGAAGAAGAAGAAGAAGAAGAAGAAGAAGAAGAAGAAGAAGAAGAAGAAGAAGAAGAAGAAGAAGAAGAAGAAGAAGAAGACTTCAGAACATTGGATGATGTGGCTCGTTAGTCGCGTCAACAAGCTTTCGGCGTCACCGTTCCGCTTTTCATGGAGAAATCGGAGTGAAGTCCGGACACGTTTCCTGCACCGTCAACGGTATCGAAAAAAACGCGTTAGTAGCGAAAGCAATCGTCAAAAATTAAAACAATAAAAGAATGTCAGACGAACGAGTTTAGGATGAGTTTAAACCGAGCCAGGTCTGACTTCTTTGCTGATCGTACGACGCAGACAAAGCAGTGAAGCGTAATGCGAATGGCTCGAAGCCTTCGACAGTGCCGGTTATCAGAAGAAGTCTACCACAACAGTTTCCGGGAAATCCGCGCGTCATCCCCGTCTGACGGAAGGAAGCGTTTTCGTCGTCTTAGCCAATAACTTCTATCGGCTTTTTCTTGGGCGGTTAGTTACAGCTGCTTAAAAACCGTCTTCGTTTTCAGCCTACGAAAACAGAAAGAGCAAATATTCCTGATAATACTATCAAAGAATGAAAAAAAAAACATTAGTTCATAACTGATAATCAGGTAGTTAGAAGTGTGCGAGCATAATTATTTTGAAGAATTTGTCTTTCTATGAGTCATTGCAAAGAAACGTTTTTAGCACGTACGCTACGCTTAATAATAACATCCGAGGTTTAAAGTCCGAGTGACCACGATTAGATTGTGAGGAACGCCGCAATAGAGGGCTCCGCAAATTTAGACCATCTGGTGTTCATGAACCTGCCCTGACATCATACGTACAGTATCCGGTCCCCATCGTTTCGCGCCTATCGAAATGTGACTGCCGCAGCCATGATCTAACATGCGACATTCGAGTCAGCAGTGCGCCAGATGTATATCGTGACCATGGTGAAATAAGTGTGTTGATTATAGCCATGTTCGTCAACGTGCCTCCAAACTCTTCCATTTGTTCAGTAATGCGCGAACGTTTTCAGTTCTTCTTGGCGACGACATGAAACTAACCTCTCATATTTTTGAGACGCAGTGTATTTCATAATTTCGAGATGCAGTGCCATGTGTAGTGTATATAGGGGGTGCGAATCAAGAAGAGACAATATGCGGGTGTAGATGTTAGTACACATAGAAGAAAATTTCAACCTCTATGAGTCGTAGAAACTAAGTGCTCCTGGTTTTCACGCCAACTTAAATAATTACTCGAATGTAATTCGCAAATAAGGCATTTTTCGTACTTCAAAGTATTCAGTTTCCCAGCTCCACTATTTATGTTAGGTTAGCACTGTTCTGTTAATTAGTGATTGTACTGAAACTTCCACATCTAATATTGCATTGGTATTACATTGGTTTTCTTGTAATCATCCCCTTATTTGCTTAGCTGTCGTATTTCCTATCTTCATTTTTTTCCTTTTTATTTTCACAATTATAACTGATTGTCAATGGTAACGGCGAACTATTTAAGCCAGGGAAGATTTGGTCGAGCCAGTTGTTTATATATATAAAGATATAATAAACGGAAAATCAGTGTTTTGCTCCCACGAAATTTGAATTTTAAGCACACACGTTGACAAAATGTCAATACTCGTTCCATGCGCATTGTACCCTGAATGTAAACTTTCGCAGATATACTGCGTGGACTTGTTCAGAACCCTATTGGAGACTTGCTTAAAACACAATCGTATATGCGGTTTCGAACGAAACTCTGGAAAACCAGGTAAAAATAATTTAAGATAAACAAACCAGGAACGGAAGCACACCTGATGAAATCAAGTAGCGATAGCGAAAGGCTACGCTGAAAAATGTAAACACGATGTAGGGAGACACCTTGATTCAAGAGACGACACCTTAAGCTTGATACCACGCAGGGACAAGTGGGGGTTAGCGATACTGCTGCTGAAGTGAAGAGCGTCATGCATAAGTTAACATACGGAATACTTGATTCTTGAGCATACATACATAGTATTAAAAATTTGATGACATTTGGCCGCAGTTCTTTTTAATATTGAAATGTGTTCAAGAAGATCTTAATGCGTAGGAGTGGTTCAAGCTTCTTTTTTTCTTTTGTGTAATCATCTGCATCGCGAAGTTGTTAATAAAAATAAAGCAATACAAAACTTTGAACACTGAAATGTGCGTCCGCAAAAGCAATTTTGATACATCTTATTGTTTCGCACAAAATAATCGTGTACACTTTAAAGGGAAGTCCATCAAAGCTTTTTTTTTTTTTGCGGAAATTCCAAGCGTGATCTGAAGTTGGTGGTGGTGCTACGAAGGTTTTCGTTGTGCCGCATGGCTCGACCTGGAAATTGACATTATTACGAACCAGCACGCAATTTCTTCCTCCTCATTCTTCATCCTCGTTGGCTCCTTCACTTCAGCATCGTTTACGGCCTTTCTTGGAAGAGATTGTGTCCCCCTTGCAGTCATGTGCAGTACCAGGATGTTCCTTCTTCGTACCTCTTACAATCATCAGAGACCTCTTCGCATATGCCAAAGAAAAACAGATCTCAGGAGTATATATTTCTCTTAATCAGGCCAAAGCATTTGATTGAGTTGAACATGGATAACTTTTCGCTATTTTGCGCATCTTTGGCCTCCCAGAGCAGTATGTGCGACTGGTAGAAATACGTTATCAGGATCTATCAAGCTGTCTTTATTTCAACAATGAAGTGACCAGAAGCTTTGCAATTCAAAAGGGGGTGAGGCAAGGCTGTTTGTTGTCTCCCGTATTATTCATTTCGTCTCTAGAGACTTCAATTAGAAAGTTTGAAAACTGCGAGCGCATAGTGGGTTTCCCGATGCCAGGCAAGGAAACCTTCAAAATTGTCGCATACGCCGATGATATTTCGGCATTTTTTCGTAACTTGTCTAGCTATAGTACATTCCTTGACATTTTTGCTGAGTATTCATATCTATCTGGTGCTCTTTTAAACACCACCAAATGTAGGACATTGCGCTTTGGAGGCTACAGAAAACTATTGCCAGGAGACGTAGAATACGTTCAAGCTGTTAAGGTGTTAGGCGTTTACATTGAGGAAGGAGATGTCTCAAAAAAGACCTGGGATGACGTGCTTAGGAGATCCACCGATGTCATAGCAGCAGCCACTAATTTTAACCTATCACTGACGGCAAAAGCAACAGTCATGAAGACACAGGCATGCGCTTTTGCGTTTTACATAGCACAGATCGTCCTTCTACCTAGCCGTGTAACAGGATGCCTCGCCTCTATTGCGGGAGCCTTCCTCTGGGGAGGGAAACCAGCAAAAGTACAAAGGAAATTTTGAAATTTTTACAGCTTCCCACAAACTGTGGAGGCTTGAGTCTCTCAGTCATACTAACTTTCACGAGAGTGCTGGCTGCAAAAAACAACACAGAAGCTCTTCGTTGACGGCAACTACCCCGGGTACAGGCTCACAATGTACTGGAGCAGTACACTAAAAGGTACCTTCACGGCCAATCCGTACATCAGACCACGAGCAGAAATTCCACTTAAGTTTTACAGAGTTGCCAGTGGCTCAAAATGAACAGTGGAATCAATAGGTTCATGCAGTCTGGAAGATTTTTCATCGCGGGAAATAAGTGAAATGGTGACAAGTAGCAGACTGAACAAGGAGGAATAAACAGCATCCTACACGGAAAAATGGAAACGATGGCGTTGCAATCGCGTACCTAGCCAGGTGCGCGAATCGGAATGGTTGAGAAAATGGAGGGCATTGCCTAACGCGTGACCGGTTAGCACATATGGGAGTCGTTCCAAATGACCGCTGCCCAAACTGCGGCAAAAGAGAGACGGCCCAACATGCTCTGTTTCAGTGCTCGGTGGAGAGGGGCGTCTGGCACATGGTACAACGCCCCTTTGGCTTTCGCACGGTCCGCATGGGTACAGAACGAGGGCTGTTTGCCAGGCTGGTCTTTACAGTAACCATGTACGTACTGTGGCGGCGACGCTGTTTAGCGGAAGTACGGCACAAGCCGCATAAAGCGCCTATCCCACACTACAGAAAATACGGCTCATTGCGTGGAATTACCTAGATCAGCAGCTGGAAACGCACGGTGAAGAGGTCTTCCTTCGACGATGGGACACACGTTTCTTCAAAGTAAGAGATGGACAGCTGAGGTTTCCAGATTTCCCGTACTAGTAATGCGCCCACTCTAGTACGCATGCATAAGTGTTACCCTGTAAAATGTGATTAACTTGATTCATTTTAATTTTCCTTTGACTTGTAACATTTGGATGCCCAGTAATTAATTAAATTTTGGTGCTCATTTGTAAGATGTATACAGTGTCTTTACTTGTTTTTGATGTTTCGTTTGTGTACGTACAAGTTAAGTGTACAATAAACTTCCCTTTTTTAAGCGTCTCTTGTTCACGTAGTCAGACGGGCATAGGCTTTGGCCTCATCAAGTGTGAGGCGGCCAAGACGGCTTTATGCTCTCCCATGTAGAGTATCTAGTACTATGAATCGTTAACCACTTTTTCAAAACAAACACACTTTCTGATGTGTGTGTGAGAGAGAGAGGTTAACAAAAGAGAAAGAAATAAAAAAGCATGCTATTTTCTGCCTCTCGTCACGGGAGCACGGCCAACACCCTCTAGAAAAATATGGCACGGCTCAGCGCCTTCAGGAATGGGGGGGGGGGGGGGAAGGAAAATGATAGGAAGAAGAGAGGAGAGAAAGAAAAGAAAAGTGAAAGACAGGGCAAAAGACAGTCTGGAACGCGTGTGCCAACCAGGCATGAGATACAATATCATTGGGTGAAATAATAAGTACAGAGTAAGAGGGACATTAGATATGAAAAAAGAAATAGAAAAGAGGGAAAGATAAAAGGTGACAAGAGGAACGCACAGAGACATAGAGAAAGAAAGTTATACCACAAAAAAAAGGAGAAATAGAGAGAGAAAGGTAAGAAAGAAAGGAGTAGAAGGAGAAAGAAATAACCTGAGGAAGAAAGTGGGCAAAAAACAAAACATAGAGTTAACAAGAAAGAGCAAGTGTATAACCATGTATGGTACTGTATAGAACAGGGTGGGAAAAGATAGTGAGCTTGAGGAGGAGGGCAACACCACCAGCAACAAGCTGCTTCCTCAAGTGATCGCCCGACTGATGCGCATCTGCACCAATGTTTCGCTAGTCAGGAACGACGTTCCTCGATAAGCGAGCGGCAAGTCAAGGAAGAAAAAAAAAAAAGAGAAGAAAAAGAAGAGACGAAAACGAAGAGGCTGTCCTGTGGCGCTATCAAGTTCTTGTTGTGAACGCGCTCCAATGTGTACATCTGCTCGCCGCAATTTATTACTGCTGTAAAAGCCTCAATGGCCACTTTTGTGTTGAGTGTATTCGAGAGTGACAAGAGTGACTATATACATATAGCCCAAAAAGAAGCACGAATGACTTTCATTAGCCATAAATAAAATTAAATGAGTGAATGAATGGTAAAATGCAAAGGGATCGAACGCGCTTGGAAGACCTTTATTGCGATTTCATTGTATACTTTCCGAAGCTAATACAATGCTGGTCAGGCTGGCTCGCTATAACTGTGCAGCTCCGCTGAGGATACAGTGTGCTAAAAATTTAAATACTGTACACGCAAAGTTGATGGCGTGTGCTGACTGGACTGCCCATAGTCGAACATGTGTGTTAAAGTATGTATGAATAACGAACTGTTCCCTTCTTTAGCACCGAAGCCCACTCAAGTTGTACATATAAGAATGAGATCCTGGTGAAACTGGTCACTGAAGGAGTAATTCCACGAATTATAACAACACGTCGCAGCGAAATTCAAAATTTCAACAAATTAGGACTTGAAGTCTACCACCTAAAAAAAGAAATGGCCATGAAATTGTATAATGACATATTATGGCTTAATATCACATGACGTGCACGCAAATTATTCATTAACAAATGCTATATTCACAGTCAGTTGAGAAAGTGGTGTTCCGGAACTCGCAATTAATGTGGACGCCTGATTGATAATGACAGTCTCAGCCCACAGGATGAACCATGCAGAGTAAAATTATGCCTACACAACAAGCTAGAAGGAAAAGAGGCCGAAATGTATCCGCTTTTCTACGCGACATGAAAATATTGGTTAACGTTGGGCTTGAAGCTTGGGCTGTCAGCTTTATCTGTAGACGAGTTCATATTATGCGTCCTATGGGCCCATTATAAAAACTGTAAACTGAATGACTATGTAGTTGTGCAGGTTATTGAGCTAGCGCTAAACTGACGGGAAAGTAAAGCCCTGAATATTGGTTAATGGAAGGTTCGAATATGGCATCGGGTGGTTTGGCTGGTAAAAATAAAATTCAAGCCCGATATTCCTGTGGTTATTCTGCATAGTTGGCAGAAGGTCAGAGAGATCGCATGGAGCGCCGGATTCAGGTATGTTGTGGCATACTCAGCCCTACTGAGTTCAGCATATTCTTGCTCCCAGGATACTGCACACTTTTCGTTGCAAGAGCGTGGAAGAAGTCCCAACGAGTTCTTTGCTCAAGTAAATTCCCATGAGGGCAGTCTGAAAGGGCAGTAGAGAACGCGTCCAGTTCCTAGCGTGCCTTGGACCCCGGGGAGTCATTTGCAGAGATTCAAGACATGTAAGCTTCGCGACAACACGGCATATTCGTCCTCTGCGAGTTGCTTGAAAGGCGACAAATAGGAAGCACTTAGCGGGGAAACTTTTTACTCGCGCGAAATTGAAAGAAACAGAAAGAACGTGAAGTGACGAAGACAAGTGAGACGAGGCGCACAATGGTGACTGACTTTCTTCTCAGCGTGAATGAAGTAGTATTTATTAGCACGTTAGAATAATGAGACGTTTTTTAGCACATTTAGGGGCGTATACCTGCCTGAGAAGCAAAAGATGAGGGTCTTTTATCGATTCGCCTAAGACTACTCGAAGGCGAAGGCCCTTTTCTTCTTCTTTAAGGGGCAAAGCTTTTAAAGCCGCGGGTTTGTCCATGCATGCCTGTGACAGGCTCGTAACCACCTAGTTGTATGACTCAATCAACAGGTGGCGCTAGTGTGAGTGACAGACAGACAGACAGACAGACAGACAGACAGACAGACAGACAGACAGACAGACAGACAGACGGACGGAAGGACGGACAGACGGACAGACGGACGGACGGACGGACAGACGGACGGACGGAAGCATGGACTGACGGATGAAAGCAACAACAAACGAACGGACGAACAGACAGAAGCACGGACAGATGGACGGACAGAAGCAGGGACGCTCGGGCAGACGAGCGGACGCTTCGCCCCATTCATTATCATTCACTCCGTGGATATATGGTGTGATTTTCTAATCATTCTGTCTGCCGAACCTCCCACGTCCCCCTCACAAGCCTTCGTGTCCATATAGTAGTTATGCCCTGCCTCCAAGATTAGAAGCATTGCCTGCGTTCACTAGCATATCTCTCTTTGTAATGCCTCTGCGATTGGTTCACCTTCATCTTGAATTGCGCCTGTTTGTGTTTCTCATCTTTGTCCTCACGTGCTTACGTAACATCTTGGAGACGAATATGTTCCAATAAGCCCCACCGTGGTGGTCTAGTGGCTAAGGTACTCGGCTGCTGTCCGACAGTTCGCGAGATCAAATCCCGGGTGCGGCGGCGGCATTTCCAATGGAAGCGAAAATGCTGTAGGCCCGTGTGCTCAAATTTCGGTGCACGTTAAAGAACACCAAGTGGTCGAAATTTCTAGAACCCTTTACTACGGCGTCTCTCATAATCAAATCGCAGTTTCGGGACGTTAAACCACACAAATCAATCATGTTCCAACTAGGCCGAATCGCAGGCTTGCTTCTTCGTTTCACCTTTCACCAAGTGACGAGAATTCCGTGATGACGTCACAATTGTCGTCAATCTGTGACATCATCTTAACATCAAATGGTGACCTAATTCTGCTAGGATGACCTAATTCTGCTAGGATGAAATTCTGCTAGGATGAAAAAAGAGTCGGCGCCAATGGTCTATTTGCGCATTTGATGAGACATCCAAAACATTCACCTTCAATAAACAACGCCAAGCTGCAGGAGAATGTCATACTATACACAAGGGAGCATGTCCGTTCGCGTCATATTTATAGGTGGTGAAAGCATTGCAAGTCAGTCGCGAATGTACCACTGCGTTATAATGGACGTCACTTTCAGATGACCACGATTTGTGGCACTATTCTTCCTCGCTAAGCCTCAAGTTATCGACGTAATGAAATATAATGTTTTCGCTGAAGGTATGCCACCAAGACAAAAAAAAAAAACAAAGAAAAGCAGTTGGAACTTGAGAAATATATTCACTGAAATAATAAGCAGAGTAATGTACAACATACGCACGACGAAGGAGAAGAACACGCACGGAAACCATAAATCTTGAGACTGAATCTCACGGTGACACGTATAAGCGACGAGTGTTCATTTCGAACAACAAACGAAAGGGAAAGCGAAATAGCGTAACGGTGCAGAACCACCGACTTTGGTTTTTTCTTGCTATCTTCATGTGCTACGGTAAACCAAACTGCATATCCTTATGCGTACACCTCGAACGATGGTGACAAATGAAAAGAAGAAAAATCTTGCCACTGCCGCTGAAGCAACAGGCTCACCGAAATCCAACTGGTTAACACCACCGTCTCGACCACGAACATTGTAAGGCAGCAGGCACGTCTCGTTACCTTTCTTTTCGGGGGCACTTACGCGGAAGCTACACGACACCACTAGCCACTTCAGCTGCTTTTGGCCTGTTCGCTCATTCACGCCAAGAGTTGGCCACTGAATATGTAACATCTGTAGTTCTGACGGTGAAGGATGGTCTTTCCGACATGTGTCTGACCTCGCTTGAAAGCGCTTGAGCTGGGCTTAGCTGGGAAAGGTGCCTGGGTTTACAATAAAAAAAATCAGTTTCTTGAGCATTCGCGTAAGGAAACTAGACCGCGAAATCCATCTCCTTTTTTTATCAATGTTTCCGATCCTTCCCCGGCTCCCTATGAAAGTTTACTGCTCCGAACCTGGACTTTCATTACTTCCAGCTTGAAAGGCACTGCAAGTTCTCTGCACCTCACTGGGTTTTGCACTACTTTCACGATCAGCACAGTTCTGACAAAACTAGACGTCATGTGATGACGTCACAATGTGATGACGGTGGTATTATGGTGACATCCACCAATTTCGGTGGTCTGTGGTGTGAATTATGGATTATGTCATACGATGACACGTTACGCGATGACGATTTTGCGAATCCCTCGTCATGACGCCGACGATTATTGGGCGCCGACAGGCAAAACTTGCTGTTGGATGAGGCAATTGCCTTAAAGGGTTCTAGTAAGGGGTCGTAATCTGAGCACCGTGGAGGAGTGCTAAAGAATGGCGCTGACATGAAAAAACCTTAGGACAAGTGCTTTGATTCCCAGATATACACGGATAAATAATATTAATCTGGTTTTTATTTTTTACGTACCGAAATTGCGTTATGATGAGGAGAGACGTAGTAACGGGAACATGCGGGTTAATTTGGCCTTCTGGTATGCGCTTCCTGTAGAGCAGTTTTTTGCGCGGGTGATCAGTGCGCAGAATAGGCTGCCGAACCCCGCTGTATTAGATAGATAGATTTGTGGGGTTTAACGTCCCAAAACCACAATACGATTATGAGAGACGCCGTAGTGGAGGGCTCCGGAAATTTTGACCACCTGGGGTTCTTTAACATGCACCTAAATATGAGTACACGGGCCTACAACATTTCCGCCTCCATCGGAAATGCAGCCGCCGCAGCCGGGATTTGAATCCGCGACCTGCGGGTCAGCAGCCGAGAACCTTAGCCACTAGACCACCGTGGCGGGGTGAACCCCGCTGTATTATCTGAATGTGTACCTTCTTTCTTAAAATAGCTGAATGACGAAGTGTTGAACGATGTGGAGTTTATTTTATGTTTATTTTCTATGCACCAGAGTAAAATGCTTTGTCTATTTTTTTTTCTTTCGTTTCCATGTATTAGAGTTGTTTGTAGAGGGAGTATTTGTTTCTTGTGTACATTGCCTTTTCTCACCCCTGTTATAGCTTAATTGTGACGGACAGCATAAGAAAATGAAATAAATTGGTGGCAGTGGAAAAGAAGATGGGCATTGATTGATAATGATACGTGGGGTTTATAACGTCCCAAAACCACCATATGAATATGAGAGACACCGTATCGGAGGGCTCCGGAAATATCGACCACCTGGGGTCCTTTAACGTGCACCCAAATCTGAGCACACGGGCCTACCGCATTTCCGCCTCCATCGGAAATTCAGCCACTGCAGCCGGGATTCGATCTCGCGACCTGCGGGTCAGCAGCCGAGTACCTTAGCCACTAGATCATCACGATGGTGCATGCTGATTCCGCTCGCAAAGAGCGTTCTAGGCAAGGACGCAACCTTAAAAAAAATAGCAGGCCTACGCACCGCTTGGGTAACTCACAAAAGAGATTCCTGGTGAATCGCGTATATTACTAGGTTGACATTTAGGGCATTCTTGCTGTGTAACTGGAAGCCAAGCTGCTCTTCTCTGAGTGTAAGCTAAGCGAGACATGCGAGAAGACCAACGAAGAACCCGGTTGGCCGTTGTAGTCTTGTAAAACTTAGTGAGTAAATGAGTAAAAATCAGTGAGTGAGTGATAGTAGTGAGTACCTAGTACTCTGAATCATTAACAACTCTCTCTTTGACTTTTACCGGGATGGCTCAGTGCTGTCACATAGTTGAGTACGAAGTACTCAAAATCGTTTTTCTAAACACACCTGACCCTGTCTGCTATTTTTATATATAGAGGGAGGGGTGGTTGATCGAGGGGGGGAGGGTGGTTGAATCCTCTAAGTTTTCCACTTTTGCATGTGAGGTATTTATAGGTGCACACACAAACATACACACAAATTTACATAATGTTCGCGAAACATCTCAAGAACGAGGAGACGGAAAGGAAGACACAGGAAGGAGCGCTGAACTACCAACAAATGCATTTATTCATGCAAACAAAAATAAATGCGATTTTACACATGTCAAGAAGCGGAGGGGCATTGAAAAGGTGCATGCGTCTTTTTTTTGTGCTGTTTCGCGTTGATAAAGCCGTACCAACAAGCTCGAACCCCGACACTTTTTAACTCGCATAAAACTTAATTGAACCCCCTACCTTTACACCGAATTTCCGGCTGCACCCCTGGTTTGTGTTTCAGAAAACTGTAAAGGTTCACAGCGGAATAGCAAGAGTGGAGGTTGAGCAGTGAAATCTTAAACTATCGGCGTCAGTAACTCGGCCTGACGCAACGCATGACTAAGCCTGTGTTTGTAGCGACACATCGATGATTCTCTGCTCCCAAAGGTCTCGCCAAACTTGAATCTGCTTGTGAGCGGTGCGACATTCGCTGGAAGTTTTCAGGTTTGCCGCACGTCATGTACAAAAAAAGAAATAAAACAGAACCTTCTGCGTAGAAGAACGTTGCCCAAACTTGCGTGAAAAAAACCTCTAAATGACGCTTCGTAAAGCACCCAAAAGACGCAGGCTTCTTAGCGTGAAGGAAACCAGCTGGCATTGACGTTCGTCACCGTAAACATGGAGACATTGCCTATAAACTCTGTATTCCTAAGACCGTGATAGCGTTGTGAGCATAAAGCAAAAATGTCGTGGTCCTTCATAGCAGTTTCTGACGACGTGGCTTTATACGTAATGCAATAGCCTAACTACTGAAGATTGCTTCTTGTTTTATTTTTGTCAATCGATAAATGGTGCAGGCCACGTATAATGAGTGCTATCGGATAGCGGTAGGCGATGGCGAATTCGTTTAGAAAGTGTGATTGGAAGAAACGTGATTCCGGCAGACATGTTACGTATAGGAACAACGTTTAGTCGAAAATAAAAACGTTGCGTTACTGATATCGGGGCAAAAATATTAACGCCATCACCACTACCAGCAGAGCTCTGTTATTGGTTAGCTACTCTCCCCCCAAACACTGTCTTGCGTTGAAATATTTTAGCTCAGCATAAAACAGCACTGTAATTTTCGCTAACATTTCGTTTCATTTCATTTTTATTTCATTTTATTATACTGTCAGCCCCATTTGGGCTATAACAGGGGTGGAAAAAACCAATATACATACAAAAAAAGTACTCCCTATACAACTTTTATTATACGTAACAATGAATGACGAGAAATAGCCAAAGCACTCTGCTCTTGAGGACATAGAATAAGCAAAATATAAACCATACATATTTATACACGACATCCTTCAGGCCCTTCAAGAAAGAAGGTACACATGCCGATAAGACAGTGGAATTCGGCAGTCTGTTCCCCTCACTGATCGCCCGCGGAAAGAAACTGAACTTAAAACAATCGTTTAAAATCCTTACCACATTTAAAAGGATAATGATTTTCAAGACATAAGTTAAACATTTCTAGGAGGATTGACGTATGTGTAACGTTCTTGCGTCCACGTTTTGTCAATGTAGGTAAGGTGCCCCATAAGTAATCATTAAAAGAGCAGATTTTTCGCGTTTTTTGTTTATTTTAGTCAGTATGAACCCTAAAATGGAATCGTGGCCTACAGAAGACTCAGTTACACCCACTGATTCATACGATGTTACACCCTTTTAACAACAGCGGAATCGTATAATACTAAGGCATGATTTCTTCAAGGCACCTCTATTAATTATAGAAAAGACGCCAGCATTTACGTTTTTTTAGTAAGCGGATGCATTGCCTTATGTGACGGACGGCTTACGCATCAGGAATTTTACTTCAATTTAGTGCATGCCGTACCGAAAGGACCACTCTGAAAGCTTAAGCAACTCGACAGATGCATCGATTCTTGATAGCCCCCAGGCGCAAAGCATCGAGGGCCATGATTGGCGAAAAAAGCAAGGGCCGACCAACTACGTCCCGAATTTTACTGCGACCGGGGACTTTCTTTGCAATAAACGGGATCACCAAAAGAACTGTCATGTCTCTTTCTCAAAGAGCCTTATGTTTCGTAGTCCGAGGCTGTCCTCCATATTTGATTAGATTCTCTCCGAAAAGACAGGATATTACTCTTCGATTTCGAATGCTTGCCCGCGGGCGATTCCCGCTGAAATTGCCCTGCTGTCGCTGGCATTTTCAGGCGAGCTTGTTCCGGCCATCTTAGTGCGGGCTGAATCGCACAGGCTGGTATATTGTGTGCACGCGTCGTTGTAGGCGCACATGCGTATACAGGAATGCTCCGATGTCACATATGAGGCTTTGCAACTACATACAAGCGCCTCTGGTTTTTTAACTCCTCCATTACTTTTCGAAATAACGAACGAGTTAAGAAGACCTGAACTACACTCAACCAACTCAGCGAAATTCCCTCAGTCGTCCCGTTTTTGACGTTGAAAGGCAACACGCTAAGAAGCACTTGTGGATGCCACATTGTCACTTTTCCTAATAAATGACGTAATTATTAAAAATGAATTAAAATAGCCTTTTTGACAGCTGTAGGGGAATGAGATGAGTTGTAAAAGACGGATTTATGTATTCAGGTAGCGATGGATGAAGTGGCTTTATTAGTAGCCCAGAATTCATGATACATAAGTGCTGCTAATCACAATTTAAACTCTCTCGTCGCAATGTTAATTTGCTGCCTCTCATGCTGTTGGACGAGACACTTACAGAAGCATACTCCTGTCTTATTAGAATGGCTATAGTACGCGGCTACGAGTGGAAGAATGACACCTATTGTATGCTACTGCTTATGTGTTTATACCAAACTCAACGATGTTGTAACACTCCATCGTATTGATGCAATACCACTCCAAGTAAACATGATCCTGAGACGCTGCCCCACAATATCATGCACGCACAAAGCCACTAAAGTCCTCTCGCCCTCTTTGAAGTCGACCGGACTTGACGAGTACTTGTAAACTTGCAGCACGTGTTTTTATCCTTTGTGGTCACACTGACTGCTCATTTCTTTTTAAATGCAAAGCAGATTTTAGCGCATCAAATACATTTTTTCACTGTATCTGTCTATCAACTTACAAGGCACCAAAATTAGCATAAGAGGACATGAGTGCATCTCAAGTAATATTCACAGGTCGTAATGTCAGGATGATGACTTGCCTGCGGTGTACGTCACGATACCCCTTCCACCAGTAACGTGTGACATACACCGACATAATAGGGCTTGTCGTAAATGGCTATGTGCCACATAATGTATTTCAGCTTCGAGACAACAAAGGTGGAGACCAAATTATCGCGCGAAAGCGTAAGGAGTTTGTTTGCCGTAAAATGCGCTGCGGCAGTGGACGGCGTCGTTGATGAGTGGAAAATACCATTGAGAGGAAACGGTAAATATCACAGCTCAAGCCGAAATAGAACCCAGATATTTTGCATGACATTCAAGTGTTCTACCCATGAACAACGCCAGCGCTTGAGACTTTTTTTTTGTAATCAGATTCTGCGCAAGTGTCATGTCGAAGCAACGTCAGTATAGTGGTTGCAGTGTTTGCCACCCACTTCTATATCATCGCATTGACTACTCAAGCAATAGCCACGCTTTGCTTGAATACGCTGACGAACGCTGCCCATCATATGTTATCATACGCACATCATAGGAGCGCAGTTTTGTGCTCCTTTGCGATAAAACTTGTATCGCTGCTTTAATGTAAGTGCTGACGTTACCGCAGACCACGCGGTACCCTTTACACATCAGCAAGTGCAGTCTACCTTCTTGGTACGTCCAGAAACTGTGGACAAATGCTGAGCTTACACGCAATGACGTCGATCCACTTAGCAACGCTTTGCTCAATTCTGCAATTCGCTTAGATAGATATGTGGGATTTAACGTCCCAAAACCACGACATGATTATGAGAGACGCTGTAGTAGAGGACTTCGGAAATTTCGGCCACGTGGGGTTCTTTGTTGCGCACCCAAATCTGAGCACAGGGGACAGTGGGATTGGGCGTGTTGGTATAACACGATAAAGAGTGCTTACCAGCGCAAACGACGTTACAAGAGGGGACAGGAGAAGAGACATAACTGTTGCGACTGGTGACTGTATAAAAGCGAAGACCTTCGCAAGAAATAAATTGTTGGCAGTTCAGCGCTCTGTCTCGTCTCTTCTCCTGTCCCCTCCTGTACCGTCGTTTGCGCTGGTAAGCACTCTTTATCTGAGTACAGGGGCCTACAACATTTCCGACTCCATCGGAAATGCAGCCACCGCAGCCGGGATTCGATCACGCGACCTGCGGGGCAGCAGCCGAGTACCTTAGCCACTAGACCACCACGGTGAGGCTGCTGCAACTTGCTTAATATTTCGCAATGATTCCCGTAATGCATGTGATCTGCCGCATTTTTCTCTGTCAGATCTATAACTCCCCCTTCTCCTCGGGTAGGGTAGCCAGCTGAGGCCATCCTTGGCTAACCACCCTGCCTTTCCCCTTCGCTTCTCTTTCTCCTTCTCATTCACACATACAAATTTCGAAATATAAGGCTAACAAAGAAACATCACTTTCGAAACAAACTTCACCCTCTTGCGATGCGCATATTTCTTTGGTGTCAAGTACATTATAGAAGCAGTACCTAGAGTGGTCAAAGCGACCTGATGTATTCGTTATCGACGGAAGAATACAACTTGTCACTTCCGCGACAGCAGGGTTCTCTCGCTAACATATGCAAACTTGCCTTGCACTGCTTCGGCAAAAGTCATTTTTCACGAGTCACTGATAGCGTCGACCAATCATACGATAGAAGCCACGCGTTCTGGACGATAGCGTTACGCAGTCGAAGCCCCTCCACTCCTCCAACATTTACAACAAATCAAAATCACTCATCATTGTTGCTGCGACTTCGACTTGTGAATTCGAGGAAAGAAAGTAGAGTCCTACGGAAAAATAAAATGGCAGGAGCGAGAAGCGAAACTTCACGAATCGCTGTTTCCGTCGCTTTGGTCCACACCGTGCTCAGCAGCTTTTTCATCTTCGGCCTGCGTCTCTAGAAGTTCGAGAACACTTCCGACGCTAACAGCACTTCTCGAAATGGCCTTGTTCGCGTCTCCTTCGCTTTTACATATCTAAAGTTGCCGCGAACTGTACCGCAAGCCTCAAGTGGTGTCTCCAAGCGGTCGCGAACGAAAGAAAAACCGAATGAGGGCCGAAGCGCGAGAGAATTGAACAGAACCTGGCAGGATTTATGGTCCTCGCTGATTGCGCGACGGCTCGTGACGATCGCCGAGCTCCTTCGCAGCCATACTGCAACCCTCGCGCCAAAATTTTTCATATCTTCTTCTTCTTCTTCTTCTTCTTCTTCTTCTTCTTCTTCTTCTTCTTCTTCTTCTTCTTCTTCTTCTTCTTCTTCTTCTTCTTCTTCTTCTTCTTCTTCTTCTTCTTCTTCTTCTTCTTCTTCTTCTTCTTCTTCTTCTTCTTCTTCTTCTTCTTCTTTTTCGTCTTCTTCTCCTTCTTCCATCTGCAGACAAACCACTCGATGCATTCGAAGTCAGCGTTGAGAAATTTCTTACCGCTGCCGCGACAGCCGTTATTCATACTCCACACCATTTTTTAAACTCCTCCTGCTTCGCCTATTTTGGCTTCTTTACCTGCGTTTACTCTCCCACTGTCATGTGCACGAGCGCGCCTTCTAGAAATCGTACGCCCTATCCCTTCGCGAACGACTTCTCGAAGAAGCAAAGAGAGCACGGAGTCGAGAATTCGATCCCTCAGCGCTGCATCGTCTTCTTTAAGCGTTTGCTTGAAGAATGACCTTGAGGTAAAAGGAAGGAGGGCGAGGCAAGGAGAAGTAAAAGGAAGGATTTTCTACTGCTTCGCGAAGTAGAGACACCGATCTAATGGTGCGAAATATTCGAGATTTTGCATGGTGGATCGCTTGGCGACTTCAGTCAGCCTTTTTTTTTCTTTGTTATGTTCAGAGTTTCTGGAAGATAAACACGTTATTTGAGCTTTTTACTTCGAGGCGTACGAAAGAATAGTCCCTACTACATATCCTAATGATTAGATTTACGGATGTTTAAAAAAAAAAGCTAATGGATAGATACGCATTTGGGTTTCGTTGAGTTCACAATAACATGCAGGAAATGGCACTCCAAGACTGTATGAAACAAAAGAACACCAATGAGTTCCGTTTCGTTGAACTTTGTTTTTGCTTGCGCTTTGTCCTATGTTATTGCGCTGTTTCCTTCACATAAGCGAAGAGTCCTCAGTTTGAGGCAAAGATAGCGAAAGTGAGTATAATAAAAAATTAAACATAATAAAAATAAAATGAATAAGAAAGCGATTGACAAAAAGTGGTGAGAAGGTTTCTCGGAGGATTTATCCTGACGATCATCACACGACGTATGTAATAAATAAGTCGTGCCCTTACACGTTTTAGCCAAGCTCAATCCCATTTGTGGATTTCCGTCCGTCTCTTTTACGGGTCTACCTCATTATCCCCATGAAAGCTATGGTGGCTAGGTTACATCGGCTAATCAAGAGGGTTCTCTAGTCCCCAGGGAGAGGATGGTGAAAATGATGATGATGGTATACGATTCTCAAATTTGCAAGGGTCACTTGGGGCCACTGACCAGAGGAACGAGGAATTATCAGCGTTAACAATAAAACACTCATGAAATAAATGAGTTTGGTTGAAGGAACTAAAGGTAGAGTCATGTTAAACAGAGTTGACGATTAGCCTGGAACTTTGATATAGCTTCCAATTTGATGACCTCATTTTCTGCCACGGGACACAAGTGTTAAAACTGTAAATAATTTCTGAGCATCTATAAAGATTCTGTGAAGCAGTATCCGTAGTTCCACTTGTAACTAAGCTTCAGTAATATGGCTTTTCTGGCCTTCTCTGCTATCATTGTTTCTCTTATAATACTCCCATGACTACATATTGACTCATCTCATTTAGGGCGGTTATACTTTTTTGCCCCCCCCCGCCTTTTTTTTTGGTTCCCTCCCTCTACATCCTCTTTCTTGCCCCCATTTCCCACACCCCCAGGGCTGGATAGCAAGCCGGATGCCAATATCTCGCTATTCTCCCGGCTTTCCTTTCTCTCTCTGTTTTTCGGTTCCCTTTCCGTTATGAGCAAACAAAATTATTCAGTAACGAGAAAAAAAAAAGATAAACCAGAACAATAGTGAATCTACTCTGTACACGTAGATCACAAGCAAATATAAAGTTCACCACAGCAATTATAAGCGTGCGTAGCGTTCTCCATTAAGAGATCTTAATTTAACCCCAATGCCGCCACTTCTCTCCTCTTCCACCTAATGGTCTAGCTCGAAAAGGAGCTTCGAAATGAATGCAAAAAAATAAAATGGAGCAATTACGTGCTTTCCACAGCGACCAGCAATTGGTTACGGCCTTCAGGGAATAAAAGTGGCAGGTAAAGAGGGCTTGGCGCGCAACATCGGGAGCCTCCGGACACCTTTGTCGTCAAAAAACTGCATGGTCCTAATTCTGCACTATGAATGAAGCGGCGCGCTCCCACTGGGCAAGGTGGGATCCCCGTGTGACTGGGTAAAAAAAGGGATAGGATCGGTGGCCCCCTTCCCTTAGATGATTAGGAGTTCACCCCCCCCCTCCTGCCTCCTCCACCCATGAGTTTACTAATGTGAACTAGAGGGAACTCTGGTGCTGCGATCGTTCAGCGACAATGGAAATGATGGGTAGTACACGGATTCACCTAGACTTTGTACTTGCTGGCGGCGAATCGCACTTGTGGCTTCGTTTATTGTTGTGTTTCGGCTTTGTTTCGTAGGAAAGAACGGAACGTTTTGAACTTCGTGACCCAGTTTAAAATAGTAAGCCTAAAGTATTAGGGTGGTGAAGCGCAACTGCTGAACATTTGCCGACTGTTGTTTCGCGACACAGCAGCTTTGCGTTCTTTTTGGCTTCGCGTTGCTTAATGTATACGAAGATTAGGAAAATGCGTGCACTACCCATAATTTTCATGCTCGCTGAAGCGCCATGCGTAGCAGCTCCCAATAAACTAGCGCGAGAGTTCCCTCTTGTGTATATTTAGGAAACTCTATGTCTCTGCCTATACTCTGTGTCTCCGTGTTGGCTACAGTAGGGGCAGCGCCGCTAAGTTTGGGTTCTGTGTAGATTAACCGAGTGCAATCAGCAAAGCGCTGTGGAGGCAAAATATGAGAACCAAGGCATTTAGTCAGTTGCACTATGACAATTTGCTGGCGGAAGCGCTGCAACGTGGCGAGGAGGAGGAATAAATGAGGAAGGACAGGGAGGTTAGCCAGTTCTGCAACGTGGAGAAGCGCTAAAAACACTAACGACCTTGGCTCAATGGTCCTAACTGCTCAGAGGCATTCACAAGAGGAAGGGAGAACGAGGAGATAGGAAGAGAGCAGCAAACATGTTGCCGCGCAGCCAATTTATCTCATTGATTTGATTTGGGCAGACGGATTGAAGGAACATCAGATTCGCCCACATGCGGGCAAAGAAAACAAAAAAAAAAAACGCTACGCTGTTTGCGACAAGGCAGATTTGCATGTGCAATGAATGTCGTGCGGTGCCCATTAGCACAGCGAAAGTTATTCGAATGATTGTGGAACAAGTAAACAAAAGCTGTCAGAGCTTGGGTATGGCCGTTTGCCAGTGTAATTCATTAGCCGCCCTGCACTTCGGAAGTTGTTCCTTATCACTCGCAAATTTGGGGATTTGCTTGGCCAATTTCAGTTATTAGCATGAGTGGAACCCATAATCGCAGATTCAACTCGTTTGTACGAATCAATATTATGAAAATCAACCCTACTTGTTTCATGAAAGTGTTATGTATAAAAGAAAAAAAAACATGGTTTATGTCTTCGTTATAGGAATGGGTATAACACGAAAGTAAAAAGTTTCCTTACAGAAGTAGTTTACTGTTTACTATACATTGATATAAAAACTTGCGCAATGTCAACTGATATTTGACAGCTAGCAACGCTTAACGCGGATGCATTCTCGTGGACGCTAAGTCATACATCTCCATCTCATAGGCTAACGTCTATCATTAATGATTGTATATAAGCCCTAGAGAAGTGACCTCTCGAGGGCAAAGCTTCAGCCCAACAAACACGGTAGATTGCTCTCTCACACTAAACACCGCAATGGCAAACAGCACCAGCTAGAAGAGCATAGCGCTTGCTTAGAGATTAATTCTCTGTCGATGTTATCCGAGGAACGCTTTCCTATTCCAACGGAACGTTCCTGCAGGCTTCCTGGTGGCAACAAAATCACCTTCTAAACAGGAAGCTGTGTTATGATTCATTAAGCGCACCGAGTAACAAAATTGGACCGTTTCGACTAAGAGCCGGGCATGGGTGTTCAGTGGTCCCCGTGGACCACATTGAGGCTTGTTCAATAGCTGGAAAGGGGGGTGCCTATTGATTTCGGATATCCGGCGAACGCAATCAAGTTCAATGAGGGGTGATGGTTGGTCCTTGCTCCAACGAGTTGCATTCAGTCCCTTTCTCTTTCGTTACGAGATTTCGTGGCCAAGCGGGTCTCTCCGACCAGCCAGCATTCTCTCTGGCGGCCACAGCTTGGTGAGCCTATCCCTCTACCGCAATTACCCCGGCGCGGCTACCGCGCCGCCCAATTTCTTCCGGGTCAACGTCTGCGGATGGCGATCAAACCGGGATTACACACGAGCTCCCTCACTTTTTCCATTTCTTAGTGTCGCTCATCATCAACCCAACGACAGCCTTAGCAGAGTCGGAGCAATGATGGCTGGTGACGATGTGACGTCAGCGCAAAGAACTCTCGTTCTTTTACGTCATGTGGGCGGTGGCGCATGTAGACGCGATATCATACGGAACGCGCTCCAGTTATCACCATGGTTCGTATTTTGACGTTTGCGGCAAGTGAGGCGAGTATATAGCGTATGTGCTAGGACCTTCTCCGGTCCCCGTATATACTGACGGTTATCTTTGCTATTGTAAGCGCCGTTATGTGGTGGCGTCATCACACGTTTTGATGCCCATAATGAGAAAACAATTTTAGATAAGACGCGCGGAAGAGCTTGTAGATTGTTATAAGTCTTACGTAATACGAAAACGGGGAAAAGATTGATTGATATGTGGGGTTTAACGTCCCAAAACCACTATATGATTATGAGAGACGCTGTAGTGGAGGGCTCCGGAAATTTCGACCACCTCGAGTTCTTTAACGTGCAAAACGGAAAAAAGAGTTTTGTCCTTGTAGTAACAATAAAGCTCGATGCGGGGTAAGAGGTATGCAGTTTTTAACGGCCACGTCGATTCAGATATTCAAAACTTTATATAGAGGAATGTTAACGGCATCCTCGAGTGACTTATAGGTCTGAGTTGGAAGTCTATCCATGACTTTCAAAGTGTCAACGTTTATAGAGAGTTCTTTGGCGTTTGATTTCGAACTTTTACCTATTCGATTAAACATTTCACGCTGTAACTACACTCGCAAAAGAAAGTGTACGAGAACAAGAAACTTCTAACTCTGCTGTTCCAGCCAGGTTACTACTAGCAGTTGAGGTATAGAGAAACTCAGCCGGCTTGCATGCTGTGTTGCCTTCTTTCCTAAAGAAGTCCCCTTGCACAGCGCGTTCACAGTTCCAGCAGTTGTAGCTTAACTCTAAGCTTTGCTTCTTGAAAACTGCTAACTCTTAGCTGAAGCGAACCAAAGTGAGCGAGCTTGAAAGAGAACAAAGAACATACTCTAGGTTTTTATAATAATCACACCGAACGACGACAAGAAAAGTTCCGAGGCCGTGGCACGTGGGTGTTGTGTCAAAAGGAGAGCTGGAAGCAAAGCAGAACAGTTCGTATAATTTTCTGAACAGTGAAGAAGCGGGCTGTGGCGCGACAAGATTGCCGAAATAACTGCCTCGCCAGTTATGCCGGCGCTGTTTTGTCGTAAAACAAGTCTTTCTCGCTCGACTTCGGTTTCGAAATAAAAAAAAATACATAAAAAGAGAATAGCCGGGCTCTGAGGCTGTCAAGCTGTGCTCGCCCAAGACTGAGAGAAAGAAAAAAAAGGAAAGCCAGTTTGCAGCTTTCCGGATTTTCGACACCCCTAAAGGGAGTTTCACGAAGCTTTCGTTGCTTCGTTATTTTTGTCATGATTGGAGGCCACCGAACGACGAAATCGATAATTGGCGAAGAAGCCCCGACGAAGACAAATGGGAAACGAACGATGCCGAAAGCGGTTGTCTTCCTTGCTGAAGTTTAAGATCTACACTTGTAGGACTAGAAAATCAATCAATCAATCAATCAATCAATCAATCAATCAATCAATCAATCAATCAATCAATCAATCAATCAATCAATCAATCAATCAATCAATTTCGTTTCAACACACGGTTTGTGTTGGTGCATGAAGAAAAAGAGATCACTAATAATAAATGATAACATGAAAGCAGAACACATGTTAAATTGCGAGCAAAGAAGGGCGTGAATGTAAAAAAAAACCTGGCTGATTTATATGTACGGTTTAACGTTCCAACACCACAATAAGATTATGGGAGACGCCATACTGAAGGATTGATTGATTGATATGCGGGGTTTAACGTCCCAAAACCACAATATCATTATGAGAGACGCCGTAGTGGAGGATCCCGGAAATTTTGACCCGCTGGGGTTATTTAACGTGCGCCCAAATCTGAGCACACGGACCTACTGCATTTCCACCTCCATCGGAAATGCAGCCGGCGCCGCCGAGCTTCGATCCCACGACCTGCCGGTCAACAGCCGACTACCTTAACCACTAGACTACCGCTGCAGAGCATTCAGGAACAAAGAGAAAAGATTGAAATAAAGAGTGATAGAAAGAAAACGAAAAATAAGATACAAAGCGTGAAAAATACAAAAATGTAGAGATATGCAAGACGAGATATAAACATAGACAAATATCGAGAGAGTAAATGGAGAGATAGAGAACAAGAGACAGAGATGGAGGAAGAAAGATGGATAGATAGATTCTCGAGAGTCGCGAAGAAAGAAAAACAAAAATGAAGTGAAACAAGGCAGGCCACTGGACGGTGTTGATATCAAATCTTTTAATTAGTAAAAATTATTTTCATCTAACCATTTTATATCGCATTAGATATACAATAATATGTGATTCCTTCTTTTTAATTATTCGTATCGTGGCCAATACCGCAGACTTGGTGTGGGCCACACATATAGGCCACGATCATCATTTCCATCATCGTCATGATCATCATCATCATCATCATCAGTGCGCATACTTCCGCGCTTCACTCGACTATGTGCATTTACTGTAATCAAGAGGAAACGATCAGTCATTTTTTTTATTACATTGTCGCCGTTTCGATTTATTCAGGCAAAGCATACTAGCACCACCTCTTCAAAGACTGGGCTTGCAACTATCACAGCCTGATCTTCTTTCATTTGGAGCCTCTACACTGGGTTTCAGCCACAGGGATGTTTTATTCGCCGTTCAAGAATACATCACTGCGACTAAACGATTTTCTTGCTAAATTGCTGTCTCAAAATTTTTCTTATTTTTTTTCTGCAAACTTGATATCGGTATTTCAAATCAAAATTAAGTTACAAAAAAAAAATTGTAGGAATGACACAATGCTGAAAGTTTAGGGCAAATTCACCTTAAAATCGGCCAATCCCCTTCTTTGGGTACGAGCCATTTCTACAGGGAAACAACAACAACAACAACAACAACAACACTCGGGCTTGGCACCACTAATGCAAAACTGCTTTATTTATTAATATTTTTTGTTTGCTTCCCTGACATTTTTCAAATTAAGCCGAGGTCCACAGCCATATCATTCAACCCTGAGGCTTGTGTGAGGAAGTAGCCAAGATACTCGAAGGAAAAGTTTTTGCTTATCACACCATCCCCTGGTTGCCGGTCAAATAGTAAAGACATTAGGGGAACTTTTCAATACCAACACATTTTCCCATACTCGAGCATGAGGTCTCACTCGCCTCGCCGGGCTTCCCCTAGTATGTGCCCCGGCGAGGCCCGCCTCCGCTCTGGTCCAATAGTGGCGGAGACGAGAACCCCACTTAAAGGGACACTAAAGAGAAACAATTAGTTGTTTTAGATTGATGAATGTCCTCTGAAAACTCTGATGCCACAAGTTTCATCGTCATAAGTTCATATTTAGCGGGAAAAAATCAAGCTTGGGGTTTCATTGTTTAAATTTCGCGCCGTGATCTCTGCACGTGAAGATATTTCGGAATGTATTTTTCGCAATTTCGCGACATTGGCTCGATGAAATTTTTTGAAACTTTGTATGGTAGGTCTATGGCACCCACAGATTACAACGTTTTTCAATTATATCGACTAGATGCCACGTAAGACCCGGTAGATACCTTCAAAATGTTAGGACATCACGGTGTTTGGGTGCGGGAATCTCAAAGTGGCGTCTCCACCCAGTTTTTTTTTTTTTTTTTTGCGCATTTCTCACTTAAGGCACGAACACACTGGCGGCGCCGCGCTCTGCCGCGCGCCGCGCGCCGCTCGCGAGGCGCCGCTTTTCTCTCTTTCTCCCGCCGAGCGTCGAGGAATTTCTGCCGTCTACTCAATCGCTCCTCGCGCTATTTCTGCCGCCGCCGCCCAAGCAAAGCGCCAATCAGCGACGTGCGTGGTAGTCGCCATAGCAACGCACGGAGCTTGTTTTCCTTCTTTTTTCCGGCTGCCATTTTTCGAGTGTCGCGTTGCGGTAGGAGTGGTTTTTTCGAGATTGTGAAATTGTGCTTTACTAATACGCAAAAAAAAATGTGTTGCTTTCTAGTTTCCTTTTAAGGGATATACTCTTTACCTCTAGCGAAGTTACAAAACATTATGAACCAGCGCTCGGTGCTCTTTTCTCTCACCCTCAATTCGTTACGTTTAAGTCATTACAAACGCACTCGCACCCCAGCCTTTAGATATGTAGTCGTTTTATGTAGGTTTTCTTTTTTCTTCTTGTCCGGACTGTAGATGATCCAGCTATTGTAACCACATGTTCTGGGAGTGCCCCTCCTTACAGCGCCACACAGACCACGAGATTTCACAAGACGCTTTTTATCGCAAGAGAATCGACACAATGGACTACTTAGTTGACGTGAATGGCTTAAACCCCAGCTACGCCATACACTTTTCACTAGCTGATAAAGAGGCGCGATTGGTTTCATCTGTTCCGAGGCCGCCCGGAAAAGCTAAGATGGAGTGGCCAGGCTTGGTTTCTGTCTCGATGTGGGAGCAGTCCATGGTTCTATCTTATTACTCTGCATTGCCCCCTGCATCACATTGATAGATTGAATATGATACCCCAATAACGCTACTAAAATCTACTATAGGTGTCACAATAAGCAGCCACTGCAGATTTGCCATGTTATGAAGAAGGTTTAGTGACTTACATATTTTACTATAGTAATTATTTTCAATTAGTACAAATTAGGTTATGCCTCAAACATTTTATTTATATTTTTCTTAAAATCAACTGTAAGAGAAAACTAAAACAGTCAACGTTTTCTCGCAATTTTTCTGAAGGCATAACTGTTCATGGGCATTACAGGGTTAATAAAAAGCATGGAGGGATCTTGAGGAACCCACTTCAGTTCACTGCCCACCGACTGACATTTCTTTATTAACACTCAAATTATCACAGTATAAAATTTCTCCATACACATACACATACTTATGAACAGAACTGAGAGCTAAAATGTTTTAGAAATGATCGGGATTTTCGAATATGCCTAAAGTGAATAGAGCTTCTCGATAAAACGGCAAACTTTATGTATTAGCCGATTTCACAGAGCGGCTGTGTGCCAGTAGTTTCTGGGATATACCAGTACTGCTGATACTACGTCAATGTGAATAAATGAAGCAGGTATCTACGTTATACATGTCACGGAAATGTTCATCGAAAATAAGCAACGTCACTTGCTTTTGAAAGCATTTAAAGAGCTAACCATATGAATATTGACGCACTGTAACAGACTTCAAAGTATTTTGCAACATTTATTGAGCATTTGCTTTTTTTGCTCCGGTTTCCTAGAGCCGTTGCAGATCTTCATTCTTAAGACAGTCTACGTGAAACCTCAATTTAGCTGGACTCAAACATAATGTGGTTCGCCTCACGTGCATGCTGTTCACAGGTAGTTAAGCCTTATGTGCGACATGGAGCGCCGAGGTGGTCCCATCCCGCTGTACTCTAACTGTGGTCCGAACGGACCGGGCGGGCCGAACGAACCGGGTGTGCCGAATGGACCGGGTGGGCCGAATTGTGAGGGCGGCATAAGCATCGGCATTCGAGGGCGGCCGAAGGGGCCAAACGGGGGGCCTGGTGGCCTACCGAACGGAGGGAACTGCTGCGGCGGAGGCGGTCCGAACGGTGGCGGAGGACCAGCCGCGGGAGTCTGTGAGCCGAATATTCCCGGTGGCCCGAAAGCTCCCGGACGGGCGTACATAGCTGGTACACCCGGGGGCGTATCCTCGATGGGCCGGCCAACGCTGAAGCTCCTGCTTCGGCTTCGACGTCCCTTGACCATTCTGCCGGGCAGGCCGATTCTGATGTGCATCCCGTCGTCGGGGTTGGGGGGCTGATTTGAGCCACCGGTGCTCATGCTCGTGCTATTCGGGTCATGGGCGAGTGCTAGCGCGGTCTTGGACGCCGATGGTGTAGTCTCCTGGACTCCCGGAGGTGGCGCGGGTGGCTTGCTGGGACCTGTCATAAAGCGGGCCAGCTGTTTGCGCATCTTTCGCTGGACGTTCTCCCATTCGGCCATCTCTTCCTTGTACCTGTCGTACTCGCGGTAGTACTGTTCCCAGGCGGCCCGCATTACCATCTCGGCCGAGGTGGGTGCAGAACGCGGCAAGCCTCTACCGAACTTCTCGGAACTTTTGCGCTTCACGCTATTCAAGGAAGCCTTGCTCAATGCCAACTTAGCCTGCATAGCGTAACGCATCTCCGGTGGAGGCGTCGGTGCCACGGGCTTCTTCGACATAGAGCGACCGCTGATTCTTTTGTCGCGTGCAGTGTCGCCTTTCTCGCGGTGTCTGCTGTCACCCTTGTCTCGGCGACCACTCTCCCAGTGCTTGCTTACCTCTATATCGATGCTGGACGTTTCCGAAGAGCCCCATGAATCGCCCTCGACATCCAGCCTGGCAGTCGTCGTCATTGAAGGAGAGCGGGAGCCTGGCCGGGACGGTGATCGCGAACTGGGCCTGGCGCGTCTGGAAGACTGCTTCGACGATGGCCACGACGGTGGTGGAGATGGACTAGAAGGACTGCGGGAAGGGCTTGAAGATGGACGTGACTGTTCGTTAGAAGGGGGTTGCGAAACTATTTTCTTGCGAACCTTCATTCCAGACGCAGAGGGCACTTTGTGCGGTTCCCTCGACTTCCTATCCCTGTCTCTGTGAGACGGTGATCCTGATGTTGGTTGAATGGCCTGCGTCTGTCCTGGCGAAGGCTTCTTGCTGGTCTGGTGGCTCCTCATTTCACACAGCCGTGTCTCTCTAAGACCCTTGGTACCATCTCCCTCCCTGCCGCTGGCGTATATGTGAACAACGGACGACTTGCGAGCCAACCTCGGAGTTACCGGGCCAACGCCTGTGCCCCCTGCTGCAGCCCCATCTCTCCCCTTATCGTGTAACATTTGCACGCACATCTTGCACGTCTGGTAATCATCCTCGTACGAAAGCTCTGTTTCGGACATGTCCGGAAAGTGCCGACACTCACCGATCACGTGAGCGATGGCTGGCAGGCACCCACTGGGATCAGAGCCTCCGGAGGGATCATGGTAACCCCCTCGCATGCCTCTGTGATTCGCTAGGTGGTCACGGCAGCGACCGCTGCGGCCTACAGCGGGCAACACGCCAATTTGTTCTTCGATGTAAGAGTAGGAGCCACCGCCGCTGTGGTCGGTGCACCGGCCGATCACGCGCAGGCCTGGAGGGGCGTCGAGCGACAGCTGAACCAGGTCCTCGTCTATGGAGTAATCCTCGTCGATGATGACTCCCGACTGGGTACCATACGGCGTGCCGCGACAGCGCTTCACCAAACGAATCGTTGGCTGCTTGTTGCGTATCTGTAAAAAATGTTTGTTGTATTATTCACTCATAAACTCAGGTTGGAACGATTAAAATATTTACTCATCGGTAAATTAAGTTGAAAGATTATTTTACTGACAACTTGATAAAAGTTTTCAGATAACGCAATAGCAATACAACTACGGCACGCATCGGCAGTGATAATGTTCTAACTTAGCCATATTACCTACGCAGTGTATCCATTTAAATGAAACTAAACGGTACAACGTGCGATTCAATTATTGAATCACTGATTGATTCAAGTGATTGACTAATTGATCTGTACGACCTCATGTACGTAGACAGGTGGGAGGGGGGGCTACTTTTTCTTTATCACCAAAGGGGGTGGCGCTCAGATTATGGTTGATGAATTTATTCAATAGAATTTTTTACGTCATTTTTTAAAAAGCAGTACCACGACCATGCAGTTTCTTGGGTATAACAGCAACATGGCCCAGAATCTTGCATTCCATGAACTGCTTATTGCTGGCTGTAGCGTGTTCGCTACAACATCGAGTCGCAGCTGGTGAGTCGCAGTAGCAGCTGATTTCGTTCGCTGAAACCATGTTTAGGAGCAGCCCGATCGCGGGGCACGAATGTGCTGTTGACATGATTTAACGCGATAGCGTTAAATAGCTCATTTCGCAGATATTCCGGTGACGGCGTTGGTGTGGGCGTCATTGTTTAGAAGCGAAAAATCATTATTGCGTGACCAAAATTGCAAGAAAGAAGCAAATGGCCTGCCTCTAAATGCAAGCTGACCAACCTCTAAAATTTTGTTTTTTAACCCCTGTAAAATGTCGGCTAGGACACCCTGTGCATATGCGCATGTTCGAGGGTTAGAAAAGGTAAAAAGTGACAAAAAAATGAAGGTGACTTGAGCGAATCTAAAATTCAATGATGCACGTATAGATTGATACAATGAGAGTATATTAAACTAATAGCCTGGTTTTTCCACGCCAAGGAAGGAGACCTTCATTTGTTTGTCGTATCATTTTGTAGTACAAAGTGAGCTTCTAGGATTTCTTGGCTATTTATTCTTGACACATGGAAACCCGGCTTTGAATTTTTTAAATGCTCATTGCATCAATCCGCACGCGTTTTCCTGAATCCTAAATGAACGTAGCATTCATTTCTTTTGGCATTTTTAGCTACCTTTCATTCTTTCATACGTGTGTATATGTAATATGCGTTGTGAGCAATTAACAGTAGCGAATTTGTGCACATACGTGTGTACAGTCGTTTCCAACATAAGAATGAACACACGCTCCACCCCAAGAACTGTGACGCCCCTGTCATTCATTTTTGCAAGAGAGGCGTGATTTATGGTTCCCGTTCTAATCGTAATTAGTATTTAGCTGCTAAGGTAAACAGTACGCATGCCATTAATTAAATTCTTTGGTAAATTTAGGACTTTAACAGAAAACTAGAGAACGAGACATAATCCTGCACGAAAAAGGCACTGTCATCATATACGTGAGGTATCTGACGTCCCGTAACTAGTAAATTGCCATTGTATGAGGTGTTTATGCAAATTCTCTCAGAGTGGGAGACCTACGGCTGTGAGCGGAGCTTGGGCTCTTTTTCAGGCTGTGACCATCTGCAGTATTTTCAGTTTCTTCTGGTGTACCAGTATAGCATAGTTTTAGCATGGGCTTGTCGGCGAAACACTGTGAAGGGAACAGCACAGACAAAGACGAGGAAGATGAGACACACAAGCTGAGCGCTGCGTTTGTCTCACTTGTTAAAACCTTAGTGCACGAAAGTGCAGAGTCGACAAGGAAGCGACGAGCACAAGCACAGACTTCCCACTATGATGAAGCGTTAACCATACTTAACATTTTGGCGCTCAAGCTTTACCATTAAGGAATACCAACCATTCCGCTTCCACGCCTTGTCTAACTTGTGCCTTTCATCGCATCTTTGTTATCTGTGCTGTTCCTGTATCTGTATAGCATTCATAACGGTGTTGAGCGCAGACACTTGAGATATGACAAGCGTCTTTATGAATGACACGTTCCAACGTTGTTGAACAATATAGCGTAGCAAAAGAACAGTGCCATTCCTACCACCCGCCGTTGAAGCCTTACTGATGAGTTCATCGCGACCAGCATACCTTGATTCCCATGTCATCCAAGGGTGTATGTCCCTTGCACTCTTCCACGATCTTCATCTCTGGCTCCCTTTCACCATCATCGAGGGAACCACTCACGCTGGCCCCGTACGGACCCAGCACGGCCTTGTACGTCACGGGAGGCTGGTGACTCGTCGCGAAGCTATCGTAGCTGGTCGAGTTGCTGGGACTCCTGAAGCGAACGGCGACCTCCTGATAGCCTCCTCCGTCGACGGAGCCACCGCTACTGCCCCCAAGCCGGATGCAAGGGCCTCCGACGGGCTTGGAACTGCTCATGACTGCGTGAGAGCCGACTCAGCGAGTGTCGAGGTAGGACTTACGATTTTCGGCCGGCGCCAGTCATGACTCAGTTCAACCCAGCACCGGCGCCAGGCCTCCGTGCGCACTGCGCCGGCAAAATTTTCTTCCTCCTCTTCTTCTTTGTCGCTTCTGTTTACCATGGAACGTGCTCATAGTCCGAAACTGACAAAGAGTTCGCATGTTCAAACTAAACAAAAGTAGCGTTCGCATTGCAGAAATTAAAAAAAAAATAAAAGTGGAAAGGAGTAAACGTAAAATGTGAAGATGGTTAATCAGATAGCTGCTTCGCATGGGTTGAATCAAGAAGAGGAATCGTAACAAAGAAGAAGGTGAAAAAATGAGTTCTTTACTCTTTTTGTTAGGATTAGTTATTACTTGAAAGGCCTAAAAATTTATATAAACAATTCCCCTGATCTACCATTGGCCAATGCCTCTGAGTGGGTATGAGCCATGATTGAGGCATCTTCATCTTCACCTTCATTCAGTTCATAGCCAAATAAACTATAATTTTAGGGTCTACACATACGTATACATCGCGGGTGTGTTGCGACAAGATGCTGAAGCACTGATCAACACATCAAAAATTTTACGCATTAGCACAGAGAGGCAGAGAGCTGAACTTGATTTCTAATCACTCCTAGTTAGAGTCGTCACTGTTGGTGTCGGGCGGAATTCGCGGTCTTGGCGATGAATGAGTGCCGTTGTGTGGCTGAATGGCTGATTGATTGATTGATTGATATGTGGGGTTTCACGTCCCAAAACCACCATATGATTATGAGAGACGCCGTAGTGGAGGGCTCCGGAAATTTCGACCACCTGGGGTTCTTTAACGTGCACCCAAATCTGAGCACACGGGCCTACAATGTGGCTGAATGGCTTCATGCGAGTCATCGCCATTGATCCTAATGTATGGAGCGAATAAACGTATGGTGTGTACGGGCGTTTTCTCAGGAATTTTGGTTTTCGAGACGTATCAGATTGATTGTATATTGCTGGTTTGATAAAAAAGCAGTTCAAAAAAGGTGATTATTCAAGGCCTGCGATAGGCTGCTCCCTTCGATGTTCCTTTTCAAACACTTTTGCAAGCAACGTCATACAAATGTACGAGCATATCCATAAGCTGTACTCAAGAATGGTATTCAATTAAGTAACTTCAGGTCCCTGGAAGTAAATTCACCTTAAGCTACATTTATCCCTACGAGTTATCAAGGGCAATGTAAAAGTGCTGAAGCAACAAGGACCTTTCATGTTGCATCTTATCGTGACATCGAGGCTGTATAAATAATTTATCATTGGCTATAACAGACACAGGTGATGATTAACGATTTTTTGTGTGACTATTGCGCAACAAAAGGCGCGAGAGATGAAGTTTTATGTGAAACGTGAACACAAATACGCAAATCTCGTATGACCACTCCGCTTCAATTTTATGGTAACTCGGTGTGAAAACTAATCGACGAAGGGTCGCGTCCGGTACTTCGGTCCTCAGTGGACGTCACAAAGAGACGAATTTAACACCTACGTCTCAGAAACACATTGGTGAATGTTGGTTCGCGTCCACCTGTGTCGCCCCGTACGCTAGAGCTTGACGTCTCCCAGAAGGCACTCAGGACGGTGGCAAAGGACCTGCTGCTGGAACTTCCGCTTGAGCCGTAGTCGGCGGGCCATTAGCCGATGCAGGGGCCAGGACAGGAGATAAGACGGGGGGCATAGTAGCCACAGGTGAGCGGCTGCCAGGCGCTGCAGATTGCGCGGCTTCCGCTGGGAGCTTTGGCCCAACATAGATGAATTTCTTTTCACCTGGCGTCCTGTTTGAGGGCGACGCCTGTGGCGCAGGTCGGGAACTGGTGATAGAAAGTGGTGGGTCGCCTTTAAATTGAAGCACTGGGCGGCCGTCGCTTCCCAGAGGTGGAAAAGGTCCCGGAAACCACGATGTCGTCTCGTTAACCACCAGCCTGCTTCTGCGCTTGTTGGGGGTCAGCGCGATACGTATCCGCATCGCCTCTTGGTCGCCATTCTCTTTCGGTTCCTCCACACCTCCGCTGCCGATTCGTGCTTCCCCGAGGTCGTCAGGCATGCAGCCGTTTGGTCGAGGAGGCTCCAGAGGACGCCGCGATATTCCATCGCAGTCCTCGAACTGCCGACGTCGCGACATCCCTTGCTGGCGCTCCCACTTCGCCAGGTTCTGCAGGAACCGTTTGTAATCGCGTGCGTATCGCTTCCATGCCTCTCGGGCTATCCTCTCGGTTTCCGAGTCTTCGACCACATCAGTAACCTGGGTCACGCTTGTCTCTACCGCGCGCGAGCCTTCGACAACATCAGTCATCTGCGTCAACGTTGTCTCCTCCGTGCCTGAGGGCACCAGCAATTTTTCTGACATATCATTAGAGAAAATTGGCTGGACACTAATACTCTCTGTAAAGGTCTGCTCCTGTGGCAAAACGTCCTGTTCGCTAAGAGGGCGGTGATCATAGTATTCACGATCTCGATTATCTCTGTTTCCTCGATTTCGGGAAGCCTTGGGCTTCTCACGTCGTGATCCTTGACTTCTTGGTGCACCGCAATCGGATTCGCAGCAGCCATCGTCTCTCCTGTCAGCCAGCACTAGAGACTGGCTGCGCTTGACTTCGATTCTCGGGCGATTCTTTTGGTAGCAGAGCGGTGACATGCGGCTTTCGCGTGGAGGTTCGAATGTTTCAGGCGCCTTATTTATTAAGACTCTGCTGCGGGATGGCCTCTTCCGAACGCGAGCTTTTACGACCAGTTCGGGCACCTCAAATGATTCTTCTTGCCATGGTGGTTGTGTGGTGTAGAAGCTCCCACTGCGGCGCAAGACATCAGGCTGCGGGTATACCGGGCTGTACCTGACCTCAGGCAAGACGTCGAAATTGCAAGGGTCTTGTTCTTCAACGTTGCCGCACGTGATGAAGGAACCAAACTCGTCCACGCCTGTATTGCATGGGCCTTGGGGGTACATCGGCTGCAACACTCTCGACCTTCTCATGGAGTCAGTCACGCTTATGCCCAGTTCTTCAAGGCAGTATTGGCAAGCCGGAAGGGCTCCTGTGATCTCCCCAACCATGTCGCATCCAGCGCCACAGCGACAACACCTCTCAATGGCGGAGTCCTCATCACTATACTGACCAGATAGAAGATTCTTGTGAACCCTTATCGTCCGGTTTGGTTTTCCTTTCAGGTGTATTTCGGCGAGCGCCTTCTTGCCTTGAATCCCCGACGTCGAAGAAGTAATGCGAGGCACATAGTCATCGTTTCCGCTATTGGGACTTCCGACTTGAAGTACAAGCTGCGTGAAGGATGCCTTGTTTTTCGTACTGGAATCTGACTCGTCCGTATCAGATGCGACTTTCCGTCGGTTCTTCTTCTTGCGGCTCCTGGACTTGATCGGTGGCGTGCTGTCATCATCACTGTCAACTGGCGGCTTCTTCTTCGCCTTCTTACTTCTAGAGTCGTCTGGTTGTTTTTTGATGTTCTTGTTCAGCAAGCGGGCACCAATCAACGTTCTAGCGTTTCTCGCCGTGTTCATCTTGGTCGTCTGCGAGAAGCTAATCTCGCTCGAAAAAGTGCTAGTTGACGGCGACTCGAAGTCACTGTCAGGTCCGCCTTCCAGTGCTCTGCCTCGGCACACAATAAACACGTCATCACCTTCATCATCGCTGTCGTCGCGGAAGCTTCCCCTTCCCTTGCTTCTACTAGGACTACTTTTCTGTCTATACTTCACATTCTTCTCTTGAACACGAAGGCGTGGTGGCAACTCGTCGAACGAGTCACTGTCCGTCGCCTTGTCCATCTGGTAACCTTTGGCTGTCCTCATGGTGGCCGGCCCCCACCACCCGTCATGGCCCTGTCCTGGTCACCACCCGTGATGTCAGCGGGGTGGACGGGATGTGCCTCGTCTGGAGGCGAGCCATAATGGCGACAGTGCAATGATGATTATTCCCTTCTACAAATGACACAAGCCCACTGGAAGAAATATGTGAAGAATCGGAAAGAACTGCGATTAAAACAACTAATCGAGGCCCAGTGCAAATGTTAGGATCTACTTGAAGACGTGATTTCCGGAAGCCGGTATTTAACTTTCATAACGGGCTATACTTGTACGCTCCCAAAATCATTTAGGTCTTTGTATAGTTACCAGGAAACTTGCAGCCATGGACAATGTTGACACACGTACGTACGAATGCAATGCGATGTATACGAAGGCAGAAGATAGAGATGAGCGCCTACTTACAACTATTAATCTAAGCTGCACCGACTCAAATTAGCGCCGAATTGACTCCGACTTTCTATTCATATTCTAAAATGTGCTACAATGTCATTACCACATTCGTGGCAGAAGTGTAAAACTACATAAGGTGTCAAAACACACGAATTACGCATAGAGTGGTTGATTTCTACATGGCTCAATTGCAAAGCATGCTGTAATAATTAACGATTAATGTGAAAAACAGCATCTACAGCGTGTGCAGCTGCGCGTGTTGCCTTTCAAGCCCATAGTGGGTACCACGCCCACTCTAAGAAGATAAACTTGTTGTAGTAGTGGGGACTTTGCAAATCTACTTGAGCTACAGGCTTGCTATACGAATAAACTGAAAAGGATAATTTACAGGCTAACAAAGGTTCTTTCCCTTGCAGCATGGTTTAGGTGGGTAAGAAGCGAAACCAGGCTAGCAATCCAGAAGGCTGTGCGAAGCAGGTTCGATTACGTCGTCACGTTCTACTTTTCAATGAGTCCCTGAACCACCTCTGAAAAAAAAAAAAACGAGTGCGTTATTATATCCCACAATTTGTAGTTTGTGGTTCAATTTGTGTTTTCAGCTATTCGTTCACGTGACGTCAGGATGAAATAAGCTTTTGACTGGTCGATTAACGAGAGGAATCGGTCGGGAATTGTCCCCCTACATACTGGTTTGCTACGAAGTTGCATGCTTGATCGGCCTTGTCTCGCGTGACTATTGTGCAGGATAAACTGACTTCATTTCGTTTCTTGCGCTTGTGACTGCCCAGCTACAGGTAAGAGTGTGTAGTCGAAAAGCGCGAAATTCTGACAGGCTCAATGCGTAGTTAGAATATTGCGCGTACTTCTCGAATAAGTAAGTAGCGAGGAAAAGCTAGCGCGTGCAGGAAGGGTACTGAGGGTGAGGAAGAAACTACTGCCTCACCTTTGAACACGGTGTGGCTTAGAGACCATGTAATGCGAAGATCAAGCATCTTCAAAGTTTTAGTGCGATAACGCCAAAGAGCTCGTTTCGCGAAAATTTCCTTGTCCGTGTTGGTGTCGTTGGTCGTGAGAAAAACAATCAAGAAGGACGCAACATTAGAATAAAAAAAAATAGAAAGCTTTCGGAAAAGCAAGAATAGAAGCAACACCGACGATTGAGAATAGAAGGAACGACTAACGATTGAGAAGGAGATGCGCAATGGGCCTGACTATACTACTGCGTCCTATATACTCTTGAATGCGAACTTCAAGCGGCCTCAATGTTTTATTTTTCTTATTTAATTTTTTTCTGCTACATCTACCTAGTTATTGACGTTCACAGACCATGGCATTTCGACTACTGAAGCCGTTTTCTGAACTAATGCACTCGCGACATGAGTAACATTGACGACCGGAGCTGGGAAAAAAAAAGGCAACAACAACTTATAACAACGCCATCCCTGCGTGAAACGCACAGCGCAGTCACAGCGAAAGCTGGAAGAGCGGCTTCTTTAGAGCCATTTTTTTGTTTACACTCTTGAGGCACATATACTGAGAGCACACTTGCTTGATACCCACCACGTCCTCATTCATAATTTTTGCGTAGTACCCACCACGTAATAAGTCAATTTTGTGTACAGGGGAAGGGTCCACCATGCCAATATTCGTCATTCACAAAAGCGTGGTACCCGCTAAGCGCCTGTGAGGCGAAATATGTGCACTTGGTTGATGTTTTGACTGACGACGAAGAATAGTTGTGCCTGAGGCTCTTGCAATGGGTGAATGCGGTCTACCGGTTACGTCGGCCGTTCTGCTATCATTTGGGGCCTTCGCGCTGTGGCACTCGGACAGGAATATTTTCAAAGCTGTCGAGAAGTTTATATGCGACTCGAATAGATTTGGTAGGTGTATCAACTACTAACAATTTTTTAGTCAGCCCTCCTAGTCAAAATATCTTCAGTCTATGGGAGATTACACAAAAAAGTGCGAATTAAAATTACAATTATTCATAACTACTGTTACAACAAAAAATTCATCTCAAAATGTTTTTAGCTCTTATTAAATATTAATCATGAATTCAGGATGTATGATCCGCCCGACTCATGGCCGATCTCCCAGAGTGGGTAGGTGCCAATGATCCAAGGATCATCATCATCATCATCATCATCATCATCATCATCATCATCATCATCATCATCATCATCATCATCATCATCATCAGCAGCAGCAGCAACAGGAGCATCGTCATCATCATCATCATCAGCAGCAGCAGCAGGAGCATCATCATCATCATCATCAGCAGCAGCAGCAGCAGCAGCAGCATTCAGCGACCCCCTCGTTACACAAATCGCATTGTGTGAGGCCTAGTCGTTACTTTACTGTTCTAAAACGCTTCGTTACACATGTTAACGCGATTCCTTGTGCGACATTAAGCGTGCTTAAGGTAGGTTTGCAACGGAGTTTCAAGCGCCAGCGTAGCTCGATCTGTGGTGGAGTACTGGGCTGTTACGCACAGGGTCCAGGTTCGATTGCCAGTGTGTCCTCGGGGTTCATTACTTATTTAGCTCTTTTATATTCCCTACGATAGTGGTTACGGACACCGGCGGCGGCGGCAGTAGACAACTACGATTCCGGAATTGATCCTTGTTTTGATCTCATAACAGCTTTGATTTTGTGGTGTTTAACGTCCCAAAACCACCATATGATTATGAGAGACGCCGTAGTGGAGGGCTCCGGAAATTTCGACCATCTGGGGTTCTTTAACGTGCACCCAAATCTGAGCACACGGGCCTACAACATTTCCGCCTCCATCGGAAATGCAGCTGCCGCAGCCGGGATTCGAGCCCGCGACCTGCGGGTCAGCAGCTGAGTACCTTAGCCACTAGACCACTGCGGCGGGGCCTCTTATAACAGCTTTTGCTGTAAAATATATCCAGGGGGTTCAACAAAATGTCAACCCTCAGCACAGAACAACAGGTTGGCCAGAATGTCAGCGAACGCCATATGACATGAATTGGCTCCGACAGAAAATAGCGCCAAGAAACGGGGACACAAGAAGAGGACACACGGCACAGGCGCTAACTTCCAACATAATGTTTATTACCACCGCACGCTCGCCTATATCACCAAAAAAATATCACATGACAAGAATGATGCGCACAAAAATTAATTTCTTAGAAAATACAATTCTTTATCACTAAGCGTAAGAGAGGGAGTGCTTGCGCACTTAGGCCCCAGTGAAGCGATAGCCTCAGCCTCAATAATCTCTCTAGTAAGCTTATCAAACATTCTCTTGATAACTGTGCATGCATTGAATATCGGCGCGCAGCCGCAGTATTTACAATGTATGGCCAACCAACTCCCCTGGCCGTTTTTCACATTATTACAATGTTCTCTTAATCGATCATTAAGGCAACGGCCCGTCTGTCCAATATACTCTTTACCACAAGAAAGCGGGATACGATAAACAACGCATATGATGCAGGGAACATAATAAGTTCGATGCTTCTTACTACACCCTTTGGGTTTTCTGCAGCGGTCATGAAGGCCACAAAGGCTGAGCAACTTCTTGGGAGCCGCAAAGACAACCCTAACTTCAGAGCGCTTAGCTAATTTCTTTAGGTTGTGCGATATCTTGTGATAGTATGGTATGACGACTAGGTGCTTCGGTTTCTCGGCATCACGACTCGCTGTACATCCTGGGTTGCGAAGCGTACGAAGCAAGCCTTCTGCAACTGAAGTTTGGACGTGCATAGGATAACCTGCTTTCAACAAACGGTCTGACTGATTATGAAAACTATTGGCGATTTCGTGCTCACAAGATTTGCTTAAAGCATGACGAAAACAATGACTGATGATGCCTCTTTTCACTAGTTTAGAGTGAGCTGATTGGTAAGGAAGGACCGGTTTGTTCGTACGTGGTTGGTACGCCCAACATATACGGTTAGGATGAAAGGTGAAGAGGACATCGAGGAATTTTATGGCATTGCTCTCAGGCAGTTCGTGTGTGAGAATCAAGGGTTTAAAACACTCAGAAAAATGTAAAATTATTTTTGCCAAACCTGCCTCGTCCCCTACCATGTCGTTAGTTAATAAAACAAGATAGTCATCGACATACCGGAACACTTTTTCTATCTTCAAATTATCAAGATGTAGGTAAATCGATCTGTCAATTCTACTTAAAAATATATCGCTTAAAATGGGCGCAATGCAAGACCCGAACAGATTCCGTCATTTTGAATAAAAGGCTTGTTATCCCATGAAATGTAGGTCGTCTTGAGGTAAAATGATAAAAGTTCTAAAAACCGACTTACAGGAACACCACACTCGGTTTGAAATCTAACAGAGCCAAACAAATCTTTGCACTCTTCAACAGCAGGAAGCAACTGATCATGGGGAATAGAATAATACAAATCAGTCACGTCGACTGAAAAACCATAAACATGCTCATCAACACAAGTTTTCACATAATCTATGACTTGATCAGAACTTTTTACAATGAAAGGATCATCAACGTCAAGCCGGTTCAACTGTTCTTGCAAAAAAGTAGCCATCGATTTTTGCCAAGTATCACATTCTGAAACAATTACCCAAAAAGGCATATTGCTCTTGTGAGTCTTTGCATTAAAAAACACTTTTAAAAAGTCATGCTTACTATTTGTGATGCCACCGACAACTCGAGAGAGGTTAAGGTCTTTGCATAGCTTTTTTGCTTCCGATTTAACTTTTTCGATGCGGACGTCCTCGCGAGAGGAGAAAACAGAGCTTACTGCAGTGTGAGCCTTAGAACCAAACAGTCCCAGAGTCAGGATGGCGAAGCCTCCTTCCTTATCAGTGGGAAGGACGGTAAGAGAATGCTCCTTGAGAAACGCCTCAACTCTCATGAGAGGAATTTTGGATCCAGCTGGTCTGTAGCGCGAAACGGTGTCGACGCCTTCTGAGACCGAGTGTGGTTGCTCTTGTTCAGGCACATGGCGCGAAACTTGTCGCACCATGGCTAGAAGCTCCGGTGGAGACGTCTTAGGTTCCACCGCAAACTTGGGCCCGAGGCTTAAAGTCCGGAGGATGTCGGAAGGCACGGTGATCTGTTCAGGCACGTGAACTGTCGGCTTTAGGTCGGTTACTTTTTTGGCGACGCCTGTGCGTAGCACCGGCAATTGTCGAGCCCAGAGGAATTCAGTGCTTTGGTCGGCGAGGCGCTGAAATTGTCGAAGCTGCTGCATGGCCACAGTATCTTCGAGACGATCAAAAAGAAGGCCGGACAGGTATTGTTTATGTAGACGTGCTTGTCTATACCATTCTGCCTTCAAGATTTTGCACACCCTAAGCCCATGACCAACTGAGGGGGTAACGTTGCCGAAAAGGCGCTTGACTTCCTGAGGCATTATACTTTTACAAGATATCGCACAACCTAAAGAAATTAGCTAAGCGCTCTGAAGTTAGGGTTGTCTTTTCGGCTCCCAAGAAGTTGGTCAGCTTTTGTGGCCTTCATGACCGTGACAGAAAACCCAAAGGGTGTAGTAAGAAGCATCGAACTGTTTATGTTCCCTGCATCATATGCGTTGTTTATCGTATCCCGCTTTCTTGTGGTAAAGAGTATATTGGACAGACGGGCCGTTGCCTTAATGATCGATTAATAGAACATTGTAATAATGTGAAAAACGGCCAGGGGAGTTGGTTGGCCATACATTGTAAATCCTGCGGCTGCGCGCCGATATTCAATGCATGCACAGTTATCAAGAGAATGTTTGATAAGCTTACTAGAGAGATTATTGAGGCTGAGGCTATCGCTTCACTGGGGTCTAAGTGCGTCAGCACTCCCTCTCTTACGCTTAGTGATAAAGAATTGTATTTTCTAAGAAATTAATTTTTGTGCGTATCATTCATGTCATGTGATATTTTTTTTGGTGATATAGGCGAGCGTGCGGTGGTAATAAACATTATGTTGGAAGTTAGCGCCTGTGCCGTGTGTCCTCTTCTTGTGTACCCGTTTCTTAGCGCTATTTTCTGTCGTCACAATGCACCAACAAGCCCAAATTTCGACAGTGATGAATTGGCTGTTTCTTAAAAGGATTTGGCGTCATGATATACTGATGCTCAGTATCATGACAGTCTGAACTTCGGTTTTTGCAGTAGACGTTTTGTTCAGCATTACTATGATTATGTTTCTGATGGTTAAGGTTGAGTACATGGCGCATTCATGGGGTGCCCTACGCAAAAGAAAACGCTTGAGCCCAGTCACATGTGTGCAGGTCCCGAGTATACTTTTCGAAAGAAAAAAACAAACAAAAAACTGCCTAGGGCTTGAACAGTGACGCGCGGACCACACCAGCAGTATGCGGCTCACGTGCCTTTTTCATGTTTCTCATGTGAGAGTCCTGGAATGGTGGCCACCTTGGAGATGCTTCGCCTCAACTTTCTACAAGCACTAATTAATCGTGAATTATTGATAGAACCCGCCTTTATATGTGTCCCCACTGTACACGAGGCTAACACGTCACGATCACACACGTTCATTAACCCGTCATTTTGCAAGGACAGACACTTACAGATACTATATCTTCCCTAAAACAGTGTTGGAGGGGAACTCCATGAATGAGCCTTCCTAAGGTAGCTCATTACCCATGTCTTATTCTTTGTAGCACCGTATTATTTGTATTTCTTATATCAGATTATTATTATCTTTATACTACCGTACTTACATATTGATATTAGGTTGCATTTCTTGTTACACATTAGGGATGAGGTTTCACATATTGTTTGACCTAACTGCATTGATAGTTTGTATTGGACTTCCTGTTTTATATTTGTGATCAGTTCCCTTCCTGCTAGGACCGAATAGTGCCCTATAGTATGTTATAAATAATAATAATAATAATAATAATAATAATAATAATAATAATAATAATAATAATAATAATAATAATAATAATAATAATAATAATAAAATATTAACACCCTTGCAGTAGGCACCGCAAGAAATGTTACAAATTTTACGATGGACTATACAAAGGCTCTGGTCCGCCGCCTCGGTGGAACAGTGGTCACGGTGCTCATCAGCTGACCCAACAGTCGTGTGTTCGATCTCTGTCGCGACAGTCGCATTTCGATGTTGGTGAAGTGTTAACACGAGGTGATCAAAATGTCTGACACCCTCTACTACGGCGTCTCTCTTAATCCTTTCCTGGTTTCGGGACGTAAAACCCCATATTATTATTATTATTATTATTATTATTATTATTATTATTATTATTATTATTATTATTATTATTATTATTATTATTATTATTATTATTTAGAAAGGCTCTTCTTCCAGTTTTCGCCATGTCTTTGCTGCGTGCCTCGCGCAGCCCTGGTCTTCTTTACTCAGTGACGACAATCAAGCTGCTAAACTGACTAACATTATATGCGGCAAAACGAAAGCATTGTGACGTCAAGCAGCGCATACTTGACACGTGTGGACAATGGCGCCAACGTTCTCACCTATATAAATGTAATGAACTCCCTAAAACATTCTTGGCTGTCTGGACGGGAAAAGGAAATAATTGGAGAGCGTGTTCTTTGCAGGACAAAACGCCGTTGCCCCGGCAGCAACGCGGAACTAAGAAAGATTCCACACACATCAGCTTTGACCCTAATAAGCGAAGAAATTGCCGTCATACCAAGGCAATGGCAAAAACAAGGTCTTCTAGAAGCACATTCCGGGCTAAGATTCCACGGAAGAAGGCAAGGAAGTGAATGTCCTTGCGTTCCACGCACGTCACTCTGTCGTCAGTCCACAAGGAACTGCGCAAACAGCACTTACCACAACAAGCTATTCGTATTTTGATCTACGTAGGTTTTCTGCACTAGAGAAATCCGAAACAAAAAATAGTGCAAGAGTCTTACGTCACTCGGTCTTGACAGAAGTTCATGTGACGCGCCTTTGTCTACCAGGAAAGTTCAGGTACCTCAGTTTGCACAATTTCCAAGCGTCAGCCGGCCCATCGCTTCCATGGCACTTACTTTGTACGTAGATGCAGTTTTCTGCGCAGGGTCTAGCTAATTCCTCTAGAGCAACAAGCAAAGAGCCTTTGAAATCACCTGTGCTAATCAGTAGGCTTGTATTTGTTTCTTTGGTTACGGGTTGAAAGAGACGCTGTGCCGTTGCTCTGCCTCCGTTACTGCACCAGTGCAGAATCCACGGCTTTCACGCGTGCTAGAATTTAACTTTTACCCCAAAAAATTCGTCAAAATAATCATTCGGCACTTCAAAATCACTGACCAAGCGCAATAGAGACACCACAAAGAGGGACAAGTGGGTGGTTGCAAAAATTATATTATGGCTAAGATAAGAAATTATATCACGGCTGTCCAATGTCACATTTTTACCCTTATATTGTACTCATATACGCTGTTGTATTTACTGTTGTGTTTATTTCAAAACTGGAAACCGTTTTGTACCGAGAGTCTACCGACAACTGTCATCGCGGAAGTAACATCATTAAGATATAATGCTATTTGTATTAAAGCTGCCGTATGAAATACGCCAAGTTCTGCGAATTGGAGTGTTCCTCTTCCTTCTAAGTGAACTCGAAAAGGTCACGTTAAGTTTACTGCCTTATTTTTAGACAAGTCGGGTACAAATTTCTGTACTTGCGTTCACGTCCCACACGACTGCGACTAATGCACGGAAGTCAGCTTTAGCCATATTGTTATCATCGATCACCCCGAAAGGGAGATATATACACGTGGAGCTAATCCGGAACAGAGGGCAATGAATAGGCAGAGAAACTAGGCGAACAACCCCTGACTGAAGGGCAGAATTGACTAATCCCCGTGCAGGTGGAACATTCGGAAAACATTGCAGCAGCGGAATCTAAGCAATGCTCTACGGAGATGGTTTGATAGCGTTAAGTCAAAGCAATCCGATAGCTGTTATATGAAATTGATCCACCAATAAAATTCTCATAAGAATGTAGTTAAGCTTGGAATGGAAGTGGCGTAGACACAACAAACAGTAACAGGCGCCATTACTTTGCCCCATACCAGTCATTTTATTTGAAACTATATATGCCAGTGCAACGATGCCAAAAATTCATCTTGGTAAAAGTCTTAATTGCGGCAGATTTACCACGATTTTCTCCGATTAGAAGTAGTGTGCAAAAATAGCTTTCTAAAGAACACACACCATTCCTACTCGCCTCAATTTCTGCTGTGGTCGTTAAACAGGGAGTTTCAGTAACAGTTTTTTTTGAAGATATCAAAGTACGCAGATGAAAAAAAATGAAGAGAAAAATTAACTACCAAGAATCTACAGCAAAATGGCAATATATTCTTGAAGGACCGCTTAGTGGACACTTAATTGGATAGTTTTTTGTTATGCGAAGCCATGGGCAGTTGTCTATGAGCAGACGTGTTATTTCGCATACTGTGGTTCTAACTTGGACATAAATGTGTGTGCGAGACCTTCAAGAAGGCTAACGTGCCTCTTTAAAGAGATTCGTTTACGCAGCAAATAGGTATTCACTTAAGGTGGACACAAGCGTTTGTTGTTCTTTTTTGTCTTTTTTGTTTTCTCAGGGCGTAGGTGTCATAAAACAATTGCGTATTTATTTTCCTCATCTAGGGGGTGGGAGGTGAAGGGGTAAGTATGGGGGGTAGGTCATAATACAACTCCAACCCACCGTGGTATAGCTAAACGGCTATGTGTCTGCACCGCTAAGACCGGAGGATGTCGGTTTGATTCCCAACCGCCACGACCAGATTTCAATAGCAGTGGGACAGAGAAAAAACTACGTACCAAGATACATGTGCCACCTACTGAACCCCACCTGGTCAGAATTAATTATGGGTCTCCCAGTACGACGTGCCTCAATTGTAACCGCAAATATAGCACCTAAACGTCCCGAATTAAAGCAGGCAAACAGAAATCTCTTCAACGGATCCTCGTACTTAATTGGAATAAAGGTTTTTTCAAGAATGACATCGCGCTTGAATTCTGTGGCCTTGTTCATCTTTCAGCTGATGCAACTCCTGTTAAAATAACATACTTTCCTAGCCCATTTAGGTTGCGTTATACCTGAGTTTGCTATTCCTAGTACGTTCTGATGGGCTGGTTATAATATTTTATGAAACAGTTTACAGAGGACACAATAAATCTCACATATAAAGAACGCAAATATCAGCACCGGACTTGAAGTGATGCTTCATTTTCTTTAGACAGGATCTATTTATAATAACCTGCATGTTCACACTGATTAAGGCAGTTATTTTATGCATGCTTGATTGTGTTATTTGTGCTGCTGCTTGACTAATTAACAAAGTTCATTATTTTTACAATGCCACTTCATTCGAGACGTGCCACTCACAAAAGGTTTGTGTAATATTCGAACAGAATAGTTACCAGCGTGTTTAAAAGCGAATAACCACCATGAACCTCTTCTCTAAAGCACTAACACATGTGCCTCAATCAAACTGAAATGTGTGAAGCAAAACGAAACTGACATGCTTGAACTTCTCACGTCGTTATTGATTTTGTAGACCATAGCCATTTCTTTAGTTTTTACGATCAGCGAGCTACAAATGCAGATAGTGTCTGAAACTCCAGTCGAATTCTGAGCGCTGCTAAATAGAAGTCATTTATCATCCATTCCAAACACCAGTGACAGGAAGAGAGCCCTCTCGATGGAAAGGGGGCAGGGGAGGAGAGAGGGAGGAGGATTGGAAAGCACTGCGTCTACCCATCATCTCAAGAGCGAAATGATATGTAGCGAGTATGTTTCACGATCGCTGCTTCATCACTGCAACTTTTCTGAGGACTTGAATGAGCTTAAAAAATAGAGAGGAAGTCCACGGATGACAGTTGCAATCGTGAGGAATGAGACAGTCAAGCCGGAAACACCCCGTTTATATCATCTCTAGTTATTCATTGGTTTTTTTTTTTGACACAATGATGGTGACAAAGATCGAATGTCATGTTATGTCTTGATATTCATAAAATAAAACAAGAACGGTCTCCCATATAGAATTGAGACGTTCGCGTTTGGCACGGATTGAGATAATCGATAACTGAGAAGTTCCTCTTGCACGTAGCTATGAAATGTATAAATATGTTCTTGAAACCAGCCACACTTTTTGGTTCTTAAATAGTTGGTTGAAGGTCCGCAAGGTACATTCGTCCTTGGTATTGAGATCAGGGGGAAAATAATAGCGATTGAATTTCCACTTTCAACATGTCAACGCTTCCTCGCTTATGAATTGATGAGAATTTCGATTGGAAGTGTGCCTTCGTCGATAACTGTTTTGTTTTCGAATGTAAGCCAGTAAAGATAATTCTGGAGTCTTCCCGACCGCGGTGAAAACACAGTATTCACAAAAATACAAGCTTGTGGGAGAAAGCAGGAAACGCGAGGAAAAAACAAAGCGATCTCTTTAAGTACACTGCACGATAATTATAACGATCGCCTCACCGAAATAACAATAAAATAAGCGTCACACGAAAATTAAGAAATTCTGATAAATTATACTTCGCGTAGCTCTAGCTCTTGCTCGTTTCAGAGCCGCCTAGTGAGTTGTTGGTCTCTTCCTGGATCGTAAAGGAAATGAACACCACCCGGAGATAAGCAATAACCCAGCAACATCAATCGAAAGACAAGATATGTGTACTGTGGTCCCTTTCAGCTACGGCTATGTATATTACGGCCCCACGAGTTTTGTGCAGCGCAGATAAAGCTACGGATCCGTATCAGACAACCACACGCGGAAACAACGTGTCCACTCTCACAGAAACGCGTTGCATTCGCTTCATACTTTAATGGCATTAAAATATTTTATGAGGTGTATGTATTGCAGTGGAAGGGATACTTCGAATGCAGTTAGATATGTTTGCAGTGGAGCTGTAGACACCCACAATTACATGCTAACCATTTCACTATTCCACGGGATATTTCTTGTCGAGTAGATTACAAAAAAAAAAGTGACTTAAACGGTAGTGGTAACAGACTTAGCTGGTGAACGCATCTCTCAGTTTGCACAAGTTTGAGAGGTACAAAATAATGAAGGAATTGCTTAAATTCCCGCGAATGATTGGGGAAGGTTTCACGAGGTTTTGAAGCATTCACCTTTTTTGAAAGCACAATGACCATCGCGTTTTATTTAAACTGAGAACTGGCGACACGTTCATGGGATGTGTCAAGATGAGCACATAGATTTCTCGCTCCCGAGCGTTCTGTTTAGATTTCACGAGCTCCGATTAGGTGGGCCGTGATATCGAAACGAACGGAAAATTTTTACTCGATGATTCAGGTTTGCCATCGCTCGCTAAGTGAGCATTAGCGACACACAGCCCACCAACACTTTCTATTTCTCGTACCCAGTTGGCTGACGGGATCCATGGCCTTCGCCGCACTGCACCAATGCTGCGATACGGAGAGGAGTACAGTCAACTTGAGCGATGTGAACTGCACTTTCCCGTTCCGTTCGGGTGCACCAGCATCGACAGCGGCTCGATGTTTCGAGTTCTTCCTTCTTAATGCCCTCCGCTCGATGGGTTCCGAATGGGAGTCGTTAAGTGCTGACGTCGCTATTACTTCGCGCCGCCGCTTGGATCACGTCGTTAGAGTTGGTCGCTGGAGCTCACACGGTGATGAACGTGACTGCTTGCTCAGATCGCACTGCGCGCCGTCTCTGTGTCTGCGCGTGCGTGCGCTAGAGAGCTGCGTTATGCGAAGACACTGCAGCTCCTGCCGTATACACTGCACGGTCTCTTATGATTGTACCACGAGTGCCCCGACGACCTTGAGCGCTAAGCAGTGACCGACATCATGTGTTGGCTGTCAAATACCGCTTGTGTTGGACAAATTGGCACTGAGATCGAATGTATCTTAAGTCACCTAGGGGTTTCGCAGAGATGGGGAAATTGAGGGCAGGCGTCAGGTCAGCCCATTAAGAGCGCGGTCACTCAGACACTAATACACTATACGTATATGCACCCCCTCCTCCCTTCCGACCCCCGCCCGATTCCCTTAAACCATGACGGGGCGTACTGTTTGTTTTGGGTCAAGTCACCCTCAAAAGTCAGTGGTCCGACCATTGCTCGAAATGTACTGTCATGGCAACCATAGCGAACCAAAAAATAGCTGTCAATGCATTCATAATCTTTCGTGAGACAATGGGGTTCGGAAAGTTTGAATTCATCATTATGTCAACTTAACTCTTCATGCTTATTTATTCTTTTATTAGGTTTACATCATTCATTGGAATATGTATTGTAGTCCCCCTCTGTATAATGGCCGTTCTCGGGCCCCTAGGGTCGATAAATGAAATGAAATGAGAATGTTGATCTCAAGTTTTTTCGTCTTGATGCACAGTAACATAGCATTAACACTCATCAGCATTACAAGGTGAGCGATATTTCATTAGTTTCTAAAGCATTTGTGAGACCCCGCCACGGTGGTCTAGTGGTTAAGGTACTCGGCTGCTGACCTGCAGGTCGCGGGATCGAATCCCGGCTGCGGCGGCTGCATTTCCGATGGAGGCGGAAATATTGTAGGCCCGTGTGCTTAGATTTGGGTGCACGTTAAAGAACCCCAGGTGGTCGAAATTTCCAAAGCCCTCCACTACGGCGTCTCTCATAATCATATGGTGGTTTTGGGACGTTGAACCCCACAAATCAATCAATTAAAGCATTTGTGAGGTTCACAAGTAAAGATGATTGCGCGCATTTCAGCTTTCAACACGTACGAAGGTATTATTATGAGCGTTCGCACTCACACTTCTGATAAACGCCATACAGTACCGTAAAGAATTGTGGTTAAAAAATCTGCCGTGTTAGATTATCGGCTAGAGATTGCACCCCTAAATCTGAGGCGATAGCTCTGTTAACGCTGCGTTTACGGCAATATTCGCACGAAACAAGTGGCCCAACATTGACACCTATGACTAAACGTCGAGGCGTATATAAAAGCAAAAGCCTTAGATGGCTTAAATTGAACGATAAAATTGACGTCCGGGGCCTTCGGATTTCGGCAGCACCTGAGCGTACTGCACAAGAGACCGGAATTAGCGTTAATACGACTGAAGTAAAAAAATCATGCGATGATGTCAAAATTACGTCAAACATAAGCAAATGTACGGAGTCATAGTGACATTACATAATATCACGTCACGTGATGACGCCTTCATATAGCACCGTCGCTTGGTCATAGGTATACCAGTCCCATAGGCACCGTTGTTTCAAGAAAGCTTCCAATGCCTTCGAATTTTCAGGTGGCGCAATGCTACGGTAAGTGGGAAAAGCTTTTTTTTTTTGGTGGGGGGGGGGGGGGAATTAATAATATTGACTGAGAAAAGTATGACTTTCGCTTTCTAAGCGTCTCAGGCGAACGCATTAGCGACTTTGTGATTTTGTTGGGTTTCGACGATGCACGTGCCTACGACATCTTCCTGTACTTGTAATCCACATTAATTTGACCGATGCCCCTGGGACCTACTTCGCCAAGGTCACTGTGCCTGCCAGTGAGTCCGCGTGCCTAGCGACAGCCATGATACGGGTGAATTGCGTACAGAGAGAGAGAGAGAGAGAGGCAAAAAAAAATAAATGGAGCGAAAACGAGACCTTCTGCGTTAGCTCCCCACCACGTGCCGTTGTATTCATGGATCGAGCCGAGTCGGACAATATAATGAGCGAGTATTCCGTGGCCTCGAGACAAAAAGACGAGCCATGCTTGGCCAACCAAACGGGCCGGCGGCCAGACCGATTTTCTCGGCGAAGACGTAGTCTGCCTAATTAAGAGTGGGCAAGCAGGATCTGGTAGTGACAGCTGCTTCCGGGCAGAGGATCACCCAAGTTCCCGGATGTCCCGACCACAGATCGCCACGACCTCGGCTCTCTCTCTCTCTCTCTCTCTCTCTCTCGTAGATCCGAGTGCATTCGCAGGCCTATTTGTTTCTGGATGTCCGCAACTCGTAAGCATCTCACGTTACAAACGTCGTACATTACTATATACGGCAATAGCCTTGATGCCCCATCAATCATGAAATGTGACCGTCGCAGTAGGCGTCAACCGGAGTGATGCGAAAAAGAAACGTGCAGGGTGTCGACCTATGAGGACGCCTCGAAGCCACAGATTGCCGAAAATCGTGACGCTTTCACGACGTCAGTGTGACATCACACAATGACGTCATAATAGTCGCTTGGTCTTATGCGGGATGCTTCTAAACGCACGAGGTGTGCAGAAAGCTTAGAGTCATAGTGAAGGCTACTTGGCTTGGCGTAGCACTTGTCCGGGTATAGTCAGAACTTCTGAAGTATGTCCTGCTTTGCGTTTGAACGCAGTTTCCACTCGCCCTGTATGTGTTCCTTTCATGCGCCTTCGTGCTTGACCAGCGCAATGCAAATTTAGACCTGCTTGCCACTCTTCAAGTGGCGTTCCGGTTTGTAGGACAAACGCTATCTCTTAAGCCGAAAAATGTTTCGCCCTATCAATTTTTTTCTCTCTTCGAACACGAAGCATCAATCCTGAAGCTGGTTTATTGTTTTGATTGTTTTTTCCCTAACGACTATTATAGTGCGATATGAATGCTTGATGGCAATGGCGAAATAGGAATATAAGTATTAAACCTATGTCGGCGCTCTTTTACAGGGTTAATAGCGACGCGCAGTGTCTGGCGATGTTTTCATTTTTTTAGCACTTGCTAATACATTGTCTAGCAAATCCCAAATAGGTGCTTTTTGACAAAGCTGAATATCTTTCTTGAGCGGCATTTTTTTTTAAACAACAGCTGGTATTTAAGTGACTCGATTGAAATGTTTTTAGAATGAGATTTCGATTGGTACCCTCTACTTTCAGGATATATTCGAAGAATCTAAAAGCAAAACACTTTGACAATGACACAGAAAAAAAATAAAGGAAATACAAAAACTTTGAACTATATTGACATTAGTTTCAAGTTGATTCGTCACTGCTACATCTAACTATGGCAATAACGGTACGTCACGTGTATAGTTAAATTACGCAGCGATTTTTACCACTCGGCATACTTTAACGTGCACTTAAATCCAGTACAAAGGTGCGCACCTGCATATGTTCGTGTGTGCGTTTGTATATTACATTTTGCCCTTACCCAAGCGTGGTAGTCGTTGCTGGGAACCAAACTCAGCTCTTCCAGTTGAGTAGCGTAACAGTTTAGACTTTAAAGCTACCAAGGTAGCCCCGCCGCGGTGGTCTAGTGGCTAAGGTACTCAACTGCTGACCCGCAGGTTGTGGGATCGAATCATGACTGCGGCGGCTGCATTTTCGGTTGAGGCGAAAGTGCTGTCGGCCCATGTGCTCAGATTTGGGTGCACGTTAAAGAACCCCAGGGGGTTGAAATTTCCGGAGCCCTCCAATACGGCGTCTCTCATGATCATATGGTGCTTTTGGGACTTTAAACCCCACATATTAATCAATCAAAGCTACCAAGGCATGCTAGGCACAAAAAAAAATGGCAAAGCACGCACTAAGCTGCGCAAGGTTTGAAACACAGAAAGTGGGTGATTCATAAGCCTCATCTCGTTTCTTGTAGTTCGTTGCTAGGCTCTAGGTAGGTGATGCTAGGTTGTCCCCATAAGCTGACTTTCAGCGCAGAGAGGTTACAGTTAGACCACAGTCAGTCACAGGTGCGACACGTATGTCCAAACTCCAGAGATAGAAACTCGTGCTGGAACCGAACGTTCACATCTCTCATAGATCCGTGCTTACAGCAATGCTGCTACCGCTCCGACTTTTTACTTTGCATTTATTTTTTCTGCTAGTCTTGTGTGTGTGTTGGGGGGGGGGGGGTGCTGTTAACTAGTGTTTTTCTTTGTGTGTGTGGGCTGTTAACTATCTTCATAGTCTCTTCTTTCTGTACGACAGAACGAAAAAAAACTTTTTATCTGATCTACGGGCACGTCATGGTTGCCTTCTATCGAGTCGGCGTATTCTCGCAGTCGCCATTGCCTTTCCCTCTCTTTCGTCTCACCGTCGTCACTTCGCAGCCATTCGTCGGCATAATTCTTGCCTTTTTTCAGTTTTGGTTAACCAGTAGTGACTAGTAAGATTTAACCATATTTCTGTGCCGAAGACCAGTTTGTGATTATGGTAGCTTTTGTTTTTTCAATCATACGGTTCACCTCCAGCTTTGACACCTTCGTTGTAAAAATTTCACAGTATGCGTGTAAACGAGGCATTAGTGAATGATTTCTTTGTAGCTTTTACAACTTGCAATTTTTCACTTGCAGGTAAGAAAGCACGCAGGTACCTACTTCTCGAATTCTTGGTCCATCAGCAGAACGATGTGAATGGCAACTGAACCTGATACTTCGTACTAAGCATCGTTACACAATTGTCGGTTGGGACGCATGTAAAAATGCATTTGCAGGACACGTACTTTAGGCTTGGCTCTGTCTTGTTTCAGTTATTTCAATGCGTGTTATATAAGCTAAAGAAGCAGGCTAAGGCCGTCAAAGTGTTATGATGTTATTCTAGCCAGCAAGCAACTTGCGTTTTAATGTCAGTTTACGCCACAAAATCTGTTTTATAATCTGTAAGAAAAACCGCGTGAGCCCCAGACAGTTCTGAAATGAAAACATTTACAATAACTTCGTGATATCAATTTGTTCTCTTTTTTTTTTTTGCTGTACACTTAACTGCTGATTCATCGGGGATTAGTCAAGTGCATTCGTATTTGATAAAAGTATGTACTCCACTGCCCTGATCCTTTTCGCGTAATTAAATGGCTAATGTCCTGCGAGCTTAATTACATAAATTTATTCTGGCTATATTATGATATAACCAATCAATTTTTTACTTCGGAAAACCACTATAATATAATTATAGAGACGATGTGATGGAGGTTTACGGGTGTTCATACCAACTGCGGCTATCTAACGTGCCCCTACATTCAAGTACACGCGCCTCGAGCAGGACACGCATCACACGCCTCTACGAAAGGCAGCCACCGCAGCCGAGATTCAAACACGCGACCTTTGGGATTGCAGTCAGGCACCATACATAACTGCTAGACCATTGCGGCGGCTTCGAACTTACACTGGCTACAAGTAACACTTTTGAGCTTACGTTAACGTCACAACATGTAGCAGTGTACTAGGTACTGTTATAGTTGGGCGTATACGCAACAATCCTACGTACGCGGCACGAAACGTTGCGTACGCTGCAAGCGAAGCACTCAACACTTTAGTTTACCGTATCTACACCACCGGAACGCGTTTCGTACAACTAGACGAATCACAAGGAGAATGAAGCAGTTTTAGAGTTATTCCTTAGAGTTATTCTTAGCGTCATCGTGCGATAGTGGGTGTGACAACGGCCGCTGGCGTCGCCGTCAAACTGAATCGCTTGGTGCGTGGCTTTACTTTCTTTACCATCTTGCCATCTCACTGCTTTTATTACAGATCTCGCGAGTGTCACGTAGGTTGCTCAACGTATCACTACGTTTGCGAGCGGTGTTTTTTTTTTTTTTTTTTTTGAAGGGGGGGGGGGCTACGCATGCAACGGCAGAATAGGTATGTTCCCAACTTCGCGTGCAAACTTCTCTCCCGTAGTCATGCTGCGACCTTACGCCCAGCTAAAAGTGTCTATTATGTAACAAAACAAACCTTGTTCTGTCTGTGACACGTTCCTGCGTGAATTCATCCTACTTAACAAAGAATCCTTGTGTTGTATTCATGCATCATCCCTCCCATTTCACAAAACCAGCGCTTATCGGCTCAGCGAACAGACGGGGATTATATTTTTGTCACAGCAGGGTCCTTGCCGCCAAAAATAGCTCGAGTAGCAAGGCTGCAGAAATTTCGCAAGTCTCAAACGTCTCTAGAACCCTCACTCACTCAAAGCAAGCCCAACGGACTACGTGGTGAAAGCGAGCTGCTAAGAAAATACACGAAAGAAAGATGGGCGTTATCAGATTAGTAAGAACCAGGCTAGGCTGATTGGCACACATCGCGTCAGTCAGACAGTCGGCGCTTACCGCACAGCGAGCTGAGTAGCGTTAAAAATGCAAACGCGAAAGACGTTCAATTCTTAAATGAACAGTTCGCCCGGCAACGCAGCGGGCGAAAAATTCGGGGTTTTTCGCAGGCACTCGAGACGCCTGAAAGACAGAGCCATTATGAAATGAGAATCCCAAGCACTCTCGAATGGGTTTTACGTTATACGATTCGTATATACAAATATTATTGTTTCTTTTGCACCGTCGCGATGCCTGAACGAGAGTACGTGCTCAAGTTTAGCGAACTCAGCGTTAGCCGGCCTCAAATGAACCTCGCCGTCGACGCCGGCTTCAGCTCTGGGCGCGTCGGAATCCCAAGCACGTCCTCTTTCTCTCTTCTTCCTTTTCACTGTGCCCAGTATACTTTAAAAATTTTTTTTCTGCTGCAGAACGGTGCAGCGGATCTTACAAGCAGGGGCTGGCATTAGGTAATTTGCAGACTAGTAGACTTGGTATGATCGGCTTTTGTAAGATCCCCGACGTCGTCGTTGGTGAATGCTGTTACGCATTAAAGATTCAAGGTTTTAACCATCAAGACAGCAACAGTCCCGAAGAGGTATTCATTATTTAGTAGACAATTGACGAAAACGCCTTACATTGAACACTAACATTTTCGACAGCAGAAAAAATGAGGCTTGGGCATGTGTTTCATCGTCCAAGAAACTCAAGAATGGGAGAAGAACAAAAATAAATAAATTATGCATCTCCTCTACGGGCTCCTTTCGTCGATGTTATACTTTGCTGCTGACGAAGAAAAGTAAATTTATTACGTGATTGCTTCTCTGCAATCCCGATAAGAATATATTACCTACCTCCAATGGTTTACACTGACAGTGTTGTTGAGTCTGTCGTAAGTAGTTAGCTGGAGATGGCCATGTGCTAATTTGTTAAGGCTGCAGGTTTTGTAGTTCGTATTCTTGCTGCAGCGTCAACAAACGTTAATGGAAGATTCACTTGGCGGATTACAGCTTATACGAGGTCTTGACCGAGTGAATGTGTCAATCGGAAATAGCAGGATCATTCAAGTGTATGCTAGGGATCACTTGCGCTACTTTACACTTCAACGCAACTTCGTGGATACCCTAAATGCAGCACAGTACTTGAACGTGAGACGCCGTATTATAGTCTTAAAACGTATCTGCAGCTATAGTGTCAAAGTATGAACTGAAACACATGCCGTCAGTGTAGAAAATGATCTCCTCATGTTGCACTATCGAGGAGATAAATTGGTGTTTGTTTATGTTACGTTACATGATATGTGTTACGTTATGTATAAATATTCATGCGCTATGGCTGTGACAACTGGCAGCGTGACTGATAACGTGAATAAGTCACGTTGTCGCAGGCGGGACTCCCTGCTCCATCACTGTAGACCACCTCAAAGCACCACAATCTTCTCAACATATCTTTTCAACACTTGTTTTTCTTTAGGATGGCATTTTTTATGTTATTCGCTACGTCACACTTTCAGCGTGCACAGCTTTCATTATGAAACAAAAGAAGAACAAGAGATGGTTTTAAACAGCAGGAATGTTGTGGTTTGAGGACTTCTACTATTCAGGGCATTGGATGGTACAGAGACCAAATAGTTGAGCATGTGTGTTGCAAATGAATGCATGGAATCACGCGTCCAGGGCACTCCAAGTTTGGCACCCTGATTAGGGGTCGCTGCTCCTATACTTTCCCAGCAGTGTACAGTTTTACGAACCCTGTACTTGCTAAGCTGGCCGAGACAAAATGAATGGAAGGCGAAAGGAAAGAAGGAGACGGAGAGGGCAGACCTTGGAATGATTAATGTGCCAGCGGCTCTGCAAATGAAATCCTCCTCTTAGAAAACAGGGTCGGGGTAAAAAAGGAGGGTTTCTTTGGCGATACGGGCTCATATTGCGAGCAGCGGGCTGACCACATCCACAAGAGTGGAGGTTTACATGGCAGGACTCGTGTCCTACGAGTGGTCCCCAAAATTTGTTCAGCATTAGGGAAGGCTGGAGGAAGAAGGCAGAGAAAGGGAAGGGGAGGACGAGGCGAAGATGTATACTGTTTACGCGTTGTTTGTGTGCTTTCGTTGTGAGAACGCAGTGCTCTGACATAGGCGGGGCTCGTTATGTTCTGAGCGAGTTGACCCCGACGTTAGAGTTGTTTCGCAATCAGTGGGAAGCGTACGCGCATTGGACGCTGATGAAAGCAGGCTAATACGGCTGACGTACTGAGATATCGCCGCTGCTCCAGATGCGTTGCGAGATGTGTTTGTGTTGTTCGGTGCGTTCTCTGAATGCTTGAAATGTGCGTAGGCGGCGGCGCACGTCGATAATGCACGAGCACGGCACAACGGCGAGCTGAAGTGGCTGCACGCGGCGTGCTTGATCGAAATATGGAAACAGAACAAACACCGGTGTTTACGCAATGTCTGGCAATGAGCTTTACCTACATGTTGCTATCGATAATGATAATATGCACTACATCACATTAGTTTAGTGACATCATACCGTTTTATTCAATAGAGAAACTGTTGTACAACATACAAATAACAAAATGTATAAAAGTGCTAATTATAGGTGCCATACATGTTTCGGGCTGAGTGGGCGTTTTATAAAAATTAGCTTAGATTCTCAAGTACTGCAACTCAAACCAAACCATAGTTATTCAATAATTGTTGGGGTTTAACTTCTGAAAACCACTATATTATTATGAGAAACGACATAGTGGAGGGCTTCAGAAATTTCGAGCAGCTGGGGTTCTTGAACGTGCACCTTAATCTAAGCACACAGGCCCCCAGCATTTTTGCTTCCCCCGAAAGTGAAGCTAATTCGGCCGGGATTCGATTCCGCGACCTGCAGGTGATCAGTCTAGCGCCTTATCCAGCAGAAAACCATGGCTATTCCAACGAAATTATGAAGATGTAAATACTTAAGATGAACGTGGTCCCCCTGTAGTTCCTCAACTCACCACTAAGCATGAATGCAAGAGTGCTTCTGCTTTTCACCCTTAACTATAGTTAAGCATTTTTCTGATATTCGATATCTTAAACCGTGCAAGACTGTAGCACAAGTGGCCTTACTGTATGCCACGGATAAATTCTCACCAAGAGACTCCATGGTCGGTTACAGCCTAAAAATATATACATGCCCCCCCCCCCCCCCAAATTACTGCAGCACGCCTGTCAATCATCTGCGCAACAGAACAATGACTGTGAACTTCCGTTCTAACGATAATCACGTTTTCGATGGCAATGCATATACTACGCATATTGCCAATTGAAAGTTTGTCGTTACTTGTAATAAAAGTTACGTTTCACAGTGCAGTAAAGTCAGAATTTTTGTTGAAATTTGCAAAAAAGGTAAAATTATTCTCTAAAAACTAGCGCAATGAACACGAGCCTGCACAGATAAGTGATATATCTGAAATTTGTGTAATTCGTCGGACGTCACGGACATAACCGCACTGAGTCCAAGCGTTATCCCCATATGGCAAGGTGCTCACTGTCACCAGTGGTTTGATGAGCGGGCGACGCGGCGTACTCACTGGAACGCGGTATGTTCGAATGGAGATGAACGCCGCTAATCCTGTGCCGAACTACCTGCGCATCTCCGGTCACCGTGCTACGTTTGACTACCGTGGTCTCCAGCGTGTATGTCGAAGATGCGGCTCAGGGGACCATCTACGAGCCCAGTGCACAACACCGTATTGTGGTCGCTGTGGTGTGCACGGTCACGTTAGTGATGGATGTGACCGCCCATGTCGACGCTGCGGGGACGGCCACCCAACTGTGGTTTGCCCTGTCCGCCGCTCTTACTCAGACGCTGCCGCTGGTGCCTTTCCACCACTGACACCGGCAATGGAACCAACTACCGACTCGGGGGACGCAGAGGAGGTCACCGACGCTGTGCTGGCCTCACCCCTACAAGTTCCTTCAAACGAAGCGCACAACGAAAGCGCGATTGTCGATGCGACGCTTGGCGCGTCGGCCTCCCCGCTGGTGCAGGAACCGTGCGCTTCGAAAGACGCAACGCACTGCCCTGAAAACGGCGTCGGCGTCTCTTCTTTGACGCCACTTGATGTTCAGTGCACAAATGACCCCAGTTATCAGGCTGCTGCTGTTGGAGTTGGCCCTACGACCCCGGTTATTTTGGAAAACAGTGGCGAAAACACCACAGCCTCTTCTGTTGCGGCCGCTCCGACCATTTCGACATCGCGTCGTACACGTAAAAAATCGCCCACACAAAGGGTGCCTACACCGGACTGCCGAGACGCGGACAGTGCTGCCAGCATCAAGAATGTGGATCCAAGCTTGCCGGCGGCTCAGTCCCTACCTCCTCAGGACACGTCTTCGGAAGACGGCTTCAGCCTGGGACTGGATAGTAGCATCGGACTGTCTAGCCTTGCCGATTTCGACGTTGAAATGGGAGCTCCACGTGAAACAAAGCGAGGGCACACTTCCAGCTCTTGCTCCGATGAACGCAGTGATGGCCGTGGTAAATCCCAACGGTCCAAAAAACCTCGACCCTCTTCTGGAGGGTCGAACAGTGCGTTGTAATTTGGTCGAGCAAGTGTCCCCTGGACACTTTCCAGGACACCGTCTAGAACTATGCGTCCAGGTTAGTCTTTACTTTTTATTATGGCTACTACACTGCATATTATTTCATTGAACGTTCAGGGTTTTCGCAGTCCGGCAAAGCAGGCTGAAGTGATTAGTGTCGCCCGCGCTGCAAATTGTGATGTTTTGTGCCTCCAGGAAACAAATTTTTTCTCGCTATCCGACGTGCTTGCTTTTAAACGAAGGTTCAACCTAGATTGTTATTTCTCTTTTGCTACATCTCGTTTTACGGGAGTAGGTATTATTATTTTTAACCGAGCTCTATTAAGGGATCATCATGCTTTTTACGATGGCGTGGGCAGGGTTTTGGCTTTAGACTGTAGCTACTTTTCTTTCAGATTAAGGATACTGTGTGTGTATGGGCCAGCGCAAGCTGGACAGTCTAATGACTTTTTTAGAGACCTGGATGTGTTTTTTCTTGACGGTCGTGACGTCATTTTGATTGGCGACTTCAACTGCGTTCTAAATACGCGAACCGATGTACAAGGTCCTGGCTGGGGCCGGTCTGCTTGGAATTCACGCGAGCTTCGCCGCCTTGTCCACCACTTTTCATTACTAGACGCGCACAATGTAGTGCACGGAAATACCTTTGTTTGGACATGGCGACGTGGACGATCCTCCAGCAGGCTCGACCGGGCTTATATCCCACGAGCGTTAGAGGCGTTTGTCTCTGATTTATGCGTTCCGTCCTTCCCACCTTCTCCTGTGTACGTATCTGATCATCGGCCTATTGTCTTGAAGCTCGAAGTTCCATTTTCTTTCTCAGAAAAGCCATGGCGTCTTGATGTTCGCGTCCTACAGGACGCGCGCTCAAGATCAGATTTGTCACGCGCAATACGTGTGTCGCTCACGGCGTCTGGTCCTGAAGATTGGGATGCGCTTAAAACACAGTGGCGCCTGCGCTGCGCGGTAGAGGGGCGTTCGCTTCGTCGACGCGTTTCTGAAGAGCTTGCTGATACCGCGATGAAGTTACGCATTGCTTTGCGCGCCGAGACGCCTTCTCCTCTGATGCGAGCGTGGCAGCGTGAACTGCGTGAACGCTTTCAGCGCTTGACTGCTGCTTCGTCCCTGGCGGCAGCAGCATGGCGCTGTAGACACAACCCATGTGCACATCCCGAGGTGCTGCGCTACGCGAGACATTCCTTTTTTGGGCAATCAGAGTCACCTGTCTCTATGACAGCACAAATACCACCTGCGCAGCGGCTTCCTACGCGTGATCGATCTGTTTTCTTGGCGCATTTTGAAGCAATGTCGTGTTCGGCCATGCGGACTAACTGTGATGAAACACCGCCAATGCTTAGAAGTTTGCCCCGTATTCCTCAAGAAGTTGCGGATTGCCTGCACATCCCTCCGTCGGCTGAAGAGGTAAAGGTGGCACTGAAATCTATGAAACGTGGAACGGCCCCAGGGCCAGACGGTTTACCTGTTGAGTTTTACTTGACATTTTGGGATGAGATTGGTGCTACAATTACCGCGGTAATCCGGCGATGCTACGAGGACGGTGTCTTTCCATCAAGTTTTCGAGATGGACGCATTGTGCTTATTCCAAAGGGTGATGCTTCCTCTGTTAATCCTGAAGATTGGAGACCTATCACGCTCCTCAACGTTGACTATAAGATATTCGCGGCGGTAGCCGTTCAACGTTTGAGGGGTCTGTTGAACACCCTAATAGGTCATCACCAGACTTCATCAGTGCTTGGACGAGAAATACACAGCTTGTCATATACGACACGGGATATCATAGCTTATACTTTGTCGCGATCTGCGCGTGGTATCCTTGTGTCTTTGGACCAGGAAAAAGCGTTTGACCGACTAGAGCACGCGTATATCTTTAATGTGCTCACAGCCTTCGGCTTTTCTCATTCGTTTGTGGAAATGATTAAAAATACGTACACTGGTCTGAAAAGCACACTAGTTCTGGATGGTTGGGAAAGTGCTGCCTTTTCCATAACACGTGGGGTCCGTCAGGGTTGTCCATTGACTCCTGTGCTATTTGTCCTCAGCCTTGAGCCATACTTGCGTGCTCTTGACGCGGATTCACGTGTCCGGGGTCTTGCGCTTCCTGGTAGCGGTGTCGTGAAAGTCACAGCTTTCGCTGATGATATAACCTTGTACCTTTCAGATGAAGATAGCCTTTCACGCAGCCTGCATGTATTTTCCCAGTATGGCGACATTTCAGGTGCAGCGTTGAACATCTCCAAATCCCGGTATTTCTTCATTGGCTCTCCAAACTCCAGGCTTAGCGCCGGTGTTCCCATTCAGCCGGCCGCGTCCCTTCGTATATTAGGTATTTCATACAACCACTACGGCATTTGCGAATCTGTTTGGTTAAACGCTCTCGAGGAAGTAAGACTGAAAATTCAGGATGCACAGGATTTTGACTTCCCGCTTCTTGAGCGGAGGTACCTTGCGCAGACTGTATTTTGCGGTCGCATTTGGTACCTTTCTCACGTCGTGCAACCATCTTTACGTATCGTGCGATCACTACAGTCTGCTTTGTGTTCCTTTTTTTGGTCAGGCGGCACTGAGTTGGTCTCTCGCGCGGCACTGGGACAGCAGCGTGCTCAAGGAGGCTTTGCTTTCCCTTCAGTGTCCATACGCTGTCGGCTGCTGGCACTGCGTTTCCTTTTGCGCCTAGTGCAAGGGGAGGACTCTCCCGCACGAACGCTTGCATACTACTTTCTGGGTACTCACCTTCGCCATTTGATGCCTAATGCGCAACTTAACAGGGGGCCACAGTCAATAACACTTCCTGCGTTTTATGCAACAACTGTTGCATTTTTTCGCCATGTCAAGTCGAGCTGTCCTGGCATAGATGTTTTGAACAACCACATAGTTGAGACAACTGCTGCTTTGTTGCTTCCGTTGGTCCCGCCAGCCCGCCGTGCTCGCTCTAGACGGGTGTCTTGGAGCTCCTTAACGGCTTCTTTTCTGCCTGGACACCTTCGGGACTTCATGTGGCGCCTGGGATGGGGTGTACTTCCCACTCTCGACCGCCTCGAAAGGTGGAGAATAGTCCAGTCAGCAACATGTCCGAACTGCTCCCTTCGGGAAACAAATCAGCATTTTCTGAGGCATTGTATCATTGCTCGCGTTTTTTGGAGAGCCGTACATGCTGGATTTCACTGCCTCAGAGTAAATCGCTTCGTTTCTTCTGGGCGTTGTTCGCGAGGCCGCTTCGCTTGTCTTCTCATTGTTGCCGGCGCTTTCTGCCTCTGGCGCAACCGCTGCGAGGCGGTTGCAGCGGGCCGCCGCCGCCGCGCGCTCTACCCGATCCTAGGACGATTGTACTCGGAGCTGCTGTCTGTTTTGTCGGAGGAGCTCTTCTTCCTCGGTGAAGAGGAATTTCTTCGGCACTGGTCTTGCCCTTTTGTGTCAGTCTATGACGGACGAGTGAAACTTGTCTTTCGGCCGGCCTGGTATTGGTAGGCTGATCTGTCGATGTGCCGGCAGAAATGGCATGCCAACATGTAAATATGCAAAATGTACATATTTATGTTTTATTTGTCTCTTGTTTACCTTGAAGTATTTTGTAGTTGTGTTTGAGTGAACCATCGAATGTACATGTTTTTTCAACGTCATCTCATATCCATGTTCATGTAAATGACGTCTGTCTTGTCATCATCGTTAGAGTATGTCTAAGACGGAAATGTTCTGTTGAGTGTTATTGACGTTTGTGGCAATAAATTTTTTCTAAACACATATATGCCAACATTGTCATGCATATTAGAGCAAATGTCTTCACTGTAACGTAGTGATGTTAGTCGTGAAATATAGATGTGCCGAGGTGTATATGCCCTGTTACTGGAATGGTATGAAGCCTTTGTGTTCTGTACATGCTGTAAATAAATTTTTTCTAAACAAGACATGTAGGTAAATTCTGGCATGGGTGGGACGGGGACCACTGTGGGCGGAGCTCGCATTTATTATTAGGCCGTAACCGATTATAGTTGTACGTTAGACTGGCCTGCTGCGTCAATAATCACGCTCTTGGTTATAAACAGAGGCATTAAAAAGCATAGTGTTTATAAACTCTTTTGCTACTGTAGCATAACCTGGATGCACTTTCATTGAATTGTAGAAGTATGTAGGTCGGTGCAAGTTCATTTTTACAGCACCAATAAAGACAGCAAACGTTCATCGCCCTCAGGCGACTAAGAACACTTTCAAATAGCCAATCGAATGCGTCAGAATGTGCACAAGTACGCCTAGGAATACGGTTGATCGACTATAGTGGTGGGCGGTAAATATATTGAAAGAATACATACGACTGGTGGTGTCGAGTGATTAAAAGAGCAGCTAAGAGTGAAAGAAGAGGAGGGGGAATCTTACGCTTGCAGTTAACTCAAGCATCTAAATTATAAGCCAGTCGTACCATTGCAATAGCTGTATCAGTAATCATACATCAACAAACAGTCGACACAGTAGGGCCACGTAACGCATAACGTCACGAAATGTTGCTCAAGCGAAGGCTTATTATATATATACACACACACACACACACATATATATATATATATATATATATATATACATATATATATATATATATATATATATATATATATATATATATAGCAAGGCAACAACAAAATCTGCATAGCTATACGCGAAATTCTTACGCGGTTTCTCGAATCTTGCTATGCTAACAAATCAATGCCTCCCCCCCCCCCCAAAAAAAAATAAAGAGAAAACAGGGTACTCACATATCTGTTATCACACAAATACTGCGAACGAGTTGCACTGCATTCATTTATGAGCGCTATCTTTCAACTGTCAGCGCTCTCTGCTAACGAGTTGCTTGGCGTTCTCGCGTAATAAATATTGGGCTTAAGGCTAACTCATATATTACCGTCGGACTTATGAAAGAGTTAACTATTACGATACTCGAAAACTTCCGGACTGTCGCTCTTTCTTAGTATCATCTGCCTACTGAGCTCGTTAGTAACTGCACTACTCTATGGGTTTGATTCTGTCATAGTTTGCCACAATTCATTGCGACCCAGCTGCTGCAGGTGGAATTTACTTATATAAAACAGACAGCCAAATTTGCAAGTATATGCTTCTTCCTTCGCTTTTTTATGTGGGACGAACGTTAATTAATGATATTGTCGCGGGCAAAGCAAGAGTGACAGCCAGGAATTGAACCTGCCAATGTCAGTGTTTTGTAGAGACCGGGTAAGCACGTTCACACCCCTCCCCCTCCTCCCCCTTCCTACTGTTTTTGGAGCAGTGCGGTGTTTGTCGCAGTACCGTAAGATTCATACGAGGTGCTGGGCCCACTGCAGTGACGAGACGTGCGTGACATTCCTAGAGAGATCTGTAATGACCGATTTAATTATAGACCACCCCTCCCTTCGCGAACAAAAGGGTCGGTGTACACGCCAGCGTTACAGCAGCGGAGGTGACGATGACAACGGAGGAGAAGCGGCGCAGGGTAGGAGAGGACGTCCCGAGGGAGAAATTAGATTTCGTCAGTGCCACAGCAGGTCCCCGATCCGGCGCGAGTCAGTGTTCGCAGCATAGCGCATAGACGACAAAAAAAAAAAAAAAACAAGAAATACCCAGCTGTCTAATTTGGCGGCCGAGACGAGAGCCACCTCGAAGGACCGGACGGACAGAAAGATGGCGTTAACGTGATCTCGAAAGAAGTGGTTAGCCCCAAATCACAGAATAACTTATGTGGCCGCGAACGCTTAGCGTGTAGCTCAATGTCACGTTCCCGCACGTGTGCGCAAGGTCCACATAAGAATAGGGGCGGAGGGGAGCGAAGTTTTATTGTCTTCCTTTCCATTGGTTGAAAGTGAGAGGCAACATGTCATAATAGATAAAAAAGAAAATTCAAAGTGCACGATGTAGTAGATCACTTCTTACAATGGTCTGCTCTCGGTCCCTGGTTTTACGGGAGTAAAGATGGGAGTTAATCAACTGTTGAAACGTAACATTAGAGGCATTCGGTCGCCGTTATCGTCAAATCCATGTGTTGTCACAACCCCGCTTTCTAAACAATGACTGGACATGTCTGACTGAGCAAACTTCACGCTCTTTGAAGTGGTTAGGGAAAGTGCCCTCTTTGCTGCACTTCCTCCCCCCTCTTTCCACCCCTTTGTGCGTGCATATATGCACGCTTTCATGTATTTCGTAGGGACTAGCAACGCACACATGGCTAATGCTTCACGACGCGCACCACTTCAGAGGTCAGATAAGGTTTTTTTTTTTTGCCATAAGATTGAATTATTTGCGTAGTTTACCTGTAGTCAGTGCTGAAAGTTACTAGCTATTATACTAACTTTATTCTCGTGTTTTCCTTTATTTCACTTACCATTAATCAGCTACACGCGGCAAACTAATGCATATCGCACTCGGCGCAGACATCTGTCGAATCGTGATCTGAGAGCCTCACCGCGATCCGCTGATCGTTAAGAGAGAGAGAGATAAAGATGCAAGGAAAGGCAGGGAGGTTAACCAGACGCACATCCGGTTTGCTACCCTGCACTGGGGAAGGGATAAAGGGGAGAAAAGAGGTTGCAGATCGTTAAAGTCTTGATACCGATATAGGGCCTGATCGCGATTAAAGTAGCAACATCTCATCCGAATTCAGCCTAACCCGTATCAGTCCTGATCACTATCGAAACTACCCCAGTGGCACTGTTATCAAACTTGCAGCATTAATATATATGCGCTTTCCCATGACCTGATCAAGAGGTTACAGAAGAATGTAATAATAACTGGTGCCACTGGTCCCAAAACCGTCATATGATCATGAGAGAAGCCGTAGTAGAGGGCTCCAAAAATTTTCGCCAATTGGTATTCTTTAGCGTGCATAGCATGCACTCGCGTCAAACAGTACGCGGACTGCTGCCATAATTTTCCTGCATCAAAATGGGACCACCACGGCCGACCTCGAACCCGTGATCAAAAGAAATACCGATGGCGTAGAAAAAATTCTAGCTTGTACTTATGCTGCGAAATCTGCAGTACGTTGCGTATAGGCGAAAAATTATTACGTAGCCTGCACCACATGAATGTACCCACAATTACCAGGCAACGAAAATAACTAAGATTAAACTGGTTCCACGGTGCTATCGGTCTGCAAAATTTCGCTCATGACTGTGAAAGTACGTTATCGGACAGTCTAGCATACAACTACCATCGATGACTCGGGCGACGGGCTGTTGAGTCCTCTTTCAACCGAGTCGAAACAAACTTCAAGAGCGGCCTTGGCAGCGGCCGAGGCGCAGAACACAGCAAGCAACGACCTTGTCGTCACCATAGAAAGTCCGCGGATGTTTATAGGCTGCAATGGTTGCTTATGCGAGAATGACGTCCGAGAAGACAGTAAAAAAAGGACGTCGTTCGGTAGGACTGCATTGGAGTGGCTCCTTGTACTGTGCAGCGCTATTGAAGCTAGAACACTTATCTTCTAATCACAGGCGGGAGACTCGTAATAGTGATGCCATGTCAATAGCTTTGTAACTGGCGAATGCTCGCGTACCTAATAAGCAACTTTAGCAGTAACCTTGCCATAATAATTTTACTGAACGCATGAACTGTTGACGTGTGTGAGATCAATTTGAGGACCAGTGATGTGGTAGTCTCCCTAATTGTTTTTCCCAATGCTCGATCTTGTTCAAGCATTGCGCTGGACTTCCTCATTATTTTGATAATTAGTTTTACTTTTTTTCTCACCATAATATGACTGGATCAGGCAATAACAATCATAACCGGCATAATTTTATCATGAAACATACTCGACCTGATGTCTAAGCAATTCCCTTCATTTTTTATTAGAATACGTGTTCCTGTTACGTGCATATCGCGATTGTCACGTTTGGAAACCGCGATTCTTCAACGTCTTACCGTCGTTGAGTGCTTAAGGATGAGGATGATTTTTGCATATCTTCGTTGGAAAGTTATTTGTAGCTGTCATGCGTTACGTCATTTTGGGCCCCACCCGGAATGCTGAAAAAAGTAATAGTTAATAGTGACTGTAATTAAAATGCACCGCAACTAATGATCGCTGGAGTGCGCGCTTGAGTGAGTGTAGGATTCATTGTTCGACACGGACATTAGTGAACGAATGTTCAACACCTTCGAAATGCATAGACGTAAGCTGACCAAACATGTGCTAACTGTGATTTTAATGAAGAAAGGAATGATACTATTTAGAAGCTCATATTCTCGTTGTTAGACTTAATGAGAACTAGTGGACAAGGATGCTAAGTGTGTGTGTGGGGGGGGGGGGGGGTATCATGACATAAACACCAAGAGAATAAAGTGAACAAAGGGGTAACTTATCCCAGAAGGGATCGTAATACAACCTTTGAATTGCTTTTAAGGAAACAATAAAGCACTCAAACACCATCATCTATTTTTTTTGTAATCTGGTTATGGTAAACTTTTCATGAAAATTGTGTTCTTTTGGTGCCAGGGTATAAAAGAATTACGTGCCAATTGTATGTTTGTGCGTTTATTTAGTTTTCTGAAACGTTAGTGATACGTATTTATATCTCATGTAGTTTAATTTTTGGTATGTGCTTGTAGAGTGATTCAAACGATCTTATTTGGAAAACGCCTAGCGCCCTTAAGCGGGTCTCGGCCTATTTTAACACGCCTGCGGCATGTTTTCACCAAGAACCCTTCATCTTGATTTTGTTGGAAATACACTTTTCCTAAAAAGATTATGTAATATTAGACTACACGATAAAGCACAAAGAATTTTTTAAAAAAAGAACCCGCACATCGCTGTATTGCTGAGTGACTTATTTGAACTTTCGAATTGAAGTTTGAATTATGATGACTTCGTTTTGAAAGACATAGCCGCACAGACATTTGTATCGCACGTACTTCCTGCAGTTCTCATAGTTGCAAGTCTTCACTCCGAGCGTACACAATTATTTTCTGTGTCACGCTCATTGCGTGTGACACACGTGCAAAAACTAAGTAAAGCTTTAACGAATGCCAAACTGTCTCGAGGTGCAGAGGAGGCCGCTAAAAGAGGCCCCTGATTCACGGTCTTGCCCTTTACCTGAAAAAGCGCTGAACGCTTTTAGCGCCACAAGAGCGCGCGGCTTCTGACAGCGGTCATCATTCACGCCAATTTTCCTCTCCACCATTCGAGGAAGAGAGAGACGACAAACTAATTTGTTGAAATGCTCTCTCGGCAGAAGCGTGGCATTCAACAAATGAGGACGTCTAGGGGAGCCATTCCCGCATGAAACTAAACTTGATGACGCATAAACACTCAGACGGTCAAATACGAGCGTCTAGAAGAAACTTCTTAGGACAAAATACGATACCTTAGTGCCGTGTGAGATGCAGCCGAAGGAGGAAGAGGAAGAAAGTTTAAGCAGAAAGACAGGGAGGTTAGCCAGTTCTTAGACCGGCTGGCTACCCTGTGCTAGGGAAAGGGCTGAGGGGAATGAAAGATGTTAAAAAGAAATGTTGCGAAGAGAAAGAGAAATTACAAAAAAAATTGCGACAGAGGAAAGGCAACATCAAAGAGTATAAGACACTAAAGTCTGTCTCTGAGGCCAGTTGTCCGCAAAAAGCGCAGCAAAGCTTTCAACGCCTTCTGGGCTGAGGATGGGCTCGGCCGATGACCCAGAATCCTTTGTTCCGACAAAGGCCGATTGTCTAGTCTATCTAGAGCTGCAGTGAGTTCTTGTCTTTGCGCGTTGAAATGGGTGCACTCACACAGAAGGTGCGCGATGGTTTCTTCGCAACTGCAGTAAGTGCATGTAGGAGAGCTGGCCATCCCAATGAGATAAGAGTATGCGTTCGTGAAGGCCACTCCAAGCCACAGGCGGCATAGAAGAGTCTCCTCAGCTCGAGATATCCTTGGGGGAAGACGAAGCTGCAGATGATGCAGCCGAAAAAACCTAAACCAGACTGGGGGAGAGTATACGAACTAACGTTTTCACTCATTCTTTTCGGTTGCACGTGAAACTCTAGGCGAACTCTTACACAGTTAGGAGGTTCATTCTGTGTCGCAACAATTGTGTAAAAGTTTTTGTAACTATTTTAAGAATGCATTCATCACACTAATTAACTTATGAGTGGCACAGTCAGCCTGTATTTTCGTGTGCTAGCCACTGGCACTGCACTGCTATTCGAGGCTAGTTTCTTAATAAATAGTGTCAACAGTTCCTCCTTTCCTCTTTTTTTTTCTGCAATGACGCTTCCAGAGTTTAAGTTATATTCATGATGTTAACTGATGGCTTCTTGTGTACTTTTAGGTGCCAACATTCCACAGCCATTTCGAAAATATCTACACAATATCGACGTGTTTAGCAATAAGGCGCATAGTTAACTTCACTGCCATGATGTCAAAATTTAGAAATTATGAACACTCTGAGCCCCTTACGTAATCCGCTGTGTGTGTTGTACCTAGCACTCTATATATTAAGCACACTGCTTTAATATTTTCTCTTTTTTTTATCACGCCACCGCCAACAGTGTCGTTGAGTGAATGCGCAGCTCAAGCGCCTAGGAACACAAGTCGACGGCAGCTTCTCGCTCAAGGTCACGTTCTCATGAAGCATTTATGGCTTCTAGCTTGAAAATACCCCGAAAGGGCAATATTGCTGAGAACGTTTTCAATACATAAAGTGAAAAAAAAACTACAAAACATTGTAATAAAAGAAAGAAATGTAAACTTAATTGCCAAAGCAATAAGAATCGAGTCCGGCGTCTTTTTAGTGGGCTTGGACACACGTGGCGCGGCAGTGATTCCGAGACCTTGTCTCGAAGAGGCTTCCTCGGCACGCTGTGCGGCCCAGAATTGTGCTGCCAGGTTCGAGCTGAGCAGTGTGCTTTCCAACAAGAGCGGAGGCTGGCGGTGTAAATGTTGGAACCATAGAGTTTCCTAAAGGGGACTAGAAGGGACTCTGTCGCTGTGATCACTCAGCGACCATGGGAATAATGGGTAGTACACACATTTGCCTTGTCTTCGTGCTTGCGGGCGGCGAATTGTACTGGCGGCTTCGTTTATTGCTGTGTTTCGGTCCTGTTTTGAAAGAAAGATTCAACCCTTTTGAACTTCGTCACCCGATTTGGAAAGGTAAGTCTAACAGAATAGTGTGGTGAAGCGCAACCGCTGAACATTTGCTGATTTTTGTTTCGTGAGAAAACAGCTTCAAGCCACACGAACACACACGGAGCCAAGAACAGGCCAGAAGTACAAAGTTTAGACAAATGTCCCTCTTTCGTTGTAACAATAACAGACCCTTTGTTATTCAAGACTGCAATTTCTCAGCAATGCTTGTAACTATACGCAGTTTCCATTATCTATCTTTGTCTTGTTTGTGCTTGAATTCTTATACATTTTTAGTTGACTTATGTTGCCTTCCTGATTTGCGCATCTGACACTTGTTTCTTTATTTTGTCTTTTTTTCTTGTGTGTTATATATGTTGTACCCACCCCCTCTGTAATGCCCTACGGGCCCTGAGGGTATTCTAATAAATAAATAAATAAATAAATAAATAAATAAATAAATAAATAAATAAATAAATAAATGTGTGTACTACCCATCATTCCCATGCTCGCTGAAGCGCCTTGCGTTGCAGCTCCCATAGACACTAGCGCCAGAGTTCCTTCTAGTGTACATTATGAAATTCTATGGTTGGAACTGTTGAATTGCCTAAAATGCCCTAGCACTCACATAGCATGTGGCTAAGCATGGCAACCTCGCAACATGATCTGCATCTGTGGCGTAAATGTGGCGTAAATGTCAGGATACACGGTGTGCAAGAGCTTGACGTCTCTTTGTGAATATCTTTGTAATTGCGTGTACTGCTTGCATCTTGTCTTGCCTGGTGTGATGGGAGTCGTCGGCTTGACAATACGACCAGCATAGTACTACTGATAATAATTATGCACTCGAAGGCTCTCATACTCACGTGACCTAAACATATGATAAGCAAAAACGCACAAAGTAGCTAACAGAGAAAGAAGCTATACCCGGCGACAACTTTTCTTGGCACTGAAGGAGAAGCTACGGAGGCGGAGCGTCTGCACATGTAGCGCTACACGAAATAGTCCGTTTTGGCGCGCGTCTCGTAACGCTGTGGAAAGTGACGGGGGCGCACCATCAGCGTTTAATATAGATGCAGACGCCACTTAGCGTTTGAGGTGCACGTAAAAAGGCAGGACTATTTCACGCGTTCAAAAACGTGGATTCACAACAAATAAATAAAAGAAACATGAATGCCTTACAGGCGTGAGCTGCGTCCTGTCTCAAATAGCTCCACGTAGAAAATAAAGGAGGAACATTTATATTTCACGTTGAAAGTACGCGCGCTACATTGAGATGACCTTCACTGGCGCTAGGATGCACGTGATTTGGCTTCGTAGCTTTCCCTTCAGTGCCAAGAAAAGTTGTCGCCGAGTGTAGCAGTCGGTTAGCGGTGCGCAAAACACTATAACCACGCTGTTGCAAGTGTGAAAAACATGATGTAGCTGGAGGCGCTGATGTGTAAATTTAGAAGAGACCCTACTACGACTCGGGTGGGGCAGATTCTTTACATTCTCAATGTAAAAATTGTGCCTTCTACATTTTGTTTATAAAGCAGCAACACAGAATACTACAGTGATCGATATTCGCCTTACGCCGGGGACCTCATGAACAACTCGTGCTGGAAATCCGGGAGCTGTTCCACCACCTCTTCGTCGAAGGGCATGAAATGATGCTTAAGTGGCTTTTAAGTCACTGTGGCATACTGGGAAGAAGCATGCCGATGCAACTGCTCGATCTGCACACAAAGACGGTGTAGGAAAATTCATCTCATTTTGAAGGACTGATGCCGCTATGAAAATACGACACATTGCTAATGAATATGTAAAATCCCCGTGGAATACAGCAAGTTTACAGCACACTCGACTGCACCGGCAGGACCCGCCTCGTCGATTTCGGCTGCAGTCCAGATTATCTCGACTTGAGATAATGGATCTCTGCCCGCTGGAGCTTGGTGTCGCTTTCTCTAAATTACTTGCCTTCTGAATCGGCATGGAAGACAGTGCTGCTTGCGATCAATGTGGCAGCGATGAAGCAATCGAGCACGGTTTTTGTGATTACCAACCATCATTACTTTGCGAAATGCGACTTGGCAGCTTGTCGCCACTCTCACCTCATTAGGTGTGAAATCACGGGACGGCTTTGTGCTCTCCCATAGTAGAGAACCAAGCACACTCTGAATTGTTAAACACTTTGTCTAAACACAAGTGAGAAGCGCATGGGATGGCTGTATGCTTTCTCATGGTTGAGTACCTTTTAGCAACTTGCAAAAGTCTTGCTAAACGCTTTGCAGTTCGAGTGGGACGGCTTTATTTTTTTCTACAGTATAAGGAAGGAAGGAGGAAGCAACAAAATGGAGAATGGCAGGGGGGTTAATCAGAATGTAGGGAACTATGCGAACAACAAAGGCATTTCTGCCAACTTTTTTGACCACTTCCAAAGGCATTTCTGCTTGGTCAAAAGAGTGCGACGAATCCTTCACCGCGCTTCGGCGGTTATTATTATCACCTCCAATACTACGTCATTTTGACCCTGATGCGCCTACGGAGGTCCACACCGACGCCAGTGGTGTCGGTCTTGGTGCTGTATTGGCTCAACGAAAACCAGAGTACCAAGAATACGTGGTCGCTTACGCGAGTCGAACCCTCAAGAAAGCCGAGTGTAATTATTCCGTCACGGAGAAAGAGTGCCTCGCAATTGTCTGGGCTTTGACGAAGTTCCGCCCATACCTTTATGGCCGCCCTTTCGAAGTCGTCACGGACCACCACGCTCTATGCTGGCTATCATCGCTCAAAGACCCGTCGGGGCGCCTTGGTCGTTGGGCGCTTCGCCTACAGGAATACGACATTCGTGTTGTATACCGATCCGGCCGCAAGCACTCCGACGCTGATGCGCTATCCCGCTCGCCGCTACCGGCTGACCCAGCCTCTTCGTCACCTTCTTCAGCTGTCATAACACCAATCGACTTCGCAGACATGGCATCGGAACAACGCAAAGATGTGTGGATTTCCCAACTCCTCGCCTTTTTGACTGATCCGTTAGCTAATTTAGTGTCAAGAACTATCCGCCGTCAAGCCACACATTTCGCTATTCGAGACGACCTACTCTATCGGCAGAATTACACGTCTGAAGGTAGGAAGTGGCTGTTAGTGATACCCAACCACATGCGCTCGGAAATCTGTACTGCTTTCCACAACGACCCGCAAAGCGCTCACGCTGGCGCTCTCAAAACGTACAACCGTCTACGTCAGCGGTACTACTGGCGCGGCATGTACACATTTGTCCGCAAGTACGTACGTGCTTGTACTGCATGCCAGCGACGTAAAGTCCCACCTCAACGCCCTGCCGGTACACTTCAGCCTCTGCCTTGTCCAGCGCGTCCGTTTGACCGCGTCGGTATCGACTTATACGGACCACTTCCCACGTCGTCTTCTGGAAATAGGTGGATAATTGTCGGCGTGGACCACCTCACGCGTTACGCGGAGACAGCAGCACTACCCGCAGCAACCGCGAGGGAAGTTGCGTTTTTCATCTTGCGCAACTTTGTTCTTCGCCATGGTGCTCCCCGCAAACTTTTGAGCGACCGGGGGCGTGTTTTCTTGTCTGACGCCATACAAGCGTTACTCGCTCAGTGCAACATGGTTCATAGCCTGACGACAGCATATCACCCGCAGACGAATGGCCTCACAGAACAATTTAATCGCACTCTCGGTGATATGTTGACGATGTACACAGCTTCAGACCAGACTAATTGGGACACTGTCCTTCCATTCGTCACGTATGCGTATAACACCGCTACGCACGCGACAACAGGATTCTCCCCTTTCTTTCTGTTGTACGGACGCGAACCATCGTGCACGCTGGACACTATCCTCCCATACACGCCCGACTCCTCTGAGTACACTGCAATTTCTGATGTTGCCAGGTACGCAGAATATTGCAGACGATTGGCCCGTTCTCTGACAACCGAGGACCAAGGCCACCAGAAGCTACGGCTTGACACCGGCCGACATCTCTCTACTTTCACGACTGGTGCTCTCGTTTGGCTCTGGGTTCCACCGAGCACTCCTGGCCTTTCGTCGAAATTACTGGCACGATACCACGGGCCCTACCGCATTCTCGCCCGTACGTCACCCGTCAATTATGAGATTGAGCCATTGACACAGTCTCATGACTTACGCCGTCGTGGCCGAGAAATTGTGCATGTGAGTCGCCTGAAGCCGTATTACGACCCCGCTATAGTGACTACGCCTTAAGTCGCCAGGTTGGCTACGCTATTCACCGGGGGCCAATGTAGGGAACTATGCGAACGACAACGAAGCAGCATGAAACGGCAAGCCACAGCGTTGGTGCACGCGCGCGACCCGAGCTTGCGTTTGTTTTGTATTTTCGGCCTGTTGGCGTTCCTCGCTCTTCTGGCGTTCCTCGGCCTTCCAGTAGGTCTGTAGGTGAATAAACTGCGTGACAAGAAAGACATCCGGTTGGCTAACCTACACCGGGAGATCAGAGAAGACAAGAAAGATGAGAAAGAGGGAAGAGAAGAAAAAGCGAAGAGTACCAAGAAACTTATGTTCGTAAATACTTTTTCTCAACAAAAACATAAGCACTGTTCACTTGTGCCTCTGACGCCACCTATAGGTGTCAATACATTTACGAATAGCTTACAGCTCCGCAAATAGAGTAGGCGGTGCACAAGTAGTCGCCCCTTTTTCTAAGATGTACGTCATGCTATCGTGAGTTAATTATGTGAGCGATCTACGCTGCAACAGAGATTCTTTATAGCTGCCTTGGGCTCTTGTTATTATCGCTATGTCACTTGTATACAAAAAAAAAATCAGACAACTGAAACCAGTTTCACGCGGATAAAACCAGGGGTCGCTTCGTGACCCAGCGAAGGCGGGCCGCTTATCGGTCAGAGGGAAAAAAAAGAAAAGACTAACGGCCTGGTTTTTATCCCGTTTGCGAGGCGGCAAAAAAAGGCTCGCCCGGGCGCTAATCCCTGCGGCCATTAAGCCTACATAATCCTCCTCCCTTTGTCTAGAATGCGTTTATCTTTCGACGCCAAGAGGGCAACAGCGTGGCCTCTGAAGGGAGTTGTATCGAAAGTGCTGAGTTTAGCGTCTTCAGCGGGGCGTAGAGCTAGGATGCGAGGAGTGAATCGGGTTCGCACTCGGCGCATCGCCCCGGCGCGCCAGTGATTTGCTACGTAAGATCATTGAGAGAATATGCTAAACAGGTGCTTATTTGCGTGGAAGTGGATAACGCACGTGCAAGCGATTCACGATGTCGGCACCATTGCTTGTGGGCAATAAAAGGCTGCCCGCTAGGAGTGACGTGTCATTAAGTCGAACGCCTCAGAGGCCGCATCACACTCGAAAATCGAGTTTCTTTTAAAGGGTTCGTGAAATGGTCGCTTTAAAACGACAATGCGGCACCAACGGCAGCCACATGCGCTAACTGTATCATCAGCCCGATAGACCTGCATAGAAGCATTGCCTATCGAGAAACGCGGAACTCAATGGCATATCGAGCACGCGCAAGAGGCGCTCATCGGCGTCTGCCATACGCGATCCGCGTCCCACAAGGACGCTGCTTAATATGACGTCAGAGTTCAAGTTAGCGCTGATTGCGTATGACAAAGACGCTGATGAGCGTCCCAGTTGCACGCACTCGCAAGTACCAAAAAGTTCCGCGTTCCTCGATAGGCAAAGAATTACTTATGATGACGTCACCTAGTTAGTGCGTGTGGATGCCGGTGGCTTCGCATTGTCGCTTTAGAGGGAGCGTTTCACGACCCCTTTAAGACAACTTTCTGGCGTTGTCGTGATGCCACAAATAGGCGAAATGTCTGACGTCGCTATTACGTCGTCATTGCGTGACAGGATGATGTCATTACTGAAACCTTCAACTGCCACTGATCTTGGAGGCTGCGTAAGAGTATGTTGAGAACGCTTCTGGAGAAGGAAGGTGGGGAGGGGTAATAATTAATGCAATGTCTCAGAAGGAAAAGAAGATCGGCTTTGCTTCATAGCTGTCTTCGGCGAATGCGTAACGAAGCGGAGAAAACTTTTCTGTAGAATCAACGCACAACAATGTTATTCGTTACAGTGAGCACCAAAAAAAAAAAATTGCAGTAGTGCTTCTTTTTCCTAAACAAATGTTCCATGCAAACAAACTCTGCAGGTACAATCTCAATGCACCAATGGGTCTGGTCAAATATTTCCCAAAGGTTCAACATTCACAGTTAAACAAACCTACAGGGAAGTTGTGAGGCCCACCACAAAAACAACGATAACGTTGCTTCTGTTGCCTTGAAGCTACAAAGCGAACGAGAACAAGAAGGTAGTACAGAGGGACACAACAAACATTAATCCTATAGGACAGCTATTGGACCGAGCTCCATAACACTGATAGTAATGTTTTCGTGTCCTCAGTGACACGCAAGAAAAACCACTGGATCGGTGCCCGGTCGACCTGCTCTTTTCACTGTGACCAACAACCGCACATACGTTACCAAGCAGGTCGACAGAACCGCATGATCAAAAAATGGAGAAACCGACTGCAAAAGCGTACGCCGATCACACACACACACAAAAAAAGGCCCAGAGAGTCGAAATGGAGACATACGTGACTGGACGCGACAAGGCGACTCTTTGACGACAATCGGAACGTGATCGAGTGGTTCAAGTAAACTACAACCTAGTCTGTACCGATAATGCTCTCGCATGGCCCCTATGTGAACACCCACGCACAGCGCTTGCGCCACAAGGCGGCGGCCACGCCCACAAGTCTATAGAAAAGCACACACGCGTCCATACGCAGACGGGATTCAGATCGAATAGAAGTTTTCTTCTTTTCAGCGCAGGGTTGCATTGTCGTCTCATGGTTAATGCAACAAGGTTGGTTTGGCGACGCAATGGCGACGACGTCCGGTCGGAATGGCAACTACACGCTAGACTTTTTTTTTTGTCTATCGAGTGGGAATGGCGCGCGACAACTCGTAGGTTCGCAATGCGAACAACGGAACAAGGCGCCGCAAGAGGAATAAGGAGAGCGGATTAGGTGGGCACTTCGATCGCATCGTTCGGGTTTTTCAATTTAGCGGAGGATCGACCTACATCTATAAGAAGATCGAGTGGTAAATATTTATGAGATCAAATGAGCCTATGATGCTGCTAGTGAAAGGTACACCACTACATAGAAACGAAAACTTGGGGTTTCTTCCACTCATTTAAACAACGATGTGATTACGAAGCCCGCCCCAGTCAAGCTACCCCCCCCCCCCAAAAAAAAAAATTAACCACATCGGGTTGTTTAACATGCATCCGAATGCCCCCATCGAAATCAGATCTCTGTGGTGGGGTATCAAACCCGTGACCTTTGATCTTAGGAGTTCGACAGCTTATCCACTGAGCTATAATAGCGGGTCGCTCTGCATGGGTGGATGGGTGTCTCCCAACCAGGTGGTATTTAAATGTCGCGATTTAGTATTAGCTCGCTTAAAATGATTTCAGTGCCATTGACATTTCCATGATAATAAGAACACTTGTGGGAGTTTTACGTTCCAAAACAGCTATGTCATTATGGGGTAAGCCGTAGTTCAGGGTTTCGGCAATTTCGACCTCCTAGGTTTCTTTCTTAAGCCCCTAAAATCTAAGCATGTGGGTCTCAAGCATTTTTGCTCAAAGCCATTCCTTTTGAGGGGCGAAGCTTTTTGAGGCGTGGCTTGTGCATCCCCCGTTGTCGTAGTGCGTAGCCTAGTAGTGCGTAACATACCCGTATACCAGTGCCACATACCCGCCTTCGAGCACATATCCGCATGTCCACATGTTACGAAAAACCTAGCACGGCGTCGTTTTTCGTACGTACTTTCATTTATTCCTTGTATTGTCTGCTGGATGGCGGTACTTGTATACGATAAATATATGATAAAAAGAAGCGAGATGATGGTACTTGAAGTGTTCACTAGATGGACAAATGAACGCGCGGATGGACGAATGGACAGAAAGACAAGCGGACGGAGAGGCAGACAGACACACGGACGCACGGATGGACGCACGAACAGATGCACGAACGGACGAACGAGCGGACGCACGAACAGGCGCACGAAGGGACGGACGAACGAACGGATTGACGGACGCTTCGCCCCACTCATCATCATTCATTCCGTGGATATGCTGTGATTTTCTTCTCCTCATCATTTTATTCCTCTTACTCCTTTCTGAGAGCATGGTAGCAAACCGGATATTTTTTTCTGGTTAACCTCCCTGCCTCTCATTTAATCATAAGGGTCTAGAAAGAAAAAAAAAAGCCAAGGATATAATACAAGCAGATATGCCCTGCCGCGGTGATCTAGTAGGTAATGTACTCGGCTGCTGACCCGCAGGTAGCGAGATCGAATCCCGGCTGCGTTTGCGATGGAGGCGAAAATGCTGTGGGCCTGTGTGCTCAGATTTGGGGGCAAGTTGAAGAACCCCAGGTGGTCGACATTACATGCAAGACAAGGTGTGAACAAGGCTGTCCTGAAAACGTCAGTAACTTGGGTCTACTGTATGAGACATAAATAAATGAATAAATAAATAAATACATAAATAAATACATAAATCCTGACAAGAGTTACGAAGTAACGTTCTGCAATAACGGCCGAAATTTACCCTAAGAAGGAAAGAAGACCAGACTGAAGGAACAGGAGAGAACGGAAAGGCAAGGATGTTGGCCTCTCCTAGGAAGAGTCTCCTAGCAATAGTCTACAAGGAGCTGCACTTCTGCCATGGATAGTTCCTAGCGAATGACCATGTCGTGCGAGTACGAAAGTGTACGCTCTAAAGTCAATGCAGATATTGAACGAGCAGAGTAACGCGAACGTATACCATTTATTGTTAGCGTAGTGACGCTGAATGGCCGTGGATCTCATGCCACGTGACTCTGTTGGTTCTTGCGCAAACCAATGCATCGTTCAGGCTGGGCTTGGTATGCATCCGCGCATTTGAATGGCACTGCGCTCGCACCGAGAGATAGCTCAATGGGATTTGTTCGGGAAACCGGAACACGTTCATCCGTTGGATGCTCGTCAGGGTCAGCGTAGTCACGAAATATAAAGAAACGAAGGCGGGATGAATGTCTAAGTGCGTTATTCTCTGGTGCACCTTTTCGAAAGAAGAAGGAGAAGAAAGGCAGCACGATAAACTCCTCCCGCTGCTTCCGCAGTGTTTGAAGACGCCTTGCACGTATCCTTATTGCAAAGGTCAGTACATTGTTCGCCATATACACCAGAGACGAGCTTGGTCAGTCGGCCTGTTCTTGTCGCTTCTTTACTGTTTTACGTGTGGTATATATGGCTTTCGAAAAGTTTGTCATTCTGGTAATTCAAGTGGACCATGCTTCACTTTCCCTTCTGAACACCCTAACGCAGACGCCAGCGTTGATAGGTAAACAACAACATCCACTCTTTACACTTTTCTCGTACCTTTATGCTTAACGGGCTCCCTTTAAAACACAACACACAAATCGCTGAGAAGTAGTTGTTGCTGATGAATTTCGGTTGTTTTCTGTGCATTCTTCTTGTTGCTGCGAAAAGTGAACACCGCTTTGTGTAGTGCGCTCATTGTGTGGCAATAAACGTGACGTGTGGTAGAGGATTGGTTTTTTTCTGTTTGTGCGTTTGGTCGTGCAATGTAAACACAATGCGAAAGTGACCCATGAAAACAAACAGAAGGAATTACAATCAAAAGGGAAGAGCTAGGGAACGGAAACAATAACAAGGCAAACCTTGAGTGCATCGATACCCACCCCCTCCACTCCTCCGAGCGGGGGTGCGCACATCGAGGCACCCTATAGGCAAACCATTCATGCCTGGTTTGCTACGTTGTGGTGGGGTATGGAGATGCGTTGTGTTGGTAGAGGGATGCATACACAAACACTAACAAATATATAAAAGCATTGAAAAATTCCTCACGCAACATTGGCGGCTCATTCGTGTTTACTCGCAGAGTCATTAAAGATATCTCGGGTTGTACATCCCAAAATCACGATATGATTATGAGAACGCCGTAGTAGAAGGCACCGAAAACTTTGACCATTTGGTGCTCTTTGACGTGCTCTTACACCGCACAGCACGCCGACTTTCTACCCTTTTGTTTCCTCTGAAATGCGGCCGCCAAGACCAGGATCAAACGCGTGACTTTTGTGGCAGCAGCCGATCAGCTTAACCATAGGCTTTCCTAACGTTAATTAGAGGAGACTCCAGCACTGCCATCGTTCAGCCACGATGGGACTGATTGGTAGTGCACAATTTTGCCTAGCACTTGCACTTGTTGCAGCTTGGAAATCACTTGTGGCTTTGTTTTTTGCTGTATTTTGGTTTTGTTTCAAACAAAATAATGTATCATTGGGAACTTTGTGACACAGCTTGATTTGTTGCGGCTAAAGTGTTGAAGTGGGAAAGTGCATCTGCTGAACATTTACCGATTGTCATCTCGTGACAAAACAGCTCCGGGCCATGCCAAGCCAAATGGAGCCGAAATAATGAAGATTAGACGAATCCGTTTACTACCCTTCAATCTCATGCTGGCTGAAGTGCCGCGCGTTGCAGCTCCCATAGAGCGCTAGAGTTCCCCCTCACGTGTTTATAGAAAACTGTATGACCTTAGCCACTGATCCACCATGGCGGGCTTCATTGTTGTCTTGAAAAATAGTAAAAACGCTATCGCATAAAAAAAGAAAGATAGATGGATAGAAAGAAGAGAAGAAAAGAAGCCGAGAAAAAAGAAAAAAGAAAGATAAATAGAAAAAAAGAAATCAAGGAAGAAAAAACGAAAAGAAAGAGAGAGATAATCGTAGCAAGAGTGTATGCCATAAAAATGGTTGATTGGGCGAGCTCGTGATTCATGATGGTTTGAAATACGAGTGCGATACGTAGACAGGAACAGGATTGAATATACAGGAAGGTATATACCAGTTGTGGTTAAGCTTGATACTGAGCTATGATCTCCCGGGGGTTAAAACAAAGTCAAACATTTTCTTTATTTGTTTCAAGCTTTAACTAACAGTTGATTCTTTTCTCCGTGCTTCGTTTTCGCAACTTAGCATACAGTCTAAAAAAAGTGACTGATAATGACCAAGTAAAAGTTATTTAGTACGACAGTGGAATCTGAACCATATTCATATAGAAACAACTAGACACCCTCTCTGGAGTATTAAGAAACGCCGAGAGAGGTGTCATCCACGTTTCCGAGCTTTAACACAGATTACAAAGGCATAAAGTCTAATGAATCATAATACATTCGAATTTGGGCTGTTAGGCTGGCGCAGTGCCGATAGTCATGAGACTGATATGACTCCAGCTTAACGACAAAAGAGATAATCTTGGCTGATGAAAGAAATATGGAAAGAATGCTCTCATTTGCGGGATTGGTCGTCTGGTTTTCGCCTTGCGGGCGTTGAAAAGTCTTGAAGTTGTCCAAGGCAGAACACTGCAAATAACGAACAGCAAGAAGAAAAAGCAAGCAGTGACTCGAGCTCCCCAGGCTTTCTCTTCTTCATTCTCATTTGCAGTTCATGCAGAGGCAAGAATTAAAGCTCCTAAGCTGGATTTCCCCTTCCTAATGAGAAAACAATCGCGAAGTTTGCGCCCCGAGGACAAGCTAGCTTTCATATTATAGATTCTCATTACCACGGCACCCCAGTTATTAGCTGCACGCTAACGAACTGCTAAACTGAAACTAACGGGAGGGTTTTAATGCGAATTTTTTCTATTGTGAAATGTCAGCACATTAGAGGTGCTTCTTTCTGTGGAATCCTGAGACAGCATTCTAGATTCATATAGGTTTAAAGTATTTCACAATGAGCAACGTACGCCATTTATTCAAATCGTTAATTAACATTGCAAATGTAAGCTAGAACACCGAATGAAGCTCGTTAGCTCCAGTATTTTAGGAATACAATGACGTAATAATATTATATTTGTGTTGCATACATAACAAAGACACCATCATCATCATCATCATCATCATCATCATAACTATATACACTGCAGGACAAAGGCCTCTTCCATGTTCCACCAGTCAACTTGGTCCTGCGCTTGCTGCTGCCACTTTATACCGGCAAACTTCTTAATCTCATCTGCCCACATAACCTCTGTCTGCCCCTAACCCGCTTGCCTTCCCTAGGAATCCAGTTAGTTACCCTTAATGACCAGCGGTTATCCTGTCTACGTGCTACATGCCCGGCTCATGTCCATTTCCTCTTCTTGATTTGAACTATGATATCCTTAACCCCGGTTTGTTCCCTAACCCACTTGCTTGTCTCTCAGATAAGTGTAGATGAATATACAGACGATAACATCATCGTACAACTTACGATGTTTCGTTGAATAAAGGGTAATTAGTGATTAAGATGCGTCACAATTTCGTCCACTACAAGCTTGACACTACGCTCATGATCAACTAAAGAGTGAAGTGATACGTTTTGCACTGCTTATAAAAAATAACAACAAACAATAACGGAAAGCGTATTAGATCAGCCGGCTTATGACTGAACACTTAGAGGCTCTACTTATGTTAGCTTGTCTAAAAGAAAGAGACCACTCCATTATTTAACTACACATTGGAATGGCCACCATTCATTAAGCAAGTTAAACCTAACTTGATATCTCTTTTTATAAAACATGAGGGTCTGCAATAATACACCGCTTCAATAGTACAATCTTTTAAAAGGTATAAGTTACAGGAATGTTGGCTCACTGGCATGTCCCGACAAAAATCATTCGGCTCCTGCCGTTGTAGTAGAAGTGCATCAGAACCAAAGGCAGTTGATCATGCTGCCGCTAATGTTAATTTGTGCAGGCTGTATTTCCTTATCCTATTCTCCAGTATTAGTGAGAGCTAATGGATGGACACCCAATGTTCCATAATGATTGCATAAACACGGCATTCCTTAACTTCTTTGCAGGGCCACATTATATATAACTACGTAATCATGTTGTGAAACTTACAAGTTTGCGTCCCTATTTTGTTTTTTGTCTCACTGCAGCCCTGTAACGTCAAGCAATGCATATGAGTGGGTGTACTTGTTTTGTAAACATTTTTGCGGTGGTGTGCCTTCAGTGTACACGGTACGTAGTACGCGTAGGCGTAGACATTCACTAGCGCGCACGCTTGACTGAGAACATTCATAGTGGAGGGTCTAATGCAATAAAAGCGTTAGGCTTCGAATTCACTGCAGTGTTTCTTCCTAGATCATGCAACATTCTTTTTCTAGGGATAACAACGTCAACCCACCACGTTCAATTATGCACACGCAAAAGCAAGCACTCATCGCAGAGAGCCCTTCCTCCACCTTCCCCACCCAACGTCACCCATTCGCCTATAACGAGTGTCTGGAAGGCTCCACCAAGAATTCTAGGCTATCCATCATTTCAGAAAGTGCCTCGCGAGAAAAAGCGACAAAAGAAAAACACCGAGGAAAGACACCAGAACAGCAAATGAATACAGCACACGCACAAAACTTCCACAAGAATGCGAATAGTGTTTCCGCATAGTTAAAAACAAACGAGTCTAAAGATCTGCACTCCTGATCCCTCGTTCTAAGCCTCCTCTGGTGAACATGCGTGTGCATGCGCGTTTGTGTGTGAGTGCTTCAATATTACGATTGCTAGTTGACTGGCTCCATCTTTTTTTTCTCAAATGTTTGTAACCTCCTTTGGTAGATGGGGAAGAAGAGCCGGAACAGTTCTTGCCACTGACGTAGAAAGGCGGGGCGAGTCTGGGTGGATCCAGCGAAGAAAAAGTAACCGCGAAACAAAAGGCTCGAGAAGGGAAGGCGGGTGGGAACTGGAACGGATAATGCCCGGCCAGAGAAACCATTGCCCCGAGAAATCGTGGTTCCGGAACCATTCCTCAGGATCGCGCCTGTAAGCGTCGGGTTCCGCTCCCGCCCGCACAGCAGGGCAAACGGTAGTTCGAGCACGAAAGGGACGAAGCTCCATCGCTAGTTTGCTTTCGGAATTCCACGCCCATTTTTTAGATTTTGTTATGGCTCAAAGCCAGCTAGCAGGAAAGCTTAGACCAAAAGGGTGTTTCTAATGAAAAGAGAAGCAGTATGGTTTATTCGTGTGTTTACAACGCCTCTGACATGTGGTAGAGTTCTACACGCTACAGTGAAATCACTGTCAGTTTCTCCCACACCGTTTTTTTTCTTTTCCCTCTCTTCCCTCTTTCTCGCCTTTCTTGTCCCCTTCCCTAATCCCCTAGTGTAGGGTAGCCAACCGGATGTCTTTCTGGTTAACCTCCCTGCCTTCTCCCTTTTGTTGCTTCCTCCTCCTCCTACAACTTTGGGCTCAGCAAGTTAGTGGAGGACTTTCGAATCAGCGATTCCTTGTAATTAGAACATTAGGAAACACAGCCGAAGAGAAACACGTTGATTGAAGCGACGTTTGCGGTTCAGGTTGACATGGTAATCGCTCAACAGAAGCATCAATTTCGCCTGTGTATTCCTCATAAGCAATACGTGCACGTATATTGTATAAGCCACACCCATCAACCGGCTGGCTTCACTGCAACACGTGCTGCGTTGTGGCGATGCGCGCGGCCCGCTCGTGCGCTTTGAAAATTGGTGCCGGAGTAGGGGCCCCTAACTTGGGAGAGGACTAGTGCGCAGTGCGGCCGGCGGTGTGATATGGTTGTCACGTGTCACGCCGGCGGGCAAAATTGACAGTGGCCCGTGAACGGTACGGTGTTACATTTCGTTGTTTAAATGAACACGAAAGAGGCAGAAACTTTTGTATCTTAAAAATTAGAATTACACATTACAAAAAAAACAAAAAAAAAACAGCTCTCTCACAACGAGCATATGCTTCGGTAAAATCAAGAGGCGCCAACCAACCACAGCGAAAACACTTTAAAACCGATCAGACGCTCCGGCTGCTGCGTCGGATGAGTTTGAAAATATGACCACATTTTCGCAGTTCGTATTTTCGTCTTCATTGTGAACAATATTGTCGAGCGGAAGCCAAAACATCTTGCTTGTTTTGAAGTTGTGCTTTTGTTGTCGTCAGCGTCTCTCGACTTTTACAATATCTTTTTCCAACCAGACGTGTTTGCCTCCAACCTTGCATTTTAGAACATTGTTTTCAAGCGACAAAACGCGCTAAATGACGCCATCTTGCAACCCGCACCAAACGCCGTGACGTCATAAATTTTGGAGACATCAACTGGGTCATATGTTGTTCCTAATTGGCAAAAATTGAATGGGGTACATTGTACTTTGAAGGGACCATAACTTTACCACACAAAGTTCCATGGATAAAGGGAGAAAAGAACAGGAATGGCACGAAGGTTAAAGTACTGGCTCCATTGGCTACAGCTGCATTATAGGTGAAGGAAAAGGAGAATAACAGAAAGAAAATCATGGAAAAGAAAGAACAAAAGGAAAAAAAAGACGGACGAACAATTAGCTTGAAACAACTCGAAATGAACTCATGCTGTTTTTTCACACGTGCTCGTGACGTCCGGTGGTTCTCAAAAAGCACAAAAGAGCTTTCTTGACCAAATTCCAGGAAATATTGTTCATCCATTGCAGCAAAGCAAAAGAAAGGAAAGAAAAATTGACCTTCGAAATCTCCATGCTTCCTGCGACGAATTTCAAAGGGAAACTTGAAAATGAAACTTTGACCGTGTTTTTCTAATCTAATAATGAACGTATCACCACGAAAATTACAGTGCTATAGAGTTATCAGATGACAGTCTATAAATGTACACTGGTTCATTGCTTCAGTGTAATGCCTATTTGGGTCTTTTCGATGTGTTGACTAATAAATGCGAGTTTCGAGCGATCTCGAAACACCTTCCTTTAGCATATGACATGAAGCCATTTTCAAATTTAATGCTCAGCTGGCCACTTTATGGTTATCCACTGGTTAGTATAGCGAAAAGGGGGCAGAAATATTTAGTTAAATAATGTAAGCCAAAAGCTTAAAATTTATTTCGTCCTTTTCCGCAGTAATTTGCAGGGCTATTTTTTTTTTCGGATGTGCCTTTACGTCATTTGCCCCATCTCGTTCAGAGATGGTGTTGCGACTACTCAGCCGAATGAAAGCAAAAAGTGTGTCCTAGCTTCTTGGTGTTCCTGAAATTTTTTGCATGTCTCGAAATCAAGTCCCTAACATAGCTATTGAGCATGATCTGCCTATCTGAGTGCACCTGATACCAGGAAAGGATGTTTGAACAAGGAGGAGGACAAAAAAATTCACAGCATATCCACAGTGTGAATGAGGATGAGACGAGTGAAGCATTCGTACGTGTGTCTATCAGTGCGTCTGTCCATTCAGCCATTTGTCCACCCGTTCGTCCATGCATTCGTTCATCCACGCATCCATCCGTTAACTAGCAATTTAATTCGTTCGTCCATTCATCTGTCCGTCCGTCTGTATGTCTGCATGTCAGTGTGTTTGTCGGTTTGTCTGTCCACTTGTGTCTCTGTCTGTCCATTTGTCTCTCTGTCCGGCGACGAGCACGAGCCGCCGCAGCCTTTCGCACCTGCCGCTCCACTTCATCCATGCCCGACACGTGCGGCGACGATACAGCAGATTGAAAAAAACACCCTGTCCCCGCCCGCCCAAGCGCAGCCCGCGCAGCTGCCAATCGAAGAGTAGCGGCACAGCGCCCTATAGAATATCCTAACTCAACTGCAGTTTGCATGTAGATAGATGGATGGATGGATGGATATGGCTCTACCCTTTAGATCGGGCGGTGGCTAGCACCACCAAGCCGTAATACCTAATGAACCCAAAACTATATTTATTTTTTTCCTTAAAAAGTGAGTTTGAGGATTCGTACTTTGCAGTGAAGAGTTTAATTTTCACTCGTGCCTTGACTTTAGCCACCAATCAGATAACCTCCTTCTAGTTAAGTCTACTTGCTTAAAGTCTATTTTGCCCTCCCGGTCCCTAAACCCCAGTGCTTTGAAAAACTCTGCGCCATCATCCTGAACTATAGAGTGAAGCCCTTTACAGAACATCATCAAGTGTTCAGCAGTTTCTTCTTCCTCTCCACACGCACTGCATACTGTGTCTACCCCTTCGTATTTGGCCCGATATGTCTTGGTTCGCAGTACTCCCGTCCTTGCCTCAAACAGTAGAGAACTACCCCGAGTATTATCATAGATCCTTTCCTTGGCAATTTCCTGCTTAAAAGTTCGATAGATCTCTAGTGCGGACTTCTTAATCATGCCCATTTTCCACATGTCAGTCTCCGTTTCCTACACTTTCTTCTTAGCCGATAGTTCTTTTTGGTTTGGCCACCTGCTGTTTTCTAAGTATTTACCAGTCAACTTCATGGTTCGCTTCCTCCATTTTGTATCGACATTCTTCATGTACAAGTAGCTGAAAATCTTCCTAGCCCAACGCTTCCCCTTCATTTCTCTCAATCGCTTCTCAAATTTTTTTTTATCTTGCTGCTAGCTTCCCTGCCCTCAAATGATGTCCATCCCATATCACCTTGTACTCCCTGATTTGGTGTATTCCCGTGAGCTCCTAAAGCAAGCCTACCTATTCCACGTTGCTTAATTTCTAATCTTGCTTGAACTTCTGATCTCATGCACAAGACCGCATTGCCGAACGTCAGCCCAGGAACCATGACCCCTTTCCATATTCCTCTCACAACATCATACCTATTGTAATTCCACAGTGCCCTATTTTTCATCACTGCTGCATTCCTGTTACCTTTAGTCGTCACGTATATTTCGTGTTCCCTCAGATACTCGGTCCCATTGCTTATCCATACGCCCAGATATTTGTATTTATCTGTTATCTCTAGCGTGACCTCCTGTATCCTAAGCTCACTACCTTCGTTGTCCTTGAAAATAATGACTGCTGATTTTTCCTTACTGAATCTAAAATCTAACCTATCTCCCTCATTACCGCAGATGTCCATCAATCTCTGCAAATCTTCCTTGTTGTTGGCCATTAGCACTATATCATCTGCCTACAATAATGCTGGTAGTGCCTGATCAATAAGTTTTCCTTGTTTGACTAAAGAGAGGTTGAAGCCCAGCCCACTTTCCTCTAATTTTGCCTCTAATCCTAGTAGGTACTTCTACAATGTACTTCTATGACACAGGAATGTACTTCTATGACACAGCGCCATCTATGATACTATTCGGGAGACATTGCTGGTTACGCCTGACAAGAAGAAGACAGGAAGGTCCACCAGACGAGCGTCCGGCTTGCTATCCTACTCTGGGGGAAGGGGATTCAGGGGTGAAAAGATAGAGAGATAGAAAAAAAGGAACATGCAAAAAGACACACGTGAGCTTAAACTAGACTGTTGCGTGTAGTAGTTGTGGACACAGGACTTCAAACGAATCACGTTCCTCTATAGGTCGCCGGGTCATGGTGCCTACCAAAAGCTTGCAGGTACTGGACATAGAACATCCAGTACCTGGTGTACAGACTCGGTGTGTGATGATTTCAGTCTACCAATGAACACTTGATGTTTGTCGAACAGAGATTGGAGAACTATCAAGATTGGCTTGTCTGAAAGAAATCAGTATGCTATGAACAGTACCAAGAAGTAGGAAATGTGCGTCTAAAAAGTGGTTGCGTCATCTCAGTATTATACCGTCTTATACACTACCACTTTCTGGCTAACTATCACTTTTCTACGAATAGGCGCAAGTGACGTCATCTAAAGCCAGTAACATCAGCAACAGAAAGTTAAGAGAAGCGACACCTATTCATTTAGCGGTTTATAAACATAAGATTTATGCCGCCTCTTGACAGGTAAGAGGAATAATTAGCAATGACGTTACGAATATTCAAAACCTCAAATAATTAAATTGTCTATTTTTTTCATTTTCCTCAACTTTTTGTGGTTGTTGCGGAATATAATCAATCCTTTCAAAAACTAAGCAGCAGTTGGTACTTTATTTATTCTCTATCCTTTCAACATTATGTTAATAATGAAAAAGTGTCATCAACAAACACGGCTGCTAATATTCAGGTGCACATCGAGCCATACTTCGTTACACCAGAAGCCTGTAATAGCGAATGTAAACAATGAATGCCCATTCCAACAGTCATCTTCTGAATTGTTTAGACGGTATGAAAAATTTACGGAATGCCCAACTTGATTTGTCAAAGACCCCCCCAAGCACTCCGTACAATTGGTTAACCAGCAAAAACTTAAACGTGCGGCCTCGGTGTTTAGAAGTGAGGTCAAACTGACGGTGCACTGAAGCTTTTCACAATTATTGGTTACATGTTCGTGCTTTTTAATGAGGTTAGACACATTTCTCGTTTGTGTTTACCATGGTGTTCATTTCACATGGCACACATTGTGTCTCGCATCACCATGGCCACGGAGAAGTGTAATGAGCGGTTAAAAGTGTTTCGCAATGCGTTAGTCACAGTTGTTGTTCTCGACAAACAGGTAGTTACAGACATCACAGCTGAAGCCTAACTGCCGCTGAATAAGCTTCTAGCGAAAGCAGGTGGTCGTTCCGGCTAACGTGCTCCCGTAAACTCACATTAGATAGTTTTAGTACTGCGTAATGGTGCTACGTACGTATCACGCAAGCACCTTGCGTTACGTGGCGTCGTTTGCCACTAATCGGCTTTTAGTACGCCGTAGTACCCGCGTACGTAACGAGCGTAAAGCGTGTTGTGTCATCTGGTAGATCAGAATAGAAGCACGTGTTGTTGACAGCCAATGTGAGCCAATCCAAGTGTTATAGCCAGATTATGGCCATATTTTAAGCCACAGAGCCGGTCGGTGCTTGCCTTCGATGGCGCCATTTTGCAAAACGAAGTCTCGCGCTGTCGCGAACTTGTTCGAGAGCGGCGCGATCACCTCATACGTACGCACGCACGCATCTCATGCGTGCGTACGTAGCGGCTGCGTACGTAACGCGATACGTGCGCGTTGCGGACTGCGCATGCGCACTACGCAAAACGTGGCGTCCTTACGCACGCAACGCTGCTACGTACGCAGCGTACGCAGTACTAAAACTCTCTATTGACGCTGTCGCGCCTGCAACGGTGCTACATATAGTTCGACGCGGTTACAGTGCAGCGCGGCGTTGTGGCGGGCGTTTGACATCGCGAGCTAACTGGGCTGTGTGGTTTGCAGAATCTGCCCCCGCCACTGATTCTTGCATTCTAGTTCATGGTTTAGCGCGGCTTGGAAGGCTGCCGGATGATCGGTATGCAGCTGCTGCCGGCACTCGACCTCCCAGGCCTCTTTTTGTGCCCGGACTGCGCAATCAGCCCGGCGAACGCAAGCTCTCTATCGTTTCCACTGTCAAGGTTCTTCTATAGAGTTGTCCGTGGCATAACCATGGTGGAGGTTTAATGAGAAACTCATGCGTGCGTGCTCGGCGTCACGGCTGCGACGAGAGGGATGACGTCACTCGCAACGCAGCCAATGGCGCGCGCGCTTGGTTGCGACGCTGAGAATGACGTAACAGGTAGTACCACCAATGGAGACCGCTCGTGACACCGATGCCGAACATTTTTTTTCTTCTAGACATACACAGAATTCGATGTAAAAAGTAGACAAAAAAATAGCTTGCTGATGACTGGCAACGAACCTGCAACCTTCGTATAAGGCATTCGATGATCTGCGAACTGACCATCAGTGTAAGGCTCCTATACCCATAAACTTTATCGGGTTCGTATGCGTATTTAAACGTGGGGCTGTCAGTCAGTGCCGCTAGTGGCCACTACTTGATGTACTTTAGTACGTACCCTTGTTTTGACCATGATGCTCTTAGTTTATTTGGGCAAGAGGGCATTGATAACACTAAGTTGCACACAAAAGAGGTGAATGGGGAAGAAAGAGTACTGAACAGTCGGGTTGCCGTTCGCTTTTTGCAATCGCATCGTGGCTCTACGACGAGCGATATTAGTCAACGATCCCGCTAGTCAACCTCGAATGGCAGTGGAAAACGCCTGCTTTTTTCACGCCGTACTCCATCGCAAGCAACGCACGCAACCAGCGAGGCGAAACACGTGCGACGTCCAAACAAAAGGGACGCTCCGTTTGCATGTCGCCGCGTCGACAGATAAGGATGCCTTTGGCTGCCTGCCATACGCGTGGCCTGGGAGCGCGTTCAATGGGATCGTTAAGAGTGAGCAAAGGCGCGAGAAGGAAGAAAGGCGAGGAAGGCGGCTGTGGGTGTACAGGCGGGGTAATGCCGAGGCGCCAGCGCAAACGGCCTGCGATATTTCTTGTGCGAGAATCGAGTCGGAATCGAAGAGACGCACCCATCCAGCCGCTGCGGCAGCTTGGTAACAATGGTGTCCCATTGCTCGTTTCAAGGTCACGGGTGCAAGGCCTTGCAAGCGAGGGTGCTCCATGGAGCTTTAATGAAAATCAAAATGTCCGAGAAGCGATAATAATATTAATAACATTTATCAATATGAGTGTTGAGCTTTTAGTGTAAAAAACCATCATATGATCAGGAGGGACACCGTAATAGAGGGCTCCGAAAATGTTGACCATCTGTTCCTCTTTGTCGCATTTCGCCTTCGTTGAAATGTGACCGCCGCGATGGGAATTGAGCCCGAGACCTTCCCGAGCGCCGTAACCACTACATTTTCGCGGCTGTCTATAGGACAAGCGAAGAGAGGTAAATATTCTAAGCGTGCAAAACGTATCTGATACTTTCATTGATATGTGGGGTTTAACGTCCCAAAACCACCACATGATTATGAGAGACCCCGTAGTGGAGGGCTCCGGAAATTTTGATCACCTGGGGTTCTTTAACGTGCACCGTATCCGATACTTTAAAACAGCACTTTCACATCGCTACTACTTGGACACACTTTTGTGGTTGGAGCTCTATTACACTGCCCTGTGGTTCAAATGACCATGGGATCGGGTCTCCCACGATGGGACGAAGGGATGTAGTTTCAGCGCTGCCTCGTAGCCCTGCAGGATTACCCAGAGCTCGCAAATAAGAAAAATTGCAATAGAACTTTTTGAAATTAAAAAAAAAAAAACTCACGGGGTCTCTAATGCACCTGCCTAAATTGACAACAAGGCGAAATCCCTCATCCATTTATTCTTAACAAATGCGTTGACAAACCCTCTCCTAAACAAAGAGTTCCTATTTATACACTAGAGGGAACTCTGGCGCTAGGGTCTATGGAATCTGCAACAACGCGTGGCGCTTCAGCGAGCATAGAAATTATGGTTAGTACATATATTTGCCTAATCTTCACACTTAACGTTCCATTTGGCTTCATATGGCTTAATTGAAGCTGCTTTGTCACGAAACAACAATCGGCAAATGTTCAGCAATTAAGCTTCACAAGCTGTATCTTTTAGACTTACCATTTCAAATCGGGTCCCAATGTTCAAAAAGAGTTTTTTCTCTCCTTTGAAACAAAACACAAACGCAGCAATATACGAAACCACAAGTGCGATTCAAGATGTGGAATTACAAAGACTAGGTGAATGCATATACTATACCTATAATCCCTGTGGTCGCTGAACGATAGTTGCTGTCTGAGACGCACCTGGTTTGGAGATGCCCCAGCTCAGGGCCCACCAAGCGACAGCTGTTGATGACGTAATAATGAAATCACAATGCCGTCGCAATTATTTGCGATCTGAGACGTCAAAATGACGTAATTTAAGTCGTCTTCACCGGATGAGTGTTTGCATCACTCGTATAGGCACCGACGGTAGGTTTCTGAGTTTTACGGGGCACTTATGGCTTTTTTTTTATCTTTTTCACCATATTATAATTACAACGCATAACTCAGCAAAGAATAAAGCATTAATTTTGAATAGATTGTCAAAAGAGTAGCCTGCTCTCGCGGGCTCCGGTCATCCATCGCAGAGGATGCGAAATACGCCGCCTGATTTTCTTTGTCGCCCTTGCACAGACATTGACGTGGTGTGTTTTTGTGAAGCAAAAATGTTTCAAAGCCAACGCCCATCCTTTTTTCTTTCTGTGTACTATTCGGGGCTAAGCGCTTCAGATACCTAGCATAAATAAAAAAAAAGTTTAGCCACCTGGTAAGGTAAAGTAACCTAATAAGCATAGTTGGTTCTATGAACTACAACTGTCCTATTAGCGAATTGAAATGTGTTGTGTTAGTGTAAAGATGTTTTCAAAATAGATATTTTCGTTGCACGCAGTTCGTGTAAGTCGGTACTTACACGAACTTACACTAAACGCTTTAAGTTCAAATATCTGTCACCCAATGTGTAAGAGCTCGGTGCCATAAAAAAAAAAAAAATGAATGGAGTGGAGTCAAGGGTCAAAACAGACAAAAAACGAAAAGCAGCGGGAACAACTAGAGGAGGAGAACGCACCGTTCTTCTCGGAGTTTCCGACTTCGCCCGATCAGTTGGTCTGCTGGGAGAGACACTAATGAGCGGTCGTACGAACTTCGTGCCCATTGTTTCCAACCCGGTGAGCAGTCCTGGCACCACTCATTAAGACGCTCAATTAGAGAGAGAGCGATGCAGGTGCAATCAAAGACGTGTGATACGGGGTCGGGCACAGAACACGTTAGACTTCCCGAAGGAAGAAAGATAGAACAGAGAAAAGCAGAAACGGAGATTTACCTCTGGGGCGTAACAGAGGCCATCTGGCATGACAGGCCATCGAGTCTTGCCCGGGAGCGAAAAAAGACGCGGATACAGAGAAGAATGGCGTCGTTAGAAGGAAACGAGCTCGTGTAGCAGTGAGAGAGGTACTTGGCTGCCCGTGTGTATTGCAGGGAAAGCTGCACGCTAACCGAGCCACTCATGTGCCACTTTACGTTTGTTGCTTGGAACATCAGAATAGATACCGAAAAAAGGGAAGCGAGGAACAAGCGAGGAAGTGAAAGAGAGAATAAGAGGCTCGAAGAAGAAATGGCTGAACTGTTAAGTAAAGAACAGTAAGTGAGAGATGCAGGGAATATTAAGAGTAACGAGGAATTAAGAAAAAAATCAAGAAAAAACGAATATGGTCGTGCAGAGGAGAGCCAGCATCATAGGGGTGCTCATTGGGCACTTTCTTGACAGTGGAAAAAATTATAAAACTTTTCTGAGTAACTTCTGACAGTAAACTGATAATCGAGCTGTTGGGTGAGGACTATTGGAAATCTTAAAGCACATTATTTAACGAATGAGCGATGAGGCGAAAGAGGCGGAGATAGGGATTAGGTATAATAAAATCCCGAGCGAGAACAAGAAGATGGGTAACGAGATCTTGAAGAGTTCTACGTAACAAAAGCGTTTTGATATAACTGTGACCTTTCTAGCCATACTTATACAACTTTTTGTAGAGGGGGGAAGAGAGCGTAATAAATGATTCCACTTATTCATCGACTTAATGTGTTCAGGCTTAGATTGGCTGGCTTTAAATGATATAAAAGCTTCGTACGTTATCACTGAACTTTCCGTATGATAAAATTATTGTTTTAAAGGCTTTCGAGACAGCTCTTATAAGACAGTCAAATATGTAATACTAGGCTAGGACGCATTTTAAAAGGGTATTAAAAGGTGTTAGGTATTCTTTATTTCCATATTAGCACCAAAATTGATTAGTTATAGCGTAGCTAGGTAGAAAATGCTATGCTATTCAACATAATTATCTTGAGAATAAATTCATTCTCTCTATTTCGGCACAGACAAAATTACAAAAGACCGTCTGCGAAACGATCGTTGGCCGGTACTATGCAATAAAATGCCTTTGCGTCAGATATCGATTACTAATAATTTAATTTATCACAATTCCGCTATAATTGAGAAGTTTAATAGAATGTAGAAGACGTAGAGAAAACGAAGTCATGGTCGCGTGTTGAGGACTGCAAAATGTGTTATGCAATGTGACAACAAGTGTGCTTTGTAACAGACTGCCTTGTTGGTGAAAAGAATAGAAGTCGTCTTATAGCATACTGTGCAATTAGGCCGCCCACCTGTGTTATAACAAAAATCCACACTCACACAACAAAAGCTGGATGAGTGGCCTTTCAGAGCCTTTTTTTTTAAACACTCTTTGGGTAGCTGCTGCAAGCACACTTTCAGGGTACCTATTACATCATTAATCATTGTGCATTAGGCAGGCATTCACTATTCCATTTCTCGTTATTCTTTGGAGAAGCGTGGTACCTGCGGCACACTTTCAAGAAGGTTTGAGCAACTTTTTTTGTACCGTGGCTGGCGAAAAAATAATGCCAGAAGCTTTTGTAATCCCCAAAATCCCCCTAAATGGTTATGCGCCACTGTTATTAGGTTATTAGCGTTCGACGACCCATTCGCCGCACGACTTGCATTATGGGACACCTGGTTACTCCTTTGCTATTTTACAATGTTTTATAACTAATATTAACGCAATTTCTTTCCCGACACCAACCCGGCTTAAGGCCAGTTTGCAAAAGAACTCGAAGCACAGGCGTAGCTCAGTGGTAGAATACCGGGCTGGCACACAGGGAACTCGGGTTCGAATCTCATTGTGTCGTTGTGTTTTTATTTACTGAGATTTTTAATGTATGCATTAGTAGTTATGGACATTGGTGGTGGCGGACAACAACAGCGCCACACGCAACCCTTATTGGGATCTCATAACAGCTTTCGCTGTGATAAACAAATATCCCTTAGGCATCCATCTAACCTTACTCGAAGACACGATGTAATGACACAGGTCCTGATTGTGGTCACTGTGGGTTGCCAGAAACGCTCGAACATATATTTTGCGATTGTCCAGCATATGCAAGCGAACTTCAGCAACTGATATCTTTGATTGGCCGATATATTAGTCGACCATTAACCGATGAGGTTGTGTTAGGTCCTTGGCTTGACGCCAGCCGCACACATGTGGTTATACGAGCCGTCATCGCTTTCTTAGAAGCCACTGAACTGGATGCACGTCTGTAGAGTTACCCAGCCTAATAAGAACATATCATCTCTCTACCTTACCAATGCCATCGGTCATACCATGCTGAATGCGCCGGTTCTCATCTGATCACCGAAGCTAAGCAGCATTGGGCTCGGTCAGTACATGGGAGGGAGACCACCTGGGAACACCGAGTGCTGATGGCACCTTGCCCCGCCGCGGTGGTCTAGTGGCTAAGGTACTCGGCTGCTGACCCGCAGGTCACGGGATCAAATCCCGGCTGTGGTGGCTGCATTTCCGATGGAGGCGGAAATGTTGTAGGCCCGTGTACTCAGATTTGGGTGCACGTTAAAGAACCCCAGGTGGTCAAAATTTCCGGAGCGCTCCACTACGGCGTCTCTCATAATCATATAGTGGTTTTGGGACGTGAAACCCCACAAATCAATCAATCATCCCGCTGTTCCATGGAACCGCGAGTCATAACACCTCAAATAACCTGGTTGCGCCCTGCCTCCAAGATTGTAGGTATCTCGCCTGGTTTCGCACAGCGACCTCTGTGATGAGCGCGCTTTCGGTAAAGCAATAATGTCACGCGATGGCGTCATCATGCGACGTCACAATATATATGGCGACTTTTTAAGGCTTTTCGCCTTAAAAAGCTACAAATCGAGTCGTTCCTATGGAACTCATAAACGAGAAGTCGCAAACCTACTGTACAATGAAAACCACAGGACTTTGGCCGCAACCGATATTGGTTGCTGTAGATGATGGCAACAGGGTAAATAGATGTCGCAGGTTCATTGAGTAATTTTAGGTTTGCTTACGTGTAGTTTTTTATTTGCTTGCTGATTAACGCTGATGTGTTCTCTTTATCTTTTTTCAGGTAAGCAATCCTCCTGAATTACCCCTTTAGGTAAGCGATTCTTCAGTGTTTGGTGTCTGCTTAGAATACGTTGACTATGATTGTCTGTTTCTAAATTAATAAAACTACCTCCTGCGTCGTTAGGTAAATGAGGTGATAAATAGTTATGGCTTCATTATTTCTTGCGAAAGAAGTTCGACCGCTCGGGGACTGTAATGCCAATGCCTTCGGCATGTAGATTTGTATATTCAGAGTGTTCAATACAATCCAGGGGGCTTCAGATTCACTGCAATAGTAGGTAAGCATGTTGTCATGACTTAAACTTCAGTGTGCATTATAAACACGCCTATATAACCGAAATGTATAAGAGGCGAAGCACTCAAAACTTGGAACATTTAGATACTGAGCAATAAATTATGTCACTCGGAAAGTTTTACTAAAAACGTGCTATTGCGATCCCAAAACAGTCTTTTTGTGCGCAGTTTCGTTGGTGGTGTCTGCTTTAGATTCTTAAATAAGTGATATACTGTTGGATATAGTGTTGGATAGGAGCACTATAAATCTAAAAATGACCATGACGTTAAAGTTATCCTTGTATCGTTATGTGTGATTTGATTTAGATTAGGGGATAACATTATGTCTAATAGTATATCGGTGTTGGGCATTTGCCACTGTACACCTGGTTCTGACATTTTCGTGTGGCTAAGGTAAATATAGAGCCATAATTAGCCCTACTATTCTGCATACATTGGTGCACGAGAACGTGCCGAATCGGTCAACAAGGTCACAGGAACCCCAGCGTGGTCGATAAGGCGTTCTTTTAGCGCGACTGGGGGAGTAGCCAATGATCTGTCGCAAGAGGCAGACACGAGCCGAATTGAAAGCGTTGACTGCGACGTCTAGGAGTTACCTACGAAGGAGCATTCGTCAAATGGCGCAAACCACAGGGCGTGTTCAAATGAATAAAGATAAACCAAAAGGAGAGGCAGACATTCTGCTACAATTCTGTTTGCGGGGGCGGCGTTTCGCATGACGAAATGGCTTCTGCCGTCTGGCTCTTCCATTGACATGCAAGCTATGTCGTAGCCTAGCGGCGGTATTGAAATTCAAATAGAGAATTTCGAGAAGCGTCGGTGCCATGCCCTACGTTTAACGTTAAGTGAAAGAGAATGTTAAAAAAAGGAAAACTAAAAAAAATAGTGGGGCATTCTGAAGTGAAGAAAAGGCTCCACCCACTATTATATATAAAAAGCTTCGTTTTTTTATCTATACGTGAAGGGAAGGAAGATAGATGTCTGCAGTAAAGTCATAAAAAAAAGCTGTGCAAGAAGGAGCAACTTCCTAACGTTTCTATTAGAGTCAAAGATGGCTTCTTACATGCTTGTAATAACGGGTTGTACAATAATTGCCAGAGGAAAATTATAGGGCTTTGTGTCGCGAATGTTCAAGGTGAGTCGTAACGAACACCGTATAAAATAAGAGCTGTAGATAAACTTTACCTACTTAAGATCAATTTAGTGCAAAGAAGAGTAACCAAATCAGCTTAACGAAAGCATCATCACTTTTTGAGACGAAGGAAATAGGCAAAGAAAAACAGAAGGACAACCTTTTTTGTGACGTTCAATAAATAGCGTCACTTTTCTTGCACGCAGGACCAGCAAGCGCTGATGTCTGAGTGATTAATCATTTAGGTGTCCTTAATATCAGCGAATCACGTCCAGTTGATACGATATGTGGGGTTTAACGTCCCAAAACTACGATATGAATATGAGAGACGCCGTAGTAGAGGACTCCGGAAATTTCGACCACCTGGGGCTCTTTAACGTGCACCCAAATCTGAGCACATGGGCCTACAGCATTTGCACCTCCATCGAATACGCAGTCGCCGCAGCCGGGATACGATCCCGCGACCTGCGGGTCAGCAGCCGAACACCTTAGCCACAATACCACCGAGGTGGGGTGAATCACGTCCAATTAATTGTATAGTACATGAAGTGAATAAGTGTGTTCTTCACAAACACGCTTGCACACACACGCACGAACACACACTCTCACCCACACGTACGCGCAGACCATACACATAAGCACGCACACGTACACACACACGCACAAACACACAGAAATATCGGCACGTTAATTGTTTTGTGAGCTGCACCTTCCAAGTGACCGTACTGTTGTCATGAACACAATTATAAACCTAATTAAATTAAAAGAAAGAAGTATAAAATAAATACATGGCAGTATTAACCCGGCAGGAATAAATTGCACCTGAAGGTGTATTGACTGAGCTAGTTTTGAGATTCCGCGCCAGCTGCAGCTGTAGCTCTCAAGGCTGTTTCACATGCCGCGATTGCAGCGAAAAAATCGTTCCGTTCACTCCATTAGCGCTGTTCGCAACCGCTGCTAATGGCGGTTTCGTTTCATATGGTCCGCGAACTGTCCGCGATTTTCGCTGTGCGACTTGAGCGGCGAGTTCTTGCCACCGCTTATTGTGACAGACACGAATGTAATGTTATAATATGGGCATTATGATACCATGAAGTTACCGTGAACGGTAACGAAGGGCTTGCTTGTGTCGTCATTCTAGTCTGAATTAATTTTAAAATGCACAGCATCGACCATTACCAAAACAAACACGTCGACTCTATTTCGACGGCTTGGCCAGACGAGCCCGATTTCGACGGGTCCCGACCAAAAAATCGCTCCCGCCGCTGCGATCAGAGCGAAAATTTCCGCTCGCCGCGGACCGCTGCGGTGAGAGCGAACTGGCCTTTTTTTTTTTTTTTTTTTGCTGCGAGCGAATTCGCAGCCTGAAAACCGCTACTTTTTGTGTCATGTGAAACGGCCTTTACTCTCATTGTAAGCAGAGCGAAAAAAACAATCTCGGTAATAGGAACAGATGGTATATAAGCATTTCACACAAGCGTGTTTTTCTCAGATGTTTTTTTTTCTTTCGCCTATTTTCTGTTGTGAGCAGGCGTTGTGCCTTTCCAGGTGCCAGTTGCCAGTTTCCTCTCTCCCTTTTTCCTCTGTGTCGCAGTGTTTCCGCGTATACAAATAATAATAATAATAATAATAATAATAATAATAATAATAATAATAATAATAATAATAATAATAATAATAATAATAATAATAATAATAATAATAATAATAATAATAATAATAATAATAATAATAATAATAATAATTGTTATTGTTATTATTATTATTATTATTATTATTATTATTATTATTATTATTATTATTATTATTATTATTATTATTATTATTATTATTATTATTCTCTGTTCAGTTAGTGTGCAATGCCCGGCGCCTGCCGAGAGGTGGCGTGACAGCATATGTGCCGATATCCTGGCCCTTCGTTAGTGAAATGCTAAAGAATGATTTATTATTATTGTAACTTAGTTCTCACTGGCATTGTTTGTTTGCCTTAGCTATTACAATAACAAGTAAAAATTATTATGTGGTGTCACAATCTGTATTTAAATTATTTTCAAGCATTAATATGCCATTTGCCAACGTTTAAATTGTCACTTTTGAACACTACGCAACAAAAATTAAAGAAAAGCTTATTTGGAAGCCCTTGCAGCACTCTTACCATATGTTACGGCTTTACATTTTTACTACAAAGGCTTGTATTCAATGTCATGAATGCCATGGTATATAGCATGCTGATATTTCACAAAATGAGTTTCATTTTATTTTTCAGGAATAAAGCACTCACTTTTCAGAGAAAACCACCTTCAAGTGGCTGCACACAGATAGCGAAACCTAACACACATTTCATGGATTTTTGACGGCATGCCCCTAATTAATTCATGAATTCAAAATTAAGTCAAGCTTATGCTCTTTATACTATTATGCGATTCTCAGACCAATTATAAATCTAAATGGAAGCAACAGAATTATGTACATTAGCGCCTAAGAGAGGAAATCGTCACTGTACATGTTGGCAGAAATATAAGCAAAGATAGAAACGTAGGCTACATAGGAACGGTGACAATGTCGAGGAAGGCAAGACACCCAAATAATTATAGAAAAATAAAAAATAGAAGAAAAGAAAACAAGCTGCGCTTGTGGCAGTGGTCCACTTCAATGGTGATAATTACCAAGGCGGCGCTACTAGCTGTTTTCCCAGGAGCGCAGCGCACTCATTCGGGTCACTTACAAGAAGTGTTCTTCTGCAAAACTTCCTGATTAATCAAACATATCCGCTTGTTTCCCTGTTTCCTTTTCCTCTATTATATCTGTTTAAATACCTGTAGTTGTATTTACTCCTTCATACTTCTTTTCTCAGAGTTTTTTTTTAGTACAAACAATACTTGATACAATATTTAAATTCTTTCTTTCTCTCTCGCTGTTTCTTGTACAAAAACAAGGCAAGAAATAAATAAAGAGAGACTGAAAGCTATGCGATACGCAAATAGTGCCTGTAATTTAGATGCGCTTTTCAATGGCCTCGCCCAAGCAATTAAGGGCGCAGTGTTGTTTACCACCGTCCCGCAGCGACACAGTTTATTTTTTTAAGCATGACGCCCGTTTGCGAGTAAGATACAGAACAATACATGCAGTCGTAAAGAATTGCTATCGCCGCCACCAAGGGTGGCTTCTGTCAACATCAATTTGCCCCGGGACTGTGAAGATAACGGATAGAGAAATAGACGACAAGACGGATGGTGGCGATGCGGGAAAGTTGCAACTTTATTGCGCACAGTAAGCGAATCGCTTCCTGCTAAAAGAAGTGTAACGTCGAGAGTAACGGTTGCAGGTGCCCGAAGTGGTTACAAATGTTCCCATACAGAGTAGATTCTGTGCAGTCTCAGGCTTCATTAATTACCGAGTTTCTCAGCGTAGCCACAAGAAATGAAGAAAAAGCTAGCGGTGATGTTACGAGACTCAACACTCGGCTACACGACTATATTTATTCGGTACAGTTGGGTTTGTGCCAGGCATTTCCGTTTCATCGTTTCATCGTTTCGTAGTTCTTCTGCAGTGCACAGACGGAAGCTTTATGTTAGGCAACCTTGAGTAAAGTCTGAAGTTTGTGCCAACACGAAAGTTTTTGCATGTAATTATGGGGTTCGTAAACACTGTCCTCTTTCGTTCTTGGTCGACATGCTCACATTACAAATGCAGATAAGAGCTTCGAGAAACTAAGAAAAAGTGACAGGATGCAGGTGTGAGCTTGAAGTTTGTAAGAGTGTCATTTGTTTACACTCACTGTTTACTTCCGCAGCTCAAAAAGGTAAAAAGTAGGGCAAGAACAAAATGAAACATTGCTATTACTGCTGCCACTACTACTAACAACCACGACGACGACGACGACGTCAACAACAACAACAACAAAACAACAGCAGCAGCTCCCGTTACAATACTAGTAATAGTAATAATAAAGTCTTTGGGGAATTACGTGCGCAAATTCCGATATGCTCATATGAGGCACAGCATATAGTGAAGGCCTCTGGTAAATTCTACACCGCGCTGTTTTTGACGTGCCTTAAGCCTAAGTGTCACACAAACAGAAAGAAAGAAAGCCGTTTCATCTTCTTGAACGGTTGCCACATGAAGCGCTCAACAAATAAATCCTTTTTCTTGACTTCAGCGTTCTCAACAAGCGTGTCAGGTTTCGTCACGCCTTCGTTTGTATTATGCTATTCAAAAGCACGGATAACAGCTGCAGGCATCAAACAGCCAACGCAGTTTACGCCTTACCGAACCTCACATCGCCTGGGAGAAGTAATATTCTTCTCATTGGTTCAAGCAATGGATACTTTAATTAGCGTTCTCGTGTTGCAAGTAGCTTTACCGCACCGAAACAAACATTGAAATAAAATAGAAATATTAAATTGGAGCTGCATTCATTTGCAGACGAGTATTTCAATAGAGCACCCTTTTGAAGCCAACACAATCATATTAGAAATCAAAAACACGGCTGTAATATTACCAGCATTATTTTGAAGAAGAAAGCCTTAAGTGCCTCATGAAACGCGGAAATTTACGTCAGGCCTCGGCGTCAGCATGATTGAGGCAAACAATCATCATCACGTGCTGATGTGGCGTCACATATCACGAATGTCTGAGATGCAGCCGTGGCGTCTCTGATATCAACAGGGCGTTACGTAAGGCCATCTTCACATGCCATTCGAGAGAGAGAAGAGTACACTTTTTTTAAGAGTCCAGTGCTGACGCAGAGGTTGTTCCGCGCCACCGGTTTGCACCTTTCTAAAATTAACTAGAAGTGAATCTCTTGCTGCGATCGTTCAGCGACCCTGGGAATGATGGAATAGTACACGAATTTGCCTAGTAATCGTGCTTACGGGCCCCGAATTCACTTGTGGCTTCGTTTATTGCTTCGTTTTGGTTTTGTTTCAATCGAAAGAAAAAATGGCCATAAACTTTTTCAGCCGATTTGAAATGGTTACTCTTCATGGTTAAAGTAGTCAAGTGCAAACGTTTGCTGATTGTTGTCTCGTGACAAAGCAGTCCCAAGCCACGCGAAGCCAAGTGAAGCCAAAAGTACGAAAATGATACAAATACGTGCACTACCCATCATTCCCATGCTCCCTGAAGTGCCATGCGGTGTAGCTACCATCGCCAGAGTTCCTTCTTGTGTATGCATAAGAAACTCTACGCACATGGGGACCGGAATGTCTATAGCCCATAACGGCCCTGTCTCGGGTGCACTGGACGGTCAGTACTTGGGTCCGGAAGGTTTAGGTTGCGCAGAAGTGTATCCCACATGATGTTATTGCTAGGTCAGAGGTGGGCCCATCTCAGATGCAGTGGAAAGACAGGTGAGAAGCAGAAAGCTTGCGATGCCTCTTATCTTAGAAGCTGGACGAAAATTCCCTGCGCGGAACATCACTGGTTGTGGCGTCTGAATTCTGTGTACTCCTTAAACACCTTACCTTTTTGAGCTGCGGAAGTAAACAGTGAGTGTAAACAAATGACACTCGAACAAACTTCAAGCTCACACCTTAAACAATCTATAAACTAAGTCGTTTTCGAAACATGAAATAATTATTAACTTTTAGAAGTCGTTGTTAATACCAAGATGACCTAAAATCCCCTGGACTGGTCCCATGTCTTCTCTATGAGTCGGATATGCTCGTTACAGTGGCACAGATGACAAACACGACTTAGTTTGGAGGCTGTTCTTGACGACAACGGTCAAGCTAATGATGCTCTAATTGTGTGAGCCAAATGACCTCGCGAAGACAACGGCGTCATGCTCCGGAGAATGCTTCGGTGATGACGCCACTTCCATGCACCTGTTCCATTAGCGACGCGTGATCGGAGGCGAGCCGCTTCGTTGGTGCTGCCGGGTTAATTCAGACGACGAGTCAGCGTATTGACTTGCGTGGCAATTTGAGTGTAAGACGCTTCACCCTTCCAAGTTCCGCGAAAACATCATCTCGCCTCACTCTGAACGCTACCGCATTGTTGGCACTGATCCATCGTCTCAGTATTTTTGGATTAAATGTACTTGCGAAAGAGCTGTAGGTGCAACCATAGACGTGCAAGTAAGCAGTGGCAACGCAAACCGAAGAAGCCTCGTTATCTACCAAACAATCGTGCACATAACAGCAGTCAAGTAACCAACTTCGCCATTACAATAACCAGTGTCGCCAGTGGTTGCTAGAGGCTCTGTTCAGCGACTATATGGCGCCTTCCGAGATCACGCACACATTGACTGAAAATAGATAACTATAGGAGTTGCACGGCCCTTAAATCCGATATGATCACGAGGAAAGTCGTGTTGCGGGGCCCTGAAAATATCAATGTCGGGGGGATTCTTTGACGGGCATCTAAATGAAACTAGCGAGCCCCTAGCCTTTAGCCTCCGTTGCCTTTAGCGGTCGCCAAGGCTGGGATTCAATTCAGCGGCCTTCGGGTCAGCTGTCACGTACCATATCCATTAGACCAGTGTGGTGATTGCGTAGGGAGTCGAGAGACAAGTAAGTTACACGCTAAACAAGTGCTAGAGTCTTGTGCACTTTTCTCGTCTTTATATAAATCAAACGTTGAGCCACAGAAACGAAGACGCAGTACAAATAAAGATATACGAGAGCTCTGGTGGTTTGTGTATACAATTCCTTGTCCTGCGTCTGTTTTTTTTCTTTGTGCTCCAAGTTTTATTTCAACATAGAGTATCTACTCGACTTCCTAACTTTTCTGTTCCCTCAGTCCTAGGTTCTTCACGAGGTATGCAATAGAGTAGAACAACCGCACACAGGCAGATCGCAGGAAGGAACACACAACGGTACTGTCTAACAAAGCCTAATTAATTTGATGTGGCGTGCATTTGCGCTGATCTGTCCTTTCAAAGGGCATTCTTTTACTTGGACATACGAACCAGTCTGCTCAAATGAGTGCGCTTATGTCACAAATGTGTCCAACCTCCAAGTTTTTAACAATTGCTGATATTTCCCAAAATAAAAAGCCTTTACGCTTATATCTTTCAATTATTACTGCTTCCATCGAAGCACATACCTGTATCTTGCCACACTAACCCCTCGTTTAAATGATAATATTTATCAAAAAGGAAAAAAATACCCTAATTGTGCTGGAAATGAACGCAACTAGGCATGTCTTCCAAGCTGTTTTCAGAGTGCGCAAATTGAAAACAAAGCCACGTATCTGTGTTCTCGCTCAATAACTAAAAGAAATAAAAAAGTGTCCTAACGATTTCCTGAAAGGTGAAATGCTGTTACGAACGCAGAGGGAGAACTCCACGCTCGTATCTTCAGAAAAAAAAAACAATATACACCAGCTCTGAAAGTTGTTTCTACAAGCTGACCGTCCTCCACAACGATAGCAATACCTCCCTCGCTGGCAACCAAAAACCAAAAAAGAAGTGAAACTAAAAAAAGGAAATGAAAAATTAATTAAGTGCAAAAACAACCAAACAATCAATGACTAGTGGCCGGCTGTGGTCATTGCCTAGGCTCAAACGTCACGCGTAGGGGCACACTGACCACTCTCCAGAGAACACCGCGGGGTGGTCGTTACAGCTTCTCACCAGCTGCCGGGACTTGGCGAGACAAGAGCGTTGGGAATTACCATTGACAAGAACAGGGAAAAAAAAAAAAGCGGGCAAACCGCACACTACTCGACTGTGCTTCCATCTCTCCTCCATCTCTCTCTCACTCCACGAACGAAGCAAGAAGGCTATTAGCAAAGTTCGCTGCACGTTTCGCCATCCGTGGCTACTGCGCGAGCTATTCTGTTTTCCTGTTTTCACGACTCTCAAGCTTTCCCCATAGAATTAAGGGCGAAGTATAGCGCAGTTGGTGTTGTAAGCGTCACCCTGTGTATAGTTAAGCGTTTCCACATTTTATTATCCGATTACTGTTTTATTCGCACTCCTATGTTTTGAACCTTCTACGCACTTCTACGCTTACGGTTATACTGTACGCTTACTGAAAGCGACATGCTACTACGAAAGCCCTGTGCCGAACAATATCGCGCTAAATAGTTACAGTGAAATAAATTATTATACCAAAACTCACCGAAAAAAAATTTTGATGCTACAACAACGGATCCCGACCAGCCTCCCGTATTGATTGTGATTCGCCTACCCAGTCCCAGAATCAACAGGGAATCCAGCTCGTGTGGAGGAAATACTCGAACAATAGAAACAGTAAGGAGGGTATAATGGGCCTACACAAATGGTAAATCATCACTCGTAACTTGCCACCGTCTATAATGCGCGAGATGTGCAGTTATTGAATTTCGCAAGTTCTAATATATGGGGCAAAAACTTGAACAACCGCGAAAAAATTCGAGAAGAAGCTCAGGACCATCCACAGCGCAACTCAACAAAAATCAGAGCCTCAACACAATAGAAAGGAAAACACGTAGTGAATCAGACATCTAACTGTGTTGGCCGCTATATTAGTAGAAATCAAGCGGAAAAATTTAAGTAACTTCGTACTAGTGGTGCCAAGAGTAAAGGAAGACTGGAGCTTCGCGCCCTTTTTTGTTTTTTTAAAGACGATAGCTTTGCTTGAGGACCTTCGATGCCAGATTTTTTTTAACTTTTACTTTTTCATGCATTTCGGTCGTTTCTTCTCTCCACTCAGTCTTGTCTATCTCAAATTGCGTGTTTATCTTACTTTTTCTTTCTGCCTCAATTTATTCCCCTTTCTCGCTCTTTCTTTCTATTTCTTCCCTTTCTCTTTATCTCTCTCTCGCTTTCCATATTGCTTGTTTCTTTCCTCCTACTTTATATCTGTCTCCATCTGTATTTCACTATCTTTAATTCTTTTTCTTCGTGCCTTTATCTTTCTCTATTTCTAATTATTTCAATGCGATTCCGTACGCCGTTTTTCATACTTTATCTCCAGCTAACCTTGTCCTCCCTTTTGCACCCCCTTGTCCCAGTATGTGCGTGTTTTTAAATGAAAAGAAGAGAAAAGTGAGCTTCATAACTGTCTCTCAAGGGGAGGGCACCTCAACAGTAGCTCACGAGTGGTGGGGCTAAATGAGGGATTTAAAGAATAAGAGTAAAAGGTAAAGAGATAGATAAAGAGAGGAAGGAGAGAGCGAGGTGCTAGGACAGCGAATGACAGAAAACGACGGTAATAAAGAGGAGATAGGGAAGATGGACGCAGTCGCAGGAGTCCGAGGACGGGGTACTACTCGGCGAGAGCTCTTGTCGGTGTCAGGATATGGCGTCGGGCGAGCCCAGTCGGCCAGAGCTGCGCTGTCGTCGGAGATCACGGGGGCACAGCCGGTCGGCACGAAATCCAGAGAGCGAGTCCTGCCATAGTATGCTATGCAAGGCTATGCAATGTAGCGCTCGTGTTGTCAAGTCTTACTTTGTGCTTCGTCTTAGCGCTGTTCTAATATGAACGCAAACCAACTAGCCAAACTCTCCCTTTTGCTCAGGCTGCGATAACCTTTACCAACGCACCTGGATAGCCGAGTAGCAAAGATCGAGGGTACGCGGGATAAAATCCCACGTCACGAAGAAACTTTCTACCATGAGTTTTAAAGACGATAGTCTTTCTTGGGGACCTTCGGCGCAAAACGTTTGGTCTCTCTGTCTGTATTTTGTTTGTTTGTCTATTCTTAACGGCCCCGGGTACTTGAAACGGTCGACCCCATCCGCAATGCCCACCAATGTTGCTCAAGCTTTAGCGTTCATACTTGGGCAATTGCCAATTGAAAAGCAATTAGTGCGCATGTCTGGAGCACCATAATAACACGTATATATTCTGCATGTGCGTCGTTTACTAGAAAAGGCATACATAGGTAATTTTAAGGACCGTAGCGCTTATCACGCTGCGCTGACCATGCAACGCTTGCACGAAAAGGCAAGTGTTTCCAACGCTTTGCTAAGGCGAGACGGTCGTGGCACCTACCCGTTTCCTTGCGCTCTACACCTTATCACCTCTGAGACGGGCGCGCACACCCGTCTCGGAGCCGCGCGCTTCGTTTTCCAAGAAAACTGCCAGATGGCGCTCATGTCTCACTTGTGACGTGACTCTATGCGCTCGTTCGCCTCCGCTGCACGCTCGAGGCACTCTAACGCAGCGCCTGCAGAATATTATTCACTGCTTTCGTTGCGCAAAACATCAAATAAATGTCTTGTTCACTCTCTCCACACGCAAGACTATCGTCTTTCGACGGCATTTGGAGATTAACATGCAGATACGGGGCCAATTTTTTGTTTCCTTCTTTTTATCTGTTTCTGCTGCTATATCGCTCTCTGTATTCATTCTCTCGGCCATCAGAGAGAGAGAGATAAAGATGCAAGGAAAGGCAGGAAGGTTAACCAGACGCACATCCGGTTTGCTACCCTGCACTGGGGAAGAGATAAAGGGGAGAAAAGAGGTTGCAGAAAGATGAGAAGGTACACACAATCACGAGCACACTCGGGGAGCACACACAGTCTACAGGCGGTCGCTCAGGTTTGTGGTCTTAAGGTAAAGTAGCAGTGCTTTTGTTGCTTTCTGCGCAACTGAGGCAGATGCCCAAGGTCCTAGTATCTTCTGCACACAAAATGGTCCGGGGTCAAGTCAATTCAAAACCATCCGGAGCTGGCATCGCTGTGTGTCGTAGCAAGCGCAACTGCACAGGACGTGTTCGATGGTCTCTTCAGCTCCGCAGTAGTCGCATGTAGGAGTGTTTGCCATACCAATGCGAAAGGAGTACACCTTTGTAAATGCAACACCCAACCAAAGGCGGTATAACAGTGTCGCATCGGAGCGGGAAAGTCGGCCATCAGAGTTACTGCATCCCTGCAGAGGCCGAGTCGACGCACGTGTTCTGTGAGCGAAGCCGAAGACGAAGCAGAGGACACAAGGAGAGCGTGCCGGTTCGGGATGATGATCATTTGTGTTCGCACGTCATAAAGCGATGCCCGCCTTAAACACCCCCGCTGTTAAATATACCGGTGCTACCCGCCGTGGAAGTCTAGTGGCTAAGGCACTCAGCTGCTGACCCACAGGTCGCGGGATCAAATCCCGGCCGCGGCAGACTCATTTTCGACGGAGGTGAAAATGCTCGAGTTCTAGTGCGCTTAGATTTAGGAGCGCGTTGAAGAAGCCCAGGAGGTCGAAATTTCTGGAGCCCTCCACTAATGCCTCTCTCATGATGATATGGTCGTTTTGAGATGTTAAACTTCAACAAATACGTTGAAAATTACACCTGACTGGGCAATTATTGAGAAGGACAAACACTTATAGATATGTGCAATCACAATGGCACAGTGGTTACTTACCGCCCAAATGCGAAATACTCGCTACAGAATTGCCTTCGTCCACTCATCAGTTTACTTACTGAAGTGGACGACAGCGAACAAGCCGTTCATAGTAGAATGTTTGACTACAATGAAACTATGGCTGTTGTTGGCTAAGTGCTTGATGAAAGTTTGGCCAACTCTACTAAATCATCCCCAAACGCTAGGGCCTATTGGCGTAAAGCACTTAAACATGAAGCCCACCAAAAAGGTTTTTCGCATCTCATTCTGCATCCCAACCATGCTGCTGTGAATCGCCCTTGCATCCTCTAATAACACCACAGCAGCGGTGTTATTACGGTGAACGTACTTTCCTCGCCACTGCAGGACTTCTTCGTGAATAATAAAAGAAAAGTTATTCTTAGCGCCTTTTAACTTTTTTCTTTTTCGTAAATACACGCGTGGAAACGAAGTTGGCTCACGGCATGCATGCGTTCGTTTCCCCGAGACATAAACAATACCATAAATACAGCCACAGTCTCTTTCACAAACTGTTCCAACGAACCACATAGCTTGACAGGGTCGTATAGTTTGCTGAAATCTCAAGAACAGGCCAAATTTTCAGTCAAATTAAAAGCTAGCGAAACGTGTAAGAAGTGGCAAAAAAATTGATGGCCATAGACAGCGCGAAAATAAGCTTAAGTCAACGACCTGTCCTGGCGACAGCAGTATATGTTATTCTTTTTTTTCAACCCCAGTTTTCTAATGCTTCTCGAGGTACGAAAACTTTAGAACTTCATGCACGCGATAAATTTCGTTAACAGGCCTCTTTTACGTTGAGTTGTTTCTCCTGTTATCGGGGAACGAGGTCTTGCTTTTTTTTGATGAGGTTTTTTTTGGTCTGTGGTTTGCCGCAGGAAAGCGGTTTTCCACGCTTTAATGATCCAGCGTCTGTCACCCAACTATTTCATGGTCGTGCACACTGCCACGTCCGTTTGATATCACGAGTTAAAACAAATTTTCTAAGATTGCACTACGCACGACGTGGTTCATACCACGTCATGCGCCCTTACAAATGATTGAAGGTTTCCCTACTGCTATGCGCAGAGAACGCCAGGAAGGTCGCCTATTACAGTTGCCATGTAGTTTCCGAGACTGCTATTTTAGCCCCAATATTTTTAACCTGCATGAATAGCATTTATTCCTTCATTTCATCACCATACCATAGTATAGAAACTAATGAACGGGACATTCTTCCTCTAGTTGAAAATAGTTACAACTAACGGAGAAGAAATCCAAGGAATGTAATGAGGGAGTTATTTTCGGTTATTATTATGCAAACGTCAGAAAAAATGGCGCTGGTAGGAACCGAACCTGTGACCTTCAAAAACCCGCCTGCTGCTCAACCAAGTCAGCTACAGCAGCGGTCATATTCTCCCACCCTATCTACTTTTATACGTCGAAGTTTCGGACCTGCATGCCAGAGGCAAGCTTTCTTCTTTTCCAGTTTACTTCCTTCCCAATTACATCACAATAATTGTATTCGTATTTAGTTAACTGATTGATGTTTTTCTCCTAAAATATTTTGTATGCCACTCTTTTTCTTTATTTGCATCTCAGTTTGTGTTGTTTTATCAATTTACTCTTTTTTTTGTTTTCATTGTTACTGATAAACGAGTAACTTTTGTTATCCAAATTTAAATAAAAGGTCCGCCTGCAGCCTTGCACTTTCGCAACTTCTCCTGTATACCTACTTAGCACGATGTTTCCTTTTTTGCACAAGTAACTGAAAGAAATTTGAAACACCATAATTAGAACAAATAATATGCACTACACTTTCCTTGAGTATTTTTTTTTCTGTTAGTCCTCACTAAAATATATTACAGAACAATGAGTACATGATTTTCGCCCTTATTCCTTCATTCAATTGTAGATGTCATTTAATGGTACATTTATTGTCTTTCCTTCAACTGTTATTTTGTCTTTTACTTTTCAGTTTATTGTACACGGATAAAGTGGCATATGATTGAATAAGCATACTCTGCATGTGGCGTTCATAAGAGAAAGATAAAAACTAAGTGAAAAGGCGTGAAGCATAACCAAGCCTTGGCTTGGTTGGCTCCTGAAAAGTTAATGACCTGTTAGCAGCCCGACAGAAGGTCAGATGAACAGATCGAAGGAGACTAAAACATCAACAATGTCCTTACAAATGTTTTCTTGGAGAAATTATCTCTCACAAGGGACCGCTAGACACATTGCCACAATGCCAACAGACTAAGTCACAAGAAACTGCATATGTCCCGGAAGCCATACGTGTGGCTGCGTTGAGCCAAGAGAAACATCAAACTTCGCTCTACTCGCTGGCTGTTGCCGGGGCTAATACTTTCCACTTTCAGTGGCTGCGTGTGACGCACATGTGACTGCTGAAGTGTGGTATGGACGTTTATGATGGCGTAGCCATTGAAACGGCTGCAGATCGACCGAAATGCAGTACGCCTGCTAGTGACATCTTGTTTTCAAAAGCCGCCATCAGCATGGTTGCGAGAGCTGGCCTGTAACGGCGTCAGCGATTGTGTCCGTTCAAGACAACCTCTTCTGTACCTAACACAATGGCGAAATAACGCGGCCAGCGATCTAAGCAGAGTTATTTGGCGAGCTTGACGCGCCTGAGGGCAAAGGTTTTACCAAAGCGTACCTCTAATCAGTCCTAAAGGTTGACCTACAAAGTCAGCGAATTAACGCTGCCGACAGACGTTCAGTAAACCCGTTGCTCATAGCGTGAGAGCTTAGCGCAAACAAGACCAGGGATAAATAACCTCTAACAATAGTGCGTACGATTCTTTCCGTGGTTCGTAGGTCATTTTATCTGCTATTTATACCGTACAACAAAGGCCAACAAGCCATAAAGGAGTCCCGTTGGAGACTAGAACAAAATAATATTGAATAACAGGGTCAGAGCTGGCCCACAACTGAATCTTCACATACTCGACGCCACATGTATGCTATATATGTTTATGCGATGTGCGAGTGTGCTTATGGAGAAATCAGGATAAATTAACGTAGCCGCCGTTATTATGGGTAAGCAACTATAAACAACGACATCATATGTGCGCCCGTCTTGTATCACGTCTCTCTACATCATCGGGAGCATTCTAACACGATAATTTCACAGCAGGATTCTGTCTGCATATCGCGTGCATTCTTTTATTCCTTTATGCAAACGCCGTTACCACTGTTCAGAGCAAGTAACAATCTGCAGGTGAGCAGGAGAAAATAAACAGAGAACCTTTGTTCACACAATTTTAAGAAACGACGGAGCCTCAATAGCCTGCCGTGATCTGTCCAACATAAGCGAAAAACCCCGGGTTGAGAATGCGCCACAGTGATTGGCCAAGCCTCTCAACCAAGTGCAGCAGATGTGAGCGTTAGATGAAAACGGACACGAGAAAGAAAAAGAAAGAGATAGACGGGAAGAGAAAAAAAGAATTTCAGGACACGAAAATGTACAAAGACAGAGAAATATGATGACAGAAAGAATATAAAGAAGGGTAGAAAAGACAGAGAAATAGAAAGAAACAGATATAAAGACAGTTGGAGGAAGAAAGAGAAAAACGGAAATAAATAACAAAGTGGAGAGAAAAAACACAGAGAGAAAGAAATAGAAAAGAAGAGATGGTGACGAGGAGAGCGACAAAAAAAAAAGAGAAAGAAATAAATATCTTGAAAAAGAAAGACAGATATATACAGGGAGGAAGAAATAGTATAACAGACGCCAGGAAAAGACACTATTAAAAAAAAGAAAAGAAGAAGATATAGAGGGAAAAAGAAAACCGCCCACCTTCGCTCTTTCTTTATTAGTCTTGACTCCCATCATATGTGTGCGCCAACAGCGCACCTGACGAAGAGATTTACAGTGGGGCCATTGTGGTCGATGTTTGTGTTTGTTCGCATATAGCACAAGCAAGTGACTAACATACTCTTACGTTTTATGCGAGAGAGGTTTGGGAGATATATGGTGAGCCGAACCACATGAAAAAAGTCGCTCAGGCGGAGGAATCATTGGCCAATTGTGTTAGGCTGACCCCGCCTGTGGCAACATCACCACCAACACCAGAGAGAGAAATAAATAGAAAAAAAGAAAGACTGAAAAAAGGAAAAATTGCGTAATAATCAGACTTATGAGAGAAAGAAACAGAAATATACAGATTAAGAAAGGTAAATAGAAAATAAGCATAGTGTTGTATACTATAGCATAGCAAGACGTGAAAGACAAAGAGCTGTGAGATGGTAAAAGCCTAGTCAAGCCAGGACTAGCTAGGTGCCCAGCAGCTCTGCTAAGACTCATCCTTGTGCGACCTAATGCAGGCTGCAATATTTTTGTTAGCTTCAGTGAACACATTAGACTTAAACGTGTTACTTTAATTCCGTAAGTCTTGTTTGTACAGTCCTCTGTAAACTTCTTGCACGGTGTTCTGGTGCCATTATTGAGCACATCATTAAAGGCACATTGATGAAAATACTCTAGGATTGAAAAATGAAGCGCACTTTAGGAGTTCATTGCTCCCACGTAGAAAAGGTGTTCTGAATTCTTTTCACCTGCATACGCTGCATATTATTAGACTTGTATTAAGGGCGCCGAGCGGGAAACATCAAAGAGCAATTACCTCGGACACAACGCTCACTGAAGCTTTTACTGGGGCAATATTTAATGGGGAACGCTAACCTGACATTGATGAACGAGCAGGTGCCTGCGTCAGTGGGTTGCCCTGGAATTTAATTATTGGCATTCAAGCAGAAAAATCGTCTCAGGTACTTTTGCACCAAATTATCGAGAAACAAATAAAGAAAGTGGAGCAGTGTATTAGAAGGTTGTTATTGACAAGCGTCCGGCAGACATGGCCTTCTTGCAATGCACCTAAAATATTTGCTACTAAATCGCTGAACAATAAGAATAGTTAGGTGGCGTAAGAAGGTAAAACTGTTGTAGAAGTGCTCTGGAGTGCTAGCGTGTTTTCTGAGAAGTGGACGCCAACAATCAATAGGACAGAATGCTTGGGACGCGCCGTTTTCTCCGTTAAAGTTTTGATGCGTGCGCTCGAAGTGGTGTTGATGCAACATAAAATTAGGAGGCATGAAGAAGTGGAGGGTTTTGAAAATTTCGGCCATTTGGTGTTCTGTGACTAGCACTGACATCGCATTGTACTTCCATCAATATTCGACCGCCATGGCCGGGATCAAACCGGGGACAATCGGATCAGCTGTGAAGCACCATAACAGTTACACCACCACACGGCGTCAGTAAAAACGTTCGCGAATGCTTGCCTCACAAGACATACAACGTTATATTGAAACGTGTTTCTTATATACTTCGGATTGGATTATTCTTGTGAACGATAACGATAGCCAGCTTTCCCAAAGCCCAGTTTTTAATGGCATTCCATTTTATGTTAGAGTTAAATTATGTGGCAGTCCGGAAATTACAACGATTTACTTTCAAGCGTTTACTTTTTGTGGCAGACGTTTTGTGGCATACGTTTGTCTTAACAACAATACACTATCTTCGTCATGAACGGGTACGTGCCTCTGTAATTGGACAAAGTGACACTACTTTCCCGGTGGTGTACTAAAGATAAATGAGGCACAAAACGGGCGGCACATGCGAATTAAGATTTGTAGAGAGGCGTAATCAGTAGTTGAGAAAAGCTTTAACGAACCATTGGGATCAACACAGAGATAAACCCCTTGACCGCCCATTTCACCTATGCTGAAGCATCTGTTCGGAGTTATTCAGTGGTACGTACAACGAGATAGCACTATTGGGAACGAGAACAGCCAAGGCGGTTGCAAGAATTGTTCGATAGCGAATGGAAGCCCTACGCAAACTACGACGTGCTTGTCGATCTATGGGAAGCACGAACGCTCGGTTATAGCACAAGATTCTCTTTACGGAGTTTGAACATACGTGTCCTGTCTGTCAGCACATTTCGTCAAACTAGAATCATTCTGCTCTGAGGAGTAACCTAAAAACAACCTAACGTCACCTAGCTAAACCTTACCAACAGCACAGAAGCAACGAGATTAAAATCTTGCGCGCCTTAGTGTGAGCTTCATAATTTTTTATAGCAAGGTAGCGAGTGTTGACTTTTTAAAAAGTGAACCACAAGCCATATTGCGATTACTATTTAGGTTAAAATACACTCCTTAAAGGGTGCAAGCTATTTTTAGCTTGTACGTGGCACGTTACAGTTCGTTAACTAGGGAATACGATTAAAAACTAACTGTCAAAACGCGGAGAAAAAGATCAACAAACGAAACCTATAGGTGTGCTCACCAAGAGAGCCGGAAAGGAAGGGGGGGGGGGGGGGGGGGGGATGACTTCTTCACATCATTTTGTAGGAGGAGTGGCAAAGTAACCCCCAATCGGACCTGTCCGGTTTTCTTACCTGTGCGGAGAGACAATATGTGGACGATTTTGACAAGATTTTGACGAACCTGTGCGTGCCTACGACGAAACCAACGCCGCGGTGTTGACAGCTACCTGAGTCGAAATTCGCAATAATGCGCTCAGCCCAACTCACAAAAATATTTCAGCATTCTATCCACCCGACTTCGCACGGGGCGCTGCTCCATGCGGAGATCCTTATGGGCAGTCAACCTGATCGATTTCCCGATACGAAACCACGTGAAATATGGCGGGACTGATGCCCTGCTTATACAAGGTTTCATATTGCACCAGATATGACAGAGCAAGTAAGAATGCTAACAAAAAAAAAACCCAGTTTATTACGAAAAGGAAAAATAAGTGTAACAGCTGGCTTGGAAAACATCAGAAGAAAACTTTGTATTTAAAGATAACATTTTGTGCTTAGGTCACGATTGATTTTTCGGTCATTTTCGTCAAAATGGGGCGTGTGTTGTATACGAACAAAAAGCTAGTGCCCTTTTTCATAATTCCAGCATGTTACAGTGCGATGAAGAAGCTGAATCAGTACTTTAAGAACTTATAAACACGCCCCTGCTCTCCGATGGATGATGTAATGCAATATGCTCGTTCAAAATACATATGGGTCATTGCTACGGCACCTTTCATTTTGGACAAGGCTTTATTAGCTTGCCCTGAGAGTTGATCATGGGGGAAGGCGATGAGCATTGCTCCAATTCTTGAAGACAAGGGAATTACACCGGTAGTTATAGACTAATGACAATGATCTGACTGTGAAAAACAAGGCTTCATGCGCGCGTGTTCCCGTTTACCCCTTTCCCTTTCTCTCTAACTCTAGCGTTCAAACTATACTCTCTCTTTGGCTAGTGTAGGGAAGCACAACAGTTTTTCTAGACTGACCAACACCCATGCCTTTCTTCTCTCTCGCGTTTCTTCCATGGACAAGGCGTTATGAGCATGCCTCCTTCCCTTTGACTTTTGCATTCTCTTTGCAATAGGCGGAGAGAATTCGCTTGAGCTTTGGTGATGTGAAAATCAAATTTGGATTTGGATTAGATTGGATTGAATGGCGTTTGCGCGTTGCGCTAGCATGTGAACGCGTTTATTGGACTCGGTGGTCAGCGCTCGATGACAATATGGCATCAGTCAATGCAGAGCACGGACTCCCAGCACAAGTGCCGTTATCTCCGAAAGGAGATGAGGATCACCCGCTAAAAGGCGCTCGGAAGGTCAACCTGTTACACGATACCAAAGCTTCACTACAAGAGCAATGCATCTCTTCGTTGCTCCAGTTTGACAAAAAAGAAGAAAAAAAAACTGCTGACTCAACGATCGACTAGTTTGACCAACTTTACTGCACACGTATAGGCTGTCTCACACTTGTATGTGCAGCCTACGCAGGCGCCACTCAGCAATCGGTTATTTAGTATAGGCACGGCTAGAAGCAAATGCCTCGTACAGAGGTTTGTCTACCACACACTGCTTTCCTTTCTATGTTTCTTTTCCTTTCCCCATACTTCTCGAGTTGCGTAGCAAACTAAGTTCAAATTCTGGTTGACCCTCCTCCCTACCCCACATTTTATTATATATATCTCTTTCATGTCTAGTTGTGGGTTCATGTGCAGTTTTGAAAAATGCCATGCAGGCTTTGCGTATAATAGAACTAGTAATTTGGACGTTTTGGGCTATATTAGCCACAGGGACTGCGTCTACGCTGCAGTAAAGCATGCAAATTGCAGGGCCACCCCATCTAACGTCTATAAATTGGTCTACAGGGAGAAGGTGCAATGATAAGTGGCCCAGCTCATACGTCGATAATTTTATCCCGAATTGCTTATTGGCCCGATGGAGCATGGCCCTGTTAATGTCCACACGTGGTAATGCATCCTTCTTGTACGTGGTTCCTTCTATAGTGAGTCATTGGTAAACTTTCCATGTGACAGTGAACGTTAAATTGATAAACTGACGCACGAAGTCTCGGGGATACGCTAGCTTTACAATTTTAAGAATGACACGTGCCTTCTGGTAAACGTTGCGGCGTTCAGCAGTTTGACATCGCTTGATATCGCATCGAGCACGTGGGTGAGGCATCTCTCTCTACTGAGTTGCGTTTTCTCGAGAGAAACCCTTTTACGTTCACATCTGCATGCTTCAAATCACAGAAGAACGTGAAACGAGGAGTCCAGCTTATGGAAAGCTAAAAATAAACAGAAACGAATGAGGAAAAGATAGAGGACAGAGTAGATTAAACTACAACAGCTAATGCGTAACAAATAGGTTTAAACCCCGAGCGATCATTCACTATTTATTCCGAATGATCTCGTACTAGACGTTTGCCCGTCTGAATCTTCCAAGAAAGTGGATTGCGCTTTGCTCTAAGTGGATTATCTCTTCCAAGTATCCTTACGGAAGATTTCCCTCATGATATGCCTGTCAGGCTGCATAGAGGTATTCAGTGCGGGAATCTTCATTCTAGTATTTTATTAAAAAATTATTCCAGTATTTCCGATTTCCTTTTTTCGTAAGCTTTAATGTTTTCACAGGCTTTTGCACATGGCTGAGTTCTAAGGCGTGTGCAACAGACCATGCAACATTTTCAACCCGCATCTACTTTTGTGACGCACAGTAAGACCTTTAAGGCTGGTAAGCAGTGAAGCATAAATGAAGGCGAAAAAACAGTAGATGCAGCAATCTTGAAAGCTTATTCCCTCAGTACGTGTCTATCTCAGAACTTGCTTTGTCGTGGTTCCATGCCCGAAGTTTTAAAGAACTCACTTCGCAGAAATTCAGGTGTCGGTGTCGGCGTCGCTGGTTGTGAGAGAACGATCACCTTGTCCGTTACCAAAGATAAGGCGAATAAAATGAGTTAAAATGTTCGGTTCAAAGTGAGAATCAAATTCAGGCCGCCTGCGTGGCAGGCAAGTGTTCTACAACAAAGCGCGTCGTATTTTGTTCGTTCATGGTACCTACTTAAATGAGTATGAGATTGCGCAATAAAGGCACAAACAAATAAAAGAAATACAATGACGTAGTGAGAAAATGGGCCCAAGAGAAGAGGAGGAAGAACAACAACAGGGAGGTTCATGAGGCACATGCCCTGTTGGACACCTAGACGCTGGGGAAATGGGAAATGGGAGTATAACGATGAGAAAGAGAGAAGAGAGAGAGAAGGGAAAGAGACGAGAAAATTCAAGCGTTACTGAGGGAACACTAGAGCCCAGCAGGTTCGAGCAGCGTCAGCGGTTGAAGCTGCTTTGGAAAAAAAAAACTGTACAAATGTTATAAAGTCGAGGGAATCTCATTATTGCATGCAATATTGCGCGGCAGATTTCAAATAAATTTTATTGTGCTCCGTATTGCTCCAGAGGATTACTTCACTGGGGACACTATACTATGTTCGACGATTGTTCGACGTGCCGTGGTCCAGGACCAACGTGAAAATTTTGTTTTCTTGTTCGAAACGACTACAACCAAAAACAAACTCTGCATGTATTTTGGGCCTAATGGTTGATTCCTTTTGTGCAAGTAGGGAAGTTGGCTGGTAGCCAAATAAATAGATAATTAGTTGCACACTCGATAATTTAGAGTAGTGAAACTAAGAAAAAACAACACGTTGATTCATTGTATATTTTGGATTGTAATACCGAGTGCATTAGCATTATGCCACGCGAATTTGACGAGTTTTTGACAGTGACATCATAATGCTTGTCTGAAGGGCCTAACCCCCGTATTCACAAAGTCTCCTAGACTCGACTCGACTTTCGCCCTTCACTTGACAGAGTTGAGCACTTCGCCACTGCTCGGTTGAAAATGGCGCTGCGCTCCTCGAAAATTGCAGCAGATTATCGCTGATATGCAGTGACTTTTCCTGCCTAGAGACGGCGCTCTTATCGGCTTTCTCGAGTGAAGGTAAAGCTTTGAGTGAAGGGACGTTCTAGAATACGGGGGTAAGTGTGTCGCCCTCTATTTCTTGTTTCCATAGTGTAGGCTACGAGAACGGTTAATCAAAACCGCTTCTGCCTTTCCTGTCTTTCCCGTTCCTTTTTTTTTTTGTTCTTTTCCTGTGGCTTGTGTCAGAGACAAGACACTGGTCTACAATAAAATTAACCTAAAGGCACTACGTAAAGCGTCCACCTGTATAGTCTTCAGTACATTTAGATCTTTCAGCCTGTATGTGATAAATATCACCACTTAATATTGGTGGGAACAACCAGACAGTGGTTGCCTGTTAGTTTTCATTAATATTGTTTCACAAAGAAAAAAAAAGAGGAGCTGTTGAATTTCCACTTCTTTCCGGTGATATTGAACCCCAAACAGACAAAAAGAACATTTTATATTTTTGCAGAGTTATTCCTGGTCACGAACATGCATTAGAGAAATAAACATACAACGAAATGTTGAATGTTGTCCGGATTAATGCCTGTCATTGAAAATGATTAATTATACGGTTTTCTCCTTATTCATAAATAAAACGCAAATGCAGCACAGTGAAAATGCACCTATGCACTTGGTGTTAGCCTTTCGAAGCATAAACAATTATTCACTCAAGTAGGCCCGTAGCTAGTATGGGTGAACGCCCAAAACCTACCTGGAATTGTTATAGAAATGGGGTTGGGGGATAAGAGATTAAGACACTTTTTTTTATTTTAGTAAAAGTTCTTAGCAGGTGCCCCCTACTCTGTCCACTTTTGCGAAAAAAAAAGTTCCTGGCTACGGGCTTGATTCAATGCACCTAAACACAATAGATCGCACATTGCGTTCAGTCTATTCCAAAGTTTATGCATGAATGATTGCGTGACTTACAATAAATATGAAGCTAGAAGCCGGATTTTATGTTTCCACTAATAATCAATATTGCTTGCGCGAGTATGTCTGGAATCTGTTTTAGATGCGGAGCATCTTATACTCGCGCCTTGTAGTGCGCCGTCCGCACCGCTTCTCGAACATTCGACAGCTGACGCGCGCGCATGCGCCGTCGCGCCGTCGCCCACTCTTCCACCATCTGTGCATCCCTTCCTCCTCTACACACCGCGCGCGCTTCACTCCTCCACCATCTGTGCACCCTTCCTCCTCTACACACCGCGTTCGACATCTACAATTCTCCTGATTCTCCAGTGGACGCGCATGTGGCGTCGCGCTTCGAGAACATTCAACAGCTGACAGTGCATGCGCCGTCGTGCTGTATATATACTCAAGGTCGGCGCTCGCTCGCTCAGTTGCCGCTCGTCGGTTGGTTTGTACGGCGCATCGACGTCCAAGGTCGCGGTGAAATGAATTCCAACGAATCCACAAACACAATGATCGACGTCCCTTCGACCAGCGCCGCCCTTTCGCATACGTGTGTACGTGTTCACTCATTTAACACCCCCTCCTACAACCACGTTAACCAATTTAGCCATCGACCAAAGTAAGTCGCAATTTAACACCCCATTTCACAACCACGTTAACCAATTTAGCCATCGACCCAAGTAAGTCGCACTTTAACACCCCGTTAACCAATCATATGGTCCGCATCCTCCTCAGTGTTCCCCCGAGGGAAGCTGCGGGCAATTTTTTTTTAGTCCCTTGTCTAGCACAGAGTTACTTTTTCTTATAATCACTGCCTAGTTCACTCCAACCATATACAAAAGCTTTATTAGTTTTCATAATCGACGCTGGAAGCATTTGGCGTAACCTGGTCTCTCGTTTCTGCCACCACGTGCTCAACGTTCACACCACCTAAAACGCTTCCCCTTACACCCCCTCGTAAAAGTTATTTTTGTGAAAAACAAAAATGAAAAAAAGAGCTTTGAATGCCGCGAACCCTAACAACACTTACCCGTAACATTGCAATCGCTTTGTGAAAAAGCTGGCTCGTGCGACCTCAGGTACTTTCAATAATTGGAGAGGGCAAGGTTTCTAGAAAGCGCTGGCGCTTTGATGACGGCGACGACCCAACGTTTTCCGCAACCGCTTTAAATTGAAGAGACCGCTCGGCGAGCCACAGTTCTTTTGTGCAGCATCCCGAGTGTTGTTGAACACGTATACCTCTTCTCTCCTCCCCTTAAAACCCTCTCGTTCTTTCAACTTCCCCGTGCATGCTCGTATCGAGCCTGATGTCTGGGGGAAAAAAAAAGAGGGTCGCCCTTATTCTGCGGCCATGCTGTGCTGCTTTAAAGGGCGTCCTGTCCCGGCACGCTCGTAAAGGAGATCCGCTGCAAAAGCGACGCTTTTGTTCCTAAAGGAGAACAGCCACAGGGTACCGCTCTTAGAATATATGGAGTCCCCGTCCCAGAACCCCCAAAAGTGCGAACTTTTACCAAAAATGTAACAGGGGCAAAATTGTGCATCGGTGTTGAAGATCGAGACGGCGCTTAGTCTTCCGCCGTCCTCTCTACGAGCAGTCGGGGACATCATCGCAAACTAACAAACATGCGAACAAATAGTTTGGAGGCATAAAGGAAACTTTTTCGATAGAAAAGAACAAAATATAAAAGGCATTCAAGGAAGACGTTTCGCTTGCTGCGCCGTCGTGATGCAGCTGTGAAGTAGCGCGCTTATGTCATTCTGGGGTTTACGCTCTCTCGCCGACAGCAGGATTCCTCGTAAAAGGAAACACGCAGTTTGGTTCCTTATCTACTATGCGAACTCGAGAATAATATTTCATGCACGAAAAACTGCTGCATGGCAAGGTATGCTCAGTGTAATAAAAAGAGAGGTCGCGTCACGCATAACAGAGTTAACTTGCGTTATGTACTTCCTTCAAGTATAGAAGGGGGGGGGGGGAGAGAGGACGTGCATTCGCAGTGGGGGGTAGATGCGACGAGAATGACAAGGGAGTAGTTGAGACAGTCCACGCCATAAGCTACTTCGCATAAAAAAAATGTCTTCATGAGACGACGTGATCATGACGTCCCAGACTGCGATAATTCCGGATGGCGTCACCGAGACGCCACTAAAATCTCTCACAGTGACATCCTATGATGATGTCTTAACATGGTACCCTCTATTAGTCGAAGGAGGGCCAATCTCGAAGTCAGTGCTGAACTAAGCACGGTGCAGAACACTTGCAATGCCTCCGATCACTGAGGCCGTGTAAAATCAGTTTATGTGCAGAAATGTTGTGAAAAGAGGGAGGGGATCGATACGATCACTGAGAAGGAAAAGAAAATGGCTTTTATCTTCGAGTTGTCCTAAAAGAAGGGGTAAGAGATCTTTTGAGTTTGTATGGACGTGAATGTAGCCATTCTGTACTTCGGGACGCAACTCGAATTGTGGTTGTGAAAGGAAGTACTGACGCCCGTTTACGTTACATTTGCTACAAATTACTTCCACTATACTTCTCTTAGGATTATTGGCTGTTTGTTTTCAATAATATTGTGTCTGACAAAAAAAAACGGGCCCTCAAAATTTTCACTTCTTTCCTTTACTAATGCTAAAATCATCGATGAATATAGAAACAAGTGTAAGAAACGTACGTAAAGATGCATACAAAACATTATTAATGGGCAACAAGTGTTCGGAACAATATTTGGGAGCCAGTGGTTGCAAGTTTACGGTGTGTTATCAAATATGATCACAAGGACCGAAGTTCCTTAGCCCCCTGCTAAAAGTAGTTTAAGATAGCCATACACGTTCGCAGAGTTCGTCATCAGGATGGAGAAGGAGAAAGCTTTAACTGCCCCTCCCCCTCCCCCTTTTTTTTGGTCGAGTTATTTTCCTTTCAACCAATGCAAATGGGAGAAAGGAAGGGCGGTGAAAGAAAAAAAATTGAGTGATGACGTCTTTCTCACATTGTTGTACTTTAAGGGGTCTTCCCGCGCTATTCTTGGCCAAAACCATGCTGAGATAAGGTTTGACTGAGTAAGTGCATGGGAACATCATTCTCATCTGCCTTTACATGATAAGATGAAGCGTCAAAGCTTTAGATGGTCTTGTTGGTTCGTCAGGTCGATGATATGAGTGTGCTTTGATGACGTGGGCAGAGAAGAGACCAGGACACACACAGTGCTTCTTTGTCGCAAGAGACAGGACACCTACAGTGCATGTGTGTCTACCCCCCTCTCTACCACGCACATACACAATGTGCACACATATGAAAAAAAAAACTGTACATTAGGTTATACCACGTCTTGCGTCCCTATAGACTATGGAAATTTATGTCAAAGTGGGACAGAGGAACCGAAAAGGCTTTATTCGAATATCAGAAATCTTGCACAATGTCTCCCTACGATTCTAAGTAAAACTCCATTGCTTCGAAATTTAACTGTAGCCAGCCTGCACTACAGAAATGCCTCGGCACGACAGACACATGGTGTAATCCTACAAAAGAACGATGCCTGCTCTGAAAGGTTATCTCACGCGAACGGCTCGAGTAACAGAAGCTACAAAAGGAGCAGAGATGGATGGGTCGAAAGACAAGGTATGTTCCGATATGGTACTCTGATGGAGTGGTGAAGATATCAGAGATTGACGTGATGATTCAACGATGAAGAGAAGAGTTTACAGCCACCTCGAAGGCAAGGGTCAGAGGGACATCAAAGAATAACGGTATCGAAGTCTCGAAGTCACTTGCGAAACAAGTCGGGGCGCACCAAGGCAAAGCTGTCAATAGACCATCACAGAGCATGTAGCAGAAAAACTTCAGAAAAAATAAAAAGGAAGAATGCTGCCATCAACAAGAGAAAAAGAAACCCTGCGACGTCTCTTCACAGCAGTTGCTGGCTAGAATGTCTGACGACACGTATTTTTTTTAATACCTTCAATTGCGTTTCGGAGACTTCTGCACACTCTGGTTCCTCCGTATTGTCGTTTTGGAGTATTTCAGTTAGAGTAGACTTTTTCCGAACACCGATGAACGCTTCCCTTTGCTGTTTGTGAGCTTGCTTCTCTCCTTCGGCAACAAGATTCTTATGTGGCGCAATTTTTAGCTGTCGATATATTGCGATATTGCTACAACCATTTGATGACGGGTGGCAATTCGTTCAGCATAGAGCCAGCGCTTTGACGTACTATACCAAAATGGCATATTGATCAAATTGGTGCGAAATGATTTTCTGAAGAAAGCAGATCACAGAAAACGAGAACAAAAGAGTGGGAGGAAGCTCAGCGCTGCTTTGTCACAAGCGAAGTGCTACTGAAAAAAAAAACGAAGTGACAGAGACAAGACCATCATTTCAAATGAGATCAACTTGACAAATCTTGAAGAAAGCTATAAGGGTATTTCACTTTTTATTGTAACTTCTTCATAACACATTTCTTCATTGGCAACTAAAAGCTAAGCTGTCTACACCTACTTTCGTCCCACTTTTTACAGCGTATACTTGACATAAATCATTGCTTTCATTTCAGCAATTAACCATAACTTTATTAAAAATAGAGTGCAAAGGAGAAAGCATGAAAATGTGATAAAGAAGAACAATCTTTAGTGCTGTTTTGAATAGTAAGCAATACTGCGACGGCTCACGATAGGAGCTATTCTCGGCACTTGAATACCTATTTGATAAGCATAAAATATAATGTCCTGGCAAGGCCCTTTCAATAAAGAAAGAGTTGCATCGGACAACACGTTGCTTAAAGTTCAAAATTCCTCATCAATTTTAGTAGAAGGTTTTGAGATGCTTATTCGATTGCGTTGTTTTTTTTTTCAAGCGCTTTTCTGCACCAGTTTGAAGGCGCTTGGTGGGAAAACAAAGCGGTTTCGTTAAGAACGCGTCAGGCATAGACAAGGCGCGAGAATTTTGAGATGGGCGGTTCCCATCGACTAGCTCAGGCAAGCACCCTTCCCGAGTTTTGTGTGGTTGCCAAACGCTCAGACAACGAGCCAGACGACCACAGCGAGGCATTGACGCCTTGCATAATTTACGAAACACAGATAAATCCTCGTCTCGCGTCGCTTAAGTAGGCGTATTGTTTTGATTTGATGAGAATCAAGCTGCGCAGAGAATGAATGCCCTAAAAGACTGCAATCTCAAACTTTCGAGTAGTTACCGAAATTGATGATGCAAGAGCCATGAATGTAGAGGAACGTCTGGTGAAAAATTGGGGGACCCTTAAGCATCACCTTCAGGAGTTCAATGCGATTGCAATATTTTCTGGTTCCAGCGCGTACTTCAAGCACTTGGTGTATGTAATCTTTTCGGACTTGCTATGCACCCACTACGTGGTCTGGCTTGCCTCAAACCATTAGGTCATCATGATAATCCCATATTCTGACACTCGATGGTAACGTACGCTTGTATTGCGTGTAATTACGTCAATATATCATGTTGTATTGAAGCATGCATACCGGACGGGTGTGTTTGAAAAGCATGAAAGTTACTTTCACTGCATTTTCAAGCACAGGAAGTTAATTTTACTGTATTCACAAGTAAAGCGTGGCGATGGGGTATACATCACCCGATTTCCACGCAAACGACCGGTTTTGGACCCTCACTTCGACCAACCAGTTTTTATGATTTATCTGATTTGCATGTTTTTCAATTTACGCGTCAAGCGAAAATGATAATTTTTTGCTCATAACCAATGACGCCGCACCAGAATTTCTGCGAAACGAGCTCTTTAACGCTATTGCGTTAATAATTCACGTGTTTTTGCTCATTTGTAAAAGTAATTATGGCATTTATGCTTCGCTATAAAATATTTGTTGTGTTTGCTACACATGCAAGACTGCGTTCTCTTTTCCCAACAGGTGTAACGAATGACGCCCCTTGTTCATCTCAGTGCAATCTTTCTTTATTCTTGCTATCGTGTTGAAATTTTGTAGTACATACATTCAAGCCTCTCACGAAACTTGTCAAGATGTGGTTAGCTGCTTCCCTCGACAGCTTTCGTGAAAAAAAAAAAAGAGTGCGCATGGAAAAGCGACAAGGAAATGAGCGGTTACACTAGTGTTAAATGAACAACCAATGCACTACTTTTTCTGAACTAATGAATGAATGAATTACAGGGCGAACTACATCCTACGTGTTTCACAAATTCAGATTGAACTAATTATAATGGTTTGGGTTTTACGTCCTCAAAACCATGACATGATTATGAGACACGATAGTTCAAAATACCAGCGAAGTCAACAGTTTGGTGTTTCAAAGAAAGAACTGACGACTAAAAATATATTTTGATATAAAGCCCGATTGTTTGGTATTATTGAGTTGTACTAAAAAGAATAATACGAACCGAAATTGGTGCGCAGCGATAGATACCAACGTCGCTTCAACCAACTTGTAATATAGGTTCGAAATAAATACAACAATTATCTGCTTGCGACAAAAGAATTTGATGTTGGTCGACTACAATGTATTTTTCTCAAATTCTTAAGGATATACATCTTGAATGCGCTCTTGAAAAATATCCAAATTTTTGAGCAGGATCATTGCTGCAAGTTATGCGTTAACCGGGCGCCAGCTTAACAATAATGCAACGCAACTGATATGTAAAAATTATGGTTGCACGCACGATGATGCGCTCTTGAAAAATATCCAAATATTTGTGCAGGATCATTGCTGCAAGTTATGCGTTAACCGGGCGCCAGCTTAACAATAATGCAACGCAACTGATATGTAAAAATTATGGTTGCACGCACGGTGATGCATTTGTAGCCAGGATTTCACGGCAATGATTAGCAAGTTCCAGCAATACGAGCCTCAAATCACATTTCGGTAACGGGGCATCCTCTTTCGCAATGGCCCACACACTCGGTCTCATCAAGGATTAACCCTGACTTCTGTTCTTCATCAGTTACGATAGTGTCACACTTCAATCGCTTAGTCATTATTGAAACACAAAAATATAACAGACAGCCTGGTGTAAAGTGCTTTCTATGCATTATATATCAATGACAACGAACAGGCATTGATGCCAAGGAAAGTACAGGGGATGGTAGTAGTATTATCTAAAGTGTTAATGTGACGAAAGAAAGGTGGACTGAAACATGACTTAGCGGTGGCAGTGACCAAACCTGTGACTTTAAAATAACGCGTCCGATGCCGTTGTCCGATGCTCTATCAACTCAGCTCAGATAGAGCATTGGACGCGTCATTATAACACTGCAGGTATGGCCAGTGCCGGCGGTAGGAAATTTTTCAGTTTACGTTGTACCTGTTGGCAGTGTACTCTCAGCGTAGCCACGGGACGGCTTTAAGCTCTCCCACAGTAGAGTAACTAGTACTCGAAATCATTACCCACTTTTTCTAAACACACTTTTCTCTATTCCATCTCACACACAGTTCCTGCAAATAACAGTTTCTTATAAGTTTCTTGGCTATCTTCCTCATTAATACTATGTCTAACAAAGAAAAATGAGCTTCTGAGTTTCCACTTCTTTCCGCTGTATGTTGGATGAAGTGTCCAATTTTGGATAGCTCAGCACACGTATGACTGCTTAGTTAAATTGCCTAAATTGATTTTTCTTCGTTTTCGCAAGTGTTTACCTAAAATGGAATAATAGCTTTCTAGAAGTTCCCGTTTTTCCAGACATCTTTTGCTTTTGAATAACGTTTGGGTAAAGAGAGGGGAGAGGGGAGACATTCACGAGATGTTAAGCGCAGTTCCTCAGAAAGGCGGAGTTATAATGGGTATAAAAGAAAGCATGTTTGTTACGCCCACCTACGGCTACGTCATCACCGGTTAGCCAGATATCCCAAGCTTCTGCTTTACTCGGTCGACCTTAATTGACATTTATCTGTCTCCAAATAGCTAACACAGATAAAAAAATCCACGCACGACCACGAAGTGAATGATCACGAGGGGGCGAAGCTATAGTTCTTAAGGTCCACAATGTCTACGTTGAAATCGCCGACTAGAATAAAGAATGGACAGATGGTTCAATGGACAGACGGACGGACAGATGCACGGACGGCGCAGGTGATCAGGTATTGTGTGGTTATATACTCGATTAATGTATACATACAGTCGTTTTGTTGCACCGATGCTTCCGTTTTTCTTCTGAAGGTGTTCTATTTCAGTTCCGTTTTGTAAGGGTTGACAGACACGGACGACGACAAAACATGGCCCTGGGATGTTTCGACCCTCAAAAGCCAAGGTTTCATTCCCACCATTCACTTGTGAAGCAATTCCTTCATGCACTTAATGATTTAATCTAGTTGGTTTGCCATTAGGATTCCCAAAGTTGCGCGATCGAAGCATGAACAGAAAGAAAGCACGATCAAGCACACGAAGCGCAATCTCAGAAAGCTCGCGACGTTTTATACACGTGATATCGACGGAGTTATGTCTAGAGACTTCAAATTACTTGTGTGCTCTGCCACTTGAAAACGCTTTTTCACGGACAAGGCGATCGACGGCTCACGGATGTATCCATCTTCTCATTAGGAGTTGTTTTGAGTTTCGATTACCGGAGTCATTTCATTCTTACTCCTGGGTAATATTGTGTACGGTTTAAGCATGGGCCTGCGCCTGTAGTTCCTGTGTAGTTGATTGTCAACCTCTTTTTATTCTTAACTTCATTAGCCTTCTCGCGTGCTCAGCGATCAATAGTACGAAGCGATTGCCTTGTACCCTAAGAGCGCTAATAAGATCAAGGCGTCGCTGTTCACCGAGAGTTGGAAACACGACGCCTCGAGCAATGTCACCAGACTGACGTCTCATTAGACATCGTGTGGCACACGTCGAGACCGTACGGGCTCCCCAGGCCTCCAGAGGGAGAGGCTGCGACAGAACGAAGGCCCAACGGGCCTGCGTGGGTGGGGGGTGGGGGGGTGGAAGGAAGCTCGTTTGAAACGGCAAAGCAGGGGTCTCAACGCAATCAACGAATTTCTCGCCAGTGGCCTGTTCTGTGCATGACCATCTTCGTCCCGTATTTAAAGAAATTTAATGTGTGCGCGCATCAACTACTCGCACATAACTTGTCTCGGGTATTTTTGGTGTGTGTTGAGTGTAATTCTCAATATCTTTTTTTTGTAATCTGATGACAAATACCCTTAAAAATAACCTATATATATATATATATATATATATATTGGAGGAGCGTGTGTCGCCGGATCCGGGAATAATAGGAGAATGTTTCCAAGATGCCAGGTTTCCACAATCGTGTTGGGTGATTCGCAGACCAAGTATTTGCATCAACATTTCGATCCCGTTGTTCCCGGCACACCTGCATTTGTTTCGTTGTGCGGTGCTCTCATTGATGACGTTCACAACTTGCTCGACTTCATCCCGGATACGGCACAGACTGTGATTATCCATGTCGGCACAAATGACCTTGCGTCCTCTTCAGGTCGCTTCGCCTTCAAAAAGTACTGCTCGCTACTAGAAGCGGTGATTGCACAGCACCCTAATGTCAGGCGCATTTACGTAAGCCTTATTCTTCCACGTTCCGAAAGTCGTCGAAGAAAGTTAGGAATAGAGCATTCATTCGCCGTTGCAATCGAGAAGCATGTCACTTGAATTTTTTGCTACGCAACCATTGCCGATTCTCCCGACAAGTGTTCTTCATTGATCATGGGTTGGAATGGCTTCCCCCCAGCCGCACACTATGCATGGATGGATTACATCCAAGTTTTGAAGGAGTCGCTTTAATCGCCAGCCATATTCGCAGGCTGTGCGGTCCTTTTCCTAGAAGCACGCCCTCTTCATGGCGCGATTCCTCTTCGGTTGACGCTTTACCAAATGCCGATTTCACTTCCGAATTCCCTGCTCTTCCTGCCGTGTCAAATGCGCACCCATCGCCAAGTCCTTTGCTGCGGCTTCCAGTCGACACCTTCGTGCCCGCCTCTACCCAGTCTTCCACCCTTCCTTCCACTACAGCGCCTGCGTCAATGACCTCTTCCAGACTTCCTTCCGGTTCTACTCTGAACTCTTCCCGTGTATCTGTTGGTACACCAACATTTGGGTCTCTTGGTGCACACCGTCAATCCTCTTCGCTTCCTGGCCCTTCTAGTTGTGCCCCTCCCGCGAGGACCAACAAGCGTCTTCGACGTCCTTCTGACTCTGGTTCTCCAAGCCCCCCACCTGTCCGACCTAACCTGACCTCCTCTCCACCTAGTGGCCATCGGGCCACCGCTTCTCCCCCAAGCGCTGCATCCTCTGGTTTTCTTGGCAACCCATTCGTTCAGTGCAGAAACTCTGATGCCACTACGTTACAGCCCGAATGACTACATGTTAGCAATGGTACGTATTCTGCCTCCAACAATACCTATTTTTTGCGCACTAGAAAGGTAGTTGAAAAAACGATACGATCAGAGTTGCATGTTTCCGCATTGAATGCTTACGTGTCAGAATCAGTGGTTCCTAAAGGTCTCATGATTGTGCATCATCCAGCCGTTAAATTGTCGCCCACTCACCAAGCAAAATGGGATGATGCACTAAAGAATGCGTCCTTGAATTTGACCCGTATCATCCTAAATCACTATGAACACTCAGCAAAATCTTTGTCGAACACTGTACGACAACTGCTTTCCCAATCAAGGTTATCATCAGAACAAGTAATACTTCTCGATGAGTATCGGCTTAAGAAACGAGATGAGATTGTCAAGATTAAGATGAGCAAACTTGCGCGTGATAATGTACCTATACCGGCCTCTCTGACGACTGTCGCGTCACGGGCTACGTCAAGAACTTCCTGTAGAACATCCGAGCATGATAACATAGTAAACCTTTCCAATCACTGTTTGTCAGATGACGAGAAGTCTGTATTATCACGTGGCCTCAATTTTTGCCCCGCTTCCGGTGGGTATAACGAATTTCAGTTCCTACAAGATTTAGACAACTTCGCCCGCAACATGAGGCTTCGAGAATTTTTCTATAATATGCCTACGTCGAGTACTTCTACTGCTCCTTTGTTTTCGAATAAGCGATGGACACCTCCAATTCAACGCGAGAAATGCCTAGATCTTTACATTGAAGCGGTCCAGCGAGATCTACTCGAAGCATATCAAAAACAACAACCATTTAAGAGCAACATTTCTATTAAGGAAAAGGAGGCAATAAAGAGCTTGGCTAACAATACCGACATTGTCATCAAGCAAGCAGACAAAGGAGGCGCCATTGTTCTTATGAATCGAGTTGACTATATTTCAGAGGCTTACAGACAGTTACGAAATGACACCTTCTACAGACGCTTGGAAATGGACCCCACTAACGATTTTAAATGTGTCATCAAAAAAGAATTAGAACAACTCGTGGCAGATAAAAAGTTAACAGTCAAGGACCTATCTTTCTTGCTCCCGCTAAGTCCTTCAGCAGGAAGGTTTTATCTACTACCCAAAATTCATAAGACAGGCAACCCCGGCAGACCAATAGTTTCGGCTATCGGTTCCGTAACTGAGAAGATTTCCAGTTTTGTTGACACCCTCATTAGCCATATTCCGCAAACTTACCCGTCCTACATCAAAGACTCAGGCCAATTCTTGAGCGACATTGCCGATTTAATTATTCCTGAAGGATCCCTCTTGGTTACTCTGGATGTTTGTTCCCTATATACAAACATTCCACACAAGGACGGAATCGAAGCTGTTCGTCAGGAATACGAGCGTTCGGCCTCCGACCATTCTATAGATGGCGCAACATTAGCAACATTATTGAAATTAATTCTTCAATACAATAACTTTGAATTCAACGATGACCATTTCGTACAAGTGAACGGGACTTCCATGGGGACTAAAATTGGCCCCAATTACGCTAATATCTTCATGGGTGTGCTGGAGAAAGAATTCTTGAGTAGTCAAACATTAACGCCACTTTTTTATAAAAGGTACATTGACGACATCTTCCTGATTTGGGAACACGGGGAGCATGCATTACTTTCATTTATAACAGCGTTCAACAATGTTCACAGTTCCATATCATTCTCCCATTCATTCTCGGACAAGCGCGCAGATTTTCTTGACATTACTGTTTTTTTGCGGAACGGCAGACTAAGCACCACGCTTTTCAAGAAGCCCACAGACAGGCACCAATATCTTCATTTTCACAGTAGTCATTTAAAGCACTGGAAGACCAGCATTCCATACAGTCAGGCACTCCGTTTCAAACGCGTTTGTACACATGAGTCTGATTATCACCAGAACTGCACTTCCCTGAGGGAATCTTTAGTTAAACAGAATTATCCTGTCCGTCTAGTAGAAGACGCTTTCAAAAAGGCTGACCTCGTCGAACGCAAGACCTTATTAAAGGCACCGAAAAAGACTGCCACCTCACGCCTAACCAACCTGGTCCTCACTCATTCAGCTTCGGCTCCCAGAGTAAACTGTATTCTTCAAAAGCATCATAATATCCTCTTGCAAAGCCAACGTCTCCGAACAATCTTCCCGATTCCACCTAAAGTAATCTACAGACGCTCTAAAAATTTACACGACTTAGTCACATCCTCTAAAGTTACTAAACCGCAATATTCGGGTTGCCATCCATGCAATAAATCACGCTGCAAAATTTGTGCACATATGACAACATCACTTTCAGCTCAGAGTACCGCCTCCGGTTTCAGTCTTAAAATAAAGGGTAACTTTTGCTGTTACACATCGAACGTAATCTATCTTCTGGAGTGCTCTGTATGTGGTATGCAATACATTGGACAAACCGAGACCAGCTTTCGTCTACGTTTTAATAATCATAAAGCACACGCGATTTCCCTTCCTAACTTACCGTTATCGAAACACGTTGCGCTTCCAGGTCATTCCTTCAGCAAGATAAAAGCTACAATTCTAGAGTCAGGCTTTAGCTCCCATCGTGACAGAGAAGTCCGGGAATCATATCTCATCCACAAATTCAGTACCATTGCTTTCGGTCTCAACGAAAATCCCGGCACCTTAACGTTCTTGCGCCAGTAATATGTCATGCGCATTGATCACCTTTTATTATTATATCCTTGAAAATTGTCCGTAACAGTGTAGGTGCTGTTTTTCACGTGTTAATCTTCTGTTATCGGTGTTTTTTTCGTCACCACATGAGCTGTCAATTGCTGTTGAATCTTCTTGTTACGCGAGTATGTTACTGACGAACAGTATGTTGATACATTTTGAACGCATTTTTTCCACGTGTATTGATTGTACCTATCTACAATCCATGTGACCAACTGGCATATAAGTGGTTACCATTGCTGTGTTTTGTTTCATTCTGACGAAGGCCGGGCCCACGGTCGAAACGTCAAGTAAAAAATCTTTTCACTTGTGAGTCAAACTCCTTTTATTCTCCTATATATATATATATATATATATATATATATATATATATATATATATATATATATATATATATATATATATATATATATATATATATAATTTATGAGGAATACGCAGATATCTTGTTCACACTCCATCCTTCAACCCCCTTGCCTCCGCTGCATCCCGGCAGACTTAATTTCGTGGCTGCGGCACGCGAGCTGACGTGAGTTTGAGACTGTTGCTATGGAAAAATCAACTGTGTGGCACTAGCTCTTGAAGAAATAGTTCTTGAAGAGGAGGTATGATGTGGAACGGGAGACAGAAGAAATATGGGAAAGATGGAGAGGTTAACTAGAACATGTCGAGTTTGATACCTTATATGTTGAGAGAACATGTGAAGAGCTGAGACGGGCGCATATATTTAAATATTCGCCCACAGAACCCTGCTTAATCACGCTACGATACGGATTAGCTGCTTGCTCTTTCGCTACACGCTCTCCTTGTCTGCCGTTTATTAATCCAATCACTTATGCTCGTTGATACATTATTTACGGAGGCTGCTCTCTTCCTGACACTCCTCGTTCATTTATTTACATATATGTCCTATGTTAGGAACCTAGGCACGCTCATCGCTTTCATCACCTTTCCTCTTCTAACATTCTGCAACCTCCCACAGTGCTGGGCTTTTGGTTATCGAGGTGCACGTGTCCTACACATGACGCAATGGTCGCCTGCTTTCGAACACGCTGTATGACACGCCGTTCACGGTTTGTTACTGATAGCGCGAATATTAGCAGTCGTGCCCGGACCGATAATCTAAGAGATGGTACAACCCGACGAATCACGCAGTTCGGGTAAACCGGACGCTCAAATACAAGCGTACGCAATGAAGCCTGCGCGGCAGATTGGCAATAACCAGGGGTCGCTCAGGTCGGTGAAGATGTGACGTCTGAACAGCAGAACCCTACAGTCAACGCGTGGGAGAGGGACGTCGGGGACATAGCGGTTATTAAAAGAGGCACTGACTGAAGCGACGCGGGAAAAATCGGGAAGTGACACCACCGGTGCCATCGGCGCTGTTTTCCCCGACGTGGCACGTTCACTAGCTCGCGCATTCGCCACATCTATTCGCATGCTCACTCCGGGCGCAAAGCAAACGGCCCTAAAGCTCATCATTATAAATTATCTCGATGAAGCATGCCAGTTCGCAGCTTTACAAAGTGGCTAGCTCACTTGTTAGGCAAGTTTCATCGCATGCCCTGTTGAACTTGCTGCGTGCATCTGTTCGGGTCCTGCCAGGCAGTTTTGCTTAATGCTAACAATTTCATTTTAGCAAAAGGCATTCAAAAACGTTGTTCAAGCTTCACTGATGTGAATCCTGCAACGGGCAAAGCATTCATTGTCCGCCGATATTTTCCACAGCAATTTTTTTTACTCTTTACTGCTTTATCGCCACGGGTCCACTAACGAACTATCACTTTACAGATATGTTTCAATACGCGGTGTTTTAAATCTTCATCGTAAAAATCTACGTTTGTGCCTCTGATTTTAGATAAACTTGGATTACATGGTGGCTTTTGTCGGCGATTCTGACGCCACTCAGAAGCCAAACGTTATCTTTTAGGCAGTAACGTCGAACCTTTAACGCACAATACAGTATAGACCAGTTGGGAGTAGTCGAATTTACCCAAATTGTTGCGGTGCATACACATTTATGATGGACCGTAACGACGACATCCCACGCCGACAAGTCGAAACATTAGGGACTTCGCCCCTAATCACTCCAGCTCTCCCTTTAACCGCCGAACTACCAAGCCCACGCTCGCTGCTGACTGATTTGCACATTTGTAGCTAACGCAGCGGTTGCTTGGGCATGTTGATACGACATATTGAACGTAAACAGTGCGAAAGACGAGAGACAAGGCGAGAGACAAAAAGTTTCTTTGTCAAACCACGCAAGGATCATAACTTTTAAATGTTCATACTTTTTTATTTTTGACTGTAAGTTTTGCTTTTTTTTTTACTTCCTTTGAATTACGCAGGTATATAACGAGTGGTTTGACAAATAAATTTTTGTTGTAAGTCAGCATATTTGCACAGCGCAAGACTACGAGTAGCTACGAAGTAACTACAGAAGAAGAGACAAGGACAGAAAGAACGTCGCTCTTTCTGTTTTTGTCTCTTCTTCTGTAGTTACTTCGTAACTACTCGTAGTCTTGCGCTGTGCAAATATGTTGATTTCCAATCACGAACTAGTCCAAGCATCTGTCTTATGTAAGTCAGCGCTGTTGAACGTGTCGTTCTTTGCCAAGTCACTCGCTTTTCGCGCTTTGCGCGCGTGTGCTGCCAAATGTGCTGTGTTTACCTCTCTTCCATTTCTCCTTCTATTTTTCATCTCCTCCATCCCCCTCGCATGCGCAGGGTAGCAATCCGGCTGCATATAGGCTGGTTAACCTGCCTGCCGTTCTTTTCCTTCCCTCCTGTCCATTTGTGCATGTGCATTGTCAACTACGACTGCTCATGGCGAAACCACGCAGGACGCAAACTGCTGTCGTGAACTCAGTGACGCGTACGCTTCTGTTTCGTCACTGAATAGCACGATGGCAGTCTTACTGTCTTGCTATACTCACGTATGGCCACGAAAGGTACACCAATCAAATGTTTTCATACGTACAGAATACTTCCTTGTGCCTTTTTCAGGCCTCCCCGCAGTTGTTATCTCGCAATGACAACATCGACAGATTATTCAACACTTTGAATCCTTTTCGAAGGGATCTGCGCAGATAATTAGGCATAAATCTTACTTATATTGCAAAAGAAATATTGCACGCATAAGCGTTTTTGCCTAATACCAGAGATAAGCTGCGCATGAGGTATGGTTTTCTAACCAGTTTGGGGAGCGCAATAAATTGGTGGAATGAGATTGATAAACAATGTCAACTTTCTCGCAAAAAATGTTCGACGCTAAAAGTTAAGAAATAGCTGTGTTTATCACGCATTTGCTACGACCAGATGTCACAGGTCCCGTTAATTCGGGAGGCGATCGCCGGGCTAATTCCAAGGGCCGTAGTATCGGCCCCCCAAACCGCACCACGAAAGCGTGGACGATTTAGGAGTGGTCCTTTTTGGCGCGCCAGCGGACGCCGGCTGTGGCCCAAAGAACAAGTAAGAGCCGAGAGTTGATAAACAAAACAAAATTATATTCTCAATAATGGCAGATCAAAAACAATACACAAGTATGCACACTCCACAATAGTTCAATACAATATGTCACCAATCAAACAACGTACTACACAGTACAATCAGCCACACTCGAAACAACGGACACAGACAACAATACGCACTACAATGCAGTCGCATGCATTGAACAACCAATACACTTAAAGACTAAAGAGTTAGAAAACTTACTCAGTCCAAAGTTCTTGGAACAAAAGTCTGAATGATACCCTTCCGAGAATCACTCACTCAAAGTCCAGCGTTGTTGTCCTTCCACTGCCCCCAAAGTTTCTCTTCCAAAAAACCTCGCGTCTTCAATTGACCGCTCTCCAGGCTCCAACCTTCTTCGCCGGAAACACGTCGGCTTCACACACGCAGCTGTTGCCACGCGTCTTCGCTCGATAGCGGTAGACACACACTCTTGCCTGTAGCTCGAGTCTTCACCCCTCAGGTGGAAATCTTCTTCTTCTCCTCCTTTGTCACGGAAGACAAAAGGCTTCGCCCACAAGGCGGAACACCCTACGCACTCTGGCGCATACTTTCTTCTTCTCCTGCTTTGTCACTAAGGACAAAACCTTCACCGACAGACGCAGTGGGATACCCTACGCACTCTGGCGTTAACTTCTTTCTGCTGCTCATCTCTCATCTCGGCTGCTCAATTAAATACCTTCCGCGCGAGATTCCAGAAAGTTATCATTTCGTCGGCGCGATGCGCAGCGAAGACTGGGGGAAAGGGCGAGACGATACGGGGGCCGTCCGCGACGGATGACTCAACCCGGCATCACCACGCCCATTTCCATCGAGAAATTTCGAGGGCTTGCTCGGCCGCCGATGTGGGGTGAGGAGGTTCGCCGGCGAACCTACGCTTCCGAGGGGAGAGGGACGCGTGCCCAGGGATTCTTTGGATGCTTGTTTTCTTTTTTCTTATCGTTGACCTCGCGGCGTCACTCCGGCGTTTCGTCGCGAGAATTTGGCGGCGCGCCCTTTTTTGAGCACTCGTTTTGTGACACCAGATGGTGGAAGCTTGTATACGGTCGTTAGTGAGTCAAGACATGAGAACGTCATTTTTTTCTTTTTTTAAATTAAATTTAAGATTTGTCGTGCGAATTTCTTTTCAAAAAATAAAAACGCACACTTTGCGCGTCTCTAGTCATACTTGAGAGATCACGTAGTATTTCTTGTACAGTTTCATTATCAGCCAGGATTTTTGTCGCATGAAGCGTATAAGGTTTTCACCTTAAAAACGATTCGCAAGCGAAGTTGTACGACAAGGTGGTGTATCGTGCTGTCTATTACGTCATAGGTGAAATTTGAGCACCTTTCACGGATGGTATCGAGCCATTTGACATTTCTGCCAGAACAACGACCACAGGCGTCGTTTTCTAAGGTCGTCAGCTCCCAACGCGCTTAGCTACCATCTAGTTTTATACCCTTGGCACGTTCACCGTCCGCCTTGTGGAGCGTACGACAACGCGACGTGCGCCTTTCCGTCCCGGGAATAAAATAGAAAAGTCATTTCTACCTTGGCCTTGAAGCAAGCAACTCTGGACTGTTTGCACACCTTCTACGCTGACAGAATCCACGTATACACGGATGGATCTACCACCCAGACTAGCTCAACCGGTGCCACCGTCCTTCCATCGCGACACGTCAAAATTGCTTACAAACTTTGTCACGTGAGCACATCGACTGGTTCGGAAATCGTTGCCCTGCGAGGTGCCATCGATTATATCAAGCAACAACCGGCTAATCGATGGGCAGTATTCTGCGACTCCAAGGTGGCTCTACAAAGTCTTTCGACGGCACTTCGTCGCGGGTCGTACGAACAACTGGTGTGGGATATCAGATAAATGCTGCACTATGCGACCGAACAAGGACACAACGTTGTGTTCCAGTGGATACCAAGTCATTGCGGTATCGCCGGCAATGACCTCGCCGTTGAAGCAGCCAGAAATGCACATGTACAAACAAACCCTGTTTCCATACCTTTATAAAGGATTGACTCGGCTACATACCTAAGTAAGCTGGCGCAGAACATGACACTCCAGAAGTGGCTGTCATCACAGTTTGCACATCGACATTATTCTCTCGACCCATCTCTACGACTCTGGCTACCCTCTGTTCTTTCTAGGGAGGAAGGTACAGTGTTGCGCCGTCTGCGTTTGGGCGTAGCCTTCACAAATGCCTACTCATTTAAGATTGGGATGGCCGAAGGAGCGGAGTGCAATGACTCCGCCATCGATGAGACTATTGAACCTCTCTTATGTTACTGCCCGGCATACACAACCGAGAGGCTTCACCTGCACAGGGCCTTAAATCAACTAGACAGAAGTGATTCCACTGTCGAGAAAGTATTGGGACCATGGCACTGCCCATCCCAATTCCGAAAGGCAACGAAAGCGCTGTTCAGTTTTCTCAAAGACACCGGCCTGTTTCATCGTTTGTGATGTGAAACTGTTACGCGTCGGCCCAGTCAGTGACCTTTTTCTCCAGGGTAGCCTACCGGGACTCAGCCCTGGTTAACCTCCCTGTCTTTCTCCTTATGTTCTCTCTCTCTCTCTCTCTCTCTCTCTCTCTCTCTCTTTAAGCACCTTCTGTGTTACTGTCCGAGTTACTCAAACGAGATGTTTCATCTCCATACTGCTATAAGTCACGTGGCAGGGATGCTTTAGCTGTCGAGATGGTATTGGCACCATTGAACTGCCCATTACAATTCCGAAAGGCACCGAAAGCGTTGTTCGGTTTTCAGAGGGTTAACTGACTGATTCGCCGCTTGTGACATCAAACACGCAACTCTTACACTGATGGCAACAGTGACTTTTCTTTCCTCCTCTCTGATGTTTTGTTCCCCTTCCCAGGGAAGGGTCACCTACCGGGCTCAGCCCCGGTTAACCTTCTTTATTCTATTCTGTCTCTTTCGCTTTCTACACCGTTCGTAAGTTCAGCCTGTACGTGTCTAAAAAGGGAACATCTTTGCGGCTCTGGATGTACCAGAATGTCGACCTGTTCTGACAAATGAGCGTACGTACTCTAAAGGTGCACCAGTGCCCGCTATAGGGGAAGGATAGAGCAAATGGATAAAAATGTGGCCTGTTCGTAGAGCACTGAACTTCGGCATTTTCTCCCCGCGGGCTCATCTATAATAATGCACCAAACATTTTCGGCGCCCGCAACTTCAAAGCCAGCAAGTGCACCAGCGAATCGCGGCTGTTCATTGTCCCATCACGGGCGCACATGCATTAGTCAGAATAAGCAATGAGTTAGACAAATCGAGGAACGTGACAGGTTGCGGGAACACGCGGTCCTTTCTGGAAGGAAAGAAAAACCTCGAGCCGAACGTTCGCTCTTATTTGTATTTTTCTCCCAGACCATTCTATCCATGTTTTGGAGTGACAAACGGTCCCCTGTCCCCTACTCTTCGATGCTTGATACGTTAGAAATTCGATGCAGTACTGGAAAGGATGACTGTCTGAGAAAATTTCGTTTTGTCTGACAGGAACTTAGTTTATATATGCTCGTCTGAAAGTAAATATATCGAGATTGAGCCTTTACACATGAATGACGTAATGACGACGATAATTACGCACCACAAGATAATATATTAATGTGTGACGTTGACGTTTTACGTCCGAAAACCGCGATACGAATACGTTAGACGACGTATTGAAGGGCTCCGGCAATCTCGACCGTATGATGTTCTTCAAGATGCACTGACAACACACGGCCAGGGTCGAACCCGCAACCTCCAGAGTCAGCAGCCGTGCACGATAACTACTGCTTCACCGCGGTGGACCAAAACACTACCTATGCTGAAACTGACGAAGTCCAAGCGAGGAAAAAGAGGCTGGTGTTAGATGCGACACATTTTTGTTCGCAACAAGGTATCAAACTCTCCCAGTCAGTTATTCATGCTAGCTAGCCTAACACACCTAACACACCCGCGTTACTTCAAGTAACGCGAGTGTCTGATGAATTGCCTTAAATATTCATTGGACGTTTAGGTCAGCTTTCTAAACAGCATGGAGAAAATGTATTGCTTACGCAGAAACACCAGACTGAAACGAAGGACAACACTTTGGAAAGAAAATAGGGAACCAAGCATTACAACACGGCAGAAAAATAGCAGAAATTGTGTTAATTTCAACAAGGCGCTTCCTTCATCAGCGTTTAGTAGTCAGCCATGCTGGTTGTAGTTCAGGCACACGCTGCAGGGAATTATGAATGGCGCTCGTAAAGTTGAACGAGTAACGAGCACTCCCTGTGTGGCTGTTGTCCCTTGGGTGAACGCGCGCACCGTTTAGCCGAAAACAGGAACTATGAAAGATGACTGTGGTCTCCAGGTTTTAAAGTGTTTGCTTTAAAGTGGCCGCATGTTCACCTCCATGCACTCATGGCTTCCAAAGAAATATGAAAAAAAAAAATATGAAAGCAGCTGGGGAATTTCGAAACGGAGCTTGGCAACGCACGTATTCCGAACAAAAAAGGAAGCTAGACTAAGTTCGCAAACGTGTGTACTTTACCGCCGAGCAACAAGAATTCCTTTTCTTATTCTTGGTAGCAGCCACGCGTCGAAACAAGGGTAAAATAGCACAAAAAAAGATCGAATATAAGTATAATAGAAGAACATCGTTCACGCCACCTATCGGAATGATCACTGACAACAATGTTAGTAAGATGTGTCGTATATCACTTAGTGCGGAGACTGAACGCAAAAGAAATGCTGGAGAACTTTATGACGCAACGAAACGGACCAAGAAACGGCAGGCATCGCCAAACCTTGCTGAAAAACTATGAGGAATCGGTGAGGTATAAGTTTAGTTCACGCAGACGGGTAGCGATGTTCCGGGCTAAGCGTGACAGACAACACACTTGGGAAACACAACGAAGGATGAGACAAGCCTGGTTTGTTACCTGTCACGCGGAGAAAGGCGCGGAAGAAAAGTTTGATAGTCACTAATGTATATATATCTGGTTGCGTTCTTTTTTTTGTGTGTGTGGAAGCATCAGCTTCTGTATAGACACGATACAGCAAAGGTTCGATTTGTCAGGCTGGTTAGTATATATACATGTATGGCTCAATACGAGACTTAGCACACAACATACACAATAGGCAGGCACACTTTACGTACTGCTCGTCGCTTTACTATTCTACTTAGCTACTAGGCTCGTGCTTATGGAGGCGAAATTTTCAACCACCTGTTTAGTGGCATGGGGCTATAATTTTTATTTCATAAGCCATTCCCCACCTTCTGGGATTCTGCATAACTGATTGCTAATTTTTGGGCTAGGGCTAGGGTAGCCCATTTGTCTTGGCGCTGCACTGCTGTAAGTGCAATGTAGCCGGTTCGACTCTATGCCCCCTCCGGCAGCACTTGATGAGAGTGAAACGCAACAGGGTTCGTATTATAGTGAACTAGAACCAACGTCCTAGTGGTACAAACGGGAGGGTTCTGGCGTGCCAATTGGCGCAGAAAAATCCAGGTGGCGCTACTGCATCCTTCCCCAGTGACGTCGATGCTCCCGTTGCTGTTGCCGCGTGCGCTCGTGCAAGTTTCATCGCCTTTGTAGCAGACAGTTTTTGTTCAGCGTAACGGACAGTACTGAATTAAGGCGCGTGGACGCGCGTTTTATTCAATTTCGGATCAGGACGTGCATCTGCGGCGGCGTCGCTGTAGCGTCTGAAATAGAATTTTTTATTATGTTTTTTAGATCAGTATAACGGCGTGTAAGACGGTGAGGCTGCCGTACGTGCGTATGTCAAGACGCGGGGGAGACGCTAACTTATCAGAAAAGACACCGATAGCTAATCTGGATGCCCCCGCGTCGTCACAATAAATAAATAAATAAATAAATAAATAAATAAATAAATAAATAGGCCGATCAATCAATCAATTAATCATTTATTTTGATTGAAACAGGTCAAAATCTACTGTCCGTTATCTACCGTTTCTAGTGAGTGGGAACTTTGTGAATATTTTTGTATCATGCCATGCTGATAGCACAGATAGGTTCTGCAAACAAAGCACCACTAATAAAATAAAATAACAAAGCAACACATTCACAGCTTTGAGTTGTTAGCAAGCTTGTTAGATTCAATAGAAGACGTCTTTATTTTTTTTTCTTCTTGTGTTTGGACCGACGAAAAAAAAAGTTGCCCCCGTATCTGCATGTTACACTGCAAATGTCGAAGGACGACAGTCTTGCGTCTGAAGAGAGTGAACAAAACGTTTATTCGATGTTCCGCGCAAGAAAATTGGTGAATGCTATTCTGGAGGCGCTGCGTTAGAGTGCCTCAAGCGTACAGCGGAGGCAAACGAGCGCATCAAGTCACGTCACACGTGAGACATGAGCACTATCTGGCAGTTATCTTGGAAAACGAAGCGCGCGACCTGCGCGCCCGTCTCGTACGTGATAAGGTGTAAAACGCAAGGCGACGGGTAGGTGCCACTACTGTGTCGTCATAGCAAAGCGTTGAAAACATTTGCATTTTTGTGGAAGCGTTGCATTTTCAGCGCCGCGTGGTAAACGCTACGGTCCTTAGAATTATTTATGTATGCTTTTTCTAGTAAAAAGACACACATTCAGAATATTGACGTGTTGTTATGGTGCCTCGGATATGCGCAATAATTGCTTTTTAAGTAAGAACGCTAAATTTTGAGCAATATTGGTGGGTGATAGGGTCGGCCGTTTGGAGTGTCGTTTGGTGCCGTTTAGTGTATCGTTAAGGGCAGACAGACAGACAAATGTACAGACAGACATACACACCAAAATATTTGCGTCGAAGGTCCTCAAGAAAGACTATAGTCTTTAAAAAAAAACTACTGTGTTGTTTACGGCTGGAAGTCCCTCGCTTTAAAGATGTTCGCGTTGAGAAAGTACCCAATGAACACCAAGAAGCACTTCGTAGGAACCGCAGGGATGGATGCAGAGAAGAACACGTTGGCAGGCCTTTGAAAAACTGCCATCTGGGTAAACATGCGAATAGGGTATGTCTTATTATTCACATTAACTTTCCTCAGCGATAACATTTGGTCGCAATAAAAGCTGTTCAATTACGCGCCTTTGAAGTACTCCAACACAAAGACAAGGCAATTCAACAGCTCCTGACGCTGAACTGCATAAATGTTATTAAAAGCTATTCACATGTGCAAAAATATAAAAGAGACAAGGAGTGTTCATGACGTGACATTATTAGATATTTTTTTAAATTTTTTATCACGGTTCTGCAGCTACCCAATAGCATAAAAGATAAGCGACTGCTTGAGGGCTCCTTTTTTTGTACTTTACGTATAAAAGTACTCCAAAAGTAAAACAGAGCACGCGAGCTGTGACAAGGTCCCGCAAAAGTGAATACCAGCGCGCTTCATCGGAGAAATGGTTCTTAATTTTCGTGTTTGAATGATGACACTATCTTCAGGCGCATTCCCGCATAAAAATAGCGAATCACTTCTCTGATGAAGTGCCCTGGTATTCACTTTTGCGTAGCTTGGCCAGAGCTCGGGTGCTCTGTTTTACTTTTGGAGCCCCTATGCTTGACGCTGCATGTCAAAATCCATTAATCAGGCTGTCTCAAACGAATGCTTGTGTCACCCCTACAAGCGCAAGATAATTTTGCCGTATTATATTTTGGCGCTACCACTATTTAGAGTGAAAAGGCAAATGGAATTTTTGCTTTTTCAGCTATGCTGCTGGATAACCCAAAAGAAGATTTGGACACAAAAATGTTGTCTGCGCCATAAAAAACACAAAAATTAAAAGCTGATTTTTGCTACCGTTCAAAGCCCAAGTCTGTCAATAAAATACGACAAAACGTAAACTGGTAAACTAAGGAACCCACTATACGGAGAGTAAATCTAGTGGAAGTTTCAGAACTCAAAAAAATTCATTAATTTATAGCTCACCATTGGCAAAGGTAGAGCGTACAAGTGTAAACACCCAGAAAAAAATTGTAAAAAAAAACGCCGACGAAAGAAAACATGGGTACTCAAAATATGCACTTCATTTCTAATCTCTTGCGTCTTCAATTACATGACTTGCGTTCTTATATTATAGCTGTCTGCCGAATACAGCTTTCCGACATTCTCAACATGCAGTACTGACATTTTTACTCCCCGGCGAAATAAGGATCTTCTAAAAGCAGGCCAACATACAAAAACAACGATTAGGAACCAAAAACGCCTCTATGAGAGTTTCCGCAAAAGCCGAGGAAGTATAGAACAAATATCAGAGTTCTAGAGCTAAACTTTTAATGAGTCGACGCGAACGAATCTGATATTTATTTAGTGGAGACTCGACCATTTGTAAAGTTGACAGATGCTGAGGATTTCTCAGAAACTCCGGGCAGCAAGAAGTAGGTCTTTGAGATGTAGAGAGGGAACGGCTCAAGGCACCACTCAAGGAACTAACCCATTACGCAATATCAGATTTAGGAAGTTGAGAAAGTTTGCGTGCTCTGCTATTTCTCTACTGAACAAGCGAAAAGTAAAGCATGCGCGCTAATATCGCAACGCGTAAGTTGCCGATGGCCTTATGTGGATGACAAAAAAAGTCCTTTCCCCTTCTCCCCACCTCGACAAACGAAGCCATTTTAAAAGCTGCATAGGAACGTGATGTTGACGTGGCCAATTATAAACTGCCTGACGCGGTGTGGTTCTTTTCGACCTTCCCGTTTTGTGCGGAAGGTGGGGCAAAGCGAAATATATTTGTGCAATGCCATTTATTTTAATCGAATGAATTTCTTGTGCGTAGGCATCACAACGAACATAATGCGAATAAATTTTTTGAGCAAGAATGAAGTAAGTGCAGTGTGTTCTCTGCGCCCTCATAAATAAATAAATAAATAAATAAATAAATAAATAAATAAATAAATAAATAAATAAATAAATAAATAAATAAATAAATAAATAAATAAATAAATAAATAAATAAATAAATAACATCCTCTTCTCTTATACCGTGTATTTTGCTTGCGAATAGGCTATGGAATTGAGGGTCCCAGGACTTCTGTAGTTAGACACTGTGTTAAGACAGACAGACAGACATAAAAAAATCACAGCCTACTATTGAAGTGAATGATAAGGAGTGGAGCGAGATGTCCGTTCATTCATGTGTCCGTCCTTCATGCGTCCGGACGGATGAATGGACAGTCTTAGGCATAGATAAATGGATGGACGGAAGCAGACACGCACGGAAGCCTGGACGGACGGACGTATGAACGGGCAGATGGACGCACAGACAGACGGATGGACGCGCAGACAGACTCACAGACGGACGGAAGCATGGATGGACAGGCAGACGGACAGAAGCAGAAGTGGACGCACGTACAGAAGCACGGACGGACTGACGAACGCAAGGACGGACGGAAGCATAGATGGACGGACAGAAAAGTCGGATGGACGGATAGAGAGACAGACGGATGGATTCTCGGACGGACGGCTAGACAAAAGCCTGTACGGACGGAGTGCGGACGGATGGACAATGGACAGGCGGACGCTTCACCCCACTCATCATCATTCACATCGCGGATATGCTGTGAAACCACTAACGACAGCTAGTTATATTATTCCCAAGGACATTAGGGTTCCTGGATGCGCGCTCTCCCGTCCGCCGCCTTGGAGGGTGAAGTCATTCTGTGAGGGGGTGAATGCCGCCTTCCGATCGGCGGCCGCCATTCGGCTCCCCCCCGCCTCGCTAGAGTGTGCTAGCCCCGTCGCGTCTGGTTTGTGTGAGACAGGTGCGCGGCGTTTTATAGCGTTTTCTCGGGCAAAATGCCCGGGTGTTGCGTGCCACAGTGCACAAACCACTCGCGAAATGGCTATAGGATGTTCAGATTTCCGAAAGATCCGAAAAGGCGACTCCTGTGGCTGGTAAAGATCAAGCGCGACAAGTGGCAACCCACGGACCGTTCGTGTTTGTGCAGCGTAAGTTATGCCATTTCAGCATTTTTGATCGCGATCGAGCCTGATGTGATTGACTCCCTTATACGCAAGCTGCAGAAGGACTGTAGTCGATGAGGGTTGCAACGTGGGCTTGTTGGTTACTCATGTGAAAGGCTTTTGGTGCAGAAGGACGCCAATGACTGTTCAGAAATCTGACCCCGATCGGGCTTAATCGCTATCACCAGTGCACCGGGTGCAATACTCGTTCATTTGCATGCTATGTACATGCGTATTGTTCATTTTGGATAGCACAAAATGCGTTGTTCTTGATCGCTTGTTGTACACAAGCTGCAATTGCGCAGAGATGTGCGCCTACGTTGTCGCTTGTTGCTACCGGCGCCTTCAACAATTTGTTTTTGTAACATCACATTGAAAGCACGCATCCCATCAGTTCATTATCAAAGAATATTTTCTCACTGTCCCTGTTTTTTCAGAAAGAAATTGACAATTTTCCCTTCTTTATTATTAACTCACACTGCAACAGCCCCTAAAATTCCCTTATCACTCTTTACGCATGTCCCTGAAAGTGTTGGCTGTTGTGGTCTGCTTAGAAGGTTTTTGTGAAGATCTTTGAGACCTGATCATCGCGTGTTTCCGCGCTGCAGGGACATTTCGAAGAAACCGCATTTGAGCAGAACCGTGCGGACGGCTGAAAAAAATTGAAGCCGAATGCTCTGCCAACAATCTTTTCGTTCAGAGGTAGGAATCCACTTATTTTCGCGTTAACGGAAGTTAGCGAGTTTGCTTCCTAATTTTGTTCCTTGTTCCAATCTTAGTCAGTTCCACGTTTAGCACTGTTATTGCCGGCCTTCTTAAGAGTCACATGGAGGGTCTAACCAGGTATTTCTTTAAGAACAGAAAAAAAACGCACATTACAGAAAAACGCTCCTAATACCTTCGGTCAATGAAATCGCTCGTTTCCTCCTTTTTTATCGAGAGGTGAATTAACCCCACCTGCCATCCAGAAGCAGAATAATGACAACTTCGCACTTTGTTTATTTTTATTTCTATGCGTAGCGACGCTCAGAGCATGTTCGTTCATAATGATAAAAGAATCTGCCAGCTGATATGCAACATATGTGTGTTTTTTTAGCGATGCCTAAGCACAGGAAGCCACCAAAAGAAAGGTTTTTACCACAAGGGACGCCTGCGGCCGCAGAAGAAAGTTGTTCTCTGCACAGTCAACCCCATGCTTCTGATACCTCAGCGACAGAAATTCAAGAACAACATGTCAACGACATAGCTGGTATGCAACAAACAGCAAATCAAGAATTGCAGCCACTACCGAGTGATGGCACGGAGATGTCTCGTGATCAGATGAGCAACTTACCTAGCCCAAGTGCCACGGCAGAAACTGAAGTTCCTACAACAGATGATTCTCAGCTAGTTGCATGCCCACTTTCCGCAACCCATGTGGAATTGTCGGAAGAGAAGTGCAGTAACAGGTCGTGTGCTGAAGTGAATGAACAGCTACAGGACATGAAGGCAAAGTACGCGAAACTCCGTGAAGATCATAGCAAAGCAAGTGCTAAAACTAATTCAATTAAAAAGAAGCTTCAGAAGTTGGAATATGCCAGTGGGATTTTACGAAAAAAACTGAAGTTCCTAAATGAAGACCAAATGCGAGCCTTATCACGAAACAGCAACCGAGGTACTACCTGGTCATCAAAAACAATTAAACAAGCCTTTCAGATAAAATTCGCAAGTGGAACAACAGGCTATGAAACCCTTAGAAAACTTGAGTATCCACTGCCTTCCAACAGAACTCTTGTCCGTCGTCTTCAAGGGCTCAAGTTCCTGCCTGGGATTTTAACGGAAGTTACTGAGTTGCTCAGAGCAAAAGCAGAGGGCTTGGAAGACGTTGAAAGAGATTGTGTGCTTTATCTCGACGAAATGGAAATTGCCCGCGGGTATGAGCTCGACCGTGCTGAAGACGTCGTGTTTGGAGGAAAGACACTCCCAGCGGAACCAGATGAACCCGCCTGTCATTGCTTGGTGTTTATGGTCGGAGGATTGAACTCAAGATGGAAACAGGTCATTGCGTATCATTTCACTGGAAGCTCGGTCGACGGCTGTCTGCTCAAGAATTTTGTGCTGGAAATCGTGCAGCTCTGCGCAGATATTTCCCTGAGAGTGCTTGTGGTGACCTCTGACATGGGAGCCTCCAACAGAGCGATGTGGCGCGAGTTTGGTTTTTCTAGCCATAGGAACTCAAACACGGTGTGCGCAATCCCTCATCCTGTGCTTGAGGGAAAGGAACTCTTCTTCACTGCAGATGCCGCGCACGTGATAAAAAATATTCGAGGCCAGCTTTTGAACTCTGTTGATTTTACACTGAGCGACGCAACTGTCTGTCACCATGGCTTACCCTCAAACAAAGTCAAACTGGAGCATGTGCATGCTGTCGTAGAGTATGACTCCGATAAAGAGCGGAAAATTGCACCCAAACTTTCAGAAGTACACATCAGCAAAGGCCATCACACGAAAATGAAAGTCGGCATAGCGGTGCAGTTTTTCAAGGAATCCCCAGCTGCCATTCGTTGCCTAATTAGAGAGAAAGTGCTCGAACCAGAAGCTGAAACTACAGCATGGTTCCTGGACCTGATCGCAAAATGGTACAAGCTGATGTCCTCACGACATCCGTCTGTCGCACTTAGTTGTCGAGACATGGCAAAGTACCACGAGGCCCTGGAAACGTTGCGCTTGACATTGGAGACAATACAAGGCATGCAGATGGGAAGTACATCCCAGTGGAAGCCCTCACAGGCTGGTCTCATGGTTGCAACGACAGTGGTCCTTCGTTTGCAAAATATTTTACTGAAATCGGATGGCTACAAGTTCTTGCTCACTGGGAGACTACTTCAGGACTGCCTGGAGAATCTTTTTTCTATCGTGCGCCAAAGGAAACCCGTCCCTAACGCGTACGACATGAAATGCGCTTTAAAGCTTGTGTGCGTCAGCCAGTTTTTGCACACGCCAGCGAACTCTAGTTATGAGAATGACGACTCTGAGTACCTGGTTGACATGATTTCCCAAGGGAAAAGAGAGTGTCGAGGAGATGATGAAGAGGAAATTGATGATGGGGAAATTCTTTTCATTGAAGCGTTGACTTCAATAGAGTGCAGCATTTTACACCATATAGGTGGATTCCTTGTGAAAAGAATATTGAAGAAAACGGACTGCAAGCAGTGCAGGGCTGCAATGCAAGGCTCGGCGAGCCATGAACACGCATATTTAACTGCACTAAAGGAGTATGTTCAGGATGGTGAGAACTTGTGTTATCCGAGCAATGAGGTTATGAGCTCGCTCATATCTTGTGAAGAACACTTTAAAGGGATCACATCCTGGACAGACAACCTGTTCACCCTGAAGTCCCCTCTCAAAGCTGTAACTGAATATTTAATCAAGAGGACCAAGTGCAGTGTGCAGGCATGCCAGCAACACAAGGGTTCTCTGGAAAAAATGTTGATATCCAGTTATGCACGAGTAAGGCTTCGCATTCACCTGCGCCAGCTCGAAACAGCGAGAACCAGTGGGAGTGGAAGCAAGACATGCGATGCGGTTAACTTGCAGTGAGTTGTAGCACTTGTTTTTGAAATATATTAAAGTTATCGATGAAATAAACAAGCTATGGCATCAGAAATTGCCGTATATTGAACGCAATTTGCTTTCTTATTGTTGAGAAGCCGTGTGGTCGCTTCATTTTAACGATATCGACGAACGCTTTATTACAGTTACTAATTTATAATGTATTCCAGCGGAAAACACGCTCAACCTGGTTTGATATACAGTGTCTGCGTGCGAGTCATGATTTAATCCCATAAAAGCCGTATGTAGAGCCCCAAATAGTATATGTATTGAACAATTTTTTTGCCCATCTGCTATTTACAGTAAGGTAAAAAAGATGAAAACAAAATTCAGAATACTGTGCGTTGCAGGGTGCGGTCCGTAAATGGAGTAGCTGATGAATAATTCGAAAACTAGATCTGAAAATATGGTGTGCAATCACAGTTTTTCTCTTTTCTCGTGACAGCACGTTGTTTTTTTTAAATTCTTTTTTTGACCGGCAGGCAAACTGTTTTTACACTTTTGTGAGAGGCACAAAACACACAGACACAATGAAAGGTTATGGGACTTGCGTGCGTGTGTTTCGCATCTTTAACCAGTATAAATAGTTACCGACTAGCCCAAGAAGATGCTAACTGAAGATGTTAACGTGGCTGGCGTGGACGGTAGTATTCTGCTGCGAACAACTCCAGCTGCTAATGTCGCTTTAAAAATAAAGATTAGAGAATAGAAATCTGAGAACTTGACACTCCCGATGCGAAAACTTCGTATTTTTGTCATGTTGTTTGAGTACCACTCGTTTTGACACAACGAACTCTGCATGCAGCCGCGCGACGCCCGTTGGCTGCCTATCGTGGCTATAGGTGGCCTGCGGAGAGGGCATCCTAATGGCGGACGCCGTAGCAGACGACGCTGTTGTCTCCACCCTGCAAGGGGGCGCGCGCATCGAGGAACCCTAAAGGACATATACAAACAACGCCATCTATTGAACAACTATTCAGGTGGCTATATAGTACTACTACGACTACAGAGGGAAGTATCCACGGTTCAAGGCGCTTTGCCCCGAAAAATGCAAGTGAAGCTTGTCTCAGAAGAAGCGAACATTGTGATATCTGGTAGCTCCACCATGTTGCTAACGCAATCCAGAGGAGTGGAACGCTTAGACATAATTACATCGGACCAATTGTACAATAAAATGCAGTATATTGGAAACAACCAACGCCATATGTTTATGACGGCCTTGCACGTTTTTCCAATAGCCTTGTTTTCGGAGATGGAGCGCACTTAGCTGGACGCCATTTTTACATCATGGAGAAAAAAACGTTGAGGAAATGAGCGCACGTTGCGCAGTACCACCCCCCCCCCCCTCCGACACACACACACACACACACACACACACACACACACACACACACACACACACACACACACACACACACACACATACACACACACACACACACACACACACACACACACACACACACACACACACACACACACACACACACACACACAAGCTTTCGCGCGTACGCTGCCAATGCAGCCTTTCTATGGCATCAGCTTGTATAGCCCGACACACTGAGGAGCCCGATGGGCTTAGTGATGCAAGATGGGATGGCTGTGTCTGACGACACACTTGTTTAGAGATTGCTTCGTTAAGGTTTTCCTCATTTGGGACCAGGCCAAACAACCGACCACAGAAGCCATATGTTTCGCCGGGTAGAAAAACAATGCTGTATTGGTGTTTTCGTAGGATGTCCAAGAAAAATAGGGGGCATAAAAGAAAAGTGCTGGCTTCGCGTCACAATAATGCCTCTCGCTGAACACTTTGCTCATCCACGTTTTTACTTTTTTGTTGCATTGCGGGAGGACGCAACCATCATTGCTTCCCCTTCCGCCCCCGAATTGCGCCGGCTGTTGGTGACGCCACGCTTCTGCGACGTGTCGTGCAGGAAACGCGCCTGCCGGCACCGACACGCCGGCAGAACACGCGTGGCGGCGCCTTGTCACGTTGAAGCCGATACCGTGCCGCTTCCAATCGACGCGCGTTACCCTCCATCCGTACATTAACGCCTCCAACGCCCTTCAATCTATGCCACTATCTGCATAAACGCGCCTTCCCGTTAATATAATCACGCGCTCTGTATTGTCGTGCAGTATACAACGTGGGAAGACGGCACACTGTCAGCTTATGCGCTGCCATGTTCTCACAGCATCCTGCCCACAGCGTAACTGCGACGGTAAAATAAAGCAACTTGTGCTCATTTATGTGGCCGTGCATGACGCTAGTGCTCATTGGGCAGAAAGTGGTGATTAACGATATTATGAAAAACTAACAAGCCGTCTACTTTCCAAGGTGTGCCTAATAAAACCAAACAACGACATATTTTATCGAGGCCCTAAAGCAAACAAAAATATTTCGAAGATTAAATATCCAAAATTAAAAAAAAAAGTGAGAACCATTTCAGGTGTAAATGGCTTAGAACCATAACACATTCAGCAGTTACGCATCAGGGTCAATACTATACAATGCCACCATCTTCCAGTGTAAAAAAATACTATATTATAGCATAATGAAATGCTAATATTTTAACACTTTTTTTAGACAATATTGACATGGTTAGCAGTAGCGCGGTTACAACAGTAAGGTGGCTGTTGTAGCTATAGCATTTATTTTGCTTCAAGTTCTTGGTCGAGTAACTCCACTAACAACATTTATATTCCTGCTCCGCCGCGGTGGTCTAGTGGCGAAGGTACTCGGCTACTGATCCACAGGTCGCGGGTTCAAATCCCGGCTGCGGCGGCTGCATTTCCGATGGAGGCGAAAATGTTGTAGGCCCGTGTGCTCAGATTTGGGTGCACGTTAAAGAACCCCAGGTGGTCGGAATTTCCGGAGCCCTCCACTACGGCGTCTCTCATAATCATATGGTCGTTAAACCCCACATATCAATCAATCAATCAATCAATCAATCAATCAATCAATCAATCAATCAATCAATCAATCAATCAATCAATCAATCAATCAATCAACATTCATATTCCGGAGTTTTACATGCCAAAACGCCAATGGACTGCGAAGCATACCATAGTGATGGAGTCAAAATGAGCTTGGACCACTTAGGGTATCTTAAGGTGCGTTGGTTATGAAACGTTGTTATGACACGTTATAACATGCTGGTTATGACAGTTCACTCCAGTAATAATGCAGCCGCCATGCAAAGAAATTAAACTCCACGCCTCAAACTTGGGAGCATCCCTTACCAGCCTGATAAGCTACCAAGTCGAGTGAATTAGCGCATAAAAGAGAGACCGAAAAAAAAAGATATAGAGTACACACGTGAAGTGAGTTGATCTGTAAACAACGTGACATTCTAATAGAAATGCTAACAATGTTTGTTTTTTTACGCAAAACTCAAAATTAAGAACGTTTGACGGCCGGAGATCAAGTGGTTTAGATCAAGCAAAATCACGAGTTCTGCATGTTGGTGGATGTTTATCGTAGAATATTTCACAGTGCAATGAGTTAGAGACGGACAGAGAAGGAACCCAGCGCTGAACTCACAACTCAACTTGTTAGACAAGTTCAGTATAACTACTTCTTAGACAAGACACGAATAATGTTATGTTGCAACACATGTGCACTGTTTCGGTGAGTGTTTGCCACGTATGTTCTTTCCTTTTACAAATAAATTTCAGTTGGGAGTTCAGCACTGTGTTCCTTCTCTGTCGCTAACCCGTTAAGCTGTTAAATACAGTACGATGGTTTACCTTACCAGATTACAGACAAATTGCTTACGCATCGTTTTCCAGCTCAAATATACTGATGATTTTGGTGTTTTTGTGGGTTTTTTTTACAAAAATGTACCATTTTCTTATTTCACCCTTTCCTTTCGTTCAAGCTCTTCATTCCGACTTAGGGACACGAACCAGGAGCAGATTAGTTAAAATATCAGTGTTTCTTTCCCACACATCCCCCTCTGTATTTAAATCTCCAATAGTAAAGTGCAGCCGAATGGACGCTTGCGCGTGTTTCGTTCTTGACCATATGCCGCCTTTCAAGATTCGCCACTGCTGCACGAAATTACCGAAACGAAACTGGGGTCGTGTTCTCCACCGAGCAGGTTAAAGGAGTGAGACGGCTGCTTTGCGTCTGACGCGCCAGCCCAAACTGCCCAAACAGCGCAGGACTACAATTAATTGCCAGACCATGCGGGAGGCAAGCTTGTTCTGCGCTGTCACGCCCTTTGTCTAAAACTTCAGCTGCGCAGCAGAGCTTGAAAAGCGAACCAGCTGGTGAGACGGCATGCACCGGGCTAACACAATCCTGTACATTGAAAAAAAAAAGAAGAAGCACCCTCACATCCACGTCTGGTCGAACGAGCGCGGTTTTCTTCGATGCGTGGCGTGCTGCGGTTCACTGATGCGAAAGTACCAAAGCCTTTCATTATTTTCAAGTTGCGGAGGGCTCACTGGGTTGTAGACGGTACCTGCCGTAGAAAATTCCGTCGACATCTGTGGTAACGCTCTTGATTCAACCAAGGTACAACAACTACTCTTACATTTCTATTTCTGTACAGTACTCAAACGCGACATAATTTTTTTAGTATGACATGTACGAGCAATTGCTCAAAATAACCACGTTATATCGTGACGAATTCGGTCTTTAAACGTAATGTTGGCTCCAGTCTACGAGTCAGAGCCAAAGTCACGCCCATAAAAACCTGAACTCAAGACTGTTGACACTAAAGTAAGCGTGTCACTTAGCCCCGAATTGTCCTGTTTGAATCCGTGGGTGTACCCGTGCTGCAAAAAAAAAAAAAAAAAAACTATGAAAATGTTTCTCTCGAGTTAGTCGTATTCCGGCTATTTGAAATCAAGGTTGCAATATTAGGCAAATATTACGCACAAACTCTACTAATCGTGTCATTAGCGTATTGGGAAAGTAAGTCCGCATGTACTCCTTTCACAGCCTATAGACACTTAAGGGGTGGACCGGTATAATATGTGTCAAGCCTGAAGAGAGTAAGGAGCATAAGTTTTATTTTTCTTTCTCTGTTGTTCATTTGGTTCCTCGTTCTTTGTCTTTTCTCTCTGTTTCTTTCTCTTTCTGTCCGACGCGGTAGTGAAACGTAACGATGCTCGGCTACGGATTCGAAGGTCCCAGGTTCGATTCCGGTTGCAACGGTTCTAATTCCACGGCGGCGAAGTGCTATAGGGTTCCGTGTGCTGTGCGTTGGCAGTGCGCGTTGAAGAACACCAGATGGTCGAAATTTCCGGAGCCCTCCCCAAATGGCGTCTTTCGGAACGATGTCATGGTTTTGGGACGTAAAACTCTAAATTGCACTATTATTATTTGATTTTTTAAAATTAAATCTCTTTCTGTAATTTCTTTGACTTTCTACATCTGTTTTTCTCTGTGTCTCTTTTTTCTCGTTCTTCATATGTAATGCTTTGCTCTCTTTACGTTCCCTTTTTGCCACCCTCACTTCCCTTTCGTACCTGCTTGCTATACAATACTATACAAGGTTATATGCGATGTTCTGTCAGCGCACTTGGATAGCCGAGTGGTTAAGATGCTCCCCGTTACAGCATGGGTATGCACGTTTGAATCCCGCTGCCTGTCGAGAAATTTCGTTTCATCAAGGTTTTCTTTTTCTTCTCATTTCTTTCTTTCTTTTGTTCTCTAAATATTTGCTAAAAATCAGAAAAACGGGCGCATTCGTTTTGGCAGTGAAGCAGAGGGTGAAGAGGAGGAAGAGAGAACGTGCCGATTCATGATGAAAGCGTTTATTCACGACAGACATTTAGCGTTAAGCTACAAAAGCTTAGCTGTTAAAAAAGAACAGTTGAATCATTTTGAGCTATTGTACAACTCTAAAAATGTGGACCACAACATGAACAAATACTGAAATAATAAGAGAGTATAATTCCCGTTGCTCATTCGAAGTATGTATCCCTAAATAGTCATGTTTGTTCAACCGTAAGATGTCCAGTTTCCGTGGGGCAAATAATAATGCCAACCAATGGGAAAGGCCGGATAGAGATAAGAATACTAATATGCATGTAGGAGATTCAAGGCTTTAAGAACAAAAAAACTCACTAAGAACATGAAAAACTCGCTTGGAAGCTATTGCTGTATTCGCACTTCTTTTTCTGTGCATTGTGCTTTTCTTTTTAGTCGAAGGGTATATCTAGAACATGCGTACCACTATACCCTTGTTTCCGTGTGATCCATCGCAATGTCCTTAAGACTTGTACGCAAGCCTTAGAATGAGAATTACTATTTTTTATATGGAACTTACTTGATGCAAGCTGTGGAACTGAAGCTAGACACAGTTGTCAGCCCTCCCAATTTGTCTTCATGACTCGTGTCTTGTGACGTTTTAAATGCGAAACGTTTCTTAGCGCTTTTCGGCAACTCTGACCGTATCTATCTATCTATCTATCTATCTATCTATCTATCTATCTATCTATCTATCTATCTATCTATCTATCTATCTATCTATCTATCTATCTATCTATCTATCTATCTATCTATCTATCTATCTATCTATCTATCTATCTATCTATTCTATCTATCTATCTATCTATCTATCTATCTATCTATCTATCTATCTATCTATCTATCTATCTATCTATCTATCTATCTATCTATCCAGTCGCTTACGTTTGGGTAATCTTGTCGTCACACCCTTAACTTGGCGTGAACCAAAATCAGCATGGGAGGGTAAGACGAATTGACGAATATGACGCGCTGGTCCAGACATGAATAATCTCACAATCCCATCGCGTACGTCGTCTAACACTTCCCGCCGTACAGTGGCACATACCCACGGGCGGGTATGTGCCGCTGGTATGCGGATATGTGCCACAGGTGAATGACAATTAGTATCTACTCAGGAACGACGAGAACACACATGGGTAATTTTAACACGCGAGCGTTAAGAAATACCCGACATTGGTAGCGTCGACCCGATGAATCTAAAGAATAAATGTAAGGGTCGTGGCTGGAATCAAACCCAAGCATTCTGCGTGGCAATGAAGCCTTTTACTACAAAGCTACGCTAGGTCTCAGAACTACTCCTCAAATAGACGCTAATCTTCGTGAAACGTCAATAGTGATTGCGGTGCTACCTACCCAATTTTCAAAACATTACATATTTACTCCTTTGATACAGCCGTCACGTCGGGTTAACGTCAATTGTGGTTAGTTACCATGCGCTGAAGTTGATTTATGAAGCAGAGTCCAGGGCCAGCATCTTTGCTTAAGTGCAAACAACTGGTTATATAAACATCCGCAACTCCTTAATGTGTGTTTCTGCGTGTGACATTTGCACATATATTCAGCGTCATTTCAAGACGTGTCGCTCAATAAAAAATTGCTACTGGCTCACTTTCCCTCCCCATGCTTCGCATGACGTCAATTTCCAGGTACGTGAGATCTGCCGAATGTTTTTGTTTCGCAGAATAGAGGAACGCATTTATTTGTGATAGAACACCGACAAGTATTTTAAACGCTTTCACTAAGACTTCGTGCCATACAAATTATATTTTCACCACAAACAAGTGCCAAAGCCCAATCTCTTTAACATCAAAGTGTGAAAGTTGACTTCTAGCCGTAAACACTGACTGCCAAAGAAAGTTCTTTTTTTTAAGGTGCAAGGGCGCGGCGCCATCAATTAATGAGATAAACTGCCATTTAAGGCACTGTATTATTCAACGCTACTGGATACATTGTTAAGTCCTAGAATGACAAGACCCCGTCCTTTGGGCGCTTCGAGAGCTGCTCCGTGTGCGTCACGCCAACATACTTATATTCCCTATAAATAATGCGCGTGCGGTCGAAAGACTGCGATGAATTGATTAAACAGTGCTGCAAGGGCCGCTCACCGTTCGTGGTATTAAAGCGAATTAACCGGATTACACGATAATTACTCGTACTTTGAAAGTCTACCACAAGTCTGAGATATTAGGTAATGAAGAACGACGTTCCCCATTTGTTTAAAAACGCCCATACCACTGATAAGTGTGGAAAGTTGGGCAGCTTAGTAAAGATGGATATCTTCGACTGGGTGGCACATAAGACACGGATAAAAAAGACGTGGACGTAGAAACACATGTGTCATTTACATTTCTATCTTTTGTATCCGTGTATATGCGCTACCCATTCGAAGATATGCTCATACGTCCGTACATACGAAACTATTCCTCATTTTTTCCCAAGAGAGAGAGAGAGGTAAAGAAGGCTTTGGTTTGGTTTGGTTTGGTTTGCTTTATTCAAGGTAAAATTGAACAAGATTGCCTTAGCAGACACGACAGAAGGCTAAGTAAATGCCTGACTTGGTAGTGCCATCTTGGCAGCAAAGCAGAAACATACCGCAAGCACAGTACGCAGAAAATTAAAACATCACGTGTTATCTTACACGGGTACCATAGTCAAACAGGAACTGCCAGAAGGGTGAATAAAAGAATAGAAATATAAACAGTCCTTATTCGGTTGGTGGCAAATACAAACAAATGCGTGTTTTCTATCAAATAAATTAACAAGAGACATCTTGACTAGGAAATTGAGTTGCTCTACAAGACAAACTAGAGTATAATAAACAACAGGCAAAGGGAGAATAATAAACAAGGTGCAACAAATACAAAAACATCATTAACTTCAAATTTCAAAAATAAAAAGAAAGCATCGCTTTCATCCACTAGAAATTCTTTCGTTATTTTTTTAAATGATCTAGCTGAAATTTCGTCTTCCAGTAAATGTAATATAGTTGGGTGTTTGTTTAGAATGTTTGGAATTTGTGACGCTAATTGTTGGTCACCGTAGTTCGTGCGTGATCTATATTTGTATATTAGGCCCTTTCTGAGCTCGAGTAGTGTTTGTTTCACAAAATATGTGTCCAAGAATAGTGATGTATTTTGTTTATACTGGTGTAATATCTCGAGCCATAGCTTATGTCTGTATAGCAGTTTTATAGGCAATACTTTGTATATTTTCAAATATGGTCGAGCACTTTCTTAAAGAGGAGTTTTAGATTTAGCATGTATAGCACGCTTTTGTAATATCAACAGAGAATTAAGGTTTCGGGTGGTCGTTGTTAGCCACACCAAGGAGCAGCATGTTAGTCGTGAATGTACTAGTGCGCAGTAAATTTGTAGCTTGACATTTGTTGGGACGTAGTATCTCAGTCTATTTAAAATGCCGATTCTCCTGGAAAGATATTTTTTTATCGCGTCAATGTGAGGAGACCAAGAAAGTTGTTCTTGAACTCCTAGAAATTTTATTGTCGTGGTGCGCTGAATCTCGGTGCTCTGGAAGTAAATTGGAGTGCATGGTATATGAGCTACTCCTTTAGGCTTGAAAACATGTACTTTGTTTTAGCGATATTCAATTGAAGTTTATTTGCGTTTAACCATAAATTTAGTTTTTCCATCCAAACGTTACCTTCTTTATATAGTTCACATACGTTTGAACCTGCGAAAAATACATTTGTGGCATCAGCGTACAATATTATTTTCTTGTGTCCCTCGGTATTTACGATATCATTAATGAACAGCAGGAATAGGATAGGTCCAAGAATCGATCCCTGGAGGACACCATACTTAATGTGTTCAACTTGAGAGTGTGTATTATTTACAACAGTATATTGTTTTCTAGACGAGAGATAACTTTGTATTAATTGAGCTGTGGTACCCCTAATACCATAATACGGTAGTTTTCGTAAAATTAGATCGTGTTGCATACTGTCGAATGCCTTTCTAAAATCCAGAAATATTCCTAGTGTAAAGATTTTGTTTTCAGTGTTGTCTAGAATGTATTCTTTGATGCTAAGTAGAGCCGACTCAGCAGACTTGTTTTTGCAAAATCCATACTGGTTTTTTGCTATTATATTGTTTGCGTTTAAAAAGCCCGTAATCCTCTTATATATAACTCGTTCAGCCATTTTCTCGAACACAGAGAGTACAGATATAGGTCTGTAATTGTTAAGGTCATCAAATGACCCACCTTTATGGATGGCAGTTACTTTCGCAAGTTTCATTTGATCGGGAAAACACCTGAAGATAGCATCAAGTCATAAATATGCGTTAGTGGTGTAGTGAGAATGTGACTTATAGCCTTTAAAGGCTTTGGCTTAATGTCATATGGGCCGCAAGCACAGTTATCCTTTAATGACGTGATTAGCTTTACCACTTATTGTTGGTCAGTAGAAAACAGGAATGCACTAGACGGGTAGTTTGACGCTATATAGTTCTCGCAACACGTTTCCGTGCTGTCTGTTGCAAACTCACCAACTGTTAAAAGTATTTGTTAAAGGTGTTGGCGATTTCTAATTTACTCATGCCCAGTTTTTCAAACTTTATTCGTCTGGATATCTATTTTTTGTTCATGAGCTGATTTATTGTGTCCCACAGCAGGCGCGCGTCTCCTGAATGAGTGGTAAATTTACTAATGCAGTATTCCGCCTTGGCTATCTTCAAATGTTTGTTCAGTGTATTACGAAATTTTTTTGAAATTACGTAAATCATTTTCGTCTCTGGAAGATAATAAAACTTGAAAAAGGTTGTTTTTGACTTTAATTCTGTTGTACAGTTCCACTGTCACCCATGGTTTTCTGCATTTTCTGTGTTTTTTGCAGGGCTTAAGAGGGAAGCACGCGTCATATAAAGATGCCAAGTGTTTTAAAAATAGGTTGTATGATTTATTAGGATCTCTTTCTTCTATAACCGTGCTCCAGTCAATTCCAGAGATAAGGTTCTCAAAAAGTTTTTAATGTTTCGGCTAGAATAACTCCTAAAGAGCATTTCATCCTTACTTTTGATTACACGATTGCCTGGTAGGAAGAAGTATGTTGGAAAATGGTTGCTAATGTCGGTAGTAATTGCGCCTGCTTTGATATCAGTAGTATCGTAGCAGTATCACATGATATCAGTAGCAGGGAGGAAAAACAGGCAACTAACCGGTTTCCTACTTTACGGGGAGGGGGTGATATGAGAGGGGAGTTTAAAAATGAAAGAGAAGATAAATAAGGGAGAAAATTAATCAGTACATAGGCTGACGCGTATGCAGCGGTGTTACTATGCAAAAGTCAAAGGTGTTCACATAGGCCCGTAGTCCTCAGAAAGTACAAGAGGGCAAAAAGGCAACGGCATAACAGATGATTGATGTCTTCTTCGGTGCCACAGACCTCGCATTACACACTGTGGGTCACTCCAATGAGGGTTGTAAATGCTTTTGTGAAGGCAAACCCCAACCAAAGCCAACAAAAAAGCAAAGCTTCACGTTGGCGAAGTCTAGATGGAGGTTGAAGTTCCACTTGATAGTTTATTTGGTGGAGTCTTGTATGTCTTATGCTTGGGCTGTTCTACTCCAGCAGACACAGACTACGTGCCAGATGACGAAGCTGCCTTGCATGACAGTTGAATAAAAAGGGTGCGCTCTTCCTAGTGGGATCTGCGAGCCATGTTGTCAGCGGAATCATTGAGAATGATCCCACAATGACCTGGTAGCCACTGATAATTAACCTCGTGGCCTGTTTCTGTGACGTGTGGATGAAGAAGGAGAGGAGGAAAGGAAGGACAGGGATGGTAGTGGTGATGAAGCTTGACAATCTCATACGTTAGCTGATCGTGGGAACCTAGTCGAAGAACTGCCTGGATGCGCTGTAAGGCCAGTTTCGAATCGAAAAACACAGCCCATTTGCTAGGTCTCTTAGATGCAATGTACTCTATGGCACCGCGCAGAGCCGCAAGCTTGGCGAGCCTCGCTACTGAGAGGCCTCGTAAGACACTTAGTCCCGTTGTGTGTGTGTATCGTGCATCGTTTACGTCAAGTTTTACGCCTGCGCAGAAGCCAGTGTATCCTCCGTGGTGCCTGACCCTTCCACAAGGACATCTTACATTTCCAGAAATGCAGAAGAAATCAAACTTGTCTTCGCCAGCACTAAAAAAATTGAGCCTACTTCTCTTTTACGAAATTTACGGAAAGAAAGAGAGAGAGATGGTGTTATGAGACACAGGCTGAGATATAAAGCAGTATTGTAGCATCTGGTTTGCTGCCCTACACTAAGAAGAGGGGAAAGGTGTAGCGATGATGCAATGATCAGGCACGTGAAAACAAAAACAAAAGAATAGAATGTTTGGGTTGAGAGCTTATCGAAAGGGCTACTGCAATGAAAAAAGGTCAGTAAGGCCTTGACTGATTTCCAGTGAGACGCCCCTTCGTGTAGTCATTCGAGGCCTGACTGATCCGACAGCGACCTCTCGTAGAGGTGGGCCAACACAGCAGCTAGCAGCACTGCATACGCTAATGACAAGGACATGATACTGCATTCTTTTGTCCCACGTGATGTCATCGAGGGCCAAACAACAAAACTTGAAGGGCATTCGTCTGCGCTGAATACAACATTGTACACCCCAAATCCAAACGACAACCTTAGCAGTCGCACGTTGCGACTTATTGCATGCCCTAAAGATTTATCACTCAGGTTTCCATGAAAAAATAAAGAAGCACGCACCTTTAGAATTTCGACATGAATTCTTTCCTTCTCCGCCTTTTTTTTTGCTCCTTAGCAGAAGTGCACAATGTACAACCTGAAGAGTGTAGTCAGACGTAGTTGCAACAGTTCTTTCTCAAGAACTTCCATTCCGCATCGACTTGATCTCAATGCGCCAGACATTTCAAGCAAAGTGCCTGGAGCGTTCGCGAACTCCTACAGTTCGCTAGGCGTCAATGTGCTGCAACACATCCGACTACGCACTAGCCAACACACTTTTTCCATGCAGTGCTCCAACCATGTAAAAAAAAAGAAAATAGAGTACAGAGCTGGAAACTGACCGTGCCCTGTCTGGCTCGAAGATTTCCGAGCCCGTGAATAATAGAGACCGGTTATCGCATGATATATCACTCGCGATAGGAGGGAACTGGAAAGATTTTTGCTTATAGCTATTCTATAGCTACTCTGAAAAAAAGCGAAAAGAAAGAAATAAAAAACACTGCTCACTTTCAAATTTTCCTGCTCAACTGTATACGGCGGTATATTCTGCTAACACTTGAAAAAAGAAAAAAATAAACAGAAGAGAGGAAGCGAGGATGGAGAATGGCCCGGGTGTGTAGAGTAAAATAGCGTGGATTCAATTTCCGCGCGCCGCTGAGCTCCGCACAACGTGGAACCTCTCCTCCCCTAAGCAGCTTCATTGATCAAGCTACATAATTTCGCGCCCTTTTGTTCAGTTTAATGGAAAATTCCGATACGTTATAGCATCTGCTCAACGAGAGAGGCAAATGCAAGTGCCTACCCAAGGGAATGAGCGAAGAGAATTTGGAGCATATTGAATGAATTCAAAATAAATCTGATGAAAAATGAAGAAAGACGAGCTTTCCACCAGAAACGCAAGTAATACAAACGGAGAAAGGAGACATGCTTTGATGGGGGATCGAAGGGTGCGAGAAATAATGCCAGCTTCTGGAAGGAATAAAATAAATATACATAAAAACCTAGCCCACTCATCGTCCAGTAGTAAAGGAATAAAATGAACACAGTAAAAGTGCTCACTTCATGGTACGCTGTGCAAGGTTAGAGCAAGCTGGATCAATCTCTGAAAAGATTCAGATTTCGATCATGACTGTGTAAATTGCTGTTTATTTTAGTTCCCTCCTGGTTAGTTTTGAAAGTATCTTTTGTTCGAATTGTTTGCGCTTAGCCTTCACGTTTTTATGTTTGATTACAATGTAAGATTGTTTTTGTAGTCACCAATATTTTGCTCTTGTTACTGTCACTTACAGCAGTTGCCAACCATAACTCTGCCCCCCCCCCCCCCCCCCCATCCCTGCCCTTTCATTCTTAGCCAGCCTCTTCAGAGAGGGCGCACTGGAAGCTTCGCGATGGAACAAATAAAAAGAATAATGACGTGGAGAGCATAAATATATGGTCTGCTTTCTAACGCCATCACGCGCATGCGTAGTTCTCGCGCTCTTCTACGCGGGAACGCTCTCGGATTTGCCTTTGTACGCGTTGCCCTCGTCGCCCGCTTGCGCCTTTCTGAACACTTTATTCAGCCCTCGAGTCCCTCGTCCCGATTTCCAGCGCGGGCTTGTGTGGCAGAACGGACCGTATTTTCATGACCATATTTCACCGCTTTGTAACGCCACCCTCGCTAAAAAAGTGGGACACCAAAAGGGCGTCCAGTGTGCGTCTCTCACTTTTTTACTTTGATTGCCATGTTACCGTTTTCTGAAGGCGGCATAACGACCCAAGAAGTGAACCCAAAAGGAGAGTATCGTCGCTACAAGAAAGAAAGGACTGAAGAAAGGAGGGACAGCGGGAAGAAAAAGAAACAGGCAACGCTATAAATATAAACTATTTCCTAATTTAAAGGTCTGCATACGTGCCTTCTCAAATGCTCGGTAACCAGGCTGCCAACGTTAGTTTTTTACGCTTACCGGGTAGAAGTTGTATGGTGATGAGCGCAACAGCACATGTTGGCTCTTTGGTTGTTTTTCTTTTTATGCGTCAGCCTCTCCACAGCCATCTTTCTCTTCTTTTAAAACCTGAAAAAAGTTACCGGGAGTGCTTTAATAAGCGCATGCTGACGTTTGCACTTTCCTTTTCTGAACGGCACTTCTTTGCCTTCGGCCTGTTCATCCAGAACTATAATCGTTGATGTATGGGCTTGTTAAAAAAAAAGAAAACAATTGTAGGGTTTTTACCATGGAAAGCTACGATATGATGACGATACACCATAGTGGGTAGCTGCGGAAATTTCGACTCCATGGGGTTTGATACCATAATCCGTAAGCTAAGCACACGGGCTTCTATTATTTCGCCTTCCTAGATCTCCTTCCCATATTCATTCTACATCCACTGCCTAGGACCAAGCAAAAAGGGGTAAATAGTTAAGCTACAAGTTGAGGCATTTCATCTATTGATACTTAAATGTTTTCTGCATACGTATCCAGACGGCGATAATGCTCAGTTCAAAAAGAAGAGAGTAGGGGGAAGGGGGTTCATAATTTGAGATGGTAAATGTTGGATGTCTTGTATGCACACTCACTAACAAATAAAATAAACACTTATAAAAGTTTCAGTGAGGCTTCTGTGGCCACATAATACTCAAACAAAAATTTGTCCTACGTGGGCGCTGTGCATGCAAATTTTAAGTGACGGAAGGGGTGGTGGGAAAGGTTGTCGGGACATACGGACATCTTCGCGTGGTCTGGCAATGCACGATACTGGTGAGAGAAAAAAAAAGGTGAGTTGGCTCACCAGCTGATCAAAAGCCCGTCAACTGGCTGCTGGTAGAGGTTAACCAATGCCGATGCTCCCATATCAAGCCCAGGAAAAGAAGCACAAAAGAAGGAGAGACAGCTGAGAAATTAGCTACAACGCAAGCCCACAAAATGAATTGCCTGCAATCACAGCTGGGCCTGTTCAGCAGCTTGCCCTGCGCTGGCGCAACGTAGTCGGAAATGAGAAAAGGCGTGAACGCACGTAATAAGAAGAGTAGAGACAGCGAGAAATATGTTTTTTTTTTCATTCTCACGATTCTTAGACTGCGTATTGCTTTGCTGGCAAATAAAAACCGTTGGCGTTGGTATATGGCAAACGAGTCACCGAGAAATTGCGCACCATAACTTCACACAAAAGTTGACGCTTGGTTCATGGAAGCTCAACAGCAAGCGCAGCCCTTTTCGGAAATGTTCGCTGAGAAAGACGTATTTAGTACTGCATTAGTTACTACTTGGAATTTAATATTGTCACGGTAATGAAATGAAAGTCAATAAAACCCCGGTTATTAGCACGTCAGTTGCAATCGAGCCGAGCGCCTTTGTTCTTTTCTACTAGCCGGCAAAAAAATAATAATCCACCGTGCACAAACACCAAACTGCCTGGCACAACAGATTAAGACCGGATGTGTGCTCGTGTCAATAGTTGCTTATAATATTTGTTTGAGCTTTACATCCTAAATCAACTATATTATTATGAAAGACTCCATAGTAGCGGGTTTCGGAAATTTCGAGCACATGGGAATCTTTAAAACACAGGCAGGATTCGACGCCGTGACCTTAATCGATGAAGTACCTCCATGATCTTGGCAGTAGCATATCCCAGATGTAAGTTACTCGTGGCTGAAATACCTAATAGAGAAGCTAGCGAAAGAAAAGGCAGGGTGGTCTATGAGGCACGTGTGGAATTCATCATTGTTCACATGGCGAAGTACGCTGAGAAAAATACAATTCACGACAGCAAAAAAATAAAACAACGCCAGGCCTGCGTGGAAGGCGCAGCACAGTCTATGTTAGTAAGATGTGTAGTAAGAGCTGTGCCAATCGAATACTGCGTACGTCTATTCAAACAAGCAACTCTGGCCAAAAAGCACATTGGCGAATACGTCTATAGTCTAATAACTCCCTGGTACAGTAATTACAACTCCCAGGTCGAATACTTGCATTAGCTATATAGTAGAAAAACAGCCATATCACCAAGTCTAGCTCACTCTAATATAACAAGCCTAGCCAATTAAATTCAATTCAGCAACTTTATTTCAGTTGGCTCCAAAAATCTATCTCATTTCCTTCCTGCAAGTCTATCAAGATTTATATTCCTCCGAGACTATTAAATTTCATCTTTCTCCAAGCATATGCCAGTTAGTTTCAGCAAACGTACCTATGTTAATTTCAGCAACTCTAATGCATTATACCACACGGTGAAGTAGGGCACTTTGGATGTCCTGGTATAATGATGAGTCGTCAGCAAGCTCAGCTCTCAACCTAACTCTGCCCCAGTTCTTCGCAGAAACACTGTACGAGTTCGCTTGAGCAGCTCTATCGCTGTTCCCTACTGCAAGTCTATCCCAGTTCACACCAGCGAATATGTATCCATGTTCACTTCAGTAACTCTATCACTGTTTACTCCTGAAACTAATCCAGTTCGCTTAAGCAACTTTTCCCCCAGTTCACTCCTGTTATTCTATCCTTGTTGATTCTAGTAGGTCTATCAAAGTTCACTCTAACAACTGTCTCAGTTACCACAAGCAACTCTCTCCGAGTTCATTCGAGCAAGACTATTCTAGTTTAGTCAAGCAACAATATTCTAGTTCACTCATGCAAAACTATCGAAGTTCACTTCGCCAAATATATTCAAGTTCACCCTATCAAACCCTCGCAGTTCGCTTCAGAAAGGATATTCCTGTTCACTCCCGCAACTCTATCCAGGCTCACTCCCCCAGATCTATCAAGTTTACTCTATCAGTTATATCCAAGGTTACCCAACCAAATATATACATGTTCGCCCTAGCATTCTCTCGCCGTTCACTTCAGTTAGGCTATCCAAGTTCACTCCAGCATGTCTATTCCTGTTCGCGCCCTTATGTCTCGCCTAGTCATATCAAGTAAGTGTGGCTCATTTCAATTAAGTAATCATAGTGAAGTCCAGTTACATAACTTTAGGCAGTGTATTACCGCAAGCCTAGACTAGCACTGGCTTTGAAGATCAGTACAGCATGCCTAATTAAACGGACTGTCTACCACTCGTAAACAATTTTCTTATAGTGGTGCCAGTGAAAAAAAATCGTTCATCACATTTTCAGCAGCAAGCATGCTTTCGTGCCAGAAAAAAAATCATAATTTTAACTTGATGTTGAAAGTCTATAAAAAGTGACCACTAGCGTCCCCCAACAGCGAATGTGGTTAATCTAGAAAACGTATTGGTAGGTCAAAAGATCAGCGCAGGTAAAATTATTTTGCTTGAAAACAAACATGTTTAACTTGAATTTGTATTTTCTGCACTTGAAGCAGCTTTATATTGCGTCAGAGATTAATTTTTTTCTTTTTTTCTCAAGCGTTCAAATAGGCGCCCAGTGGCGCTGCTAGTCGTGTGTCCGCTTGCCTGCAAACCTCCTGCAAACGACCGAGAAACGTGACCACAGCGTCTGCCGTCGCTCATGAGAACAAAAAATTGTGTGCGTGCCTTAAATGCCCCCTGAGGGGCCATTTATGAGTAACCAAACTTGATGAAGCCTGCGAAAACCGCATGTGGTTTCAGTTTTTGATTTTCAGCGGCACCTGTCAGAGTGGCCGGCATTCATCCCACCCATAGAAGGAGACATAACACGGACAGAAAAATTCTGTTTTAAAAATTCTACGCACTTTCCAAAGAAACGGCTGCAAGGTTAGACACTTCACATGTTACGCTTTTTATTGTGACACAAAACAGGAGAGCAATGAAAGATGGTAGACAGTCCTTTTAACTACAATCTGTCAAGTTCAATGTACAGTCACAGTTGCAAAGAAAACTGAACGCTGTTAGCATGCCATATTTATTGCCTTAAACAGACAAGGCTGAAGCGAAATGTTTAGTTATGAGTTTGGGGCGTGTAGCGTGACAAGTAGATTACTCAAACGCTACGCTAAGAGTTGAGCGCGGTTCAGGAAAAGAATAAACCAATAACTTTAACTCGCAGTCCCCCCTGCTTTTTCTCTTAGCGAAGTTACGTCGCAGTCTGTTGATTCTGAAAGCCTGTTCGCTCCAGTGCTTGTGAACAGTAAGAGTCGCCTGGCGGACCACTGGAGCAATACTTGCTGCTCTGTGAAGGCAATCAATGATAAGCTGTGTCTGACGAAAACAGTGCAGCGCACTGGATGTCGAAATGCCAAACGAACTTCTGGTTTCTATTCCTGCGCGTCTGTCGCTATTGGCTATCATACTTACGAAATGTGCTTGGCTTGGTACTTCTTATTACCGTTTTTCTCCATCATTCTGGTTTTTTCGAAGCTTCTTTGTTGCTGTTCGCTTTAAAGTTTACAAAACGAGCGGTGACAGCTACGTAGCATCGGAACCACTACACAGAACTTAAGTTACATTATAACGAACAAAACACTCCTCCGCTTAATATAACATTTATTTAAGGACACTTAGTTGCCTGTGCACTGCACTGTTTTCATCAGACACAGGTTATCATCGATTGCTCTCACAGGGTGTTTTGTTTACTACACTGGAACTTACTTTCTGTGATTTCTTTCTGTTGCTATTTGAACTATTACAATGCATTGTGTAAACTTCAAGGTGAATAGCAATGAACACTCGCATACACGCACAAAAAAGTGTAAGGAAGAGAGTGCAACAAAATATAACAATCAAACTACATTGTGCAAATACAATGAAGTATATCGACAAGGACGCAAGCAAAAAAGTTGAAAAAGTGAATAAAGAAAAATGAAAAAAAGATACGTATATAATGCCTGGAAAATTACCCAACATTGAAGTGTTGCTATGAAGAGAATCTCAGCGGAATCAGGATACACCACTTCCGGAGGCTATTGCAAAAGATCTCTAACTAATACTGCCTCGTGTGTGATTAATCAGTTTTATTGCATTCCCAAAACAAAAGCGAACTGTAAAATGAAAAAACACGAGTTTCTCAGGAATGTTTGCTCGCCAAAGCCCTAATGAGAATCCCTTTGGATGCACAAGTCACAATAATGCACAATCATTTCACAATTATCCAAAACCTTTTCGCTACTCAATCACTTAAACACCAGAATTTTTTAGGGGCGAAGCTCCTTAAGGCGTAGGCAAGTCCTGCGTTCTCGGAGCCATTCTAGTTTTCGGAGCGCTCACTAGATGGCAATGTAGCAGTGGCGCTCACACCGCTAGTACTCGTATTTCTCACTATATGGTGCTGCGGCGCTCTCTCGAGTCCGATGTGTGCTCTCGTGTCATAGGAGACCGCGTTCGCCCTTGCGTTAAAAGGAGTTCGCTCTTGGCACGCTTCCTCTTTCGCCAGCAGTCTGTGTGCTTCGATTATGAGTCACGAAAACAAGGCGGCAGAGCGGAGGACTCAGAAAGTGGCTGCAGCGCGTGCTTGGCGTCTTTACATGATGATTGACTGTGGAAGATTTACGCAGGATCGATTGTTTACCAATGTACCTCCGTAGTGGTGCCCACTCACTACCTTTCGCTCTGAGGATATGCTGTGATTTTTTTATTTTTCCAGCAACAAATTTAAGTGAAATCGTAACATATTGCTGTGTTTTATCTATATTCTTCTGCAACATGCATTATGATAGACTTTGTCTAAATGCGTGAAGTCTTCACAACTTAATCGCAAAACTCTGGAGAACAAATATAAATAAAAAAAGAAGCATTAAAAGGAATATTAATCTAGTTTACAAAAATTCGTTGTTATTAAAATATAATTATTCATTCAATTATTGTACTGTCAGTGATGTTATATTTTTTCGTAAATCATATTTAACGGTTCACTCAAATTACATGCCAGAACTTTACGTGCATTTTTTTTGCCTGCTGTTAGCAAGCATTCTCAAATGGTAACAAAAAATATTCTTAAATTCCCCACCAAAATGCCCAAGTTTAAGGTCTGGTTAAATAAATTACCGCGCCACCCGAAGTCGATAGCTTGCAGCGAAATATTACACCTAGGAGGAATACAAAGGAGCCATCATTGACACTAATAATTAGAACTAACACAAAGTAAAGTGAAGGAATAAACTCTGTTTAACAAAAAAAAAAAACGTTTACGAAAGAGCTCATGGTGTAATCTTTCTTGAGTAGTGCACAGAAATGGTACAAATAAATTGGCTCTTCAAATCAGGAGGCTGTGTTGCAAAGATCTACAGCATACACCACGTTATTATTTTTTTTTGTCACAGCGTATGAATGAGTGTGTCGAGCTGGCGCGCCGACGATCGTGGGTGCCACGACGGCGATGAGCGCCACGATGTTGAGCAATCTCGCCCCCCCCCCTCCCTTCCATTTTTTTCCGAGACAATGCGAGAACAGACGAGACGCGCCTCTTCTATCGCAATCGGAAACCGGCACTTACGCGTCATGCCCCCGAAAACGATGACGCAGAAGTGTCTGTGACAGCCTGAGCGTAGGCCTCTTATCAAAGCGACGTTCAGGATTAGAAGTGCCAGCGCAAAAAAAAAGAAAAAAAAGCGTGGAATAACAAAGAGACCTAAAACGCACTACGAAAGTGCAACACACTGAGCTTTCTTTGCGCATTCATTGATGGGAAGTGAGTGGGATTTTGTAGTAGCGGGAGAGATGAGACGTTTGAGTTAGGATAAACTTCACGTGAGAGACAATGTGATCAAGACGGTCCTTAAACAGAATAAAAATGATGTGCTCGGACGGATATAATATGATACGTAACGCAGTCGTCCGATGTGTGTTCTAACTGCGAAAGGGTATGGACAGTATACGCAACTCGGATTTTGCGTCATACGTGCCTCGTATTTCTCGCAGCGAACTGCAAACAAATGCGTCGTGAGAGGATAGACGAACGTAATAACAAAGAAAGAATGTTAGTTCTACCACCTTTCAAATAGCACGGCTTCGTTATTGGGACACAGCGTGACTCACAACTAAGATGCACAGATTATTATACTCAAATTTCACAAATACTTTGCTCAAAGTACAGCTTAAGCAGCTCCTTGCTGACTGCTTCGCACGAATATATTTTTACAATGTGTGTTTTTACGACTTACTTTTACCCATTTTTTCATTTCACAGTAAAGCGCGATAGTGTCGTTGGACTCCGTTCTCATGCGCTCGCAGAAGGAACACTTGTGCGCATGCAATGAAGCATTGTTAACACGCCTAAAGCCGAAAGCAAGCACAGCAGCGAAATGCTCACTACGCAGATGACGGTAATGATTATGATGATGAATATGATGATGATTATGATAGTGGTCATTGATGATTATGATTTTCATAAATGGCTTTAATTCGTGATGATAATGTTGTCGATGGTGACGACGAATTATTTCTGGGCCTTTGTAAGGGGTTGGCCGATTTCAACCACCCGTTAGTTACGCAATTAACATGGTGTGATGCTAAGTGTAGTTCTACGGTCCTGCCACGTAATATTAGACTTGTTAATGTGAGCCCTCCCCAAACATGAAAACTATGCAGGGAGGTTTTTCGTAAGCAGTTTCAAGCACTGGCGCAGCTCTGTAGTACAATGCGTTTATGACAAGCTTTAGGAGCAAAGCTGTTCAGGGTGTGGGTCGTTCCCTCGCAGTTGTATGTTGTAGTGTCCTCTTCTAGTTAGATTTAAGAACTGCTCACTAGATGGCATTCTGTGTATATGTCCTGGAAATGCATATTATAAAGAAAAGACTGCGGGCATGTATAGAGGATGAGGGGGTGCTGGGGGAACTGCAGAATGGGTTTCGAAAACACAGGAGGTTGGAGGACAATCTGTTCTCACTGACGCAGTGCATCGAATAGCATAAAAAGAACACAGGACCCTGTGGCTAGCCTTTTTGGATATCAAGGAAGCGTACGATAGCGTGGTTCAAGAGGAATTGAGGGGAATACTGGACACACTACGCGTGATAGATTGATTGATATGTGGGCTTTAACGTCCCAAAACCACCATTTGATTATGAGAGACGCCGTAGTGGAGGGCTCCGGAAATTTAGACCACCTGGGGTTCTTTAACGTGCACCCAAATCTGAGCACACGGGCCTACAACACTTCCGCCTCCATCGGAAATGCAGCCGCCGCAGCCGGGATTCGAACCCGCGACCTGCGGGTCACACTACGCGTGGAAGATGTAGTCACTAATCTTTTAAAAGATATCTATAAAGGTAACAAGGTAGTTATAAAGTGGGAAAAACAGGCATCAAAGCCTGCACAGGTAAAACGGAGGCTAAGGCAGGGGTGTCTCCTGTCACCATAATTATTTATGATGTACCTACAAGGACTAGAGGCCAAATTAGAGGGAAGTGGATTGAGCTTCAACCTCTCTTTCGTAAAACAAGGAAACCTCATTGAACAGGCACTACCAGCATTGATGAACGCAGATGATATAGTGCTAATGGCCGACAACAAGGAAGATTTGCAGAGATTGGTGGACATTTGCGGTAATGAGGGAGATAGGTTAGATTTCAGATTGAGTAAGAAAAAATCAGCAGTGATGATTTTTAATTACAATGAAGGTAGTGAGCTTAGAATACAGGAGGTCACGCTAGAGATAACAGATAAATACAAATATCTGGGCGTATGGATAAGCAATGGGGCCGAGAACCTAAGGGAACACGAAATATACGGGACGACTAAAAGTAGCAAGAATGCAGCAGTAATGAAAAACAGGGCACTGTGGAATTACAATAGGTATTATGTTGTGAGAGGAATATGCAAAAGAGGTCATGGTTCCTGGTCTGACGTTCGGCAATGCAGTCGTGTGCATGAGATCACAGGTTCAAGCAAGATTAGAAATTAAGCAACGTGGAATAGATAGGCTTGCCTTAGGAGCTCACGGGAATTCGCCAAATCAGGGGGTACAAGGTGATATAGGATGGACATCATTTGAGGGCAGAGAAGCTGGCAGGAAGATAAAATTTGAGAAGCGATTGAGAGAAATGGGGGAGGAGCGTTGGGCTAGGAAGGTATTTAGCTACTTGTACATGAAGAATGTCAATACAAATTGGAGGAAGTGAACCAGAAAATTGACTGGTAAATACTTAGAAAACCGCAGGGGGCCAAACAAATAAAAATTATCGGTTAAGAAGAACATGAAGGAAACTCAGACCGACATGTGAAGAATTGGCATGATTAAGAAGTCCGCACTAGAGTTCCATCGAACTTTTAAGCAGGAAATTGCCAAGGAAAGGATCTATGATAATACTCGGGGTAGTTCTCTACTGTTTGATGCCAGGACGGGAGTATTGCGAATCAAGGCATATCGGGCCAAATAGGAAGGGGTAGACACGGTATGCAGTGCGTGTGGAGAGGAAGAAGAAACTGCGGAACACTTCATAATGTTCTGTAAAGGGCTCCACCCTATAGTTCTGGATGATGGCACAGAGTTTTTCAAAGCACTGGGGTTTAGGGACAGAAAGGGCAAAATTGACTTTAAGCGGGTAGAATTAACTAAAGGAGGTTATCTGATTGGTGGCTTAAGTCAGGGCACGACTGAAAATTAAACCTTTCACTGCAAAGTACGAATCCTCAACCTCATTATTTAAAGGAAAAAAATAAATCTAGTTTTTGGTTCATAGAGTATTACGCCCAGTCTAAAGGGTACAGCCCTATCCATCCATCCATCTATCCTTGGAAATAATATTAATAGATGGCGTGAGAGGTTTTTCTATAATCGTAAATTCACAGCATAACCACGAAGTTGATGAGTGGGGCGAAGCGTCCACCCATCCATACAATGTGTGCTCTACTGTGATAGGAGTGGGCAAGCGGGCAGGCAGGCAGGCGGGCAGGCGGGCAGGCGGGCAGGAAGGCAGGCAGGCAGGCAGGCAGGCAGGCAGGCAGGCAGGCAGGCAGGCAGGTGGAGACGCTTCACCCCACTCATCATCAGTCACTCCTTGGATTATGCTGTGAATGTTCCCTCAAGCACAACGCCGCCGACGCTGACATCACAGTTCCTGTGACACAACTTCTTCAACATCATCTCGTTTGTATGTGAAATATCATCACTGTCACCCAATAACGTCAATAAACAATAAACAGCTACTGGTGGTGTCACGGCTTCAGCGAGTCACGGCTTGCTGATAAGTGGTTATGCTATCCGTTTTAAGTGAATCTTGCATATGGAGATGCGACCATTAATATCAACTAAATCAATCTAACTTGTCTAAAGATATTTTTCTGCATGTCTGCGTTCCCAGTTCGCTGACCTGCTAACGTTCTGATAAAAGAAGCAGTTTTTCGAAATGGCGGAAAAGACCGAAAACTAAATATCTTGACTCGACCTGCCATATACGAAAAGGAGTCTCAGCCTAACGCTAACAGGTTCCGCACGTCATACAGCGGCAACAAGCACATTGTGGCCAACCCACAAAAGAAAAAAAATGGCCCACTCGTTGAACTGATACTGATGGTACCCAGGCGTGACAGCGTTGCAACATATCTCGAAAAAGTTGCGTTCAGCTCCCATCGCCAGTCTGGCTGAAATCCAGCATCCAGCAGAATAAAAAAGAGGACCATATTTCGTCTCCGAGTCGCGAGAAAGAAGGAATGAAGAAAGCAAAATGAAGAGTCCTGCGCTGGCCTCAACGTTCACGGTTCGAAGCATCGGGCATGCTCGTAAAACCGAAACGGGCCAGCGAACTTTTTGCGCCACAGCGTCTCTGCCTCTTCCTCCCCCCCCCCCCTTTTTTTTTCATTCCTAAAACTCTTCGTTGCTCAAGCTTGGTGGTTATATTCTACAACGCATTTCAATTGCAGCACTGTCTCGGTGTTTTTTTTTTTCGTTATTCTATGTTGGTCGGGACATGAGAGGTCATTCATAGGCGAACACGCGTGACAAACTGTGAATGCGCAATGAATGCGAATTGGAGCCTTGCCCCCAGTTCACTTCGCGTGAACAAAATCGTCTGCTAAAGTTGAAAACATAAAGCAAACTAAATTGAGACTTTATGTGCCTTCGTGCTCAATATGATAAAACGACGAATGAAATTTACACTACCCCATAAAGACTTTGGTGTACGTTAGAAATAATCAAATTTCTCTATTTTCCGGCACCCATGATTGACGTAACGCGTCGATCGCATACAACAAGCGATGAGAAGATCATTCACATTATGTGTAGAAAGGTGAGCGAATTAAAATCAATTCATACTTGAAAAAAAAGCAAACAAAAGACAGCGTGATGACATTACGGACGCTGACAAAAATCTGTGTGTTCTCTGTTGTCTCATCGTTAGTTCTTTGCAAGCACATAATATAAACAGAATTGACCACTGAAGCTTACGGGGTAGAATTTTTTTTACTAATATTAGGTTTACCTGCCTGCTTTTTGTTTTCATCAGTTTGTTGATATCTTTTGATTCTAAAGCCTAAATATCTAATAGTCCGAAGAACTACTTTAATGGGCACTGTCTGTAAACCAGGTTTTGTTATGCGACATCCATAGGCACCTGCAAAATGACTCGGCTGAACCATCCCAAACAGAAGGAATGTGTTCAGGTTTCACCTTATTTATAAACTTTTCCCTCTTTTGTTTACGTGTTTTGTAACTTATAACTACAAGTAGCGACTCTTAAAATCAATAGGAAGAATTCAAAATAGCTTTAGCTGCGCTAAATCTATACTCGTTGTTGGCGACGTTAATTTTTGATGACAACCATTTTGAAACACTGGCAATGAAGAGTTCTTGAGTAGAGATTAAGTTCGTGAAAATCCTGCTGTTGAAATACTTTTGAGCTATGAACCGGATAAGAAATAAAACGAACAGAGCCCACATACAACGCCATTAGTAACTGCTATTTTTACCAAGAGAGAGGGTTACCTCTTAACTATACCTATATAGCATTGATTTCCCATTTAGTTTTATCAGTAAGGCATTTACAAGGCCGTTATTGTTGTAGGCTTTTCTGGCTGTCATGAATTCAGTGAGGACCTGACAGAGAGAACGGCATTAATATGATGCATCTCCTAGGGCCTGCGAAGTACTTTGAAATAAATTAAGCTCCGAGGTTATGAACACAGTGCACGAGTCCCTGATGTCTGTGTCACAGCAAAGTTTGATGCGCTGAAGTCGAGGCATCCTACCACTTCTAACCAAAACATGTGGCGACACTTACATAGCGAGGCAAGAACGGAATTTTGTTGTGCACTGCGCTTAAACGGACACAAGTTAGTAATCGTTAAAACAACTTCTTGCAGTAGCCGTAAAACACGTCGGGATTTATGCAAGCGTAGACAAAGTGAATAGCAGAAGGCTGCAGCACAACATCATCTTGTGTTTAGCACTCACAATAGAATCTCGATCCCGTTCTTCTATCCGGCCTCGCCATACGTGTTCCGTGCGTGTACCACTTTATAAAAAGTGCATTTTCACATCATTGCATTTTCATTAATTCGTTTTCGACATAGGCAATGCTGTTCCATTACGCTCTCTTAATTCTTATTTTATCTGCATGCGTTATAATGCTTCTTGCTCCGATGATGTAATACAATTACCTGTTTGCGCTAACTGTCTCATCCGTAACAGAAATTCTTTGCAGGAACCTCGTTGCCTTGCTACATACCAGTAACGACCAATAAACATTTTATATAAATATACACTACTTGGCACTCAATTACATGCGTGATTATTGAAATTCACAGGTTATTTAGAGTAACACCGAACTCTAAATAACAAACTCTAAATAGGCGAAGTAACACCAAACTCTAAAACCGAAGTAACATCAATGGTTTGCTTACTCATCATTATTCACTTCGTGATTATGTCTCATTTTCTGCTGCGAAGCATCTTATGGCCGAGTTCAATCCGGTGTGTGTGGTGGGACCACCCCTATTACGCATGCACCCCGCTCCCCTCTCTTCTCCTACGCTTCCTCCTCTCTCGCCTCGCAACGCCGACACAGGCAGCATCTGCTATCTTACGCTTGCTCCCCTCTCTCTCCTCTAGGCATCTCTCCCCGCGGCGTTTACACCCCCATTGCGCATGCACTGTCCCTCTCTCGCCTCGCAATGCCGACGCAGGTAGCGTATGCTACTGCTAGCGAGTTTGATAAAAAAAAAACTGACGGCAGATCCACGAGGTGAATGATGACGAGATTGGGCGAAGCTCCTGGAAGTAATACCATGAAATTTTCTTCCGTTAATTCACCCGATAAAAACCATTGCTTTAGAAAACACCTGGCGTCTCTCGTTAAGCAGCTGACGTTTTCTTTTTGTTTTGCTTTAGAAACATCTGGCGTCTTTTGTTGGTTTATTTCATCGATCAACGGCGTTTTGAACAAAAATTTTTTATTGTTTAATCACGCACCAGAGAAATCTCACCAGGCACTACCTTGGAGATAAACAATGGCTGCTACTGGGAATGAGAGAACACAGAAGTCGGCTTTTAACACTTCTACTAACGTTTCCTACTGGAACATGCCAATGGCTGCTAATGAAGAATGAGAGACGCGAGCATTCGGCTTTTAGGCAACGCGCACGCCACGAACTTTTTATTGTTCAACAAAGCACAAGAGAAATCTCCCACCGGCACCACCTTGCAGGTCAAAATGTAACACTTGTTACACACTACGACTACAACTACGAGGGACAAACTGGTGTGCTTTAAAGAGCTTCGCCCCTAAAAAATGGCTTTGATCAAATGATCGGCTTCATTTGCAGAATTCACTGCCAGTTCATCTGGTTCAGGAGGTCTACGGGACGGCTTTCAGCTCTCTCTTAGTAAAGTACGAAGTACTCTAAATCGTAAACCACTTTTTCTAAACACAAAAAACGGCTGCTTGCTCTACACAACCGTTCACGGGCCACCCTAGGCACTAAATCCTGACCTTCAAGTTTGTTCCGTTGGCAGAGTTCTCCTGTGCGTTGTTGAACAATAAAAATTCACACCGTGCGCATTAACTAAAAGCGGATTGTGGGTATCTATAATCGGGGTCTTCTGTAGCAGAGATTACTATGTTTGAATAGGAAACGCCGGTCAATCACATCGATTGTACTTAAAACATTATGGTAAATATCTCGGCTGCGGTGGCTGCATTTCCGATGGAGACGGCAATGTTGTAGGCCCGTGTGTCAGATTTGGGTGCATGCTAAAGAAGCGAAGGTGGTCGAAAATTCTGGAGCCTTCCACTACGGCATCTCTCATAATCATATGGTGGTTTTGGGACGTTAAAACCCCACATATCAACCAATATTGTAAAAAGTACATAATTCATATTGCGTGGCAGCACTCCTGGAAAGCTTTCGGTAGAACCAAATATTTACTAAGTGTACTCATTGTAAGAGCAGTACTTTTCAAACGAACAGAAGAGGTGAAACTCGCGCGGCACTGGCCAGAACTGAAAATTTGTTCTTACAAAGGCACGCATATATACGTAAAGTGTGAACATGCGCAGAACACATGGTAGATTTTGTTTATGAGCTCAGCGCTGACTATATAAGTGTCGAGCGCATGTTCAGATTTTTATCTATATGCATGTACGTTAGATTTTCCTAAATAAATTTTAGTAGTTAGTCAGGTCCACGTCACGTTTTCCGTGTCAGAAGTAGCACAACTACCCACTGTACGATGAACCGAAACCAAGTCGCCCCCCTTGCGGTCTTGCTCCCGTCTACCTAAATATTATATCACGTGTTTGAACAAACCAATTGTATCCTTCCGTCTACGTATCTAAGCCAACGTAACGGACTCCTATAACGCGGAGAGCCCGTGCAAGACCACACGGAGGCAGGAACGCATTCTGCTGCTCCATTCCGCAAACAGTACGTTCCACGCTCATATTTCGCGTAAACAGACTAAACGGCAGCAGAGATCAGCGCCAGGTTCCTTTTCCGTCGGCTCCTAATGCAGCACTGGGACAGAAGCAAAAAAAGTTGTGCTTCTCGAAATGAGTGCAGCTATCAGCCTCATTTTGGTGGCACCCCAGAAATGGGCCACGTTTTGTTTGTAAACACACCCCTGTTTCTGCATCTCCATCGAGCGGACGTGAATGCATGCGCGCGTTAGGGTAAAGGTCGCAGCTGTCCGAACTTCCCAAGGGTGCACGCGCTTTTTGGCTGAAGGGCGCGAGAAAAGATACCGCAACGAGCCGCGCTTTCAAACATTTATTTCCTTAAGTTTCGTCGCCGTTTGTGTCTCTCAAGAAACACCCGTCTCTTTTTTTGGGGAAAGGCCGTTTTTCTTCGCACCGGCTGACGTTGAGAGTATGTTTCACAATGGCGTTGTTCTGTTTACTCTCTCTGAAAAAAAAGTGTGCTCTCCGGAAATGAACGACAGTTTCGAGTAAACGACCCCCCTCTCCCAGAAAGGCCGTTTGCGTGACTTTTCCACGCATATATTTTCTGTGCTGTCCCAGTTGACAGAAAGTGGCACTCTGAAACAAATGTGTAAAAGCAAGAGAGAAACAGCCTCTTGGCGAGGTGATTTCCTATATTGATTTCCCAGGCTCACAAAAAGTGAAAGAAAAGCGAAAAAAAAAAAGAAGACGTGACTTTGGAGGCCGTTCTTGTATTTCAATCACAAGCAGCTAGATGGTTAGTGGGAGTCGTGCTATTAACGTGTGGTTCCCAGCTTCTACCCGTTCAACGGTAAGCAATCATCTCGAAAAAGAATGACAGCATCTCACACGTCTCAATATCCTGTAAACCCTGCGCATTTCGTTCAAATGCTTGTCATGGCATCCTGAAAAACTGAAATAACAGACTAAGCACGTGGTATAAAACGCCGAGAGAGCAGGACAACTTAAATGTAAAATATCGAAGAAAAGCCCTCTCTTTTTAAGTGTCCAGCTCGTTCTGCACTTCGTTTACACAGCCGTACACATCGCAGCGTGTAGATAAGAATAGCGATTCTTGATCTTGTTTAGTGCTTCAGTGCTCACATACAAAACGGCACATTGACACTTTGTTTTAACTGTGGCACCCACACACACAGTTTTTATGTCACCAATGACAGCTTTAAGCGAAATAGAAGATTGCGAATAACTCAGAGTTTACCGATTACACTTATAGTCTTCGAGAAGCGACCAGTGCAAAATTTCCATTACAGGAGTAGCTTGGTGTGACATTCCAACTTCCTGTCTTATTAGATTTGACGTAACGCAGTGAAATACTTCGAAATAATAAAAATGAGCATGTGGGCCATGTTCTTAGTTCGGTCAACTATTCGGACCTGTGTGATTGTACTAATTGCGAAACTACGCCTCCATTCAATATCAAGGAAATGCCAATGTCGCAGAACGTTAATAAAAAAAATCGAGTAAGTAAATTGTGACAGTCCGTTGCAACTTATGCGCCTCTTGTATTTTGAGGAATGAAATGGGATAAGTGCTAAACATAGAATCTGGCCACTGACATGTCCGATCCAATCTCTCGTTTCTTCAGTATTGCTCAACATCTCGTCTACTAAGAAGTTATTTAGCGGAATCGCCAAGAACAACTACGTACGAGGCGGAAACGTTCATTAGATGTCCTCTAAGTCTCCCTGGTGTCAGCGAGTCTTGGGCCTCTGTGGGATGAACGAGTGCGGCTCTCCCCGCCACGGCCCTTACAACGCCTGCGACGACGTACCACAGCCGGGGAAATATATGAACGTGGCTCTTCGTCCGGGCAACGTCTCGTAAGGCGATACGCGACAAGGCATGTAGTTTGCGCAAATTTGTCTCCTTCATTGGAGTCCTGATGACGTTCTTCCGTTCCACCAGCAACGTGTCGTCTAGAAAGAGGGGCACATCGCGTTACATGCGTGGAGTGGCAGTACACTGCTCAGCGAGTGAGCAAACGAGTGAATGAGTGATTGGATTGACTTGGTGTGAAACCATGAGTTAGTGAGTGAATGAGTGATTGGCTTAAGTGAGTGAGTGGAGTGAGAGCTCTTGATTGAGCGAGTAAGAGGAGTGGGCAAGATAGGGCAGTGAGGGGACTCGACTGTGTGAGCTGTTAGAGTGAGAGAGTGAGTATTGTGGCCAGAGTGAGTGAGAGAGTGAGTTACACAGAGAAGCGAGTGAACTAGTAAAGATGGCGGAGTGAAAGGAGAAAGCGAGCGAGCAAGTGAGTTGAGTAAGTGAGCGAGTGAGAGGAGAGAGAGCGAGTGAGGTTAGCGGAGCGAGCGAGTGGGAGGAGTGAGAGAGTGAGTGAGATTAGTGGAGTGAGCATTGAGTGAGCTAGTTGTGTGAGTAAAGTAAGTGATTGAGTGAGTGAGCGAGCGGGTGTCATTAAAGGGAGCAAGTGAGTGGGGTGAGTGAAGTGAAGGAATAGAGTGAGTGAGTGATTAAGAGAGTGAGTGACTCAATGGAGAGAGCAAGCGAATGCGTGAGCGAGTCGGAGTGTATAAATTTAGTCGATTACTAGTCTGAATTACCGATAAAGAAAAAACAGGGAACCTTAGGGGCTTGTTTTCTTTTTGTTAGACGATATAAATGGGAACTAACAGACACAAGGAGCGTAAAAGAAATGTTATCCGTAGTAATTATGACATTCATATAAAGGAAGTGAAGCAGAGGGAAAGATAACTAGACACCGGCACGGACCGAACCAGCAACCTTACGAGTCCAGTGCACTACTAATTTAGCTAAAATTTAGCTAAATTCAGCTAATTTCTACTATAAAGCAGAAGTCACCGCCCCACTCTTCGCTTCATCAGGTATACCTGCGTATTTAAAGCTGCGAGCGTTAGTCAGCACTGATCCCATCCAGCTCCGATCACTGCCGTGGTTGTGATCGGCGCTGACGAACACATCCAGGTTTAAATGCGCATACATACCGAATGACGTAAGCATGTGGGAGGTAAGCACTCTCAAATTATGACAGGTAGATTGCCACTATCCCTCAAGAGGAAGGTATATAACAGCTGTATCTTGCCGGTACTTAGCTACGGAGCAAAAACCTGGAGACTTACAAAGAGGGTTCAGCTTAAATTGAGGACGACGCAGCGAGCAATGGAAAGAAAAATGGTAGGTGTAACCTTAAGAGACAAGAAGAGAGCAGAGTGGATTAGGGGACAAACGGGGGTTAAGGATATCATAGCTGAAATCAAGAAGAAGAAATGGACATGGGCAGGGCATGTAGCGCGTAGACAGGATAACCGCTGGTCATTAAGGGTAACTGACTGGATTCCCAGAGAAGGGAAGCGGGTCAGGGGGAGACAGAAGGCTAGGTGGGCAGATGAGATTAAGAAGTTTGCGGGTATAAATTGGCAGCAGCAAGCACAGGACCAGGTTAACTGGCGGAACATGGGAGAGGCCTTTGTCCTGCTGTGGACGTAGTCAGGCTGACGATGATGATGACATACCGAATGACGTGAGTGAGGCCGAGGGTGGGGGTGGAGACTGCTGCCGTAGCTAAATCGGTGGAGCACTGGCCGCGTAAGCTTGTAGGTTTGGTTTTCTGCCGGCGGCTAGTTATCATTTCGTTCACATTACTTTCATTATAATTACTACAAATAACGTCTCTTGTGCTTTACTTGGCAATCTATAATGCCTGTTAGTTTTATTAACGTAAGATTGCAAATAGTAGTGGAGCTTTGCGGCCTACAAAATAATAATTGAGGTGGTTTAAAGTCCCGAAACCACGATATGATTACGAGAGGCGCCATAGCGGAGGGCTCCGGAAGTTTTGGCCACCTGCGGTCCTTTGACGTACATGGGCTTCAAGCATTTTTGCCTCCATGGAAAACGCGGCCGGTATTCGATCCCACGACCTGTGGGTCAGCAGCCGAATGCCTGAGCCACTACACCATCGTGACGGATCTGTTGCCCACAAAAAGATTCCTCCAAAAAATATTAAATACTTACGTGCAACTGGCCTCACATCGCCTTTCTGTTTTGCAGTTCCAGGAAACAAAATAGTGGCCGTAATTTTTATTCGGTAAAAATTAGAGCGAAGCTTTTATAAATAAACTCCACAGCCTCACCAACTTTAGCTTGAGCCACGTGATATTGATACTATAAGGTTAATCAAAACTTCCTTTTTTATTTTTAATTTAAGCAGCACAATGCAATCACAATAGCTCTTGCCCTTTAATATAGAGTCGACTATGGTACAATTCATAACGACGTGTGGTTCTCATCAGGGTGTGCATTCGTCGACCGAAATAAGTTGTAATAATCATGGCTATGTTCGTTATCTGCGGCTCATGTTATTTATCACCCGGCAGCAGCCGGCGATATATAAAGGAGCCAGCATATACCAAACAACATCAGGTGAAAATACAATGTAAAAATATACTGAGGCTATTCCACTGGTAATACAGTGCGGTGTCCCCTCGTAGGAGTCTCCGAGATTAAACGAACACTGAAAGCTGTCCTTTGAGAGCAACTTGTGTCTTGGTCCCCGTGGCTCCAAAGTGTGTTACTACGAGAAGAAGAAAACTCTATCAGCGAGTTGGCAAAGAGGCAGAAAGAAGCGGTTGTCTGGCCCACAGACGAGAAAAGAAATTCGGAATCATGCCGGTGGGTCGACTGCCATCCCAGGTCTCAGTGCGGTCATTAGGATGACGAGCCGTTTCCGCTGCTGCGAGGATGTAGGCACTCCCAGTAGGGAAGGCCGGAACCGGGACTCAGCTGCAGGCCACGTGCTGGAAGCCTAGAACGAACGGATAGATTCGTTGGCTGCGTCGGAGTGAGCTCTGAGCGGCGTATACCTTGCGAGCTATTCTCGGTTGCCCTAACGCAGTACGGTTTCACCAGCAAGCTTGAAGCACGGTAATCACACCAGTCTTTTTTATTTTTTTGAGAGAAACTTATTCCTGCATATTGTGTAACGCTCAGAAAAGTTTGAAAAGAGTATACAGTAGAACGAAAGGAAATGCAGGGATTTTTGCGCGAAAAGAAAGTCCACGTAATACTCAGCAGCTCTTGGCAAACATAACCCTTAGTAAAATGCTAGGGGCCATGGGGAAATAAAAAACACGTAGCAAAGATGGGTTGGGTGTTTTGAAGATGTGGGCATCCCCACGTGTGCAACTATCAACCTATCGCCGTTAAGGCCACAATGGTAGGTGTAGTAGGGCATACAAAGAGAGTGAGAGAGAGGCTAAGAAAAACAACAAGATTAACAAGACCATTCCACTTTGCTACCTTACGCTGGGTGGAAGAGGTAAACGGGTGAAAAGAGACCACGGAGCTTTGGGAGAAAGCTGTAATTTTATCAGCGATGGTGGTAGATGGTGGTCGACAATGGTGGTCGACAGATGGTGGTCGACAACAGGTACGCTACACTCGGCGACAACTTTTTTTGGCATTGGAACGAAAGCTTCAGAGCGAAACCATGGGCATCCTACCGCCAGTGATTGTACTTCAACAACAGCGCCCGTATTTTCCCCGCGAAATATAGAAGTTTCTCCTTTATTTTTTACGCGGAGCTATTTGAGACTGAACGCAGCTCCCACCATTAAGATCGTCGTATTTACTTTAACTTATTCGTTGTGACTTCGCGTTTTAGAACGCGCGAGAAACTCCCGCCTTTTTACGTGCACCTGAAACGCTAAGTGGCGTCTGCGTATACATGGAACGCTTATGGTGCATCCCCTTGACGTTACATATCGTTACGAGACGCGCGCCAAAACGCAATGCTTCGCGTAGTGATACATGTGCACAAGCGCATCTCCATAGCTATACTCAGTGCCAAGTAAAGTTGTCGCCGAGTATAGCAACGCTTTGGTTGACTTCCGCACTATTGACGCATAAAGCCACGATCGAAGAATATTGGCTTTTGAAGGCAATATATAGACTGAAATAAAAGCACGAATAAAAGGTCATAAACAGTTGACCAGTTCTCGAGATCTCATTGACTAAAATGCGATGGGGCAGGGTAAATGGTTTTAATAGTTGGGGTTAGATTCCTTTGCTTCATGCGAAGTGGCAGAGGAAAAGAGAAAAAACAAGTGGAGGAGGAGAAGGATAGAGCTTAAGATCAATAATAAATTTGAAATCACGCTGGAATCTACAACGATTCGTCCTAGCAATAGTCGGATGTTAGAGCACAATCTTCCACCTGACTTACAGTGAGGTCCCGTTAGAAACGCGGTGGTTTGTCGTAAAATTGCCGACTTAAGAGACATAGATAACTCTTTATGCAAAGCTTATCTGCGAAAACATGGATGCCATCTAATAATGACTGCAGTATGGGTGTGACTTGCGGATGAAGGAAGTTGTGTACTACCCTACACATGACCAAAAATTTATACGATAAGATGCACACTCAACACAGAGGAAGGAACAGGGCGGCTCATTAATAAATGCTCCTGAGCTGTGGATAAGCGGTAAATTTCTTTTACGACAGAATTTGGCAGTACCTCTGAGGGGCTCAGTGATGTTTCAGGGAGCTGGATGTGGAGTAAACCAGATATCACGATCATTACTATTCTTTTCTTCTCTTTTTCTTGCCTCCTCCCCCTAAGGCATCAATCTTTTTCCCTTACACAAAGTAGCATGTAGGCACCTTACATACGCTGGCAGCATACTCTGTTTCTCGTTAAAATCTCTATATCTTTGAATTCCGACAATATTGATGTGTGCTGTCGCCATGACAACTGAGACGAGTGCCACGGCATGCTGGTTATGGAAGTAAAAACAGCTTTGGTTCTTTCCAGGCGTGGAGGCTTTGTGCATTGAAAAAATATTTATATATACGTACACATAAGCAGACGCAGTGCGAAGAACTGTCTCGTGGAGTATGTTTTGACTGAATTAAACTAAGTTGTGAAAGAATATCCCGGCCCCAACGAATGCTTGTCGTAGAATCCTTGAAAACTTCAGAATTCAAGCTAGTAAATGAATTGAAGACATGGCTTTACGCCTACACACGTTTGAGAGGCTGAACTTTCTTTCTCCAGACTCGATCCCAGTTATTGCGGGCATTTTATTGATGACAAACTCTTTGGAACGTTTCTTGATAATCTGGAGTGAACTCTAGATACTTGGTAGGTCACGAATCGTCACCTCAACAGCTACAATAGTAATTTTTATCTTAAGTTGGTTCTGCTTGAATATGCTCCACATAACAGTTTATTAGCGCTCTAACTACGTTTAATCTAATTGAAGTGCTAAATAAACCATGGGTTCAAAGCCACCCCCAAACAAAATATTAACTTTGCATGTGTATATACAAATGCGCACATACGAACACCAGCACGAACATGGATCATGTATGCTTGAACTTATACACACCCGAAAAGTTCTAGCCATATCAACTGTTAGAAAAACCTCAGGTGTGAGTCAGATGGCGTAGCGGATAAATTAAGCTAGACAGACACATTTAAGCACTCACGAAATAACGTCTACAGCCTGAAAACACCGTCGGTTCTTGCGCACTGACACAAACGTAGCAGCAACAAAAAAATTCGGACCAGTGAACTTTTACGTAAGTCGGAATGTCATTGCAAGCTGCTATACGAAACATAACCACACTAAAATGAGGACTAAAAACTAGAATACAAATGATAAACAGAGAAGGGGAAAAGTCTTTATTCGCCACGTATTTTTAATGACGATTTAATTATTTATTTTATTCATACTGCAGACTACAAAACGTGGTCCAAGCAGGACGGGCAATCAGGAATCACAAAAACAGAGGACTAAGATTGATCGCGAACGTAATAAATAACAAAGTGAGTAAGATGAGGAAATATATACAGTGCTACATCAACAAATATACACTATGAGACAAACATACATACTATGCAAGGCGGTCACACTCAGACAAGGTGTTCCACTCAGACACTGTTCGCGGAAAAAAGGAAAATTTATATGTATCTGTTCTAGCAAAATATGGTGTAAAAGAGTTTGGTTGGTGATGTCGTGTATATCTGGTTGACAAAGGGGTTAAATACAATGAAGGGTCAATCGCAACTCTATGGTTAAGCAAGGAACTCAGGAAGTCTAAGCGCAGTTGCCTTCTTCTAGACTGAAGTAGTGGAATGTTGTTAGCTGACATTAGTTCAGATGGAGAATCCGTGCGACGAAATTTAGAATATATAAAGCGAACTGCTTTCCTCTGAATTCTTTCCAATTTGTCTATGTCACATTTGGTGTAGGGATCCCACACTACGCATGCGTACTCCAATTTTGGTCGAATGTAGGATTGATAACACAGAAGTTTTACACTTGATGGCGAATTGCGGAGCTTGTGTCTCAGGAAGCATAATTTTCTGAAAGCAGATGCACAAATGTTTTCAATGTGTGAATTCCAAGACAGGTTAGTAGTGAACGTAACACCTAGATATTTGTAGTTATTGACCTGTTTAAGTGTAGAAGAACCAAGGGAGTAAGCATAGTGAAGGGGATATTTTTTTCGAGTTATACACATGGAAACTGTTTTTTCTGTATTTACAATCATACCCCATTTGTTGTACCATTTGTATATGTAGTCTAGCTTTTTGTGTAGCTCTATTTGATCATGTTTGTTATGAATTTCACGGAATAAAACGTAGTCGTCTGCAAACAAACGAATCTAAATGATTGGCTCAATTACATCTACAATATCATTTATGTAACACAAGAATAGCAAGGGCCCCAATACACTGCCTTGGGGCACACCCGACGTGACTGGCAAAAGACTCGAATTTTGACCCTCGATGGCGACGTACTGCACCCGATTATTCAGGTATTCAGCTACCCATGCGACCAATACCTTCGGAAGACCTATTTTATTTAATTTGTAGATTAATTTCTCATGAGGAACTTTATCGAAGGCCTTACAAAAGTCTAGAAAAATGGTGTCTATCTGAATGTTGTCATCGAGGGCGCTGGCAAATGCATGCGCAACGGTAACAAGCTGCGTCACGGTCGAATACTTTTTCTAAACCCGTGCTGAAAATGTGTTAGTATAGAGTGTGTTTCAAGAAATTCTGTAATCTGGTTCGCTATAATGTGTTCTATTAGTTTACAGCATGAGGAAGTTAGCGATATTGGCCTGTAATTAGGTACTGATAATCTGTCGCCTTTTTTGAAGATAGGCGCCACTCGGGCCATTTTTCAGTCACGCGGCAAAGTTGCTGTTGACAGGGAAGCATTGAAGATTGTAAAGAGGAATTTGCCAACGTATTCGGCATAACGTCGGAGAAAGACATTGGGCAGTTCGTCAGGGCCACAACTCTTTTTCGTATTTAGGTTTACAAGCATGGAAACCAATCCAGCATATGAAATGAAATTGACCTCGAATGGTTGAGATGACGCTACAGAAAACGTAGATGCTCCGGAAACATTAAACACGCTATGAAAGTATGTGTTGAAATGATTTGCAATGTCGCCAGGATTTGTAACTATGCGGCTGTCAAGTACAACCTTTAAAATGGGTTTCTTCCTATCTTTAAGATAATTCCAGAACTTGGAAGGATCATTCTTTATAAAGTCGGGCATTAAGGTTTTAAAGTAGTATTCTTTTGAGCGATGAATTTTTTCAGCAAGGACTCTTTGGTGCTCCTTGATAACTGCGCGCTGCGCATGCTGCTTCCTTAGCCGTTTAACTTTTCTTTTTAGTTTAACAATTTCATGCGTCATCCATTGCGTACGTTTATGCGTTCGTTTGGGTTTGCTAGGGATAAAGTTGTTAATACAGTATTGGCACGTCTCAACAAATTTTTCCCAGAGAGCGCACGTGCCTAAAGCGTCATCGTTAAACTCTGCAAGTACAGCTTCCATGTATTCTATTACACGGTCATCATCAGCTCTCGAGTAATCCTTAAAATACTGCATGGGTGATCTTTGGTGGCTACTGCATTGGAACAGAGGAATTGTCACGCTTACAAGTTCATGATCTGAAAGCCCCTGTTCCACGACTACAGTATATCCTGAAAAAGCACGTTTTACGAATACCAAATCTAGGATAGAGCTTGCATATCCTTGCACGCGTGTTGGTTGCCTGACTATTTGAGTTAGATCGTGAGCGAGCATAATATCAATAATTCTGAAGCGAGCATAATTCTGGAGTTAACTTCACTCGTGTCTGCATGTAAGAATGGCAACCCAGTCATTCCTCCTGCGAATGTTGCCGAGTCGCCTGAAAGGCGTTTTTGCCGCTCAGCGAATTTGTAACCACATTCAAGTAAGCTTTCCTTCCAAGTGTGCTGCTGACGCTACCCCTTTTTAGCTACTACTTAAGCTGAAGAGTGAGTGGGACAGAAATCACATAAATCGAAGGCTAGTGGATTTGAATAATATACCCTGCACCTTCAAGCCACAATATAAAAGACGCAAAATGTTTGTTGTCAAGGAATTATCTCGTTCATGACGAAAAAAAAAGACCATATGGAGTTTTGTGGGATAAAATGACATATGGGGCGAAAGGCGACATTTTGACTTAGCAGACCTCTATCGCGAATACAGAACTGATCTTTAGTTTTCTCGTTATTTCAGTTATAGGTACCGGTAGTTCCCCAAGTTTTCTGGTGTAAATGTTACTGGTTGGTTACAGCATTCATGCATTGAAAATTTCGTGGCTGATGCCAGTGTGTTGGGGACCCGCCAAAAAGGCGCAAAATTCTGCTCGACCAAACTCTTCCGATCTGTGTAGGAAGCTTCTGCAGCGTCAGTACGACGCATGTATTTTATTTTGTTACTTTATACTTCTACAACCCCGACAGCTTTGTGCACATATCAATGAAGGCGACGTGTCAGAGGCCCCCATATTTTTGTTTAGGTGCACACTAAAGATTCTCAGCAGGTTGAAACATTCTAATGCCCTCCACCTTGACGTTCCTAATAAAATATATTGCGATTTCGAGGTGTAAAATTTGTAAAGATATAATTGGCTGTGACAACTACTAAATCTACCGGAATGGTGCATCAAAACTTGTTTATGTTGGTCTCTTTCAATTTAATAGACTTTTGCAGTCAGTTACAAGCTTTCAAGTTCAATAAAGTTATTCATGCGTTGGTGGGCATATAGCAGATAAGTGCTTCCCTTCATAAAAACCCGTCACGCAACACTGACATCCCTGCAGATATTCAAACACGGTAGGCTTTGACGCGTCAGCACGCTCAGAAAAAGGGATTACGGCTGCTTCAAAGTTTTCTTTATTGCGATTACGCCCAGCAGCTTTGGCTGTGCTGTCACGTGTGGTGGTTGCTTACGGTAAATCGCTTTGGTGGCCGCGGATTCAAAGCGTGTCTAAAGTTCGAGCTCAAAAAGTCGAGCTCAAAACGAGCTCCCGTTTCGTGCGACGACAAGATTTCGGGGGATTAGGCTGATCGGCTTATAGGGACACAGATTGAACGTACATGTCAGAGGTATAACAGCGCATCAACCACTTCAGCGCTATACAGCGCACAATAAAGCGGCGCCTTAATATGTTCCTCGTTGGTTGTTGTGTCGTCCACGGCAAAACTGGTATACTTTTGTTATGTACTTTGTGGTCGTATGTTCTTTATGCGCTATAAATGCGGCCACAATTGCGGTGCTCTCAGTGGAAATGAGAATCTGCGCTGGCCCCGGAAATCATAAACTAGAATCGCAAGGCGTCATTACGTGCCACACGGCCACGTGTGGCGGTAATGGGTCTCTTGAATAATATAAATCACGCTTTTGTAGATGCCCAGGGCCTGCAACTATAGTATAATATATATGCAAGCAGTGTTTTTTTTTCAAAAAGACCGTTAATGCCAAGCATCATTTCTACATTCTCTTTCTTGAATAGCGATTTGGATTTAAAGGAAAAAAACGTGGACGCTGCTTTGAGACTTGCTTGACCGGTACATTTAGGACGCAGACAAATTATGATGACCCAAAACACAGGTGTGCACGAGTCAGGACAGATGACAGCCCACATTGAAGCGCTGTAGCAGAGCTTTAAAAGAATCAATAACTGATGTTCGCTCGCTGCTTTGTTCAAAGTACTGTACGTTTGCTAATGTACCACACGGGAGAAAAGGTGGAGCACTTTACAACTCTCTTTCAAGACGGTGTTTTCTCCAAATACGTGTGCCGGAAATATGGGACACTTCTTTTTTGTTTAAAAATTATTAGTTCATCTGCACTGTAATGCTTGCGAAAGTTAAAAAAACAGGAATGCACGTCCGGGTACATCACGCTGAATATTAATAAATCACGTTTGTTAGCGTGAAGCAATGGCACTGAACTTAGTCGTGGTACCTTGTAGGCCTTACTGATTAACTTATTGCTCTGCATGGTTTGTTACTATAGCGTTGAAACTAAGCTCACAAAGTCCAACCACGCCTACTAGATAGGTATGCGTCCCTTCAAAATTAAGGTGGTAATAATGTGGAATGAGGTGGATACTATTTTTGTATCTTAAATCTTCAAAAGTCGCTAAAAAGACTTTACTTGAGGATGTACTGTTCTTGAGTGTTTGTTCTTCACTTACAATTGATATTGATTGGCGTTTGCTTGTGTCGGGTATATCGTCTCACCGCGGTTAAGTGTGGAATCAGTGAAGGATGCTGCTGCTTTCATTATTACCGCCAATTGGTATGCAAAATTATTTTAGGAATAACGATTGGAACCTTCATGGTGTGCCACAAGGCTAGGGCATTTGCTAGGGTTTGTGATCTGTTTGTAGAAACGAGATGCGTATGGATAGTGGCGCTGATGTATCGTAGTGCGTGGCTTTCAAGTATGGTACTGTTAATGTGATTACATGAATATAGTCATCAAATAGCACAACGTTCCCTAGTTCGGAGTCAGCCATGGCTAGGAAACAAGTATCACGAAGTTTAACTCGCACAAATCAAGTGTTATGGCGAATGTGGGAGACAGAGAAAGATATGGTATGAAGAAAGGCAGGGAAGTTAACCAGAAAGCGAGCGTGTGGTTTGCTACACTGCACGGGGAAAGGGGAAATGGGGGACAGAAAAGTAAGGAAAAGGAAATGAGAGAAAAAGTGGGATGGAAGCGAAAACACACAAACACACCACACTAAAACGTCACAAACGTTCGACGAGGCGAGTCAATCGCAGAAACTTCAGGAGAGCCTTCGTCGCTTTTCGGCGTGAAGCTCGATCTTTCCGGTATTCCAAAATTAATTGTGAATGGGGGAACATCGTGAATCACTTGTTGCATTGACAGTATGCCACTCGTTCACCAAGATCGATTATGAAGTATTGCTTAATTTCTTCTAACTAGTAATGAAGAGCAATACAAAGTGACTGAGAGCACAATTGTGAGTTGAGTATGAATATTTCAAACAAGAAAAAAATATACACTGTCCCCTTAAAACAATCCGTTTATGACATTCTGGCGTTCAGCACGGAAGCCTTGCTCAGAGTAAATGCATCACCAGAAGTGGTATGTTTATATGGGTTTCAGCAGTAGAGAAACATGGAAGCATCAAAACAAGATTTCTGTCATTGCGGTTAACTTTAAGTAAGGGTATATGAAATACCGAAATATATCGAAGAATAGTACTGTCGCCACCGACTAAAGTTCGTTGAACAGTTTCAACATTTTTAATAATGTTATGTTGCCTTGCACAGCCCCACATTGGGCGTTCAGATAATAAAAAAAAAGACATTTTAGGCAGCCTTAACCTCTGACAGGAAAATTAAGAGCATCTATATGTGTGTAATCGGTCAAGATTAATGAGCAAACTAGATCCCATTCAGAAATAAGTTCGACATGTATGACTGAGTTCTCAGAAGCAGAGAAGAAACATTCAAATTATTAACCACAGAAATTAAAAGAACAAGAAGAAACTAATCAGAAGCCGGCCTTGCTGCAGATGTTAAGGTTAGAGCATAAACGCCCTGCATCTAAGCCAAAAAACGTTTTCTGCCATTTCCTCGAGTCAAACGTGGTCTTCGGAAAAATTAAGAGCCCCCTTTTTATGCACTTCACAACTATTCCTTGTTTCTTTTTACTTGACCATTTTACCTCTTTCACTCTTCTCACGGTCTAACTGTAAGTGATGTTGAAAAGTGGACCATAACTTCTGCTAACACCCCAAAGATTGGTCTTGTCATTAAGCAAAACAATAACATTGCTGAATAAGAACTCATCTTACGGTTACGTAACCACTACAGACCACCATCAGTTTTGTCCAAGTAGCGGTAAAGTTCTAACCCGATTGTCTGGATCAATCCGCGCTACCGTCTTCCTGGAATTGCCACTGTCGCTATAACAGACGACCCGTTATGTATCCTATCTATCAAATGTCCCGTCGTAGTCGCAAGCTAATTTGAGCAAACCAGACAGCCTGCTGCGATCAAGACTCTCCGGTTGCGTTTGCAGCCTTATCTCTCTATCTCCCACTCTCGCACCTGCGTAACACGAGCCGCTCCAATCACGGCACGTGCGAGGACAACGGAGACAGCGCGAGCCCAGAAGCGCCATTCGCCCACAAGTGACGCCACATGTCTTGCTTGCTAACAGTCGATACGAGACCTCGTTGAGCAACGGCTACACACAACCCGCGCCACGCGGAGGACTTGAAAGACGAACCACTTCGGCCCGCTTCGTTGTCTCCGGGGTGGCTACGCCTCGGGCGAGACTCATTGGCTGTTCATTGTGGCCTCTGTCCAGCCCGCTCGTATCGCCTTTCTGGCTCTATCCGTTCCCGGGAGGGACACTGTTGGCGTCACTGGTTGTCCACAGCCCCCCCCCCCTCCCCCTATCTACACATAGATTTTTTTATTCTTTTCCTACTGTGAACACAGACGTGTTGCAACTGGTCGTTCTGCTTTGTAGAGAGTCGGATCGATAATAACGCTGCCGCCAAAGGACCGTGACAGATGTGCGATATTGCGCAAGAGGGCGCCGAGTTAAGACTGCGGGTTACGCCTTTGAGCAAACACGTTGAGATGCAAGGCGGCAGAGGGCTTAACAGGCTGCTCAGACAAATACGTGTGCCATTGTTGAATTAAGGGCTACCTGTTGGTGACCGCTGGTGCGACTAAAGACGAAGCCTGTTGCGTGTTTGACCTGGCTGCGCATAATTTGAAATGTATTTCTGATGATTCCTTCTTTAAGTTCAACCACCTCGATTCTGCGACGTTACAGGATTAGCGAGTTTGGCGAAAAATACCGAAGGTAGTTCAGCATTAAACATTGATTGTCAGCAATGGTGACAAAAATGAGGATGGCAGTACCACATGGAGGGAGTAAACACTAAGAAACGTGACGGAAATCGATAGCGGGTCTTTAGCACCAAGGTATATTTTAATTTTATTGTATGAAAAATATTCCAACAATCATTGGCGATTTTACCCAGGCACCTGATGGGAACATTCGAAAGGTGGTTCCTGCTCATAACTCTGGGAGTAAAAATTCTCCCTTCAACTATCGGCCAATTTTACCAACCGTAATCCCATGTAAAAATTTTAAAACATGTCATTTTCACTAACATTGTAGAGTTCGTAGATGCCAACTGATTCTTTTCAAATAACTCAACACAGCTTCCGCAAATCATTGTTTAGGGAAACATACCTGGCCTTATTTACCCACAAATTACGCACCATCCTTGATCATAGTTCCACTGCTGATTGTATTATTCTGGATCTTGTAAACGCTTTTGAAAATATTTGTCATAATTTATTTCTCATGAAATTAAGCACGTTAAATATTGATCATAAGCTAATTTCTTGGAAGGAACATTTTCTAAGTGGTTGTTCACAGCATGTGTGTGCTAATGCTTTTAATTCCCAAGTCCCGTAACTACTGGCGTACCCCAAAATATTGTACTTGGTCACCTACTTTTCCTTATTTAGATTATTGACATGCCTGGATACATAACACCTTCATTCATTGATTCGCTAACGACTGTGCAATATACTGCGAGATTGCTGACCCAAACGACATAACTAATATTCAGAATTACCTTAGCTCTGTATCTTACTGGTGTAAAGCCTGGCTAATAGAGCACTACTAAATGTAATATCTCACGTGTTTCTTGCACATGTTCATTCTATACTACTTATCTACTTGACAACTCCATTCTTGAATTCATAGCATCCTGTCGCTACCTAAGGGTTCACATAAATAACACTCTTACGTGGTATGTTCGCATTAAAAATCATTAGTAATGCTAAGCCTTCGTTAGACTATCTCTAACGCAACTTTCCTTCTGCCCCTGTCTCCTTAAAATTCTTCCTTTACAAAACTTTATTACGAAGTAGACTCGAATATGCCGGATCAATTTGGGACCTGTCCACTATTGCATTGACCTCTGCTCTTGAGCTAGTCCAAAATAATTCTGTCCAATTTTTCCTTGAGAACTACAGTTGTACCACAAGCATCACTTCAATGAAAGGCTCTTTAGAACTTCTGTAACTCACCTGTCACTGAAAATTCTACTGCATATGCATTTTCGACAGAGTGTACTACTATCACACCCTGCACAATAACCTTATTCTCCCTTCATCTTATATTTCTTCTCGTTCTGACCATCTCCAAAAGGTGGGAATCACGCGATGCTTCAACTCACACCTATTCATTCGTTCCGCGAACGTCACAGGAATGGAACAAAAATCCCGAATCAACCACGCCTATTCATCATTCTCATTTTAACGACGTTTTAAACTTAAGTTTACTTCTATGCAACCAACCAATTATGTGATTATGTTTTCTTGGCAAACTGTCTGAGTATTTTTTGTTTAGGTAAAACTTCTATCGTTGCTTGTTCAACTATGTTAATATGCTATTTAACCAGCAGTTTGATTCTTGTTTACATGTGTAGTAACTAATTCTAGCGTTTTTTAGCATTGTATTTATAGAACAACGCTTGTATTGTAGTTTTTAAATGTACCACTCCCCTCTATAATGCATCTGTGCCTGAGGGTAGTTCCAATAACTAAATAAATAAACTAAGTAAATTAATAAATTAGTACGAATGAAAGCCACTTCACATTAGAGACTTTATAGAAGGTTTTTAAAGACAACCTGTTACAGCTGTTGCTCATAGTTCCCACCTCAGTTTAAGTTTAGAACTTTAACGTACTCTCTGATTAGGAAAAGGTCATTGTAGCCTCCGCAGAGCTGTTCAGTTTTAGATACGAAAAAAAGTACGGCAGCTTCGCACTAGTGATGCAATAACTGAAGTAAGGGCGAAGTCTTGCTTCTTTTCATTTTTTTCCTTTCTCTTTCTCACTGTTTATTGTATCTCCTGTATTAAACTGCTCCTTCCGATGTCTCAATCGCTATTTCACTCTTTCTTTCTACATCTATGTTTTCTTTGTACCTAGTTCTATCTTTGTTTCACTCTTTTCCTTTTCTTCCTCTCTCCGTTTTTCTGCTTGTTAATCTTTTTCTCTTTATTTCCTTCTTTCTATGTTTTTCTCCCTTTTATGTAGGTATTCCCCTGATAACACTTTAGAGCCTCTTATTCTCTCTTTATTTCTCTCGTTTCTGTCTTTTTTGTTTCTTTATGTCTTGTATTTCACGGGCTCATTTTCGTTTGCCACTTGCTATACTACTGTGCACATCGGTGGGCATTGCCCAAGCCCTGTGAGACATACTCGGAATTTTCTGGTGGCACCGCACAAACTACGGCTAGCTACAACAGCTTCACTATAAAATAGAAGGGTCCAATAAATTCTTTCACATCTATTTTACTCCTTCCTGTTGTTCCCATATCGCTCCATTGTAGATTAATTCACTGGCAGTAAGCCTTGTTGAAGAACTGTGTTCTCCTTATACTGCTTTTTTATTCTTAAAAGGTTCTTTGTCTCCCGAAAAAAAAAATCGTAGCGTGAAACAACACAAGACCGAGTGGTATAAGGGATTGGCACTGGCGTGTGGCGTTCTGCGCTACAATTTTTTTTCGGATGTCATGAGTGAACTAGCCTAAAAAAGCGTTTTGCTAAGTGATCTTTTCATCTCTTTCTTCAGTTTTTTTTTCACAAACAATTATCACATTTAGAGGCCTTAGGAAAGCTGTCTTTCCTCTTAGTGATATACGACCATTTCAAATTTCGTTTGACGGCACTTTCCTCGCCTATCCAGCAACAACTGCGCTGGCTATTCTTAGTGACTAGGCATTTTGCATACGGTCGTTTGCTAATTTAGTTCACTGCACTATACATACTGCTGCTGTGCTGCTTTCGCGTAACTGTCATGATGTAAAAGCAGGAAAGAGAGAGTCTCACCACTCTAATTAGCCACCTGGCTCATAATTACGCATGCCTGCTGAAGGACTGTGCAACGTTGGCGAGCAAGTGGGTGAAATTGCGACTATGAATTCAACCCTGTAGTTCTAAGTTAGATGTAAAAATGCTGCTGTAGATAAGGTAATTACTGAAGTTCAGGATGCTAAGCTGATTTTTCAATCTTTTAAATCCATCATTAAGCAACTTCAAAAAAGATTCCGGGCTAATCATTGTATTGAACGCACATGTAGAATTTTTTTTAAAAAACGCGCAAACACAAGTACGAACGCTTAAAATAATATTGAAAATGACATGATTACAGCCACAAGAGACAGCTTAATGAATATTTCCATGTGCACTTCCCACGAACGTGGGCACACAGGGAGTTTCGTGTATTCTAAGATTATGAAATCACCAGCGCTGCGAAGAAAACGTACACGTTGGAAACAACAGAAATTCCGCTATTTGAGGGGTCATGTTTCAACACAAGGTCGTCTGTGAGACATTAACGATCGTTGCTAAGCGTGGCAGTGAAACCCAAAAAGTTTCTCGGATCCGACAGATCTAGCACCCCCATCGTACTTTCATCATAATCTGCGCTGGCGGTCGGCCGAAGTTCCTCGCCACTTTCTTGGAGTTGCGAGTGGCTTCTATCGCTAATTTCCGTAATAGGAACTTCGTGCTAGTGGCTTACACAGTCTTTCTTCTGCAGTAACTTCGAACGCGTCGATACCGAGCTGCTGCTGGTACCACGTTTCGCGGGCTCTTTTTGTCTTGACTCGGATACGGATTTCTCTCTGGCTTGATCAGAAGATGCTCGACCTCCAGGGGCGTTGACCCGTGCGGATGATTTCCCAAGCGGGCACAGCAAGCGAAAAAAAAAAGAGGAGGCGTGAAAATTGTAGTGGAACTCGGCCACACGAAGATGAAAGAATGATTAAGATGAAACCAAGCGATAGAATGTTGTTAAGATCAATTTATATTGTATCAATGTTGCTTGTCATGCCCAAAGCAGACTGACAGAGAGCACGACTTTGATATGAGGAGAATGCATCCATGCGTACCGAACGAAACTGTCCACTGAGGAGTAAATGACTTGCCAAAAAGGAAAGACTATATATGAATTGAACATTACAGTGCAGCCTTAGACCGCCGAGTTATTTGCTCCTGCGATGTACATCTAAGACAATGGAGCCTCAGCTAAGGCCAAGTTTTGCATTGTTCCAAGTTAAAGCGAAGCTGCTGCATCATATTTTGATTGTGCTGCCGTTGCAAGATTGAACTAGGTGCCACATCTTAATAATTTTTGGAGACCACATTTGCATAAGTTTTCTTGTCTTTTCACAATGAGTTCTAGGTGAATAAGATATTGCGTGTATACTACTTCCAAGCGTTTGAAGCACTGAGGCCTCAGTAAAGATGGTTTGTTACGACAACATTAGACTGACTAGCACAATAAACGTGGTGGGAGCTGAATGTACAGAAGAAGAAAGAAAGCATATATTTTAGCAACGACGAAAGACATGCGGTTCAAATTTAATATAGCTTCGTAGCGGCAAACACAGAGAGTTGGGTTTCTTGAAACGACGCGCAATTGAGTAGGACGCGCCTTGTGGCATTTCGAACTGATGCAGAGAGCTGCAACAGTATACCTTCAAATCTATCAAAATTGTTGAATAAAACTTGAGCTCCTGAAGAAGAAAGAAGTACCATCACACAACTTACAAGTGCAGCTATTCAGATTACTAATTTTGCTATATATTACTGGGCCATAGGTTATATATAAAATGACTTTACAGAATGAATACTCGCCGAGATGAATGAATACTTGCTTGACCTCAGCGTCATGGCTGCCTGTTACGTATGCTTAGTATTTTCTGGTGCATGCTCTTTCGTCCGATGTCACGTGACATTGGGTGTACTTGTCGTCCACCGACGAAGGAGATTTCGCAATGACTCGCAGAAAACGCGCCCACAGGGGGGCTGACCCAGACTGCTGAGACGTGCTTTTCATTTAGCGAAGAGTCTCGCAAGACCACGTACGCATGCGAGAGTTATTGATCTCATGCACATCTGGAGCTGATGGTCGAACCTTTTTTCTATGGTCTTCAATCGGAGCCTCGTACTCATCCATTGGGAGCAGAGTAATAATAAAGCATATAAATAAATAAATAAATAAATAAATAATTAAATAAATAAATAAATAAATAAATAAAGTGACGTGAAGGAGCGTGAACGCACACGACCGAGGAGCCCAAGAGAGATAGGCTCGACATGACCTTTGAAGACGGAATGCCTACGCAACGAAGATTTGATGCGAGAAAACGAACAGTAAAGCTTTTTTTTTCTTTTTTGGCCAAGCACGTGACGTGGGAGAAAAAAAAACAAATCAGGAGCTTTTCCAGTACAGTGAACAAAGACGGAGGCGAAGTTTGGCGTGTGCGTGACTGACCAACTACAATTTATTTCTTTTCTTGCTCTCTCCCTTCCCTATTTTCTTTTTTTCCTTCTTTCCTACCTTCCTTCCTTCATTTTCTTGCTTCTTTCCTTGCCTCATTTGCTTCCTTCCATCCTTCCTTCCTTTCTTTCTCTTTCCTTTCTTCATTTCTCTCTTTCTCTCACTCCCTCTCTTTCACACTCTCTCTTTTTCTTTATCATTGTGCAATGTTACCTTCACTTTATCTTTCCTGAACGTCGGTAATTAGAACATCCAAATAATTAGCGGCGCAACACTCCAGCTGCTACCCGCAACAACGAAGGTGATGCATTCAACATCAGGCAACCATAGAATGCAGCAACGTGGAATGAGGACTCACCTCGGTAAAAGAACAGATTAACTTATCAAAAGTGGTCGATTACGAATAACTCCAGAAAAAGGAGAGCATATATTGTTTGAAAACGTCGCATACAAACACGCATTTTCTGGGCCCACCTTCGAATGCAGCATTTTTTTTTTACCATTACTTGCACCAGATTTTCCTCGAACAGCGCCACCGTCACCTCGATCAAGATGCGCAAATCATAACATGCTATAATTTGAAATTAGGAAAGTTCATGACTACTAAGAAAAAATACCAATGCCGGGATAGTCGTCTTTTTGTCCAAAAGTGAGAAATGCGCATTGATAGCAAAAAGATGACGTGAAAGAGTGAGCGAAAACGCACGTTTCTGTAAGATCACGTCAACATTACATGTAAACGCAACTAAACCCCCCTCCAGTGTACTGCAATATGATCGGTATGCATATACCATAAGTATGTATTCGCGAAAATGCAGAATCATAGAGTTTTTTTTTCTTTTTGCCGCAAGGCACTGGTGACATTCTTGTAATTTGTAAACGAGTAAGAGTAATGAATGGAGGTACCAGTCATTCGACCAAACAGAGCAATGCGGTATTTTCTGAAATTATTTGTATAATTTGATCTGCACAAAATGGCATTCTTTTTTTACAAGGTTGTCTTCCAGGTAAAATTAGCTTTAGAGGGGCTTCAACTGCTGTACAGGTAGTTTACTGGAGCAAGTTTATGGGTAAACACTGAACAGGTTTCCTAATACACTATATGACTAATAAACCGTCATTTGTATGTAATAAATGTTCTTGAGTACGGTAATGAAACCCAGTCAATTCATTTCAAAATAATAGTCGGCATAGTGCGTTCTATACTTACCATCTCGGCTACAACAGGCGCTGGGTAATACTCCCGGGGATTACACCCACAGAAATACCAGCGAGGTGAACGGAGAAGCGTCTTGCACCATGGCTCAATTTATTGCATCGGATGCACATGTACACAGATGCGTCTACCCACAACCTCCAAGTTGCGCATCCGATGCCTCTAATTGCGCAGCGTCGGATCCGCAATTCGGAGTGCGCTCAGATCCAACAAATGATATATTTTATCGTCCAATTTAAATATTTTGTTTACGTCATTTTATTACACTACAGTTACACTTTATATAATACTAATTACACTACAGTTAAGCCCAAGTTCTGGTTGAAAAATTTCCTGTTTCACTAACTAGTGTTGTAGGTCTGCTTTGCAGTACAACGCTGTCTTACAGACAAAGCACGCTTTACAGGCAAGTACACTAGCTTATTGGGACATACCGGACGAGTGCATATATAAGCGATACCCTTCTTATTCCGCTATCTTTGACATTTTTTTTCTATCATCTATCTCATTAGTCGCATCTCTTTATTTTTTATGCTTCTATCGTAGCTTATGCTGCGACAGCAACCACGGGAACGAGGATGCTCTATTCAACGTTGCGAGAGGCGCAAGCCTCGCTTTGTGCGGACCGCCAGCTTGTCCCGTTCTGCTTTGCAGCGGCTTCCCGCTGTCATGCCAGTTGTGTCGGGCTGAACATGGGCGGGCCAGCAAACAAGGGCGCAAGCGGTGAATGCAAACGCGCACAGAACAAGCCTGGTCAGCGGGTTGTCGCCCGAGAGCCGTGGCCCTAATTGTGGGAGACACGGCAAGGTTCATTACGCAGTCTGCGAGTTAGCGTCGGATGCAAGCCGTTGCGGGGCGCCAGGCGGCGCCTGGATATCTCTCTTGCAGATCACCCGCTTTTTCAGAGCGAGAATGCCACGTGCGCGTGTTTTGTTTTGCGGCAGTTCCAGTGTCTGCGTTCCTAGAGGCATCGGCAAGAACTGGGAGAGCTGACGAGTTTTCGAATACGCTGTGTCGCCTTCCGGCCCGACCACTCATGGTTAGCAATGGCGCAAAGTTTTTCGTGTGTTTGTGTGTGTGAGTATGTGTGAGTTTGAGAGAGTGTGAGTGTAAAAGTGTGAGTGAGTGAGTGAGTGAGTGAGCAAGCGTGTGTGTGTGTGTGCGTGCGTGTGCGCATGCGTTAGTGCATATGTGTTTCTGGACTAAACACCCATATAAGCAGGGTGTCCTATTGAGCACCATTTTTTTTTGGGGGGGGGGGGCTATGTTTGCGAAAGATTTGACGAAATATTCAAGATCTTTCGGTGGGTGCTTGTCGGTGAAATGCTGCAACACTTTCGCTTTTACCCATAAAGTGCTTTCAAAGGGACGCGAAAGAGAAAAACGACATTCTCACACAAATATATACTTCTTCATAAATCTAAAATAACCGCTTTGCCACAGATAACGCTCAAGAAGAATGTACGACTGCTGGTGCCACATTGAATATTTCGCACAAAGCATTGTGACATCATAAATTTTGATGCCATCTCGTACGTACTACTTAGCTCCTAATCAGTAAAATCTAAGTGCTGTGTTCTCTGAGCGGACCATCAACTTCACATGCCAACTTTCAAAAATTATTTGATCTATTGCCACCAAAATACGAAAAATACACTTTGAAATACATAACTTTACACGTGGCGATTATGGTTCAAAAATGTATGAGAGAGGTGGACACCTAGACTATCTGCCTTAATAATAAACCTATGATGGGGAGATGAAGATTAGAATTTTCGGAATACAACTCAGTGTTAAAAATTCAATAATGATTTCACTTTATCACATAAATGTCACTAGTACTCATGAAGGGAACTTTTTGTCTCGCCACGAGAATTTCGACATAACATCATGAGAACAAATTTGAAGACGCGAATAAAAAACTAGTATACTTCACGCAAACACAAGGAACTCAACAGTTGAATTACCGAACGCTTGACTGCTTGCCTTTAAAATGCAAGTGGCGTTTTCTTTGTGCGATGAACAACCAGCAAGTCAAATTAATGTTAATAACTGCCGACAGCGCCATATCACTGAGAGACACACCGTGGTGAAAGGTCGGGAATTTCTACCATTTGGGGTTTTGTGAAATTGAGCAGCACACACACACACACACACACACACACACACACACACACACACACACACACACACACACACACACACACACACACACACACACACACACACACACACGCACACACACACACACACACAAAAATACACACAAATACACACACACACACACACACACACACACACACACACACACACACACAAGACATGCGATACCGGCTGAATGAACCCTGACTCGTTTTTGGATAAGTGTAGGCACATACGCTAAAGCGCAGAACACACAGCTATTTTTTCTTTTGACCCTCTGCTACAATGCGTTCAAACAAACTAACTAAGCTTTCTTACTACCGCTTCTAAATACCAACGAAGTGGCTTCTTTCTCGCCTTCGCTAATCTTCCTAGAAGTGCTTTATCTTCCTCGCCACTTATTTCTTGAAAGCACGGTCACAATGCCTGCGCTAAGCGTTCAGGCTATCATGATTTCGCCCCCGCTAGTCCAGTCGGTAACACACAATACCAAGTGAAGTAAGCTGACCACGCAAGCCAGAATGGGTGGGCGGCTACATGGCAAAGCAGTGTAGGACACAATTCTAAACTGACATTTGGGGTATATGGGCCAATTGATAGTATGTACCATGATGACGTCGTGGGAGGCGCTGCTCTTGCGTCACATTGGAAGTGCGCCACAAAGAGAAACGCCTGAACAAAAATAACGCACTGTTTTTTAAAGACGATAAAAATCTTGGTCTGTCTGTCTGTCTGTCTGTCTGTCTGTCTGTCTGTCTGTCTGTCTATTAACGGCATCGGGTATTTGAAACGGCCGACCCCATCCGCAGCGCCCACCTATGTTGCTCAAGATTCAGCGTTCATACTTCTGCAATTGTCGATTAAAAAGCAATTATTGCGCGTGTTTGAGGCACCATAACAACACGTACATATTCTGCATGTGCGCCTATTACTAAAAAGGCATACATAGGTAATTTTAAGGACCGTAGCGCTTATTACGCTGTGCTGACCATCCAACGCTTGCACGTAAAGGCGAGTGTTTCCAACTCTTTGCTAAAACGAGACGGTGGTGGCACCTACCCGTCGCCTTGCGTTCTACACCTTATCACCTATGAGGCGGGCGCGCACACCCGTCTCAGAGCCACGCGCTTCGTTTTTGAAAAAACTGCCAGATGGCGCTGATGTCTCACGTGTGAACTAACTTGATGCGCTCGTTCGCCTCCGTTTCACGCTCGAGGCACCCTAACGCAGCGCCTCCAGAATACCATTCACCGAGTTTCTTGAGCAGAACATCAAATAAATGTTTTGTTCACTCTGTCCACACGCAAGACTATCGTCTTTCAATGACGTTTGCAGAATAAATGTACATACGGGACCAATTTTTTTTCCTGAATTTTGTCAAGCTGATGAATAATAACATCGGAGGTTTTACGCCCCAAAACTAAGATATGAATAAAAGACGCCGTATTGGAGGGCTCCGGGAATCTAGACCAGTTGGGAATCTTTAACGAACACTTACATCGTACAGTACACGGCCTCTACTAGTTAGTCTTTATCGAAATGCGACAGCCGTGGCCGGGATCGAATTTGGGACCTTTTGGGCAGCAGCCGAGCCCCGTAGCCACTGATTCCCCTCGGCAGACTGGAGGTTGGCGAGGGGCCCTTTAAATTTGCGCCCACATCTGATTACCCGGGATTCTACAACAAGCCTCCCTAGATATACATTTCAATACCAATTAAAACAGTGAGGTTTATAATGCCTCTCACACAGAAAATAAATTACATCAAGTGCAGGTAAAAAAGCCCGATACCACTTTTTTTTTTTACTCACAAAAGCTTAGTTATTCTTTGCCTCAGGGAACGTATGGTGAAGGAAGAATCAGATCAATACGTGGAGCCTCCAGAACAAGAAAAATCAATGCACACCGCAGGAGCCCAAGATGAAGCGAAAATTTCCAGTTTACTTTGCAGTCAAGTAAAGAACAAGTACAAAACGTGGCGAGAAAAATCGCCGCTGGGGCATTGACTTCCACTTTGGCGGCTGCCGACACCGTCGCGAAGGATAACCGGTGGCATTCTCGGAATATCGGGGGCGCCCGCACCCAAGCCCCTGCCGAACACGACGCCTCCAACACGTACGCACTCTCTTATCGTAACGACTGCGTCGGCGTCGATACTCCTTTTCGCTTCGTAGACTGAGAGCATGTAGGCAAATAAAACTGCACAGAAAGCAGTTTGCCGCGCGTGAGCCGTGGAACAAACAAGCAAACGGGTACGCAAAACAGCTTCCGGTGTTGAGAGGTACAAGTCGCGTCTCCTGCATTCCTCCGCGGCGGTGGCTGTCATTCGGAGCTCCGAACGGGAAAGAATGCGCTGAAAGAGCTCACACCTCCGTCGCAACTGCAGAAACCGTGCTTTTTGCATGCTGCGGCTATTCTCGGTGGCGTGAATTCGCAGTTGGCGTGTTTGCTTTTCAGCTTTTTTACAAAATGGACGCAGAAATAGACGCGTGGTCTTCCTTAATGTCTCACTAAACACCAACCGGGGTGGTATTTATTTATTTATTTATTTATTTATTTATACATACTGCCAGTCCCAATGGGGACTATTGCAGGAGGGCAACCAAAAGATACTATAGATACACTTACATTGAAAAAGTGAAAATGTATGACTACAGATCTTATACGATATTACATGGATTATATGGGAGCATAAACAATGTGGTGAAAAACATTTAGAACACAGATTTGGTACATAATAGACGGTTATTAATAACATGCAAGAAATATCACATCAATTTAACTATGGGTGGCACGAATATGATTATTAAGCAACATCAAAAATGTATTCAAATCTTTACTATTAATTATACATCGGGGTAATCTATTCCATTCTCTAATTGACTGTGGGAAGAAAGAATACCTGAAGCAGTTGCTGTTGAAACGGTATTCCTGTAAAGTTAATGGATGTTTATGGCGTGACTGTCTAGTTTTCAAAATTGATATGAACCTAGAGCTGTCGATGTTTAGCTGTTTATGAATGAGTTGGAAGAGCATTTTTAAACGTGAGAGTTGAGCGCGATTTCGCAATGTTAGTAACCCAGCTTTTGCGATTAATTCAGTAGGTGAATCGAGCAGACTGTATTTGTTGTAAATAAATCTAACCGCCTTTCTTTGTACACTTTCTAGCTTTTTAATTAAGTTATTTGTGGCCGGGAACCAGACTAAGTTAGCGTATTCTATTGTAGGTCGAATGAAGGTTTTATAGGCTAAGAGTTTTGTTTGAGGTGGTGCGGATTGTAGTCGTCTTTTAAGAAAAAATAATCTTTTTAAGGCTGAGGATGTAACGTAATTAACATGTGCCTCCCATCTAAGGTCACTAGAAATGACTAGTCCGAGATACTTATGCTGTTTCAGGGAAGTTAGTTGCGTGCCGCCAATAGTGTAGGCAAAATTTGAAATGTTTTGTCTACGGGTTATTCTTAACAAGGCTGATTTTTTTACGTTTAATGTCATCTGCCATTTCGTGCACCAATCTGACACTGATAATAGAGCATTGCTGAGGACCATATGATCTGAAGGGGAGTTAATTTCTTTGTAAATAATACAATCGTCTGCGAAAAGCTTTATTAAGCGCTTGTCCTCTCTTTATGTCTGTTTTTCGTGCGCTTTAAATGATAGTTATACCATGCATATCCAACTAGCCCAACTTTCGATTCTGTTGAAAAGCTTTATGTTCGTTCCGATGGATTGAGGCAAATCGTTGATAAAAATCAGAAATAGAATAGGAGCTAGGACGCCGCCCTGTGGTACACCTGAGGTAACTTCCATTAGTTCCGATGTTTGCTGGTCTATTTTCTCAAACTGCGTCCGCTTGGTTAGATATGCTCTAATCCAGTTTGTGATTGGTCCTTTACCTATTGTCACCTGCAATTTTTCCATGAGCTTTTGATGCGAAACCCGGTCAAATGCTTTAGAAAAGTCGAGTGAGATGAGGTCGATCTGCTTTTGATGGTCAATGGCCGATGACAATTCATGTATTAATTCGGTAAGCTGCGTAACGGTGGAAAGACCTTTACGAAACCCGTGCTGAGATGGTGTCAAAATGTTCTCGTTTTCAAGGTAAGTAGTTATATGTTTAAGAATAACATGCTCAAATATTTTACAGATTGTGCTTGTTAAGGATATCGGGCGATAATTAGCGACGTCAGCTTCACTACCCGATTTGTGAATTGGTATGACCTGTGCTATTTTCCAGTCATTGGGCAGTGAAGATTTTGTTAGGGACATGTTAAATATAATAAACAGATATTAAGTTACCCATTCGGCGTAACGTGTGAGGAACTCATTAGGTATATTATCAGGCCCTGGTTGTTTCTTGATCTTCGTTTTTAGCAAAAGGTCAAATATACCTGCTTCGTTTATACGGAGAGGTTCAATGGGGTTTACTCCATGAATTTCGAGAGGCGGTGGGATATCGTTATCTGTAGTGAAAACTGAGTGGAAGTATTTATTGAACAGATTAGCTCGGTCTCTACTTTCTTCTGGAGACATTGTACTATATTTTTTATTTTTTGGATTTAGGTAGTTCCAGAATTTTTGAGGTGCATCATTAAGAAAATTAGGTAGAGTATAAGAAAAGTAGTGATTCTTAGATGCTTTAATTTGAGACTTCATTGAACTGATGGCTTCCGCAAGGTTTTTACCAGTTATGGGATTCGATGTTTGTTTGAAAGACTTTCTTAGGCGCTTTACTTTACGTTTAGCATGAATAATGTCGCGGTTTATCCATGGATTGAATTGTCTTTCTTTCTTTGTTTTAGAAGGTATATAGTGAGAGACGCAATACGAAACAATTTCTTTAAATTTCTGCCACAACGTTTCGATATCAACATCCGGATTATCGGCAAGCTGCTCGAATGAGCTAAATTCGTATGATAAGTGGTCCAGTACACTAGTGTCATCAGCGTTGCTGAAATCAAGAAATGACAAAACTGAATTTGAATTCTTGATACGTTCATGCAAGGGAATCGAACACAATACTATCTTGTGATCTGATATACCATCAGTTAGCTCAGTGATGGCCTCATCTGCAGGAAAGTGGTCACTAATAAAAACTAGGTCAAGTATATTTGAGGAACACCCTTGTACACGAGTGGGCTCTTTAACAATTTGGGAGAGGTTGAATGTCAGCATAGTATCAATAATAATGTCAGACGAAGATGATTGATGGTTCATGGTGAGCCAGTCGATATCAGGGAGGTTAAAATCGCCAACAAGTATAAGCCTACATGCAAGAGCGTGAATGTGCAGGTATTTATACAGGGAATGCATTGCTTCCGAGTGTGACGAGGGGCTCCGATAAACGCAACCAATTACCATTGGACAGGCAGTCAAGTGCATTTTACAAAAAACTGCTTCCACCCCATCGACATCGGGGAGGGCCGTGAAGGCGATATCTTTTCTAATTAGGATGGCCACACCTCCCCCCCGTGTAGCTCTGTCTTTACGTAAGATTACATAGTTGGGTGGCGTTATTTCGAAGTCCCTGACGTCACTTGACAGCCACGTTTCGGTGAGTGCGACAAAGTCGGGATCTGTGCTGAGTAAAAATGATTCTAGGCAGGTTGTTTTTAGAAGAATGCTGCGAACGTTTATGTTTGCGAAATTTACTTGGTGCGTGAGTGAGTGTTGCGAGGTCGCAACGCGCGCACATGGGATTCTTCGTTTTTTTGCTGAGGGTTGCGCTTAACAGGCCGAATGCAGTTTACATCATTGTCCCATTCAAACACTTCGTTGTTGATTTTTAATTTGTCAAACACAAGATTTATCTTGTCACCTTCTAGTTTCCTTGCCTTAGCTGCTTGCCACAGTTTCTTTCTGATGTCGCGTACACGGGGAGTGAAATCTTCCCCCACCGCGATCTTTAATCCTTTTAATTTATAGCAATTCTTCAGTATGGTAGTCTTTTCTCGGAAATCTAAAAGCTTTAGTATTATCGGCCGTGCTTTGTTGGCAGAAGGTCTTCCTAGTCTATGTATCCGTTCGATAGCCACGGGTTCTAATTCGAGTACCTTCTTTATTACATCTTCATTAACCATTTCAGCAAGGTCCCTGTCATTTTCTTTGCCGTTCTCTGGAATTCCATACAGTATTAGATTAGACCGTCGCGAACGGTTTTCAAGGTCATCTAGCCTGTTTTCCATAGCAGAAAGTGATTGCTGTAATTTGTTTACCGCGGTTACACATGAGGAAACCTTCTCATCAAGAGCTGCTACTTTTTCCAGTTTGGATTCTATGGCAGTGAGCCGGTCATTCTTAGTTTCCTTGACATCATCAGCAATTTGTTGGATCTGTTTAAGGAGGAGGGTTAGGTCTGGTCCAGGTCCAGGGTTAGTTTCAACGTCTCCACAAAGTAACAGTAATTTCTTAATATGAGACAGCATTTCAGTCAATATTAAGCAGAGCAGCCCTGGGCACGGCAGCACAACTAGACAAAGGTTATTTGAGCGAAAGCATTTGCCGTAATGTTTTCTCACCTGGACGATGAAAACAAACGGATTAGACGTCATGCCAGTGATGCTGCCGTGCCCTATGGTGTCTGGATGGTTGCGATCCGGCTTTATACTCCAGTGAATTGCTTGTAGCGCCGTCGCTCCTCCGTCGAGGCCCGCCAGAGCACCAACTGCTGTCGATGAAGGGGGCGTAGTCCAGATATCGCTCAGGTGCGCATGTGCGGTTGACACGTTGACAGGCAGGAGGATAGCCGGTTGCAAGGCGTTGATCGCAGCTTGCCAGCCCAGTACATCGCACTCTGCCGGTATTAGCAGAAGGGTAGCGACGAGCTGGACGATGAAAACAAACGGATTAGACGTCATGCCAGTGATGCTGCCGTGCCCTATGGTGTCTGGATGGTATATAGTGGCCATGGTTCTCGTCTGCTGAGTCGAAGGTTGTGGGATCGAATACCGGTCGCGGTGGCTGCATTTTTTATTGAGGTAAAAATTCTTAATGCGTGTGTACTTATATTTACGTGAATTTTAAGCACCCTGCATCCCTGCGCTGCGACATCCCTCGTAATGATGTCGTGATTTTGGGACGTTAAGTTCCAACAACTGTTCATCTTGTACGCCTCACTGAGGCTGCAGTCGTATACATGATCTCCACGTGCTCTGTTTAGGTGACTCCGGACGCTGTGCGAAAACAGTGCTGTAAGCTAATGCTTTAAAAAATGCATAACACTTAAGAAATGTTCCAGCGTCCCGTCAATATGAGATGTAATAATTGCCTTCGAATTTCCGTGCTATGTCATGCGCTCTTTAATTTTTTTCTGATAAGATACATCTATGAGTTGTCGTGGTTGTGACGGCTGCAACTCGTCACTCGGTTAGCAGCAAACATTTGAAGGTAAACTAAATAAAAAATGCATGCGTTCAGTGAGTAAAAGTCTAGGAAATATGAAATCGCTAAAAAGAGAAAGAAAAATATTCGCAAGAAAAAAAAAGGGGGCCCGAAGCGCATTCTGTGCTTTACACTGTCTACTTGGAAATGACGCTAAATACAGAGCGAGAGCAAGATATCTTAGCTCCTAGAAAACTTACAACCTTTTGCATCCATCACTTGCGTCTGTCAAACAACGCTCGAAGAGCATCTGCCTTTTTGTTTCTTTTATGAAAAGTTCAGTTAGTTTTGGTGGCCAACCAACGTGAGACACGCAGCCTGTTCCCTACTCGCGCTGTATTAAGTTATCTTTGCCCCTCGGAAATGTAATCATCCATATACCATTTCAGCGAACTTTGAGAACAGAAATCACAACCTCTGTTGCAGGCTCCCACAAACAAACTACACGGCACCTTATTAGATCTCGCCATCTACGCCGGCTTAGTTTCCAAATATACCATTAGCCCCGAGCAATCGTTATTAGATGCCCCGAGGAGGGGAGCTGCAGAATACCGTGCGCCACCAATCTGTCGCATGGCGGCGCATGCAGCTCGCGATTTAAAGCTCATGGAAAGCATACAGTATGACTAAGAGAACAGTGCTGGGTAAGGCTATTGATTTCGCAGCTTGAAGAAAACAAGTCGAGCGTTGCCAATGCCTACTTTTTTTTTTCTCTTTGGGAGGAGCGGCAACATTCACAGCTGGTGTGACGCTGTCGATGATGTTGTAGAATTCTAACTAATGGAAAGCTCTGTGATGTCGACGTTTCTTTCGTTAGTTGTAATGTGGGTGAAACAGGAGGGCCCAGTTTCATCAAGTCCATGGTATACAGCTGAGATTACAAGACACGACATTTGATGCGAAGCGAGAAGCAGCTGCGTATTTCGCAGAAACTCATATTTCTCTAAAGAAAAAAACCTTTCATCAATCGCAAAAGTTGTCTGTCAGCATCAGCGTCGTCAACAAGAGTGATGCAGAAACGCATCAAGAGACGACGTCACTATATGACGTCATCAAATGACATCCTCACCTGGTCAAAAGTAGGCCGACTACCGAGGAAGGCCAAGAGCACGATAAGCACATAGGGCTTTCGGGTGTGAAAAAAAAATGGGGGGGGGGGGAGCATTTTTCGCGTTTTGAATTTAATATTTCGCGTTTTGAATTGAATAGAATTTATGCAGTATGTTGAGTATTCGTTCCTTTTTGTCGCATAAATCGAGAGATCCGTAATTCAGGTGTTGCGAGACGTTTTTTGGTTGTTTATCTTGTGAATCGATGTTGTGTTCGAGTAGTTATTCTTGTTCTGTTACTGTTACGCTCTTAAGTTTGGCCAAAATTTTACATCCCTACAAGATGCATCACTGAACATTAATGCCACAATCCTTCCTTGACCTCGCACTATAGTGTTCTGTACAACGGGAAAGTGTCCCGCCCAAAGGGCCAGTTCATATAAGTATAGCACTCTTAAATGGCTGTTACCACTCCATGCAGCCCTGGATGACTACATAACCTGTTAAGTAGACCAAATACACAATGAAGACGATTATAAGTGTGTTTTTGCATATGTGTCCCCGAGTGTTCTAATTTCCATGCACTGCTTTGTATATTTTACTTTAAGATACGTGCTCAACTTTCACTAAAGGGCTAAGGAGTAGCCGGCGTTATTATTGTGCGCCAACATCTCCTTATATATCATAGCAATAAAAAAACATCACATTTCAAATTACTGCACTGCATCAGAACGTTCCAGACATCAAAGCCAAAAACAAAACAAGCTTCATTAAAATAGTGAACGTCTGTTTCAAAAAAAAACAACAAATAACACAACTCTCCGTTCAGACGCATTTAATTCTTTTTCGCTTGCCTAAATATGCGACTTGTAGCGAAATATGCACCACCTGCTTTTTACTGCCATGTATACTTTCAAAGAGCGCAAAAGGTGATTCATATTAATGGCAATGTCTATTCGGAGCGTAGTTGATAGCGTCCCGCAAGCCGTGCTATATGCTTTCAAAACGGCGCTTGCATCCATTTTTTTTTTTGCTTTTCTTTAACGCTTCGCACTCACGGCACACGATGTACATCACCCTCCTGCTGTTTTATTTCTCGGCATCGTATTCGTCGGCATTGCACCAGCTTGTGATGCAACTGATTTGAACGACCTCTAAAGTCACCTAGAGTATCTCCACCTCATCTTCATTGTTTTGTTACACCTTACTTTCTTTACATTTTCACCAACTTGTTCTGCGTACGCCAAGCGAAACCATCCCCAGTTTGGTTTTAGTGTTTATGTTCAAGATTATGGTGGGCAAATCGCGTATGATCCCAGGTCGTAAAACCGATAAGGGTCGAGCTTGTTTGTTACCCGATGCAATGCTCCCTTCTTTTATTTCTTGAACCCGTGCTGGTTTCCGACGCAGAAACAATTTTGCCAAATAGTATCACGGCCGCAGCGCCGAAATCTGTGCAGCGTCATCGAAGCTGAAACAACCAAGTCAGTCTACAGATAGCACATCGTCTGTTGCGTCATTTCTTCTATTTTCGTCTCTTTTTCTTCTGGTGATAGTACGTTCTGGTATTTTGCAGCATTTTGTAGAGCTTATTGAAAGACATTTACTTTACATACGTTCACATTGCACTTTGTACATATCTAGTGTACATGATTCACATGGAACCTCGAAGCCTTTATTCAATCGCACAAAACGTGCACACATCTCGAAAACAAACTTTTATTGCAATCAAAAGTACTTGAGCGTGTGTGCGGGTTGTCTACTATCAGCATACTATTGAAGTCTAACCTGAATGCAGACGAAACTTGTAACAATATCATACCGGCTGGCGAGTGAAATTGTTATTACATTTGGCCTTAGTACACCTTGGCAAGGACCCCGCATAGAGGACCGCACAGCTTGTACTTTTACTAAGCCGACGGGTAGACTACAAAAAAAATATTTCAACGGCGTTTTTGTGAACTTATGTTCCCCGGTGAGCCTACTTTACGGCTTTAATGCAGTGGGTGATTTTAGCGTATGACAATAAAGATCCCTACAGCGCCAAGCGAACACTACGTGGTGATGACACGGTTGTTTTCTCTGAAATAGAACTTTCGCCGCAGATGGCCAGATGCTGTCGTAATTTCTGCACCCTTGCTGAAAGGTGCGTCTATTGTATAACGCTATAGTTCTGGTAATTTACCATATTGTACCAATATCTCATGAAATCGACCGCCGAAATATGGCGTTGTTTGCGAAATGCCACGAACTGGCCTCACACGCAAAAATATATGAGACAGAAGAATGAACAGAACAAAGTCAGAATTACATACTTTCACTTTATCACAAGGAAAATCAGATCGCTATTACGAAAAGGAAATTGGGCGGTGGGGCAAGCCAACAACACATTCTATGGTTGACTTACCTAACGCTAAATGTGGGGAAAGTACTGTGCAGTAAAAATGGCAGGCGTAAATTGTCAATGTCACTCAGAAATGATAAGGCGAATGGAAGGAGACGAAGAGGTGAAGGAGAGGTCTTGAGCTACGTTACCATAAATGAGACTGCAATGACTTCTCGTTATTTGTTGATTGATTGATATGTGAAATTCAACGTCCCAAAACCACCATATGATTATGAGAGACGCCGTAGTGGAGAGCTCCGGAAATTTCGGCCACTTGGGGTTCTTTAACGTGCACCCGAATCTGAGCACACGGGCCTACAACATTTCCACCTCCATCGAAAATGCAGCCGCCACAGCCGGGATTCGATCCCGCGACCTGTGGGTCAGCAGCCGAGTACTTCAGCCACTAGACCACCGTGGTGGGGCTTCTCGTTATTTGTTGACTGCATTGTTGGTATTCAGGGGGGATGTTTTTTTATGTTAAGTTATCCGGCTGCTGGAGATTACATCAATTTGATTCGAAGATATGATATCATCTAACTGAAATACTTATTTCTTTCGGCTGTCGAATATCTGGACACACGGACACTTGAAAAATACCGGCTAGCTAATTGATCAAATGTGCGTGTATGAGGTTGCGAAAACTTTTGGTCCTCAACGAGAACTCACTCGTGTGGGCGATGATGACGTCACAGCGAAAAATAAATAAAATACGCGTTCTGAACTCGCAATGCTAGCTGAAGAAATAATATTTTCACTCAAAGAAAACGAACATTTTTTATGCCTTTTTTATGAAAGAAAATCTTACCTATCAGTGAGTACGGTCCCGGAAGTGTAAAGCGGTAAATGCCACGAAACATTTATAATCAGGAAGGAAAATAGCAGGAAAAGAACGGCAGGGAGGTTAACCAGCCTATAGGAAGCCGGTTTGCTACCCTGTGCATGAAAGGGGGATGGGGGAGATGAAAGAGAGCAGGGAGGGAAGAGAGATAAACACAGCACATTCGGCAGCACACGCGCGCACACTCAGTCATAGTCCAGTCTTGCCTTTCGCGGTGTGTGATATTGCTGTTACAGCCGCTGGTTCAAGTCCGTGTCGCGTAGAAATTTCAACATAGCTTTTGTCGCCTTCAGTTGCAATGTCTTCTCTCGGGCACTTGACAGAATAGTGTCCACAGACATTTGGCTGTTGTCGATGCCCGCAAGAACGGACGCCAGTGACTGTCTCCGCGACTGTCCGTCGTATGACATCCACAGGATGTCGTGTAGCGTCTCTTCGCAACGACAGGCATCGCAGAGAGCGTTGTCGGCCAGTCCTATGACAAATGAATAAAATTTTGTAAATGCCAGCCCTAGCCATAAGCGATAAAGAAGGGTGGCTTCTCTCTGGTCGAGCCCAGTGGGCATGCCGAGAGCCATCAAAGAGGACAGGTAATTTTTCTATTTGCAGTGAATACGAAGTTGTATGCTCACGTGCTGCAAACAGTGAGCGCGTGGGCGGTTCGTGTTCGAGCGCGGTGGTCTACTGCGCAGGCGTCAACTCCGCGCGCATGCGCCACTCGGTCCACTGGCGGCTGCGACGGCAGCGCCACTTTTCACCGTGCTACCCCTCTTACGTCGTATGCAGCAGATAATTGAGTGGGGCTGGATAATATTATAAGCTAATTTTCAGGACTGGCGTGCCCGACAGCATCAGACTGTGCGACCATGCTCAACAAATGGATAAACTCCACATTTCATAATCCAGCTTTAGAGCTCTTCCACTAGGCTGCGCAACAAAAAAGCTTTTGATAATTTTATGAATGATTTGAAAATATAAATCTTAATCATAAGGCGAAAAGAATACTGGAATACGTCACTGCATTTCATGCTCTTTTCATTTCTACGACGATCAAATCACACGTTCTGCCAGTTGTCGGCCTTTTGAGAAAACTGAAAACGAATTTAACAAGAACTAACGTAAAATTATGCATTACTAATATTCAGTACACTGCAGGTACGTCATAAAATATTGATTGCATACCTATCGTCTGCATTAAGTACTAATGTACCATTAATGACTAAGTTAATTTGAACAACACGGGAAGAGGAATTAATGAAGTGTACCCGAACTCTAGAAAAGCAATAAGAGTATAAGAAGAAGTAAAGAAGAAGCGGCAGAAAAGAAACCAGCCTGCGATGAAGATAGAACAAAAGAAATAGCGCCAGGAATGTTGCGAACGAAAATTGAAATGTTTAACAAACGCGCAAGCGAGAAGACTGCCGTCCCGCTGGGAAGGTGCTCCCGAGTGAGTCGGTAAACGCTTTGTTCTCGTCTAAGCCCACAGGAGTCCCGAAAAAAAAATAGAAATGAAAAAAAAACCTGCGTTAGCCTGCGGGACAAGCGGGCAAGCGGAAGAAAATGTCGAAAAATTGGTAACGCATGCCCGTATAAGCGCTACGTAGGCTATAGCCTACGTAGCGCTTCATGGCGTTCGTGCTGATATATCAGCATGAACGCCTTCATGATTCCTTTATCACGCTTCCTCCCCCCTCTTTTTTGCTGGCATGCTTTCTATTCAACAAAGTTTTTTTCCTACAACATTCAGTTCGCTGAAGTCCAAGAGATTTATTCTAGCTTTTATTCAAGCAAGCAGATATGAACTACACAATAATGCATGACGTTCAGATTGCACATTATAATATATTTGCTTCTTCCGAGACATCGGTCGGGACGTTAAACCCCACATACCTTACTAGGTATCAGTCATATTTATTGTGTAATAACTGAACACTAATGAAACGATATCCCCCAATTAATCTAAAATCGTATGTTTCGAATGTAGGTTGATGAAATGATGGTTCCTTTCATTTATTCATGCACTTGGAGAGATATCAATCGGCTGTAATTTATTTCTCGTAATATCTGTATACAAGCTTTAGTGTCTTTATCTAGCCAACTTTTCATCAATACTGTTTCCATATATCTACTGCCTTTCCATCTGTAGCTCCCTTTCAATGTGTGTTTTTCTTTGTATGCATATTTCTCTTCGTATTCTTTCACAATTTTTTCCCTCGAAACTGTGGATACCAGCTTTTCTGAGTTTCCCTCTCGAAAAAAAGAAGAAGTAAATTTATACGCCTACGTGTCAAACTTCCCAGAACAATACGTCGAGGATCTCTCCCCACCGCGTTCCTAGTCCGTTGCCATCATTATTTGTTATGTATCCGAATGATCTGGTGACGCCTAATTCTCGACTATCTCGCGAGATTCCACGAGTCTTGTCGCATTCCATTAGCAGTACCGAGACACGACTAACGCCTTCTTTGATAGGAAGAGCTACACCCCTGCATCGCTCAGATCTGGCTTCGCAATCGGCATTCAACGCAAATTCGATCTCGCTTATCAATCAGCATTCAACGAAAAAGCTTCCCCAAAGCTTGCCGAAGCACCACAGCACTTCTAATCAAAGCGGTACCAGAGACGCATTGCTTGCTGTTGCTCTAAGGACGGTATAAAGGGGGAGGTTCTGTGTCAGTACACCTTACAAACCAAGAAAATGAGGGTATGGGGAGAGGTGAGTGAGGGTATTCCTACAGCATCGTTAGGTAGGTGTCCGATGTTCCCCGGAGAAAGCTCCGAGCTTCATGGCGCTAAACAGGCGCTCTCTTAACAAGATGCGATGCCGCATCCCATAGGCGTCGCATCGAGCCACATAGCCGCGAGAAACAAAGCCTTCTCATGCATCGTCTTTCGGTTCGCAGTTCTATGCAGAGGTGAAGTGAAGCGATAGCTGCGTTATCGCTTTCCCTGCCTTCACTTTCGCCTTCACTGCCTTCAACAAACACTTCCGACACGCTTGAGTCTCCAATCAATGCGGCGCTGTGCCCTGATCTACTGAAGCTTAATAATGCCTCGGAAAGTTTAGACTAACTCCCTAGAGGGATGCACCTCTTTTTCCCTCCTTATTATGCTGATAAAAAGCTTTCCTAACCGTACATTGCTCTTTTTGGAGTCACCTCCACAACAACCCTGCGTCCCCCCCACCCCCCTTCCAACAAGCACAGACGCCCCCCCCCCCGCAAAAAAAAAAAAAACAGAACATCACACGAGCTGCGATTATTAGTTATACAGCCTGTCGTCGTTAATTTAGCGTCGGTTTGGACCAGTACTAACCCTCATATTGGTGCTAGGTAATTCACAACATTATGGGAAAGTTTTAAATGCAAAGCGTGTAGGTAGTTTTACGTCTCATAACACGAAGAAGTTTAAAGACGGCTGGAGTAACAAGCGACGTTAAGCTAGAAGTGTAAAAAATTATGGCGTTCTTATTTCATAGGGTTACGTTTTGCGTAGAACTCAAAAGCAATAGACATTTCTCGGGGCTCTCAATAAACAGTCTTTGTTTCACACGAAAAATTCAGGTGGGGTCTTGTCATGCATGAAGCAATAATTCATGCGCAATAGGTAAATTGCATCGCAAAGCTGGTCAATAAGAAAAGTTCAGTGCAGATTAATGGTAAATTAATCATTCTTTATAAAAGCAGTCGATCATGGCAGTGAAAGGGTTGCCCGACAATGCAAGAAATTAATTACCAACTTTTGATAACATGTCGCGCTGCCATTAAGTTTTTAGGGGCGAATCACCTTAGAGAGTGGGTCGGTCGTCACCTGTATGTATGTGTGTATGTAGTAACCACCTCATAGCATATCCACGGAGTGAATGATGATGAATGGGGCGAAGCTGCGGAGGGTTTTAAAGGCAAACCATGAATCATCCGCTGGCCGCGTCCGACCATTGTCTGTCTGTGTCTGTGTCTGTCTGTCTGTCAGTCAGTCTCTCTCTCTCTCGCTGTCTCTCTGTCTGTCTGTCTGTCTGTCTGTCTGTCTGTCTGTCTGTCTGTCTGTCTGTCTCTCTGTCTCTCTCTCTCTGTCTGTCCGTCCGTCCGTCCGTCCGTCCAACGCACGGACGGACACAAGCACAAACGGGTAGATAAAGGGACATATGCATGGACTGACAAGTGCATGGACTGACAGATGGACGCACGGACGCAGAGACGAACGCAGGGATCAACGCACGGACGCACAGACGGACGGACGGACGGACGGACGCACGGACGCTTCGCCCCACTCCTCATCATTCACTCCATGGATGTGCTGTGATTTTTTTTGTTTTTGTTTTGCACTCACGCTCCTGGAGGTACGTTTCTGTGCAATTTCCTGTTAACTTGAACAGTGCTTATCACGGTGTTAGATTAACAGGCTGATCGCACAGGAAAAACCCGAAAGGAAGTGCGATAAACGGAACGAACTTTTGTTTTTTGTGAGCGCCGTATTATTACGTGCGGGGGCACACATTTGTCCGGCAAAATCAATACAACACACGTACAGAACGTCACAACTCATGTCGGCTCTTGGAAAGCTGCGACAGTATTAGGACGTGACCACAGCCTCCCCGTAAATAAGGAATAATACATTTCTTTCCATTTCATTCTTTTCATTTCTCCCCCAAATTTTGATGCCTACACCGCTACATACAAGCCGCGGCAACAACAACAACAACAAAAAAAAGATGGTTTTTAGCTGAAAGCAAGAAAGTAAGGGTATGCAAAAGACACTGGGACACGGCGCTTGACAAAGTTCGGTTAAAGTAAATGTACGCCGACACTGCAGCATGAACAGTGACAGTGTGCCGAGAATCCTCGGCAAATGCTTTTATACCCAAGCAATGGCCTCACCCAGTCTTTCCAATTTACGCCGTTACGCCAAGTCGTGCGGAGCACCTCACGTCGACCATTAAAACACTTTTGTGGACGCGGTCCGTGAGCTCAGTAAATCAAACAGCCTCGCGCTTTGCGATCGTGTGCGAGTGTTTAGTGCGTGTGCAAGGCCCTGTGTGCTACGAAGTAAAAAAGAGGTGGGTTCGCGAGTGCGTGCGCCTTTTCGGCTTCCCAAAACAGTGCAGAACTCCGAGGCCTAAATGCCTCGCCAGTGGCTGGATTGGCAGTATGCGGATTCAATGGCTGCTTCTCCTTATCAAACGTTCGTGTTCCGGTAGATTAACCAAGCCAACGAAAAACAAGACAGCAACTGAAAACGAGGTGTTTCCTATGAGCCTAAACGGCTTTGAAGCGTCACCGGTAGTAGATTCGGTGCAGTACTAACCCTAGCTACATGAAGCGTGGCTTAGCGGGGCGGGTGTTAGCCTTTGGTAGAAGAGGACGGGAGAAGGGGGGATCTCTTTACGACGTGACAAGGTATACCGTCGCACCCGGAGCAACTCTTTGCGCTTTTTTACGAGCCGCGACGGCAGGCGCAAGATGGAGCGGAAGCGTTTTCCAAGATATAACTCCGAGGCAGGCCAGCGGACACGGTCGGACGTGACGTAGGGTCCAAACCGTATACCCGTGGCGACAAGACGGGCGTCGTTGGCGTAATGGCATCTCTGGATACTCCGCAGCCGAGACGACGTGGCGTTTCGGCAGATCGACGGCTTCGATAGTTCTCCGGAAGGAGGGTGCATCGTCATCCATTTCGCCTGTGATGCGCAGGAAAGTGAAGTCACGGTGTCCCTCGTTCATTCGCCTAAGACGACCCTAAAGGGAAAGCCATCTGGTGGGGCTTTTTGGTCGTCCGCTTTGTATAATGCGAAAGGCAGTTATTTGTCTTTTTATTCACGCGAAATCCGATATTAAACATTTTGATGGCACGATAGCGCCACTTTTAAAAACATTTATTCACCTTAATGTAGTTTCTTAACATTTGTATTCACGCGAACGGCCCTTTTGAGCATTTTTATTCACGCGAATGCCGCTTTTGATAATTTTTATTCACCCGGACGACATTTAGTAACATTGGTATTCACGTGAACGCCCCTTCTGAACATTTTCATTCACGCGAACGCCGCAAATGTGAAGAGAAAGCGTTGTTCACGCAATCGTAGATTGCGAAACTTCCAAACTATACCACGTGCCTCTAACGCGTAAACGGTTCACTCATCAACTGCAGAAATTGGCCCCGTCTGCTTGATAACGAGGCACCATGCCCCAATGTGAACTTTCGCTGACGTCATGCCTCCATAAATGATATTGTTCTCACAAAAAACTGAAAGTGTTACTCCTCGCTCAGGGCTTGTCACTTGCACCCCCATGTGCGTGCTGTGTGTCCTGTTTACCAATTTTTCGTGTTCGGTACCATATATATAGTGGCGCTCGACACTGCTTAACGACTTGCTGTTGGATAAAGAAACAGGTTAAAAAAAAATAAGGTAGGCCGCTTAAAATGTTCTCGTGGTATCATGGCAGTATACGTTCTTTCTACGGGGTATAAGGCACTGACAATGTGGTAACTGTGATAAAAAATACAAACAGCGTGATTAACGAAGTGTTTATGGTACCAACGTGTTTTCGCTTAAGCGTATCAAGGCCATTTACACGCAAGATAGATCGTTCAGCCCAGGTGCCACAGGCCTACGCGCCATTTGCGTACAGTTTATACTTGATTGATGCAAAATTAACTATCTGTTATGTACGATACAGCTTGCGCGACGCAAGCGGATGTCGGCCTAGCTGCATCCATGATGTATGGCCCTTTAGTCCTAGCTGCGCCGAAGACCACTGGAGGCTAACAGATCTGTCTTTTTTTTTTCCTTTTTACGAAATGCTTAAGTGACTGCGCCTCTGAATGTCTTGTGGTTTTAAGTACCTTGAGAGAATTGAAACTTATTTCAACCCTAGCTAGAAGACAACGTTTACTGAGATGACCAGTGCCCATGATTTTCAAGTAACGTAAATATTATAAAGGTTGGGTTTTACAGCAGAAGACTATGACATGATTATGAGAAACGTCGTATAGTGAAGGGCTTTGCAAATTTTGACCACCAGCGTATTTTTACGGTTCACCTGAACGTCCAGGTGAGAACCTGCATTAAAGCTTTACCCCTAACATTTTTTTCACTGAAGACGTAATGGGCAGTTGTACACGACTACAGGAGAGTTAACACCTATCGTTATTTTTTTCACCCGTGATTATTGCTTCAGTCTCTGCGATCAAAGTATAACTAGAACGCAGAGAAGGACACCAATGTCTCTTGTTTCATATAAGTCTATACCTACACAGTGCAGACCGCGCAATTGAAACTACCGGCCTAAACAATGATGACATAGGTTCCCAGCTATGCGATCATCTCGCAATCCACTTTCGTGTCGAAACATCCGCCCCAAGGCTTTTGCAGTGAATGCTCGCGCTGCAATCAGTGTCACCTGCGCAGCGGTGCACCGGTGCACATTTCTCCCTCCCACGCGCGTTTCAGCTAGTGACGTTATCTGAAAGGCACGCTCGGTTTAATCAGCTTGCTCACCACGTCCGAAGTCGTGCTGTTCTTTGTGCGCTAACCTTATCTCTGTGGCGTCACTATTTAGGTCGCGTGAAACGCACCGAAGAGCACGTTTATTGACGTTACGTAACCGATTAAATAAACATTAACTGAGAAACGCGGTGCTGCGACGACTATACATAATGCCTATCTGTTTTGTGATAGTATAGGCGCACCACATTATCAGAAAACGTTGCACTACAAAGCGCCTTACAACTTATATTGTTGAATAGGAATTTCGCAGCCGATTTTCGGTAGGATGGGACACAGAAGAACGTAAAGGTGCCAGCTCGTACGGACTTGTAGGTTTTTACCCTCTCTTTTGTCTCTTTTTTTTCCCTTGCTATACACTATTATATGATACTGTGTTTGCTTTCTTTTTAGCCCCACCGCGGTAGTCTAGTGGCTAAGGTACTCGGCTGCTGACCCGCAGGTCGCGGGTTCAAATCCCGGCTGCGGCGGCTGCATTTCCGATGGAGGCGGAAATGTTGTAGGCCCGTGTACTCAGATTTGGGTGCACGTTAAAGAACCCCAGGTGGTCGAAATTTCCGGAGCCCTCCACTACGGCGTCTCTCATAATCATATGGTGGTTTTGGGACGTTAAACCCCACAAATCAAACAATTGCTTTCTTTTTATCTTTGTTGAGTTTGTGTCTTTCTATTTCTTTCTCTTCATGCCTGTAGGTAAACATAGACCACAACGTCTCCGTTGTAGAACTCCCACAGCGCGGATGTGTCCTAGAAATGTGGAAAATCGCACTACTAAACACAATGCTCCCCTGATTCTTATCAAGGGAACACACGTGGGGCGAACACCTATTAGGGGCCGCACATTGCAGCTTCTCTCGTTTACCTTCTGTACTGAGTGCTCTTTATTTATACTGTGAACCTTCATAAAGGGCCATAAAAGAGAATTGATATGTGGAGTTGAACGTTCCAAAAAACCTGCATGTGACTATGAGAGACGCCGTAGGGGAGGGCTCCAGAAAGTTCGACCACCTGGAGTTCTTTAACGTGCACCCAACTCTGAGCACACGGGCCTACAACATTACCGCCTCCATTGAAAATGCAGCTGCCGCAGCCGGGATTCGATCCCACGACCTGCCGGTCAGCAGCCGAGATCCTTAGCCACTAAACCACCATAGCGGGACGGTCATAAAGGAGCTGGCACTGCGCTTATGATATGTAATAAACATACAAGGTAGATTAGTTGCGTAATACTTGGCACATTCCAATGAAATCAGATATGCCCTTAAGTACTGTTCACAACTATACACAACTGACCGCAGTTTTATTTTTTCGAATTATGTTCAATGAAAGTGAAGTTACTGATATCACTTATTACTGAACAATTAACTTGAGCACTCTCCCCAATGCGCCCCGGCAGTATTTTCGAAGTCGTTGACATATTTTAGCACAATAGCGTTTGGTAGTTTGTTCAACATTTCTATGACATCTGGGAAGAGCGAATATCCAAATGTGTCACTATATGTCAGGTATGTTCATATGGCGCGATCGTGGTTTTTTTTTTTTTTTGCTTGCTTGGAGTGTGTATATATTTCGACTTATCAATCTTAAAGTGCTTGTATATGATTTGAAAAAAAAAATAACTTCACACTATATTCATTTCTACGTAGCCCAAGAGGATCCAAGTAGCTACAGCGCGATTGATTATTTCCGTTCGGTACGTCAACAAACAAAACTAGCCGGCAGTTTCAATTCTTGGAAGTTTTTTAAGCGTCATTCATTAGGGAATTCAAACAACCGCTCAATATTCAAGCGTCGTATTAATGGAAGGTGCTTTGCGCAGGGTTTTACGTCATACAATGTGCGTTGCAGTTTTTTGTTCGGTATCTATAAATTCTGACTGCCTTTCATGCGCACGTCACCTATATGTCCGTTTCATGTCAGTTTTCATGTAATCGTTACCCCGATGTATTTTAACTGGTGCGCCTTTACCAGGGTGTTTCCACATATGCTGTAAAGAAAGGAATTAACAGTTTTCTTTTTGATGACCTCTTGATATGCAGGTTTAGATTGATTGATTGATTTGTGGGGTTAAACGTCCCAAAACCACCATATGATTATGAGAGACGCCATAGGGGAGGGCTCCGGAAATTTCGACCACTTGGGGTTCTTTAGCGTGCACACAAATCTGAGCACACGGGTCTACACCATTTCCGCCTCCATTGGAAATGCAGCGGCCACAGCCGGGATTTGATACCGCGACCTGCGGGTCAGCAGCCGAGTACCTTAGCCACTAGACCACCGTGGCGGGGCATGCAGGTTTAGAGGAGTTGACTTTTCTTTTTCATTTGCGTCACCAATCATCTAAATTTTGCAAATTGTTCTAGACTTAAGGCTGGTTATCTAGTTTAGTAATTGCGGCGTAGATCCAACAGTCGCTGCGAAAATTTTAATCTGAACCTCCACTGTTGCCGTGTCCTTGTTACCAATTATATAGAAAAACAATGGTATATCCAATACTGAACCTTGAGGTACTCCTGAAAACACAGCTGAAGGATCTGATGCATGGTCATCCAGTTTAACTACCTGCATGCGGTTTTTTTAATGTGCATAAATTCATTTAATTACGAGTTCTTTTATAACAGAAGATTTATTGCGCATGAGATAATTTATCGGATACTTTCATCATATTCACGCAAGCCACACCAACCCGTTCTCTTTTATTTACTGCAGCCGTAAAATTATGAATTGTTTCAAATAACTGCGTCGTGGTTGATAATCCGGTCCCGAAGCTATGTTGATAAGGGTACAGAACATGTTTCATTTAGAAATCAGAGTACATGTTTTCCTGTTACGTGTTTCTCCCCTCTCATCATCAATCACTCCGTGGATATTCTGCAATTTTTTTTCTATTATATGTTAATTAATTCTTTAAACACCGCTTTCCTAGTTATTTCAGCTGTTTCCATTGGTACAGTAGGAGCAGACAGACACAGACAGACAGACAGACACAGACAGACAGACACAGACAGACAGACACAGACAGACAGACACAGACAGAGACACAGACAGACAGAGACACAGACAGACAGAGACACAGACAGACAGAGACACAGACAGACAGAGACACAGACAGACAGACAGAGACACAGACAGACAGACAGACAGACAGACAGAGACACAGACAGACAGACAGACAGACAGACAGACAGACAGACAGACAGACAGACAGACAATGAACTTTATGTGATCCTGAGGAGCTTTCGCGGGAACCCTTATTGGGGACCCACGGAAGCCGCCGGCCGCGTCCAAGTCGGGGCTGGGACACCGTGATGTCCGGCCCTTTCTTGGGCCCTCTGGATTTGTGCCTGGAGCGATGGGCTTCGGAGTGCCTCTTCCCAGTCGGCTTCGCTGGATAGAGGGCCGTCAGGTAACGCGGGGCATTGCCAAAGCATGTGCGCTAAGGAACAATAAATTTCATTACATTCCGGACAACTTGAGTCAACGTCTGTGGAGATACGACTGACAAGGCCCCGCAAGGGGAACGAGTCCGTCTGGAGCATTTTAAGTGCAATTGACTGAGACCTATCTAACTTCTGGTTAGGAAGAGGATGGGCCCTTCTACTTAGCCGATAGTGAGATGTGATTTCGTTAAACGTAAGGAGTGGATCGTTATGCTGGATTTCATCCCGACCCCATAAGGCCTCCATGCCGCCGCGGCGCGTTAGATCTCACGCACGGTCATGGGCAAGCTCGTTGAGGTTAGGCACGTGCTGATGAACGTCCGCACCCATATGGGCGGGAATCCAAGAGATTACGTGAGTGCCAGGGTCTGTTCTTTTTTTTTTTTTTCTAGAATGGAGGCAGCCTCTCGAGCTAGGTAACCCGACTCGAGAGCTTTGATGGCCACTCGTGAGTCTTAACACGGTGATGTGTGAGCGGTCGGTCATGGCCAGGGCTATGGCAACCTGTTCTGCAACTGCGCTCGTAGCTAACCTGACCGAGGCTGAGGAGCGTAATTCCCCGTTGCCGTCACTGACTGCCAGCGAGAATGTGCTAGACTTGCCGTACTGAGCCGCGTCGACAAAGACAGTCGATTCTCGACTCTCGGCGGCGTTCTGTAGTATCGCCCGTGCTCGGGCTTTTCGCCTCCCTACGTTGTATTGCGGGTGCATATTCCGAGGAAATGGACTGACCACAAACGTTTCCCGGACTTCCCGGGATAATTGATTTCCCGTTCAGCAAGCATTCTGGGAGCCATGCCAGTAGGAGCAATTCGTAAGAATTATTTTATACTCGCTGTAGTTTCGGGCAGGCTAAATACCAATTCAGAAGTAACAGAACACACACACACACACACACACACACACACACACACACACACACACACACACACACACACACACACACACACACACACACACTCACTGCTAGTCATTTTTGCTTAAGCCACCTGTTAAAAAACACATTGAACACATCGTATAGGAAACGAGTGTTCCGTTTCACAACGAAATCAAATTTTCACGTACAAAAAAGCGGGAACCGTATTTCGCAATAAACATTAGCTACGCACAATGAAAAGCACTTCTCTGAAAAATCGCTTAAAAAGTTTCAGAATAAGCCAGGCTTGACGCTGGCATGTTCCGACACCTAAGCGCATCCTCAGGCAGCAAATGGCCACCGTGGGCGTTTACTGATGGAGTGTTTCACAAACGTAGGCCATCCTTAAATGCTCAGATATGCACGCACGGGAGCCCGACCGACACCAACGCGTGCGAACACCATCTATACGTTGACTTCAGACATGGCATACTCGCTCGCTGGATTTCGTGCCGACCGGTTGTTCCCCCCGCGATCTTCGACGACAGCGCAGCTCTGGCCGACTGGGCTCGCCCGACGCCATCTACTGACACCGACAAGAGCCCTCGCCGAGTGGTGCCCCATCCTTGGACTCCTCCGAACGTGTCCATCTTTCCAATGTTCTTACTTCCGTCGTTTTCTGTCGTTCACTGTCCCTGCGCCTTGCTCTCCCCTTCCTATATCTCTTTACCTTTTAATCCTATCCTTTTAATCCCTCCTTACCCCCATCTCTCGTGAGCTACTGTTGAGGTGTCGCACTCTGATGCAGACAGCTACGGGGCTCACTTCTCTCTTCTTCTTAAGAATCCCATTAAACTTACCGCACATAGCTACACTCTAAAAAAATATCAAGTAAAAAGGGTGTCTTTTTGTCCCACAACAATAACCGTCATCGTGCTTGCGTGCGATTCCTGTCTTGAAAACTTGGCGCTGGCCACTTTCCCATCGAGAATGCAATGTAACCCTGATAATGGGCATGTCGATCGTGACCGGAATGTACCGGGCGCGTGGCGATAGCGCAAGGATAAAACCCAATATAGATGACGATTATTGTTGTGGGACAAAAAAGCGCCCTTTTTCTTCGCTCTTTTTTTAGAGTGTACTAGAGTCATGTATACTACCTCGATTCTGTTATAACGCTGAACGACATCGCAGATGTAGGAAAAGCACGATAACAGCAAACGGAAACGAGGGAACTGGGCAAGGAGGCGGCCGTAATCAAGCGCGCAATCGAAATTCTATAGATAGGCTTCCTACATGCGTAACTCATGAACGCGCCTCCAGCGGGAACAATCGCAGATTTGAAAAGATATTCTCAGCCGCTCACAAGGGGCGCAATCACGGAACGATGAATTTTCCGATGGCTATGCTTTTCGTGCTTAGCCCGTTGTCATAGCGACGGTGCGTCCGCATTATGAACGCAATCAGATAGCCGCTAGCGTCGGATGATAAGAATAACAATGCGTAAGGCCTCGCCCCGTGATAGCACCACTGCTGCTGCCGTGACAGCGCAACCACTGCTGTCGTTTGTTTCAAGTGTCTGGCGAGTTTGCAGTTGCGTTAGACCGAGGGTGATGAGCTTTGATCGTCAAGTAAGCGAAGGGGCCCGCGCACCACACGTGCAGTATTGCACAACGGGCTTGTCACCTCCGCAGTCGTTTTCGCCAACAATTTGGTTCGGTTGCATTTGCTTCAGGCTGCATGAAGAGTGGTGAAAAAAGAAGCCCATGGCGCTAAAAATACGATTCTCTGAGAGCTGCTAACAATTTACCGTCGTTTGAATTTGATTGATTTTGTGGGGTTTAACGTCCCAAAACCACTATTTGATTATGAGAGACGCCGTAGTGGAGGGCTCCGGAAATTTTCACCACCTGGGGTTCTTTAACGTGCACCCAAATCTGTGTACACGGGCCTACACCATTTCCGCCTCCATTACCGCCGTTTGAAATCAAACGAGAGCGCCTCAAGCAAAGCACCAAAGCATGGCATACTGCCATTTGCGTCTTCTTCTCCCACATGCTATGAAGTTTGCTGCTGTGGGTGCTTTGGCGGTGGTAGTAGAACAAGACTGGTGGCTCATAACGTATGCATGATGCCTACAGCTTTTCACGTTACCGGCGAGGCCTGTACTAAACATTCAACTGACATTCGCGTACGTGTTGAAAGCGTCGTACTATATCTGCACTTCAAAGTATTGCTTCAGGCCAAAGAAAACCATTATATACAGTGCGTCTGCGTGTCCTGCGCACAAAGTTTTTTTTTCGCGTTTACACGTGCAGAAGCACACGACACAATGAAATATCGATGAAAATGATATGGAGTAGACTAAAAAGCACATTTCAAAATGTCATCAAGCCCCTTCAGCAGTGCAGACACAACGCGTGATCAGCAGACAATCGTCCTTGAAAAGTGATTGCATCACTCTTTTTGTGAGTAATGCCATCACTTACACAACGCCCATAGCAGTCTGAACTCTCCAAGTGGCACTTTTAATTGGGCACCTGAAACAGCGCCGTGGACGCAGGCTAATGTTGGAAATGTCTGGCAGCCTGCTTCCGCAGAACTGCTGCGCACGCTCAGCTGAAGCTGCGTAATTAGTACCTTCGAAAGCACTCACCGTTAACCGGCGCTCGTTGCTCGTGTCGGCAGCATCGTGACTATTCCGCCCGCCAACCGTCACGTCGTGCACAGAGCCTGACTCGGCCGCCACCAAAAGTGCACGTGTTCAATGGAACAAAAACTACAAAGCACGCAACCAACGCAACGCATTCGAAAAAAAAAATGGAGCAGAGTGACAAAGGAGGCGCGCGCCACCCTGGCTCTGCGGGAGAGGGGGTGAGCCTACCACAACGACGCAGAATGGCAAATGCACGAACTGCAAACGTCACGTGGTTGTGACGTTCACGAAAGCACAAGTCTCTATGTCCAAGATGAAACTGTACTTGACCAAACTCAAGGGCCGTAAACGGAAAGTCATATTACAGCAATACACACTCGCGGCGCACAGGGCGATGGCCGTCGATTATTTGGTCTGCGGTGAGGCGCGTCAGCATTTATACATGCGGAAGCGAACTTTCTATCGTTATCCCTGGTGGCCGCGTTTGTTCAAGAATAAACCCCCTTTGATCGCGTGCTCAAGCCTACCAGGGGATCCTGTAATAATCTGGAACGTTCTGAGACATTCTGGCATGGTTTGCGTAAAACATTACCAACAGGTGCAATAAACCGGCAACGCAATTTATAAAAGAAAAAAAAAATAAGTGGGCGTGTCTGGCAAAGACTATGGCGTGTATGGTAGCGCCTTCATAGGGGAATCCTGCCAAATTGCTCTTGACGAATGGCAGCCTCCTTCCGCAGGGATGCTGCAAACACCCAGCTGAAGCTGCGTAATTAGTACCTACGAAAGCAGTACACTCATCGTTAACGGGCACACGTTGTACGTGTCTGCAGCTTGACGTCTATTCCGCACTCCAACCATCACTTCGTCCACGAGGCCTGGCGTGACCCCCACCGAAAATGAGCATGTTTGCTCGAAGGAAAAAACTATACAAGACATGCAACCAGTGCAGCCAACGCAACGGATTCGAAAAAAAGCCTAGCTAACTGAAAGAAGAGGTAGAACTAGCTGGCTTGTCTTAACCGATATTATGGAGAGATTTTCTGCTCGAGTTGCGTTTCTAATGTCTCATTATTTCACGTGTTGCCCTATTATCACTGTTTAACGGTTGTGGGCATTTACCTAAGACCGGGTATAATGTGCATTATAGCGACCGAATGTGACACCGTGCGGAGTTATAAAATATTACAACCTATTCTACTGCATTTAAAAAGCGGTTTCTCTGAGAGGTCTACTTCGAAAATCTCGCGTATTGTGCATAAGTTTTTCTTGTAGTTACATGGACGCATGCCTATACTCACGGATGTCACATTGCCACACGCAATTTTGTTATTTTTTTATGTAACTGGTACGTTAAACGGATAACCGCTGCCTTGCGCATACAGCGCCCGATTGTCTGGGAGCCTTCTAGATTATTTCCAAAGCTTCCGATAGGCTTGAGCACACAAACGCGAGCACTTGAGCCTATTCTGGAACTAACGTGGTCACCAATGGTAAGACTCGAGTAATCGATGACGCACGCATCAAAGCCGCCACGCCTTAACGTAGCTAGCATTACTCGGTAGTTGACGTCATTCTTGAGGCTATATACTAGCGCACAGCTAGAATTGATTCTTCACTTTTCATCTTCTAGCGAAAGTTCACCCAAATAGACAACTACCAATAGCAGAAGCCTGTTAACGCCTTGTCCACTGTCACGACCACGTGGTAATATCTTGTACCCTTTAATCATAAATGTGGCATCACATTTTATTTGTCTTATTAGATATCTGCAACTGCGTGACGATTATCATAACTTATGCGTGATGAAAACGTCCGTGCAAACATTAGCTGTGACATCGAAAAAAGAAAGGCGGACCCCGAGCCGAAAGCGCCAATCATGCCACGATAAACCAGATAGTTGCCGAAGAACGCTTCGACAGAATGAATCCCTACTGTCCCAACTTTAACTAAATACAGCAGCACACTTCTGATTACCTGTTTAACCGCACATAGGAAACAGCTTTCAAAAAACCGCCGTCTGCGTGCCGTTGTGGCATCAAAACACTTCGTTACTGCATGTGGCTTGTTTTCTCGTGGCCTGAACATCGGGTATGAAACCGTTCAACGCTTTCATGTTATTAGGCAGCTTTAAAATAGCGCACGCAAGGACAGTGCTCGTTGCGTACGCCCGCTATTTCTGCCACTTAAAGTTGGCCCACGAGAGGACAGCGTACGACACATGCGCAGTGTTGACAACCGCTAACGCAAACCTTTGGGTAAGCTATTCCAAAACTGCCTAATGTTTATTGCATGCTGACGTTGACATTCTTCCTTCATTGAGAGTGCAGTCCAGCAAACCTTACTTCGCTGTAGGACTCCGCAATTACTCTTCGTTTTTTTCTTCTTGCTCGTGCCTCTTGGAAGTGGGCTGCTTGCTGAGGTAAGGTGGAATATCCGGCAAATGTGTTGTAGGAACTGCATCCTGAGTGAGCGAAGGCATCTCATGCGGAATGTAAGCTTCGTCGCCATTTATGCGCTATGCATAGTGCCTGATAAAAAAGTGCGGCGTAGGATACAGCTCAAATACAACTTAGTCCGTAGTTATCGGTTTATTGGCTCTGTGTACATTTCTTTCTCGCGTGAATTGCCGTTCAAAGTATGCAGTTGCGACAGTTTGTTCGTGCTGTTAGTGCTATCTACTGCTGTGAAACACCCTGCGCTAGACTTGTATCCTGCAGTGCTACAACCCGGACCGTCGAGAAGCAGGGGCTCAGATGTTGCTTTGCACTCACTGATGAAAGTGACAACCGCTTACATGAAAATATTCGTTTACATGAAACATAACGCCACATAACGCCCCTCTGAAGTGCAAAGATTGTGTGCATCCAAACCTACCGCAGTCAGCAGCGCTCGACGACAGCGCCCCTGCTTCGGACGTCTCTCACGCTAACACGCGATGCAAGAGGAGGCCACCTTCCCTTTTTACACCGAGTTCTTCTAGTTCACTGTAGGTAGGATGCCATGCCTGCCGACGCTACACAGAGAAAACGGAAAACTTGAGGAACTCAGCACGTTAAAGAGCATGTTTTGCGTTTTGTCTAGCCTAGATATTTTTGCGGTTTTTATTGAAACGTCAGTCTAGATATTTTCGCTGTTTTTATTGAAACATCAGGAACATCTTGCTCATGCAAGTTCACAATGTATACAGTACGTGCTGCGTAGGATACGGAAGCAACCTCGTCAGGTACGAACGCTGTTACATTTGTAAAAAAAAAAAAAAACGTCCTTGTTGTAGTACACGCGACTCGTTATTGCAATGTAGCCTGCGGCAGAGCGAAACGATGTTTCATTGCTGTATATTAGAAGTCGCGATCGAAGTTTCGCGAAAACGCATAATTTTCACATGTACCGTGTAATAAATATTTCATGGTTTTCGGGTAGTTTCACAAAAAATTAATTGTTGCTCAGTGAATGCTCTCACAATTATGGGTCTTGCTCACAGAAACGTGCTACCAGAGAGTATATCGCCTGCGGTACTGATTCCTTTTGGAAGCTACCTGCGCGATTTTAATACGATGACGCTTGACAAGCGAAACTGTGCTACATTTAGTTAAGCTGATATTTAAATAATAACGCATTAAAATATTGAAGTATTAAATTGCAAAATAGATATTGAAAGACGAAACTAAAAACTGCAGTCGTGCTTTGGGTCGCATAGAACCCAGGCAAAAGGCGCAGCAACATCGGGGGTCCCCGTCTATGAATTTGCACTGGAAACAGATATCTCCGTTGTGAAATCTAAAAATAAAAGCCAAAAAAGACAGAACTACGGGATGGCTTTATGCTCTCCCATAGTAGAGTACCAAGTACTCTAAATCGTTAACCAATTTCTTCCAAACACACTACAGGCACAAGCAAATATATCAGACAGGACATTGTTCTGTGTTCTCGAGGCTCCACGTATTGTAAGCGTGTTTCAGCTTGCTTACTGATCCTTTCTTTATTGTCTCTTTTGTGCCATCTTTTATGCCCATTACCCCCTTCCCCAGCACAGAGTAGCCAGCCGGAGTGGTACTGGCTAACCTGTCTGTCCTTCATTTTCTTCTATCTTCCTCCTTGTTTCAGTATGTCAGAAGCCCAACGTCGCTTACAGAAGGCGTCGAAGAAACGCTATCAGTAAAATACAACTTAATAAACATGCACTTAGTGAGTTTCGAAAGCTGATCCCTCATTGCAGAAAATGGAGTTGGCTAACGGCCATCGATATGTGCGCTTTGTCAGGTGCGATCCTTCTAAACGTTTCGTAAAGTCTATCGAGCGACGCCTTTCAGACTACTTGAAAGACTCATTTGCCAGGCCCTACCGATAACCCAACTCATACTTGACACGAACACGGGTTAGCCTGGCACTGCGCCTCCGCGGGAAGCTTATGAAAAGAGTGTGAATAAAATTATGCATTGACGTAGAAGCGTATGTATGCTTGTGTAAACGGGAACACGAGGCCAAGGGCTTCCTACAGCAAAAGCGCTCGTTTACATGCCTTAAATGCTGAAGAAGGCTGTACGCGATTGAAAGATGCGCTTTGTATAGGAGCGTAATAACTTAGCACCAGGGAAGCGTGAGAAGCTATACAACAACCTCATCTTTGTTCTCTATCGAGCTGCCATTAACCGTTAGGGTTGCGTATACTGCTCAAGCCTCGGCGCACACAGAGAAAGTGGCAGCCGTCCGCGACGTGATTCTTTCGTCTTTAAGGAAGAAAACAGGTGCCACCAGCCGTGAAAACACTCGTTCAACGAAAACAAAGGCGACGCGTACTTGCTTCGTCAGGCACGTACGCTCGGCAAGCGTGAAAGATAAGCCCGCGCTTAAGTCCTCCGAAAATGCTTCGGCTAGTCTTCCAGGCGAAGCAATAACCTGGCCTGCCGCAGAACCTCTCTCCATACAAACTGTGCTGGTCTTTCCTTTGTCGGGTCGTTTCTTAACATTTAACGCGCTTTCCACTACTTCGTTCTTTGCTACGAGAACTTCGAGGTGACTGCAAAGTATGCCGAACGAGCGAGACGGGGGACTCAGCTTGCGTTTTAGCTTCGGCTGCCTTGTCTTGGCCGTTATAGCGGTCAGTTTTTCTGCTCGAGTCTGGCGCTCACTTGGCGCTGTTGCTTCATTTCGAGTCTTCCATATAGCCCCGAGGTGAAACGAACTATTGCCGTGGACGAAAACGTACGGGCTTCAGCCTTGACTTCCGTTTCGCTTCTCGTCCGACTCGTGGCCGTTATCGGAGAGCCTGGCTGTAGTTGTTTTCAGTGCCGTTTTTTTTTTTGGGGGGGGGGGGGGGGAGAGGCGATAGAAGGAGATGATGGGCTTTCCACGCAGGCGGCCGGAAATGCGAAGATTAAGGTCTTCGCATCGGTTATCATTGTCTCTCTGAACGGGGGTCATCGACCGCGTTTCGAGCGTGTCTATTCCTGCCGACTGACCGCAGCGCCATCACTCACCGCACTGGGGTGAGCCCTACGTTTATATATTGAAAAGTAAGCTTGTCCGGCAGTATAGTTCCGCATTTCGTTGGGTGTCTTTTCCGCGCCGGATGCCTGGCACAGATTGCGAACTGCTGTTTGTACGTACGAGATATATAAATCGCCCTCAGAGCCGTTTGAAAAGCACAACAGACATTTGTCGAGTGGTTCCACGGAGTTTTATAGTATTCTGTATGAAATAATCATTGTTCTCTCTAAATTTCTGTAGTGCTACGAAAACAAATATCTAATGACCTGAAGACAACGTGGCCGGATGGAAGCATATTCACTGCTCTGTTACTTTGCTATAAAGTAAAGCTTCTCAAGCAAAGCACTGCCTAAGTCATAACAATAGAAGCCATATGCCTATGTATTCTGAGCATCACAACACACGCGCAGATGGTAGGTCGCGCGTAAGAACAAGAAAGTGTCATTTGTCATTCAAATATTTATCCATTACCCCGAATTTTCTGCGATAACTGTCAAGCAGTGCAACCATATCGTGGCACGCACGCCAGCGAAGTGCTTTGACCTTTGCGTTTGATGCTGGGCACGTGTATTGAGAGTGTATAATCTTGGGTAAGTCTATGCATGCAGAATTGCAGCCGAGCAACTAGCCGTCGACATTTGTTGTTAGTGGGAGCATTCTGTCAAATTTGTACGACCTATAATTACTTCACATCATCGAAATGTGTTTGCGAAGTAACCTTACTCAAGAAACTCCTGTACCTATTCAACAAACGACCTGATCGGATGATGTCGTGGTACTTATTTGTAGATTTTGAGAGCACTTTCACATAGTCGTTTGTCAAAGCTGACGCTGGAAGCATAAAATCGATTATGATATACTCATTATTGTGCTATTCCACTTTTATTCGACAATGAGCCAGTGTAAGCAATCAATTACGTATGCACTTTTCCTGGTGATGTGAGCTCAGAAACACCTCACCTGTGTTATTATCGATCAGAATATTTAAGACGTGTACTGCAGTGGGGCACTTACAAAAAAATGATGAATGGTTGTATAACGCAGGAACAAAAGGGTGAAGCCACGATTTTTGCATGTTTAATTTTGCGAACATCGCATTTTGTAAAGTGAGCCAAGTCCAGGAGAGTTTGACAGCGAAACAGGTACGTGAATTTTACCTTGACTGCTACCAACAGTAACGACGACACCGCAACACAGCACATAAATGCATTTCATCGAATGTGTTTCAAGTTAAAGAGCCCTTAAACAGGCTTTCAAAATAGAAAAAAAACTAAATAAAATAAAATGAGCGTATTACTCTTTCGTGGTGTTTCTCGTCCTTTGGTGCACTTAGTGACGCCAGAAAGGTGATTCGCATGACGTAATTAAGGTACAAAGTGTCGAATGGTTCATATACGACGACTATCAATGGTCAATTGCCTCCTACCCTGCTTTTTCCGTGCAGCCACTTACCTGTTCTCCTTTGTCACGTATCGTTGTCGTATTTTAGTTCGTCTTGTGTGATTCCGACTGCGCAAATGGAGATGACAACGTTTACGCGACAAACGCGAAATACCTATAAGCTCAAGGCTTAGTGCACATACCGTACACATGCTTTGTAAATAAATATGTGGTGAGGAGGTGATATCGCCTCTAAGTAAGACAGGGAAGGCGAGAAACAAACAACTCTCTCGTGTGTGAATTTGGAGTGGTTTAGGTGCACTTTAAGTGACTTTCTTAGAGTAACCTACCTATAATATATTTTTGGTTTTCTTATTTAAGTGTTGTTATAATGTATACAACGACTTTAGGTCAATCTTTAATAGTGAAGCTATCACCTTTTGTTCACTATAAGGCCGGCGAGCACAGTCAAAGCCAGTAGGTGGATAGGAGTGTTAGGAGTGTCAGGGTTTCGAACCCCTTGAATTTCTGACACTCACATATACACGTACACGTCATGTCCACAAAGAAATACACTTATGAAGACATATGTGAGTGTGTTTCTATGTGGGTTACTAGCCAAGGGAAGGCGCCTTCTTGCAGACCTTCTTGACAGCTGTGATGCTATACGCGGCATGCCTGAAATATATCGCTTAGGTATCCCTCAGCAACGGTATAAAACGGTGAACCGAATAAATAAATTTGAGACGTTGAAGCTTTTAAAACATCAGCTAGGCAGGTAATGTTTCGGGTACGTTATGAGGAGTGTGCCCGAATTTCACTCCGTCAGGTTGGGCTGATGTCTTGGCCGCTGAAGGCGCGCGATAAAATAAATGAACTGCCATGCGCAGCCTTGGCCGGGAGATCATAACTTGGCCGCGACAGCTAAGGGCAAGAAGCGTTGCAGTGAAGGAGGAAAAAAAATGAAAAAAAGAGCAAACACGAATACTGGTAGGCCCCGTATATTAGCAGTGCAGCAAAAGTGCTTTGGGTGAAAAATGTCGCGCCGAGAGAACGCGACAGGCGGAGATGGGTATGTGTGGTGGCCTTCCGCACGAATAAGATTTATGGTTTAGTTTTATACTTCTTTTTATAACCAACCACAGTGGACCAGCGCGTATAGGGCTTTACTGCTTACGAGTAGGTAACGGGTTTGAATCCAAGCGGCGGCAGCCTCAACTCGATGAAGTCGATAAGAGCGGAAAACTAAATGCTTACGTTTAGGTGTACTTTAGGTCTCCGCCACGTGGTCGATTCTTCCGGAATCCTCCACTGCCCCGTAATCACATCTTGGTTCAGAGACGTAAGAACTAAGTAATTACTATATATCTCTCTACTACAGTATATGTGAGGTGGCGAGATTTAGCGTCACCAAGGTTTGATATGCGCTTTCATTTCTATAAAGGCAGCCATGTTGAGAAAGGGCTGGTTACATTTGTGATCGATAATGACTTTCAGCGCTGAGGGGCACACAATTTTTCGGGAGAGAGGTAAACACTGACCAATTGACTTGACTAGTTAGTTATTATTAATTACTAATTATTAATTATAATTATTAATTAATTAGTTGACCTGACTGACCAACCTGTTCAGCATCAATAATGCCATAACGACTATCTTCACCATGCATATGACGGTTGCTAAATGTTCGAACATTTAGTTACGACGGCTCACCAGGTAGCTCATCAGCAGATATATTTTAAATTGCATTCTAATCAGTCAGGCTGTATAACTATGATTTTTCTTCAAGACTCACGCCAGATCATTACCCTGATAGCAGTGGCTAAGACTTCTCGATTCGAAAGAAATCGCTCTACATGGAGGTGTTCACGTTGCTTGGTATACCATTTGTGTTCGTCTCAATTGTGTGTATGCGAATGTATCATTTGTGTGCTGCTTCAACAATATCTTGGCTTAATAACTACACCACAAGCTAGTTATGAACTTTTTAAATCAATTACATGATGGAATTTCACGCCAGTTAATGCTAAAATGAACTGTCGAACTTTCCTAAGCTAGACATTGATGCTAGTGCTTTAAATTCAGAAGAATTTTAGCCTACACGCCATCAACCTGTCGGTACAGTGGATGCCTTTTCTTTGCTTTATTTCGTTTTAGCGGCAGGAATATTAGCGGGAGAATTAATGGACGTTCATACATTCTCAAGTACCAACGGCGATCCAAATAAGTGGTAGAGGACATGCTTGCTTGGCGACGCCGAATTCGTTTGGTGAGCCTCCTGTGGTATAGGCGTGTGGGCAAGAACATGGCTTGGATTGGCCATTAATCACGACAAGTCGCGTTCACTGAGCCGAATAATTCGGTCACGCTGTTCATTAATTAAGCGCACATTACCATTACAAAGCCGGTGTTCCACTCTGCACGCAAACACAGGGCGGGCGCAAACAATTTTCTCTGAGATGCAAATCGAGCTTGATTGGCCGATGTACTGGGGAGGAAGAGGAGAGATACTGATGGCGTAAAATTAGTTTTCTCTTCGACCATTGACTTAGACCTGAAGGCCGCAAGTGAGTACTTCGAACAGAGTGCCCTTAAAAGTCCGTACACTCTGCGGGTGCTTTGCTCCCGTTTCGTAATCTGCTGGGGACTATTAGTGAAATGAGAGCATTCTCTTTGTAACAACTTTGAGGGTACCGTTAATAGTGGCGCATCTAAAAGAGGAATGTGGCCATTGCAAGCTCACAGAAGAAAATATACAGAGAAGACCAAGCTGTTAGAAGAAGCACGCCAGGCTATTTGTCCCTATAGAATCAACAGAACTTACAGAAACTGTGTAACTGGGGCGATAAAAACCACAACCAGTGCATAGAAAGTAAGAACAGAACAGATATGGGCGTTGTAGGCTAAGTTTATATATCAAGTGGAAAGCGATATACGCAACAGGCGTTCACATGCTATGTTTATTTAGTTGATGTACGTTTGAATATATTTTCCTAAATACCTTTAGATCGCGAATACAGACGGACACCACAGGCGCTAGTATTTGAATTAGATCTCTGCTCTGTCCGAGCCATGGGTTCGATCTTTTCTGTGGCAGTCACATTTCGATGGAGGTGAAATGTTAGAGGCGTCTGTACGTGGCGATGTCAGTGCATGGCAATAGCACCAGTGGATCAAAAGTTCTGGAACCCTCCAATATGGCGTCTCTCACAATCATATCATGGTTTCGGGACAAGTAACCTCATATAATAATAATAATAATAATAATAATAATAATAATAATAATAATAATAATAATAATAATAATAATAATAATAATAATAATAATAATAATAATAATAATAATAGTAATAATTATTATTATTATTATTATTATTATTATTATTATTATTATTATTATTATTATTATTATTATTATTATTATTATTATTATTATTATTATTATTATTATTATTATTATACGATTCAGCCTTCTTATGCAAGTGAAGCAGTTAGTGCTTACGAAGACGACCATGCATGCACCTGTAAGATACGAAACATAAGTGTCAAGTTTTTTCGCTGGTTTCGTATTCTGAAGCTTTTGTGTGTGCATTGATTCACCCAACAACGTGTATTGCTAAGATCGTTGGCGTGCGCACGGGTTGGGGGGGGGGGGGTGATGCGGGATCGAGGAGGGCGGAGAGGGAGTGGAGCGCAAAGCTAGCCCCGTACATTGTCATAATAGGGAGAGGGGTGCAAGGTCAGTGGCACATATCGACGTAAAAAGAGGAGAGTCTACGACCGACCTTCGTTTGCCCCCTCCCCCTCATTCCCTGAATCGGAACCCTGCACAGGCCTATGGCTACAATACAGACCTCCCCCACTACTAGAGGGCATTACACCAACGCATGTAGGCTAATGCACCCATAGTGTTAATACGTTGAACATCACACGTCAGTTAGCTTTTACATAAATTTATAAAGTTGTTTTTGCTGGTGTCATATATTTAAAACGTTAATTCGTTTGCGCGTATAACAACCCGCCTTACAACGCATACTACTAATAAAAATCCTCCCCTCCCTTCACCCCCACTGTACATACGTTGATAATTGAATCCTTCTTGTCGAACTGCACTTATTAGACAGAACAACAACAGCATCGTATATTTGCGTTTGCCGTCTAAGTGACATTGTCATCTTATCTTGCGTTTACGCCACACATTTATTATCTTACACGTAGTCATTTGTTTCGTAGTAATGAGGTTTGTGTCGGTTCATTCATTACTACGCCAATGTAGGCTGAATGTTCGGAAATGTATAGAGTAGATGTGAATATATATTGATATGCCTTGTACATCAATGAGCTGCTTAGTAAAAAAGTGTAGAAAAACACTCTTTTTGAGCACAGAAGAGAAAAAATAAAGAAAGGTGCAGTGGCTAGAGAAGCGAGTCTCAAGTTACCCTTAAGTAATACGTAATAAATATCGGAGGTACTTACCTTATACGAAACAGGAAACAAAACTGCTGTCTTACTGCTCTCATTGGTAATTAACCTTAATTCCACTTTCTCAACGGAAATGTACTATTTACTTTCAAAGCTTCGAAAGCTAATAAAGGCGAGAAATTCGGAACCGTTAGAATACGTGTTACGAGCCTTTTCAAACGCCATTTGACTAAATTAGGTTTGTCTGGGCTCTACAAAAGGCTAGCAAAAAAAACACACACATCAACATGTAAAACACCTACTTTCAAAATTGTATGAGTGAAACACGATAAAGTGCTTTCTAGAAAATCGAATAAGCGACCCCAGTTAGAGTAATCGAAACAGTGTAAACGTACTTTGAGCGGTTTTTTTAACATTAGGCCTAATCAGAAATGCGGAAGCAAATACGAGGAACAAGCACACGACTACCAAAAATAGCAACAAAATGATGAAATGGTTTTTGAGTAGCGCTCTTTTAAATTTAATCACGCTGCTTGCACACGAGTCAACTGCAGTGCAACCACGCGGAAACTTTAAAAGCAGATAGAGAAAGCCTCCATGTTTTGTTTAGTTTTACGGAGAATCAAAGAGAGAGAGAGAGAGATAAATAGAGAGGAAAGGCAGGGAGGTTAACCAAGCTTGGCACGGTTGGCTACCCTACACTTGGGGTGGGGGAAAAGGAGAATAAAAATTATGCAAGTATTTACGTGCTTTAAAATTTATCGCTCATTGGATGATCAGGTACATTGTACCTCATCAGTAGAATGTTGTACACAAAGTTCTCTAAAACAGCACCAGATGCAGAACCGACGTCATGAGGATATTCACCAGATTACGCTTAAAAAACAGCAATATAATATAATCGTGACTTTACATACCAAAACCACGATACGAATATGAGAATTACCATAAAGGAGCGGCGTGGAAATTTCGACCACCTGGAGTTTAGTAACGACCACCTAGATATAATTACGCATGGGTTGTTTCCAATTTGCACCTCGCCCATCGAAATTAGGTCACCGTGGCCGGTCATCCAATTCGCGTCCCCGAGAATAGCGGCACGGATGCCACGCTATAAAGTCATGATTGAACATGCAAATGCGAACACAAGAGGTGAGTCATTGATTGATTGATATGTGGGGTTTAACGTCCCGAAACCGCCACATGATTATGAAAGACGCCGCAGTGAAAGGCTTCGGAAATTTCGACCACCTGGGGTTTTTTAACGTGCACCAAAATCTTAGCACACGGGCCTACAACATATCCGCCTCCATCAGAAATGCAGCCGCCGCAGCCGGCATTCGATACCGCGACCAAGAGGTAAGCCAGGATAACACAAACGCCGTTTTTTTTGTGTTTAACTTCAGTATTGTGTCCGCGTTTCCACTTTTGGAGCGTCGCTGACAACATTTTTCGAAGGCGAGTTTCATCTGCCATAGAAAGGGTCTGTATACAATGACGGTGGCACTCAGCTAGGGTGAAGCTCCGAAAGTGCTGATAAGATAGTTCAATTTCATTGTAAGGTCCACTTTTCCATGCCGCCTTTTACGGACATCTACACTAGCTTGACGTCAGGCTACAGTACTAGTTGTGGTTACTTCACGCAGTAGTCGGATTCGTAATGATGACGTCAAGTACGAAGGCTTCAAAAACATGACTGCTTGTGCGTTACAAACGGAGTGGAAACGTCCTGAGATCTTGGGCGTGTTAAGAAGTTCATGGCATGTTGTGACGTCAGAATGCAGTGGGAACTGAAACTACGTTTTGTACCATGATTAGTTTTTCAGGATGCACACATTCTCAGTAGTTATTTTTTGTGTTTATACTCTGGAGGGTTTGGCCTTTCACCTGACGCTTAGGAATGACAAGCAAACATTTCCTTGTTGATATTCCTTTACATGAGCGGAACTCGTGTACGCATGAAGCTATTAGACGTATCTGAACTGTCATAGGATGTGAACTGGCCTTATGTGTAGAACTCGGCTACATATGAACCTATTAGGCGTATCTGAGCTATTATGTGATGTTCGACTGTAGTGTAGTTTCACATCGTATGCCCTACTGAGTTGCATTTTGTGCCCTGATTGTGTTTTTACGACATACTTTAAATGCTGAGTAAGAAGGAGTAGCTGGTGCCACCATAATGGCACCGACCTCTCCTATTTTATGAATGTAATAAAAAAATATCCCCGTACTAATGAACATCGCTCTATCTTATTCAAAACCCACGTGATAATTAGTTTTTTTATTTCACCCAAGCCACAATGTAAGCAGCGGCACACTTCTGAGTCTTTTTTCCACCTTCATAAATATGCTGCTGCCACTTCCGTGAATTAAAATGATGTCCATACTTAGCCGTTAGAAGGCCGCAGCTAATGTTAATTGCAAAGCGGGTCTATTGAAGTTACAACTTTTGGTGACCCGCATTTGAGCTCAATTGTGAGTTAGTTAATACTGTTACTTAAGTGCTTGTGTTTGCCTTACGAAGATGGCGACCAATTTTATCGTAATACGAGTGTTATGACATGTACAAATGCTACCATGCGTAGACATAGTCATATGTTTCTTTATTTCATACAGCTTTGTTCATGCATACAACTTGAAAAATATGTTTAGACTCGAATAACGGTGCTTTTACTTCAAAACTTTTCACCTCTGCTGAACTTAATTTCAGGGTTTTGTGTTTCTTATGCGACTATTCAACATTCTATCTCCACATTGCACACGCACCAATCCTTCGACGTGATATGACCAGCAAAATTTTGAATAGTGTTGAAATCATTATTGTAGTTCTGAGTGCCAAACAGCCGTTTGTCTCTCGTGCCATTTGTACGGCATGCAGGTGATTAGGGGTGTGTATTCTATTCAAGTAAGTGAAAGTGCTCTGGTAGGCGTTTGTATTCTTTAGCTTCTTCTCCCATTCGTGAAATGAAAACAAATTATTCTACTTGTTCGACGGCTCGCCTTCTATTTTATACACTGCCAAAGCCTGCCACTCTGCGACACTTCCGCGAACAACACATCACTTTTTTTTCGGTTATGTAGTGATGTGTGCGTAATACAATTAGGGACCACAAAGCAACCTAACGCCATTACTTCAATTTTCGAGGCCCCGAGAGTCCTGAACCGATGAAACGAAGGAAAGCGAAAAAGCCCTGGGCTTCTTTTAAAGGAAGTCAGATACATCGGAGTGAATTTTCGTTACCCCGAAATACACAAGCAATGGAGGAAGTACTAAGACATCGTAAAGCAGAAAACGTTAGAGGCAGCTTTTAGAGTCTATATTTTGTCTAGTTCAATGTAAGCTTTCTATTTTTTTTTTGAGCTACACAGTGAAGACTCTCAAGGAACGTTTTAAACTTTCGCTGACGAGTCTTGGGAGAGAGATGGCTTGTTGGGAAAAGACCAGATAAAGTAAATACGACAAAGTAGCGTACCGATACTAACGTATTTAGGCTTTCCGTGCCCTTCAAGATTATCAGATTGTAGCTTTTGTGAAGGTTACTTTTATAAATAAGAACAAGCATGTGGGCACTGTGAACACTAGCAAACTGCGCGTTTCTAGCTGCCTGGATTAAATAAGACAAAGAGAAGAGCATTGGAACTATAAATAATCATTTCGCTTTGAAACAATGTTTGTAGAACATTAGAAGACCGAAGCTTAGTTGTGTGAATAGCAAACATACCGTCCGTTAAAGGCTGTTTCGCTTTTTAAATTATAAAATAAATTTTTCAGTTTTCTTCAGACCAAAAAAGGTCAACTGAGCTGTAATGCTATATCAACAATTATTCTCTCAACCTTTAAATGAAAATTAACGTAGAGTATAATAAAATTTACATTAATGTTAAGAAACTACCATAGAGAAAGGGGCTGCGAGGTGAGAGGAAATTACGTCAGCCAGTCGTGTCGCACCGTCAAGAGCCGATGCTGTACGAGATGATATTGCATGATGTCATAACGTTTTGTTGTCTTGTTTGAGTGACACTTTCCTATCAATATTTAGCTTTAACTAGCTCAACAAAACAAACAGCTTCAGAGGCATCGAACGAGCGTTCTCTACGCACCACAAAGGCTAAAAACAAGAACAAATGTATTGTGATGGCAACCCTATAAATACTCTGCCGTAGTGGTTATATAATTTGGACAAAATAAAAGGAATTCCGCATACGTGAACGACATGGATTCTGCAACAGCAACAAATGTGTAATGAAACGTGAGAAAAAAAGAAAAGCGACGTAAAATGTACGGAAGCTTCGATTGTGTTTAGTTGTACCAACTCAGCATTGCACTTGTAAAGGTTGTTAGTTTTACCGGCATGAGTGTTATCTTTGTTTACATATTTTTATCACATTTTGCAATAACTTTCAGATGTTTGTATTTCCTCACACCTTTTGTACAACAGAGACAATTATTTAAACGAAAAACAACATCTTAATCTCGCCTTCTTTTCGCATAATATCATTCTGATGACAAGTAGGCTGGTGGCTGTTAATCGAAGCTTCTAGTCACAAACTACTTCATTTAGCGTAGGCAACCACCCTGAGTGGCTACAACGAAGCCTTAGAGAGCATAAAAAAAGAACAGGAACAATACGCAGCCACATATAAACGTAAATGCCGCTAATGGGACTTATTAGTGAATGACTCAGCGGGGATGCAGTGTCATTTTTACCAATCGAGTAAGAATCGGTAGAGCTAGAACCTGTCGAATTGGTGATCTTTAAGACAAGCAAAATCCAGGTTCATCATCACTTACATCACACATTACCTCCTTGTTTTAAAGGATTCATAGGGATTCATAGTTTTCGTTTCGTTTTTGTCTGAACTTCCTAGATAGGCAGCTGTGACAACGCTATCTACTCACATTTTCAGTAAAATATTCGCACTTTATTGAGTTTAAGAAAACTACCGAAAACCAAAGTGTAAGGCTTTCCGTAACAACAGCTCAGGGCAGACAGCTGACCACAAGTGGCGCTTAAAAAATGGTCATTCTAGGCTAAAACCTTCCACTTGGAGGTGACCTCTCAATTTCACGTATAGCATACCAGACAGACCACAGTGCACTACTCACTGACATTCGCCGGTGGTGTGCTTTTCTGCGTTTGCTTCATGTAGGCGCTGTAGAGTGAAGCGGTAAAGCTTCGCTACAGGAGTTAGTGGTGCGAAAATTGTCATTCGCTGCATATATATTTCTGTCCGAGAAAGCATAGCAAAATAAATAGTAAGAAAAATAGCAACACGAAACGCATGCGAATGATTGAATAAAGGAAAGCTGTAGCAATAGTGTTGTGGGACGTTTCATTCGCAGGCATGTCAAATAATGGGAACATAAAGTAAATAAAAAAAGTCACAAGTTTTCTGAAAAAATAACAGAAAACAAAAAAACGTTATATTTTCTTTCATGCCACATTATTATTAGCACACGAAAACGCATGAGAGGCATTTGCTTGTGCTTTGAGTGACCCCCCGCCACCCTTTTTTTTCCGATAATTTTATACAAACTTTTCACATCCACAATTCAGTTTTAGGCCTCTGAAAGTGCTGGCCTAAGCTTTAGAGACGGTGCTTCTCAAGAATGTGGCAAAAAAGAAATATATTAGTAAAATAAAAACGCGAACACAAGCAGCATGAGCGAAACTTTTCAACGCCACTTTGACACTTCATTCTGCAAGATCGTGTTAAGAAACTTATCCGCTCAATCTTACACAGAAAAAAGATAAACGGCATCACACGAAAATAACCTAAAAAATCAGGAAGCGTTGATACGTTTTTTTTTTTACTGGTTCACGGTGACCTTCAATGTGAACATGGAAGCCTGGAGCGTCTCTTAAGAAGCTAGAGTTATAATTTAAGAAAAGTAAACTTGAAAGGTCATCATAGAACCTCCTTCACGACCTTAATCACTGTAAACTTTTTATAGGCGGCCTAGTTCCGGACGTTACTTTTAGATGATGGTCAACGCTCAGGCGGCGGGTCCAGGCAACATATCTAATTCGCGGCTCATTAGCCACGAATTCATTTCTCGAGCCCTCTCTTGTGTTGAACAGAATTTTCTTATGCCCACGCTCCACTATGACCTGTAAGCAAATACAAATACCACACAAACGAAGGTCCAGTGAAGCTGAAGAAATGGCGTGGTATGGAAAAATTTGCATACCTCGTTCGCGGGCTTAAGTGAAGTATAACTGAATACTAAATTCTGCTCCTCGCCGGAAGATAAGCGTTAGCAAGAAATAACAGCACGTAAGGTCGTAAGGGTCGTACGCGCTGGTCACATGTTGTTCGAAGTTTTTTTTTTTTTTTTTGCTTGAGTGACGTCATCTTCGAATTCATAGAAACGAAGGGATGCGCCTGTTTCTGTGTTATGTATGCGTGCAGCAGGCGTCAAAACTTTAGGAACGAGTATATTCGAGAAAAAAAAACAATAACCAAGCATCACGCTACCCTATTCGCTCCAAGTGTTCAGTGCTTGTTGTTACCGCGTTTCAGGACACACCGGGAATCTAAATTGAAGATTCCCTGGTGAAGCAGCGGGAATATTCTGCCTTTTTTTTTGTTTTTCGTGATTCCTAAACATCAGACGCCCGCTGTACGCATATCGCCGAAACTTCTAGTAATAGTGTCTCCAATTACGGGGACAGAAAGCCTACAGCAGCACTATAGCAGTGTGCTCGCAGTCCATGACACGGCTTTTTTTTTTCGATTTCGCGGCTTTTTTTACAGCGTGGAAAAAATAACAGCGCCTGACGTATCGTACAGGAAACAATTTTGTTGATGGTTTCTCAAAGCGCTCTACATCTCAGTGGTCATAATTTGGGTTTACAACCCATTACAAAATATACGTAATTCAAAATATTTCTCAACTAGTATGAGGAAAATTTAAAAAAAATTGCCAAAGTGCCAACAGGCTAGTGCGAGTAGTACGCGTTTGGTTCAATTCGCCACTGAAGTGTCTTTCATTCTTAAATTCTTGGCTGACGTTATGTGGGACACCCTGTACATATACATATATTGTTTCTGTATCTTTAATTTTTTTGGATACAATGTTGTACTTGATGTAATGTACTAGCGGGTATCCGTCATACAATTTTGTTTTTTTGTTTTTTTATTTCTGTGCAAAATAACCTTCTTTAGTTTGGGTCACTAGATATTGTAAATTGCATTTTTATTTTTATCCTCCTACATTCAAACAAAAATTGTATGCTCTGAACAACTTTCTATGTATTTGTCGTTTACTATCTTTAAAAAACCAGTACAGAGGCATTTCGCCAGATACTGCCATACCTTTCGCTTCTTTACCTTTCTTGGTATAATTCAAAAAAAGTAAGGTATCTGAATTTAAAACGATTCACGTAACGACTTCGAATCGACATGGGTTATGATAGAGGGCTATGAATAGTTGGTCAAACCAAGCAAAGGTGTGTGCGGGGTTTTTCATCTGGCAAGTCCGAATCTTACCGCAGAGCTCTCCCCCCTCTCCCTAATTAATTGGCAAGGTCCCTTGTAAGTTCACCAAAAATTACTTTAAGAATAAAGACATCTTCTCTTTCTTCTCGTTAGTTGTATTTGAGGAAGCAGTAAGCAAAATTTGTGGCTTCACGTGCTACTGCCAATTGTCGTCTTGATTTTTTTTTTCTCTTGAGGTCACATGCTCTTCAGGTTTGCTCTACGCCCAATGGGGGGTGGCACATCCTATGACGGCAAGCCAGAATTTGTGACGTCATGAACACATCGCATATTTTGCATTATGGGACGTCATGACGTCGCACAAAGACGGCAGCACGTGATAAAGATTTCTTAACTGCTCGTTTTCGACGCCGCGGTACTGTTGCCTGTCGACGGTCAAATTTCTCGTTCCATGTGGCATATGACTTTCTCACAAAGCTCTGCCCTAGGTCCTGCTTTTTGGGGGGAAAATATAGGAAGCAAAATGATCCTTGAATCCACCTACAAGGGTCCTTGGTCGTCATTATTGTTAAAAAGCATACCTAGCCATGAAAATGCGCATTGGACAAAAAATTATGCAGAAGGTCCCATTGAATAAACGCACAGGACAAAATTGTGGTGCTCTCCTTTGAATGATTAGAGGAGGTGTGGTGACCCTCCCCCTGCCCATCTCATGCGCACGCCTAGCCCCACTTTAGAAAAAAAAAGGTGTGCATGCCTATAAAGTCATGTTTATTAAACAGTTGAATTACTTGGTTAGCATATTAATGCATGAGGTCCCAAAGTTTCAGAGAATCGTACATGACGTCTGCTATGATTACATGAATGGGGCAATTACAAAAACACAGTATAAGTGTACAAATCGAAGTAGAATAGAAAATTTGGCTTGTTACGAATCTGTGGACAATAATGAGTAAACTTCATTAACAACAACTACATTATTGTTACAGGGTTACGATACCAATACATAGCCTGATGATAATACCTCATATTGAAAAAGAATATGAAAATAATCAAGAGGAAGTGCTAAAACAACAACAACCAATTACAAAGTTAGTGAACAGCGCACCATGGCGATAATTGTGACATCATACGTTGAAGGAGCTTACTTGTACTCGAACAAAATTAAGCTACAGCTTGCCGCTGCAAAAGTATAAAGCGAGAGCCATAGATGCCTCACAAAGCGCTCTGCCTTACCACAGGCGTCATCATGAGTGATGCGAAAACCATCATCACGCGATGACAACACTGTGACGTCACTTAACGTGCCGTCGTATAATGACGTTGTCACTTCAGCGACACATTCGTGGCGCTACCAGACAGCTAACTTTAACACCACGAGCAAGCATAAGCCTCAGAGCAGCCCGAAGGTTTGACTCAGCCGGCGTTCCTCGGTCTTTCTCGGGCCCATATCGACCGTTGCTGCGTCTTCCACCAGCCGCACGCCCTGCTCGACTGAAGGCGACGTCGGTGTCCCCGAGCGGCGGTGCGTGGCTCCTCTCGCGTCATTGCTCCAGCCGTTTCGGCTCCTCCTTATCGGCCGGCTCGGATTTGTCCGAGCGACGCAAGACTAATGCCTCCCGGCCGTGTCGCCTCCGCTCGCAGCCTGCTGCACGGAGAGTCGCGCGGAGACGGGAGGCCACGACGAAGTCACGGAGGATAAGAATTAAAGGAGAAACCAATAAAGATGGATAGAAGTACTAGCCGAGATGGACGCGGCTCTCAGTGAAGAAGCTGCGCGTGCAAGACGACGACGAGAGAGAGAGAGGGAGAGGAGAGATAGAACTGCAGATCAGAAGCGTGGCAAACGGGCCAACTAGGCCAACTAGTGTTATCCCTTCGTCTAGGAGGCGATTCTCATTGTTTTTTTTTTTGTGTGTGTCTTGGATATCCCTGCTTCTTTCCTATACGTGGTCTGTGTTTTTTTGTCCTTTCGGCATTATTTTTTTCGAGAAACGTTTTTGTCTCGGTGGAAAATTTAACCAGGAACGTTGATAAGGTGGCTTCGAACACGGTTTCGAAGAAAGTTTTGTTGCGGTGGTACTTCAAAAGCGGCGATTTTATCGAGGGATGGACAAACGACGTTCGATCACTTCCGGTGTTGTTGGAAACTTCTTAGGATATTGTGTGTTTTAACATGGTAACGGCCTGCTTGGGCTTTTGATGCACCTGTATATGTGAAAGTTACGAAAGGTCATGGGTACTTTTTTTTTTCGCCGAAGGGCAGAACGAACATTGTACGACTCGATTCCAAGCACATGATTAGTGTTAAGCTCTAGTCTTACGGCTGATATTCCTAAAAAGGAGAAATATAGCTTGAGCCACCATCGTAAGACTGGGTCGGTTAATAAGTGAACTACGAGTCAAATTATTTCATAGGAAACCAATGCCGTATTTTCAGCCGGCTTCACAAATTCCACCATAAAACGGTGCTCGGCAAAATACCCTAGACATATTTGTGTTTTTTATAGATTTGCCGAAATCATCAGGAAATACTACATGGTAATATGACGAGATACAGAAGGAGAACGCGTAGGTAGAAGTTATATAATCCGAACATGTAACGCGGGCTAGACTATAGTTTAACTTCGCTCGTGATTCGCTCGTGAAAATAGCTGGTAAACTTGCAGTGGTAAAGGACATCCTTTTGCTTACTGTACCCATTCTGTAGTTACGAAAAATCCCGAATACAGAACCCGCCAAAAAAGCTGTATAACCTGAACATGTCACGCGAGATATGCGAGGCTTAAGCTGAAAGCCTCTTATGTCACTTGCGAAGGTGGCCTTGAGCATAAAGCCAGCGTGAGAGAAGTGAAGCAAAAAAAAAAAAAAAACGTTGGCTTAGCTTGCACTGAAAGCGCATTGCTAAAAAGAGAGCGTAGCTGATGGGCACTTCCTGGCTTTTGCTGCATTGCTAAGTGTTGCAACTGTTTCGCTGTCTTTCTCTATTTCTTTCTTCTCCACTCTTCTGTTTGTTTCTTGTGTATGTCTTTTTACCTCTCGTAATTTCTGTTCCTTTCTTTCTCTGCTTTCTATTCTTTTCTCTTCCTTGCTCGTTCTATTTTCCTTCCCGTTTCATCTCTCTTTATATCGCTTCTTTATTCTGTTTCTCCTTATTCTCTCTAACTTTGACTCGTCCTCTTTCTTTGATCCTTCCCCCTTTTTTTTCTATTTCCCCATTTCTCACTATTTTATCTTTCATTTTCTTTCCATGCTATGCTTTACCCACTTCCTCCTTTCCCACCTTCTCACCAACACATATATATCTTCTCACGCTCACTTCTCTTTCCTGTCCCCTAGCTACTCTATGGTATACAAGGCTGAAGGTAAACATATTTGACAGAAATCTGTCTGGATGGGTACAGGGGTGTGCTACAAGGCTATACAACAAACTAACAAGGCTATGCCGTGCTATGCGAGACGTGCTTTGATTACCGAGTGGTTAGGTCACTCGCCTTTAGATCATGTACATAGTTCGAGTTCCGTCTCGTGGGGACCCAATCGCAAAACCCAGTGTCATGCCGGATTTTGGGACCACTATCACGCTGGACACTGGGACGCTGGAGCGGAATTTTACTAGGAGGCACTGGGTACACAGCGAAAAACGGATTTACATCGTTAAAACGGGAGGGGCCTATTCGCCATAAATATATATACTACAAAAAGTGACGGATGGACGGACAGAGCAAGCTCTATCATCATTCAGTTCGTGGATATGGCGTTTTTTTTTTCTTGTAATGCCGTTCCTCGTTCTTGCTACTGGTCAACATGTACACGTTTTATAATGACTTGTTCCATACATTTGCATACACGATTGAATAGTGAGCGGTGTTCTCGCACAAGCGATGATATAGGAGTATACATTGGGCATGCCAGTGTACAAATGAGAAGTTATATAAATACGTACAACTAAAATAAGTCCCAAGAAAATGCCTATGCAGTCCACTGAATTAGTGTATATATCAATGTGTTAGTTCACTAAAGCATACCAAGTTACCAACTGGAAATAGCATGTTCTTACGTACGAGTCAAAGAAATACCGGGTGGCTGGTCGCTTTCGGCGACAGCCTGCGTTGCTGAAAGCGTGACGTATCGATGGTCATCGCTCCTTGTGCGGGCACCGCAAACAAAAAAAAGTGGTTGATTTAGGTTGACGAGTGTCTAAACTATTCTGTACAGTAATTATTACACTTTAGAATTAAATGTACTTAAATCAAGAAGCGCAGGTAACATGTACGCCGACACGGCCGGCACGAAGGCCTCGCTGGAATGCCGCACTGGGTAAGACCGCTCTCGAAGCAGCTGATTTGCAATGGCTGAAGTTTGTGCATTTGAGTTTTAGGACATTTGTAACAATTACTTCAACGGTACCTGAAGTAAGTAGAAGGACAAGCATTGCCAGACATGCATTTCCGGCGTGGCGATATCGAACGACCGCTGTTTTTGTCGCCTACGCTGAGAAAGCTTGTGAAGTGATCGAGAGAGTTCATTTGTGTCTCGTCAACATTGCGGTGTAAACGATTTGCTGTTTCTGTTAGGAATGGCACCTAGCTCCAGGTTTAAAAAAAACTGAAACATGTAATCATTACAACAACACATCACTGATGGGAAATTGTTACACGCGGGGGCTTGCAAAAAACATGCTTAATTGCTGCAACGCACGTGCACCGCAATAATTAACGCTGTGAGTGATCAGTGCGAGAATAATAAAAATAAAGGTTGACAGAGAGCGAATATTCAGTGTTGATGATGATGATGATGAGCCTTCAGCTTTGCTGGCACTCGCCCACAAAGGGGGATCGGCCAAGAACCGGGTGGCAGGATCATCATGTGGGTTAGTTACGAGTCAGGGATTCAGGTAGTCTCGTAGCCGTAAATATTATTAACAATAGACTAACAAGGTAATCTTTTTGTTGCCTTTATGTACGGACACACAGCAGAGTAAACCTCCCTGTGGCTATAACTTAATGTAACCCCTCCGAAGGAAAATATTACTTCCACGTTCATTTTTAAATCTAGCTTCTCAATTGGTTCGACCAGGTATCTTTTTCTTTGATAAGAATATCGTTGACAAGATAACAAGAAATGATCTATTGATTCCGAGTCCTTGCAAAAAAGACATAACGGAGATGCTGTGAGTCCAGCTTTATGTAGGTAATAGCTCAGGTGCGGACTTCTGCATCATAATCTGGTGATTGTAATTTCTAACTGCCGAGATACACACCACTGTTTGTTCCAGCAAATTCTTAGATGTACGAAGTCTCTGACTTTATCCAATGATAATTGTTCTATTTCCTTGTGCAAACAAGCATTTCTATATATGAGTGCTGTTACATAGGAGAATTCAGGGAAAATAGGTAAGAGTGGTTAGAAAGTTATTAACACAACTTTCTCCTCATGCATTCCAAACGAGAACATTACAAATGAGTGATTTCGCATATCACACATCTTCATGTCTTGTTCTCTATCTCTGCCAAGCGACAAATTGTGAGGCATGCTCGAGACCTGTTAGGGTAGTATCTATGCGTACCATCGAATCATGCGCTTTATAATCAACGATACCAAAACATACCGCTGCACGCACTACATAAACGCGCACGCGTCACTGGCAGAAACAGTGCATGCTCCAGTATGCACCAGCGCACTCCAGAGAAAATTCCAGCATTTACAGCACTTCCAGGGGTGCACTAGCGTCACAAAGGTGAAGCCAGCGCTCCTACCACTGCGACGCAGCTATTTCCCAGAGCACCCACCAAGGTGTCAGTAAAATCCCCGCGTGTACCAGTTTTTCCAGCCTGTACCAGTGTCAAAAGAATGTACTGGTATCACGCTGATGCTGATGCTGACGACCTCAGATGGATGGCGCTCACCCACAGAGGGGGATGGGCCAAGAACCAGGCGGCAGGATGCTTAAACGAAACAAAAATGAAATTAAAGCCAATCTGAAAAATTAGTTTAAAGATAATACTGCCAATAAACAAAAATGTCTGCTGACGCTGCTGACGCTTGTTTTTACAATAGAAAATATTTTTGAGCAAGAATTTTTTTTCCCCTTTACATTGTTTTTTTCGGCCCGTGTTTTTGTCGCTTTTTTTCTTTGTCGCTCTCTGTACTTGTTTTCACCCATGAGGCCACGTCTCAGCGGAGTACAGGAAATTATTCGAATTCTGCAGCACACACCCTTTCATGATGATGATCATTTTCAAGAATGGTCACACATATTTACGCCAACCTAGAACAACCTCTTGTTAGAATGTGTTGGGAAGCCGCATTAACTGTGAAAATTAAGCAAGTGTCCGCATATGCGAAGGCTATGGGTGGGGTCACGGTCGGCTGCAGGTTTTATTTTTGTAGCTACCCATTCCAGAATTAATACAGTTCAGTTATATACTACGAATAATGCTCCATATGAATTAAGTGGGTACTGTATTGCCTGGCTCGATATCACGGTCATAGTCTCTAGTTCTTTTATTGAGGCCGTAAAGTCAATATAGCAATACATGTTTTATCGTAGTGGTGCTTAATCGCTTTTCCAGCTATTACTATTGGCATCGAATAGGTAATTGAAAAATTTAGCGTCAGTTTGAGAGCACTTGAGAGTAAGTGAAGCAAAAAAAAAAGAAAAGTCGAGTTTACTGTCGGAAAGACACTCCAGGGACTATGAAGGCCGTTTACACGCAATACTAAATTGTCTTGAGCCGTAATTCTCTTTTTTATTCAGACCATATAGTTCAGGTTGCCTGGTCAACAACAAATAAGAAAAAGCAAGAAAGCAGCACGTTCAATGTTAGAATGCCACCACGGCTTTTATGCATCAGCGATAGCCGCGCCTTCGGCCTTCCGACCTTCTGCCGCCAACCTCGACGCGAACCTTGTAGTTGTCATCGCCAATGATGGCCACGTTTCCCGAAGACGTGCGCCTCACTCTGTACCGCCCTTCGTCGTCATCGCCACTTTCGCTGTGGTCGCTCAAGTCTTCGTCATGCCTACCATGGCCACGGCGACCACGGCGGCCACCGCCTTCGAAGTCTCTGCTACTGCGCGACCTGCCACCGTTACCGCCGTTGCCGTACGTGAGGCGCTCTTCGAACTCTTCGTAGATTCGCCTTCCAGGCGAACCGGGGTCATCCTCTTCGATTCGCTCCCTCATGATGCACTCCTCCCGAATAAGCCGATCCCGGACGTGATCATTGTGATGGTCGCGACTCGAACTCGTCCTGCCGGCGGGGACATGCGGGCTGCCACCGCCTTTCGGTGCTAGCCCGAACTGCTCGAGGCAGTGACAGGTGAACTGGAAGTGCGCGTTTGAGCCGGGCTCAACGGCCACTGCATTCATGAAAGCGGGTCCCGTGCAGTGACCAGTGCCGCTGGTCGAAGTACCAGCTTTTGCAGGGGCGGCAGCCTGTGCGGGGGTGGCTGCGGCTGCGGGGGTGGCTGCGGCTGCGGGGGTGGCTGCGGCTGTGGCTGCGGCTGCAGTGGTGGCTGCGGCTGTGGCGGCAGCGGGAGCCTTAAGTGCCGCTGTCTGTTCCGGATCCATGACTTGCTCGGCACCACATTTGCCGCAGCTGATCCTGGAGATGTGGAGTTTAGGTTGAACGCTTGAGATGCCTCATCAAACGCAAAAATTTAGTGATGCAAAACATTGTCGAACTATGACCCGATAGATTGCCAAAAATGTCAAACCACCCCGGAAACATGATGTTGCCACTGTGAAGTCCCACAATTGTGGCGGAACGTGATGACGTCATTGGATGATGTCATTTAGTCAAAGTTGGACAGATCACAGAAGCCATACAGAAACCGTCAGGCTGCGCGCAATACGCAGCACAATCACAGCGAAAGCTGCATGGAAAAGCTGCCTTTCAGAACTTTAGTAAACGTTCTTTGGGTAACTGTTACAAAGACACTTGAAGGGTACCCACTACGCCGTAGATCATAATTTTTGTGTCGTAGGGAGCTCTTCACTAGGCCATTCTTTGTCATTCTTCGGGAAAGCATGGAACCTGCTACATACTTGCAAAGAATGTTGCGCAGTTTTTTGATGCCGGGGCTGACGAAGATGAAGAATTATGCCTAAAGCTTTTGTGGTGGGGTTAGAGCATTCGATGGTCCACTCGTTCCACAGTTGCCATTGTGTGACGCCCACTTACCTTCGCTGTTCTAAAAACGCTCTATTACTCATATTACCGTGATTCCTCCCATGACATAAAAGCTTACCTGAGGACAATTTGGAATGGTGTTTCTTCAAGCACCGGAAACTATTGACAACGTTTTCCTGCACTGTTGCGGAGGAGTACCCTTTTGGGACGTATTACAAAGGACAAATAAAAAAGAGTTTCCGTTAGACCCTCACGGAATCAGGTATTTAGCAATAGAAAATGGTGATAGATTACCCTTTGATTTAATAGTGATGACTGCTTTGTACAGTGTATGGCGCTCTCGAATGGCTGGATTTCACTGTGACCCTGACAAGAAGCCAGCAAGAGAGTATTTAAAAGAAATTATCTCAAGGTATCTCGAGGTAGTAGGAACAAATGACTGTGTTCCTTCCTGGTTAGAGAGTGTAGAAGCCTTACTCACTATGAAGAAACTTTAGGATGTGATGCACTAAAGCAGCACTTGACGGCCATAGTAATTTATCTGTCACAATTATTGTGTTTTGTAATATTACCCCCCCCCCCCCCCCCTTTGTGAAGTTTAACCAGAAATAAAGAACAAAATCCGGGGTGGCTCTGTGGTAGAACACTGGGACGGCATGCAGGAGACCCGGGTTTGAATGCCGTAAGTCATTGTTATCTATGCGTAGTATTTAGAGCGACGCTTCTTTTAGTCTAACCGTGTCCTGCGTCAAGCGTAATCGGCAGTATCAGACAGATAGATGGACGGAAAGGCGGGCAGACATATGACCGCTTTGCCCCACTCATCATCATTCACTTTGTCGGTATGCAATGCTTTTTTTTTTCTTGTTTTGTGCGATAGGGGCTATGGACGCCAGCGGCGGCGGTGGACAACTAAGGCACACGCGACCGCAGTTGCGATTTCATAACAGCTTTCGCTGTAAACCAAGCTAGCTGCAGAATGCCCGCTTACGATGCCTTCGACGTTACTGGCAGTGCAAAAGAAGGCATCAGGAAAATGGTGGGGAAGGCTCAATACATCGATCAACTGAAAAGTAAAGTATTGTTTGGACGAATGCATGAGAAATCCTGTGAGATTTTAGAGCACCCTGATGGTCCGAAATCGTTTTTCAACAAACTGGTCAGCAACGTGCACAAAAACAATAAAAAACTAGACAACCCTCAAGCTTCACATTTAGGAGTTAACGCTATCGCGATATACTGTTCCTAGTGCGTACTTCAAACTCTTTGTACATGGAACCTTTTTAAAGTTACTATGCAAGGAAATAAGCGCAGTAGCGTGTGTGCCTTTTGTAGTGGGTGACGAACTTTAAACGACGAAGCCAATATGATAAATTACACATTCTGAAGCCCTCTGGTAATAGACGCTTGTAAGACGCAATATTAGTGTAATATTTCATTTTGCATTGTGAAGCATGTGTAAAAGACTCGTGTGTGTAAAGCATGAAAGCTAATTTCACTGAATTTCCAAGCAGACGAGGTTCTTTTCACTGTATTAACAAGCAGACACGTCGCCGTGTGGTAGAACATCCGCTTGCCACGCAACTGACTTGGGTTAGATCCCCACTTGGATCAAAACGATGCTGGTTTGGTCTTACCCTGACCCAGGGATTTTTTATAATTTATTTTATTTGCATCATTCTCAATTTTGTGGTTACGCATAAGATGTCAATTTTCCGCTCTCAACCAACGACGCCTTCGCCGGAATTTCCGCTAAAGGAGGTTTTTAACGCTATCGCGTTAAAACACATTTTATTTTCTTTGCAGTAAACAACGAAATATGAACATGCAAGGAAACGAGAACTTCGCTACGTGTCCTTACTGTTATCCTTGTCGTTCATCCTTTGCTGTAGCTTAATCTTAGTAATCATGCACCGCCGAACCCAGCATCAAGCTAAGGGTGCATATAAGACTCAACTACATCCCCAAATGTAAATAGACTATTCACTTGCACCAGATATAAGACGATGTAATGTCATTCAGTGAATTTATTCGGAATAAAACTCCGAGTAATTTACTACAGGAGAGTATGTGCCTATAGTTTTACGGGTTGAAACTTGTGCGGTCATCGAAAATGACAACGCTATTGTAAAAAAAAAAAAAAAAAACTGGGCAATAGAGGACTCCCTACTTCACTGCTGGCTTCTTGGAAACTACAAAAGAAAAAACGCGAAGTGCCTCATTACCACTCTAAGTCACCATGCGTGGACACTCTTAACCAAACGCAATTTCTTGTTTTCTCCGAGTAGTTTTATCATCTTCTGAAGACACCGTGTTTAGGGAGGTCATCAATCAAGCCTTTCTTGCGTCTTCGTCTGCTAGAGTAATAGTAAAAGTAGGTCTTAAAAGGCACTGCGTTAGGTTAACTCAACCATTAATCTTGCATTAAAAGTGGCACCCACTTCACCCATGACAACCGAGAACTGAAGTCTGCTTTTACTGCTGACGAGGTTATGTCCCTTGGGGCTAATTTTGCTGCTTTAAGTTCTCTCTTGCGCGAAAGTAAGTTCTCCATAAGTGGGCAGCGCGAAACTTTCACGCCTGAAACTTTCCTCGCTTCTTTTGCATCACGCATTGTCAAGCCTTAGTTGGTGCTATACCCGAGTTTTATTCCGAGTATGCCCTGCTTTGTCGCACGGACACATATTGCCTTCGTCAAGCTTTCTCTGTGATACGCGTTAAAGGAATAGTGCTATAATTTAATTTCATGATTTCTCTTTGTTGGTCTACAGAATTACCAAAGTCTAACGTTATAGGCTCACTATTGGAAGGCAACAAGGCGTAGGCGCGCGTTAGAAAAAGGGTTAGCCGTAGTTGAAAAAAAAAGTGTTTTCAAGTACATGATAAGTAGATGCCTATTGCTGCTGTTTTGCTGAAAGAAGTGGTACGCTGAGGTCCAACAAATTATTCAAAACGCATCGAACTAGATATAATTATGGAACGAAGTTTGTGATTGAATACTACTGCTACTGGAGATATGGTGGCACAAGAAACCATTTACTCATATCGATGGTAAGCGAAAATGAGTTATAGAACGCCTTATATACACAGTACTCAAGCTAAACTGAGTTGCAAATTGCAACGTATATGCTGTAAGTACAACAACGAACATCGATATATAGCCTGTCGTGGTGGTCTAGTGGCTAAGTCACTCGGCAGCTGACCCGTAGACCACGGGATCGAATCTCGGGTGCGGTGGTCACATTTTCAACGGAGGCGAATATGCTTGAGGCAGTGTTTAAATTTAGGTGCCGAATAAATAACCCCAGGTAATCAAAATTTCTGGAATCCTTCATTAAGGCGTCTCATAATCAAATGGTGGTTTTGGAACGTTAAACAAGAACAACTATATTGTTGAGATTGATGCAATGTGTACTTCTACACAGCTAATTTTTTATACTATGGAATGGTCGTATTATGCACATGTGCACTGAAAATGTGCGCAGCAAGTTATGGTGCATAAACTAAAGAATGTCATCAAGTGCTTGGCACTGTCGCATATGATTACAATATGCGAATTTGTAAACACTTAGTGTCTTCGCAATCATGAGGCCGCTCTTTAGCTATATACGTTGGTCGTTGCGATTACCGGTGACGAAGCGCATAGTTACGTGAGGCGCAATAAATTTTCGTACTATCTGCAGCTGCGCATTTCTGTTGCACATTCATCCCCACGTACGAAAAACCCGCATAAGAACTTCATACTAAAACTGTTATATGTATGCACCAGTAAAAAAAAAATGGGCATGATAGGGAGCTGATCAAAAACGCAGTAGCACAGGACGGGCACAACTACGTTCTACTCTGTGTCTTTTTTTCTTTTTCGTCGGTGTGTTTTTACCAGTATGCATGTTTCGAACGGCCTGAAACTAAAGTTTTGATATACCATGTGAATGCTCAGTCATGTATTGCTAATTATATCTCACGCAAATGCTTATGCACTCCCACATAAACGCATCCTCCCAGACCGGCTACTCCTCACGCCCTTACCCTTTCGTTTACTGCCTAGCTGGGAGGGGCAGGGGAGCGATGGCGTACGGGGCATCTGCGTGCATGAGTGCTAGTTACAAAAGTTAACGGAGGTTTAACGGCACGAAATTAGCTTGGGCTATCCTGCACCAGTATCAAAGTGTTAAGTACTCAATAGTTAAGCTTACACAGTTTCAGTTATGTAGTAATTTTTAAGGTTCAACATCCGAAAACCACATTATGATTATTCAGGGCGCCGTTGTGAAGGGCTCCGGAAATTTTGACACCTGCAGTTGTTCAAACTGAGCCCAAATATAAATACACGGGTTTGTTGTCAATGGCTAATGTGGCCGCTGCTACCGGGATTCGACTCCATTACCTTCGCTTCAGCAGGAAAGCTCCGTAATCTCTTTAGACCGTCATGACGGGTCTTACCATTTTGACAACAAAACCAAACTCTATTTGTGCCTGAATTAGCAAATACCTGAGCTCATTCACCAACCACGTTTGCTACAAATTTCAGGCTTGGTATGCTCGAAACACTCACTTGATGAAAGACAATTGCTGCTTGATCTTGTCTGGCAGTGGTGGTGCCTGCGGGGTAATGGGACACGTTTTAGTCATGATCAGCGACTGCGCCTTGAACGGGCACGGCTGCTGAATGGACATGTTGGACGCGCCCGTCTGAACGTAAGCCTTCGTCGAGAGGCGCCGCGCCTCCTCCTTCAGCTCGGCCATGCAGTCGACGCAGGGAACAACGGGTTCAACCTTCTCCGGTTCAGGTTCAGGTTCAGGTGGTGCATCGTTACAATGGCACTGCTCGACCAAACGTGCGACGGCTGGACGCACCTGGGACGATGCAATCAGAGCTCCTTGATCGCCTACAGCGGCATGCTGACACGGTCCCAAAAGTTTGTTTTTATACGGAATTACGCGTGATCGGCTGCGTGTACAGGTTAGATTGAAATGTGTCTGATCTCTGAAAGCAAGAAAAAAAAACTCCCAAGCATTTCCCCGAGGGTGAACATGGTTAAGTGCGAATACACGGGGTGATGCTATCAGGGGTATTTATTAATTCGCACTATTATATTTATTAATCACACTATGGTGCCTTTATGGTGTAATGGTTCCTGGGAATCGCAATTTGATCACACGGGGGAGTTTACGTTAACTCACTGGCGAATGCCAACGGATTTTAACTTTACTCCCCCTCACGACCCGCTCTCGACGGGAGACGGAGAGAGAAGGCGGGCGCGCGAGAGAGAGGGGTGCGCGCGCAGCTGCAGCGAGCGAGGAGAGCGGAGGAGCGAGCGAAGGGGGAGGGGGTATAAGGCGCGTTACTGACACCGATATCAGCGTCGCGTCCGTGGCTTTTTCGGTAGAGCGTCGCGCTGCGGCCCGCCAAGTCCTCCTTCGTTTAAAGATAGAGAGAAGACTGCGGACGCCGCCGACGGCGGTGGATGGTTTGGGGTCGCTTATAAAGTGTATTCACACTTAAAAGCGAAGACATATTTCACTCTCAGAGGGCGCCTGTATTCTTCGTGTGATGAGATTTTGGCTGTCGGATATCGACAGCGTCCGTGCTCGGCAAGATCAACGAGCTCTGGTCACAATGCGAAAAGTAGCGTTCCCTACGTGAAGGATGTTACCGCGAAGATAGGCGTGATATCAAGAATTGTCTTAGGAGTAGAGAGGAGAGATAGAAAGTGCGGTGTGCTGACGTAATAGGAAGTGGAGAGATATTGGCAAGCCCGCCACATTTCGGGAAAAAAATAAAGGGCGCATTGCAACATCGTTGGTTGATGCACGACTTTGCATGCACCAGGAAAATTTAACTTGGAATGTTTAAAGAGTCAAGCCTGACCGCCAAGAGCATTGAGGGCATGAATAAACGACAAGCGCATATATTTCACAACGTTTTGGTATACGAGATAAAATTTTGTAGTGCAACAGCGACAGAATATATGCTGCAGGACAACTTGAGACCATTGTTTCAAACTTGAAGATTGACGATAGTGCACATCTTGCGATATTATATAGAGCAGTTAGCAATGTCGATTGGGTTTGTTAAAACTCAGATAAATCAAGTACGGTTCTACACTTCAAGCGAATTTCCCCGTAACTTATCACGTTAAACGCTGGCAACTGCATGTTTAAATCAGTTTTCACATTTTTGTACACCACTGAGCAACTTAGGTGGTAGTTAGGAATAGTTGGCGTACAATTATTATTGATAGGGATGCAGTGCTAAACAGACGATGTGGACAGGAGGGGACAAGCGACAGCAGTTTGTCCGCTTCTGTTGACGTCGTCCGTCTAATGCTTCCACCTACCGCTTCCCCCCACTTCTACAGTGATGCAGAACGATACGTACATTTTGTTCTCTAGTTAATCATTAGTCAAAACTACGCCACACCCACCCCCCACACCGACATTATTTTCAAGTTAGTCGATGTATACTGTGAAACAATGCACTGGTGACCAAAAGTCTTCGACATGATTATCAGGGACTGCGCCAGATATTACCTGAACTTTCATAAGAGAGACGACGCCAGATATTACCTGAACTCTATTTAATAAGAGAGACAACGCCGGATATTACCTGAACTTTATTGCAAGTAATCCATTCGCTTTTAACCCCAGAAGGAGGCACTACTGACAGGACACACCGATAACCACCCTGGCGTTCCGCAAATCACCAAAAGCAGTAAGAGCCTGTGTGCGAAAAGAGCAGTCGGACATACATATCTCCTTCCTTCTTACAAGTTACGACCTACGAATCCATCTTAGTGAAAATTCCTAAATTTCCGAAAAAACTTACGCAATGCCTAATATATAGTTCAGCTGAAGTCCGGCGTTGCGTGTCTTTTTTTCACTTTCCACGTCTCTGTACACCAGTACAGCATCTCACGGTGTTATCCACAACCATTTAGTCTAGCCGTCAAGTGTTAGCCAACGCTCTGTATTCTCAACAAGAATGTTAGTGTACGGTACCTTCGCGACGAGGTCAATGGCCGCATCCCGCGGTATCTTGAGCGTCTCGCAGCCCGCCGAAGTGCCGTCCTTTTGCTCAACTCCCGGAAAGTGGAAGATGACGTACTCCTTGTCCACGACGTCTGCGGCTGCGTCCTTCTTCTCACCGTCCTTTTTCTCGACCTCCTTGGACGCGTCTTTTGTCGCATCCTTGGCTGCATCGTCGGGTTTCTTGGCAGGATCCGCCATCACTGAGCCCTGCCTGTCGCGACCTTCGACGTGGCGAGCGTCGGCTTCAGCGACAAACTAGGGAGTCGGTCTCAACGCTGGCCTACCTCCTTGTCGCAATCTTCTGGACGGGGATACAACACAAGGCCGAGACGAATTTTGGTGCCGTCATCAATTTCGTAAGAAGCTTCCCCGGGCTGAGGCAACGATAGCCCGGTGCAGCTAGCCTGATGGAAACATCGATGACGTCACAGGTTTTCGTCGTCTTCGTTGTTTCACCTCGTGCATCATGCGAGCTTCCTTGCCGGTCCCTTAGATCTGGCTCCTACCCACTATGGGGTAAAGATAATTGTAAGTCGTGGCCTGAGGTACGGCGGTAAATTTACTGTCCAAACGCGGGAACCGCTAGCGTCAATGAAAGGATTGATCTTCAAGATCTGAGTAAAATTCAGAATACTGTTACATATCAGTCAGGCAGTAGCTATTATATATAAGTGAGGGGCTGATGAAGTTAAAATGATTTTAAGTAGATATGGCGATTAGTAGTTATAATATTCTTGACGTCACGCCACCCATAGCTGGGGCCGAGTGAGGAAGCGATCGAACGGCATGCTCAAGTTCTCCCATATTTAGTTCGATGAAGTCATCCTCGTATAAAGGTTATGAAATTTTATTTTGCATCTTTGAGGTGAATTGTTTTTCCATGCCTGTTGCAAGTTGATGATGATTTGTGGGGCTTAACGTCCCAAAACCACGATATGATTATGAGAGACGCCGTAGTGGAGGGCTCCGGAAATTTAGACAATCTAGCGTTATTTAACGTGCACACAAAGAACACACGGGCCTAAAACATTTCCACCTTCATCAGAAATGCAGTCGCTGCAGCTGGGATTCAATCCCGCGACCTGCGGGTCAGCAGCCGAGTACCTTAGCCACTAGACCACCACGGTGGGGCAAGCCTAGTGCAAGTTAAGCTAATAAATACGCCGATTCTTTTACTGCGCGTTTAGTAGCAGCAGTGACGGCGCGACTGTCACTGTGTTGTAGCCTCCAATAGCCACGTTGCGGCTTGGGATTTCATTTGATAATGTGCTTAGAAAAAAAAAAGGACGTCCATAGGAGACACAGTTAGCTCTTGCACAATAAAATAAAATGATCATCCTCTGCGGAGCCCTGCTCTTGACGACCAAACCTGGGTGACCCAGCACGCCCGCGAGGCGGCGTCGGGGCAAGCCCTTGACGTCCCCTCATGGAAGGCCTAGGATCGGCCACCTAAACCTGCTGGTTTCTTATAAAAAAAAAAAGTTTATTCCTACTCCTCCTCATCTGCGGTGCCTCCGCATGCATCTTCTCTGGACCCCAATGAAATTTCCATAATCATCATAATCATCATTATCATTGCAATCGACAACTAAGCTGGCGAAGAGGAACTTATCAATACCTCGATGTGATTATTAAAGAGGTGACAGAAAGTAAAATATAAAAATACCTATAAGTTAACATCATTGGAGTCAAGTGCCAAGGAAATTTAATAATAAAGACTTCTTAACAATAAACATCATATTTTTAATTGTGTTATGCTGCCTTGCAGTGTAAATACAGCCAATGCTACGTACTGTATTCAGCTTCTTTGTTGCAAAGCAAGCAGTTGTTGAAAAAAGTAATTTTAAAATGTTTTTCTTTCGCTTAGAAGTAGAACGACGTTTCAAATCTTCCGATAAAAATTATTCAGATCCTCAAAATAAAATAATATCTGGCGTACATTTCCACCTGCTGTTTTGCGTTACACTATGTATCCTATTGATATCATAGTAAGCATGGTCGATCCCCCACGCCCCCTCCCCCCCCCCAATCCAGAATCCAGAAAACATTTTTGCCTACGCTACAGTGAAAATCATTAAACATGAGTGAAATGTCCTTGAAAGTAAAAGAATGCGTTGCTGGGCTGGTTGGTTGATAATCTTTAAACTTGGAAGCGCAAAATCGACGAGGACAGGAAGGAACACAGATAAACAAGACAAAGTGCCATTCTTTAGAATATTTGTCCTTTAGAATACTTGGCGAGGTGTTTGCACACATGTTTCAATAAGAAATACCGGAAATAGTCGTTGCATCACTGCTGTCTTTCGTATATATATGCGTCAAGGTGCGCGAAGACCTTCTTTTCTTATATGGAGAAACAAAGGCATATCTCAGGCAATTCACCCTTTGTTCTTTTTTTCTTTTCTCTCAAGATAAAACTTTGAAAATCCTGATTTAAAACACATTGTACTATATTTTCTTGGCCATTTTGGCTTGTCCGGCTCCATGTTGTCTACGTAAGTCAAGTCCATTCGCTCACATTTTAGTTTATTAACTTTTTTTAGAGGATCTTTGTTGTCGCACTTGATAGCTGACGTGCATTTTTTGCAGCTCTCTTTCACTTGTAACGCTGTCTCTACAGCTAACTGTCCCCATAAATAAAATTTTCCAAGCCCTCAACAGTGCTTTCCATGGACATCTAATTTTCTGCCAAAAAGCAATAGAAATTTCTCCGCTAATTGTAACACACCGAAACACATAACATGATGGTGGACAGGCAGAATGAAGGCGCCTTTAGGTAGTTGGTAGTAGTGCCTTCTCGAAGTAATCTAAAAAACGCGAAAGAGCGACAGAACTTACTGGGGGAGGGGGGGGAAGGGCTTTACTGTGTTTTTTTACAGACGTTCTGACAGCCATACAACTTGTATATTCTTGTTTTGATTATTTCGTGAGTAAATTGCACGTCAGGTAAATGTGGTGGAGTAGACAAAAATAGACATTGACGCGAGCACTCGAGTGTGAAATAGCAATATATTGCCACCTAGAGTTGTGAGCCGGCAAGCCCTAGCGAGCCGAAAAGGGCAAGGAGAACGAAGAAGAAGTGTGGTTAGCGCCTCGTTTCGAAGATACACGCTCGTGTCTTTCTGCCCCGCTGTTCCTGTCCCTTCTCTACGGCTCTTGGTACGTGACAAACTGGTGGAGGTGCTGGGTAATCTATGCACCGTACCCCTCCACATACCAGGAACACAAGCGTCGTACCGGTGGTCACTCCTGTGCACCGCGCCAGCAGAAGGATCCGAGGGCAATCCCCTGAGTTTGGACTGCTCGCAAACAACATGGCAGCTCCGACCAGCCATGCCGACACCAACCCAACCGGTACGAACGGCACAACGCCGCTCCATTGCACATTACTCACACCGCGAACGCCAAATCCTTTTCATGGCACTGCACTTGAGGATGTGGAAGATTGGCTTGTCCATTACGAGTTCGTTGCCGTGCACAACCAGTGGGACGATGCAGACAAGCTGCGGCACGTCTATTTCAGTCTTTTGTATGGCGCACGTGTCTGGTACGAGAACCGGGCAGGTATTCTTACATCATGGGAAGACTTCAAACGCCGACTTCTTGCGACATATGCAAGCCCTGACCGTCGGGAGAGAGCTGAGCGCGATCTGCAGTCCCGCATACAACTACCAAATGAAGGGGTTGCGATGTATGTCGAGGAAATGACGCGCCTCTTCCACCGAGCTGACCCCGGCATGCCAGAAGAAAAGAAGGTACGGTACCTCATGCGCGGGGTGAAAGAGCAACTTTTCGGTGGGCTTGTACGCAGTCCACCCAAGACTGTGTCAGAATTTCTCACGGAAGCTGTCACCATCGAAAGCACCCTTAGGCACCGGGCCCCGTCATACGAGCGGCACGTCAATGCTTCAACTACGGACTACTTTGGAGCTTTCGGTGGCCAAATGGATTTTTTCCGAGAGCTCATACGTTCAGTCATCCGCGAAGAACTCCAGAAGCTGTCAGTGCCCTCGCAGCCCCCTACCTCTTCGTTCTCCAGCGTTGTCCGAGATGAAGTCCAGCATGCTTTAAGAGAACCATCTTGCATGCGGGATTATCAACCACCCGGTGACTTCCCCCGCTTGTCGTATGCTCAAGCTTTGCAGCAACCTGTAACACCCGCAATCCCGCATCCCACCGTGGCTCCAGCTATGCTGCAGACGGTCCAAGCGGCGCCATATTACAGCGCACCTCGCCCGATCCCGCGAAAATCAGACGTCTGGCGTGCGCCTGATCGACGTCCTCTCTGCTTCCACTGTGGCGAAGCTGGGCATCTTTACCGACACTGTTCTTACCGGCAACTTGGACTACGCGGATTTTCGACGAACTCACCACCACCCAGGTTCGGTCAGCGGCCCCCTGATATTGAAGAGTATGTGGCTCAACAGCGCGGAACTTCGTCATCCTTTCACCAGTCACGCTCCCCGTCGCCGCGGCGATTTTCTCCTAATCGCCGCACCTATTCGAGCGTGGCGCAGGGTCGGTCCCCCAGTCCGCGCCGGGAAAACTAACCACAGCGACCTTCGGGGGCGAGGCCGCTCATACTGGACAAGCTCAAGGCCTCCTACCGACGCTTCCGCAAACTGAAGATTCCCCGACGACGACGACACCAGCTGATTCCGAAAAGGTTTCATTAGATATTCCAGTGCTGCTCGACGGTCGCAAAGTCACTGCTTTAGTTGACACGGGTGCGGATTTTTCTATAATAAGTGAAAAACAGGCTGCTCTTCTAAAGAAAGTGACGATGCCTTGGAACCTCAAGCCAATTCGTACTGCTGGCGGGCACATCGTCATGCCACTCGGCGTTTGCACAGCACGAATACAGATTCGTGGTTCAACCTTTGTTATCAGCTTGAGCGTTCTCCGTCAGTGTTCTCGAGACCTGATCATTGGCATGGACTTCCTGAGGGAGCACGGTGCTATCATCGACATTCGACAACGCCTCGTCACGTTCTCAACAAAAAGCGCCACACCAGAGCATAATCCCGACCACGATCGAGTATGTCTGCGGGTAATTGACGATGCTGTGACGATACCACCGCGCTCAAGTGTTATGGTTCAAGTGGCTGGTAACAAATCAGCACACGGTGAAATGGTGGCGGAGAGCAATCGATCCCTGCTCTTTTCCCAAAGTGTCTGCGTAGCACGAAGCCTAGTAGACCTTCACGATGGCCATTGCGAGGTACTTGTTACGAACTTCAGCTACGAGCGCCGACACCTTTTCCCTGGTACTGTCATCGCCTATGCCTACCCAGTAACTAATGTGACTGAGTGTTTTGCTTCCGAGGCAACCGATAATACCGAAGCACCTCTCCGGGGCGTCGACATAAATGCAGCGCTTTCTGACGAAAACAAACGAAGGCTTAACGACCTGTTGATAGAATTCCACGCCTGTTTTGCACGTTCATCGAGAATCCGCCAAACATCGATTACCAAACACCGTATTATCACCTACGGCGACGCGCACCCTATACGGCAACAGCCTTACCGCGTTTCACCAACCGAACGACGCGCGATTCAGAAGCAAGTGAAGGAAATGCTTCAAGACGGTGTAATACAGCCATCAAGTAGCCCTTGGTCATCGCCAGTGGTCCTTGTAAAGAAGAAGGATGGTACACTTCGCTTTTGTGTCGATTATAGGAAGCTGAATAACGTCACAAAGAAAGACGTGTACCCGTTGCCTCGAGTGGACGATTCTCTTGACAGGCTGAGGCGAGCAAAGTACTTTTCCTCAATCGACCTCAAAAGTGGTTATTGGCAAATTGAAGTCGATGAACGTGACCGCGAAAAAACGGCTTTTGTAACTCCTGACGGCCTGTATGAGTTCCGAGTGCTCCCATTCGGCCTCTGTTCCGCTCCGGCCACATTCCAACGAATGATGGATACCGTTCTCGCTGACCTCAAGTGGAAAAGTTGCCTCGTCTATCTAGATGATGTCGTTGTCTTTTCAAAAACGTTTGACGAGCACCTTCATCGCCTTCGGAGTGTTTTTGAAGCCATACGATCCGCTGACCTTACCCTCAAGCCAGAGAAGTGCCATTTCGGCTACAATGAACTGAAGTTCCTCGGTCACGTTGTGAGCGCTGCAGGCGTTCGGCCCGATCCCGAGAAGACTGCCGCTGTGGCCTCTTTTCCAGCTCCGACAGACAAAAAAAGTCTTCGGCGATTTCTGGGGCTCTGCGCCTACTATCGCCGTTTTATTGAAAACTTCTCTAAGGTTGCGGAGCCTCTCATCAGACTTACGCGTGACGACACCCCATTTCAGTGGACTGACGAACAAGCGACTGCCTTTGCGGAACTGCAACATCGATTGTGTTCCCCTCCTTTACTCGGTCATTTCGATGAGGACGCTGACACAGAGGTGCGCACTGACGCAAGCAACATTGGTCTCGGAGCTATCCTGCTGCAAACACAAGATGGGATTGAACGTGTGATTGCCTACGCGAGCCGCACTCTATCACGTGCCGAAACCAACTATTCAACGTCAGAGAAGGAATGTCTCGCGGTAATATGGGCGATTACAAAGTTCAGGCCCTATCTATATGGGCGCCCATTCAAAGTTGTGAGTGATCACCACGCTTTATGTTGGTTGGCTAACCTCCGAGACCCCTCTGGGCGATTAGCACGATGGAGTCTGCGACTTCAGGAGTTCGATATCACCATTGTATACAAGTCGGGTAGAAAGCATGAAGACGCCGACACGCTATCACGAGCACCTCTGGAGTCCGACAATACAGCTGTAGAAGACGACAGCACCTTCCTGGGGACTCTCAGTGGGGCGGACCTCCTCAGTAAGCAACGAGCGGACCCCGAGTTAAGACCCATCATCGATCATTTAGAAGGCAGCACCGCGTCTGTTCCTCGTCCCCTTTCCCGTACGTTGCCGTCATTTTGCTTACGACACGACATATTATACAAGAAAAACACTGGTGTTGGCAGCAGATCTTATCTTCTAGTCGTCCCTCATGACCTTCGTGATGACATCCTATTAGCCTGCCACGATGAGCCGACATCCGGCCACCTGGGATACTCACGGACACTCTACCGGGTTCGAAAGCTATATTTCTGGCCAAAACTCGCAGCTTGTGTCAAACGCTACGTGAAAGGATGCCGCGAATGTCAGCGTCGCAAGTCACCACCTGTGAAGCCTGCAGGCCTCTTACAACCCATCGATCCACCGCGTACGCCGTTTGACCAAGTTGGGATGGACCTTCTGGGACAGTTTCATATGTCTCACTCCGGAAACAAGTGGATCATCGTCGCAACTGATTACTTGACGCGTTATGCTGAAACGAAGCCATTGCCACGCGGTACAGCATCTGAAGTCGCCCAGTTTTTCATGCACCACATTGTGCTTCGTCATGGTGCCCCGTCATTCATCATCACTGACCGAGGGACAGCGTTTACGGCAAAACTGTTGGACGACATCTTCAAGCTCAGTTACACGAACCACCGCAAGACAACCGCATACCACCCCCAGAGTAACGGCTTAACAGAAAGGCTGAACAAAACGCTGGCGGACATGATTTCTATGTACGTGGATGTGCAGCATAAAACGTGGGACGAAATCCTGCCATACGTAACGTTTGCGTACAACACCGCAACCCAGGAAACGACAAGGTTCGCACCCTTCCGCCTCGTTTACGGTAGAGACGTGCAAACCATGCTAGACGCTATGATTCCTTGTGACATCGACCAGCACGAGCTACTAGCTCCCGATGTCGACGATTACATTCAGCGTGCAGAGGAAGCACGTCAATTAGCTCGCGTGCACATAAGATCGCAGCAATGTGAAGACGCCCGAAGGTACAATATCCACCACCGACAAGTCTCCTACCAACCTGGCGACCAAGTGTGGGTTTGGACTCCTGTTAGACGGCGAGGTCTGAGCGAAAAACTCCTGAGCAAGTACTTCGGACCCTACAAAGTATTACGGCGGTTGAACGAGGTCAACTATGAAGTTATTCCAGACGGAGGCTCGGCAACGACACAGCGCCACTCACCACGAACAGACATTGTGCATGTCGTCCGCCTAAAACCTTATATTACGCGGTGATACTCGTCTTATTATGCCCAGGCAGCAAACATTTTCGTTTTTTTTTACATTGCCCGTTGGGTCTCGAACGAACTGTGAACTCTGTTAATGTTTTTTTTTTCTCTTATGACCAACCTCAGACAATTTTTTTTTTGCACCTGCATATGCCCTGTGCGCTATAGCTACCGTTTCTCTTTTTTTTTCCCTTACCGACCCTGCTGTCCCCTTGTGTATGAGCATCGGGTCGATGCTCTAATGGGAGGGGGAATAATGCCACCTAGAGTTGTGAGCCGGCAAGCCCTAGCGAGCCGAAAAGGGCAAGGAGAACGAAGAAGAAGTGTGGTTAGCGCCTCGTTTCGAAGATACACGCTCGTGTCTTTCTGCCCCGCTGTTCCTGTCCCTTCTCTACGGCTCTTGGTACGTGACAATATATAAGATAAAATTGCAGCAGTGAGTGTTGGTCGTTCCAAAAACGAATGTCTGTGAACATTCGGGTCTCCAAAAGGGCTGTCTTCTGGGACCCTGTGTAGAAACGTTTGGCGCTTTTGAACACTACTGTTCAATATGTCATTTTCGAGCAACTAAATCAGAATGACAGAAAATCTTACCTGGGGGCAGATTTGCAGTTCCACCGCGTCCTTTTCTCTTTGGTTTTCTTTCAGACAGAATTTCATTTTCTCGTCCATCTTAGAGAGCTGTGTCCCAGGAGGCAAACTTGTTGATTTGTTCTTTTTACTTTACATCCACACTCGAATATCTATTAGATTTCACTTCCAGAGCAGGCCAAGATGTCAACGCTTGTCGTTTATGGTTGCCACAAAATTACCTGATACACGCATAGGAAACAAAAGAAAGTAAACTGTCGTTCATTCAGATTTCACTATAATGCTGAAACAGCATTAAATGGTATACACACAAGCATAAAAAGCACGCTTTCAGACAAGTGCGTTCGCACTTAGTTTGTCTGTGCAGTTTCCCGCACTGTACTCTTAGCATGGAAATTAGCCAACAAGTCACTCCATGTTTTGTTACATACTGCATGGGGCTGCCTTAAAATATTGATTTATATGTGGGGTTTAACATCCCAAAACCACCATATGATTATGAGAGACGCCGTCGTGGAGGGCTCCGGAAATTTTGACCACCTGGTGTTCTTTAAAGTGCACCAAAATCTGAGCGAACGGGTCTACAGCATTTCCGCCTCCATCGAAAATGCAGCCGCTGCAGCCGGGATCCGAACCCGCGACCTGCGGGTCCACAGCCGAGTATCTTAGCCACTCGACCACCACGGCGAGGCTTCCGCTTTAAAACAGTACAGGTGCACTTTCGTTAAACACTTTTTGGAAGATTGACGTCTCTGTTTCCGTCTAAATTCCACTCGCCAATTATCGAAACGGTGATAAAGTATGCACATAACCTTTTCAATTACCGTTGCTTTAATTGGTGCGTTTGAAGCGGAACTAGCCAACTCCATCGAATTAGTTTTTTTATGAAGTCACTGGCACAAAATTAAAATATCGAATAATCTTAAATTTAGTATACGTTGGTTGTCGGCTACAACAAAGACCGCTTCTATGGTTGGTTGTCGATTGCTTATCAGTAAAGTGGCGCAAGATGGCCTGGAAGACGGGCTGTGAGTCCCGCGCGGCGAGGACAGCCAAAATAGACAATAGAGAGCGACCACGAACGTTCACATAAAGCGGAGCGTCTCGGCGCCCGCATGGGAGCCTTGTTCACAAAGATTAATCTGTACATGAACAGTGCGGTTATGTATGCTTTACTCCTGATATCGACTAGATTATCAGCTATTCCCGTTTGTTATATGATCCAATCTGCACGCTGTCTTCCCATTTCTTGGATTTACACCTATAACGTTTTGTTCAATGACTACTATCATAATTTATTACTATTACTATTTATTTGAGAATAAATTTGAGCAACTCATAATAATTACGTTATTGTGAAATATAGCATAACAGAGAATGTGCGTGAAGACAACAGCAGCAAAGTATTACAACAGGCAAAATATTCCTTGTAACCAGCAGAAAAAAGTATGGCGCCGCTTTACCTAAACTGAAGTCATAAGCGCCGATGGAGGCGTAAATGTTGTAGGCCCATGTGCTCAGATTTTAGTGCACGTTAAAGAACCCCAGGTGGTCGAAACTTCCGGAGCCCTCCACTACGGCGTCTCTCATAATCATATGGTGGTTTTGGGACGTTAAACACCACATATCAATCAAATCAAGTCATAAGCGCGTTTGAAACATCTTGACCGTCAAATTTTAATCTTTTCTTATATTATCTCACAGCACTCCACGCTACTATCAAAATTTGAAAGCCTTGTCTTTCAAGTGATGTCGACGACTGTTTCACGGATAAGCGATGCATGAACCTTCACAACCGCTGAGCTGTCCTGATAATCTTTCACTCTGCCACCTGTCAATGTACTATAGGCGACCCATTCTTACAGCACTTCACGGCGCATCTTGCCTTCTTGTCAACACATCCTTTCTTTTTTATCAAAGTTTGTCACGCAATTCCACGGGGCCTCACCAAGGTGGGAAAAACAAAAACTAATTCCGCAGTCTTGAAATAGGAGAACACGGATGATGTTTCGTCTGAATGTAGAAAAAAAGAGAAAAAGGAGTCATTAGTGAATGCCACTCGGCACGGCGTAGGACCCGGTAAAGGCTGAGCGCGGTTTCAAACGCCACTTCAATTAGCGCGTTATGAATGTAATGCAGGAAAAGCAAGAAACTTGAGCAAACAAAACAGAAAGGGTTTTACAGGCCACTAAACTTTGCAGCCATGCTCCCGAGGGCATGATTCTTGTAGTCCTCACAGTAAAACGTTTTCATTTATTATTCGAAGAGTACAACTGCTAATGGATGATGGGGTGTCCTTTTTTTTTAATTTTGCTTTTATGCTTTTACATACAATTCAGTACCCTCACGAAGAGAAAAAGCAATAGATCCCCGGTTTTACGCGAAAGCCATTAGTGTCAAGAAAGCATCAACAAAGCACACCTCTGAAAGTTTTTTTTTTCAGCACCAGAGATTTCGTAACGAAAATTACTCGCCTCCACAGGAATAGCCCAGAGCAATATTTCTATTTTAAAAGAACGACACAATAACAACATACAGAACAGGAAGCTTGGGGAGGAAACGCACACCGGCTGTGGGACCGTAAACGAAAAAATAAAAACGAACTGAGAGTGATGACATTTCATGGTGCGAAGAGTTGTCGGCTAACTTACTTTTAGATCCGCGCGCCGTCGAGGCACACCCTTCGTTGTAGTTAAAATGCAATTTTATGCGCAGATTTCCCGAAGCTCTCTTAAAGGGGGAACCGCGAATATATTCGCGTGTTTGCGCAACTGCTCACGCAAAGGGTAACGAGCGGCACCATATTTACGCTTATTTCCAGTGCTACTGGCGAAACCTGCTCGCACTTCGTTCATGCGTGCGAAGCCAATAAATCCTGTGCTTTACAGTCAGGTTGACTTGCGCATCCATCCCTTGGTGCCCCATATCGTTAACAAAGAACGATTGCGTGGATATAAAATCATCTCGTCCTTTTCGAAGTCTGACGTATATTTTTCGGTGTTTAGTTGTTATACCCTCAAAGTGTGGACATTACGGCGTGAAGTGATCACGAAGAGACCTCATGCATGGACTATTCTTCTTATTATTAGACAATTTAAAAAAAAATGTATGTTGTAAGTGGTTGGGGCTTTACGTCCCAAAAACGCGATGCGATCTTGTAAGATCATAGTGGAGGGCTCCAGAAACCTTGAGCATCTGGTGTCATTTAAAGGGTGGTTAAAGTGAAGTACGGAGGCCTTTTGTATATATTTGACCTTTATCGAAATGCAGCCGCCACGGCCCAGATTCGATCCCGCGACCTACGTTTAGCAGCCAAGCGCCATACAAGCACGAGACCACGTATTTAAAGGGGCCCTGCAACACTTTTTGAGCATGGTCAGAAAAGCGCTGCCGATCGGCAGTAGAGGCTTCCGAGAGCAAGTGAGCCAAATATTATAGCGCCAGCACGCAGCCTGACACTCACAATAAATTCTCAAATTCAGCTGAAAAGTGTTTGATGTCCTCACGAAAAATCACCGAAGAAGATCAAAGATCACTCGTCACCACCCTTCTATCAGCTATTGGCTGATTTGAACATGGCGCGCCCGGTTGTTACAGGGATCACTGCGGGGGGCCATGACTTGTCCTGGCATGCCCACGCGATCGCACCGAAAAAAAAAAACGCGTATTCGGGGGGGGGGGGGTGAAGACAAAATTTTTCAAGGTCACGAGGCGCACGTGACGTATTTGCTTTCCCCGTGCCGTTTTCCTTGCTTAGCTTCGAGCGTTTTTGTCGGGACGAGAGGAGAGAGAGGACTATTGCAGCGTGCGACTAATCTTTGCAGCTTCACTCGTACTAAACGGATTCTAAAAACATTTGTGGCACTGAATTCGTGATGCATTAAGCTCTTTTAGTGAATCCATACCATGTATAGCTACATGATAAAGGTGTTGTAGGGTGCCTTTAAATCAAGGCAGAAATATAAAAGCTTTGTACGCAGGCAAAAGGGGAAAGAAGTCGGCAATTTTCAGTCAGTTACATTTCAAATCATAATTATAAACACTTAATCACAAACATTTAGTGAATACTGTTATTACATTATTACCTGAAAATTAAATGAGCTGATACGAGAAAACAAGCACCTGATGTGTGCTGTAATTAGTGGTGGTGTAAAACAGTTAATTATAGACATTGAGTAAAGTAAACTTAATTTTCAGGTGTCTAAAATAAGGACGCGCTCCTGCCCAGAGCGGTCGCCATCAAGTTCACTCAAGACACGTGAAGGAAAGAGAGAGGGAAAGAGGTTGATGAAAGAATGAGAAGTAAAAAAAAAGACGCTAATTTCTGCCTCCCTTCACGGGGGCACGGCTCAACGCCTTTAAAGCCAATGCGCCTACAAACTGCGCCAAGTGATGTAGGTTGTGCTATACAGTGACAAGAATATGAGTCAGTGCATACCAGCCACTTTAAATGCGCTTCGTGTTCTCTGCCAGGTCTCATGCTTCAGCGACTTCGAGTCTTGCACACAGCGAAGTAACTCGAGCTGATCCGCCCGCGAAAGCGCCAATCCGTGGCATCGCAGAGTGTGACGTAGGGTTAGTTGGTGCATAGCCTAATAAAATGATGGTGGCGCAACTTACTCAAGCAAAGAAAAAAGAGGAGACAGGATAGAGCGCCTATCCTGTCTCTTTTTTTCACTTGCTGTTGCGCCACCATCATTTTATAAAACATCGCATTGGAACTTGCTTGGGCGATTTGGTAGGTATTCACTCTTACCTGAAACAATTAATTGCATTGAAGGCGCGATATGACGCTATCTAGTAATCACTCTCCACTGTTTCGAGATCTTGCTGGAGCAGCTCGTTGAGCTTGTCATGTATACGCATTACGTGAGGCACTATGGAGAAGCTTTTACGTGCGTACGTGACCCGCGATAGGCTACAGTACGCATTACGCATACGCATTTCAATCCTGTAGCATCATGTATTCACATAGTAAAACCTATAGAGAAATAAGAAGAAATAAGGCAGAGTTGTTCAATGCATTCAAAGACCACTGTGATGGCCCCGCCGCGGTGGTCTAGTGGCTAAGGTGCTCGGCTGCTGACCCGCAGGTCGCGGGATTGAATCCCGGCTGCGGCGGCTGGATTTGGAGGCGGAAATGTTGTAGGCCCGTGTGCTCAGATTTGGGTGCACGTTAAAGAACCCCAGGTGGTCGAAATTTCCGGAGCCCCCCACTACGGCGTCTCTCATAATCATATGGTGGTTTTGGGACGTTAAATCCCACATATCAATCAAATCAGACCACTGTGATGGCTCAACACGTGATCAAAGCGTTAAAGTGTGTGGTAGGGTTTAGCACTCCAACGGAGCTCTGTTTTTGAACCTGCTCCGCGAGTTGGCCGGTCTGTGCCGCCCAGCTGCACTCCGATTAAAAGCTACCGGGCGCCGTACGGCAGAGTCACGGCAAATCTCATTTCTGGCGTGATCTCGGCGCACGAAGTCACGTGTCGGGCCGATACCGGTGGCTTCGAAATAGGTGGGCTTGCCAAGGCTAGCCGGATGCTGCAAAACACCATGTTTTCTTTTTCTCTTGTCTATGTTAAAACATTTTATGCTTTTCTTTGTGTTGCCGTTGCAAGGACTTGAAGGGACCATGACATGGTCACCCCACTATTCGCGGTTATCAAAGAAAAAGAGAAGTAACGAATCTATACTGCTAATGCATATATGAAAGATGGTCTGCCAAAGAATGTTTCAGTGCATCATAAGCTTCAAAAGTCATCTGTCACACACCTCCGCCACCTCGAGGGACCACCATTTTGCATGGCGTGCGTAACGCGATGGGCTGCACGGAGTGGAGACATCGTCTCCTATAAAATGTTGAGCCGTTACACATCATTAAACTTGAATGACAACCTGAGCAAGCTCGAGATCACTTGATCTCCACGCACTGTTGAGATCCCAACAAAGTAACTTAGAGGAATATAGACGCTCGCACAGCAAGAAGCTTGTTACGTAACGCTAGAGTGTATGAAACAGGGGGACTGCCCACAACGGCCGCAGCGCCGATGCACTGGAAGTAAAGCCAAACGAGGGTAATGCCGCATATGGCGCGGCGATCGGTAGGTTGCAGTGTGTCGCCGTTTAGAAGCTGCGTGCAGCTCTACCAAATTTGTGTGGAGACTTAGAACAGGCTTTTCATCTAAAATTATGAAGACCTCCATTCAGAATTTTCTGGTGAAATAAATTTTTATTGCCACTATGATAATGACGAAAAAATAATCTTTGTTGATTGATTGATTGATTGATTGATTGATTGATTGAATAAAGGCGCAGGTATGAGTTGAAGCTGCAGACGATGCATTTTTACTTTCGGTGTCAGTTGTTACAGAGGCATGTTTTTTTTTATTGTCTAAAACAAACATCACTTGCTGCGCATTGTCGCAAAAATAACGCGAAATGCGAAGTCAAAGCGAAAAATTTGACAATGAAAAATATTGATGGCATCCCGGAACAAGATTAGATAAAACGCAAAAAAACAAATTGGGCCTGCGATGTATTTGTCGAAGAATCTCGGCCTGCGTGTGTTCCGTACGCTGCTTTTAGTCATCGGCCGCTTGCTCGCAGCAAACGAGAAAAAAATAGTCAACTTTCTCAATGCCACGTTGTGGCGCTGCCAATATCTATAGTCACTAATTCTTGTCTATTCCTGAGCATTTCACACTTGTTTTTGTAGTAGTATATAGAGACAGAAGCTAGTTAAAAACACAAAGGAAAACTTATAGAGCTATAACAAGTGACACTGAAAATAAATACACACTATCTACAGCTGTGATTCGAACCCAGGTATTTTAAGTGGAAAGCGAGCATTCTACCCTTCACTGCTTTGGTGGGGCCACGCGCAACTCTTAAGTGGCAACACATTGCAGGCTTCCGATCGCCGCACCACAAATGGCTTGACCCTGTTTGTGCTTCACCGTCTCTACGTTGGTGCTGTGACCATTTGGACCACTTCCCTGTTATAGTGCACTATAACTTCATATGTATATACACAGGAAGCAAAAAATTATTAAGAAGAACGCCACCATGTTGGGCTGCGTGCGGGAGTACAAAGGTTGAATTGAAAGCCCCGAGAGACCATATTTGAAGGGTCACACAAATTTGCGCAGCTAGGGAAGAACTGTGCCGGTACCCAGGTAGCCGTTCTTGAACAGGTCTGTGGTCATGACTCACCAGTGCGCCAGTGTTGGTCAGCTCTAAGCCATTCGCGTGTTTATATCAGTGTTGCATTATAAATCGATGCGTGATTAAAGACTTTACAATATTACCGGCTTGCTCGTGAATACACAAGAATTATTTGGCATAACAGAAGTTATATTCTAGGATTGTGTGTTACGGCTCTTTAAAAAAAAGCAAACAAGAAATACCCGCCTAGGTCGTCAGCGTTCTTTGCAACAGCTTCTGTCGTCACTCTACGTTCCTTTTGGCTATTATAGAGTTCATCATTTCTATCATTGATTTCCATTTTTGTTTCGTGTCGTTTTCACCTCCTTTGAAGTCGATGTCTGGAGTCATCTAAAAGCTCAATATATTAAAAAAAAGCGTATTTGGTAGACAGCTTTAAGCACCGCATTTGAAGTGTCGCGTCTAAACGAATTCTCGGTGCACCCAGAATACGACAAGAGATTACCAGCTGTCGCGCCACGTTGAGAGGAAGCGGATACACATGAGCAGTGACGCAATAAAAAAAAAACAGGTGGGTATATCAAAGCGAAGATAGCTTTGCGCTGCTTCGCGTGAAATCCGTGCTCTTCTGAGCATAGCGGAGCAGGCTTCAACAACTCTTCATCCCTCACAGCCTACAATTTTTCTCTATAACAATAATCGAATTAAAGACACAAGTGTTCGCTTATGGAAAGTAGGAAAATCCTATTCTTACACCTTTTCATACTCTTTATACATCTAGGCACTTATCAAAAACTGAAAAAGAGATCTTATGTGACACCACGTATAAATAGTTGCATTTTTGATGTTTATACATATACGCATGACATGTGAATTCGTTTGTCATTGTTTCGAATTTCATAAAACGGTCAACACTAGCGACAATAATTTTTACGCCTGTGTAGACATAGCGGCAAGATTTCTGGGAAGAGTTTGCCTTCGACCACGTGTAGACTGAATGCGCTCCGCCAAGTGGCTCGTGATTTTGTGTACCTCTCTTCCCTCTTTTCTTCTGTCTCCCCTCCCAGTTGATCCCTCTCTCCCAGGGCAAGGTAGCAAGCTAGACGTGCTTGTGGTTAACACCTCCGTATTTTCTTGCGCCTCTCTCTTTGTCCTCACTTTCATTAAAAACACCCCGTTAAAAGCACAGCTTTCCCAAGTATAGTATTTAACGAGGGCTGCACTGACGAGCCTTTACCAGGTAAACGATGTGCGTGCGAGTACTCCCTTTTGGCTTTACAACCCAAATTTGACGTGTATCAAAACCACGTCAATTGGCTAGAAAATATTAAGCCCACGTTTGGGTAGTCTCTAATTTATCTGGACGCACCTAATTCATTCTCTTATTTTCATTATGACTTTATTTACTTTACGCACATTGTTACTCTTTATAACAATAGCGCTTGTAGCTTCTGTGGGTTTTGTGTGTATATGCCAAGTACAGCCTTATACTACATAAATTATGTGTCGAAATCTCCCTGCTTTTGGGACATGGCGATTGAGCTCCAAAACACCAAAAGAGTCTGCGTGCGCTCGGTAAAGCACGCTTGTATTGCCTGCTTGAAGTATTGTACCAGTATGAAAAAAAGATACAAGAAATTATCTCTCCGTGCAGCTTGCTATAACGTAGGCAGCCTCTAGAAATGTCCTTTAAATAAAGATCTATACATTTTTTGACAAGAAAATAAATCGTTGTAACGTGCTAGTAAAGGGTCTGGGCTAATACGAGTTGACTGGCGCCGTAATAATGGTTGTTCACTGGTCAACGTTCGTGAAAAGCTACTTTGCTGCACACCACGATGAAAAAGGTGAGCCTTCATTATTCGGGCATGTATTACTATCAAGCAAGCTTATTGCCGAGCCAATCAGGCGACAAAATTGAAGACGCAGTAGGCATATAGAAGCCCGGTGTGTTTGTCGAACGATCGATATTGAGTCAGTGCCAAATACCAATGAACGCAGAAGTATCGATAAGCTTTAGTGATTGATGCTCTCCCAAGCCCAATTACGATTATCGTCATCGTAACGTTAGTAAATCATGTAATCTCGCTTCAAGTATAAAACCTTACCTTAACTGGAAGTGACTTGATGCCAATAATGTCGATCTGGAAAGACTCAATAAGGCGAATAAGTTAAAGATGCGAACTGCATTTATATTGTCACGTGGTCATGCTGTTTAAGAATGCAGTGACGGTGCGTCCAAAAAGAAAAACTTCATTTGGCCAAACTTGTGGCCGGGAAAACAACGACTCAAATTTTAGCACGCAATGTGCGCTGCACTCTGATATCGAAAAACAGTGCGTCGGCCATCGATAAACTGATGTGCGCCAAGGCGCGTCGGCATTTGCACACGTTGCAGTGAGCATTCGGGAATTATTACTGGTGACCGAGTTTGTTCGAGAACGAGCTCCCCTTTTTGGGTTTTCATTCTCAAGTCTAACAAACAATCCGAATATAATCTGGAATCAGACATCGCAGCACGGTTAGCGTAAGGCATTTTCTACCCATGCCAGTGACGGCACGTGTAGGCCGGTGACGCGAAACGCAGAAAGGGGCGCACGTGTGCGACAGTATATAACCTAAATTGGCATTATTATATTGAAATATGGTTATGTCAAAAGAATTCAGGGTATTAATTACAGGACTGGACACATATTATAGACATGACATAAATCCATACGGCTGGCGCATTGAATGCTCGTTTTTTTTTTTATTCCAGCAAAAAAAATGTCTTCACTTAGGTTTCAATTCACCGCACGACGACATTTCAACTCAAGCGAGACATTTTATTGATGCACTCATATTTACATAGTTTGACGAAACTCTATGACTTAAGCCGCCCATGCTTTTGTGAAAGATGCTACGGCAAGGAGCATAGTTGAAGGTAGCTGTGACTATGCAGATTTTCGACATTTGGAATGAATACGAGTTGACTACTCTTATTTGGAGCCACGTAATATTGTTCATTTAGACAAGGCTCATTCAAGAAGCAGTTACAACTAGAAAGGATACTATGACTATACCATTTATGTGCGCGACCTTATAGCTATTGGTTGGAAGCACTGCACCGTACTGGCAGAAAAAGATGCAGCAACCAAGTTGGACTCTTTTGACGCGGCCTACTTGCCGAAGGAACAATTCGAAAGTAGGAACAGGACTGACACAGACACTGCCTGTCTGGAGCAAGCCTGAAGGCTCGTAATTTACATGCTGCATTGAGTCCTCTTTTTCTTGGTTTCGAATGAAGGCAAGAGTGAACAAGAATCAACTATCGAAAACTAACAATCGCTGGACGCAAACGTGCACCGTTTGGTTCGATTCCTCCCCCTTTTCTTCTGTGAACAAACTCGGCCATCATTCAAGGTGTACAAGTTAGAAAACAGACTCGATTCGATCGAACACGCCGAAGTTGTACAACGCGTTTTTTCTACGATGACAAAAAAAGGAAGTACGAGGAAAGGCGGGATAGGGTAGTGGTTGTTTTTGGCATTGTTCGAAGAGGAGAGGCAACGTCTGTGCTGGATTCGTTCGGGCAGTTGCAGCAGCCTTTCAAGTGAAAACCTTGGCAACTTCACTTAGCCTCTGTTCTCTCTAGAGTCGCCTTCGGGCAGAGCTGGAGCCGAGGACACTAAGGAAAATGGCGCGAGAAAAATCAGTCAGACGTGTTGATTTACACAAAAGCTATATAGACGAGAACGTTTCGCCTCGTTTGGTTTCTTGCTCTACTTGCAATTTTTCGTAATTTATGGCACCTTGCTTGCGCTTCCTTCACGCCGCAGAAGCGAGGAAAAGAATCTGTGGAGAACTATATTTTCGAGTCAATATTGCGAGAAAAGACGTCGTGTCCGCGAGACGCCAATCTCTACAATTTCGTTGTAGTTATTCTTCCACGAAATGTCATATAACACTTGCGAAGAACCGGCCATGTCAGAGGTACACTGTGTGCCACCATTACTTTTGTGTAATTCATGCTCCTGGAATTTCTACTTCTGTGATTCACACTCTAATGTACACTGAAGTAAAGTCTGAGATGGGGCTAGTTGGTAATCCATTATTAAACTTCTTATCACGAAAACTTCAGACAACTTACACAAGAGATGAGGACCTGTGTTAGTTGTCGGATGTTTTTTCGCTGAGAACTCTGATGTACTCCTGTAATTCATACTCAGATATTGTGATTGGCTGGTTTTTCTATAAAGCGGATCACGTAGTATAGTGCTCAAAAATCAGTGAATGATATGCCGGTGGGTGGAAAGAAGAAATTTCAAAACTTGAACGGCATATTTTTACTCCTTACTTGCTCCCTCAGTACAAACACTCCTTGTTCTTTCAAGCTGGTTTCAAGTGATTTCGTGAACGTACAAAAACTGAAACCGACCTTCTGCTCACAGTCACAGATAGTCTAATACCGCAACCATTCGCGCAAGTATTATGAGAAAAAATCTAGAAGATTTGTGTAACAAGAAAATGGACTGGCGTCTTCCGTGGACAGAGTCAAAAGTAGTGATGCGAAAATTAACGTAGCGTAAGGACATTCCGAGTTGAAATTATTGTGACGTCACATTCTGCCAACATTTGTGGCGTCACAGTGGCGCCACATGACGTAACATCACATGACGTAACGCCATAGGACGACATCACGTGCCTTCGTAGCTTGGTGAAATGTGAGCCGTGAAAAATCAAGTTTCGTGGCAGAAGGCTATCGAAGGGTGGGCTATCCGGATCAATACACCAATAAAAAAAAAGAACGCGATGGCTTTCGTCCTTTTGTCGTCTTGCGTAAACGCATAGGAGACCTTGTCAGTTTTTACAGCGCATTAGACACCAACGAAATTTAAAAAATGAAGGCTGCTGTTTGTTAATTACCAAGATTTATTCGGAGTTTTCTATTCATACAACACGCAATAAACGCCAAGACTCGTATGTCCTGGCGTTGCTTTACTTTACACAGCGACAAGAAAAACACTGAAAGACAGTCGGGTGCCACTCTCCGCATTCCCACATTAGATAGACAACAATTGGCAGTCCGACAAGCCCGCTAAACGACCCAAAATCTGGTCTATCTGTCCCTACGAGAGAGCGGCTCACTTTAGGATAGGACGTAAAGTTGTTCCTTCCATCCATTCATTTTGAACACTTCTCATTTCTGAAGTGTGAAACGATACGTATACAGAATAAAATGAGGTACGTACCTTTATTTCTAAATTTATCAAAATAGAAGAAGTAAAACACGCTCATTTCAAATTTAAAACACTCACCTTAATGATCAACTTTGATGGGCAGTGCAGGCAGAAAAAAAACATTAAGGCATGCAAACTAACTTGCAGGTGCGAATCATATTTTAATTGAGACAGGTGTATTTCTAAAGGCAACAGGTATGTTTGTCAGCGGCAGTGAATGACAAAGTTCAATGATGAGCCTTCAATTTCGAAAAGTGTATAGGTAGGGCAACTGGTAAATTACGGGGGAAATCGTGCATGATTCAGGGGAGGTTATCTCAATGAAATTGGGCTTAGTTTAAGCATGGAATGACGTCAAAGGCGCTACCTAATACGTGCGTCCACCATTTTGTGAAACTCCAAATTGTTTTAGACACATGGTTCTTTCTGCTGTTTCAGTAATAAAGAACGAAGATCCTTTATATAAATCCTATATTTTTCACCAACGCGATGAGGGAGGGTGGGAGATAGAGCTGACAAGCAGCTCGACTATCTCCGGCCCACGTCATAAACACTTCGGAGCGTTTACAACAAAGTGTGCTGCAAACAATGAAGGAACAAGAAAATAACTGTACGGTGATACAGTAATATGCAGGCCACAATAATTAACAATGTGAATAAACGGGGTAAATAAACAGCAAAAATTTACATGAGGAAGAAAGACAATTATCAGAGATAATACAATGCATTTGCTCTAGAATGATAAAGTGCGCGCTCTCTCTCCCTCACACACACACACACACACACACACACACACACACACACACACACACACACACACACACACACAAATGAATACTCGAAACTAGAGAATCTAGTGTGATATTTCAATGGCTGAAAAAAGAAAAAAAGCAAAAAACCATTACTGTAATAAATAAATGTTCTATTACGATTTCAAATATATATCACTGTGGTATTGCTTTCGTGCCGATGCATACTGGCATTAAAGTTACGAAGAGAAAACATAAATTAACAAGCAACCCACCTATGTAACACCGAAGGCACAGCATACTGCTGAAACAAAACTTCACAGCAGCGGCGACCTGGTAAAAACAGTCTCCGCCCCATCATGCATGCGACAGCGTTGTGCCGCACTTCCACTCAACTAAAGTTGAATTACGACATTGTGGCCGCGTGACAGATGCGTAATATGGGCGGTTTTACGAAACTACTGAGAACGTAAAGATTGCGACCTCACCAGAGGACAGTTCGAGAGAAAACAATGCGAGATTGAGTGGAGACCCGGCGGTCCGCCATCTCTTCATTTATCGCCACGCTCTCCAGGAGACAACAACGCCTTGGGAGACAGTCTCCGACTATCCGATTGGCTGAAGCACGCGCGCCCCAAGCAATTAGCTGGCATCCCCCTTTCGTGTTCGCTTACTCCCTTTCGCTTCGAGAGATGGTTGGGCAGACCAGAGTGGCACTGGAACGCACCCTAGGCCATCGGGAGGTAGAGGCAATTACGGCGTTGTGCGGAAGTTAGCGTGGCCTGCCACGGTTTGTCGCTTTTCTAGTTTTGTGCGACGTTCCTGCCATACTAGCTCTTCATTTTGGCTCCCATACCGACGTCCAATCAGGCAGCACGTCTCTTGGCAACCAGCCCCGCAGACCTATTGAGCCATTTGGCATTGAAGCATGCCACCACTTACATTCTCGGTATGAATTGAAATAAAGTAATAAAAACAAAAATAACCGGTACTAACATAACTGATAGGAACGCGCTGAACGTTTCCGCATCAGTTTACAAGGCACCCTAGAAAAATAGGGGTTTAACCGTCTTGCCTGTTACGGTACGTCTGGCTTTCTGTGGAGGGATTGAGGTTTATACCACCACCGCTACTCCATTTCTACGAGTTTAACAGCACAATGACAAAAAAGGGAGGAAGTTAAGGGTTAAATAAATAAATAAATAAATAAATAAGTGCGCGTTTTATTGGATAACAGTTAAATAAATAAATAAATAAATAAATAAGTGCGCGTTTTATTGGATAACAGTTAAATAAATAAATAAATAAATAAATAAGTGCGCGTTTTATTGGATAACAGACAGGTGGCAGCATACGACACTGTTACCCCACTAAACTTTGCTTACACTTTGCATGTACTGCACAGAAATAACTATACGCTCAGTCGAGCGCTCTCTTTCTCGTTTTCTAACTTCACCAAATACTTCTTAATCTTACCTGCCTACTGTCTATCCATTCTCCTACGTAACGCCACGTCTTTTTAGCAACAACACCCTGCCTCTCCTCTTACGACACACTTTAACGTCGTTAACTTTACGCGATTCTGTGCTGCCCTTACCTTGCCCTGTTTCTATATCGGCAATCATTAACTCCACCTTTTCATCTTTAAGCCCCGATTTCTTCGAAAAAAAAACGGCAACGGGCACACGCTCGCCTTTTCAACGTTTCGACAAGCAATACAGGAAAAAGAACGACGCGGTGGAGGAGCGCGCAGAGAGATAATATTTCTTCGGATTTTCTCCCAAGTTGGCTGACACCAGACGCCCCCTTCCTATTCTTTGGCCTGCGGGCTTCGATTTTCCTATACGGCGCAGCAAGGCTGCTGAAATATGGGCTATCTCCTGAGAGGCTGACGGCGTCTTGTGTGTACAGGCTGCACGCAAGTGTGCCGCGGGGCCGTACGGTGCACGAAGAAAAAGTAAAGTCTAATCGACTGAAGGTATGAACATGCAAGCCATCAATCTGAAGAAGAAGGCGCTAGGCGCACCAAGCTTGCGCCTATACTAAGCAGTTAAAAACAGAGGCGTGTTCGAGCAGTCTTTACGAACGACCCGCACGAACGCCGACACGCCCCTTTAGTTACGTGTTAAAAAATGTGCGAGTAATGCACTCAACGAAAGGAGCCTCATCGAAGCTTACGCTGTCGGCTATTGCTCGAGGGAAGCATGTAAAAGTCTATGCAAAGACGTGTAAAAGAGGCTGCAGTGTTGCGACGTGTCACTTGAAAACCCCGTCAACATTGTGTATCCCCGCGGCCGGTCAAGGTGGTTTAGTTTTTATCATGTTCGACTGCACAACCGAAAGTTTCTCAGTGAAATCTCGGCCGCGGTTGCCGCATTCGGATGACATTGACTGCCTAGATACATGTTTACTTAGATCCAGCTCTACGTTAAACAACACCAGATGACAAAAAACTTCCGGGGCCCCTCGAAAGTTCCATCAGTTATTAACTTTATATACTAAAAGACAATGTGGTTCATCTTCCCAACCAATGAGAATAGATGCGGGAACAGTAGGTCGGTAAGCCGCCTGGTTGTACAGTGATCTATACAGGATCTTATTCAGGCAGTTAATGGAAGGCGGCCTGAAAATTGTGAGAGGAGTCCATGTCCGCTACTTCATGCGGGAAACTACTACACTTTTGTTTTTAGCTTTCAACTATGCACTTTCTGTTCACTCACTCACTCACTCACTCACTCACTCACTCACTCACTCACTCACTCACTCACTCACACATCTGCGAGCATTACTGTAAAGCGTGCACAGCCGCAAGATTAGTCATAGTGACAGGAAGCTAGCTTGCAGTGAAATTCAGAAGACCCATTGTTGGTTGTTTCTGGCTGCGCAACTGCTACACCCCTGCACCGTTTTAGCTGGACATCACGCGGTTGGAAAAGGCAGAAAACCCAGCCACATCAGCGAAGAAGATGGACAGTGGTCTTTGGAAGGGCATTATTATTTAAGCCACAAGCTACTTACAGAGGTACATTTATCACACAGCAAACGTTAAGGCTGAAGACACTTTCGCGCCTTTCGGTAATCTTAGGCTTTTGTCCATCGAAAAAATTGTAATTTATCTGCGTAATTCTAAAGGAAGGTAAGGGGCTTTTTTTTTTACTCAGTGTAGCTTACTGCCCGATTTTTACGCTGGAAGAACTGCAGAAATAGACATTCGAGGTCCAAGTAACACCTCCTGCCGCGTTTTTTCCGCGTTGCCTTGAAACCACCCTACATTATTTATGCGTTATCTTGGCGCAGTCGTCCTCTCCCATGGCAGAGCTTATCTCATAAAAAACCTTCAATCATCCTTAACTACTGCCTACAGGGGCTTCAGTACCAAGACTTGGCTCCATCGGGCAAATCTATGGGAGTTTAATCATAGCACTCTTAACCGAATTCACTTTCGCGAGGAAAACTGAGAAAGGTAGCTCTTTTGTTTTTTTTTTCTTTTTCATTATTTCTCAGAATGGTTTAAATGACCTGTGGGGCAACTTTAACTTATAGTTAATAGTTACTTCGGTGTTGTTTTGCTGCATTCAAGATCACAAAAAAGTCCCCGTGGTGAGGCCCCCTTTCGTTAAATGTAAACTGGAGATAAATCCAGTGCTTAGGTGTGTCGATCAGGCTGAAAATCAGAGTTAAGAATTCAAAGCACTCTATCTTAGTCATAATTGAAAAAAAAACAGTAAAGCCCAGCAGAAGCACCATCCATTGGCGACTTTACATTGACGACGCCCTCATGCTGATAAGCCAGCCTACTAAGACGTTCATGCTATGTTCATGGTGTAAAGCGGGAGGAGGAGAGAAGTCATCTTTCCTTTCCAACCCTCAGATGTTTTTCATTTGTTCTGCTTATATATGCAGGCTCGTAAAAACACCCGCACGAGCATGCATGATGTATGACTGCACTACTCAGACATATATTTCTAGCTAGGCCCCTTCAGTGAGCTTCAGGAAGCAGCGTACCATAGAGACAAGGGAAATACTCCCGAAAAGATAGTTAAGCTACGTGGCTGGTCAGGCGTGTTTCTGAACAATTTGTGTTCCTGACCCACCCGAACCATCCATGAACATTGTTTATTTACTACACTTCCAATCTTCTCCGGCCTGTTTACTATGAGTGATGGGTCTATATCGCCGAAGAGTTCTGTACTTTCACGAGTGACTCATGAAGGTCTGGTTTTACGCAACAATGTGCATTATATCGTATGTGCAATATTATTTTTGCAGGCACCTCTCGTGCTTTAGTATAGGGAGTGAATGATTTGACTACAGACTGCAGTAGGGTGATCAATATAAAAGCTCTAGATAGAGACAGATGTTTGATGGAAGTTGATATTGAACAGAAGCAGAAGCTTAGGAACATGCAGCGTTCATGATATTATTATTATAAGAGAGTAATGCTCTCTCTACTTGAAAGATACATACAGTTTATGCTGTACGAGGAGTTCAAAAAAAAGGGAGGGAAAGGGGGGTATGCGAAGCCATTTTTGGGGGGTTGTGAAGCCCATAAGCGAAACCAAAAAAAATGCGTGTTTACAGGCATATTATGGCCTATGACACCTGTCCAATCCGATTGGCCGTATTCTTCGCCATGTAATGATACTGCATTGCACGAAGCTAGCTTTGTGGACCTTTTTTTTTGTGAGATAGTTGTAATGCTTTTGTTGCAGTTCTCTGCGACATATGCACACTAGCATACCTACTGCAGGCTCGCATATATGGAGGGGAAACATGATTAGAAACAGGTTTAATGCGGGTGCCGAGCGCACAACTTATCGACAAGCTGTTGAGATTGAATTGGTGTGGCCCTTCAGCTCGATCATCCTTAATAGGGAGAAACGAAAGGCACATATTTATATCTGCATGTTGTTGTAATTTTTACACTCTCTTCCCTTCTTGTTCCCTGCAAAGGGTGCGTCATATTGTATTCCAGTCAAAAAGGGGTCTCTTAAAACATTTGTAACTTGAAGTACCATGTAGATACTGCGCAAACGGTGGCTATCAAAACGAGAATGCCTGCGTTGAAGATAGTCCCGGTTGTCGTAGTATATTTGCTACACGCAGAAGACGGATAGCATTCCTTCTATTTATAAAATGTACTTATTTTAATTGTTGCGTTTGCTCTTCCTCCACTTTATTGCCACTTTTCTACGCATAAATATCGAAGCATGAATGAACAGTTACAGTAAGCGCTTAGGCCTCACCTAAAATTCGTCTTTCTCTGTTCCTTTGTTTACCACTGTTGGCATTACATCAGGCATGAGAGACTATTAAACCTTTATCTTTGCTTTTCTGAAATACGTTCCACAGAAATACGTTTCACATACTAGTTAATAGTAACGCTACCCCATATCCGTGGAGCTATAATGGCGGGTGTTGCAATCTCGAGGGTATAACTAACTGTTCATGTTAATTTGGGGTATACAGATGAAATGCTTAAAGGTCTATCAGTGACTGTCACTTGAAAGACAATAGAGCAGTTTCTTTCTCACCTTCGCCACCCCATTTAAGGCACTTTCTTCTTCTCGTGCGCCTACTGCAAAGCATTGAGCCTACCAGGATTTCGCACATGTCAGCTATTACAGCATCGTCCACATGCCTCGACAGCCCACAAGGCAGTGAAAGCCCTGCTGTGTTTCCTGAGAGACAGGCTTGTGTGAACACCTCTGACATGCGGTAGAGTTCTACACGCTGCAGTGAAATCACTGTCAGTCTCTCCTCCCCCCTTTTTTTTCTTTTCCCTCTCTTCCGTCTTTCTCGTCTTTCTTGTCACCTCCCCTAATCCCCCAGTGCAGGGTAGCCAACCGGATGTCTTTCTGGTTAACCTCCCTGCTTTCTCCATTTTGTTGCATCCCCCTCCTCCTCAGCTTCATGCTGTTATCTCCGTACGAGCATTGGGAAATTGATCAGACGAAATGAAATTGATTGCGCTTAATAGTCATGTGATACACATTAGAACGGAAGTGTGGAAACATGACAACACAGAGTGAAAGACCATTCGCAGCTGATATTGTGAAAGCCAAAGACGAGGCACAGCCGGAGTAACCATGAGTGGCAAATAACATAGATAGTTAATCAGTACGTGAGTGCTGAGTGAAAATGAACGCAAATCACCCGGCTCACTGCGCTTATATGGTGATGAACACCACGCCAGCAGAGTGACGTCACACATGCTTCGCATGGCACTGCGACATTCCTTGTACATAGGCCAATGGGCAGTTATGTACCTTAATTACACCACGTGAAGCCCCCTTTCAGTGTCAGGAAAGTGTTAACTTCCTGACCTTTCAGTGTCAGGAAGTTAACAGAAAAGACCAGAAAAGCCAGCAAAGTATAGCGTGCAAGTTTTTTGTATACTAAGAGGAACTAGTTTATTCAGCCAGGCTCAAGCTAAATTACATTGATGATGGTATTTACAGATGACTATGATCTACAGGTGATGACAATAAGTAAGAAGAATGAAGAGTCATTAGCTTGTCCCACGCATACTGTTTAGGAACTGCTTAATAGTCCTTTGAATAACTTATCATGCAGTGATCATCAGCGTGACCAGGTAAAGCGATAATATTAAGGGTCTCACTCATATCGTTATGAGGATCCCGAGGCGAAGGATGAATGCAGACACGCGGGATGTCCCTTCATTTCGTCTTTGCTGCGTTCGCCTGACAAAACAAATAAATCAGGCAGCATTTGAGCGTCTCCACCTGCTAACGGCTGAACAGCAACGCTGAAAGCACCCTCTATGCAATGCGCTCAGACAGGGACTAGTGGATTGTGCGGAAGATCAAGTATACAATGCCAGTGGAGGCTCAACAAGTATGTTGTGAGCCACTACGGGCAGAAGAGCTCGTCGGAAACTGAATTATGCCTGAATGTTCAATGCATGACACCACGGCTTGGTCTTCAAGTTGTATTAGCGGTAGCACGAAAGTACCCACGTATTTTTCAAATGCATAGCGTCTGACCGGCCACGCTTGTCGTCCGTCCATAGAGCTAATGCAACGCGATCACGCAAAAAGTCAAGGGGCTAGGACATGCGTAAAACAACGCTAGCAATGTTCAAACAGAGGTTAAAAAATTAACGACGTCCTAAATATTGATACGTGTATGAAACTGTCACCCCGATACAGCTGAATTGGCACCCAAACGAAGAAGACGACAACGTGGTTGTAGTGGGTTGGACTCTCGAGCTTCTCCCGTTGGCCTGCATGACTGTGCGCTCTTTAAGCCGTTAGCAAGACCAGCTCTCGGTGAATAAATCTTCCCCGTAACATCTTTTGGTGGAAGGTGCGGGTTCTTCACACAACCCGGCTCTGGAACTCCGCAGTGGACGCCAGCTTTCTCCAGCCGCGATGCCTGAAACTGGCACTCAGGCCTCGCCATCCGCGCCGGCTCCATCACCTGTGATTCCCCCCCATCTTCTCGACCCTGGCACGTTTTCCGGGACGGACAGCACGGACGTCGAAGAATGGCTCGCATTATTCGAGCGCGTCAGCAAGCACTACAGGTGGGACGAAACGCTTATGCTGGCAAATATTCTGTTCTACCTAAGGGGTACGGCACGCGCCTGGTATGAGACGCATGAAGAAGAATTAACCAGCTGGGACACATGCAAGCAAAAGCTTCGCGATTTGTTCGGTCGGTCAGTTGCTCGTCAGATGGCAGCCAGGCAGGACCTCGCGTCGCGTGTTCAATCATCGACGGAGTCGTACGTCACGTACATCCAAGACGTACTGGCACTGCGCCGGAAGACGGACAAAAACATGTCCGAGGCGGACAAGATCAGCAACGTGTTGAAAGGCATTGCTGATGATGCTTTCAACATACTAATGTGCAAGAACTGCACCACTGTTGACTCCATCATATCCGAATGCCGACGATTTGAACAAGCAAAAAGCAGGCGAATCACCCACCACATCGCGAGACTACCAAACACTGCTGCCACTTCGTCTTGCGAGGATTCTGCAGCGCCCCGTTCACTTGCGCCTCCTGCCAATATCGCAAGGATTGTTCGCCAGGAGCTGGAAGCCATGGCACCCGCTTCCTATCAGCCCCCTGCGCAAGACCACTGGGCAACAGTCTCACTCATTCAAGCCGTCGTACGCCAGGAGTTTGCTAACCTGGGCGTCCAGGTTCCCCAGCCGCAGCCCATGAGCACTCCTGTCCACAACGCTGACCACCACTCTGCCCCACTTGTCGCTGCGGCAGCTTCGACTCCTCGGTTTCCACCACGCTACCGAAATCCATCTGAGTGGCGTACGCACGATGATCGACCCATCTGTTTTTCTTGCTCTCGAGTTGGGCACATCTCCCGCCATTGCCGCAACAGGTGGTATTTCCGGCCAAGCTTTCGTAATGTCGACCGCCGTCAGGACCGTGGACACTATTCGCAACCCGGTTTTTCGGATGACCATATTCAGGACTCTTCAGCTCGCCGTTCATCTCCACGCTCCGAACCGTCCTACGCTGACGTCGTCGCCCAAAGAAACTGGTCAAGCCGCTCGCCGTCACCTCAGGGTCGGCCGTCACGCTCCCCTCAACGCCGCCGCTCTCCGTCACCGGCTTATTCTGGCCATTCCCAGGGAAACTGACGAGTGCAGCTCCTGGAGGTGGCGGTGCGTTGACGACTCGGAACGAAAACCCTCAACCGGCTACAATTTCAAGACGCAATTTACTTCGGGTGTTCGTTGATGGCCACGCCGTTACTGCTCTAATTGACACTGGTGCCCAAGTATCTGTTATGGGTTCTACACTTTGATCTCGCCTGAAAAAAGTTCTCACACCAGCTATGTTCTCTACTGTTCGAGTTGCTAACGGAAGTCGAACATCGGTACTTGGTATGTGCACTGCCCGCGTTACTGTTGCTGGCCACCACACTTCCGTTCTCTTCGCAGTCCTCGATGCTTGCCCACACGACGTCATCCTTGGAATTGACTTCTTAACTACCCAGCACCTCCACCAAAAGATGTTACGGGGAAGATTTATTCACCGAGAGCTGGTCTTGCTAACGGCTTAAAGAGCGCACAGTCATGCAGGCCAACGGGAGAAGCTCGAGAGTCCAACCCACTACAACCACGTTGTCGTCTTCTTCATTTGGGTGCCAATTCAGCTGTGTCGGGGTGACAGTTTCATACACGTATCATACACGTAACAATATTATAGATAATAGCACCTATGTAATCGCAGTAATTGACCTAAAATAACTAATAACGATTTGTAAACACGTGGCTGTTACTAGCACCACGTGAAAGAGGACGCCACCGCTTCACCAAGCCCTCGATTGTTCTTGCCTGTCATAAATCACCCACAGAACGAGATTAATTAACGACAGCGTAACTGGAATCGCTGTTGCCCATGATACAGCTTTCTCCTCGTTTCAATGTGGTATAGAACTGCATTTAGAGCAGGAATCAGAACTACACCGATCACTGTGAAGGAATGGCATCACCGATGTTTTTTTTTTTTTTTACAGTATAGCTCACTTTCTTCTAGGAGTCTGCTTTCATTGCGCTTATTGCGGCTATCACAAACTGTTCTCACGTCTTCTCGTTTTCTTTCTCGCACTTGCGCAGTGGCCGTGGTGGTGTCCTTCTTTATCTGCTGGACTCCATTCCATGCTCAGCGACTCATCGCCACGTACGCTGATCAGACGGCCGCCATGATACTCTTGTTTACAGTGCTCACCTATATATCGGGAGTGACCTACTACCTCAGTGCCACGGTCAACCCAATTCTGTACCAGGTGAGACTGCCTTATACTTTATCCATGTGCATCCGGACGCTGTCTCATGGGTCAGAAAATATTCATGGTTCTTAGAGGAAGCACTACTTAACAAAATGGTAGGTTAGAAATTTTTAGAAAGAACGCCTTAACTCTCCTTGGTTTTCGTCGCTTATGTACTATATCGAATAGATTTAAAAACCCACTTAGAAATGTTTGTAATTGCTCGCATGAGTATATTGAACTTCTGAAAAATAAGTATGACTCTGTTTATTTTTGGTCTCTTGTGCACCGGAGCTTTGACTGAAGCATGCAAGCTTTAAGATTCTCGATGTTTTGACCTAGTTCCTTAAATCTGTGCCACTGCTTTCGGCACATTATTTGCCTCGTATATGCGATGCACGTTTAATCTGACAACAGGCCATCCCGTTTCGCCACTGTAACGTTTGTGATGATATGAACATTTGATCATGTAGATAACGTTTGAACGAGTGCAGGTAAAACGTGACGGACGTTATGTCTTGGTGTATTTTTAACTATAACGCCATATTTAACAGAAACGTTATAGCTTGGACGCAAACACAAGGCAAGGTGTTTGGTTTCGTCCTATCACGTTTGTAGCGATAAAGTACACTCTAGCTCGATCCGCCACCCTCCTAAGTCATCTTGAAGGTTTTTGCAACTTTTGCATCTTAAATGAGAGCAAATGTTTTACAAGCAGTAAAATTCAAATTTACTTTTGCATGCACTAACATGTTTGTCCCATTTCCAATAGGACGATCGATGAACTTTGGTACTTCAGCAAACACTTCTTTAAGGCACTCGTTGCAGTATTCGATATTACATGCGAATTATATTATTTATGCCTTGGAACGCATGTGAGTATTCACTTTATAATACTGATGGCTGATTGGGTTGTGTTTCTGGGGCTGTTTCAGCTAGTGCTGATTTACTATTTAGTTTGCATGCTTTGTTTATACATTATCTAGAGCATCTGGTAGATAATTTGTGAACTAATGTGTTCTTCAGGTTGTTCGATTGGGGAATGCACTCACCAGCGTTTTTAGAGATCCTTCTTATACGCCGCTTCTGTTCAACAAAATATTCTTGTTTGCTGTGTCTTGGGTGATGACCAGTTTATTCAAGGTATTGTTTGCAGTTAGCATTTTTTCAGGCCTCATCTTTGATTTTTCTGCTTCGATAGACATTTTTCTGGCTAGGCGCCAAATTTCACATTTTCTAGACACACAATTAGCTTCGCTCCGCCGCGGTAGTCTAGTGACTAAGGTACTCGGCTGCTGACCCGCAAGTCGTGGGATCGAATCCCGGCTGCGGCGGCTGCACTTCCGATGGAAACGGAAATGCTGTAGTTTCGTGTGCTCGTATTTGGGTACACGTTAAAAAACCCCAGGTGGTCGAAATTTCTAGAGCGCTCCACTACGACGTCTCTTATAATCCTATGGTGGTTTCAAGACGTTAAACCTCACATATCAGTCAAAACTATTGATTGATATGTGGGGTTTAACATCCCAAAACCACCATATGATTATGAGAGACGCCGTAGTGGAGGGCTCCGGAAATTTTGACCACCTGGGGTCCTTCAACGTGCACTCAAAACAGTCAAAACAAGATTAGCTTCCTAGACCTAATGGTATCTATATAAGCAGGCATTGCAGGTGATATGCACAAATGACGCATATACATAAAAGTATACAACGAAGGACAATATATAACGAGCTAAAAAAATGGCCCCGTATCTGCATGTTAATCTGCAAACGTCGTCGAAAGACGGTAGTATTGCGTCTGGAGAGATTGAACAAAACGTTTATTTGATGTTCTGCGCAAGAAAATCGGTGAATGGTATTCCGGAGGCGCTGCGTTAGAGTGCCTAGAGGATGCAGTGGAGGCGAACGAGCGCACCAAGTCACGTCACACGTGAGACATAAGCGCTATCTGGCAGTTATCTTGGAAAACGAAACGCGCGGCTGTGAGACGGGTGTGCGTGCCCGTCTCAGAGGTGCTAAGGTGTAGAACGCAAGGCGACGGGTATAGCTGCCACCATCATGTCATCTTAGCAAAGCGTTGGCAACACTTCCCTTTTCGTTCAAGCGTTGCATAGTCAGCGCTGCGTGATAAACGATATGGTCCTTAGAATAACTTATGTATGCCTTTTCTAGTAGAATACGCACATACAGAATATTACGTCTTGTTACGATGCCTCAGATACGCACGATAGTTTCTTTTTAATTGACAATCGCACAAGTATGAACGCTGAATCTTGACCAACATTGGTGGGCGCTGCGGATGGGGTCGGCTGTTTGGTATATCCGCTGGTGCCGTTTAAAGTGCCCGGTACTGTTAAGGGTAGATAAACAGACAAATGAACAGACAGACAGATTGACAGACAGATTGACAGACAGACAGACAGACAGACGGACAGACGGACAGACGGACAGACAGACAGACAGACAGACAGACAGACAGACAGACAGACAGACAGACAGACCAAAATTTTTGCGTCGAAGGTCCCCCCCCCCCCCAAAAAAAAAAAGACCATCGTCTTTAAATAATATTGTCTACGCACTCGCAGGTGATGTCCCTGAAGTTTCGACAAGCGTTCGTCGACACCTTCGGCTGCTGCTGTCCGGAGGAGGCCCGCAGTAAAGCCAATGCCGACTTGACCTTCGCCAGCTTCTACAACCACAACTCGGCCGCCTCGGTCCACTCGTCCTCGCGGACACACCGACGGCGCAGCCTGAGCACGCAGAACCTGTCGCTCACAGCGGCCACCACCATGTCGCCCACGCAGCTCACCGCACCCAACAACGCATTGGCGCCCAACGGAAGTGCGGCGCCGGTGCGAAAGATGTCGTCTTCGTGGACAGACCTGCGCAACGTTGGCGGCTGCGTAGATGGTGAAGCAGGGGTGGCTGCGCTCTCCGATCGAAGCACGCAGCAATGCGCGCCTGTGGCCTACCGAGACACCTCCCCTCCGCCTGAAGTGATCAGTGTGGCCGAGGTTTGATGACGTGGCGAACATGTGCTGGTGTAAAGAATTCATTCGTGCAGTGCTCAGTCTATTGATTGGTGACCTGTTTCTCCCCACTGTGGGTCGCCTTTGAGGAAAGGGATATGTCCTCTTTGTCGTCAGGGGTGATTAAGTTGTTTAGTCCTCCTCCTGGTCTCCTCAGTCATTTAACCTGTCCCACCGAGAGGCTGGTGGGCCAGTGACCGACTGGTTCTGTATGTGAAAAAGAACCACGTCCGTTATGGTGCCAGAGGTGGTGATGGCACTGGTGCTTTAGTGATAATATAATACCACAGCATTTCAAAGAATAAATCTTTGAGTGCATTAAAGGTCAATTGTAACTGAACAGCATCACCAAACATTTACGCCTTGACAACTCCCGTAATGCACGAGAGTTTCGTCCCTTCTTATCAGGTTCGCCTCGTGCGGAAGTGCTGAACTGTGCTTTTCGCTGTAGGTTGGACTCACTCGGTGCACCTGCTGATCCAGTGTTCGTCACTGATGGCCTTTGACCCAATGCTCATGTTATAGAGTCTCCTCACCGCTGCCGAAGATAAGAAATTTCGTGTTTTCGCAAACTGGGCTGTGTAGTACTGTCGTCATAGTGGACACCGTGCGCGCCTGCAATCTTTTCCACAACATTACATCACCTCTAACGGCTTGTTTAATGGCCGCACTAAATGTTTTTGCAGTTGATTTCACAGAGGAAACGCAAATATGGCGAAGTCATAGATTATAGAACAGTCACGGGCGTTGTTCTTGGTTTACGTAGTTTACCCGAGCCTATTCTCAAATGAGCAACGATGCCTTGAAAACGTAGGCTGTAGAAAGAACCATTTTACTGTGTTGTAGTCAGAGAAACGAAGAGAGTCCGTGTATGGAAGACATGTTTGCACGCAGTTGTAGTGATATCGCTTTCTTTCTTTCAGCAAAAATTTAAGAAAGAGAAGATCTCCTCCTAAGGACTGCGTTTCTTAGGTGTGACAATGCTTAGCTGCACCTTTTATAGCAAAATGCGATGCTTTTACAGCAAAATATAGAGCTATTCACTGCAGGGCAATAGAAGCATACTATCTATAGTGTGGCATAATATGGGAACATTTTTTTTCTCTTTCTAACCACTCCTTGTCTGTTAAACGAGCTTTCATAATTTAGGTGGATTTTTATTGCATGTTACACCAAAAAGAACTATTATCCCGGCCTTTTCTGGCCAAGCGGTCGGTTAATAAAAGTGTTGGGTTTGTGAAAGCCTGGGAAATATGCCTTTGTCAAAAGATATTTTATGTTTGATTTCCCCAGAAGTTTAGGATTATTATTTCGCAGCATATGCTTTGCAAAACAAAATGAACTTTAAGTGAATCTTTAAAAATGAAGTCGGAGTGACGATCTTGTACGAGTAGCCATCACCAGGTGTCAAGGCCCTCGAATAAGTTCGAGAGGTATTCTCTCTCGACCAGTTTTACCACTAGCTACTCACTTGAATCAACAGCCGTCGAATGCGATTCAAATCTTATTTTCGTTCCAAACAAATCATTTTCTTGTGTTTTTTTTTTGCAGAGGCAGCCTGATAGATGTAGATATATGGCGTGATCCAAGAAGACTTTCTATGTTTTTGCTTTAGTATCCACGACATTTTATGCTGACGCATCGATAGCTCACATAAATAATGTCATATTGTATAACATAAAACACTTACGGTTTACATGCAATGTTGCCATAACTACTGGAAAATTGTCAGGGAAAGGATTAGACAAACGTAATGGCAACATCAAAAGCTGGATAAGATTTGCGTTGGCAAATTGAAAGTGACGTGTTGCGTGTCGACACTATGGCATGAATAGATTTTCCGGCTTCAAGAGACATGTAATTTCATATTCATTTAATATACTTACTGTACTGACAAGTACACATGAGCACTTTAAAACACTGTTGATTCTTCTGAAACGACGTGAATATTATAATTTGATGAGTGAAAGATGTATTTCCTGGCACAATATACATTCTATGCCTGCCCCACTGTAAAGAACATGCAGCAAGAGTATCTTCTATCAGAGGTTAGTCGTGGGTGATACTGGATGCCATTTGTGTTCCGACCCTGGCTTAGAAATGCTTATCTGCGAGGTCATATCTTATAATAGGTAGAGAAAATGAATGCGTGGATACTGCGAGGTGATTGAATGACTTCCAGATGTCATGTAATTGGAGGAAAATGAAAAACGGACATAAAAAATTGAACAACAGATGAGGCTAGAATGGCAGCAGCACTCAGTGAATGTTACAATACCCTCCCACAGGTATCGTACCACTAGAATACCAGCAGGCAAAAACAGGTGAAAAAGGGAGGCATTGAGAACCTGAGATGGAAACTACACCTCCTTAAGCTTATCGCTCTGTGAATAGCACGCTTGTCTATGCTCCACAACAGGGGTAAAAAAAAAAGATGCTCAAACGCAGTAAGTAGCCTTGTGTGCGCTTTACGAGGGTTGCATTTTGCGTGGACCACCCTGCTTATTTATGCATTCGTTCTACACACAATGTCAGCATGAATCTGTTAGAATTCACGATTTGTATAACCTCGGATAGTCGAGCACTTGAGATGCCATGACGAAAGATCGGCTTCTACTTTCAGTGGGTAAAACCATGTCACACGTATAGTCACCCAAATGTTTAACTAGCATGAGCTAGCAGTGACTTTCTTGTGCGTCATCCACTTATTACGCAGCTGAGTTGCATAGAGGGCGAGGGTTAGCGCATGCTCATAAAATCCGCTCACTTAACCTCTAGGTTGTTCCTTCCAATGTACGTCAACCGTATTGGCTCACTTCAGACGAACTGCGTTCTTCTGCTTACCGCACAAGTGCGGGATTGTGGCTTATCTGCAAATTAGCTTCCTCATCAGCTGGCTGCCACGTCCACGGCCTGAAGAATAATATCGAGTGACAACATCCACCTACTCCGGAAGCATGTTCCTTTGAAGTGTGCAAATATGGGTTGACGTCATTAGGAAGGAACAGCGCCGTAGACGAATGTCCAAGCAGAGCGAGTTTTATGAGCATGCGCCTAGGATTGCCCTGTTTGCAACTTCGCTTCGTCATATGGCCCTGACGTAGTGAGGTCACCACCCGCACATGGCAGTAAAATATTTTGGTGGATATACCTTCGAGCAAATGCTGATATTCTACATGCGTGAGTTTAATGTGTGGTCTTCTACTTGTGTAAACGTATCTTAAGCTCCGTGTGCGCTACATTTTTGTTGTACACATGAGTACCTGGTGTCCTGTTCAGCCCTTATCTGTGTAAACGCCGAATACTGTGAATCGTGTGCGTGCTTGTAGTTGCATGGCTTGTAGCCAGCTCTCTGTAGTCTACCTTTTTGTGTATGAGACATTTGGGCACATCCCATAATCGTGAATGTAGGAAAGATTATTGAAGGCAGCTGAAACCTGTTCGCTATACTTATATTCGAACCCTAACGAGGAAAACGCCTTCGCCATATATTAGTTTATAAAGTGCATGTCAGTTGCTTTGTCTGCTTACTTTCTCGCGACTTACCTTTTGTCTAATTGAACGAATTCTCAGTTGAGCTTGAGTTTGAAACATGACACCATAAAACAAAGCCTTAAAAGTATGCCTCCATTCTGACAACTCTGGTGGGAATACGCTTAAAATAATCAAGCAAAAGCAAAAATATTTTGTGCTATAAGCGGAATATTTGACTTGACATCGGTAACATCACACTACCGTATCTTCCTGTTTCCGGAATTCGCTGTGGATAAATTAGTGCAGAGAATATACTACATCTATTTATTTAGGAAGAAAAAGTTTTTTTACAGTGAAAGACTAACTAAATTATTCACGATGGATTGTTGGACTAAACTTTGCCTAACATTGGCTAGTTGCTGCCCTTCCAGAAACTCCAGAATCAATGCCTTCAGTCATTCGTTATTCGTATGATTGAGTTGTTGCTCCCACATACGCATAGAAGGCAACTGCAGTTGGTTGTGCCTGAATTTCTTCCCGCAGTTTTTTAAGCGCAGTGGTTTGCCTCGAACGTTTATAACTTATAGTAGCCGTAGACCTTCCTCTTCTTCGAACTCGCAGACACATGTCTAAAATACCTGAGGCGGGCAATTTAGCCTTAGACTCAATATCGAGCACCCAAAGTACAAGCCGCTTCAAGTGTTATAGGATTGAAAACGCTTGTTCGTTTTAGAAACTATGGGGAAATAACCCTGTATTTGATTTAGTTTTATTTTTCCTGGGCAGTGACAAACCGTAATAGAATACGAGTTAGCTCGCGTAGCTACCTTTGACCCAGTTAGCTAATCGTACTGGTAGAACTGGTAATGCTTATGGTGTTACCCAGTCAACTGTTAGGGAGATGTCCAACGACTCAAGTTGTATTAAACTTTATGGGAATTACGTAGCACGTCAATGGAACATGTCTCATAGGAGTCCAACTTGTTCCTTCTGAGCTTTCACGTCACTCACAAGCATTTGTAATTATCTGCACAAACTGGCGCCGAAAACTTTTTTCCGTGTGATGCTATGTGTGTTTTCCAGTGTAGATGTGCTAAATGAAGCTATGTTCGGAGCTGAAAATTGCTTTTAAAGTGCTCTAGCCACAATTACGTGTAATAATTTGGCTGCAGTCATGCTTTCATGGAAAGTATGTTAGCATAGATGGTGCCCTTTATGGCTCTGAAATATGTGAACTCAACCAGTAATGCTCTAGAAATTTTCGGTCTGCTGGTTTGTAAAGGCAAAGCACTAGTCAACTGGTTCTGTTGCGTAAATATTTCCGTGCAGAGCAATGTATTGAGATCACGTATTGCGTTATCTGTTTTAGCAAAACAAAATATTCTCACCATAGCTGCGACATGCGAATAAAATGAGTAAATGTTTCGGAAAATTTCTGACAAGGTATAACCACAGTAGCCCACACATTGTTCAAGCAAGTACACTTCCTTGATATGTGTGTTTTAGTGTAAGATTTTAGGCCCGCCGCACGCTTCTTGAATGCAGGGAGCTACAAACCATGTTTTAGATGCAACCAAAATTATTTATATAAATTAAAGATGATTTCTTTACAAATATGTTCACATGTACAGTTTATCATAGTAATACTGTGCTAAATTTTTGTGCCATGAATATTAAAACTGGCCGGACAGTAATTAAACCTAACAATGCAAAATTTTGAATAAGAAACAGTGGGACAACATTGGCTCTAACTTTCAAGTGAAAATTTTATAGAAAAACGTTTTTTATAATGTTAGAAACAGCACATGATCTTGCAAGGAAAAAATATTAATGACGACACTCTTGGTGAATGGCAAGTAAACCAGTGTTAGCACTGGACTGACAACGATTACATTATGGCAAACAAAAATTTGCTTATCCTCGAAGGCTATTCAGGGCTGTAGCAGTTCGCCAAGTCTCCAGTATTTGGTAGGCCCCACATTCTATTGCTCTATTACCAAAAATGATTTATTCTGAACGCACCTATGAACACTCATCGCTATCTCCTTCAAATTATCTTCAATTTACAGTTGAAGTTGCTCAAAAAATGTGGCTGAAAGCCGGTTCCACTTTCGAGCCATTGGAAATATTTCAGCCCCACCGCGGTGGTCTAGTGGCTAAGGTACTCGGCTGTTGGCCCGCAGGCCGCAGGATCGAATCCTAGCTGTGGTGGCTGCATTTCCGATGGAGGCGGAAATGTTGAAGGCCCATGTGCTCAAATTTGGGTGCACTTTAAAAAACCTTAGGGGATCGAAATTTCCGGAGCCCTTCACTACGGCGTCTCTTATAATCATATTGTAGTTTTGAGACGTTAAACCTTACCAATTAATCAAACAAATGTAACGAATTCAAAGGTCGGAGAAACTTCACTAACAGTGCAATTTATACTTTCAAAATATTTGACGGGAATAGCCTGTGCTTAAAATTCACTTGCTAAACGGTGTCACAAAAATCTCGCAGTTTTTAGATATAAGCTTCACCGTTTGCGATAAAAGAGTACGTTCTGAATACCACCAGAGTCCCTCAATACCCCTGCTTTCTTTCGCTTCCACCCATTCTAAAACCACAAAACATGGTAATGCCTTTTTGAGCCTCAGAACTACAATATACATGTTCTGTGAAAATTAGATGGCAGAGAGTGCTCAGCCGCTAATTTTGAGGCTAAATGAGTCAGGTATTGTGGCCCTGCGGGAAGGTTATGCGAGAGTTCAAGTGTACCTTCATGGGTAAAGACGCGGCATCTGAGACGGAAAAGCAATGGAAAAAAATTTACCATATGTTCACCGGCTATCGAATAAGCTCAAAACGTGGGATAACGTCATGGCGTTGATCATGATTTTTACAGCCAAGAATAAAATAAGCAATGCCTGCGCAGAGGGGCGAAAATGAGCAAAAAAGGCCTATTCATGAAAGATGCATGTTCTATTAAGCATACAAATGTATGCGTGTCAAGTGTTAGTAAAGCTACGCACAATCTCCTCCTGATTAGCGGAAGTCATTACATAGATCAATCTCGGTGGTGTGTTAACTTGCACTTCAGGGAGCATCAAAGTGGCCGGAGGGACTATGTTTGCTATGCGCAGTTGGCAATGCATTGCAAAGATTGTGGGGGAGACGCAGAGTTTTTTTAGAACAAAGATTATTTTCCACCACACCTACCCATTGTCGCGAAGGATTTTTAGAATCAGAGAACATAAAAAGCAAGACTTAACTGCGTTAATCAGCCCTTAATAACCTTGCAGGAAAAGGAATTTTTTTTTCAAACTATTGTGTTCCTTGACTGTATGGTTTAAAAGTCAAACCAAGTGCCGTCTGGAGTTGTTATGCCTTGTAATTGTGAATGAACATAATAGAATATAAAGTGCTCGTTCAAGAAAATTTCTAGTTGGAAGTTAGCGCTCGTGTTGGGTCCACTCTTTCTTAAAATTCGTTTCACCTACGTGGTTTTGCTTATACCAGTTTGAATAGTTACCAGTTTGTTTTACTTACGAATACTATTCACAGATTAGAGCTAAGGCACCTTCCGCCTTAGCAAGCTCTATATTACTATGACTCAAGCTAAGTGTTTATGAGTAGTATTGATAGCTTACATGTAAATTTGATATCCATTCCTTCTTTTTACTCTGCTAAGCCACCTTTTAACGCAACCGTGAACGACATTAGCGAAGCTTATATGAAAACTCCGCGAACACTTCTTCAGAACGTGTTCCTCTCGAGCTTATGAAATATCCAGACACATCAATGTAAATACAACTCTTCGATGTACCATTATGATGTCGTTTGAGAAGCTCACATATTAAAAAAAAAGTTATGGTGCATATGTTGTCACATGTCTACGTGAGTACACTTTTTTCGTCTGTGTGTATGTAATACCAGGCGGGAGCAAGTGGATCATGTAGGACCTGTCTCTCGTGTCCTGCAGTTCATTCGCCGACTACACCATGTAAAGATGTCTACCAGAAACCTAAGCTGTGAACTGGCTCACTTTGTCGCTATCCATGTTCGTGTTTTAATGACTCGCATCCTATCACGGGAAATACCCACCTTTCCTAGGGTGCTCTCGTAATGTCATACGTTGCCACATTATGAATAAAATGATGTAATGTTTCAAACAGTGTTTTTCGCATTGTCACTGCAAAAACATGCCACGCACCAAGGTACTTCCAACAATTCATGTTGCTAGATACCAGAATGCCAGAAATGTACGCAATAGTTCTCACAGCTGTAGCTTGGCCAACTTGCCCAACTATCAGTGTTACTGTAGCTTGGCGTTTAAGCTTCCAGCATGTTCTACGTACACTGTCAGCTTCAATGAGGGAAAATAGAAGGGAAAGAACGGCAGGGACGTTAACCAGCCATTAGGCAACCGGTTTGCTACCCTTCGCATGGGAGGGGGATGGGGGAGATGTGTTTAAGCTTCCAGCGTGTTCTACGTACACTGTCAGCTTCAATGAGGGAAAATAGGAGGGAAAGAATGGCAGGGAGGTTAACCAGCCATTAGGCAGCCGGTTTGCTACCCTGCGCATGGGAGGGGGAATGGGGAGATGAAAGACAGAGGGAAGAGAGATAAACACAGCATTTAAAGTCTCTTAACAGTTGGTGAGGCTGAAGCCACTGCTTCTAGAAACATTCTTCTCTTTTTTCAAGGCGGCATCTTGTGGCCTCGGACAAGAGAATACTGCATTGTTTCCGCATTATTAAAATTCTCCGAAACAATCGCAGATTTTCTCTGCATTTGTACTATGCCGGAAGACAACCTTATCTACCGTGATAATTCGAGTAATATACAATTCTTGCTCACGTAATAAGCTACGTGTTCAGCAATGTTAAATAATAATTGTTGGTGCTTTACGTCCCAAGGCTACGATTAGATTGTGAGAGATGTCATAGTGGAGCGATCAAGAACTGTATACCATCGGTCAATCTTCGAACCTAAATCAATGTAGAGGCACCTCTAGTATTTATTCGCTAAAGGATTGTGGCCGCCGCTGCTCCCGTGGCCAACGGGTCTCCAGTCTAGCACCATTACTAGACAATGGTGGCGTGTTCATATGTACCGCAATCAGCGGACACTGTAAAAAAACAACAACCTTGAAATCTTTCAAATGCGAATGCAAAGTGAAAAGTGAATATTTCAAATAAAATGATGCCGCAAGCAGGCTCCTCGTACAGAAAGAGAAACAGAGATATAGAGGAGACGCGGGGCGTCTTTATTGCCATGGCAACGCGCAAATACAGCTGTTTCTGCGCACAAATTCGCTAGCACACATCTCGCGCCATACGCGCACCTTTCAAGTGTTTCCTTTACGAGCCACTTCTTTGAGACAGAAATGTTTCTGCTGCCATTCTTTTCACTCACGCACTATAGCGATAGGCTTTTGGTGGAACAGAAATCCAACACGTGACACTGCCACATTCGGCGCTTTTACAAGCGAGTTGTCGCGTGGTTCATTTCATGTATCAAAATCGTAATGAAAAAGCTTTATATCTACTGTGTTTGGGTTTAGCGATGACTGTTTTATCAGCGGGTCAGGATTGCGAGGAAGACCGTACGAACTACTCTGTTTTTTACGCAATCGACCTTGCAGAAGAGGCGACGCTTTTTCCGTGCCTGCAATGCTTCGCTCCGCCCTGTAAGGCAAATGGGGAACAACTGGTGACGCCCATTTTCGAAACGGAGAATGTTTGCTGCAGAATGTGTTCCCACATGGCAGGTGAGTAACAAACGCTACAAGTCAGATGCCTCAAACTGCCGGGATTGGAGCCGGAATTGGAGCGAAGGAAGAGGGGTGTATTAAAGATCATGTCATCTATCGTTGTCATTAGAATGAAGGCCTTTCTAATACATAACACAGGGGTCATTTTTGAATGAAGAATGATGTCAAGAATCGAGGCACATTCATACTGGTTTCCTGTATGACGGGAGTAGAGACACCAATTTCGATGAATATTGTTTGTCCCGCCGATATGTTTAAACACATGGTTACCACGTGAAGTGGTTCAGGAAAAACAATCTTTGAAAACAGTTATGCCTGTGCAGCTCATAAACACACTTATTTATAATTGTTTAGTAAACATTCAACTTATTCCGTAAGCACACAATGTACTTTCATGTTATGTCCACTCCCACGACGGATGGATCAACCATCTATTATCTTTATATAGCGCTAGCGCCACACTGATGGAGTTCGCGTAATGAAAATCGCACAGTTCAGGCACCAGAAGCCACCAGGCATCCTATTTGCAATTCATGCTCATTTTGGTGCCTTTGCCAGTTTACACTATTCGACCATCATCATGAGACATGTGACAATTTCTCCTTGCAGCTTCACGTCCACGCAGCAAATAACGGCGAATTTCTTTTTTTTTTCAATTACTTTGCCGACTTTCAGTGGCTGGCGATGCGTGCAACATTCAGCGAGATGAGCCGGCCGTCGTCTGTCAGGATGGCAACATCTGTAGCGTCACCAAGAAAGTCTGCGTCAAAGAATGTCATCGGCCGCCTTAGCCACGATATAACTGCACCCCGACTTGTGATCTGAACTATCGATATCAAGAAGCACGCGTGCTCATAGCACTTGTCAGGCATCACAAGATTTGGTAGAACGAAGCAACACTGATGTGGATGTCCGCATTTATTCTACTTCACACTTCTTTATATAAATAAAGAAATTTGATTGAACAAAAGAAGCTTCATTTTTTCTGTTTTTATTAATTAGATTCAGAATTCAAAATTAGGCTAAGCGCAGAAATTTGTTCACTTCCTGTGTTCTTATGGCTTGCGTTAGCGTAACCCTTGACACTCGCTTAGTGATGCCACAAGTCGGATCGCGCTCGGTTATCTCACTCGGCTGCTGTGCCAATTCTGAATATGGGAAAGATAATACATTTGATGATTCGTCCAATGAATGCATGCTGCAAAGAGACACGTTACGGTGGGAACCAAATATTGACGAAGGTTGCTGTATAGGAGCTTCCCATGTTTTGCGAAGCCTTGTGGTGTTTCAAGCCTGGGATTGACAGCGGCGCGATAAACTTGAGCTTTACCAAACATAGCCGCTGAACACAAGTATCTCGAGAACGAAGATTTTAAAGCTCAAGGTAAAACATTGCGTGGCCTGGAAATAAAAGGCTTTCGCATCGTTTGCTATCACGCACCTTCGTTTATCAGGAGCGCCCAGCGACGGAGACGGTCTGCGCAGCTGTCGGACGAGTTCGACCACGTCGTTAAACGAGTACGCGCGATGAAAGGCCCGCGCTGGTGACTCTGGAGCCGTAGTAGATTGCTTCCAGTATTATTTTTCATAAATGATTAGCCAATGTCCGAATTACGCAGTGCCGGCATGAGTGAAAATACCTCGACCAAATCGAAATCGTTTTCCTAATCTATGCGGAATACAAAAAAGTTGGCTATATGCTAAGTATCTATTCCACGCCTTTTTATATCACTTGATTCACAAACAATATCGTCGATTGGCAAGTAGTCTGCATAAATATTTTTTAGTCCTTTGATTGAGAAATATTTAAAGTTGTCTATATAGTAATAATATCTTATTATATATTAGTTTATTATCTTTGTATGTAGCTTTAGGCAAGGGATAGTAAGCTGGCTAACATCTAATTTTTCGAGCCCCTTTTTACTGGGTTAATATCATGTCAACAATCTTCCGGGATTTCAGTACCCTCACGGTCAAGAAACACTAAGCACTCAGTGTTGCCAATTTGTTTAACAAAATCTGTCCACCGTCAATGAATTGATCTGGCGTTACCATCAGCGGCTTTGCGTCCTCGCGTTCCCTCCTGTGGCTTGTTTAAGTTCAGCTGTCCTTATTGGTGGTAAGTGCGATTTTTCCGGGCTAGTACTGCTTTTCAGATTATCATACTGATTGCCCTGACTGCCATAAAGTTTTGGGTAAGACTCCTCAGATGCTTTAACTACCCAATCCGTATTGGTAATGGTGTCACCTACCTTGTGTCTTGATGCATAAATATATTTTTCGCTCCCGTGCCCACCTTCCCCAGTGTAGAGTAGCCATCCAGAGCACACCACAGCTCCAACTGACATCTCTGCCATCCTGTCAATATATTTTCTCTTTCTCACTATGGTTGTTGCCTGCGCCTAGTTTTCTCTTTAAGTATTTAGGGCTCCATCTTTTCGTTAGAGCATTGCTACGAAGTCGTATGTTAAATACAATTTTCTTCTGGGCACTTCTTTTTTCTTTAAATGAAATATCCCTGTAGCATACAAACGGAAAAGCAGCGATAATGGTGTGGGCAAAACAGTAAGGTCACACACCCTGGCAAACTATATTTTCGTAGGGCATGTGTGACATGAATGTGACAAACTGGTATTCAAGACAAATGACAGTAACATCTCCCTAATTCGTCATGACGCTGTTTGATGCGAACACATGAAAGGAACACATCAGGGCGAAATTCTAGCACACTGTAGCTAACAGCATAGCACATAGGTTGATAATATTTGTCTTTTCTGATGGTTCAAATATGCGCTGAGATGTGCCCCATGTGACTTTGCAAGTAATAAGAAATCTTTGTAAGCAAAATCACAAAAGATTGAAACTGGCCGATTCTGAGACGTTTAATACTGCTACGTTTGGCAAATCTTTTTCAAGTAACGTTAAAATATGAAATGATAAGTCTTTTCTGAACTACACTCTGCTGCCTGAACCAATGCCTGTGTCGCGTCTTAGCGTGCGAGCCTCTAAGAGCAGCTCACACCGCCGGGTTGTCAAAGCGGGCCTAGAAGCATAAATCTTTGACGATGTCGTGCTGCAATATTCGCTGAGGTTCTCGACCAACTTCGAGAAGCCGCATCTCTGCAGAATAGCGAAATATGCCTTAACTTTCAATGACAAGATTCGAATGAAGCAGAGCCCTAACTGCTGAACGTGTCGGAATCCAGACAGTGCGGCACACCGCCACCTGTCTTCGTGATCTCAATACGAAACTCAATAAAGTAGAACTAAAGGTGTGGTAGGATGTCTGGACAACCGGTTATTTTTTGTTGGGGGATGCACTGGGTGCGTGAAGTGTCGAGCATCACGTGCACACCATAATAAAATTCGTGTTTTTTTACCAATGTGAACGTTAAGATTCTTGTTTCTAGAGTATGCGTTAATTTGGCTGGCCTGCATGTAGTTTGGAACACATACTCAAGCACTCAACAACTTGCATGCGCTAATAGCCACGTCTCATCATACCTGAATCTATCCCTGTCTCGCCTTTTTCACCCTAGGCCTGTGAGAAGTAGCAGGCTGAACACATGCCCTCATGGACGATCTGTTCTTTTTTTATTTATCATTATCGATTTCCTCTGTCTACTACGGAAGGCTTATCATATACACTTATCAGCACAATCCTTGAAGCCCACGAGCTATCTACTTCGTTTCTGTAGACTCACGTGGGAAGGAGCACGTTAAGCTGAACTTCTCTGGTTTTGGGACGTTAAACCCCACAAATCAATCAAGCTGAACTTCTCGGCTTGTGGATTCCTTTTGAAGTGGGCTTATATTTCGATAATAGAAAAATAAACAAAAAATATCTATCGAAAAATACCAGGTGTTAGGCGAGATACGCCCTCCTCCCCCGCTGCCCCCCCAAAAAAATATTCTTTCTTTAGCCCGTTTCCTGAATGTTAGTTCGATGTGGTACGCAAGAAATTTGTAGGCAGGTATCATGACGTTTGCGTTACTATTGAGACAAACGTAACGCGTAAAATGGGTGCACGAAGAAGTGCGGAAGGTTCTTTTCATAACGGAAAGTTATTCTGATATTTATTTTAATGTTGGGGGCCATGGCTACCCATTTTCAAAAATAAACCACTTGGCGGCGAGTAAAACAACAAACTGGAAGTGATACAGGTGCACTGGCGAAACCAGTGCGGGAGGGGTCAAATCTCTTTATCGACCCTTGGAAGTTTTTCAAGTTTGCAAGTGTAAATTTACAGCTACACATACAAGCACGCACAAGTATACATTTATTATGTTCCACCACCCCAAAATAATTATGGCTAGGCTACTAAAAAGATGTGCTCCTTGAAGCGGTGAACCATAAAGACGTACCGAAGTGGTACTTAAGCTACGTGGTTCGACAGTCGCGTTTCTGAGCTATTTATGTTCCTGACCTACTCGATCCATCCTCCAATATTTTGTTCACTTACTACACTTCACAAGCTGTTTACATCACGAGCCTCTCTCGGTTTACCTCGAGTTATGGATCCATTCCGTCGCGCCATTCTACTTTCACGATGAACGCACGAAGCTCTGGTTTTACTCAAGACTCCGTTCTACGTTGCAGTTTTTTGGTTTTTTTTTTTTTGCAAAAATAGTGAATGATGCGCCTTCGGAATACAATGGTACGGTTGAAATAAAAGCACGAGATTGAGACGCTGACGTACAATGGAAGTAGATATCAAACGGAAGCGGAAGCTTGAGGTTACGCAGTGTAGGGTATAATATCATTATTGTTGCAAAAGTATAACATTTTCGTCAATTGAAATATATATAATACACGCTATGTATACATTATACTATAGAGCCCCGGTTTTCGTGTTATATATATGCTACATAGACCAGAAAGATACCATCCGTTGATTTCTGAAATGTACGTTCTTTCATGATTGAGGCCTTAGAACGCATAAATATCAGATGATGAATGATGATTGTACGCGTGCAACAAAGTGTGTAACAGAATAAACGGTATATAATTTAGCTGCCAAAATGCTTTACACAAGGCACGACTGCGAGAGCATCAATCATTTTCGTCTACCCCGTCCTTCAGCTGTATTGTTTAGTACCTCCGCTTCTCCGAGCCGAAACGTCGGCGTCTTGAAACTTGTCCCGAGGACAAATATTGAAACATTGACGTATCAAGACACCGACAGATATATTACGACCTTTAGCCATTACCGCCAGATAATGGCTAAAAGTCTTAAGGCACTAAATGTTTCTAAAATGTACTGGGCCTGACGTCATAATTATGTCCCAAATACAGACTTTCTTATTTCTGAAAATTTTATTAGACCGAAAAATCTTTGAAGTGATTCTTAACAACAAATTGAGGCTATCAACTCTTCGCCATCGACACACCTATATGACAGGCTTTACAAATGCTCGTCATATCTCTCACAGCTTTTCAGCGAGAAATATGGTCAGAGAAAACTGTAACGCCTTCACGCGTTCACGGCTAATACTACAAACTCCGCTTCTCGCGTTGCTTGAGCGTTGTCGGTGCATACATGGACAGAGGTGTATGATTGATTGATTGATTGATTGATTTCTAATTGGTGTTTAACATTTCAAAACCACCTTATGAGCACACGGGCCTACAGCATTTCCGCCTCCATCGGAAATGCAGCCGCCGCCGCCGAGATTCGATCCCGCGACCTGCGGGTCAGCAGCCGAGTACCTTAGCCACTAGACCACCACGTCGGGGCTAAACAGAGATGAAGGTTACCCGATTACTGACCTTGACAGTAATAGGCTAAGCATGCAATTTTCCCCTGAATTGACACTTTGAATTAGTTTATGACTAGTACCGGCGTTTATTACATGCTTGTCTATGATATCTTTGTAGAACATTCACCATATCCTGTATCCAAGTGTATCATAACTACTTACAGCGTATCTTAACTGCACAAACGTTTATTTATGATGGTACACGTTCATAGATGCGTTGGAGATGTGCAAACTGGTTTTATTCGAGTAAAACGGTGTGATAGCTGCGATAAGAAGTAGACATTGTGCAGGCTGTCATATATCAATGCATAATAAATATTCAACTACTTCTGTAAGGACACGTTTCTCTTACGTATCATATCAAACCTTCATTGCCGGTCTATAAAGAGTGTTAAAGAAGGCCGTCAAAAGGGAGTTTAATTATGGCTCAGGATGTATAACAATATTGAAGTGACAGCTCTGTATTTTTACTCGTACATCCTACATGATGAAACAAGGATTTCGCTGACAAGGTCACTTCGAATCGTCGAGGCGCTATAGGCATATTTGCTGTAAGGTCATGCTTCCAATACTCTTTATTTTGTCAGACATACTATATACATAAAAGTGTTTTAGCTTCTTTTGATTGCATCGTTACAAAAAACTGCAGTATTGGGATCTGTGTCAGTTTGTGAATCTCTTAAAACGCATTGACAGTAGAGTCAAGTCTAGTGCACCTTGAAATGCACGTGGCTGCACTGTCTAGCGCGACAGTGCTGCGGAGCGCGTGGTCACAGGTTCGAATTTCGGTGGCGTATTTTTTTCTTCAGGTGTATTTATTTTTTGTGGCTTTTTTTTGATCTGTGTATCCTGGACATGACGGGGATGGCGAAGGCAATTTTTTTAGATCACGCATATGATTGTCATCTCGTTAACATAACTGACAGTATAAAGCAGCCACTAAGTACACCTCAAGCACGGCAACGCGCACCTAGTCACAAACTTCAGCCGCTATAAAAACAGCTAGACAGACAACAGTTCCGCACTGGAGCAATTACAAACATGAGGTGTCGCTGGTGCGAATAGTTCGATAACTGGCACTGTCCTGTTTAAGGCTGCAACTTGTAGCCTTGAAGTCATCGAGACCACATGTCCAAACGTCGGCGTCTCATTGTTTCCGGACAACTTGAAGCATTTAAAACACTTGCAAAAGTTAGCTGCGTGCTGGAGAGAAGCTGGTATCCCATCATTGTACAATAAAAATAGAACTGCCGTCTACATGTTCAGTTACGTGTTCCGCAATATTCAATATTATTAGCTGATGTTTTCATTCCCGATACCAAACACTATAGTGGAGAGCAACAGAACTGTCTGCCGTCCGGTGTTTTCTATACCCAAATCTACTTACATGGGAATCTAGTATATCATCGTCATTGAAATGCGACCCCCGCAGCTGGGATTTGATTGCGTGAACTACGGGTCAGCAGTTGAGCTATATAACCACTAGAGAATAATGTCGAGTTTTTATGCTTCGCATGTGACCTCTGTAAAAAAGTAGCAATAAAACTTTCTGAAATCTCAGTTTGTATGCGTATAGAGTGAAAGCCAAATGCGGGAAATAAAATGATGCTGCGGCCAGGCACCTAGCACAAAAAATAAAAAAATAAAGATGACGTGAGAGATCGAGAAGATGCTTTGAAGGAGCCTCTGTATTAACATTCACCGCGCAAACGCAGCTGTTTCTGCACACGATTTCGTCCACCCACATTTAACTACGTACACGCACCTTTGAAGTGTTAGCTTTCCGGACGACTCCTTCAAGGCAAAGAACATTGCTACATCCACTCTCTTCGCTGGCACTCTGTATAATCAACACGTGACTCTTCAAACTTGGTGCCTTAGTGAGCGAGTGCTCGCGCAATTAATTTCGTATATCAAAAGCGAAATGCAAAACATACTGGTGGTGGGACTGGCGATGATCGCTGTATCGTCGAGTCAGGATTGCGAGGATAACAACGGCAAATACTTCGCCTTCCACAACATTACCCTCGTAGGAGACGAGACGACGTACCCGTGCCTGCAGTGTTTCGCTCCTCCCTGTGAAGGAGATGAACAATCGATGACACCCCTGACTGCAACGCTGAAACTTTGCTGCAGAACATGTTCCCGGGTGATGGGTGAGTAACCGAAACACACTAAGTCCGGGGCCCTCAATCTCCTAGGGCCGCAGTCACAAAACTTAGCCTCCCGCAAAGGCCGGGCTGGAAGCGGATGGAGGAGAGGGGGTGTTGAACGACGTGTCATTTATTATTATCAATTTAAATAAGCAGTTTCCTAATAATTATGCACGAGTCAGTTCTGAAGACGATTTGAGAAGGAGATTAGAAAAACATTCATACTGGTCTGCAGAATGACTGATATCAGAACAGCAATTCCAATGAGTATAGTTTGTTTCATGGTTATGTTTCAACAATTGGTGACCGTATGGAATGAATCCATTAAAAATACATGTTTGAAACGAGTCGAGACTCTTAATATCATGAAAAATCTTAATAAATAAAAAATTTTACCATCTGCCACAGAAGGATACCATGTGAAGATGCGAAGCAGCGGGCGCTAATGCTCACACTGGCCTTGACGCTGGCGCTCATTGAGTCGTGGCGCAGGAGAGAAACATGGCGAGGCGCTAAGCACGCAGTGATGAATCGTTGTTTTCTACTGGAACACGCAAATCACTGCTAACGGAAACTGAGAGACAGAGGACTCTGAGCACAGAGACCTGCAGTCCGCTTTTAGTTAACGCGCGTGCTGCGAAGTTTTTATTGTTCAACATCGTACAGGAGAAATCTCCAATCGGCACTACCTTGAAGCTCAAGGTCCAGTATCTATATATACAAGGTGGCCAGTGAACGGTAGTGCAGAGCGAGCATACGGTTTTTTCAATTAAAAAAAAAAAACCCTCGCTAGCAGACGCTGCTTGCGTTGGCGTTACGAGGTGGGAGAAGGGGGTAGGTTAAAAACGAGAGAGAAGAGAGAGGGGACGCGCGTGCGCAGGGGGGGGGGGAATGCAAACGTCGCTGGCGACCTCTGGTAGGGATGCCTACAGGAGAGAGAGAGGGAAAGGCGCGCATGCGCTGTAAGAGTGGTCACGCCGCACACCGGACTGAGCTTGACCATAAGACGCTTAGCATCTAATTTTCGATGAAATAGTCATGCTCGCGCCGCCCGCTTAGTACATCTGCTCCAAGTAGAGTGGTGGATTGATTGGTACAGTGCGTGGAGTGAAGAAAGTGCCAACTCATCGAGCAACTGCTGCGACAGTTTTCTCGCATTTGAAAAGGCGCGTTATATATTGTGCTTTCAAACGTCCGTGTAATGTTTTATGTCTTAGTAAGAATTCTTGCTGTATACATATAGCATACAAACACGCGACAAGCTTACACGTGCACACAATCAAAGAAAAATTAATCTCAGAGGGTTCGTTATCCAAGGTAACAGCCATTTCAGGTGGCTGTTTTACCACCCACTAAATGTCAGTATCCCACGATCTCTAACGGAGCGTTAATAATTCGTTTTGAATTGGGCAGGCCAAGAACAAGAACTGGAGAAGTAATACACATCACCGATTCCAACTTGCCGAAATGTAAAGTTTTCTTGGTTATTCATGCAACTGTCACAAACTGAATCACAAATAAGTTAATTTCGAAATAATCATATATACAGAGACGAAACACTGTTTAAAGATGCGACAAACATACTGAAATTTCTTCTTTTAGTCGGGAACTTCGTCAAATCGAGAAAGGATTTTTTTTGTTCATTCAATTTGTAAACGATGAATTCTAGAAACCAACCACCATGCGGTACGTAAGAGCGCTACATAATATTGTTAAATGCAGAGCGCCTTCTTCCATTTGCCCTCGTGGCATAGAGCCTCGCCAAAATAAAGCGAGGGCCATGAATCGGGTGCCGAAAGTGTAGACGTGGACATTCACATTCCCCTCGGTTCCCTTGGCGGAGCCCTGCTGTCCTATGACGTATAATGTTCATGCCGTCTACTGATCCGAAGTGCGATAGTGCCGTTTCTCTGACAAAGGCTCAAATAAGTATGGCAAAACTTGCAGTTGTGCAACTGGAATACGATAGGTAAATTAATTACCAACAACCGGGTAATATACGTGAACAAGTGTCTCTCGTATTTTCAAACGTGGCCTTCGTGACCAACTAGTGACGCGCCGTTGTCGTCACTAATCGAGGAGGCCATGCTTAAGCAGGTTTCGTGGAAGACCACATTGCAGATAGCGTGCCGTTCTAGATAACTTGGCATACCAAAAATGATGTCAGTTTTTGCACAGCGTCTCCGGTAGCCCCGTGGTCACAGCCTCTTTCTTTTTTTTAGCCCCCCAAAAATGCTGTTCACGTTCCCTTTTGAGAAATTTCACATCACTGAATTCAGAGAGAATCACACTTTTTACGCCCTCTAAAGTGATTTTGTGAGTGCTTCTGCTTCAATTTTCAACAATTTCGCCTAATTAATAGCTTGAATCCTGTGCACTAGAGGATGACTAATCCTTACTTTGTTCTTCCATTACATCGCCGATTTTCAGAGAGTGGCGCTGCATGTAATCTTGAGCGAACCGAGCCGGCTGTTGTCTGTCAGGAGAACGACATCTGTAGCACCACCAAGAGGGTCTGCGTGGAAGAATGCATCATCCCGCCTCCATCAACTTTTTACTGAGGGCTACTTTCCGTTTCAAGAAAATGCGCGTGGGTAGCAGCTACCAGGCATCCTAAAACCAGCCAGAACAAAGCAAGATTGATGTGGATATCCACATTTACTGTATTTTGCGAGCTTTCATAAGTAAAGAAATTTTATTGAACTGTGAAAGATTCCTTTGTTTACCTATCATTTTTGTTACTTATTTTGTGAATGTTCAAGGACGCGCAGCGCAGGAAGAAGTGGTTTACTGTCTGTGTCCGTAGCACTTGCCTTTCTAAACTTGTCACTTGCTCACTGGCATCACAAGGGAGATTTCACTCATTTATCTCGCTCGGGTGCCAGGCCAAGTGTGAATTCGGGAAGGATAAGATATATGATTAGTCATGAAGCGAATAAATGCCGCAGTAAAGCACGTTGAGCAGTCGTATTTAACGATTCATAACCTAATGAATTACACAGCACGGAATACAGCCCAATACATTTGAAAAACACACACGGACAAAACCTGCGAGTTTGTGTGTGCTTCTTTAAGTGTTTACTAATATTGTTAAGATTTAACGTCCTAAAATCTCCACATAATTATTAGAGAAGCCACAGTGGAAAGCTCCGGAAATTTCGACCACCGAGAGTTCTTTAACGCTCACCTAAATCTAAGCACACGGGCCTGAAGCATTTCCGCCTCCATCGAAATCGCCGTCACCACGGCCGGAATTCAACCCCACGACGTGTGGGTCAGCAGCCAACTTGAACTGTTGAGTCTTGTACTGTGACCGATGCACTGTGCGATTTCATTATAGTTATGAAACAAGATCCACTAGCCTGTTTTTTTATTTTTGTTGCTCGCAAGTTTCAGACGAAGGTTACCAAATAGGTGCATCGCATGCATGTTTTGCGTGCATCTGGGGTGCTGCAAAACCTGAGCTGTGAATATTTTCAGGTTCCCCACAGACAACGGGCGAGCGCAGGTACTTCTGTGCATTAGTTCATCAGGTATTCATTTTGAATGAGTACGTGAGTAAATCAAATTATCGGCAAACGTGACTAGACTGGCGCAAGCGCTGTGTTGCTAGACAAATTCGTGATGAAGACCGTAAGCCTGATGCCAATGAAATACTAGTAATAAAATATTTCAGCTAGTATTAATTCGGCTACCCATTTTGTGGATCTTTTACTTTTTGCATGCATTTTAAAAGATACACGAGAATTATCGGCCCTTTCTTGTTTGTGGGAAGCCAGTATGAAACTGTGATAATTTACTTCTAATAGCGTCGTTGTACATAAAACTTGTGCAAACAACTACACACGATTGAGTAGAATAAGGGACAACCAGCATGTGATTGTGAATAGCATTCCTATTAGTTGCGATATTCTAGAATCAAATAATATATTCCTCATTATGTACGTATTTCAATTGTGAATCGAAACTGCGTTTGGCGATTGACTGGTTCGCATATAGTGTATGACCCTGTTTTTGATCACGATACACGAGACTAAAAAGAAACGTTCAAATTTTACTTTTGTGGACCTAGCTTTGTTTCACTGAGAAATCCGCTAGCTTTAGTTTTTCCGCTTCGCAAAGCCGGGAAAAAAAACTAACGAAAAATGATGAAGCAAACCTAATGAATGGCCACGTTCATTGAGTGGCCAGCGGACCTGCAGAAAAGCCCGAACACATCCCTATTGCTTGCGAAATGGGAAAGGACGGCCACCACAGAAATCTTGCGCTTTTCTACTTCACTCCTTTTCCTTCTATTTTAGAACATCAACAACGTCACAAAAGGAATTTTTTGTTTGTGAAATATTTCTAGTTTCATACTCGGCAGCCGCCATTGATGAAAGTGACACTGCCACAGGGTTATAAGCATGCAACTGCGTGTCCGATGGGATACGATGGATAATAAGATGGATGAGCCGCATGCTTGTGAGGTGGTGCTTTAACACATTTCATGGCCATTCCACTTCATTGTGTGCCTGTTGAGAAGAGGAAGGGATATATTGTCACTAGAACTTTATGAATTTAATTAAGGCAGCTGGTATGTGAACGTCATCTTTTTTTTTTCTCACTCGAGCGCATACTGAGCCCCCTCTCCTTCTGTTCGAAAACTTTCTGCTCCCCAACGTGGTTTCGCATGGGCTCTGCGATGAGAGGCATGACCAAGTATATGCACCTCACCCGGTTTAGTATTGCCTCCGTGATTAGCTCACTGTTGTCCAAGTGACAGTGTCGTGTCATGTCATGTCATCGTAAGACGTAACCGGAAGGTCGCATAACAGACGTCTTGATGATGTCAAGTTCAGGCGATTTGTGACGTTCTGGCGGCATCACAATGTGACTCCATCATGTGATGATTTTTTTCATCATGATTGTTGACACCCCCCTGTGGTTTGCGGCAGTGACGGTAAAATACTTCGTGTTTGAGGTATCTGATGTTTGAGGCTACCCCTTGAGTGTTAGTGGTAAACTATTATTCATGGTTTGAGTGTGCCTGCTGATAGTCCTCATTGTTATCCTCATCTCATTCTTGGTCTAGTTACTTGAGTAGGAGGGCCTGGCTTTGCTGTCGCTACCTGTAGTAAATAGACGTCTTTTTTTTTACCACTTACCTATCCGCTGTGGTCTTCTCAATATGTTTCACAATATTTCAGTTTTCTGCGTACCCATTTTTAGACTAATAGATCTACTACTTCGTCCAATAATTTCAAGCTTGTCCCCTGGGATACTTATTAACGGAATGTCATTTGAGCATCGCAGGTTACTAACGTGCTCTTCCTTAACTATTATCCCTAGCTCTCCCTAATTTAGGGCCCTGGAACTTCCTGTAACCCCGTAGAAAGATCATGTGTGCCTGTTTTACGCCCTTTTATATTGGGTTTTCGTCTATTTCCTTATCGAGGACTTGTGCTGGCTGTGGAGCCACTGTAGATTTACAAATATACAAATTATGTTGACAAAATTATCTACGCGTTGCACAATATTAAATAATAATCATTGGGGTTCTAAATTCTTAGCTCAGCATGGTATTATGAGGAGGCCATGGCGGAGTGCTCTGGAACTGTCTACCATCTGGCGTTCCTTAAACCTGAACCTAGGTACAGAGGCCTCTATCATTTTGCCGTCATGAAAATACGGCCGTCGCCGCGGGAATTCGATTGCGTGACCTACCGGTCAACATGCATGGACCATAACCACTTGCAACAATGGCGAGTTTTCATATTCCACATGTTGGCCTCGTTAAATAGCAGCAATAAAATCTTTGATATAAAGTTTGATTGATTGATTGATTTGTGGGGTTTAACGTCCCAAAACCACTATATGATTGTGAGAGACGCCGTAGTGGAGGGCTCCGGAAATTTTGACCACCTGGGGTTCTCTAACGTGCACCGAAATCTGAGTACACGGGCCTACAACATTTCCGCCTCCATCGGAAATGCAGCCACCACAGCCGGGATTTCATCCCGCGACCTGCGGGTGAGCAGCCGAGTACCTTAGCCACTAGACCACCGTGAAGGGGCGATATAAAGTTTCTGTACATTTAAAGTGAAAGCTAAATGTTAGTGTCGAAGCACCTCATGGTCTATGTTTGTCGTCATGTCATGTAGTGACAGCATGTAATGTCATTACGGTACATCATAAACGGTACATCATAAACGGCGAGATAGAGCTACGTCGCATAGGAAGGAAGAAGATTACCACTGAGGGGAGATTTGCGACGTCATCAGTCACACGAGTTCTGTCACAAACTCATGAAACAAGTCTATACGATGCCAGCATCTCGTTTCGTCACTGTGTGTTAGTAGAGCTTAACGTCCCAAAACCACCATATGATTATGAGAGACGCTGTAATGGAGGGTACCGGAAATTTCGACCACCTGGGGTTCTTTAGCGTGCACCCAAATCCGAGCACGTGGGACTCAGCATTTTCGCCTCCATCGAAAATGCAAACGCCACATCTGGGATTGGATCCCGTGCCCTGCGGGTCAGCAGCCGAGTAGCTTAGCCAATAGACCACCGCGGCGGGGCACGGTGTGTCATGTGGTCACGGTCGATCGTAAAAATGTGTATACGCACTGCATAAGTTGGTCCACTCCTCTTACTTGCCACCGGCCCGCTAAAGATGGAGAAGGGAACAGCTAGCCGAACAAATAGCTGACGACGTCAGTTGAAACACCCTTCCACACAAGCCGTATATAGGGAATTGAAACAGAGAATGTAGGGAAGAGAAGGAAGAAAAAAAAGGCGTGCGTTAGAGAGCTGCATACAATGTAGTAGCCCGAGTATCCAAAGCATGGCCGGAGCAAAACTTCCTCAAGATCTAGGCACTGGGACTATAGGACTCTATTAGCCATAGTCTTGAGATAGGGAATACCCACGCCCTGCGTGGCCCGTGACTTTCCGCACGCCAGATGCGCAAATAAATGTTTCTCTCTCTCTCTCCAACGTAGCTGTGGGCGATGTTAGTTGAGTGGAAACATGGTTCTCTCTACGCCCGCTTTCAGGCTTGGCACCAGCGGTGCCTCATTACGAAAATCTCTCAAAACGCTGCATGCTTGCTTCGCCCCTCCCCAGGTTTCACGTTAACCTGCGCTGAAACGCCCTTCCCTACAAGCTGCAGTACGTTTTTGAACGAAGGAAGCATCTCGTGCGAAAAAGAGAAACGCAGCCAGGGATAAAGGCCGAGCTTTAGTGAACATCTGTATTTTTTTTTTACAGCAAACGCGCACATTCCATTGTCTCCACACTCGAATCCACCCATTCACTTTTCACGCCATTTTCACGCTTTTCAAGTGTAAGCTTTACGAGCGACTCCTTTCAGGCTGAGAACGTTTCCGCATATGCTCTGTTCGCTGAAGACCTATATTCAGAGTGTTTTAGTGAAAAAGAAAGCCAGCACGTCAGACTATTTTACTCGGTGCTTTTAGGAGCGAGTTCTCAAACAACACTTTTTTTTTATTTTTTATGGAAATCACAATGCAAAGGCTGCTGTGGGTAGGACTGGCAATGGCGGTTGTATCGGCGGGTCAGTATTGCGAAGAAGACCGAGCCAACTACTCCGTCTTCTACGACATTGGCGTGGAAGGGGAGGCAACGCTTTTTCCGTGCCTGCAGTGTTTTGCTATGCCCTGTCAGGGAAATGGAGAGCAACTGAAGACGCCCATTACTGGAACGAAGAAGTTCTGCTGCAGAAGGTGTTCCCACATGGCGCGTAAGTAAGCAAGGACCAATCTAAGTCGGGTGCGTCAATCTCGCCGGGCCGCAGTCACACAATTTAGTTGCCCATAAAGGGCCCGTAAACAACATCGACTTGAAGGGGGAGAGTTCATTTTTTTTTTCTGGCCTTCGCTGCTCTTCCTACAAGTAATGTCTGCTCATTTCCAGCTGTTACTTCATAAAATACGTGCAATGTCAACCCTAAACGTTGAGAATGTCAACATTATGCGCTTTTCAAATACATGCTGCTATATCAGCGTGTGAATTCGCCAACGCAAAATAATTGAAACGACACCAGTTTATCACGCACGATATGTAGACGAGACAAGTCAGAACGGACATGCAACTGCACAGCAAAGCAGGGCAGGCGATACTTCGCAGCAGATACCTCTCGTACAACGGCTAATAGAGAGCTTATATGATCCGGACGTCACGAAAACGAACAGATCGCGTCACGAATTGTGCCGCGAGGACTGGAAACGCCGCGAAAGAATCACACCCTCGTTTTTTGTATTTTTAGAGATTATTTAGGGCCCTTATTTAAGGGCAGGGATTTGAGCAATGGTAGACGTGTGAGTTTGTTGAACGGCATGCCATATATCAATTTTGGGGGTGAGCACCATGGCCAGATACAGATAGTAAACACCACGGGATTTGACTTCCAACTCGTCTTCATTAGAAATATATGAAATATATGTGCAATAGTCCCTCCCAAATTCGTTGTGACGACCACTTTTGACCAGAACTGAAAAACAGCGATTTGTCAAAAATTAAACATTAGCTGGCTAGTCACCCCGGAGGAAGACACCTAATCGCCCCAGACATGTCAAGCCATGGTTTAGTTTTCAGTTTTAACAATAAAAACTATACACTAATTGGGGATTAAGCTTTTTTTGGAGTATTTTTTACCCAATCAGACTATGTTTTTCCATAGTCTGGTTGAATGCATTTGCGGCCTCGATCGTGTTCGTATGCGGCAAATTGACTTGCGCAGACGTCCGAGAGCTGCAGCGTGGCCATAGCAAGGTAAACGCGCGATAGTGATTTCCACGTAGCCCAGAAATAGAGACAAGAATACGGCGTCTAAGTGTTGCTGCAACTAAGCATGACGCATCAGTTTTCTGAACGCAGCTGCCTTCTCGCTGCACGAAACACGATTGCAAAATTCGCAAAGCGAACTGGGCGGGAACATGACGCACCATCTTTATCCTTCGCTTTCTTATCAAGGAGAGCAAGAAAACGAGAGGAATGCCACTCTTCCTTGAAGCGGTATGAGCCTTGGGACAGGAGAAGCAGAAGCACGAGAGCCGGGGGCAGAAAAGAAGAGAAGGATGAAGTTAGGAATAAAGGCAGATTAAGATGGATGCCAGTTCCATACTGAAGTTATAATGCTGTTCCGTTCTTTTAAGTAAAAACACTACATTATTTTGGCGCAGCCGCGCACGCTCAACCTCAGCGTGCGCCCGAAGCGAGATCTAGCTGTAGATGAAATCAGGGACATTACCGAGATCACGATGGCAGCGCCCCCATATATGGCGCCGGCCGAGGAGCGGCGGCTCACCAGCATAGAGTTTCTTAAAATTAACCTGGGTAAAATCTTTCGCTGCGATCGCTCAGCAACCATGTAATGATGGGTATAGTACACATTTTCCAAGTCTTCGTACTTGCGGGTGGCTATAATCGTACTTGCGGCTTCGTTTATTGCTGTGTTTCGGTTTTGTTTTGAAAATAAGATTCCATACTTTCAAACTTCGTGACCCGATTTGGAAAGGCAAGTCTAAACGAATAAGGTGGGGAAGCGCAACCGCTGAACATTTGCCGATTTTTTTTTTTTCGTCAGAAAACAGCTCCAAGCCACACAAACACACACGGAGCCACAAGCAGGCCAGAGGTAAGAAGATTAGACAAATGAGTGAACTACCCATCATTCCCACGCTCGCTGAAGCGCCGTGCGTTGCAGCTCCCATAGGCACAAGCGCCAGAGTTCCCTCGAGTGTATATTAGGAAACCCTATGCTCGCCAATCGGTTCTTTATTCAATGGACTCGCTACTACAGTGTAGCGAGCCGCCGCTCCTCGGCCGGGCGTTGCCGTTTGGAAACGTTTGACTCCCCCTCCCCTTTATATCTGCTGCGTTTTGGTGCATGAATCCTTGTGTTAGTGTAGGGATGACCGTGCAGCTTACTTTAGCAACAACACTTAAATTTCCCAGTGCTCGTGCATAGTTTTTAGAAAGACGCCCTACGAGGAATGCGGAACTAACAAAGCTACGTTCGTTGGCACAAAGCTTACTCGACGTATTCGCAGCCCGAAGCTAACACCTTATGGTAACGCGGTGCTTAGATTCACAATTACGAGACACGTATTTACATCCTTTTTACAGCTCATTACTGCAGTAATTCAGCACAGAGAGCCATAAAGCAGAAAAAGTGCTGATGGCAGGACGCAGCGACGACTTTGAGATAGACGTCGCACGAAAGATTCAATCAAGAACTAAAGTTACATGATATATAATGTTTTTATCCCGGTCGAAAAGAACGAAAAGAACTTAGGAAGCACCTATTTGGTACACAAGTTTCAGTGCATGCTTCTCATTTCTTCTTTATGGTCCGTCCTGGTTTGCACTAAGTTCCGCTTTGAGAAAAAGAGGCTGTCACACGAAGTCGAGTTGTTGGCACATGGTGACAGAAAACACACGCGACGTGAGACTACGATAACTACCGTTTGCGAACCATAGCAATCGGCCATTGTCCGGTTGTTGTTGTTGTTGTTTCCCTGTGGAAATGGCTCGTACCCAAAGAAGGGGATTGGCCGATTTTAAGGTGAATTTGCCCTAAACTTTCAGCATTGTGTCATTCCTACAATTTTTTTTGTAACTTAATTTTAATTTGAAATACCGATATCAAGTTTGCAGAAAAAAAATAAGAAAAATTTTGAGACAGCAATTTAGCAAGAAAATCGTTTAGTCGCAGTGATGTATTCTTGAACGGCGAATAAAACATCCCTGTGGCTGAAACCCAGTGTAGAGGCTCCAAATGAAAGAAGATCAGGCTGTGATAGTTGCAAGCCCAGTCTTTGAAGAGGTGGTGCTAGTATGCTTTGCCTGAATAAATCGAAACGGCGACAATGTAATAAAAAATGACTGATCGTTTCCTCTTGATTACAGTAAATGCACATAGGGGAATTCAATATGCCTGATCTATGCGAGTAAAAATTGAGGGAGGTAACGCGGCAACGAAATTTCGTGATGACAACTTCCATCATCCTTGATTTAGTCAGTTCACTGCGCCAGGGAAATAACAAGTGTTTGTACTCTGGAGAAGCCGTCAGTGCAGGGTCAGATAAATTTTGCCTGATTTTAAGTGTGCGAAATCGCGCCACCGTAATGTATACTGTATGGGGGAAAATAGGAATAATTGGTGTCGAAAGGGATGCCTTCGCAAGAGAATCAGCTATTTCGTTTAACAACAAACCTTTGTGCCCTGGTGTCCAGATTAAATGAATACTTCGGAGATCACAGGGGATCAACGATTTAAAAAGTTTCACTATAGGTGAGTGACCAGATGCGGACAGAGAAGAGCACACTGATAATGAATCAGTTATGACTGCTACAACTGGAATGGAAATATTTACGTTTCGCAAAGCTAACATTATTGCCATGAATTCAGCCAGAAAGACAGGAAGAAAGTCCGGTAAGCGAAGTGAAAATGACCAATCAAGTACGGGGCAATATATTCCAACGCCTGATTTTTCATGTGATTGAGATGCGTCCGTTGCTATAATCACATTTGTTGGCAGAGTACTTAAATGGTCCTGCAATAAACCATTTAAAATGCCTGTAGGTAATAGCTTTGCGTGAGTTGGGAAGATATCATGGTAAACAATTTCTGGAGAATTTTGTTGCTCAGTTAAAGGAATCAGATCACGAACGTGTACATTTAGGGGCTCAAGTAACGATTGAACAAATACTATTTGTGGTTGTCCGGTACTGGCGCACTATATGGTGTAGATGTTGATATTGTCTCGTGGTCATGACGTCGATGAAGGCCGAAGACTGAATTTCGATGATGAAACTGTTTCTTTGGCCGGACTTGCAGTCGGTAAACGGGAAGTCAGATTACATCGATGCATCACTGGCACTGATAGTGGCGTACAGAGCGTCGGCCGTCGATCAACTGCAAGCGGCGAGGCGCGTCGGAATTCAAACATGTGCCGTCGAATATTGCAGCCTTATCACTGGTCGTCACGCAAGTTCTGGAATAAGCTCGAGAGTTCGTGTCTAGCAAGCAATCTTAACAGAACGACCTACATTAATCCCGAACCTTCTCGAACAATCAGTCGCAGTTTGCGCTGAACATTCCTGACAGACTTTGTGGGCGAAAATCGAACAAAATAAAAGTAAAAATAGGCGCTTGTGGCAATATGGTGGTGCCATCTAGCCAACCAGCCTGCAAACACACATTTCTGCGCACACTAACCCACGTATTCGCAAACGCTCCTCGACTCGACTTTCACCTTTAACTTGACAGAGTTGAGCACTGCGCCACTGCTCGGCTGAAAATGACGCTGCGCTGCATGAGAATCGTACCACATTATTGCTGATATGCAGTGATTTGCCTCGCCTAGAGAGGACACTTCCATCGGCATTCTCAAGTGAAGGTGAAGCGTTGAGTGAAGGGACGTTCTAGAATACGGGGGTAAATGGCATAAATAACGGTTATTTTCCTAAAAAGTATTTAGAGTTTCCCAAAACAATGGTCGCAAGTTTTTAATTGTACAAATGTGTCTTTGTGATTTATATTATGAGTATTGTGAACATCGTATAACGCTAAGTCTGGCACTTATTCAAAAGTGTTGTAATGATAACAATTACAACTTGCCAAGACGTTGGTGCGTTTGTAATTATCAATTTACAGGCCCAGCTTTTCCTGTAGAGTCACTATTTAAACTCCACATATTAAGTAAGCCTGTAATGCCCCCATGATCTGTTTTCTCGGGACATCAGTAAGCTCTCTCTCATTTTAATGCATGTAATTTAGCATAGTAGGAGACTAAGTACCAAGTGTCACACAGTGTGAATTACGGAACTAGTGGGTTGTTTAAAGGTGCCAAGCCAGTACAAATGGCTCAGCCATTATTCTTCATCGAAATCAGTCACCTCATCAACAAAGTGCACACCATGCCTCGCAGGTAAGTAGAGACTTCCTCGCTTCTCCGCATGGCGTAATTGGTGTTTCCTAATACAATAAAAATTACGATTTGTGATGTAGTAGGTGCCATGCAAGTGCACATGTATGACGATCAGAAGGCTTAAAGCGGGCTCTAGAATGGTCACTTTTCCTGTTTTTTTTTGCTGTGACTTTGCTTCACTTACCACGCAGGTCTGTCGTGCTTTGAACCTCGACAAATTTGCGCCATGTGACCATTGTCACGGTGAATGCAACGATTTCGGTTCAATAACACCTCCCGTTCACGCGACGAAGAATGACTATCCTCCCCATATTTTTTTTCCCCGATTACTTTGCAGTGGCCGGCACTCCGTGCAATCTTCAGCGAAACGAGTCGGCCGTCGTATGCCATAATGGCGACATCTGCAGCGTCAACAAGAAGGTCTGCGTCAAAGAATGTCCCCTGCCACCCATGCCATAATTCAACTACATCTCCCGGCTGCTGATCTCCAGGTTCAGTTCGGCGAAAAATTCGTGCTCGTGATTGTTTCTGGGCATTCTAAAATCAGGTGCAACTAAGCAGCGTTAATGTGTATGTCCGCATTTATTGCATTTCAGAAGTTTTTATAAACAAGGAAGTTTGATTCAACGTCAAAAAATTCTTGCCTTGTATACTTTCTTTTTTTATTCTTTATTTTGCGAATTTTAGATTGGGCAAAGCGCAGGGAGTGGTTCACTTCCTGTTCCTGTCCGTCGCGCTTGCCTCAACTCACACTTGTCGCACGCTCAGCTATGTCGCAAGTAGCATCGGTTATTTCGCACAGCTGCTATGCTAAGTATGAACGCTGGAAAGATATCTGATGAGTCGTGCATTAAACGTATCGTTACGTGCAGTACACCATTGATTGATTGATATGTGGGGTTTAACGTTCCAAAACCACTATATGATTATGAGAGACGCCGTAGTGGAGGGCTCCGGAAATTTAGACCACCTGGGGTTCTTTAACGTGCACCCAAATCTGAGCACACGGGCCTACAACATACGTGCAGTACACCAGGTTGAGCAGTTCACCAAGTATTGCCTGTTATGCCTGCGAGTCCGCAGCGAACGTCCATGCCTCGGAAAAAGGAAATCTGTGTCAAGGCCAGCCCGCCTGACGCGAACAACTCAACGGTGTCAACACGCGACGGCACCTTTCTGGCGCGCACGTGCAGTGAGTCACACGAGCAGCCCGTCGAGCAAGCAACCGGCGCCTTCCTGTCTGGCGGGTCCGACGCAATGCCTGGTGACGTCACTCGTCCTTGGGTGCAGCCACCTGCAGCGCAGCCTCTCCAGATTCGAAGACAAAAAATGACGCGGCCCAGCGGCGATTCCATTGGAGGAGTCTGACCTCACGACTAGCGGCGCATCTGGTTGGACATTTCGTTATTCAAAGAATCCACCCGGTGCATATAAAAGAAGCCCTGCGGCGCGTCGCGAGCAGCAGTCCTATGTGAGAGCAGACATGTGTGTCGCAGTTGACCTATGTGAGAGCAGACATGTGTGTCAGAAAAGAGAGCTATGTGAAAGAGAGTTGAGCTGTGTGTCAGAAAAGAGAGCTTTGTGATAGAGAGTTCAGCTATGTGTTAGCAGACCCATTTGAGAGTAGAGCTATGTGTTAGAGAGTAGAGCTTGGCTCTTCGCGTCTCTGTCGGCCCCAGTGCCGAATTTGTGACGCCTCTGTATATATGCTGTACCTAAACCTTGTTTAACTCACCGTCGTCTCGTCCGCTCGTCTATCAGCTCTGCGCAGAAGCAGTCGCAAGCTGAGAAACCTACGCTACCAAACGGTTGGTGACCTTCCCGGTGGAATTCGAAGCAGTGGCGCCTTCGGGACCCTGTTGGCGTCGCCGTCTTTCGTAACAGTGGTTGCAGCGGTGAGATTCGTAGCGCCCTTCGTAACGTCGTCGGAGGCGCGCTTCGTAACATGCCCGAAGATGGCTAAGCTGTGGCATCGATGATTTTATTGATTGATATGTGGAAATTAACATCCCAAAACCACCATATGATTATGAGAGACGCCGCAGTGGAGGGCTCCGGAAATTTCGACCACCTGAGGTTCATTAACGTGCACCCAAATCTGAGCACACGTGCCTACAGCATTTTGGCCTCCATCGAAAATCCAGCCGCCGCAGCTGGGATTTGATCCCGCGACCTGCGGGTCATCAGCCCAGCACCTTAGCCACTTGAACAGCGCGGCGGTGTAAACTGTCGCATCGCACAATTTCCGCGGTCAAATCCTCCAAGACTAGTTGCGCATAGAGAGAGAGAGTGAAAATGAGGGAAAGGCAGGCAGGTTAGCCAGAAATTGGGGCATCCGGTTCGCTATCCTGCACTAAGAGAAAGGGGAATGGGGAAGAAAGAAGAGAAAGAAAGCAAAGAACCGAATAGATGCGCGAAAAAGAAAGAAAGCGGTGGTGCTATTGCCTATTCAATAGACTACCACCACGCAAAAGTTTCAATAAGGCCTTCACTGATTTTCCTTGGAGCATTGACTCTTTTGACAGGGGTCTGTCGTCAAGACAGGCTAACGCAGCAGGTAACGGCTGTCTTTGCCCGCTGTAGCGAGGGCAATGACAGAGAACGTGCTCTTTCGGTTCATAGCTGCCGCAATGATCGCAAGCAGCCCTGTCTTCCATGCTGATTCGGAAGGCGAAAACTTTGGAGTAAGTAATAGTTGCGCTGTGCACTTGGTAAGTTTCACGAGGCAAAGTTTGTTTGTTTGTTTGTTTGTTTGTTTGTTTGTTTGTTTGTTTGTTTGTTTGTTTGTAGTCCCCTCATCTATGGCACATACTCACTCTGGAGGGTGAATTGGCCCAGAAAACGAATTGCAGCCTATGGATGATAACTACACTAGTATTCACCAACTTATTACTAAAAATTTAAAGCAAAAAATATACAAATTGGAGAAAAGTCAGGAAAAAAGCGTCGTCTTTCCGACTTCTTCCTCCACTTGGCTTAGTACCACACCCACCCCGCATGGAGACTCATCACACGGCAGCCTTATGACGCATGTCCCATTATATCAACAATAATCTGTACAATGATGAAGGAAAGTATTGATGCCATTAGTGGTAATTATACTGTAAACGTTAAAAAATAAGCGGATGGAAAGACAACCTGCTGCTGGCAGGCACCAAACCTGTGACATTCCAACAATTATTCCAAGGCTCTACCAACAGAGCTACAGAGATAGTCATCTTTCCGTACCCTTTATGGCGTATATATGTGAACTTAAACCTGAGAGGGTTCATCAGTGTCACTACTAAGCATGACGGTAAGTGTGCAACACTCTGCCTCTCGGCGTTACGCAGCACGTGATCGTATTATGATACGGCAGCTCACGAATCATCCTTCGCATACTGCCTGAAGACATCGTCTGCCTGAACGAGACTTCCGCTATGAATGAAAGTAAAACTTTGGTATATCGAGAACATTGGTATGCTTAAGCTTGGTGTAGCTAGGTAGCTTGCTTATTGCGATGCGGTCCTTCGTGGTAGTTATAGGCTTTACTTGGCTATGTCAAGGTTAAACTTGGTGTGGCTAGGTTTAACTTGGTATAGGCTGATTCCGGCAGGGGCTACGCATAGGTGGTTGTTCTGGTAATGCCACCGAACAAATTTTAAAGCACGTACCCGTTTATGACGACAGTTTGCAGATGAGCTGCAGCACACTCGTACAGTCCACACCACTTTTAGTGGTAATGCTCCTTAAGCCGTGGTTGTGTACATGCATGTCTCTCTTGGTAAGTGACAGCCTAGTTCTATGACTCACTCAGCAGGTGAGAACGAATGACCAGCAATTAATAATTATTTCATTAACCAATGAAATAATACATGAATAAATAATTATTATATTATCAATGCATAAATTAATATTTATATTATCAATGCATAAAATAAATATTATATTATCAATGCATAAAATAATTATTATATTGTCAATGCATAAATTATTAATTTATCAATGAATTGATGGACAGACAGACAGACAGACAGACAGACAGACAGACAGACAGACAGACAGACAGACAGACAGACAGATTGCCATTCTTTATTGGGTCCTGAGAAATATTACTTTTTTATAACAGTGCCACGGGCCACCCTCGTTTTATGAGGATAGGTTTTTTAGTTTCATTTGATGAGTGGTGAGTAGAGGGATTCAACCAACCCATGTGGCACACACATGTTTATGATGATGATAGTTTTCCCGAGGGCCACCTCACATACCTACCAACTACGTTAATTGTGGCTAACTTAAAGAGCTTACAATAAAAAAAGATGCATGGAGAGCTTCTCGGTGAGAGCGTTCCATGTACTGGATTGGGAAAATTCATCGGATATGCTGAAATGTTTTCTGTATTCTCAACACATTGCTATGAGTATGACATCAACAATAATGTGCAAAACTACAATACTAAAGACACAATGAAGTGAGCATCGACTTCGGGCTTTTCAATCGGAGCACAAACCGGCAGGAGTACTTTAGTAGGCCAATACGCCAATCTGCAAACTTTGAATGAAAGAACAATTCGTATTTCACAACAAACGTTCTTTCTGGCCTCTTAGTAGCATTTCATTGAAGCCAATGAGTGGGCCGGATAACCTCAACCGCCACCGCTTTGGTCTGCGATGCGTCAAAACTATACTGCGGTCGGAAAAGGGGTGTCAGTGAGTCACTTCCTACAAGACTGCGAATCAAAGAGCGGGGAAAATGAAACACAAGAAGAACAGAATGCACGGACTTTGTTGAAAGGTTCTATTAATGTAATGGTGGAAATTTACAATGGTGTAGGTGTATAAAGAGTAAACACAATAAGGTAGCATCGCACGTAGGTCTCACGCTTCTAATGTTCAGGTCACGCGTTAAAATTTTCGTTCCCAATGCCCACATGTAAATGAAGGCGACATGTACAGAACACCCACTTATAATCAGAGTTTAAGTTAATGTGGAAGTTCTCACTACGGCGCGCCACATTATCATAAGATTTAGGCCAAAATATTATCACAATTGTTGTTAATCCTACATTTGATAGTCTGCGTTTCGTCGGGTTTTTTCTTCGTTCCGTTTTTTTTTTTTTGGCACTATTATTCTTAAACGCATTCTCAGAAAAAAAAAGTGGGCCTCCTCCTCTATTTGGTGAATCTTCCCGCTTATACTACTTTTCAAATATACACGTTAACTCTTTGAAGTCCCACAACTTACCGACGAGACTGTATTGATCCCCTAAGCGAGTTCACGTGCTAGGTAGGCATGTACGTTGGACTAACCAGAAGAAATCAAAAGACTCCTGCCTCTTTAAAGAGTGTGATGTGTCACAGACAAAACAAATATGAAGAGGAACTGATGGGAGCCAATTTTACAATTTCTTTTTAGCTTTCCAAATCTCTAACATGTCTCTGTGCCTGAGAGGACGTCAACGATGGCTCTGGTTCTGAAAGATGTGGACCTTGATCAGCCTCGTGCACAATCGAGCTCCACGGACAGCGATGTGTACGAGTCTGCCGGAGACTCGACCGATCGCCGCGTTGACTGGTGCGGTTGCAGCCAACAGCCGTAGTCACGTTAGCGGCGAGCACATGGGGCACCGCAGCAAGGGCAGCAGCGTCCGCCGGCGCCGCCTTTTCGGGCTACGGACACCGTCTCGTCTACCACACGAGTGGCGACTCGCACCTCAGTCTCGTCCTCACCACCTCGTCGTCCAGCGCGGCGGCGTTCGATGAGCTCGGCGAGGCACTCGACGCAGTGCTCGGCAGCTACCGGCTCGGGTCGTGACGAAGGTGGCGTTGGTGGCGGGTAGTAGTCGCTCGAATTCTCGCACTCCTGCACAACCTGCATCACGTGCGAAGTACTTTAGGAACACAGTCGTAAGGCGAGGGGTGGTACGCCTTCACGGAGATTGAGATGATGATGGAGACAGGCCCCACGCCGCCATGATAATACCCAACATTTAGTCGCGCAAGGCATCGCGATGGTCACAAAACCCCCAAAGAAGGGGTTTGTGCTCAATTATTCTGTGAAGTGACTGCGTAAAGGCCTGAAACCCCGCCCAGAACAAGCGCACAATCCATGTAAGCCTAATAACATCGTGGCAGTGAACTGAAGCATGGTCAGTAAGTTAAAATGGTGCCGTGGCTAAAATATACTGAAAAGCGAAACAATACCACGACACGAAATCGTAGCAAGCCCCGAGCGCGCATTACAGAAACGTGGTTCTCCCATCATCTTCTTTAAAAAGATGTGCTGAAAATCCCATGCACAAATTACTTTCAACGTTGAAAAGGAAAGAAGTTTAAGGGCCTGTTTTCTTTCTTAGGCAAAATATGAATTAGAAATAACAGACGATCTCAAGGAAAGTATAGGGAATGTTGCAAGAAGTAATTGTAAATGTGAGACAGAAAGCGGCCGATGAGAGAGCTTGTTGCTGGCAGGGGTCGGAACCTTGCGAATTTGAATAACGCGTCTGACGCCCTACCAACTGAACTACAGCGGTGGTTATCCGTACGCCCGCTTTATAGTGTATGTATATGCATCGAAACGAGGGAGTGTCAGCGCCGCCAATAGCAGCACTGATTGACTCAGATTCTAAAAAGAACATTTGCGGGTAGACTACTTCAGTTTTCGCTCTCTTCCGGAAAAAGCATAGTAGTTTAGATTATAAGACTAATGAAGGTTAACAGTACCGACTCCTTTTGATAGACTAGCGTCGTGCACAAGCAATGTTTGGCCATCCACTTGACATTAGGGAGCGATCACTACGAAAGCCACCTCCCCTATTCCATACGTCTCCGATTCGGTCCATTGATTCGCTATTCACACACCCGTTAAATGTATGCATAAATGAAAGCGAAGTACAGACGTGTCGATCACAGTGGCCTATCTTTGGTTTACGGCTTTCAGGAGCTAATCAGAGAAAACTTTCTTAGTGTGCCACACTAAGGATTATAGTCTGTCATCGCCAAAAACACGCATGCGCGTAAGCTTTCGCGAAAAAAAAAAGATAAACGACAGGTCTGACTTCGTAAAGTTATGGGGCTGACTTGGCGCTCCCCTTAATGATTAAAAAAGTGGCCGTCGACTCCTCTGTCTTTTTGCCTCTGTGCGCCCACCTACGGTCTGAAAGGCATCTGACCTGAATGGTCGGTGATCCCTTGCGGATATCCTCTTGCTTGGAGCGTCCGGACGCAGCGCTGCCAGACTTCCGGGCCTTGGGTGGTGGGTTGACCTCTTCCAGGATTATGGTGGTTTTCTTCGGCACGACGCGCAGTACTTGCGGCTGGTCCGTGTTCTCCATGGACAGGGTAGTCCGGCAACTGGAGCCGGCGCTGCCCATGCAGGACATCCGGGTGGTTTCCGTACCGCCGCTGGGCATTTGGTACACCGTGCCGCGCGACTGCGACGCATTTTGACCACACGAGACGGTAATGTTGGTTCCGGATCCCTGAAGCTGCTGGCCGTCCAGGTACACGACCGTCTTCTCTCCTTTTCGCTTGACGCGCGTCTTGCTCATGATGCCGCTTGTGCTACGTCAAGGTTCGGTCTCGGAGCACCGAGGGGCAGCTGTGGCCCAGCTGAGCGTCGTCGGCGAAGCACTCCGCGGGCTCTCTTTTACCGTGTAGAGAGCCGCGGCTGCTGGCCCTACGCTGTCGATGGGTGTTCAAAGTGCCCCGAATGACGGCCGGTCCACACCATTCGAGAGGCGCGCACGTGGCCAGGCCTCTTCCGTTTCCTCTTCTGACGACCTTTGACAGCATGAGTGACCCTTGGTTTCTGGCTCTTACCCACTATGGGTTATCATTATAAGGTTAAAGTTAAGATTGAGGCAAATGGGCTGCTACACTCCGTGCTTTCTGTATAGGGGATCGTCTAATAAAGCAATGTTCATTTGTTTGGCCAAGAAGACTTCCTTAGACGCACCCGTTTCTCCATGTTGAAACGTACATGGTACAAAAGGTCGCTGCCAATCACTCTCTGATGATGGACAAACCGTACTCTGCATTTTCAGGGTACTTGGACCCTGTGGCCCGCTCGTGCTATAACGGCAAGCGCACCTTAACGGCACGGCATCGTAAAATTTTGGCCGTCACCACCTGCGGGAGAGATGTGCACTCTGCCCAGCAAGCTGCACCAGCGAAGCCTTCATGCCTCGAAAAAAACATGGATGTACTGCCAAAAGCAATTGTCGTCCACTTGGAATATGTCAAGTAGCCACTGTCAGCTGTCTAACTCAGAACAGAACGAATGCTTTAATTTGCCCTAGAAATATATATTTCAACCATGACCGCACAGATTTGGAATCATCTGGCACTGTTTCTGAGAGTCACACTAAAATACTCGATGTTGTATGCTTATGGGGTGGCGATTGGTGCTTGGGAAATCTCGGAACACTTCTCGGCGGTGGAATATTGACGATGAATTTGCCTAGGCTCGAAGAAGGAATGACAGAAACTGATACGCAAGAAGCCAATCAATGAGCTAGCACTGAGAGGGAAAGTACAGGAATTTGGAGTTTCGTTTCAGAACAGGTACTCGGCTCTTATTGAGGAAGCCAACCTTAGCGTAGATACAATGAATGATACTCTGAGAGTATCATTACGGAGTGTGCAGTGAAAGTTGGAGGCACGGTAGTTAGACTGGTCACTGGCAAGCTTTCCCAGAAAACGAAGAATCTCATTAAAAAGCGTCAAATCATGAAAGTCTCAAGTACAACAGGCAAAATAGAACTGGCAGAGCTTTCGAAGTTGATTAATAAGCGTAAGGTATCCGATGTAAGAAGGCATAACACGGAGAGAATCGAACACGCTCTGAACATGCTCTGAAAAAATATTCTTAGGGTTCGTTTTTCTTATCTGCATTGGCCTAATAGGCCTAGTTTTCTCTGAAATCCACAGCAAATCTGTGACTTTGTCATGGCCACAATAAATGAGTCACATAAACCATCTTCCCCGGCGCGACGCACAGATCATGTAACTTCCATGAATTATAAGTGCACCAGAAGGTATTTAGTTTCGCCAGGAAAGACTCGCAAGGTCTGCAAAATAAAAGGACATCCTGAAGGAGTGTGCTTAGCTAAGCAACGTCCGCCTACCCAACAGCCACATGACATCTAGATGCATGCCATCGAGACTAGTTATGAAGAAATGCCTTAGTTCATTTGGGTTTCTGTGAATGGCGTTCCACTGCAGTACAAAATCAACTGGGAAGTGAAAGTACTGCCGTCCCAAGTGCTTTTTCAGGAGCACCCTTTTGACTAAAAAAACAAAAAAAAAACCGGATGGCCATCCCACAGGTATAAGAAATAATTCTTTGAATTTAACCGACCGACTCAAAGCTACTCAGCAATAGATGAGTCACACATACGTACAGTTAAAGTATGTCATACCTTCGCAGCCTACACCTCTATTGTGCTACCCTGCTATGCTCGCATTGGAAGTCCTGAAATTTATCGATGCCGCACAACGCCATGAAGAGCCGGCCAGCTATTCAAAACCACTTTTTTGCGCTAGTTCAGCCCTTTGAACTTCGCTTACAATGAACTTTATTAGCCGCCACAGTGGTCTAGTGGCTAAGGCACCTGGCTGCTCAACCGCAGGTGGCGGGATCGAATCCAGGCCGCAGTGGCCGCATTTTTTTATTGGGGCGAGAATTATTGAGGCCGGTGTGCTTAGGTTTAGGCGCACATTAAAAACCCCAGGTGGTCTAAATTATCGGAGCCTTCCACAATGGCGTCCCGCATCATACTATGGTGGTTTTCAGACGATACACCGCAGCAATTATTATGACAGCTTCTGTTATCCGAGATCAAGATCTTTGTGATCTCACGTGAAAATCGAGAAGGCTATAGGGCGAAAAGGTGCCGGGCAGAGCTCGATCAGATTATCGCTTATGTCCCCGACCACCCGTGCGATAAACAAGCGTTCGTATCCCGAACCTCGGCGGTACATTCCTACAAAGAATGCATAGTCCTCGAGCTGCTGAATCCACGCACATTGGTCGTTGAAGACGAAGCTCAGTGGCTGTCGAGTACAATTATTGCACTTCTTTCATTCTACCTAGGATGTGTTTTCTTTTTTTTCTGGTAAGTGGTTTCAATATTGAATAAAAAAGTCTCACTTAATTAAGTCATCAATTTTTTAACGATCCCCTTGAGTGGGTACGAGCCATAGCTGTGGAATCATCACCATTATCGTCATCATCATCGTCGGGTACCTCGCAAATGCGGCGGCGTCCTTCATGTGCGCGTGCCCCCTTAGAAAGCGAACGGCAGCCATTTCTGACGTCATGCGAGGTGCAACGTGCAAGCAAGTGTCTACCCAAGGAGCTCAGAGACGTCCCGACCGAACTTATGCCCACAGCTTTATTCGACTAGACTATAAAAAAAATCATGGTGCGTAGCACCCATTTCGTCCGAATTCCTAATTTTCTCGTGTTAACCGGGTTCATGGTCAGTCTCTTGTAGTGGGTACGAGGCAAAAATCCAAGGTCAAGCAAGATGTCATCGGAAGAAAGAACAGAATGGGCGTGAACGCGTGCGCACTGGTCAAATGATGCTGACCGGCCGTCGTTCGAGGCACTTTACACGCCCGTTGACACCGTAGGGCGAACAGTCGTGGCTCCCTAGAGACAGCCTGCGGTGTGCTTGACCGACGACGCTCAGCTGGGCCGCACCTGTCTAGTCGTAGGCCTAGAACGAACCCGGACGTAGGACACAAGCGAAATCATGAGCAACACGCGCGTTAAGCGGGAAGGAGAGAAGACGGTCATCTACATGGATGGCCAGCAGCTTCAGGGCTCCGGAACCAACGTCGTCGTATCGTGCGGTCCGGGCGCGTCACAGTCGCGCGGCACGGTGTACCAAATGCCCAACGCAGGATCCAAGACCACCACGTTGTCCTGCATGGGTAGCGCCGGCTCCAGTTGCCGGACCACCTTGTCCATGGAAAACATGAACGAGCCGCAAGTCCTGCGCGTCGTGCCCAAAGGCACCACCATACTCCTGGAAGAGGTCAAGCCCCCGCCCAAGGCACAGAGGTCTGGTAGCGCTGCACCAGGGCACTCCAATCACGGCGGAGCTGTTCGAACTGGTTCACCGACTATTCAGGTCAGAAGAAATTGAGGCCATAGACGGGCGCACGGCGACCACTTCATTGTCATGGTTCTATTAATTGTACAAATTATGTGCATTTGTAGTGAGCTAGATATTAAGCCTACAACAGCTACCTCACACTATTTTTGATCCCAAGTGGTGGTCTTTGCGCTTTTCGGCTGTCACTGGCTCTAGTACAACTAGAACCTTATCATGCCAGCATGCAAGCTCTCTAAAGAAGGGGGGGGGGGGGGGAGAGAGAGTACGCGTTCGTTTCGATTTTCCTGCACCGCATTGTTTACTGTGTCGTGTGAGAGCTTGATGCCGCATAATCTCTTGTGACACAATTCCTAAGCTACTTTGTATGTGACCCAGATTGTGCAAGAGTGCCATAGTTCGGCTGACTGCCCGCCACCGCCACCGTCACGACCCGAGCCGATAGCTGCCGAGAACTGCGTCGAGTGCATCGCCGAGGTAATCGAACGACGCCGCGCTGGGCGTCGAGGCAGTGAGGACGAGACTGTGGTGCGAGTCACGGTCGAGGACGAGGAAGTGATGCCCGACGCTCAAAGGGGAAACGGCTGCTGCCCCTGCTGCGGGGCCCCGATGAATCGGCGCTTACGTGATTAGGGGCGCTGGCCGCAGGCATACGAGTCATCGGTGCTGATCAGTCGCGCCTCTGGCTGATTCGTACTCGTCGACGTCTGCGGTGTTGGATTGTGCGCAAGGCTGGTGAAGGCGTTGACGGGGCGCAACAGCTTTCCGGAGCAACCCCGTCCTTAGCGTTCTCCAACGTCAAGAGCCATCTTGCATATTAAGAAAAAGGCAAAAAAATTGTTGAATTGGCTCCTGTCAGTACACCTCTTGATATTCATTCCACCTGCGACGCATCTACACAATAAAGATAGAAGTCATTTGACCTGCGTCCTGTTTAACAGTGCACCAAAACAGTAAAATATAAAACTACTTAGTGCTAGAATTTTAGTTTATGGCCTTTTTGTAGTCAGTATATGGGAACACTATTCACTGTAGTGCTAATTGTTTTATTATTTCAGTATAAAGTAACTCAACACAACATGAAATGTGAAAAATGGCCAATTTTCTTTTTTTTAATTTTTTATTGTCCCATTTCTATGTAAAGGACATTGTGAAATTATGACACAAAACTTTAGCTATTATGTTTTGCCAAGTACTTTTTCTTGTTAAGTATAAATCTTCGTATTTACAACAGCTCAGGCACATGCACAAAGACACTGTCAGTACATCACCTCCACGCATCTTTTGGTCCTCACATTGTGTCATTGTGCATCATGGGAATTTACGGTCGGGTTACGGAATGCATTCTTCACCAAAAACATTTTCATCCCAGTGAACTTCTTAAATCTGTCACTCCATATAACTGTGCCTTTCTCAAATACGTTTCTACCATATCGGTAACCAGTCTGTTCCTATTACTGTCCTCCTGTTGTCTGTTCTTCACACTACGTCTTATCTAGTGGTCTTAATGGACGTTCTCGTACCTTATAACAAAGTGACCAAACATTAACAGCTGAACAAAATGTCTTTCTCCTTATGTGAAACTTTTCAGGTGTACTCTTTGCAAGCTTCAAATTAGGTCATATACCTGTCTTCATTAACACAATCAGTTCATTGAGGGCATTGATCTAACTTACCAAGATTGTGAGCCACATTTACACGCAAGACCTTACGCTTTGGCAGTGCCCCTCATCACACATATGAACGCACGATTGAAGAGGAAAGGAGCTCTGCGCTCAGGAGCTCAGAACTTTTACAACAACTGCAGGGTCTTCCAGAGGGCCTGCGACGCAATGATGATTCGAAGGCTTGAGCTCTGGTGCATAAAAGACGGACATGTCACGTGAGCATCTGATGTGACATTCCGCTTTCCGTGGTTCGTTTAGTGCTTGTGGAACCCTCTTTGGCGTTGCATATTCACCGCACATAATTAGTGAAATAACTTTGCGAAATGACGGACGTTATATCTCGTCACACAAAATTTCCAAAAGCGCAATTAGAACCTTGTGTCACTTTTTGCAAAAGAAACTGTAAACTTGCACTACCCCCCTCCTTGTTATTCCTAACGTTAATCAAAAATAGAAACACTTAAACGACAACGTGATTCACTGACCGATTCTATTGAAAACAGGATCCACTGTTTTTTTTTTTCTACTTTCGCTCAGCTCACTGTTAGTGAGCATGCCTTTCAGAGCTAAACGCCTGTTAAGATAACTTTAACGACCATAAAGTCGCTTGAATAGAAAACTTGCTCCGGCGAACGTTGAACACCAGCTGTTCGTTAGGAGTGTTTTCTTCATCACATTCAAAGACGCAAGAGCCTTTTTCTGTTTCAAGTGAATGAAAGCAGTAACTGATTTCGCAGTTTTATTTGCTGTTTTAGTCAAACTACGAAGAGAAAACGTTTGAGGAAGCAGATGACATACGCTCGTCCACATAGATTATATCTGTGTTTTGGCCAAACCATCCAGTTGTTGAAAAAAATTACTAAGATAGGTCAAAGTAAATGAAGGAACCATGGCAGATTCCCAGCGTCAGCAGGACTCTAAGGAACTGTTCATGCAACCAAGAAACCACAAAAGAAAACGTCTTATATGTAAGTAGGTAATCATGAATAAGTGTACATAATATACACAATCAAACGCATAAAAATAACCACTTAGTAACTAAAGCGCTTGCGAAATGGTGTGAGTGGCACAATATATTTTTCACAGGGACCCTGATTGAAGTTTTCTGAACGCTGCCTGGTTGCAGAAAAACATATTGTTATGGTTAGATTGAGTTTAACTATGTTTATTTACAGGAGAGATCAGGCGACAATGGCGAACATCAGCCGAACCAAATAACTTCCTCTTCCTCCACCTTCGTCCCTAAAAGATGACCCGGCTCATACCGTATGAATATTCTAAAGTGCAGAAAAAAACACCTTAAGCACTACACTCTCGAAAGTAAACATTTAATTGAAAAGTGTGCTTCACTTCCCAAACGGCAATATTTATGAGAAGTAAAACAAAAAAAGTAAGCATTGTTGCCAACTCCGTCATGAATCGGTGTAATAAGATAGTACAATGTACAATTACAGAAATAGGGGAACGTTTACGGCTCGCCGATTCAAGCAAACTAGAACGATCTGTGCTGGTGTTCGGCGGCTATAGCACTGTTTAACGGGGATGCACCCACGTTGGCGTTTGGGAGTACATTTTCACCCTGACCACAATCGTTCATGATCAATGATTACGCGAACATTTGTGTAAACTGTAGCAATTAAGGGTGAGAGCGTAATTAGACGACGTGGTGTTGCAGCCAGAGGGGCAGTGATGACTGTACTACGCAGACACCAGTCCGTGGCGCGTAAAAAGATATTGAGCACCACGGCCAGACTAGAGGAAAACAAAACGCGCGACGTGCCTTGCCTTTAGCCAGGCCGCGAGATTTCTCGGGGTGAGCGTAATCGGGGTACGTGGTGTTACATCCGAAGCTTCACAGCGTAAAGCGACGAAGGCACTGCTGAAGTTTCCGCGAACAAAACTTCTTTGTTGAGCGATGTTGACTATCCCGTGTGTGCGCGCGTGTGTATGCATGTGTGTGCGTGCGTGCGTGTGCGTGCGTGCACGTATGCGTGCGCGTGCGTGTGCGCGTGCGTGTGCGCGTGCGTGTGCGTGTGCGTGTTTGTGTGGTTTTTTCCTTCCTCTCTCTTTCTCCGCTCCCTAACTTTTGTCTTCGCCTTCTCCAGTGCAAAGTAGCCAGCCAAATAGTTATCTATACTTTGGTTAACCTCCCTGCCTTTCCGCATTGAATGTATGTCTCTACCTCACTGTGTACTTACTGCAGCTACGATGAAGAGACCTTCAACCGCTGTGTGCGCCTTGCTTTTCACTGGTACTTTCGCTACCCTCCTGAGGAAAGACAGTGCGGTGACCGCCAAGGATGCTGACGATTACGGTCCTTACAACGTGTACTACAACATCAAGCTTCTGGAGACGGGAAAGTGGACGCCCTGTCTGCAGTGCTTCGCCATGCCCTGTTCACCGGGCGAGAGGGTGCTGCGTCCCTTGGACGAAAGTAACCTGTGCTGTAGATTCTGCCGGACGCTCAGTAAGTATTGTCACGCTGTTGTGACATTGAAGGAGAAATCCGAGTCGGCGGCTTTGAGACGATACTTTTAAAGAAGATAGTCCTTCTTGGGGACCTTCGTTGCGAAAATTCTAGTCTGCCTGCCTGCCTGCCTGCCCGCTCCTGCCTCCCTGCATGCCCCTGCCTTCCCGCCCGCCCCTGCCTACCTGCCTGGCTGTCTGCCTGTCTGTCCAGCCTTAATGATAGTCCAATCGGCACCAACCAATATCCAAAACGGTCGACCCCATACGCAGTGACCACCAATATTACCCAAGATTCAGCGTTCATACTTGTACGATTGTCAATTGAAAAGCAAATATTGGCGCATATCTGAGGTACCATAACATCACGTAAATAATCTGTATGTGTATCTTTTACTAGAATAGCTAGCGGAGCGCACGCGCGCACTCTTTAGAATTGGGGAGGAAACCCGCGCATGTTAATCATAAATAAAAATAGTTGTTTCTGATGAGCTAACCTACAAAGTCGATTCTCGGGGACTTCAATAAAGTTCGCCTCAAATTTGATGCTTACTAAAAAAAACCTAGTGTCAGAAGGACGCATTTTGATAACTATCTGACCACAGAAGGTTGCCACGTTAAACTCACTGGGCGTAACCTCCTTGGTTTTAGCAAAGTTTAACTCACTGGGCGTAACCTCCTTGGTTTTAGCAAAGTTTAGCTATGTTCGGCTGCAGTGCCATGAACTAGCGGCAGTGATAGTGGGAACTAGACACGAAGCGTACGGAGGGCGTCAGAGAAAGCGCACGTGCCACTCCTCTAGTACAACAGTTCCACCTCCCATTTAGCCCTTGGAATGCCCGCTGGATGGCTGTACTGCTATATGATGAATATATGATAAAAAGAGCCGAGATGGTGGTGCTTGGAGTGTTCACTAGAAGTACGAAAGGACGGATGATCAGATAGATGCAAAGACAGATGAATGAACGCACAGACAGACGCGCGCACGGATGGACCGACGAATGGACAGGTGAACGCACGGACGGTCGCACAGACGGACACAAGGACGGATAGAGAATCAGACAGATTGATGAATGCTTCGCCCCACTTATCATGCACTCCGTGGATATGCTGTGATTTGTTTTGTATTCATGCGTGGCACCGATGCGCTTACACTTAGGTCCCATCAAAAAAAAAAAGTTGAAGCTGAACTTTTCAAGACCACTTGATTGATTGATATGTGGGGTTTAACGTCCCAAAACCACCACATGAATATGAGAGACGCCGTAGTGGAGGGCTCCGAAAATTTCGACCACCTGGGGTTCTTAACGTGCGCCCATATCTGAGCAAACAGGCCTACAACATTTCCACCTCCGTGGAAAATGCAGGCGCCACAGCGGGGATTTGATCCCGTGACCTACGGGTCAGCAGCCGAGTACCTTAGCCACTTGACCACCGCGGCGAGGCCTTAAAGACCATTTAATGCTGGGTCACATTACAATAAATTGTTGTTTTAGTGCCTACGGAAACTCGAATCACGAGACAAGTGTTTTAGCCCAGAATCCATGTTTATATATATATAATGGATAGTATAACATTCAGTTGCAGTAACAACAGAAGGTTGCACCGTCATTAGGTGATGGAAAATGGAATAAAATTTGTTTGAATAGATCACTCTTAAATAGATGAAAACTAGTGCTGTCTATGTGCGGAAATTTCAATAAGAGCAATCTGCAACTAAATCGCCTTTCGATGCATGCGTGCTCTAAACAATTCTGTCAAAAGCATACATGAGGCGTCAAAATTACATTTGATGGTTGAAAACTGGACGGTTTTATGCTCTGTCATATTATGGTACGAAGTACTCAAAATCGTTAACAACTTTTTGTAAACACACAGCGCCGAACTTTCCAGCACGTGGGACGGCTTTCAGCTCTCCCATAGTACAGTAGCAAGTGCTGTAAATCATTAACCACTCTTCCAAACACACAGCGCTGGGGCACAAAACCGGAAGCAGTCTAGCATCTCCGTTGGGGGACGGCTTTATGCTCTCCAATAGTAGATTACCCAGTACTCTAAATCTTTAAACACTTCTTCTAAACACACAGCACTCTACCGATTCGGGAGACAGTGCAAGATGCCTACGGGACGGCTTTATGCTCTCCTATAGTAGAGTACCTAGTACTCAAAATCATTAACCCCTTTTTCTGAACACACACGCACCGACGTCATTTTGTACGCCATGGGACCAGTAAAATACCCCAATGTCATCAGTTAATGAATAAGTATATAAATTTAAAAAAGCAATCAACTTTTTTCGTGAATTCAGCCATATATATTGCTACCCGCCCGTAGCGGGTCGAGGGCAAGAGAGGCTCTTGCCCTGAAGGAAAAAAGGTCTCGTGCTTCTTTTTTGCTCGAGAGCCAGGTGCGGCAGATGCACATTCCAGAAATTAGATACTCGGTGGCCTCGTGACAATATTACGAGAGCTAAGAGACACTAGTGAAACAGAGAATGAGTTTAAATTTCTAAATTGCACACTGTTATATCAAGACTGCTTGTTGGTCTAGTTGGTATTTCAAGCAATAACACATACACAGAGTAAAACAAACACATAGTGAAGAAACACGCAACAATACAAGGACCACCTCTTCATGCCGTTGTGTGCTTCTTTACACTGTGCGTGTTATTTCGCAGCCAGAATATGTAATTAAGCATGCACACTGTTAACTCCGATGTAGTTCACTGCCACAGTTTCGATTATTAGTAGGGGTGAAGATCAATGTCAAAGTCTCATTTTTGTGTATCGCGCTTACATCACCGCACGTGACGTCTTGGATTTCCAACTGTACTCTTCGTATTCGCGAAGCACTGACTGAACGAAATTTTCTGAAACTTTCTATGTTACATTTATGGTCCTCTTGAAGGACAATGTACATAATTTTTGCCGATTGGAAACTACGTTGTCACCCCGTAATGCGCCGTCGAAATCCATGACATCAAGTCATCGAACTTGGTGCAGCAACTTCAAGGTGGCGTCGCTACTGCCTTCTCTTTTCTCGAGTTTTCGCGCTTACCAAGCTTTTACTAGCGGCAAGTGCGGTAATTTCGAAATAGTGAAAACAAAATTTACCAATGCATGAAAAAAACATTTTTTTTATCTTTAGTTAAAGGGGCGTGTTAGTTATCCGAGTAAGTGGAGAATTTCGAAACAGAGTGCTGAGACACAAAGTTAATTTAGGTGCGTCACTTAAAGTGCATGACCACCCATGTAACTAATAATGTTGCGCATAGCAGGTATGAACAAAATGAACGAAGATTAAGAAAAGGTGGAGGCAAAACGACCGCTTACACGCGCTGCGAATTATTAGCAATGTTTTCAATAAATTTTTCAATCATTACAATTTGCAATCATTTTCAGTGTTTTACAATTTAGCACGCCATGTATATTTTAGCGTATCAGACGCCCTACGCTTAATTCAGTCATACAGAAAACGAAGAGAATACGTGTGTTATCACAGGGAGGACCCTGTCTTATCACGCAATGCCTCTGAAGCTTACGCAACTGAATCACGCCACTGGACAAAGCCGTCTTTGTGTAGCGCTCTTTGAACCCACAAGGCAGCCACCAAGTGGTAGCTACATGAAATATAAAATAAAAATACTTAGGAGAACAAAGTCGAGTGGCTGTGAACTAAGAACATGCCTGCTTATTTTTTTAGGATGCTAGAGTACATTGTTTCGGCAGAGAGAACGTGACATGAACATTAATTATGCACAACTTTATACACGTGCTTTGAAAATAAAAGCGCCCGTGACACGCTATTGAAGACGGGATTGCCAGTAAGCGCTTAAGCAAGCACGGTGCCCACCATACACCATTTCTGTCCTTCACATTGTCTTCGACAGGCTTGTTTTGATGAGACATTCAAGCGGTCAGGGTGAGTGCTAATTTTAGCTGCAGTAATGGTGACAGGGTTCCTTTACGTCAAATTTTCCGAAGAACCGAGCTTCTGAAGAACGCGCTCCATGCAAGTTCTTGGACTCGAAGTCAGTACCTTGCAGAAACACTCAGAAGCAAAACCATTGTTAGGATATTATTAAGGTGCACCTCTCCATTCCTGAAAACACAACCCTTATCGAGGCACGATGCTTAGTAAGTGAGAAAAAGCGCGAAAGTAAACTGCGGGTGGCGGCGCTATCTCGCGATTCTCACACCACAACACTGTGACGTCATCAATTTTTGAAGGCATCTACTGGGTCCTACGTAGCTTTCAATCAATAAAAATGAAGTAAATTGTCATCTGTGGGTGCCATAGGTTTAGCATACGAAGTTTCAGAAAATTTCATGGAGCCAATGCCACAAAAATTCTAAAGTTGCATTTTGAAATTTCTGACGTCACACACGAAATTTAAAAATGAAACTCTTATGATAGTAAAAAATATGACAGTAGACTTCTCAAACGGCATTTTGTCACTCTAAACCAATTCATTGTTCTTCTTTAGTGTCTCTTTAAATTGGTACTTTGGTTCTGAAGCGCTGTACCGGCGTTGGCGAAAACTGACGGGCAGTTATTTCAATCAATCAATCAATCAATCAATTAATCAATACATCAATCAATCTAATACTGATCGAAAATGAGTGATATCTTTTTCTCCTTCGTTTAAGCGGACGTATTGATGCTTCCTCCTTCAAAAGGGTGACGCACCAAATGTGGCTTTGCTTTGCTCTGCCTCCGAAACTGGAGGAATCGAAAACTTTCGGCACATTCTCTGGTTTTTTAACTGCCACCGCCACAGGGCCTCATTTGACCAAGCCGAGATGCGCGTGATGACATGACGTCATGCGCGGGATATTGGTGCTTAGCATTATTGGTGCTCACACCACCAAATGAAATGCTCAAGTTTAGTGTGGCATCCGAGTATATCACCTTAATACGAAGGTGACATTCGCATCAAGTGCAATGACTACCGTGATTTTGTATTCTACTGCCTCGCCATACTTCCGGACATACGCAAACGAGAAGCCTCACCTTTGCACTGTTTTACGACAACTGAACGAAAGCGATTTCATTGTAGAGAAGGTATTGGGACAATGGCGTTGCCCATCCCAGTTCCGAAACTCAACAAAAGCGTTGTTGCATATTCTCCGGGACTCCTGTCTGATTCGCCATTTGTGATGTCAAACGTGAAGCTGTTATGCCTCGACGATTAAGTTTCCTTCCCCTCTCCCCAGTGCACGGTAGCCTAATGAACTCGGCCCTGGTTAACTTCCTTGCCTTTCTTCTTATTTTCTCTGTCTCGCAGCAAACTGACCTTAACCAGTGCAATAAAGAATTATCGTGTTATAAATAATTGATATACGCACCGCGCTTCACGCTGGTGCAGGTTTCTATGCACTATACCATAAACTCTCTCTCGTATTTTCCAGATTCTGGTGAGAAGTGTAGCGCCTTCAGAAACGAAAAGCCAGTGGTCTGCCCACGAGACCACTACTGTCGCATAAGCACGAGGAAGTGTGAATACATACCGTGAACACAGAGGAATTGTGTGTTTTGGTATATACCAGCGCCAACTGATAACGCACATTCTGGACGTTCTGTAACAATTAATTGTGAAACTGAAAAAGAAAATTTGATATATATAAACACATTTTACAGGAATGCTTAGCATATGCGTCACCAAACTGCTGTGGATATCTCACTACGTTACAAAGAAGAATTCATCTTGTTGTTTTTTTTATGTTAAAAAAAGCTTTATTGACTTAACCACTACAACGCTGCTATCCACGCTATCTTTTTGTAGAATTATGCTTTGTAATGCAGGCTTTCTTTTTACCAATTTGGGTTAACAGCAAATGAGCATCGGTGCAGTAGGGAGTGCTTCACAAAAGATGAAACAGCGTGGACTTCTAAAGAGAAAGAAACACTTGCAAGGCAGATGATCGGTACTCTATATGGCCTATAGAACACTCCAATGAGATTACATTTTGGAGTGTACACAGTAACGTTCGCCCCGAAAGAGAACACAGCTCTACACGACCGAAATCGAGACAAACTTGTAGCAAACCCGCAATATGCGACACTGTTATTTTTGTTTGTTTGTTTGTCCGCACATCGTCACACCAAAAGTTGGTGAAATAGGAGTGGACTGAAGAATTTCTAATAGTAGCCGCTGAAGTATCATATTTTGTGTAACAAGAACAAAATCATAGAGAAAAAAAAACGTTGCTCGTAAGTTTCACGAGAGGAACTAGTTCTCAGAATAAGACCATGTCATATTCATGATTCACTCTATTTCCGTTACTAAATAGTTTTATATAAATTTACAGGCTTCACCTAGTTCTCTTTTACCTCACTCTCGTCAAGTTTGATGTATTAAGTAATGAGAGGGCATACGTGTGATATTCGTTGGCTTTATAACAATATTAACTGCTGTGAAGAAATTATGAAGAGATTACGTAGGAGCTTGGAACGCGATGAAATGATTAAACTTCCTAGAAAGCGAAGACGTAGTCAGCGCTACAAACTACAGAAAATGGTTGGTTGCCAAAAGGGCCAGTATGCAGTAATTCTCTGTGATCGTGACCATTCAATTATCCATACACGTGTGACATGCTCCACAATTCCTACAGGACATGTTGCGCAATGAATCAATGGCTTCCAAAATTTTCCTTGATCCCTCTAATTATTAACCTACTCATTGGTAGTCAGAATTTAATACCCTTAAACGGCATGCGAGACGCTTTCAGGGATGCAGCTTTGTTTAGATCCTACGTAAACAATAACGAGAAAATCACATCCTAGGCTTCTCCATGTCCCGTAGTAATGTCTACTCTTTTCGCACGTTATCTTGACACGTCACAGCATATAGGTTAATCTTATTATATGGGCTTTCACTATAGTGAAGGGCTCCAGAAATTTTGACCACCTGGTGTTCTTTAACGCGCACTGCGATCGCACAATGCTCGGGTCTCTACCATTTCTCTCCTCAATTAAAATGCGACCGCCGCAGCCGGGATCTAAACCACGAACTTCGAGTCAGCAGCCGAGCAGCGCAGCAACACCGAGGCGAACCAGCATTTAGGTTAAGGCGAAAGTGTAAAACGCAATGAAAATACAGCACGGGTGAAAAGTTATCGGTTACAAACGACAGTAAAAAAATATAGGGTCTTTTACGCATTCGCTGTGAAGACAACTCGCAGACGAAAGACATCTTGTCTGACTCCTAAGTCGATTTACCTATTTTTTTTATTGATTGATATGATATATAAGGAGATGTTCGCGCACCAATATGGCGCCGGCTACTCCTTAGCCGTTGATTGAAACTTGAACACGTATATTGAAGAAAAACGTACAGTGTATGGAAAATAAAAAAAACTCGGGCACAGATATGCAAAGACACACTTATACGCACATATCACAACATAATGGTAAGTAAATGTTCAAAAGTCAATGAAAGAAGTCTCTGGAAATGTCCCTCGTTAATATTCGGTCCACCAGCACAAAACAGCAGAACACACGTCTTGTCCTTATAAAGATGCGTTCGCTCGTATGTACATAATAGTCAACACGTCAGTCATTTCACAACACACATGTGATGAGTGTCACATGATACTGTACATAATAAGTACATGTGTTACAAATGAAAGTTTGTTCTTTCTTAATACATGTCAGCAATCCCGCTGTCTCGTAAAAAACGTGTTAATGCTTTTAAAGCGTGTGACTGTAAAACTCCAGTTGGCCACGGGCCCAGAAGTTTTTTCATGCTAAATGGTCTGCGTTCTAATGCGAACAGTTCGGGCTTAAGACGGCGTCTCGGCGTGTCAAGATGTGGACAGTCTATGAGAAAGTGACATACGTCTTCATCTATAAATCCACATTCGCATTCGGGAGTTTCAGCTCTGCCGATTTTGTGCAAAAAATGTTTTGTGTATGCGGTGCCTAGCCTCAATCGGTGAATTAGAGTTTCCATCCTTCTATCTAATGCCAGCGTAATTTTGAATTCAATAAATAGATTGATGTGGTATAAATCGCAGCTCTTTGTACTTTGGTCAAACCAAGCAGTTTTGCTCATTCTGAAAGTTGTATTCTTTATAATACTACGCAATTCATTTTTCGAAATTGGTAAAGAAACAGTAACGTCTTTACGATGTGCTTGTCGTGCTGCTTCATCGGCAGCTGTGTTTCCAGGAATGTTGCAATGGCCAGGTATCCACTGGAATTTGATCTCATGTTGCGCCTTCTTTGCTTTGGTGAGCTTTTTCAGCGTTTCGTATGTCATACTATCACTTATTACTGTCCTGTTTGTACTGGAGAGGAATCTTAATGCGACCTGTGAGTCACTGAAAAGTACCCATTTCCTAGCGTCTGCTACCGAGTTTATAAACTTTAGAGCATACAAAATAGCGAAGAGCTCAGATGTAGTAGATGACGTCATGCGACATAATTTAAGTGATTCCTGATTATTGAGCTGTGGTACGATAAATGCCGATGTTGAAGACGTTGTAGTACTTGAGCCATCTGTGTAAATGTGTATGTACCCTGGATACCGCATGTGTATCTGATAAAGCGCTAGTTGTTGAGCAGCTTGGATGAACATGTCTCTCTTTCTGATAATGACATCCACTGAGAATTCAATGCTTGGTATTGCAAGCAGCCACGAAGGATAGTCCATTTCAGAACTTCAAAATTCATTTCGGGGTAATATATGTACATTACTCTGTACATCGTTATGAGCATTGCTTTTATCTCTTAGTAAAATCTCCAGTGCTAATGGGTGGTCCTTGTGTTGCGTCTGTAAGCGAAAAAAAATGGCGGCATGTTTCAATTGTTCTCATAACTAGAAAGACTGGTTGTCAAGTTGCTATGACAAGGCTGCTGGAAGTCGCTCGTGGAACACCTATGCAGACGCGCAGTCCTATAGCTAATAGTCTTTGAAGTCGCTCCTCTGATGTGCGGGAAAGGCCGTGTAAGACTGCTGCAGAATATGCAACGTTTTGTCGTATTAAAGCATTGTGAACGCGAACGTCATCAAACGCGAACGTGCATAACACGGGGCAACAACAAAACGTAAGCTGAGGCAGCACAGACACACAATGACACATTTGTGCCATCCTCGTTCTTGTGGCACTGTAACATAACGAAATAAAACCAACTAACCAAGCTAAAATCCTGCACTTCTAGATGTCACATTATTATGTCGTCACCGAATTGACATGATATTACGATCACGTCAGAAATGTTGGCGTTTTGTGATGTCGTGGTTACGTAATATGGAGAGATCATCACCTGATGATACTTTTCTGCATCAATCGCAATAACGCTGCCGAAGCCGACAATTACCTGTCGCGTTTAATGGGTAATCAAATGTTTTAGGCCTGACACATGAAAGCCAGGTTTTCATACGTGTATGATGTCCTATTCAGCATCAGCACAATTTCAGTCGAAACTCGCTCCATTAGACTATAGGTCCCTCCATCAGTGGGCTCTAAAAGACTCATACAAAATAAAACGATAGTTCGTAATCGTTTTTGTTGTTGTTAGGTTCTCGTGTGAAAATCTGCATTAAAATTCTATCTCGCCACTTTATTTCACGTGGTAGAAGTGTATGCGTGCAATTAATACAGGGGGTAAAATAACGAAAAGAAGAAAAGCAGAGCCTCATGTTTTTTTTTGTTTTTGTTGTAATCCATTACCACGCTGGCCTTCGTGCTTTTGACGGGTGACTAAAGAACAGTAGAATATAATGATGGCGAAAAATTTATTTGTTTGTCTTCTAGCCAGGCACTCCTCAAAAATGACACCCCCTCCCCTTTATTTTTCAGCGTTTCCTATTAATTGAACCATCGAGACGTTAAAGAAGAATGACAGCCTACACATGAAATGTGGGATGCAGTTCGCATATTACTGTATTTTTTATCAGGGTTCACAGAATTGGGGAGTTCTTTCATCTGACAATATAAGTGCCCAGCGCACCACGGCTAAGCAAATCAGATCGAGCTACCATGACTTGTTTATGACAAGCACTCCAAGGACAGCCAATCATAGTAAGCCTCATACGATAATAAAACAAAAATAATGGACCGAATATTTAACAAGAAAAATACCCTCTGAGGCCAATGTCTCTGGGCTCCGACATGGTTTTCATGCCCGGCTCTTAAGTACCTCGTTAAGCGACCCCCTGCATTTCATTGTCCTCGCTAAAGCGACTCATTTTATGTTAATTTTTATTTGAACAAGCAGCAGTTTACTGTAGCGATTGGACCAAGAATAAATAACGCTATATCAAGGACCGGTTTCTTCTAAGTACGCCATGCAAACCTGAATTACGCTTCACATCATTTTATTTCGGTGTTTTTAAAAGCATCCGTTGGGAATTACCACAAGGCGCTTTCTTGTCCAGTTTTTTTTTTAATTAGTTGACCTGTCGTTTCGTCAGGAATTAAAACGGCTCAATCCAACAATTTAGGTTGCTGGTACTTTATAAAAATTTCAGATATCAGAAGCCCCTTCGAACACACAGGAACGGTTTCATCTGCACAAACCCTTAAAGAAGCTTATAGACAGATGACAGCAAGCACTGACACAATATACAGAAGGCTGATGCTCTTTCTGTGTGATGGGTACTTGCCACGCTATCATGTCCCAGTGCATTACCAGACACCATAGCATATACCGATATGAAAATAAAATTAACGCAGCTTGCATGAAGTAGCCCAAGGCAGATGGGCGCGTTGCAGCGTATCTTGCTGACAATTCCTAAAGATTGCTGGAGTGGTCTATAAATGCGTGTTGGTTCATGTTGATGAGTTTCTTATTACAACACATGGGAAACTTCGACCCTCACATTTTTACTTTATGATAAGTTTCATATTACAACACATGGGAAACTTCGACCCTCACATTTTTACTTTATTGCTCAAATAAGTGCCTGTAGAGATGGATATATAAATGGCAGCAATACTTTTTTCAACACCTTTTTGAACGTGGCCAAAAAAAAAAAAAACACTGTCGAAGAATAGTTGAGGTGGCTGCCAACATCGAGCCAAATCATGTAGTGCAGCACATGGTATGTCATTTACAACGATATATTGAAGTCAGCTAGAAAATTCCCGCTTTCCTCTCAACAAATGATGCCACAAGCTCTATCTTTCACGTACTGCGTCATAAGCCAATGGTCCTGCATGAAGGCTTATCTGAGTATCGGGACCCGACACGCAGTTACCACTGCAGGCTCGCCGCCCCGTTACATACTGCTAGAATTACACACAATATCCCACCGAATGTAAGCCGCGCTTCCTTGTGAAAAAAAAAATCCAGCCGCCTCAACTTTGTGAGCGCCGACAAAACAACGAAACTCGTGCCATCCGTCGTGAGGTTCACCCCATACCCACTTTGAGTGTGCCCCTCACCGGTTCACCCTCACCGCTGAGCTTTGACACCCCTCCTCTTTCCAACCTTTCCACCGAGCCAACGCCTCACCCAACTTGGCGTGGTACAACCCTTACTATAGTGCCTAGAATATACTATACTCTTACATGTCTTACCGGCTCCTACTCTCGCCACACAGGCCACGCGACTAGCGGTACGTCATAATAGGATGCGGAAACCTCGATTAATCACAGCTTGACTGTTAGAAAAAAGAAAGCGAAGGTGTCATCGCATGCACTGGTGTTTTAACTAGGGCTCCGTATTTTAGGATAAATTTGAAAAAAAAACCTGATAAACACTCACTGGTAAATTTTTTTGATAATTCGGATTTATCGAGTAAACTCCGATATTAAAGGGACATTTTCAATGTCGAAAGCCAATTTTTAAAGCTAAGAGTCCTCAGTCGAAAGTTGCGCACCTCCGTCAGCAGCAGCAACTTCGTAAAGTATGCTTGTGTCTATTCCAACACGCTTCAAGTTCATATTATGAATAAAAAAAAACAGAAGTGTATAATTTTCAGTATTTGTGCTTGTGTGTAAACGTGTTTGTTCCTTAAATGTCCGGAAGGTTTCAACGCACAGTGTGCTCGCATATTTTCGTGTTCTGATGACTTCACCCAAAACCTCTGAGTATTGATAATAATAATAATAATAATAATAATAATAATAATAATAATAATAATAATAATAATTATAATATACAGAACCAACTATAGGTACCTTCAAAGCCACACGTTCACCCCTGAGCGTACTATTGCACAATATGAGGCCAACGCTGCATAGCTAGATCTGTCCTCACTGCAATATGGCAGACACTCTGGCGCACCTCCTACTGCAGCGCAAAATAGGTGTCCCAAGGCTGCAAGCAACAACAGGAGATGTAGACCGAAACCTCCTCTGTGAAGCGTGGGAGGCTGTGATCTCCCCGCCCGACTTGGTCGACCAGCGTCAACTCGTCTATATCGACCCCGGCAGGCGGCTCAAGCCAGAGGGTTCCTGGAATAAAAGACCCTCCCACCTTCACACACAAGCTTTACGCAATAAATGTCTTAGATGCGACGCTGCTCTTTGACTACCCTCTGTAACGCTGTCCGTCCGCACACCCCCACTGCGCATGCTCGCATATCGCGTCTAGTATCGGCCCAGGAAGACACCCGCAAAACTGTTGCTCCCCTCCTCTTCTCTCGCCTCGCAAGGTTGACGCTGGCAGCGTCTGCTTGTAAAAACCAAATGCTCGTGCTGCACGACCGTTCACTGACCCCCCCCCCCCCCCAGATATGTAGGCACTGGATGGCTCATTCGGAATTCAGTCAAGGGCGTCTTCAATTGGCTTTCGCTTGATAAGCGCCAGCGTCAACGTTGCCACCAGTGTAAGCGTCAGCGCCCACTGCTTCGCATCTACGCATGCTTCCCTTTAGCGGGAAACGCTCCAAGTTTTAGATGCGAAGCAGATCTTTGACTAGCGTGTGTAAAGCTGTCCCTCCATGTCTCCGTCTCAACGCGCCAGAATACGCCCCCCCCCCCCCCCCCCGCCGAATTTGTTGGAATGACGCCAAGTAGGTCAAGCCCCCGCTGTGCATTGACGTCACTCTCTCCCTCCCCCGCAGCACCTGCCGGCTCCTCCCAACACACCGAGGTGGCGTTGCTCCTCCACCCACTTGTAATCAACGTCGGCGTTGTTGCAATGCACCTCTCTCGCGTCATCCTCTCCACCACCCGCAACGCTCGCCCACATGTCGAGTGGAAACACTCTATCGGCTCGTTTATCTGTGATGAAACACACGAAGCCCAACCTGCTTCCCATGTCTTGGCATTTAAAAGAAATGTTTACTGGAGTAAAAGACTCATCGAGTTTCAATTCTAACAGTTTTTTCAGCACCCGCGTCGGTGCCCATTTCGGCTGGGTCAATGGCATGTGCACCGCTGCTGCTTCGCACCCCATCATGGTTTCCGTAGGGGCGATGGTCCATAATTGTTTTTTTTTTTGAACACTAGTTTCTGATGAAAGCCATGCGCAGCGGCCAGATTACTCCAAAAGTACCTTAACGGAAGTAAAATAGACAAGCGATTTGGCCTATAACCTTAACAAAGTCAGCCAATGTAACTATCTCATTTGTCAAGACTGTGTGGAGTAGTGTCTGGAAGGTGCTGTAGAGAACAATGCGGTTATGGCCGTTTAAAATTGAACTGTCGATAGCATTTGGAAACCTCGTATTCCTGTGCAGCGGCCGTATTGTATTTTCGATATACGTAGGGCACACGAGACACTTTCAGCTCTCCCATAGTAAAGTACTGGATACTTTAAGTCATTAAACAGTTTTTCTAAACACAGCATTGGGCGCAGTCTTTCCTGTTTATCTGAGTGGCCCGACCCGCTCGTGAGCACTAGTGATGGTGCTTCACTCGCCACCTTGGTTTTAGCAGGGACGGCTCACTGTTCTCCCATAGTTGAGTATGAAGTACTCGAAATCGTTAAACACTTTTTCTAAACATATTGTGATGTACGTGTTTTTTTCACGTCATCTTATAGCCATGTTCATGTAAATAAAGTCTGTTTTGTCATCATCGTTATTGTATGCCTAATAAGAAAATGTTCTGTTGAAATTTCGTTGACGTCTGTGACGATATATTTCTAAATGCGTCCTAATCTGGCACACCACGTTCACTTTCATTGTGACGCCCCAGGAAGGCGTTATGCTCTCCCATAGTAGAGTATTAAGTACTCTAAATCGTTAACAACTTTTTTCTAAACACACTCGGCCTCATCAAGTGGGAAGCCCGCGGGATGGATTTCTGCTCTCCCGTGGTGGAGTACCAAGTTAGCCACATTTCCTAAACACTCATCGTTCACAACCTTATGTCATGTGGCCGGGACAGTTTAGAGCTCTGCCTTAGTAGAACTACATACAGTGCTATAAAACGTTCACAATTTATACTGAACACATGTCTTTTAAAATCATTGACGCCAGAATTTGGGATGGCTCTCTACTCTCCCATAATAGAGTACAAAGTGCCTGAAGTTGTTGAACACATTTCTCTCTCTCTCTCTTCCATCAAGAAGATAAGAAAGGCTGTGAGAAAAGTTTGAGAAGCAGCCCTGCTAGCTAGCTCCTGCTCCCCTAAAGTACAGCAGTATCCATCAACAGCCCTAATAAACCGAAAAATAAACAGTAAATTAAAAGTGAAAAAAAAATGGTGGAGAAACAAGATTATCAGCAACAATGCAACATGGTTTCGCTGAAAGTAAGTTCAATAAGAACTCCATTGCGACAACTCAAAAAGCGAATTCCAGAGAGAGAATTGAGGATTTGTGAGGGGATCAACTCCGACAAACCTCTTATTTTTTCTGAGAAATAAACTAAAATAAGAACCCCCTGAACTTAAAGTAAAACAAACTTCGAAAACACTGAGCTCTAGTTATAACCCACCCAGCCTTTCAATGCCGCTTCCACCGCTATCGGTAGGCCGAAAAGGGAGAGTGCTTTAAGTGTGAAATAGCTGTAAGTCCTCTAGACCTGCACGGGCTTTGCGGCAGTTGATTAGTGAGCCAATCAGCTGCGATGAGAAAGGCGTTTTGTGGTATACTTGTGAGAATGTTGCAGGGCCCTTTCAAAAGCTACTTATTCACCAATGTACCACTTACTAAAGCCTTCCAACAAAATATAACTTATTCTTCTCTTCAACCCATACTTTTGACTGCGTGGAAAATGGGTAGTCTCTCCACACCCCTCCAACACACACACACATGTACGTCGAGTGGCTCACCCAAAGGTTGCAAGATCTACTCTTGACCGCAGTGGCCGCTTTTCGATCGAGGCACCATGCTTAATTGAGCCCCGCGTACTTTAAGAATCCCAGGTGGTCGAAATTTTCAGAGCCTTCCATAAGGACCTCCCGTATAACCATATTACTCCTTATTCTCTTCTGCCTTTCGCTTTGTATTCCCTCACTAATAAACCTCCGGCTTCCACTCCCGATTGTTAGGACATGTTTTAGACAACTAACGTGGGCATGCATAAGTTGATATTATACCCAACATTAAAACACTAGGAGTGGTCTTCCAGGAAAACCTTTCTTGGAACGAGCACATCGACACAATATCAAGTAAGTTATCTCAAATAGTGGGACTAGTCTACCGGAATCGCCTGATCCTTCCGAGACATGTAATGATATTAATTTACAACTCTTTATTTTCCTCAAGAATTAACTATTGCCATCTGGTTTGGGCTTCCACTAGTGAAGAAAACATACAAAAATTGTATTGTCTACGAAAAAGATTTCTACGTGCTGTAGAGGACGTGCCTTCACATTTTCACACCTACCCGTTGTTTGAAAAGTATAATGTAATGCCTTTTGAGAAGATGTACAACTTTAGAATAACGAAAGCCTATAAACAAGAATTAAAGGGGAAACATGTATTCTTGACTGAACTTGCCAACCTTAAACGAAATTGTCAGCCTTATAAAACGCGAAACTGCGAAATTTGGACTGTTAAAACTTGTAGAACAACATATGGGCGACATACGTTAGGAAACAGACTTCCGAGGCTACTAAATGCTTTATATGAATTTAACTTTCAGCTGGAAACCAACACTTTGCAATACGTTCCTTTCTTGCAAAGAATTACATTGACACTATATAATATCTCGCGCATGCCTATGAGTGTCAGCTATAGAGAATATGTCGGTGTACGCTAGGCATGGCGATTTGTAAGCACCTCATATTTTCTCATATTTTCTCATATTTTCTCATAATTTTTTCGGCCGTGTATTGAATGATTTGTGCAATTATATATCTTCAGTGTACTCTATGCAAATTACAAAGTTATGTTAATCTGTATGCATGTATTATTAAGGTAATCTATATGTACTGAGCTATTTAGTACATCCGTTGGTGTATATTTTCTTTTGTGTATGGTTTGTACGCGAGACGTGGTTATTTGTAGTGGGCTCACATTTTCCTTCGGGTCCTGTACTAGGTGATTTATCTGTTCAGTACATTTTTTTTCCTTCTCTTGTTGTTGTTATTGTTGTTGTCTGTTTATGTACTGAGAACACCGTTGTACGCTGGTGCCAAAACGGGGGCCCGCAGCTTCGTCAAGCTATCCTTGCGATGGCTTTTTCTGCCGGCCTCCGGCATTGTGTACTATGTACATGATGTCAATAAAGTTCACTGTTTAGTTAAATTATGCTGTTATATTTAAAGAACCACTGATCTATGAGACGAAAAGAAAAAGAACACTCTTGTACTATAGTTTTGAGTAGTCAGTGCACACTGCTCTGCAAGAAACTTTCCCCTTTACCCAAAGAGGTGGCTATCTACCTTTAGAAACTCTCCTTACCCTTCCCGTAGCACGAGGACAAACCTTCGGCCATTTCATGTCCTTACCAATTGGGCGCAGGCGAAACGGCGATGTCTCCGACCCAATCGGCAAGGCAGGTACCCACTAAGATCAGTACTGAGTCGAAGTCCCTATCGGTAAGAGCCAACTGGAGTCGTGTGGAGCGTCTTGTCTACGTCGACATTGTCGATAATTACCCCTCCATGTGTTCTGGGCATACACACACAAGGGTAGGACTACTCCAGGTTCTCACCAGATACCGTCTTGCCGCCAGGCTAACCTGGGTAACAACATATAGTGACAACCACGCTGTGTGTTGTTGCCTCCCACAGTAGACCATGTCACTATCAATGATGGTCTTTTGCTTGGTACGTGTACGTGTGGTTATTGGTTACCTTTATGTTTCACATATGGTGATAATTTTATGAGGACGTTTTCGGATACATGTCAATATTAAGAGGCAGAATAAAAACGTGGAGGGACAATAATATTAGCCAGTACTATAACACCGACTGGCTACCATGCCATTCTGCATCAGTGTTCCTCAGCGAAAAGCAAGGTAACGGCTGCGAATCTTGAATAGTGGGCTTACAATGAGAGGGGATTGGCCAGAAAGCGATAATGGTAGTGTATTTGAATTCAGAGAACCAGAAGAAGGAATGTTCGAATAAGCTGGCCAAAGTAATACCTGCTTCACATGGCCTTCTGTGACAGAATGTCCTTGTCTGTCACTCGCCCTGGTAGCTTCACACGGAAGGTGTCACGTTTCTAAAGCTGTATGGCTGGTTTTATTCGCGGTCAAGGCAACAGCATTTCAACGACGACGAAATGCTAAGACCGCTTATGGGCTTATATTTCATATTCGTCACTGAATACCCGTCACGTTGAGACAACACTCACCCGATTGTGTTACCTAGGGTTCTTTCGAAGCAGAAAAACATACTTTGTTGCCATGTCAGAATCAACGAGATGAAATAAGGTTTTCTAAAGTGGCAAGAATTCAGGCTTCTAAGTGCTAGCATTTCTTCTACTTAGGGGAAATATGAAGATTCTAAGTTCATTTTCCTGTTCCTTAAAGATACTAGCCTAATTGATAAGGTCGAGCCTGCGCAGAACAACCAACACTTTTATAACACTTATGAATGACAAAGCCACGTATTTGCTTTCCGTGCCCTTCTCCTCGGACCTTTCTGTACCCTATCCGTCTTTCTACGCATACTAGGACGCCGCTTAATACATACCCGCAGAATTCCCTGCCTATCGACAAAGAGCTTTCTAGCTCTGCCTGATGTACTTGATTGCCGGCAAGCTTTACGTAACGCGATCACAGTGTGTATTTCGTCTTTTTTCACTTTTAGTGTATTCATATGAACTTATAACACGCCATCCAACCTTTGTCAAATGTAGTTGACTTTGTTTGGATAATTCATAGCTACAGTGCTTATCCGGGCACGTCAGAGATCGCGCACGCTCACATTCACCGCGAGTCTAAGCTTTGAAACGAAACCAATAAGTGAAAGAGGTAATTAGAAATACAAGTTCCGAAGCTAACTTACTCGGGACAGTTGAGTAGAGTCGCCATTTGAAGCGATAAATCACCACATTGACTTCTCACCTCGAGAATCTGTACCGAGCATCCGGATAAAAAGAAGATACGAGAACAACTGCCATCATCAGACACGGTGTGGTACGATATGAATGATTCATCCCCCAAAACAAATGATCCCACAAACGCTCGCTGACTGCACATTCACTGCAATCTACGTCGACGTGAAAATTTCAGAATTAAATAAAAAGAAAAAAAGGTAACGCTGACATGACACGCTTGGAAACAACTCTATGGTCTCTTTCACGGAACCACAAAAGGGTTGACGAGCCCTTGTGAGAGTTTCCGCTGAGATCATTGCTTTTCAATAGTATTGAAAGTTGAGCTATAGTTGGATCACTGCTTTTCTTATGCAATTTATGGCGAAGATGATAGCAATGGCACGTACAACACATTTTTTAATTTGTTTTCTTGTGATCGCTTGCTAGCGTAATGCTACAACATTTTTTTATTTTATTTTTTGATGCTTTGAAGATCCAAAGACATTGCAGAGGAGGGCGGTCAGATAAAAATAAATACAGTGAAAAAGGAAATTCGAATTACAAGTGTTATTTTCTTGAGTAGTGCAGCTACACATAAAAGTGTAACTACTTTTGAACAAAAGTAACAGGGTAGTATAAAACAACGAACACATTTTTTCCTAGCATTGATATAAAATAATAGCATACTTATTTCGGAGAAAGCGTCGTCCACGATGCCGGGTGTCGATCCGGGAAGGTGGTTCCAGTCTATTTATGTGCGGGCAGTGAAGGACTGCGAACAATATATTGTGTCAAATGAAGGTACGCCTACTTTACGGCAATGATCTAGCCTGGGTGAAATGAAAGATGGAGGAGATATGATTTCGTCACGTATATTAGGAGAGAGAGAGAGACAATTAAACGTTTATTTAGAAACAGTGTTCCGAGCAAAACCCGATATCATCCTAATGTGGGAGGGTTCCCCTAACACAGGAACCCCCTGGCTTCGACTGCCCTCTTGGCCCTGGTGAAGGGTTGTCGCTGGTATTTTTATGAAATTTTATGAAACAAAGATGAGCGTGAAACTTGGCGTCGAGATGCTTGAGGTGGTAAAGTGTGAGTGTTTTTCATGATGGTAACACTTGCGATGTGATTGTAGCACGTTAAAATGAAACGGACTGCGTTGTTTTGTATGAGCTCAAGTGCTATAATTAGGTTAGCCGAACATGGGTCCCAAATGGCTGATGCGTGTTCTTGTTTGCTAAGAACAAGCATTTCGTATGAGGTTAGTTTGAAATATAGAAAGAGTGGAAAATTACGGTGCAGGCAGCCTAACAGGTTGTTAGCGCTATTAATTATGCAACTAATATAGAGCGACCAGGTTAAGGAAGACGTTATATGAAGGCCAAGGTAGTGGTATGACATGACTTGTTCTTCTAAAGTGCTGTTTAGGTAATATGTAGCCGGAAAACATGGTATGTGAGAAACGAGATAGACTTTCCACTTATGAATCAAGCTCAATTAGCCACGAGTACACCATTCTGAGGTGAAAGTGAGGTCATTTTGTGGAATACGAAAGTCAATGACTTTATTATTTTACGGTAATTTACACAGTCACATACAAATAGGTGTATGTTAGAAGCTGCGCAACTAAAGAAGTCATTATAATGAGTTAAAAAACAAAAGATGGCCTGATGCGGATGCTTGAGGCACACTAGAGTGTGTGGTGTTTTGCGAGGAAGTAGATTGTAAGTAGTTATAAATTGGGAGCCTTTACAAGGGAAGCATTCAAGCTAAAAAAAAAAAAGGATAGAACCAAGGTTTAGTTAGGTTAACTTAAAAAGTAGTATTTTGTGGCATACTTTTTCAAAAGCCTTCGCGAAATCGAGGAAGATGCAGTGAATAATGGAGTGTCGATCAAGAATGCCATGAAGCTTATGGGTGAATGAAGTTAATTGAGTTTCGTACGATAAGCTCTTACGGAAGCCACGCTGTGTGTTGGTAAGAAATTAATTAGTTGCTTGGAAGTCGCAATGTTCGAATATAGTAGATACCCTGATAACTTACATAGGATGCTAGTTAATTACATGGACGGCTTATTGAGAGGTGAATTATTGTTACTTGATTTGTGAATTGGAACCACCTTTCCGATCGTCCAGTCGGCAAAAAAAAAAATACCAGAGCCTAGAGTGTGGTGAAAAATTTTAGAAAGCAGCATAAAACAGTAAGCTTTAGCAATTCTTATTATTTTTAAGTTAATAAAGTCAACGCGTGCGCTGAAACACGATTTTATATTGTCAAGTTTTTTTTTTCAAAGCGATAAAGTTTGACTATTATGAGATTCATACCATAGTATTTGTATAGAACGCGCTCCCTTCTAGTGTGACGACAAGCCAAAATATTGTACAATGCTCAAATTATTTCATTCAAGAATATTGACAGGGTCTTCCTATTTGCATCTCCTGTTGTCATAACACTGTCAGGTAGTCATGATGTTGACGAAAGCAGTAGTGTGCGCATTCAAGACTCGTTATTTGGCCTAACTTGCGCACGGAAAATTAAAGTGAAGGCTCAAGCACTACACGCTGTCATAAGTAGGCGTGGGCGTAGGAGGAGTGGGGGGGGGGGGGCAGGTTCCCTCGGTCATTTTGGAGGGGGATGAAGTTCTAGCCGCCACTCCCTGAAGGGGAACCCTGCGCGCGCTTATGCACACTGTACGCTGATAGCGGCTATGGGCTGTCGGTAATACCATCATAAGTGGCGCGCCTAGCCTTTCATAAAGCAGTCATCGAGCCTCATCGAGCAGTCAACGAGGTTTCCCTGATAAACATAGTGTGCGCATCCTGCATGCGTAAATTTTGAGGTGAAACAATTAGGAAGCTTCTCACGTATCGTGGTGCAATAGGCGCCAGACGTTCCTAACAATGTCTGTGGCTTAAACCTGAATACATCAAGATAAAGCAATAAACGCACGTAGCAACAGCCTTTCTGTTTACGCTATGTTCTGATGCAAAAGTTCTTTAATGCGTTCAAGTTGTCCCGTACGAAGCACTACTCTTCACATGTGTGTTTTGTTACTGTCCTCGAAGTTACCCACCAAGCCGGTGGGTCTGCACAGTACTGACTATTGTGTATATGCAATTACGTAAATAAAAAAAAGATACCAGGAGTTCTAATGAAGCGTGGAGCATACGACCGCTCATATTGGTGAGCCACAATAGAATAACAGCAAATCGTAATTTCCTTGAATGCGAAAAATAGTGACAAAAATGAAAATAAGACAATGATATTGAGTTATAATTTATAAACACACATACAGAAAGAGAAAGAAAGAGAGTGAGAAATTTTATGATAAAAGGCAGACTTTTAACCAACTGATAAATATCCAGTCTGTCATTCACGATGCCATATATGGGCATTACGGAAGAGGCTCCGACAGATACGGATTTCGTTGGGAAGAATCAGTGCCGAAAAGCGCCTGCTTAGAATAAATGAAAGTTAATGCCACAGCTATTGATCTCTATAAAATATCGTCTATTGGCAATAAACAAAGCTCATCACACACACACACACACACACACACACACACACACGCACGCACGCACGCACGCACGCACACGCACACACACACACACACACAGACAAAAAAGCCTCCGAATAAATGGTGCACACACGCGAAATGATTCAGTGCTGGGAATGAGTCGACGCGATAATTCGTTCTTCCCAAAACCGCAACATTCCTGCTCCATACAAATCTCTCAGAGGCGCCATCGTATCGTGCGCAACAGTGCGTTGCATGTTTATGACATGACGAAGGATTATTAGCGGTGTTGAAAGGCCCAGGGTGCACATCTTTCCGCGTCTACATCGGGGTCAGGGCCGACGATGCATGGTGGTGGTGGTGGTAAAAAACATTTATTTCAGAAAAAGTTTACTAGAGAGTGCCGACGTGGCCCATCGGCGTGCTAGAGTGGCAAGACCCTATTCCGGGACGCCAGTGGAGCTGGAAGCTGCCCGTGCACGCTCCACCAAGGAGCGTTGCGCAGCCAAGGTAGAGCAGCCGAGCAGGTGCTCCTCCCAAGCCTCTCTAGTTGGGATAGGAAAAGGGGATGAGAAAGGAACGGGATTTACTAGGCACGATGCTACGACGTGATATGTGTCGGCGAGCACATGACAGGTCGAGCAGGTGCCATTGATTCCCGGCAAAAAGTGCCTGGCGACCGCCGGACTGATAAAGGTGTTCGTCTGCAGGCGGCGTAGCAGTCGTTCGTCCGCTTTCTCCAAACCGCGTGCGGGGTCCGGGTAGAGGCGGCGCGAAGCCCGGTAATAAGCCAAAATTTCGCGAAAGCGCGTCAGGTTGGTATTGCCAGATTCCGTCTCGGGACATGGAGGGGCAACGGCCCGGACAGGAGAAGCGCGGGCAGTGGCATTTGCCGCCTCGTTGCCGGGCAGGCCCGAGTGGCCTGGGGTCCACACTATACGAATGGGATGAGGGTTAAAGCGCCAAGAGGCTGCCTGTAGTAGGCTAGCCGCCAGCGGGGCAATGGAACCCTGAAGGTACTGAGAACAGGCCGAGCGCGAGTCCGTCAGGATGGTGCGTGAGGCAGGGTGAGAGGCGGCCAAAGCTATGGCAACCTCTTCAGCGTGCGTTACTGTGTCTGCTCGAAAGGAGAGGCCATCTACGTGTTTGCCCTCTGTAATCACGGCAGCCGTGAAGTGACCCGAGGGGGAGGGACCCGAGACGTCCACGTACAAAACACCAGGACGATCGGAGTGTCGCGTATGAAGGGCCGTGGCGCGTGCTAGTCTACGGCCAGGATTCATATCCTGGCCAGGGTTCATATTACGGGGTAGAGGTTCCACCCATAGCTTTTAACGCCAGAGCTCTGGTACCGGCTGCAGAGGGTCTTGGTCAGATATCGGGTTAAGGCCAAGTCTGTGTAGAAGACGGCGCCCTGAAGGCGTCTGTGACAGTCGATTGATTTGGTTAACGCGATGAGCTTCGCGCATCTCTGCAAAGGTGTTGTGTACCCCCAGAGCCGTGAATCGGCTGTTGGAAGTGGCAATAGGTAGGTCCAGAGCGCGTTTGTATACTGAACGAAGAAGGACGTCCAGCTGGTGCTCGTGTCGACGACGCAGGCGAAGGTAAGGCAAGGCGTAGAGGACGCGACTGGTCACAAACGCGTGGGCCAATCGGAGGGACTGAGACCCGCGGAGGCCGCCGCGCTTGGTAGAAACTCGCCGTATCATGCGGCTCACCTGTTCGCTGGTGCGTCTGAGGCCTGCTATTGTGCCCTTTGGATCCAAGGACGATGTGAGGTGAAGGCCAAGAACCCGAATATTTTGCACTGACGGGACGGGCCTGGACGGAAGAAAAATTTGAGGCGGCGGTAGCGGAGAGACTGAAAGAAGAGCCGATTTAGCTGGAGAGCACTCCAGGCCGCATGAACCTGCGTAGGTGTCCACCAGAAGGGCAGCCTTTTGCAGGCGTTCTTCGATTTGCGCTAAGGAGCCGGTGTTGGTCCAGATTGTGATATCGTCCGCATATAGTGCGTGTTGTATTCCCTCAGTGCGGCGATGGCGTAGTGGTTAGAGCATCCGCCTCGCATGCAAGAGGTCCGTGGTTCAAATCCCGGTACCACGCAGTTCCCAACTGGATTAAAAAAACAATCCGCGTGTTGATGGAACTGCATTAAGAGGCCTGGGGTGCGGCCTCACCGGCAAACACCGCCGAGAACGCACTCCCTCACCAGAGAAGGATTGGCCACCCTGGTGCAGTATCTGGCCACTACCTCCCACATGATTACGTCAAATAACTCACGGCCCTCAGTCCCCAGCAGCTGCGAAGCAACTGACCACGGCGGCGGTCAGATCTGCAACGCAGCAGAGGGTGCTAAGAATCTCTGGATCCGGACAGGCCGCCATTGGAACCTGAACTTGGCAACGTTTAACGCTAGAACCTTATCTAGTGAGGGAAGTCTAGCTGTACTATTCGAGGAGCTAGAGGGTGTTAAATGGGATATAATAGGGCTCAGTGAGGTTAGGAGGACAGATGAGGCCTATACGGTGCTACAGAATGGGCACGTCCTTTGCTACAGGGGCTTGGCAGACAGAAGAGAACTGGGAGTGGGGTTCCTCATTCACAGAAACATAGCTGGCAACATAGAGGAATACTATAGCATTAATGAAAGGGTGGTAGGTATCGTAATTAAACTGAATAAAAGATACAAGATGAAGGTAGTACAGGCTTACGCGCCTACATCCAGCCATGATGACGCTTCAGTTGAAAGCTTCTATGAAGACGTGGAATCGGCAATGAGTAAGGTAAAAACACAGTAGACTATAGTGATGGGCGACTTTAATGCAAAGGTAGGGAAGAAGCAGGCTGGAGACCAGGCAGTAGGAAATTATGGCATCGGTACTAGAAACGCCAGAGGAGAGCTACTAGTAGAATTCGCAGAACGCAATAATTTACGGATTTTGAATACCTTCTACCGAAAACGAGAAAACCGCAAGTGGACATGGAGGAGCCCTAATGGCGAAAATAAGAACGAAATAGACTTTATAATGAGTGCACACCCTGGAATCGTGCAGGATGTGGAAGTGATTGGCAAGGTACGATGCAGTGACCATAGAATGGTACGGTCTCGAATTCGCCTAGACTTGAAGAAGGAACGACAGAACTTGATACGCAAGAAGCTAATCAATCAGCTAGCACTGAGAGGGAAAGTACAGGAATTCAGAGTGTCACTGCAGAACAGGTACTCGGCTCTCAGTGAGGAAACCAACCTTAGCGTAGATACAATGAATGATAATCTGACGAGTATCATTATGGAGTGTGCAGTGGAAGTGGGAGGCAGGGTAGTTAGACAGGACACTGGCAAGCTTTCACAGGAAACGAAGAACCTAATTAAGAAGCGTCAAATCATGAAAGTGTCAAGTACAACAGACAAAATAGAACTGGCAGAGCTTTCGAAGTTGATTAATAGACGTAAAGTATGCGATGTAAGAAGGTATAACATGGAGAGAATTGAACACGCTCTGAAAAACGGAGGAAGTGTCAAAGCATTAAAGAGGAAACTTGGGATAGGCAAAAGTCGGATGTATGCACTAAGGGACAAAGAAGGCAAAATAACTACCAATATGGATAGGATAGTTAAGATAGCGGAGGAGTTTTAAAGGGATCTGTACAGTAGCCGAGACAACCACGACCTTAATACTATAAGAACTAGCAGTAACCCAGATTACACCCCACCAGTAATGATAGAAGAAGTCAGAAAAGCTTTGGAGAGCATGCAAAGGGGCAAAGCTGCTGGTGAGGATCAGGTAACATCAGATCTGCTGAAAGATGGAGGACAGATTGTGTTAGAAAAACTAGCCACCCTGTTTACGAGGTGTCTCCTGGCGGGAAGAGTACCAGAGTCTTGGAAGAACGCTAACATCATCTTAATACACAAGAAAGGAGATGACAAGGACTTGAAGAATTACAGGCCGATCAGCTTGCTCTCTGTAGTATACAAGCTATTTACAAAGGTAATTGCTAACAGAGTAAAGAAACATTAGAATTCAATCAACCAAAGGAACAAGCAGGATTTCGAACAGGCTACTCAACAATTGACCACATTCATACTATCAATCAGGTAATAGAGAAATGCTCAGAGTATAACCAACCACTATACATAGCCTTCATAGATTACGAGAAGGCGTTTGATTCAGTAGAAATATCAGCCGTCATGCAAACACTGCGGAATCAGGGCGTAGATGAAGTATATATAAACATTCTGGAAGAAATCTACAGGGGATCAACTGCTACCATAGTGCTTCATAGAGAAAGCAACAGAATACCAATCAAGAAGGGTGTAAGGCAGGGGGACACAATTTCCCCAATGCTGTTTACCGCGTGCTTACAGGAGGTTTTCAGAAGCCTGGAATGGGAACAGTTAGGGATAAGAGTCAATGGAGAATACCTTAGTAACCTGCGCTTCGCCGATGACATTGCATTGCTGAGTAACTCGGGGGACGAATTGCAACTCATGATTACGGAGTTAGACAAGGAGAGCAGAAAAGTGGGTCTTAAAATTAATCTGCAGAAAACGAAAGTAATGTACAACAACCTCGGCAAAGAGCAGCGCTTCGAGATAGGTAATAGTGCACTTGAAGTTGTAAAAGACTATGTCTACTTAGGGCAGGTAATAACCGCAGAGCCGAACCACGAGATTGAAGTAACTAGAAGAATAAGAATGGGGTGGAGCACATTCGGCAAGCACTCTCAAATTATGACAGGTAGATTGCCACTATCCCTCAAGAGGAAGGTATATAACAGCTGTATCTTGCCGGTACTTAGCTACGGAGCAGAAACCTGGAGACTTACAAAAAGGGTTCAGCTTAAATTGAGGACGACGCAGCGAGCAATGGAAAGAAAAATGGTAGGTGTAACCTTAAGAGACAAGAAGAGAGCAGAGTGGATTAGGGAACAAACGGGGGTTAAGGATATCATAGCTGAAATCAAGAAGAAGAAATGGACATGGGCAGGGCATGTAGCGCGTAGACAGGATAACCGCTGGTCATTAAGGGTAACTGACTGGATTCCCAGAGAAGGGAAGCGGGTTAGGGGGAGACAGAAGGTTAGGTGGGCAGATGAGATTAAGATGTTTGCGGGTATAAATTGGAAGCAGCAAGCACAGGACCGGGTTAACTGGCGGAACATGGGAGAGGCCTTTGTCCTGCAGTGGACGTAGTCAGGCTGATGATGATGATGATGATGATGTATTCCCTCGACCTCGCTTAGAAGAGAGGGGAGGTTCATCATCGCCAGGTTAAAAAGCAGAGGAGACAGGACTGCCCCTTGAGGTGTACCCCGCGTGCCTAATAAGTACGGGCCGTGTTCGGTAGAATTAAGGCGAATGAAGGCGGTGCGATGTGATAGAAAGGCGCGAATGTAGTTGAAAGTCTTCTGCCCGCAGTTTGTGGTAGACAGGTTAGTGAGTATAGTGCTGTGTTTGACGTTGTCGAACGCCCCGCGGAGATCGAGAGCGAGCACGGCTTTATCGTTATGGCGCATAGTAGTCGGCTCTATGATATCGTGTTGAAGCTGGAGCAGGACGTCCTGCGCCGACAGATGCGGGCGAAAGCCAAACATCGTGTCGGCAAAGGTGCTCCTGGCCTCCAAGTAGGCGGAAAGGCGTTCGCGAACCATGGTTTCCATGAGTTTGCCTGCGCAAGACGTAAGTGAGATAGGTCTCAGTGCCTCAATACTAACGGACTTTGCCGATTTGGGAATGAATGTCACGACCGATGTGGTCCATTCCGTTGGAAGCGGAGAACCGTCCCATATCGAATTTATAAGCTGGAGTAGCGAGAGGTGTGCTTGGTCGGGAAGATTTGCCAGGAGCGATACTGTGATTCCGTCGCGTCCAGGGGCCGTGCCCCGTCGCATTTTCGTGAGTGCAAATCGTAAATCAGAAAGCGTGTATGGGGCGTCGAGGTCGGTGTTAGGGGCGCCAGAATACGTATATGCTGGGCCTGCGGGATCAATTGTGCGGCAGATGTAGCGGTCACAAAGTTCTCGCGCGAGTTCATCCGTAGTGCCCTGAAATGCATGCAGAACACGGTGGAGCTGGCGTTGCGTTTCTCCCCTGGTGGTGGAGGGATCGAGAAGGCTTCTAAAGAGTCGCCACGCACTCTTAGAGCTCATCTGGTTTGCAGCCTTCGAACAGGTGTCTGCCCAGTTAGCATCGGAAAGTTGAGCGGAGTATGCGGCCGCCTCTGCAGTGAGCGCCTCAATGCGAGCGCGAAGTTTCCGATTAAGTTAGTTGCGTTTCCAGCGCCTTATGAGCCCGCGGCGAGCGTGCCAAAGATGTAGGAGGTGTGGATCGATTGCAGGAGTCAAATTAGAGGTTGCAAGGGTGCGAGTGTTCGCTTGTTTCATATGAAGAACGTATGATGCCCACGCTGCATATTCGGTCGAGGAGAGGCCGGCGGGGAATGGTTGCAATCTGAACTGAGTCCAATCGGTGAGACGGGCTTGGCCCCAGTGTTGGCGCATTTTCTGCCGCGGTGTGAACGAAATGCGGAGTAAAAAGTGATCGCTGCCTAGGTTTTCGCCTAAATTTTCCCATGTAGCATCGCGGATGTGACGGGTGAGGGAGAGGTCGGGGCATGTGTCTCGCGTGACCGAGTTGCCGGAACGTGTGGGTTGTGCCGGATCGGTAAGAAGCGTCAGGCTCAGCGTGGAAATGAGCTCCTTGAGCTCTCTGCCCCGGGCCTTCTCGTAGTGGTAACCCCAGTGAGGGCTGGGGGCATTAAAGTCCCCTACAATCACCAGTGGTTGTCGGGCCGCTATACGCAGTGCCCGATGGAAGATATGCGCAAACGAAGCCCTCGAAAGGCGAGGGGGACAGTACACGTTTAAGATATGTATTGATGGTTGGCCCCTCCGCTGAGACAGCACTGATATCATGCAGTAGTCGTAAGGAAGATCCAGATCGAGGTCGATCTGTATCGCCGTGTAAGCTTTATGCACGAGGAGGCATGTGGTGGTGCCGCCTACATAGGAGCAGTATCCAGAAAGGGATGGAGCAGGGCCAGATTCTTGGAGCGCCAAGACGGCCGGCTGAGAGCCAAGTGAACTGAGGAAAAGGGAAAGATGTGAACGCTTTCGCCTGTTCCCGAAGCCTCCAGGGTTCCACTGTATGATCTCGAATTTAGACGCAATGTTTGAACGGGACGTACGATTGGTAGCCATCGTGACTGTCCTAGGTTTTATATTTGGTCCTCCATGTCCCGCTCGGAATCCTCACAGGCAGGGAGGGGCACGGAGGCCGGATTGTCCGACGGCGGGGTGGTGGTAGCCACCTTACGACGACGCCGTGGAGCTGTACCCTCACTGCTCACCGAGCAGGAGCGGGAACGCGATGCCTTGGGTTGAAACTGGGTGATTGCCCAGGCTTGAATAGCCTGGGTAACCTCTACTACTATGCGTTGGACCGAGAAGCTGGTGAGGAGGTGATTAATCGAAGCTTCGACGCGCGTGAGGCGTTCCTCTACGCGCGGGGTGTGCTCTTCGCTAGGGAGAGTTTGGTTAGCGGGCAAGAGAACCTGAGGTGCCCCAGGAGCCTCAAGAGCTTCTGGAGTAGATGTGGCACCGGTTCCGAGTGCTGGCGTACACATGGCTGCTTGAACCGGCGGTTTAATGGGAGTGGACTTAGCGCGAGGACTAATCTTGGACGTAGCTGGCGTAGCCGCCTGGACAGAGGAGGCAATACCGGATGGCCTTGCAGTACACTGTTGTTGGGGTTGAAGTCGCTTATTTAAGAGTTCGAGTTGTTTAGTTAAAAGAGAATTTTGCTTTTGAAGTGCCGCAACTTGCTGGCGAAGGGCCGCAAGTTCGGGAGAAGGAGGATCGACAGAAGGGGGTGAGAGAGGCTTAGAAGCAGCTTTCCCTGCCCAACTGCTCACTTGAGGTACCGCCGCTGGTGCTTCGAGCGGTGGGAATGCTTGAGAGTCGGCGTGGAGCGGTGGAGCCGAATGATGCAGGTTTGTGCTGCTGTCTGGCTGTGACGAACATGAGGTGGTTCCTCGAGGAGATGTTGAGGGCTGCTTGCGTTTCTGATATTTTCGGTATTTTGCCGTGCAGCCACTGGTCCCAGTCTCATGGGCGCCGTGGCAGAGGAGGCACTTGGGGTGGCAGTCGTGGGCATTGAGACCTGCAGGTGCGGGGGTTCCACATTTGGCACACTGGGTTGGAGCGGCGTGAGGGCACTGAGGTGGTCGATGACCGATGGTACCGCACTTGGTGCATACAGGGACCGTTTTCTTGTAGGCGCGGATATACGTCGCCACGCAGTGGTAGAATAGGAAGCGGGGTAACTTCGTGCCCTCGAAAGTCACCACCGCCGCCGCGGAATCTCCGAGTTTGCGGACCGCAAGGATAGTACCTTGAGGCCAATACAGTTCAGACTTTATCTTTTCCGGGCTTTCAGCAGGGTTTACATTGATGACGCCCTTGCATGTATCCCCTGGTGCCTTGGCGTGGCCTCGAACGGGCAGCTGCTGATCCCCCACTTGCAGCTGGAAGTCCCCGAGGAGTAGCTGTGCCATAGGCAAAATGGTGGTGCTACAGACCAAGATGTTCTGTTCCCAGATTGGCCACACTTGAATTTGCGTGGTAGTCCGCTCGCCGAGGTAGCTGCGGATGGCGTCGCCCGCGCGATCGGCCGGGGCAAATGTGCGTAGCTCGCAGGGAACGCGAGGTTTGAGTACTACGATGTAGTCGTCGCGAGAGAGGCGAGGAGTTTGACGCGGACGCCACTTGCGTTGCTTCGCTGGCTGCGAGGACGGAGCAGAGGTAGGCACACCGCCGGAGGGATGGCGCGCCGGCGTTCCTTGCAAGGCTGGGGAATGGTGGCCCGCCGTGGCGTCTCGTTGTTGTTGAGACGCAGACTTCGATTTCGCTTGCTTGCGTTGCCACAGTTTCACCATGTCGTCGAGGTATTCATCTTCTGATTGCATAGTGTTTTCGGAGGATGAAATCTCCACGGACAGCATTTGGCTTGAGGTAGGATCATAGCCCGTAACCACGTTAGCGGCCGCCATCGCCGGGCTGAGAGCCCTTAGCGAGGCGGCGTTGTAGCCGGGAGTGAAGGACGTCCCTCAAGTTGTCAAAACTGGACCCACCTGGACGAAGGTGTTGTCTAGGCGAAGCGGAGAACTTGGCGGTGACGATAAATCCAAGTTTCAGGGGTACCAAGGTGGATGTCCGCAGAAATAGCAGAAAATCTACGGAGGCGATGTGGAGTGCGTCCGTCACCATCGAGCGCTCGCAGCGCCCCCCACGATGCATGGCTGCATGTCGACTTCCACAAAGGGCAAAGCGAAGGTCGCCAATGGGCCGCTTGGCGAAGTCGCACGCGAACGCGAACCGACAGGCGAATGTGTGAACACTGAAAGCGATTTTTCTTGCTACCATTTTTCCACGAAGAGCTATACAGTAAGAGCGCAAGCTTCAGCACAAACAAGCACGTAAACAAAGAAAAAGAATCAACCGCGCTCCCATAACTTGTCGTTGAAAGTCAAGGACAGCGGCTGTGCGTTGTTCATTTCGTCGCCCACTTCAACGTTTTGTGCTTTCTTTTACTACTCTTCGAACAATAAAAAAAAAATAACAGGCTCCTCCAACTTGCCATTTCTTTATATCACCCGAGTCTGCTTCAACTGCCACGAAATAAATAAAAAGCGATTTTATGCGACGATACTGCATGGATATGAAACTCAAATACATGCAGTCGTGATCACACTGTACTCCATTTTTTTGCATGTTCTCTTGTTGTCTGTCGGCTGAAAAACTCGAGTGCCTTTATACGTCTAGAATTCTAAAGAGAAAAAAAGTATATATATACATACACACATCAGCAGTAATAAATGCATGAATCCGACGCCGTTCATTCGTGAAAATGGTCCTTTTTTTAACGACAAGCTCTGTGACTCGACAGCAACGACGCCTCCCTGCCAGCCGCCTGTTAGTGAGATAAGAGCATACCCTATATTTAGCTGGCTAGGTTCTTCTTTTTTTCGGTTCGCACCCATTCGGTGCCGTCAATTTTTCAAGAGCTGCGAACACAACAACGCCCGATGGCGAGGACGATGGGGTGTGCTCTGGAGAATGGCTCATAAGCATACGAGTGCTGAACCAAAAATAACGTTCGAAGCGAAAACAGCGGGGTTTTTAAAAAAACCCACTAAATTGAACGCGAGCAGTTGCTGAAAAATTCAAACGCTACACCATACGCATTAATCGCAAGTCCTCGCATATTGTTGAGAGTCGGAGCTGTGAGAGCACACTTAAAGAAAATTAAGTTCTCTCTCTGTAATTCCAGTTAAATGATATAAAAAAAATTGTCTACCGTCCCCTTATTAGTTTTGAAACTTCTACCAAAAAAAAGTAGAGCTTCCACAAGCTCGCCTTCAGAGCTATTGTGCTGGCAAAGTTGATCACAAAAAGGACCTAAATGAAGAATATATCGACGATATCGCATTATTTTTTGACATGTTGCCTTCACAGATTGTTAAAGAGACCGACAAGGGCAAGAACAAGAAACGAGATAACTGCACAGATTAAAAGATAGTCCCTCAAAGTGACCCAAATCAACCCTGTTTTTCTCGCGCAAAGCAGTTATAATTTTATTTCTGCATTTAAAATCGCAAAACTGCATGTGGCGCCACTTAGTGGCGAAAAATTCAACTATCCGATGTGCCTTGTCATGTTACCGTAAACTAGTGTGCGTAGTCAACAATTTTTTTGTTAGTATTGAAATATTGTTTACTTCTTTATAGTAAAAGATATTACTCTATAAAAATGCACCTATAAGCGCGCGTTAATGGTACGCATTAAAGTGTCACTGCCTTCGCATGACGTAATGATCCCATGCTCGTCAGCGCGTCTTGAGCAACTTTTATGCATGCTCATGAAACCGTGCATGCAGTTTCCGCGTCACTAAAATTTTGGAGGGACGTGGTTTTTCTATACCTACAATTCGTCTCAGACAACGACGTGCAGTGCTATAGTTGGCACGGCTGCTTATATACGCCGTGACATTTTCGGCGAGTCGGCTTGGCTCGTGTGTCGAGAGAGTAACGACGAAGGGACAATCCAACCACGACACAGGCGCAACAACGTTGGGCGCAGGCGCACGCAACACGGTACAAATTCAAAGAAGCTGTATATAAAGCCACATCGTCTCATTGTAAGGGCCTATTTTCGGAAAAAGTTCTAAGTAAACGTAGTTAAGAGTAGTTGCAGAAACTGGTGTGAAAGCAGAAGAACGACGTCCCGCACAAGTCACCAGAAAGTCTGCCGGTATCGCTATCGATTCTCAGCACTGCTGTATGGAAGGGCTCATCCGTGTTCAGAGCCTTTGAGATAGAAGAATTCTGCTTGTGAAATGACCACATGCTTTTGGGAATAACTGATGCAGCTACGAACACTACGAAGAGTAAGCTTTCTGTCAGGCCGGAAAAAAACTGGGTAAAAAAAATCAGTTGTCTGTCCCTAGGAAAACAACTCCCATTCGCTAACCTAGGACTGACCTTTACAATTGATAATATACTTACCTTGGGTGCTTCGGATCTGGCCTTCAGCCATAGGAACGCCTTTGATGCCGTTGGCAGTTACCTTGATAAAAAAAAAACAAGTGCAATTTTAAACTATTCATGTATATGTAATATTGCGGCATTAATGAGCACATTCAAAACAAATTCAGATTTTTTCAATGAAGCTGTAATTTATACTCAAGCTATGAACTATACTTTCTGGCCTGAGGGCGAAAAACTATTGCACTTTTTCTGTTTCTAAGTATGTTCTACTTTTTGTTAGGATTATTCAATGCATGAAAGGTTCGAAAATTCTTACGACCGATTCTTGGCACATTGCCCTGAGCGGATATGAGCCATGGTTGAGGCATCGTCGTCATCACCATCATCACATGTCACTTCAAGAAGATAATACTTTTTCTATACCACACAGCAAACTATTTGCGGCGAGATAAGGTTTTAGGCGACCGCACCGTCATCACGCTTGTGAGGATAGGCAGTTGGCGGCGCGTATATAGAAGTATACGCAACGGCACTTCGCTGTAAGTAGTTTGAGTCGATTGTAAGTGAATAAAGCTCGTGGACTGCAATATAATTGTGATACATACGACCTGCACTGCATCGCTCGTGCACGAAACTGGGCTAACGTTCCTACCATGTGCGAGAGAATCCCAATATGCCATTCAATGGGCTGCTCACCTTAGGTCACAATCCGGTTTTGCACGGTGCTCGATGTTTTTTTTTTGTATCTGCAAGTGTTAAACTGTTTAATGTCGTCCTTCACATCCAGTCACCGTTCGAAGCTTATCACACACCTCTGGTTTGAGGTGCACTCAATGGCAAATTTATTCAAGGATATCAACCCACCAGTATGGAAAAAATGATGGAAAAAAATGTCACCGATCAACGGTTACGATACCGCCAAATGCGAATTCTCATCATTTCACGATAAGTTGAGGGAAACAATAACACAAGCATGCATATACCGTAGCATACAGAGTCGTGAGTGTAGCGTGACTGGGACGGACAGTTTCGTGCATTCCATTCGCATTAACCAAAGCAGACGGAACGTATAGTGCGAATGCCACGCTAACAGGAAGACTGCGGGGGCAATAGCAGCCGCTGACAGTCCTGTGTTCATGCAGCGCTTTATTAAATGCAAAGCAGCTTAGGGTCAAGTTCAATTAGATGTGCGGCGTGACCGCCCTTGCTGCGCACGCATGTGAGCTTCCCATCTCCGGCATCGCAATGACGACGCAGGGAGCGTCTGATAGCCTACACTCGCTCCCCACTCTCTCTCCGGCATTCCTCCCCTCACCCCCGTGAAGTTTACGCCCCCATTGAGCATGCGCGTTCCATCCTTTTTTCTCTCTCTACTCTCCTACGCCCCCTCTCTCGCCTCGCAACGCCGACGCAGGCAGCGTCTGCTAGCGAGTTTCTTGATTACAAAAACCGGCTGCTGACGCTGCACAACCGTTCCCTGGTCACACAGTATTCAAGGTAGTGCCGGTATAGGGGATTGCTCCTGTGCGTTATTGAACAATTAAATTCGCAGCGTGCGCGTTAACTTAAAGCGGACTGCGAGTCTCTGTATCAAACGGAGTCTTCTGTCTCTCATTGCCCACTAGTACCGATTGGCATGTTCCAGTAGGAAGCACCGGTTCATAACTGCGTGCTTTGCGCCTCCACAGCTTTCTCTCCTGCGCAACACCTCGATGAGCGCCAGCGTCAACTCCACCGCCAGAGTAAGCGTTAGCGCCCGCTGCTTTGCGTCTACACATCGTTTCTTTTAGCGGAAGATGGTGTACTTTTTTTCTATATATGCTATCTTCGGACGCCCTCGGTGCATGTCTTAGGGATTACGTCATCGACAGCGACAAAATGGCGTGCGCTAGTGTAGCGCCGTGGGTGGCCGCTGCAGAACATGTGTCGCCACTGTCATTCTTCCCCGTGCTCTCCTCGCTGTGGCCATCTTTCATTCTCCGCTGTGCTGCTCTGCGTTACTAATGATACAGTTGCAATAAAAATAAATAGCTCCACAAACGTTATCGGAATAAAACTAAGCGAAAATGCATATTTGTACTTGTAACGTACTTGGCACGTGTTTCCGGTTTCTATCGTATCTCACAAACAACAGATATAAACGTCGTAGTCTTCAAACTTTATGGCTATGTGGTGCGAACGGCGGAATGGTAATGTATGCATTTTTACGCTTTCAATCCTCACACTCAATGACGCACGATACCAACAAACCTTCGTCGACAACTTTACCCTCAAGAAGACTGATGATGCGAGAGTGCCACATTTGGGGTCACACTAGTACTTTTTATTTCGTTTTCATATCTTCCACTCGGGCTGACGAAAAAAAAAGCACGCCTATTACTTTTCTCGTAAACATGACAGCGCTCCCAATGCTGCGTATGAATTCGCGCATTCTTCCACACTCGATGCGGCTATTAGGCGGAAAAGCATAATGCATAGAAATAATTCTATAGGCGGCGCTGGTTTTCAGCGCTTCTACTTGTGAGCATCTTTAAAAGGGCTGCATTCATCCAAGACATCGTTGTTATTTGTGACCAAGTCTTTTTATGCTATGGCAGCCCACGGAGAAGAAAAAGCATTGTACACTCCGTCCTACGATTACTGTGCAGCAGAGCTCCCGCCCTCTTCATCCGAGGACGTAAAGCATTATCAACGATTCTTTTACGTGAAACACAGTTTTACTTTATACCGATGTCCTTGTGCCATCGCATTGCCTCCTTCTCTCATTGGTGTGCTCGTCATCAGGTGACGCACACAGTGCCAGTGATATTCAGAATATGAATATTTCTTTACAAACGTGTAGTGCACTTGCGTTGAAAACACAGCAGTTAAACGATATATGTTGTCGGTAACACAAGAAACTGAGCTATGCACTCGGAACACTATAAATTATGTACGTTGAGGTATTAGTTTTATTCACTAGAAAAGTTTTATGCAATTTTAGAATAGTACAGCTGGACTTGTTGTCATTTAAAATGAATTATTGACATTTGTTTGATATTGATCCGTCCTAGTTTCTAGGGAAGTGGCAGTGGTGCCACTTCATGGCAGTGGTGCTTCTATATATGCAATGCTCATTAATTACCAAAGTCAATAGAAAAATGAAGACTATATTTGTTAAGCATAATTAGGTTTATTTATTGCACGTTATGAGTGCTAATCATCTGTAACTCTGATAAATGCTGCGGTCGGCTTTGAGTAGAACGAAAATGCGATTACAAAGATTCGAGTTTTTAGTTTGATAATTTTAGGCAGGTATATGGCTGTACCAACGTATTTAAAAAAAAAGAGTCTCATTGGCGTGTTAGCTACGGCGAAGCCTTAGTTATGACGGCCACTAAAATATCAAATCGTCAACCTATCGGATGGATAGATCAGACTACGTATAGATGACGTGGCATTGACAGCGCAAATTCACAGAGGGTCATAGTCACGTTGTCCGAGGTACCTCGAACAACATGAAGAACCAACAAGCCCGCCGTGCAACTTTAGTCATAGTCACGTCAGTCAAAAAAGCAAATGAGCGAATAGAGTGGAATAAAGATTTCGTATATATACCGTAATAGTATCCAATTCAATTAGATCTTCACATCAACATCTGACTATTTACAAGCGCACCAATTTTTAGAATTGTTTACCAATATTTCCTGCACTTAACATTCTGCTGCGAGCACAGCATAGAATTAAAATATGGGAACCCGCATGGCAAAGTTGGCTAAAGGTCGCAGGAGCAACCACATTCACACTTCACAAAGAATTGTGCACTTGCGGAAAATTCGATTATTTGCTTCTAATGCTGCATTTCATCTATTCATGCTCACCTTAGCAACACTAAGATGTAAGAAGTGTTGTATACTACTTAAAACAGTGTTGTATACTACTCTGTTTAGCAATCAAAAAGTGATATTGTAAAAATTTCTGAGGTTATAACGTCTAAAAACCACGCCATGATTACGAGAGACGCCTTAGGGGAAGAATCTGGACATTCTGACCATCTGGTGTTCCGTGTAGCGCATGGAAATTTAAGTACGCAGGTTTCTAGCATTTCACACTCACCAAATGTTGGTCGCCCCTGCCGGGATTCGAACACGCGATCATGCAGCTCAGCACCATAACCTACAGCTCAAAGGGGCGGGTCACTCCTAAATTTTCGAACTCCTGAGTTGCTCACGCCAGCTCAAGCGTCGACAGCGGTGCACAATTTTTTTTTTTGTGGTGCGCATTACCGTCAGAAAACGCTGCGCCGGCCATGCACTGCATTCAGAAAAAAAAACGCAGACATAGTATTTAATTCGGTAAGGAGGGAGTTGTTGGTTGTTTTGCTTACAAGGAAGGCTGGCAGACACGAATAAAGCGCCCATTTTGTTTACGCTCGCGCTCGTATACACAAAAGCACGAATCGACGTGGATGGCAGCCCATGTTACGCTGGAATAACAAGTGTCGCCGGAAGGCCCGGCATTACTCACTACCATACGTATACATTTTTCTTCCAGTTTTTTTTTTGTGGATCTGTCGAGGCAGCTCATGTATCTTTACAATTCCAGACATGTGAGTGTTGTCTTGTACAGAAGTATATGGCGTACTAATGCACAGGCATTCGCAGGAAACAAGACGGTGCATCGGACGCAGCCCCTCGGCGGTGCAGCGCGTCTGCATAAATGTAGTACCCTGATCAGCGCGTGAGTCGCCTTCCTAGCAAACAAGCTTTGCCCGCGAGAACAGAATTTTGGACGAGTTTTTAAGAATGGATACTCGAGCAGGCAGTGCAATATGAGAAGACACAACAAAGGAACAAAGAGGAAAGGAGCGCTTACTTCAAGCTAAAGATTATTCCCGGAATTTACGCATATTTATTATTCAGCAGAGATATGAAACCTCATCGTCCCCAAATAACTCTATGCATGAAGCTTTCACCACAATAATGAACACCGAAGTGGTACATTATCGTAATTAGCCCCTGCAACGCAAAACACATACACAAGGGACGCAGTTAAAAACGCTGGGTGTTCGTGGATGACAATGCAGTTTCTGATTTTTGCTTTGTGGCAAATAGACATGGATTCCAAGAGGAAACTTTCAATAAGCACATGTCTTCTTTCCTTGTTCCTCGCTTGTGTCCTCGTTTTCTGTGCTAGCTGTTCAAGAAACATTGATCTCTATAGCGCACCTAAATATTTGCGTTTCCTTGCTTCAAAACGGTAGCCCTAGGTGCTCCTTAGCAATTCGATGAGGGTGACTTGTGAGGCCGCGTCTGGGATAAGCTGTGGGCCAGGCCCAATCAATCAATCAATCAATCAATCAATCAATCAATCAATCAATCAATCAATCAATCAATCAATCAATCAATGTTTCTTTATTAGCATCAGAAGTGTACATTGTGAGTAAGTATGCCCATAGCCAAACGGAGGTTTCTGTATTCACATCGTGCGAAATTAGAAATAAAATTAGCACCAAGGACACAGTGGGGCTCGAAACTGGGTCCACTGGGTGCCAGCCCTGAATTCTAGCACTTAGCCACGCCGGTGCTTGGGATTTGTTGGCAAACTTGCCTTAGGCATGCTTGATGGCGGGAAAGCAATCGCGTTCAATATGACTTATAAGGCGTTTTACAACAGCGAAAGAACAACCTGTCATCGCACAGTGTGAATAGCGTGACGAGCTGGCCATCCAATCCTCCAACTCATTACAAAAGCTTGTTTTTGTTCAGCCGTCAACTGTGGCGCATACCCACTTCAAGCATAATTCCTCATCGTCGAGGCACTGCATGAACAATTGATACGAAATTCCTCGCAATAGTTTAGCGGATACCACGCTTCTCAGAAGAATGACGAAAAATAGCATAGCAAACGCCAGCCTGCTACCATAAAATATTTATTATTAATGCCGTATTGGGCATCAAGCAAATGTGCTTGCTGCAGTTACCCAATGAGTGTTCAGAAAAGGCTATGGAAGACCGCTCTTCTAGCTTTCGCTGTGACTGTGCTGTGCCTTCCGCGCAGGCCTGTCGTTTTTTTTTTGTAAATTTTCTTTTCTATGTTGGGAATTCTAAAAGAAACTTGGCGTACGTTTTTACGCGAACAGATTCACTATTTTTTGTTTTTGTTTTCTCGCACTGTAACAGACTGGAATAAATCCTTGTTGCGTTCCGTCACTTTGTGATTCCTTCAAATCTATTTACTGTGTTTATGTTTGCTTTATTTCTTTCTTGTTCTTGCCTTCCCCCTGCTTCGACCTGCATAATATCCGCAGTATTGAATAAAGAATGAAAGAAGAAAATGAAAAGGAGCGTGTCATTTCATCAGCCTCTATTTGCATTCGCTTTGAGCCAGCCAATTATGTGCTACTGACTATCCTTACGATTTCATTCACTCCAAATCTCCTATTTTTTTCCGTTTTATTCTTTTCGTACCATTCAACGTCTACACTTTTGGCTCTATTACAGGCATTTCCTCAGTGCCCTACCAACGACAGTCATCCGAGAGGCGCTTTGAACAACGCGATACCACTGGTGACTTCCAGTAATGGCTTCTCTTTTTAGAGGTATTGGAACTATACAGAAAAAGGAAAGCAAGTAAGATGAAAGGCAACCCTGATAGATAGCTTGTAGCCAATCTCAGAGGCTGAAGGAGGGTGCTTGCGGAACCCTCTTCCTTAACTCGACATCATTCTTCACTCTCGCATGCCATGCCTCTCTTTCCCTTCTTTATTCCCTTCGGGGTTCTTTCGACATCTCATCAACACCGCAAAGCGACCGTCCTTCGTCGCCGCAACGCCCCCTTTCGCCCGCTTTCTACTCCCCTCCTCTCTCTCTGTTTTCGCCTTATCACTCGTGTGTTTCTCTTCCACACCACTGAGAACCCTTCGGACGTCCCATTACACGACATCACGCTCAAATGACCTGCTTTTTACAAGATGGCGGGCAGCGCTTTCGCCGAGGGAGCCGGCCTCCAGTGTTTTCTCGCCTTTTCTTGTGCGGCTCTGCCGCCTCGTTCAATTCAAGGGTCATGCCGAGTCACGGCTTGCTTTGGAAAAAAAAAAAGAGAGAGGAGGCGCACACACACAAACACCTCTTTTCTGAGCTCGCGTTCCTTGCACCCTATTCGCTTTAGCTTCGTTTGTTTGCTACCCAGCCTAGCGGCTTTCGAGGTCCGAGCTATAGCGTGCCCGATACAAAGGACCGCAGTTCTCGAAGGCAACCCGTGTTTATGTCATCAATCTCGGTCAGTTGCGTACAGTAAGCCAGAGGGTGTCGTTCATCAAGACACGCCGCCACAATCCGGCCGACCCAAAGAGATTGGGATCAATGAATTCACTGGGTTGGGCGTCGGGGGTAAGGGTCTGTCTGTGTACTCTATGGCTTGGTATCTACTGAATTCGTGCTTGAATCGGTATAAGACAAACCTAAAATCGGGAAAACAAAGTGGCCGTTTGGTTTACAAGTGTTGAACCCATTAAGGCCGATAATTCAGGGTGCTGTAAAAGTCGGAAGGTTCACTTTATGGAGGCCCAGTATTTTGTTCCACAGCACTGTCTCGGATTCTTGGTGAATTTTATCGGTTTCCCCTGGTCGTTTATCACCACGTTCTGCTGGTCATCACTAAAACACACTTCAAAAGATACTCTACAGTAGAGTGTTCTTTTATGGGACCTCATTCGTTAGTGTTTTTCTTGCACGTGTGAGATGATTTAGTCGGGTTTTGGGGTGCATTTAGTTGGGTGTTTTCATAAATGTTCTGTAATGAGATCTCGTAGCTTGTTGCGTTTATTTCACTCTATGGCTCTCTCTTGTATGCGTTCCCTTTTTATGAAAGTGTGCCCGATGTTGCTAAAGGGAGCCGGCACCTCCTGACTGTGACAAGCCGCTTACAAACAACATGAGAGAGAGGGTTTCTACAACGAATAATTCATCAGACGGTGCCCTATTTTGTTCTGATATTGTTTTCTTTTGTCTCAGCTTTATTTGCATGCAGTTGGTGATTGACAGCTCAGCTACACGGCAGTATGTTCACCCAGGCAATGTACTCTTCTGCAATAATTAAGCAATGAATTAGTGACTTAAGATAACGTGAAGCACTTAGGAGAGTTGTTTAGGCATTCATGATTTCCAGTTGCATACAAAGTTACGATTTTGTAACTTTGTATGCAAAGTTACAAAATCCATTTGCTCTGTTAAAAAAACGATTTTGTTCTGAAACACTGTTTTACACTAAAGTAAAACTTATTGGTTTTTGTAATTGAATATTTATGCTGCAGTGAAAAGTGTGTTTCTCTTGTGTAGATGGATGAATAAACTTTATCGGGTCCTTCGTCACTCTATTTAGCCCATTGAGAGCTTATCTCGGATCGGAACAGAAATGCCAAGTCTCTCTACAGCGTCGCGGGCCCGTTGGATTGTTCCTAACTGTTGTTCAAGCCTTGAGCTGGTAATGGCAACCTCCCCCTCGGACGAGCTATGGCAAGTATACCATCTTGGTTGTTGTGCATTTGTATAATTTGGGGTGTCATGCCCTTGTTCACAAATGTGTTTTGCCATTAACCAAGCCTCTGAGTACATCGCCCAAAACCATCCTTGGTAACGTTCAAAATTAAAAATTTAATATAATACCTTGCTTAATTTAATAGAATGCACAAATAAAATAAAACATGACGAGCAACTATAAGGAATTCGTCCCTGGAAAACTGCTTGCGACAGGTTTCTCACCACATTGCTTAGCTACCGCGTTAAGACGCTTATTGTACACTACATGTAAAACATGGAAATTAGACCCTAATGACAAACCTGGAACGACACAATTACGGAACGCAAGTCATGAATGTCTCATCTTCAGTAGCCTCGCGTTCACTTGAGAGAGAACGAGAGAGAAAAACTTTATTATATCAATATACAGGGAGTGTGTGGGTGGTGGCCCGGTGCAAGCCACCCCTCACAAACACTAGGTAGGCTCCTCATTACAGAAGCCTTGAGTAAGAATAGATTTTGAATATTCTGAAAGTTTGCAGCGTTTGCTGTAAAACTAGTCGGTAAATGGCCAAAGTTTCTTTGGCTCGCACAAATATTCAGACTGGGACGAAGAGTAGAGGACGTGTACAAGTGCGGGCAGTTGCGCTTGTCCGAATTGTACGTTCTTGGACTCTGAATATTCACGCTGCCTAATTGAACTTCTAAGAATTGTGAAGATTACATACATATGTTTCTAAAACACGCGTTATTTTCATTCATGTACTTTTATTTCAATGTACGAATAAGATTAATTAAACTAAAAAGTGCTTTCACTGTGCAGCACTGTCGGACGCTAGGGTGTCCCATTTATTTACAGGCCGTTGCAAAGTGTTTCTGCATGATACATTTAGAGTTTAACGAAGGCCACCAGAGGTTTAAGCAGAAAGCGATTCGGACTCTGATGGCAAACACAAACAGGGACATTGCAATATGCGCTTGCTTGTGCTTCACCAATGCAGGAAACTAACACGCTAAAAGTCATTTTGCTGTTTCGTGTGCCCTTAAGAAAAGCACATCGCTCAATGGAGTCACGAAGACCAGCGCTGCACAGAATAGAGCTCTCGGGCGGAGTTGCGAATGGCGCCACGATCGCCGCATCTCACATCCGCCGTCCTCTTTGCTGGCCACACTGGCTCGTGTATACGCAAAACAGGGCTGGTTGGGAACGACGCGAAATGATTAATCGTGCCGGCATGCGGACGGCTCGGCGTCGTCGGAGAACACGACGTCGTAATTTAAGACAGCCTGTGGAGCTCCTTTTTCTCGTCCGTGTGGACCACTCTGGGCTTCCAACGATAGCCGTGGTAACGCCTCTATATTACACTAGCTTTAATTCTCGAAAGGATTCGCAAGATGTGGAAAAAAAAGAAAAAAAAAAAGGTGGGAAGTGAGAACTCGGATTGCTGCAGCGTTTGTTGGAGAATCAATTTAGCTCATTGAGTTTCCGAGTCTTTCATTTTGCTATGTTCGAATTACTGTCGGGGCCAGTGTCATTATATGAGGCACTATAGAACTCTGTAAAAACAAACAATGCGAATTTGGTTTTGCATATACAACAGTGTAATCAATAACAAAACAAACTTGAATCAAACAATTCACAAAAACAACAAAGTAAAAAAACATGTTACTTGCTTGAATGTTGCGGATATAACTTGTTTCCGTATTTCATTATATAGAAAAGCGCTCTTGTAGTTGAAGATCTAGGGTAACCAGTGTAAAGCTCGGGTAACGGCGCTCAGTGAATCACCTGCTAACATCTCATCGAAACACAGCCTAACTTTACGGTTTGTTTGGTAATGCGACTTTCTAAAGCAGATGATTGCTTCAATACCGCTCATGGCATCCTTCGGTGCATCATATGAGCAGTTGAGCATACACGAATTTCTTTTTGTTAGATGTACATTGCTCTTGTAAAACAGGGATTCGATAGTATGGAGGATTATTTCTAAAGCATAGGGCGCGAAACCAAGCGACAATAATCAAATAATAATCTTGTTTAGCATGCCTGGGAACAACCATCAGGTCGTTTTGCGGGCGCACGCAAAAATAAAAGAATAAAAATAAATATTACAGTCTACAGCAGAATTATTATTATCTGGGGTTTACCACCCCGAAACCACGATATGATTATTGAGAGACCCTTTAGTAGAGGGCTCCTGATATTTCTACCATCTGGTGTTCTTAACGAACACAAACTTCGCACAGCACACATACCTCTTAATATTTCCTTTTCATTTAGTAGCAGGCCAGAAGGTACTGGGTGAGGCTTATGTATGTCAGTTGGAATGTTATTGTTTGTTCTTCATGAATGTATACTACCTGCAATGTGCCCTCTGTAATGACTCCAACATTGGAGTCGACAGTATTGCAAATAAATAAATAAATAAATAAATAAATTTAAATGCGATCGCCGCGACGGGGATCGAACCCGCGACATTCAGGTCATCCTCCGAGCACAATAAGCCGCAACCACTTCACCACTGTGGCGGACAACAGAAAATCAATCGACTTTATCTTGCACGATATCGGATACACAGCGTAATCAAGAGAGAGAGAGAGAGAAATGCAGGGCGGTTAACCAAACTAGGCTCGGTTGGCTACCCTACACGTGTGGTGGGATAAAAGGGTAATAATAAACTAAGGAACCAGAAAAAGAAACAAAACGGAGTCAAGCCTTTCAATGCCTGTTAGCTGCGCTGTAAATCAGCGGCTATACAGAGCTCTCAAACCGTGCAACACCTTCATGGCCTACAGATAGGATGAGCTACAATGACCCGTGAGAGTTCTTGGTAACGTCAGCTTCGTGAGCACGGTTTTGAGCAAGACTGATAAATAAAACCACATAAATGTAAAGCCTCTGCCAAGCCCCTGTGTTTCCAAAAAAGTAAAGTCAACTGATCGTTCTTTCTTCAGCCTAAAAATAAGTGAAAATGGTGTCGGGTCTCGCTGGAACTTTTCAAGGCCTCCAACATCTTCAATTGTGTCACAAAAAAACTAGACGCGCAATAATGAGATCACCGTGCTGGCGCGCATACCGCCGTGCAGACTCTGCTCACCTGCACATGTGCACAAAATTATTTCTCTTTTTAGTATTAAAGTTCACTTCACATTATTACACTTTATAACATCCTCGGTTATAAGTTAACAATACTCTAACTAAATATGGTGATTTCTTTGTCTCAACTTGCGCTTACTTCATTTAAAATCATTTATAAGGGGCATCGAAAATAGGGCGATGATTATAAGACGCAAACATTGTGCACCTACCAATTTATTGAAATATAAATATAATAAAGAAAAAGAATGGTGCATCCTAAGAATACAATAGAACAGCGGCCAACCCTACGTTTCCTTGTTTATTTAGGGACTGTGTTTTGTTTGTTTCTTTTTTTGTTCTTTTTCGGAGAGTGATGGTGAATAAACTCTTGTTATACGAGTAGTTCGGGGCATCGTTGTCTAAAAGGAGCACTGGAGAATTTATCCAGGCCACGAGCAATTCCTTAAGCCAAATAAAACGCAGTGCAAATTTCCGATTTATTGTTCGAATTTAACATTAGGACATCTTTGCCACTTTTAACTGAATACTGCTTTGGCACTTGTACAGGTCCCAGTATTCTTTATGATTTTGAAATGTCTTGTTGGCTTTTTTTTTCGTTAACAATATATCGAATGAATAGCTCGCTCGCAGCTTGTACACTGCTTACGAATATTAAAGTCAATGATATATACACTAATATCTATAGTAATGAATCCACGTAAAAATCTGCCTTTCAGCAACTGCTGTTGTCGGCCGGCAGGGCTTGTTATTCACGATAATGCATCCTTATGAATTCGAACGATGCACTGACCTCGTAAGATATGTGACCCTAATCAACTTCGAACACGTGAAGTCTCGGAAATCATTTCACGGGAAGCATGGTCGGTATTGAATTCTCTGGAGACCTGCGCAGTAACGCGAAGGGGACAAGGTAAATATACTTGGTAATGCACTATAGGGCATTAAGTACGGAGTCAACAGTGATAAAAAGATGGAGATCCGTTTTCGCGGCTGGGCTTTGCGAATCTTGAAGGTAATATGCATTTGCAAGTCAATATCCTCGAGAACCTGAGAATAAATTAAGAAAGATCTCCTCTTGGACATTGGTCTTAGAAAGGGCTTAAAGTGAATACCGATGTCTGGACGCAGTTATTGTAGGTCTCGTTGCATTATTCTTTCTCAAAAGGTCAGCTTCAACAAGATAGGATTCCAGTGCACCCACGAAAAATACTTTTTAGAGTAGACCATAGGATGACCTGCAAACTCTTGCTATTGTACAAAAATAAATTTAAGAGCTGTTTTGCTATCAAACCCCACCAAATAGGTTTTTTTTAAATCCACCCCCTCACTCCTTTTTTATCTTGTCCAAAACTCTTGAAGTTGCCGAATAGAGCAGCCCTAAAACTGGTCAAATATGAAATGAATCACAGACATTCGTTCTGACACTCGTAAACTCATCATATCCATATTCAAACTATAATGTATGCAATAAAAACCTAAAAGACCTCGGAGTAGGAGACCGTATTGTATACAAGAAGGCACAAGGTCGTAGAAGAAAAAAAAATCCAGGAGGAACGGACGCAGAAAAATAAGGAGAAAACTTCGTCTCATTCCCTGCTTTTTCTTTGTATGTGTGTGTGTGTGCGTGTGTCGCTCCTTGCTGGTTTTTCTTCTGTAATCACTTATCAATTCACCCAAATATCGAAGTTGTTTTTTAGAGCAAAGAGAACAATCCGCTTCAAGCAAATGCATCAAGAGCTCTGCGCCATCTGTAGTAGCACCCGGGGCCTTGCCAATTTCTCTATAGTGGAGGTGTCTTTACACTGCATTTAATAAGAATTGGGTCCAAAAAATAATACTAAAAGTATTCGAGTGATACTTTTCAGTTATGACCCGGTAATGATATTCCAGAGGCAATGTAGCACTTTTTTCCTTCAAAGAAATGCTGACACAAACTGAAAACGCAAAAATCAATGATGAACTTGTTTGTTTGAGAGTGTGCCGCCATCCCGCGGACAACAAAGAAAGCCGGATTGTCTAGTCAAGGCCTCTGAGATTGGTTGGCCATCTCGGAGGTATAATTTAGTTTAATTCTTGGGCTAGAGGTTGAGCAGCAGGGCGAAGTTGAATGCTCACTACATTCGGAAATACCTAGGTACTACTGCAAAAAATACCGAAATGCTCACAATATACGCATCTACCTTCTCGCAGCTAATGCTATATATGATATAGCCTTCGTCGAGTGTGTTGTATGAAGTTATGCTACCATGCCGATCGTTCGTCACTACTGTGTAAACATTAATTAACTTACTTGTTGGATTGGTCCTCTGTTAAAAACTGCCTGTTGTGTTGTCTTTCTTGATTTCATTTTGTAGTGCTTGTGTCAACAAGTGAAGTGTATTTTTTTTACCCCACCCTGTGACAGCTTTTGGCTAACAGTTTCAATAAATAAATAAATAAATAAATAACTAAATAAATAAATAAATAAATAAATAAATAAAATTTTCCCTGATTAGTATCTAGTCAAACATTGCAGGACAAGTGTACTTATTTGCCTTAAGATAAATATATCCTCATGTTTTGCATCAGAGCTCCTGGCAGCATTTGATTGCTACTAAAATACGGAAACTCCTTTAGGTCCAGTGCTACATCCTGGGCCATTTTTTAAACCACTAGTTGTTTAGTTTTAAACTTTAATAGCCGACATATCCTAAAAAAACAGCATGGTACATACGATAGGTTGTATATTTCTCCACAATAATACACAACAGAAAAATGCTGCATTATTTTTACAGTAGCCGGAGCTATTATGCCCAAACTTGGCCGTGTGTCGTAGAAAGTGACCGTCGTCTTCTTCTTCTTCTTGGCTGACAGAAAATTCACTTCAATTCTCCTGGAGAGATGCCATAGTTTGATGGGCGAGAGAACGCGTATGAAGATATAGAGAAAAAGAAGGAAATAAAATTGGGCGAACAATATTGTTTGCAAGGCGAGATATCAACACGGCTACTCCCGGTCTGAATGCGCGCGTTCTGACCACTCGACTATCGAGCCGCACTATCAGAGCAGAGCGCGGCTTTGTATAGCATAGTACAATGTCCTACTACACCATTTATGGCTTGCAAAGCATAGTACGTCAGGGGGGTGGGAAGAGAAACTGTGTGTGAGGGTGGAAGGGAGGGATGGGAGGTTTAGGATGGGAGAAGCGCAGAGAGAGAGAGATAGATGAATGAATAGCAAATAATAGGAACGGAGAAATGTACAGAAAGGGAAGAGAGAAAAAAAGTGCGAAGTTATCAGAAGGTGGAAAGCATAGCCCTGAGCTCGTGTGTTCTGGCCTACTCCTCTGCTCAGGGTAACTAGCACGGGTGATGAAGATAATGATGATGACAGGTGATACGTATTTAGAATGAGAAAATAACGCAGTTGTGTCCTTAAAGTCTAACGTCTTGCACAGTATACCGCTCAGACGCCTCTGACATGCGGTGGAGTTCTACACGCTGCAGTCAAATTACTGTCAGTCTCTCCCCTTTTTTCTTTTCCTTTTATTCCTTCGTTCCCATCTTTTTTATCCCCTTCCCTAATCCCCCAGTGTAGGGGGTCTTTCTGGTTAACCTCCCTGATTTCTCCATTTTGTTGCTTCTTCCTTGCACATCGATGGTTGGCAACTTTGCAGTCAGCGTTTTGAAGTAAGCACAAAAACCGCTGTGGATAACGGCTCTGTTGTCCGTAGCGTTTGTTGCATCATCAGCTGGCTCGTTAACGGCTCAGCCAGAATGTCCTCGTATCTATTCGAATATAATCTAGTAGCCATATTTTCGAATGTCTGTATGGTTTCAGAAGCCAACACGTAATACTGCGCTCTCATTGAGCCAAACTCAAAGGTTTGCAAGGTGGCTTTCGCACCTGAGAGTATTGTACATTTGTGTGATGTACGGTGGGATACAAAGCGAACAGCTTTCCGTGTAGCAACCAGCTTTCCCGCAAATGTATATGACTGATAATCTAAGTTACGCTGCCGGGAGATATCTAGTTGAAAGATCACGATGGTCACAGTCAAAACGTGCGGCGAAACAGAAAGAAAAAAGACACAGAGCCGTACATTGACTACATCCAGAGAAAAGAAAGGTGGGAAGCAGGCAAAAATAGAATGGCATAGACTGACGGCAGAGCGAGAGAGTGATAGACATCAATGAAATAGAAAAGGGAGAAAGAAAGAGTGGAAAAGAAAGAGCAGAGAAAAAATACACAAAGAGAAAAGGAAGTTATAAATGAACACATAAAATGACAAAAAGATAGAAAGCAGGGCACAGACTTCTGCGAAATATTGATAGATAAAGAAAGAACCTATGTAAAAAACATAGAAAAGACAAAAGGCGAGAGACCGATTGTGCACAGATAGACACACAGACTGGGAAAGAAAGATATAAAAGAGAGATAAAGATAGAAAGACAAAGTCAGACCGAAAGAGGAAGAGATAGAAAGCAATATAAACAAAAAAGAAGATAAAAAGAAAGCTCAGCCGTATGATGGTACAGTGTAACAAGAATTATTTGTCGTGTGGCGCATAAAAACTATCATTGTAACAAACATGTGAACGCCTTCTTTTCTTTATTCTCTTCTTCTACATGCCCTTGTTCTGCTTCTACTCCGCCAGGCCTGACTCAGCATAGCATGACTTTCTAAAGCAGTGCCCAATTTTTTTTCGGACTGTAACATGAAATTCCGTGTAAAACCAGAAAAATCATGGCAGTACCCTAACAAGCTGGTCATAAAGCCATTATATTTGACCTTGATGTCGAGCGCAATGTATATTTAATGCGCAGCTGTGCAGTCACTCCGTGTGTTCTGCAACTAACCCGAATAGAACTGCACGGAAAATCTCCTTTGCCAGTTATCTAAGAGATGCGTGAGCGTATACAGTTTTATTGTGGGAAATCCTGCGGTTGGTGCCTTCTCTCAATGTGCGCGTAGTCACTGCAGGCGCGCGTGTCACGTACAGCAATCAGGCGCTTTGAATTGAATAGCATCAACTAAAAAAATGGCCCCGTATCTGCATGCTACACTGCAAATGTCGTCGGAAAACGATAGCCTTGCGTCTGTAGAGAGTGAACAAAGCGTTTATTTGATGTTCTGTGCAAGAAAATCGGTAAATGGTATTCTGGAGGTGCTGCGTCAGAGGGCCTCGAGCGTGCAGCGGAGGCGAACGAGCGCATCGAGCCACGTCACAGGTGAGACATGAGCACTATCTGGCAGTTATCTTGGAAAACGAAGCGCGTGCCGTGCGCGCCCGTCTTAGAGGTGATAAGTTGTAGGACGCAAGGTGACGGGTAGGTGCCACTACCGTGTCGTCTTATCAAAGCGTTGGAAACACTTGCCTTTTCGTGCAAGCGCTGCATCATCAGTGAAGCGTGATAAACGCTATGGTTCATAGAATTACTTATGTACGCCTTTTATAGTATAAAGACAGACATAGGGAATATTGACATGCGCTACGGTGCCTCAGAGATGTGCTATCGTCAAGTATAGAGCAAATGTTGCGCAAGAATGAAGGCTGAAACTTGATCAATATTGATGGGTGCTGCGGATGGGGTCGGCTGTTTGGGTTATCGGTTAGCGCTGTTTGAGGTATCGTTAAGAGCAGATAGACAGACAGACAGACAGACAGACAGACAGACAGACAGACAGACAGACAGACAGACAGACAGACAGACAGACCAAACTTTTTGCGTCGACGATCCCCAAGAAAGACTATCGTCTTTAAAAGCCAACTAAAATTATGAAGGAAGCGACAAACGCTGGACTCATCGATTTTTACAGCAGTTGTGCCACCTAGCTTGTACCAGTAGAAGCACTACCGAGAGAAGTCTGAAGAAAGACTCGCTAGAGGGCTCTACCTTACCTTGTTTCATCATTCTGCGCAATGATTCGAAGGTCAAATAAAAAGAAAAAAATCCCGTTTCAGGAACAGCACCTTTCGGCGTAAGTAGTTATGTAACGGCAATGGTTGTCGTTACGAACGGACGGCACCAGCGCAGACGTCAACCAGTCATTCGAAACGTCACGCGTGTCTCTCCTCTATTATGTGCACACAAAGAGGTCAGCTGCTGCTTTTCTTGTGGTTTTCGCGCTAACCTAGTAACCTATATACGCTGGTGGTTGCTTATGTTAAAATGCTCTCGGACTCAGTTGTCCGGTTGGCAGGTCGTCTGGTATGTCCAAGATGTAGTTTAGTTCAGTTAACGACTATGTACAGTTTTACAATATCAGGGCTTGTTCACAGTTTAACCAGGGGTCTATTCGCAGTTTCGAGACTTGTTCGTAGTATAAAAGTAACAGACGGACGGATTGATGAAGAACTATATTGTGGTTCCCTAGGACGTAAGTGATCGCGCCGTGGGCCGCCTCCTCCTCGGAAGGTGAACAACAACGAAGTTGATGCTAATACTGAAGCCCCTCTCTCCGTGTCTTGAACATTATAGGCGCAGCTCCTTGCAGCATTCAATAGTTACTGAAGCTCCAAATGTTTGCACAACGCTCAAATCGTCGAACGCGCTCATGAGAGCCCTGCAATCGCCAGTGATGCCAGCATGCCTCATGAGATGAGGAGGCCAGGCAAAGGTGAGAAGGATGCACGTTAAAGAACCCCAGGTGGTCTAAATTTCCGGAGCCCTCCACTACGGCGTCTCTCATAATCAATTGGTGGTTTTGGGACGTTAAACCCCACAAATTAATCAAAGGTGAGAAGGATGGTGTGATATAATTGTCCGTAGCAGCCTTGGTACACGGCGTGTTACTAAATTTGTAGTGAGAATGGTTTCATGATGCTCTAGTCTAAATGCTGACAAAACTTAAAAAAAAAAACACTTAGGGTCCCTTGAAAGAACACCAGATTGTCAAAGATTACGGAGCCCTCTAACACATTGTTCGTCATTGTCATAATATGGTTTCGGGATGTGAAACACTAACCGTCCTTGTATTACCGAAAAATTAATTGGGAGTTTTTCCTTTATGGCCAACGCCACCGACTACAATACCGGATTTCATGTGACACCCGCTCACGAATGTTATCCCGTTGAAACCAAGCTGTTTTGACGGGACTGTTGTAGGTTCTACAGAGGTGGTTCGCTGCACCATTTGATAGAGAATAACAGTAAAAAATACCGGACTGAGCCGATAGCTTCCTGAAGGCTAATTCACATCTGGGGCCAGCACAGATGGTGGAGCCAAGTTAGGCTCCACTCCATCATTCGGACTATCGCGAATGAACGCAAATGACCAGCTCGCAATGTGAATCCCTTCATAATAAAAATATGAAAGAGCGCTTTAAGAAAGGATACGCTGCTATATATTTTTATAACGGCACCTCACCAACTCGCCCTATCGGCTTGTCTTCATGAAAGCTTTGTCTCAATCGCTTGTTCAATTTTTAGTCAGGTGAGCGCAGTTCTAAACGTCTGATCATGAGCATAAACAGAACGTTAGCTAGTTTTACAGGGCAATGGCAATATGAGGAGGCGTGAATCATGTGTGGCGAAAAGTATGAGTCACTCGCAAATGTGAAAACTAGTCACCTTAAGTCACTCTCTGGTCGCCACTCGCAGATGGTCTAGTTGTTGTTGTTGTTGTTAGTTACCGGCACCGGTCGAAGGTGAGAATGAGCTTTGACCCACTACTCGAACTGAGGGTGACCAGTAGGTTGCACCGAAACTGCTTTCTGTGACGCGTCCCCCTGCTTGTGTTTCAAGTGTCCATATAGTACTTAAATCTAATTTTTGCAATTTACTCAATTCAGGATGAGCGCACCGCAACCAACGTCGAATCCTAATCTTTCTAAGCAACATCAGAACGCCGCGCCTACCGAACTACAAGAGTGGGTTCATGAGAATGCTAAACATGTCTTCGCGTGCACGTAATCTATTTCGATTTTCCTCCATTAGGGAAGCGTGGGTGCCTCTCACTCTAATAGCGACAATACAAGGTCTTAGTGGCCTTCACAGAACGTAATATTTTGTACATAGCAAAAAAAAATTATACCTTCTACTCTAAAAGCCACCCACCAGAATAGACTCCGCAGATCAAGCGCGTTGCCTTAGACCCAAAAACGTGAGAGGATATTGGTGAAGTTTCGAGCTGAACCGCATTAGGCAGCACGTCGTTGCTTCTATTACCAAGGCGCACGTTAGTGTTTGTGTCTTAGTTCCTAAATGGCTCTGCGTGCTACAGTTATTGTCTGTCAGTATATTGGAAGAAAACTGCCCCAATACTCGGAGAGTACTTCATTTCAAAATAATGAAATTCATACCTTTATTTTCGTGTTCTTCAATCTATAAAATGTTCAATTTAACTTTTAATAAAAGTCATGAGTCAGAATGTGTTCTGCCACATTTAAAATAAACAAGACCACATTACCGTTGTTTCTAAAGGATATCATTTTGAAGCTACAAAAGCTGATGCTTTTTTTATTTTAGCGGAAGAGGTAAGCTTTATCATTTTTATTAACAAACGTGCTTCTCCGATTGTTGTGAAGTGAAACAGTGCAAGACCACTGGGCAAAACGTTCTTATTTTATCTGTTTGTTGTGTCTCCGCAATTAAACAGAAATAAAGCAATTCAGTGGTTTTTTTGCACGCTGCAGGCTACAACAAACTCATTAGGAGAAAATTGAATCAAGAGACATTAAAGAAACAAGGAAAAACGAGACACTTGGTCTTGTCACTCTCGTTTTGTCTATCTTGCCTTTGTGCTTGCTTTCAATTTTAGCGTGGAAGTGTTCATTGTCGGACTCCACCGAGAATTGACGCACGTCATTTCCGTCACAAAACTAGCTCCCATAAGTAGGCACGCGCTAAACTCAGCCAAAAGTTTACCTGACGTGCCCTTACAAGAAACCGAACCTCCGACTTCACGACTCCGATTACAAGCAAAGAAGCCTGATGCGCTGCGCACTGTAGCAGTTGCCATAGTACCCGAGAAGAATGATAGCCAGGCTGTGTAGGCTGCATTTTCGATGGAGGCGAAACTGCTGTAGGTCCATGTGCTTTGATTTCCGGAGTTCCCCACTACGGCTTCTCTCATAATCATATGGTGGTTTTGGGACGTTAAACCCCACATATCAATTAAAATCGAAAGCTATCATAAATGACGAAAAATATTATACCGCATAATAAATGTATATTTAGGGAGAGATTGTGTGTAAAACTAGCTGCATCTCCTCTCCTAAATGATATATTGTCATCATAAAGCTGTCTATATTTGTGATGGTATACAACTATAGACCTGAATAGACAGTCATGCACACAGTCTCTCTTGAGTACGACATGAATGATCATACAGCAAATGAGATCATGCAGCACAAACGCCCCAAAACACAAATGTCCTCGCACAAAACAAGAGGTTAATTATGAAGAAGTGACCACTGTAGATGCTGGGCATTTGCAATTTATTCTTGAATCGCTCCACTGTATACAACTGTTACTTACGCAGAAACAAATGCACTACAACGCGAAAATGATTGAATTCATGTAACGATGCATTTCATGTAAGAGTAATTCTAAATTTAGTACATGTATGATAATTTTTACCCTAAGTAGTGTCTCTGTGATAATTCTCATTCGTTCGAAAATGGTACGAATGCACGGGCAGCGGCGTTTCTAAAATGTTCCGTTGGCCATGGGGCCCACATTTTAGCTCAAGATAGCAGCTGTATATCCTGACCGTGTAGCTTTTCGAAACATTTCTTACGGGCAACGTAAGTTTCCTCGTAAAGAGAAAGTCTTCTGCGTATATTTTCAGCTTGTTCGAGTGCGCGTGTAGCAATGTTAGGTTTTCTTATTCTCAAAAAAAAAAAAAAGCTCTTTGCATAAGCATTTCCCAGCCGGATAATATTGATTGTTATTCTGCGAAAGCGATTGTTTCTAGTCATTACCTAGCGGTCACTACCTTTGCCAGGAACACGGTAGGAAAATGTGCAACATGGCTAAAAGATATATGCTGTAAATTCATGGCATAGCTGCGTGATCTTTTTTTAACAGAAGAAAGAAAAAGCTACAGCTTCCACCATCATTGATGTTCCGAGGATGTCCCGGTCATTCTTTGAGGGGTTTCCGATATAAACGCTTTCAATATAGCTGCAGTATTAGGTATGAAAATATATTCAGTAGCCTAATAGTGCGGCAAGATTTAATGTGACCGAATTCTCAGAACAGATGTACACGAATGTGCACAATCGCCCAGTATAGTGTGCATATTACCGCCTTACAATGACTGCTGCTGAGAAACTACTCATCTTAAGTGTAGGAGGACTTGAAAACAATTTTTTATATACTTAAAGTCATCGAACTAAGATTTATACTCCACAATACGCATTGCCGAAAAAAAAACAACAAACGTTGATGTTTCACAATGGTGCCCGGGTAATGTCAACCTTAAAATTGAAACTTTGCTATTTATTTATCTCCGTCCCCAGCCACGAAGCGAATATTGGCGAAGTTTAAAACTGAGCACACTCTAAAGCAAAGAAAATTATTATGATGCTTTCGTCGGTAGTTTTTACTACGTTCGAAGGCGAGCGTACGGGAAGAGTTGATCATTTTTTTAAAGGAAGGAGAGAAATAGAGTGAAAGGAGACACTACGTTTGCCCTGTGATGAGGATGAACCCGATTACTTAAATCGTTCTCATCGGCCCTTAACTTTTTGATTTCCTTATGCTTATTTCCCGCCTTCGAAGAATACGTTATTGGCATGAAGCATCACCCATCAATTGTGCCTTATGCTTTTTTCAGTGCCATCTTCGCCCTTTGTCTCGCTCCATTACAGCGCCCTTGTTCCGCCCATTGCGGCCATGATTGCTTCGCTCTCGTTGTCCTCTATAACCACAACACTCTCTCACATGGCTTTTCATCTTAAGGCGTGGAAAGCTCTTGGCGTAGGCTCCACAGTTCTCGAGGCGAAGGAAGCTGGAATGATCGCCTTCTCATGCCGACAAAATGAACTGACACTTCATTTTAAGGCTCCAGTAAGCGCCTTCAGAACTACTCTGATAATATAAAAAAATTATGGAGGAAACGAAGCTCTCAGAGCGTGAAAACGAAATTTTAAATGCACAAAATTGAAGTAATTGTTTACACAAGCGCTTAGGAACCCGCTGTCCACTTCTACATGAAGACAAAGTGGGCCAAGGACATGCGAGGCAGTCATCTTCTTTCATTCATTTTGGCTCTTTCCATCGGTGCCTGAAAACTGCAACACACTAATGGGTATTGTTAGTTTAGCGCAAACATTACTAAAGTAAGAAGTCCATTCACCATTTAACCATATGGTGTAGTAGCGCAATTTTCACGGGGACGAAGAGGACAAGAACAGCGCGACAGTAGCGAGTGTCGTGTGTTCTTGTCCTCTTCGTCCCCGTGAAAATTGCGCTACTACACCATATGGTTAAATGATGTCTCACCAACTAGCCCAGCTCTCAACCCTACTGAAGTCCATTCACCGCCCTCAGATGACTCCCAAACTTTTTTCGTGCTTCCATTTGTACCTGCCTAAACAACAATATATTCGCCTGTGTTTCTTCAGGTATTGCGAGTAAAACCTTCTTCAATAAGGCTGTGTGACCGTCTGCTTTCTTCTGAGGTTTTTCAGATACATTTTATTAAAAAACGTTCACATCGAAGCTCGCTTCATAGAACTTTCGTGATCATGGTGATTATAGAAAAAAAATGGCAGCCGCCCCACCGCGCTGTTCTAGTGGCTAAGGTACTCGGCTACTGACGCGCAGGTCACGGGATCAAATCCCGGCTGTGGCGGCTGCATTTCCGATGGAGGCGGAAATGCTGTAGGCACGTGTGCTCAGATTTGGGTGCACGTTAAAGAAACCCCAGGTGGTTGAAATTTCCGGAGCCCTACACTACGGCGTCTCTAGTAGTCATGTGGTGGTTTCGGCACGTTAAACCCCACCTATAAATCAATCAATCAAAAAAAGGCTGACAATCTCACATAATCCGTTACGGTTTTGGCACGTGAATACCTGTATAGATGGACACTATGAAACGTTCATTCTATTATTCCTAGGGGTGCGAATGACCACAAGCGCAGTTCTAAAGCAAGAATGAGAGTATCTACCACTGAAACAGCTTTAGACATGACATGACAATTACTTTATTGGAGTCCTGAGAGACTGATATTTAGGAAAGCCAGAGACCCTTCAGATCAAATCAGTGACTCAGCCCATGATGAGACCGGAACTCGAACTTCCACTGTAGATGTTATGAAACTTTGCTGCAGCCCTCAATTGAGTGAGTGAGTGAGTGAGTGAGTGAGTGAGCGAAGTCATTGTTTCATTACGTTCATGTAACTTATGAAGAACAGAACAATGTCTTCGTGTTGGTGCTCGTAAGCTCATTCGCACAGTAGCGCATTTTCTTCATATATGCATTCTCTTTTTGGATGGGTTTCAGAGCCACCATACTTGGGTTTGAAGCTTGCTGTTTTACGAGGGTGTACCCGAAAGTAACTGGACTGCCGCGGCATGGTGCGGATCGACTGCAGCACAAAATTCTCCCGCTAGGCGATAATCATGCACACCTCTCGAGTTCATTGCAACCGGTGGATTCTCAGAAAAGGAGTCTTTCAGGTTATAGAGATTTCTTTTTCCTCAAAGCATTTTTGGGCACTCGGCGTTTTTTGTAACGGTTGCTTGAACCGAAGTGAGTGAAAGCCTTTTGTTTTTTTCGTGGTGAGGCGAAAAACACTATGACTAGTCTTGAGTAACCTCCTTTGAATCGAAGGCTTGGGTAGCTTTGGAACTGTTCAAAGCATGGCCTTTGCCGGCTCGACCAGCTTTTCGTCCGTTTATCGACATTCAAGACAGATATTTCTCAGTGACCCTTCTAATACCTCAATCTCTAGTTAAAACTTGCTGAACCATATGCAAGCTATATAAATTAAAATATCCAACTCTTCAGTAGTTCATTTTCGGTCTTCAAGCTCGTGGGCCAAAAGCTTTTTCCGATATTTTCGTCGGTGATGGACGTCCAGAACGAGATTTCGCAGCAAGCAACATTTCTCTATTTTCCAGAGAAATAAAACACCTCAAACACTTTTGTTTTTGCCGTCGTATGTTCCTTTTAGGCAGTGTTTAATAAATATCACGATACTTTCTCAGTAATTTACCAGAGCCCGGAACAAAATTTCCCAGCCCCCTTCGCTTCTCTTCAATCGTCCATCACGAAAAAAAAAATGAAGTCGAGCATGCGAGTTTTCTACCACAAGAAAACAAAATGACTATGTCGTCCAAAGAAAAACTTACTCAAAGAATTCACCAGTTGCAGTGATTTTGAGAGGCGTGACACGATGCTAGCATATATAGCGGGAACATTGCGTACTGCAGTAGCTGCGCCCAAAGCAGCACCAGTCCGGTTAATTTTAGGTAGCCCCTTGAATTTTTTTTCCATGCGAAATATTAATGCTACGGTGCACATACACAAATGGTTGGTTTGGCGTGTTCTACGTCTCCTGAACTCATGAACTTGATCCCTTTGAGATATACAAATAAAAAGCCACTGATGATTACGATGGTGCCTAAATGGACATCCTACACAGATGTTCAAGTGTCGATTTTTTTATATGCCGAGGCGCGACTGTCTCGCTAACAGGGGTCCGCGGACGACAGCGGACGGCATCCCACAACGGTCGCTACATACAGGCATCAGTTCGTATAGTGCTTTATTTTCATTTAGGGTATCGATGAATGCCCTCGTCGCATAGCTTAATGATGAAGTCATTGAGAAACCACCCGATGGTAAGCACGACTTCTCTGTGGCGCGCCCTCTCATTTAGCTACTGTCGTTCTCTTCACCTCACGTTCTTCTTGCTATCACCGTCTTTCACCTTCCACTGTGATCCACGTTCTCTGTATCGGTTTCACGTCGACGGCGAAGCCGCTCAATGCAGAAACTGGCACCTATATTGTGCGTTCTTAAGTTTATTTGTTACGGGCGAACTTGCGCCCGGGAAACCTAGATGCAAAATCAAAACGTCTGTTACAGTGTTTCACGTACAAACTATTTTAGACCAAAGCACGTCTTCGTCTCCCACGCCTGGAAGGTCAACCAACTTTCTAGTGCCCGTGCGAGAGAGGAATTTTATTGCGCTCTACCAAGTGCCGGCCCAGCACGAGGCATTGCTGACGGTAACTCAGAGGCTCGCTGGCTCTGATGGTAGACAACTGCTTGCAGCAGTATCTCGTTAGCTCTTTTTCGCCCTCGTTCGCTCTATCAGTTACGAGGAAAATGGCGACGCCGCTCAACGCAGGACCGTGTGCCTAAAGGCCTTACCACACGTACCCGCTGCAGCGCGTCAACGCGTGACAATTCGTCGTGGCGTCGCGCCCTCTGTCGAGAGGGTGAGAAGGTGCGTGGCTACACTACAAGCTGCGAACCTTTTCTCTCCACAAGGCACAGGAAGCGGCGTCGTATCAGAAGGAAGTGCGCTTCAACGCGTGTACGTGTGGTCAGGCCTCAAAAGCTGCGTAGAAAACCATTCGTTTAGCAGTGCAAGGTTGCAGCACTCAATGGTCCTACGTAAAATTGTGTATACTATACAATTAAGTGTTACTCAGTAACGCTTAAAGTTGGGCGAGTCGCTTTCGTTTTTTTTTTTTGTGCTTGTCTCCGTGCGCTGCCTCCTAAGTGAGCAGTGGTACTGTTGCTGGGCGCTTGCTTCGGTGATGCAATGCAGGGAACAATCGTGTCAATTCCTTCTCTGTCGCAATGGGGACGGGTGTGAAGGCACGATTAGGAACCGTTACGCCAAGCTGATTTGGCTTGCACAAGAGCTGCTGCGAAAGCCAGATGCTCCGCATTCCGTCTTTACCCAAGTTGCAAGCGCTGCTTTGGGCCTTGCCGGAACCTGACAGCTATGCAGGGGGCTACAGGCAGCATGTTGTAATCAAAAAAGAAGGAGTGTCTCTGAGCTACGTATCGGCTTACTTGGTGATCATGGTCCCACTGGGTTGACTGCTTTTACTGTTAAATTAAGCCTTGCTCTTTTTGATGTGCCTCTCTCTCTCTTTGTTGATACGTGTATTTATTTTCGTGGTGTATGAGCAATTACTCTTCAGCCGTTAGTTAGCCCCTGGGTCTGTGTTTTCTTGTGTTTGTTCGGCATGCGGCGTTTTGTCTCTCTCTCTCTCTCTCTCTCTCTCTCTCTCTCTATCTCTCTCTCTCTCTCTCTCTTCAGCACGCGCTTCAGCAAGCGCCACGGCATGAACCACCAAATAGCTCAAAATGTGTTTTCTACTTCTTTTTATCCCAAAATATGATCAAACTATGGAGGCTCTAGAGCTCACTTCTATAGTAATAATCTATGATAATAATCTTTGGAATCATGCGTACCTCTTCATGCTGAGTGATCTCAGCCATTGCAATCCTTTAAATACATCATGAAAAACATACTGTTAACTAAGCCTTTTGATCATTTGTTACAAACCTATTTTCATAATTACTTCACTCGTCTGTATTCCTTCCTGATTAGGCAATAAAATTGTGCAATAATCTATAAAAACATAGCGTCGTTATCTGATCTCCCTGATTGTTAGGGAAAATATACGAGCTCAAAATGACCAAATAATGCACGAATAAAGACGCGCTTTCATTAACCGCCAGCATGGGGGCCGATCAATTCCAGCCACTGATTTCTATTACCCTTATCTGCCAGCGTTACTGTGTTGCCTGGCAACAGCACCCGGAAGTGAATAAACTACGCTTCGTGCTTCGAAGGCCGTATTTCCTTTAGTCAACATGCTAGCTCTCTGTAGAGTTTCGAATTGACTATTGCCAAAATGAGTATGAGGTCAGGACGTCACATGTGTGGTTCTAATATGAGCCGCTTGAGGAAAATTAATCAATTCGACATCCGGGTTCAATGAACTCACATCGCATTTCTCTATATTGTAGCGTTAAACACCACCGTGGCGTCTCGCTGGTAGTGTGTCATGGTACTAAACCTAACGTATTATGAAAGCTTTAGAGGCAACTAGGATTGAGAAAAAAATCTGCTGCTTGCACTGAGTCACACTTGGCTGAATCACACCAGACCTTTGGCGAACCCTGCTGGTCCTGGCTTGACTGGGCTTTCAAGTTTTCCCGTGTATGAACATGTCACAGTTAGTTTTTAAATTAAATAAGAGCACAGGCTTTACACATCCCAGAAATATGATGAATACAAACAGAATAGTCTTTTTTTAATTTTGTTTGGAATAGGACTTAAGGATATCTGGCCTCTAACGCCCCACCTCGACCCCCTTTCCCAGCCTCCGCAAAAAGACAAAAAAAGCAAGCTCAACAATTCCTTCCATCGACCTTGAATTGCCTGATTGGTTTCGCGTAGTAGTACTTCCGCCTTTTGCCGCAGTCTCCACAAGGGATGCAGGCAAGTGGATGAGAAAAGAAAAGATTTCGGCCACTATAATTACCTCAGCGGAGAAGAACTCATTTACTGTCGTTTTAAGAGCCAGAGCTCTTTTACGCAGGGTGATTGCCTGTAAATCTAGCTAAGGGCAACTGTTTCCTCGAAGAAAGCGTTCTCAGCGCATTTGTCTCGTTTCCGCCTTTACGAATCGGTTTAGGCGTACGTGTGCGCGTTTCTGGGAAGAGATATTTTGCTGGCATATTTCCTCAAGAAAGACACACACAAAAGAAAAAAAGGATGCATTTGTAAATTGCGTTTTCATCTTCACACCATACAAATGCCACCATCTTTGAAGCGAATATTCTTCAAGACTTTCTCGAATTTTGAAGCTCTTTTGACACCTTTTTTTTTCTTCAACCTTTTGCTTCTCTTCATTTTGTTGACAAGCTATTCAATCATACAAGAGTTATTCAATCATACCAGTTGCGAAAGTGCGTTCCGAAATCCGGATATGCAGTTGGCCCGATTTTATGGCGTAGTGGGTATGGTGTAGTGGCGTAGTGGGTACCTACTACGCTATGGTTAAATAACTATATTTTTTGTGTAGTAGGCTGGTATTCATTATGCCATCCTTCGTCATTCTTCGGAGCAGCGTGGTATCCGCTACACACTCCCTAGAACTTTTCCGCGATTTTTTCAGTTGCTGACGACAATGAGGAAGTGTGCCTGAAGCGCGTAGGTGACGCATTTATGAGGAGATCAAGAACAAGCTTTTGTAATAATGGGTTGGAGCATTGGATGACACACCCTTTACGCAGTTCGCATTGTGTGAGGCCTGGTTGTTCAATTGCTGTTATAAAACACTGTTTTTACTCATGCTAACGCAATTTCTCTCCCGACAACAAGCCTGCCTAAGGCAAGTTTGCAACAGAGTTTCGTGCACTAACATGACTCAGCGGTAAAATGCTGGGCTGGCGCTCAGGAGACCTGGTTTCGAATGCTGCTGTGTACTGGATGTTTTTTTATTTATTAAGTGTTTTTCTTATATTGTGCGATAGTATAGCTACGGTTACCGGTGGTGACGGTGACGGGTAACTAAAGTGCCATCACGACCGTTGTTATGATCTCGTAACGGATTTCGCTGGAAAAATGACCGATGGACCGTGTGTAACAACAAAAAGAATATAAGAGTTTACTGTCACATTCATCATCGTGAGATGCTTTCTGCATACTATTTACTAGATAGTGGTTCACTTTTGCACATGCACTATTTTTTACTGTCAAAAGTGATAACTCGACGAATATAACAATCCAAGAACCAATCGCCTTAGCCGACGCCTCAGGCGATTCCATTATTAAGCCCTAGGAAGCCCGGCCACTCAGTGGCATTCACAGCTTGCTTCTGAAGTTATCAGTCACAAGAGATGAATACCCACATTTTCGCTCGTCCGTCATTGCCCGAGAGGAGAATAAACAGATTGATTGATATGTGGGGTTTAACGTCCCAAAACTACGAGAATAAACAGAGTTAATTTGCGAAGACCAAAGAGGAAGCCTGAGGCACCGGGCAATAACAGACGCTCTGGGTCACATTTACGATCTGAAAGCCTGTCATCATAAGCGTTAAGTAATCGCATTGCTTTCAAGTTAACCTATTGCCCCACTATTTATTACAAATGATTTCACAAGTGGAGTTATTTTACTGTGCGGTAGAGAACCACTATAGAAAGAGAGACAAAGAAAGAAAGAAGGAGATAGTATGCAGGAGAGAGAAACACCCTTCGTAGAAAACATCTTTGGCGAGGTATAATTCAAACCCGCGTAACTATGATCTGAAGACGAGCGTCCTAACAACTCGGACCCTAGAAAAAGAGAGAGAGAAAAAAACTTTCCTTTGAAAAACAGAGAATACTGCCGGCATATGTACGGTGCCTACATGCTGTTCTGTATAAGTAAAGCACGCTGAGAAGCATAACAGCGAGTGATATCACCGAAATATCAATAAGAAGAATAATTCCGCAGTTCATGCTGACAAAATCATTTTATGATTCTGTGTTTAGTATGGGTGACTTTACAGTGGATTCACTTTGCTGAGAAATGCTTATAAAGAGTGCTGAAACATTATTATAAACAAACCACTAAGTAAGCAAGCAAGCAAGCAAGCAAGCAAGCAAGCAAGCAAGCAAGCAAGCAAGCAATAAGTGGTGTAAGAGAAAATTAAACAAAGGACAAAGGTTTAGGTTTCATTTTTTACATTTATCGCAATCTTTAACCTTTTGAGTCACACAAATGCGTCAGTAATCACCACCCATGGCGCAAGCTCTACGAAACATTACTGCTACGCCCAGCCACAGTTCACGATGACCTAGCACCAGCCTAGGCTCTAAAGGGCGCAGTTTTGAATATCTATAGCATTGCATCCAATAGGCTCTTCGCTGCTTCGGTCGATTAACGTTTCCTCTAGAGCTGCAACCATAAAGAGGCGGTTCATATATTTCCGTTCCGTTAGCTCAGAAGCCAACCATCGAGTTAACTGAAGTATCTTGAAAAAAGAGAAGGAAATGCGGAATTTCGTGGCACTTTGTAGCATTAATGCGTGACTCTACATTCCATTTTTCGCATCGTAAAATGGTTGCGAAAAATCGATAGCACTGCTTTTGACTTCTCATATTGGGGTAACTTCGCAAAAGAATTAAACCGTCTGTACTGCAGTATCTTCCAATCAAACTATGATATATGTGAATTGAATATGCTGATCTATTGAGATTCCTTTGTCATAAATTGTGGCGGTGGTCTAGTGGCTAAGGTACTCGGCTGCTGACCCGCAGGTCATGGGTTCAAATCCCGGCTGCGGTGGCTGCATTTCCCATGGAGGCGGAAATGTCGTAGGCCCGTGTGCTCAGATTTGGGTGCACGTTAAAGAACCCAGGGTGGTCAAAATTTCCGGAGTCCTCCACTACGGCGTCTCTCATAATCATATGGTGGTTTTGGGACGTTGAACCCCACAAATCAATAAATAAATCAATTGTCATAAATTGTGGCCATAACGTGTTCTGATAGCGTTCTTCACTTAACACGATTGTCTGAAGTGATGAAGAAGCATCATAGTTTTAAAGCAAATTATGTACTAGCTTTGTAAGTATAATTTATTTGAAACATATCTTTTATGAACACGCTTGAAGATCTCATGATCGGAGCAGTAATGTTTTCAAATATGAACAAAAATTAATCAGAAATGTCGCAAGCATTGGCAAGTTGTGACAGATGCCAAGGAGGAAGTACAAATATTCTTTTAAACACACACACACACACACACACACACACACACACACACACACACACACACACACACACACACACACACACACGCACGCACGCACGCACGCACAACATGAATGTAACTGAAATAGCGAGAGAAAAATATGAACGGCAAGAATAGCCACCTTCTTGTGAACTCGACTATTGCTGCCATTTTTTCCTAACCTATAGTCATATCGTGAGTGCAATGATCGCAGTGGTGATGACGTTAAAGTTTCGAACATGCGGAGTTTTCGTGTAATACTTTTGCATCATAATTTGTGCATTTAGTCTGTTTTATTCTCTGGTAACATAAAAAAAACATGCCTTAACTCAACGCCAACCAAGATTCAAGTCATAGATTGCTGCTTTTGAAAGAGCGGTAATGTGCTCGCGAGCTTAAAGGCATCGTAATGTAGAAATTGCTAGCACATTATCCACAAAAGCTGTATGATAAATCAGCAGGGCTCAACTGACGGACGTATTTGTCGAGTCATCCCACGTGAGCTTTTCTTCAGTATGCAAATAAAACTGCCCTGCATTCATGGGGAGGAAAATTTCATTTTCTACCCTTAAAGGTTGCTTATCTAGGGGAACTTTGGGTTTATCTTTCAGTTGCTCTGACGAATACCGATCCGAACATTGCGTGCCACAGCAACAACCCTAGTTGCTATGGGAGTTGGCTCGCCATGCTTTCAGAATCTCGTGGGATTTAGTTGCCTAGCAATGAAATCACCGAAATGCACCTTTCCAGTTCTTTTTTTGAACGAGTGAACTTTACATTCAAAAGACGTTGAGAGACCACGTTTTGAAGTCAAGGTACCAATGTACAGAATGTGACGTCGGTTTGTGTGTTTGTACCAACAAAGTACAACGGTCTTTGCTTGATACGCTCGTGCAGTGCTTTTCAATTTTTCTCAGCTCTAGCTGTCAGCGCGTTGAAAAGACCTCAGGATAAAAAAAAATAGCTTTCCTCGGCGTTCTTTCATTGTGTCCAGGTAGTAAATAGACACCACATCTGGAAATGTAAACCAAAAGAAAAACTATTCATTTGCAGTTTCAGGTGAGCTCTAGAAGATTTCGCAAAAGTTTTGTAACAGAATGCCTCGTATTGAGACTTTTGGAGGTAAACGGAAATCCCTTTGTACCAATGACCCAGTTGACAAAGAGATGTGGTAAAGAAAAGGAAGTGCACCAAATACGTTAAAATACAAGGCTATATATGTTGGTGTAAAGAAAAAGAGAACAAAAAAAGAAAACAAAAGAAAACAAAGTTGTCACACACATGGGCAAATCATTGGGGTGGGCGAATATCACAATTTAGAACCAAGTTCAATAGGACTGAATTGTTTGATTACGAACACATACCGTTTGAATTGTTATAGAATAGTAAGAAGATTATTTTTACTTATTTAATATTTTATTTCTCTAATGAGCCTGGCTGCACAATGGCAAGGGCCAAGACAAAAGCATCTATCAGAAGTTTGTAAGCTTTTAATCCCCTGTGCTATATGGCGGCCGCAAGCGGTGGTCATGGCTTGGGTGACGTGCTTAAATTTTAACAATGAGGATTTGATGCACACTGAATGACATCAAATACAGACTAGTTACAAATACCACAATTACGAAATAATGTAGGTTACATAGACATAGGCATAAGTGAAGAAGCGGATATATTTATCCGACAACGTAATTTGCCAGTGTGATCAAAGCACACACTTCGTAAAAGAAGTGGCAACTTCAAAATAACATGATAAACAAATAACCTGAGTTTGACCGAATGAGTGAAAGCATTTGGGACATTTTTACGTTAGACGTTTGAAATCCAGCTCAATAAAGTGAAGTCAAGTATCTTTATATTTGGTTTTTCACATTATTATGTCATAGTTTGCTTTTGATTCAGCTAAACTATTCTCAAAGCAGCCATATTAAGGCAACCATTTGTCAATCAGATCAAGAATCCCACAACATTTATTTTAGAACTGTGCTTCACAAACTTTAACAAAGAACTATTATAACATTGTCTTGAACCGATAAAAATGTCCTGTTTACTTAGCTTGAGCTAAGCTCGTATTGTAACTTCCGGTATAAATATAGCAGTGACTGCAGTACTCAAGGTGGTACTTTGTCAATCGCCTTAAAAAAAATTTGCACCTAAATATCAAGCAATGTTTTTTCAGGTAACACAATAAAAAATGGTTAAGATAGTGAATTGATCACATTTCTGCTGCAGTGACTTGGTAGTTTCAAACGAATTTTTTTCATATTGTGATCAATATAGTCGACAGTCCCATAAGTACTTCAGCAGCATCTATCGGGGTATTTCGATGATGACACACACAAAAAACGTACTTCCTCGCTGTTCCACCTCATTCCTTCTGGCAGTTTTCGTGGCTGCTCATTATTCGAAAAATATTCAAAAGATATTCGGGATCTTGAATATGAACAGCCCCAGTAAAACGGTATTTAGAATTTTTGATAATTCACACAACCCTAGTAAAGGAGTTTATTGTAGTAGTTTTCCATAGGCGTTCTTAAGAAATGCGGAAATTTTAGAATATTACCACCCAGATTTAGAGTGGTCAAAAACATTGCTTGGAATTCAAGTTTGTAAAGTGTATTGAAATAAAACAATAAAACTAATAAAGATTGCGCAAGGATAAAAGTGTCCCTACTATCACGCAACAACATTTCAAAAAACGGCAATAGTGTAACGTGAAGGAAACATTGTACTTTTTCTTTCCTGTCCAATGTAGTAGCCACTAGTACTTTTTGAATAATAAATGCGCCTAAATAATAATTTGCTATATTTGCAACTCGACAAGCACTGCCCTAAATATCAAAATAATAATTAGACATACGTTGCCGTGTTCAAGTGACGTCCAACTGCACCATTTTCAACAGCGTAGAAAGTGCATTCTAATTTTTTTTGCAGCTCGTTACGGCAGGCCGCGAAGTCTGAAAAGTATGCCTTCTGACTACGCTGCAACTCGCAACTGAAAGCAGTCCCCTAATATAAGCCTATATCGCATGCAAGCTACGTTACCCCAAGTTAGCCGCCAGATGAAGTGTTCGTCGATTTGTCAAGCAAACGCGACGAGCGCGGGCAAGACGCGTCACATTTTTGCGGGAATTCCTACCGCTCGATCGTATACAATTATCATTATCCATAAGACATGACCGACCGTTATTGATAACGCAGCTGGAGAACTGTTCTCATCAAAGTCGACACCGTAAGACCAAAGCGGCGTATTTCTTCGACCGGGGTGAAACAAATAGGACAATTCCCTTTTTTATTTTTATTTTTGTTTCTGCATTTGTTTCTTGGATTATGGCGGCCTCCTAGTAAGCGTATTTTAAAAGGCTGCTTCCTGATGCGCGCTGCAGCTTAGTCACGTGCCATTATTGAGATTTCACTTGGAGTATTTTCAACCTGGAACAAAACAAAAAAATGTCTAGGAAAAAGGGGAGGGGGGCTGGAATTCGGATAAATCGCTTAAGTGATGTAGTATTGACCTTATGCTACCGTCATCCTGCTTTTTTTTTTTTTTAAGGCTGAGCGCGTCACATCACACCCTTTGAACAGGGTCCTTCCGATGGATCCCGTGCAACATCGTAAAGATGTCAGGACCGAGCACGCCATCTCGTTATGACAGCGCTCTCGCCCATGCTTGAATGGTATACCAGCCGCCCACCGGATTAAGTGAACGACGCCACGGCACAAACGAACTGTCATAACGCCACCTCCAACGCACTTTATCGCACTAAGAACTTCATACTGTGAGACTCTCCATACTCTTCGTATACGCTGGCCCTTGTGACTGATCCTCCTACATTTGCCGCTAACTTTCTTCTGCTTTGCTATTTATATCAAGTCCTTCCAGTTTATCTTCTTTCATTGCATTTCCTTTATTTTATTATCATGCGTAGCTGCTTTATTTACTCTTGTTTTGCCTCAAAGAATGAACTCTTTTAACAGCTGTGAAACTGTATTTTTCAAAAGTCGAAATGAGCTCAGTGATTATCGCATCGACTATAAAAAGTTACGTTTTCAAGGACAGGTAAATGTGCTACGTCTTTAGTCAATTCCCGGCGGCGATGTGCAATAAAAGTACCACCATAGCAGGGGAATTGTAGGGCCGTCCAGGTATTTCGACATACCTGGAAGGCCTTTCAAAAAGCTCATATGTCTAATTCAGTGAGCGTAAAGGCACACCTAGCGGTCGTGTTCTAACGAATGAACACTGTTGATAACCAGTGCTGTAAATCAGTTAACAGAGCATCCGATGCGTTATTTGAGGGTCGCAGGCTCGGTCCCTCTCAGGGGAAAGCTATCTTTATATCCTCTTTTTTGCTCTTTTCTTTCTTCACATTTACAGGATAACTACTACTGATAACATCCCCTATACCTTTCTTAACACCATTGTCTGTTAGTTATTATTAATATTGTGTCTAACAAAAAAAACGAGCCCCTAAATTTCCACTTCTTTCCTGATTGTCTTTGGAGTGTGTTGCCTGGAGACTATTTTTAGTGAGCTGACCACAAAGAAAAAGACATGAAGCCTTAAGAAATCTCCGTGAATAACTCTTTTCATTGGCAAAGCATCTTAAGATTTTGGAGTTGTGATTCTATTATTTGCCGTCATGGGCCCCATACGTGTCTCTTTTTGTATTGTCGCTTTACGCGACAATACAAAAAAATTTTGTAATTTTTTGTAAATTTGTAGTTTAGATTTTTTTCTGGGTGAAGGGGCCAGTCGAGTTGTGAAATGCAGTTTTTTTTTCTTCGCACCAAACCATGTATACAGTGTTTTTTTGTGTACTTGTCACGTGGTTGAATAAACTCAAACAAACTCAAACTCAAACTCAAGGTCGAGCCTTTTCCCTGCGATGTCCGTTGTCCTAGCTTGCACGCACTGCGAGTGCCGGTCGGGAGCGCTCCGATCATAGGCAGAAGAGGAGAACCATGTTCGCTGGAGTGCTCGTGGCACGCTTTTTTTTTTTTTTTTTGCTGCAGCGCCCTAAGAGTTACAAAACGCGCTCGCTCCCGGCTCTCTCTCTCTCTCTCTCTCTCTCTCTCTCTCTCTCTCAAAGTTATGAAGTACACTTCGTTATGATAGAAAAAAAGAAAGAAGAATAGAAGAAAGAGAGAACATCAAAGAAAGAAAGAGAGAGAAACTTAAAGAAAGAAAGAAATAAGGAAAGAAAGAAAGAAATAAGGAAAGAAAGAAGGAAAGAAAGAAATGAATGAATTAATGTGCAGTCAGTTAATGATTAGCCGGAGCTTCGCCCACTCGCCATAATTCACTTCGTCGATATGCTCCAATTTTTTTCTTAATGTTACACTCTTAAGGGTTCGTTAGAACACAGTTGCAATTGCCTTTACCTACCTCAGCCTTATTATTATTATTTTGCTTCTTAGTTGACATTCACATTTTCTGTATTGTGTAGTAGGACTAGCAAATGTCTGTGCGAAATGAAAGTGTTTTTTAGTGTATATAACAGATGTCGGTGGCAATGTGAGACGCTGGTTGCTCCACCTCTTTTCTTGCGTAATGGTTGCTGCGGCGAAGCCGGGAACTAGTATAGAACTATAAAAAGAGACACATGGACAAACATTTCGGCAATAATTAACAGCCCTCCAATACCGGAAGGCATCCTTTTAAGTGAAAAGTTCACAGAAAAACATGGAAAGAAATAAAATGTCCACACAGTACAGAAAAATTCGCACAGTAAACGCCACAGTCGATCATTGAGCGCTTGCTAATTCTCGTTGAAATTTCGTACTCTAACTGCAAGAGTTATTCTTTTTGAAACACATAAACAAATATGACCGTGCCGTAAACTCGGCAGATCCCATGTACCTGGTAATCGACGTTATGCGAATCATGCGGAAGGAAGGTGACCATGTAGCAATTTTTTCGTTGAACAACACGTCGTGAAATGATGCACGCGCAAACACATGTTCAAGAGTTGCAGGTGTTCATATAGCCAGTTGTAGCATGGTAGCAGCTATGGGGCGAGCATGCCACCTCAGTGCTCGAACGATTGTGTCTGCTCCAATGCAGACACAACACAGAGAAAGTTCAAATGCCATGACGCAAAAATAAAAGAAAACTGCCGCGCTACAATACTTCCGCTGATATAAAAAGGAAAACAAAACCCAAAGATAGTTCAGAGAACAGGACTTGCATTGATACATCAGCACATGAGCGCAATCTAGCCACTTCCTCAAACAATCAGAAATGCAGCGGCAAGAATATAGTAATAGAATTCTTCACTTTACGAGACTTGATGCTTTCATCAAAGTTTCTCATAGTTTTGGTCACCCTGGTTTGCATGCATAAACATTTCCAGTTGCATCACCCACACAAACCTGCGACAATTTTTTCACTCGGACCACAGTGCTGTTGGGAAGAGCGAGTGAAATTAGCGTCTTTGGATAGTCGTGACTGCCATGGTCTTGTTCAAAAGCACATTTATCAGAAAGCCCCATGTTTATTAGTACTTTGGTTTTGTTTATAGTATGACAATGGATCACATGACGCCTCCTCATGATGAAACGGTGACATTTTTTGGGGCGATATATATTTACCATAGGTAAGTTTATTTAGGTTAAGAACTAATACCTGACTTTCTATCCAACGGGAGGGTTGAAGCGAGTCGCTAGAAAGATGTCAAAAGACAAACACACACACACACACACACACACATATATATATATATATATATATATATATATATATATATATATATATATATATATATATATATATATATATATATATAATTGCAGGGAATAAATTCTTGGACGCCGGTAAATAGTATGAATAAAAAGAAGACACACGTCGAAAAACGAAAAGGTTTCTTTACGTTTCGGCCGTGGGACCGGCCTTCGTCAGAATAACAGATGTAACAGTCGTGCAACAGCATATAAGCGCATACGTTTCGCTAGCAATAATCACGTGAGTACAAACATCATAAAAAACAAGTACAACAATCAGACATGAAATCTATATGGGGGCCCCCGTATCACATCCTACTTATAAGCAATCAAATAACAAGTCACGACACGTGCACAAGGATTACAGCTGGTACAAGTAATAACATCTACAGCGGTCACTGGTGCAAGACGCTGAGTTTCCCCGTACTCTCATTTAAACCGCCTGCGATTGTATTGAACTTAAAGATTAGAAATGATTCGCGCACTTCCCTGTCATGATGCGTTCGGAAGCCAGACTCCAGAATCGTGGTTCTAATGTTGTCAAATGAGTGGCCCATTGCGTTAGCATGCTTTGAAATTGGAAGGTGAGGAAGTGAAGAGATATGAGCCTTGTGATTGTTAAACCGATATCGGAAGGGTGTTTCAGTTTCGCCTAAGTACTGCATTCCACAGATCAAGCATTCCAGGAGGTAAACTACATTACGCGTGTCGCAGTTATAGTCACCATTTATTTTCACGCTGAAGTTAGATGCGGTGCTGTTTGCGATAAGTGAAGTGGTCATATGCTGGCAGACTTTGCAACGAGGTTTGTTGCAAGGACGGCAGCCAGTAGGTTTACTGCGTACGCTTTTTGACGACATGAGTAGGTCACTCAGATTTTGCGCTCTTCTGTACGTCACACGCGGTGGTTCTGGAAAAATTGATTTAAGTCGTTCGCTTTGTAGAAGTATGTTATGGTGCTTTCTTAAAATGGCATTTACGTGTTGCGCAGGCGCGGAAAATGTCAGAACAAGGTTAGAGCAGGAGAAGACCGGCGGTTTATTCTTGGTGCTTAAAAGTGTTTTGCGGTCCTGGTTACTTGCCCTTTTTATGGCGTCATCTATAATCTTGGAAGGGTATTTCTGTTTTGATAAAGCATTCCGAAGCTGCGCACAATTGGAATTAAAATCAGTTTCTTGGGAGCATATTCTTTTAAAACGAAGGGCCTGGCTATAGGGTATGCTGGTTTTAGAGTGCTTGACATGGTTGCTATTAAAATGAAGGTACTGTTGAGTATCAGTTGGCTTTCTGTAAACTTTAGTGGCAAGCTTGCCGTCACACAATGTCACTGTTACGTCAAGAAAGTTGATAGTTTGTCCTGAGTAGGTATGGGAGAATGAAATGGACGGATGAGCGTTGTCGAAATCGTGAATGAACGATAAGAGATGAGGTTCACCGTGCTGCCAAATCATGAATATATCGTCAATGTACCTTTTGTAGTACAATGGTTTAAGTGAATGGTCCATTGTACTACAAAAGGTACATTTTAATATATATATATATATATATATATATATATATATATATATATAGAGAGAGAGAGAGAGAGAGAGAGAGAGAGAGAGAAGTAAAGCTTTACAGCCCATGGTGGCATTCCAAACTAGAACAATGGTTCTCTACGGTCTGTGAACGGTGAGAGGCGTAGTAACTCTTTAGCATTCCTCTGCTGCCACCCTAGATTTTGAAATGGGCCTTCTGAAGAGGTCTCGACCATGGTTAGGCTTGTGGTGTGGACCGTGAAATGTGAAAAACGGGTGATCTCAAGCCACTACGTTACACCTTTTAGGTCACCTGTACACGCGTGCGAAAAAAAGAGTTTCGCGTTGACTAAAGAAACTTGGTACAAACTAAATTTACTACAAGTTCATGATGTAGTCACTATTGTAGACAAAAGCACCGTGGCCACTAGCGGAAATTGACGTGCGTTATCTTTGCTGCAACATTAAAAGTGTTCATTCTCTTAGGAAGTGTTAACGGAAACTCATGCATTTACGTAGAGAGGGAATGATTATGATTGAAAAGAATAAATTATATTGCACTCGACCTTTTTAAGTGTTCCTTCTTTGTGATCTCTTCTCTTTTTTATCGCATTTTTCCTGTATAGGATGAAGCAACTAGTCCCTCGAAACGTTAGGAATAAAGTATTTTGAAGCATACTAACGCGTGAGAAGTGAAAACAGACTTTCTCGTTGGTAGCGGGCAGAAGCAGAATGCTTATCCGGAGAGAATGTCCTTCACGGGGTCATGGTTTGACCCCTCGAGAATCAAGCTTCAATCGAGGACATTTAATCGAGGACATTTGTAAAGCATGCTCTGTAAGCAAACAGATTGAACGAAGGAAAAAATACATTTCACCTCAAACTCGATGCCTTTTAGCAGAATTTTACTCCCTTTCTCAATTTCACCATTTACTAAGCGACCTCTCAGGGAATGATAAAAGCTTCAAACTGGGCTAACAGATGTGACCTCGTTCTGTTTTTTTGCACTGTGCTTTTCCCAGAGCTGTCAGAATGAGCACCCAGTCGTCTGTTTCACTTATATTGTCATTTCTGTAAAATGTACCACGCTGCAAACAAAACACAAATTTGTTTCGTTTTTACTGCCAGCAACAAAACGGTTTTTGAAATTACCTAAAAAAGATCGGGGATTTGATGGATGTGAGGCCAGTTGGAAACTGTGACCTAACAGTAGAAACAACAAAATTGCTAGGAGAATCCTATCAATAGAAGTTACTAGCTTTTTTTTCTATATTTTTCTCATCAAGGCGTCAGTATCAAACGTTGTGCCGACGTCATACTAGTATCTATAGGCGTGACGAAACAAGTAGTATATCGTTTTCCAATTTATTGTAAAGATTGTCCTTTATTTATTATTATAAACGTCGTTTTTTTGTAGTCTAGTGAATATGTTATCTATCGTTAAGTTATGTGTGGGCTAATCGAAATATATTAGAGTTTTCGAGTTTCACACCCTCCCTCAGAATGCGAGCTCCACTGTGGCGAATGGAACTTTTGACGATCTGCTCTTTCAGAATAAGGCAACTGTAGACAATAAATTTCAGCCTAGTAAGCAAAAGTTTGCAACGATGCATTACTTAAGAGTAAGTAATGATGCAATGATGCATTACTTAAGAGACTCGGGTATCGTGGTTTGAATCCCAGCCACGGCAATCTCATTTTGGTGGAGGCGAAACGGCAGACGCCCGTTTGTTGTGAAAGGTCAGTGCACGTTATAGAATGCGAGATTGTCAAAGTTTCCGCGTTCCTCCACTACGGAGTTCCTCATAATCATATCGTGGTTTTAGGACGTGAAAATCTAGATATTTCTTGAACATGTGAGACTGCCGAAAGCCGTAATTTTTCTAACCGTCCTCTTATATGATGCATATGCAATGCGACTACTTAGGTTGATCAGTAATAAATACGGCTACGTGACTGACTTATGAAATACAAACGTGAAAGAAACTCGATTCAAATTGTATGAGGTGAGTGGGTGACTTGTCAAAAATATTTTTAACAACCGTTAGCCTGCTGTTTTTTTCATGAGGGAGAGTTGAGTGTAATATTAACCTCATAGCCAAAAAAAATGCTTCACAGTACATAAAAAAATATCACTTTACTTGGTAAACAGCGGTCAGTAGAATTATAGTTAGGTGCTTGAATCTCCCTCAATCTTCTTGGAATTCAAATAATAATAATGTATGTTGCGGCAGTAAGTCCAACCCTCATAACTGAGAACACAAGATTCATATGATTTTGCGAACGCCTTTGATTTGTTGGTAAACCAGTAGGCGCTTGTTATATCCCAACGACTGCCTAAATATGCCCACTCTCCAGCTTCAATTCCAAATTTTCATGATGTGTTTCCAGGTCAAGAGACAAAGTTTAATTTGCAAGTCATCATCATCATCATCATCATCAGCCTGACTACGTCCACTGCAGGACAAAGGCCTCTCCCATGTTCCGCCAGTTAACCCGGTCCTGTGCTTGCTGCTGCCAATTTATACCCGCAAACTTCTTAATCTCATCTGCCCACCTAACCTTCTGTCTCCCCCTAACCCGCTTCCCTTCTCTGGGAATCCAGTCAGTTACCCTTAATGACCAGCGGTTATCCTGTCTACGCGCTACATGCCCTGCCCATGTCCATTTCTTCTTCTTGATTTCAGCTATGATATCCTTAACCCCCGTTTGTTCCCTAATCCACTCTGCTCTCTTCTTGTCTCTTAAGGTTACACCTACCATTTTTCTTTCCATTGCTCGCTGCGTCGTCCTCAATTTAAGCTGAACCCTCTTTGTAAGTCTCCAGGTTTCTGCTCCGTAGCTAAGTACCGGCAAGATACAGCTGTTATATACCTTCCTCTTGAGGGATAGTGGTAAACTACCTGTCATAATTTGAGAGTGCTTGCCAAATGTGCTCCACCCCATTCTTATTCTTCTAGTTACTTCAATCTCGTGGTTCGGCTCTGCTGTTATTACCTGCCCTAAGTAGACATAGTCTTTTACAACTTCAAGTGCACTATTACCTATCTCGAAGCGCTGCTCCTTGCCGAGGTTGTTGTACATTACTTTCGTTTTCTGCAGATTAATTTTAAGACCCACCTTTCTGCTCTCCTTGTCTAGCTCCGTAATCATGAGTTGCAATTCGTCCCCCGAGTTACTCAGCAATGCAATGTCATCGGCGAAGCGCAGGTTACTAAGGTATTCTCCATTGACTCTTATCCCTAACTGTTCCCATTCTAGGCTTCTGAAAACCTCCTGTAAGCACGCGGTAAATAGCATTGGGGAAATTGTGTCCCCCTGCCTTACACCCTTCTTGATTGGTATTCTGTTGCTTTCTTTATGAAGCACTATGGTAGCAGTTGATCCCCTGTAGATTTCTTCCAGAATGTTTATATATACTTCATCTACGCCCTGATTCCGCAGTGTTTGCATGACGGCTGATATTTCTACTGAATCAAACGCTTTCTCGTAATCTATGAAGGCTATGTATAGGGGTTGGTTATACTCTGAGCATTTCTCTATTACCTGATTGATAGTATGAATGTGGTCAATTGTTGAGTAGCCTGTTCGAAATCCTGCTTGTTCCTTTGGTTGATTGAATTCTAATGTTTTCTTTACTCTGTTAGCAATTACCTTTGTAAATAGCTTGTATACTACAGAGAGCAAGCTGATCGGCCTGTAATTCTTCAAGTCCTTGTCATCTCCTTTCTTATGTATTAAGATGATGTTAGCGTTCTTCCAAGACTCTGGTACTCTTCCCGTCAGGAGACACCTCGTAAACAGGGTGGCTAGTTTTTCTAACACAATCTGTCCTCCATCTTTCAGCAGATCTGATGTTACCTGATCCTCACCAGCAGCTTTGCCCCTTTGCATGCTCTCCAAAGCTTTCCTGACTTCTTCTATCATTACTGGTGGTGTGTAATCTGGGTTACTGCTAGTTCTTATAGTATTAAGGCCGTGGTTGTCACGGCTACTGTACAAATCTCTGTAAAACTCCTCTGCTATTTTAACTATCCTATCCATATTGGTAGTTATTTTGCCTTCTTTGTCCCTTAGTGCATACATCCGACTTTTGCCTATCCCAAGTTTCCTCTTCAATGCTTTGACACTTCCTCCGTTTTTCAGAGCGTGTGCAATTCTCTCCATGTTATACCTTCTTACATCGCATACCTTACGTTTATTAATCAACTTCGAAAGCTCTGCCAGTTCTATTTTGTCTGTTGTACTTGACACTTTCATGATTTGACGCTTCTTAATTAGGTTCTTCGTTTCCTGGGAAAGCTTGCCAGTGTCCTGTCTAACTACCCTGCCTCCAACTTCCACTGCACACTCCGTAATGATACTCGTTAGATTATCATTCATTGTATCTACGCTAAGGTTCGTTTCCTCACTAAGAGCCGAGTACCTGTTCTGCAGCGACACTCTGAATTCCTGTACTTTCCCTCTCAGTGCTAGCTGATTGATTGGCTTCTTGCGTATCAGTTTCTGTCGTTCCTTCTTCAAGTCTAGGCGAATTCGAGACCGTACTATTCTATGGTCACTGCATCGTACCTTGCCAATCACTTCCACATCCTGCACGATTCCAGGTTGTGCACTCATTATAAAGTCTATTTCGTTCTTATTTTCGCTATTAGGGCTCCTCCATGTCCACTTGCGGTTTTCTCGTTTTCGGTAGAAGGTATTCAAAATCCGTAAATTATTGCGTTCTGCGAATTCTACTAGTAGCTCTCCTCTGGCGTTTCTAGGACCGATGCCATAATCTCCTACTGCCTGGTCTCCAGCCTGCTTCTTCCCTACCTTTGCATTAAAGTCGCCCATCACTATAGTATACTGTGTTTTTACCTTACTCATTGCCGATTCCACGTCTTCATAGAAGCTTTCAACTGAAGCGTCATCATGGCTGGATGTAGGCGCGTAAGCCTGTACTACCTTCATCTTGTATCTTTTATTCAGTTTAATTACGATACCTACCACCCTTTCATTAATGCTATAGTATTCCTCTATGTTGCCAGCTATGTTTCTGTGAATTAGGAACCCCACTCCCAGTTCTCTTCTGTCTGCCAAGCCCCTGTAGCAAATGACGTGCCCATTCTGTAGCAGCGTATAGGCCTCATCTGTCCTCCTAACCTCACTGAGCCCTATTATATCCCATTTAACACCCTCTAGCTCCTCGAATAGTACAGCTAGACTTCCCTCACTAGATAAGGTTCTAGCATTAAACGTTGCCAAGTTCAGGTTCCAATGGCGGCCTGTCCGGATCCAGAGATTCTTAGCACCCTCTGCTGCGTTGCAGATCTGACCGCCGCCATGGTCAGTTGCTTCGCAGCTGCTGGGGACTGAGGGCCGTGAGTTATTTGACGTAAGCATGTGGGAGGTAGTGGCCGGATACTGCACCAGGGTGGCCAATCCTTCTCTGGTGAGAGAGTGCGTTCTCGGCGGTGTTTGCCGGTGAGGCCGCACCCCAGGCCTCTTAATGCAGTTCCATCAACACGCGGATTTTTTTTTTTAATCCGGTTGGGAACTGCGCGGTACCGGGACTTGAACCACAGACCTCTTGCATGCGAGGCGGATGCTCTAACCACTACGCCATCGCCGCATGCAAGTCATAGTTATATTTAAAATATTTCGTCTTTTCTTAAGCGCTATATAGCCACGTAGCAAACCTGTGTGAATGGCGGGGGATCAGATATTCGTTCCAATATCGGCTTGTGTTTTTCCGAATAATCATCTTTCGCCTAATGTGAAATGTTACGAAGCGGACTCTCGCCGCAATACGCGCGTTCATGCATGAAAGGCTTCGTCAGTATTGGTTCAACCGCACGTGCGACGCAAATAGCCGTATACCCCTCTTCACCCATCATCATCACTGATCTTTTTATTCCCTCTCCTTTGGCCCCGGTGAAGAGAGGAAGACTAGAGCACATTGCCTCATGGCAACCTTCCCGAAAATTCTATCTCTCTTTCTGTGGCGTAGCCAAAAGGCAGCACACCAAGCCCATGCCCCCCCCCCCCCCCCCTCCCACCTCTGAAATGCTTTTGCCATGGCCTACAAAGCGAAAAATGACCCAATGAAAGTGCTTCCATCCCAAAATCAAAAAGGTGCCCCCTCCCCCCCCCCCCCAAAAAAAAGTACATCTACGCTCTTGCCCTCTCTTGTGTACTTCTCAAAACTGACACGGGATCCAGGATTTCCTCTAGGCAATACTATAATGCCAATATAAGGGACCTTTCACCGTAGATACGTTTCAAAGAGCAGCGACCGTTAATTGCAGCCGCTATCATCGTATCGTGGCTATGTCAGGAGCTACAACAGCCATTGGTTCACAGTGCGGAAAGCAAAACAACTCATGCGTCTGTTGGCGACGTATACTGGGTATTAAAAGCGAAACGGTGTACTCGTCGGCACACCGATGCTTGTGTAATGTTATAGAAGCAAGCGCTCGACAAGGGCCATTTCGGTTTCTGTCAGCCAACTGCGACTGCATTCCATTCGCGTGTTTGTAAACAAACTGCCGAAATAGAACCAAGTGTAGATGTCACAGGGATCAAAATATGTCAAATACAAAACTTCCAGGAAATATCGTTATACGAACGTTCGAACAAAGCAAATAGCTAAAGAAGGGCAGACAAACATTAAGAAAGCTTAAATTGAAATACCCGCACATCTTGTGTAAACTTGGAAAGCAAGCGGAAGGTGAGCAATATCGCAGAATAGGGATCTAATAGAATCAGCATCAAATTGGAATATAATGTAGACACTCTTATGAAATTGATTGATTGAACTACTGGTTATGCCTAATAGGCCTGTGTGGAGTAACAGTTACTTAGCGAGAACTAACCATATTTTAAATGTACAAGCACCAACACAACAGATAAAGATAGCGCAAAGGTCGTGTCTTTTATTAGAGCCACGTGTCTCGGACCAAAAAAAAAAAAAGGCCGTGCACGTCGTATCAGGAATTTAAAATTTTCTCCTCTTTGTCTCTAGCACAAGTTCTTACGTAACAAGAGTAGAAGATTGCGATCGAGAATACTTTCTTCGTGCATTATTCAAATAAGATTTGCATTGAGATGCCAATATAAACGTTGAGCGCAACGAGGGTACTGCGCAACATAGCTGACGCCTGCTGGCCCCGAAGAAAGAGATGGCCTTTCACTTTTCGCATAGTAAAAGGATTTTCAACGCTACCGTAACATAGTAGCTGGACAGATTTAGCAACGTGAATCTTATACTCTGCCATACGGTTGTGTTTAAATGCTTTAATGTAAAATGTAATGTAATGTTTTATGCTTAAATGTAAAAAAGTCCATGATTCAATTACACAAAAGGATCTCTGGAAAATGAACGTTGCAAAAACATTTTAAAAGATTCTATTCTTATCGTCTTGTCTAAAAGAATAAACGAAAAAAATATTCCTGTCTGTTAAAACTACTAAGCAATATCTACTGTACCCAAACTTCTGAACAGATAAGAAAAAAAATAAAAAAAGAGAGGACTATGTTTAACGGGAAAATCAGTCGTGCTTATCGATTATGTCCTCCAAAAGTGGCATTCAACACTATTCATCGATTACTGGGACAAAACTTCTAAGCCTATGCTCGGCTTTCTTCAGAGCAACGCCTAGTTGCAACAGTAATAGAAGAGCAACCAAAACCTTTCAAAAAACATTGACTGGGTCAAGAAAAATTTTTCGAACCTAACTTTAATAAGTATTTCTTAGCGCTGCTGCATATAAAGAGAGTTCTTCACTTAATTGATTGAGTGGGTCGCTATGGTTTTAAACCACTGCAAATACCAACAAACGTGAGATGTTACGCGGGATGACTATCAGTAACGAGCTGTCTCCAGCGAAAACGTTTTGCACCGTGACGAGGGTGACACTCCGTGTTCTTCGGAAATGTCGCGTAACGACTTCTCAATAAATTTTGGAGTTTTGTTGCGTAACCACTTCTCAATAAATTTTTGACAACTGGTACTTTTTTCAAAAGATTTTTTTTGCCTATTTCGCAATCAGTTATGGCAGGATGCTGGTAATGTGACCAAGGGATACAGTGGCGTGCACACTTCCACAAATTGAGGAAATGGCAGAGGCAATAACTAATGCAAACACCACTGTAAGGGACGCTTCGCTGCCAAACGTTCACGTTACGTTAGTACGTTCCTAAGAGCACATTTACTTCCAGGTTGTATCACCACTTCACGGTCTTATTATTCATCACTTCTTAGGTGCACGAGAAGACATGGATGCTCATCACAAAAGATTGCCTAATTTATTGTCCACTAAGAAATGCTTGAAAATGCCTTTTGCAGTGTATGCTTTTTAGGTAGTGGTCCAAGTAACAAGTATAGAGTAGAATCATGCTTGCCTACCTTGCTATAGGATTTTTTTCTTAAAATTTGTTTCGTTTACGTACTCTGTGTAATTGTGAAGACAGTAGCTAACATTGTAATTTGTGTACTTGCGCGAAAAAAAATTAGCTGTTCCATAGAATTGTACGGGCGATAGATGTTCGAAAGTTTTTCAACGGGCCAATTTTTGTGTAACTCGATTAACCCTTGTTTTTTAAATACGTACTGCATGAGAATGAATACTACGAGACTGCAATGGTGGCGTACATGCCATTAGTTGGGTCTGCAGATACTATTACCATAGAATGGAGTCACAAACTTTAAAACTATCAGTAATAAGGCAGTGAAGAACACGAGAATCATGATTCAGGCTTGTTGACTTGCACTCCTGTTTAAGTCGTTCAGAAAAACGCAACTTAAAAGAGAGACACGCGAATATACGACAAAGGAGCTTTTTTTTCTTTGCATTATTAAGAATTTACTTGGAGACCTTGAGACCACTTAATCAAGGTGCACCAAGACTACTGTGTATCTTTTAGAATATGGTGTTGATGCAAGGTGATTTTGACTCTACAAGTGTGAATAAAAACGGGATGTTTCATAAGGTTAATGCCTTAGCTACCTCGTCGAATGCCAAAATTGACCTTGGTGGCAAGATGAGCGATGCCAAAATGATCCTCTCGTGATGAGTTCATCATAAGACATAATCATGACATCAAATATGTTTAAAAATTTTAACGCCACCATGACGTCATCCCAGTGTCACTATGAAAGTCTAATAATGCAACATTCCATGACGTAGTACCTTGGTGAAACGTTAGACCATTACAGAGGCAGTGCAAAACCAGGGGAGTTGTAGAAAGCTTGAGATGGCGTTCTCGGGGGCAGGGCCAGATTTCGGAGGGGTTTGAAAAAAAATCAATACATCGACCGAAAAGTGGAAGGAGAAGATAACGGCTTTAACAATCGAGTGGTCTGACGCAAACGCATGAAGTACCTTCTCAGTGTTTTTTTTTCTTTTTGCCTGGCATCTTCACTTGAGAGAGCTCGCTTTGTTCCGTACTCTCAACCACGAAATTACAAATAATTGTTTTTTCGTAGTACATATTTTTTCTGATCATCTATCATTTACAACAATAGAGACATGTGTATTCATAGGAAATATTCTAAAATTCCGAGAGGCTAATCTCACGAATTATGCATAAAAGGCAGGTAATCTGTTTTTATTAGTTCTGATACCCCTATGCCAAAATTTTGAGTGACGCCTAGGGGTCCTGGCGCAGCAAAGAGTTCTTTATTCTTCGCCGTACTTTGTGACGACTGCTTTGCGCAAGCGTCGTTGCGAACATGAACGTCGATATTGAGGAACCGTAAGAAGTCCTGGCTAATTTTCAAATGAAGCTTGGGGGGGGGGGGGGGTTCTTGTCTGGCCACTGGCGGAATGGAAACTACCTCAAAACGCAGGAAGACATTTATTAGTAACAAGATTTGATAAACTGTAACGCTGATAGGGCAAACATAGTCCACCCGGCCACTACGCTCGCCATCCACAGATTAACTTTCGCCACGCCGACCGCCCAACACATGCGCACACACTTCGGCAGACTATCGCCAACTCCCCGCTCATCTCGTCGGCTGGCGCTTCTGTAGCTGATCTATGGCAAGCATTCACCTGATCTGCGCAGCACGTGTGGTTGTTGAGTGGGGATACGAGTGATTCTTCAAGCTATTATTACGAATAACGTGAAAAAAGTTACTAATAAGAGGGGCCATAACGAGCTATATAGATTGAAAGCACACAGTATGTGGAAAGACATTTTGTTCATAATCATTGATCATCATACTCTAAGCTCATATCGGGGCTCTAAGAAACTTTGTGTCGCGATTACCTACAAAAACGACCATGACATCATATGCCGCTGCTGAATAACGGTTGCGAAGGTATTTTTAACCTGCTTCTCTGCAAGAACTAGGTATTTATGATCACTTCCGCAAGTTTGGGTCTTTCAGAAAGACGTTTACAGGAACGTGCCCAGATAATTGAAAAACGCCACCCACGCAGAACTTCCTACTCTGTTCTTCATTATGTACCAGGGTTGTGTTTTGTTTAGGCAAATCTATGCGGACCTCTTCACAACAAACATACGTCAAGCTTCTACCTTTTCTATATTGTTCTCTCTTTATCTCTCATTGTCTTTCAAAAATGGTCATTGTGAACAACGTATTCGTATTTCCAGTAATCACCTCATTAAACTTCCTCCTACCTTGCAAATCGCACTTCATAGTGAGCCTGCGAACAAACGCCGTATGAGATTGATTTAACGTGGGATGTAATGGCGCTCCTTCAGACAGAGAAACGAGAAAACGCCTTGGTGTAAATAACAACGTCGTAAAAAAGGCATCCTGAGTACGCTACTTGGAAGTGGAACCAGCTTTTTACACATGTGTCTCTGGCAATACAGAGATGAGTTTTCCCACGTCTTTTTAGGCTGAACAATGATGGTGGGGTCAGGGTATGGTTAACCATTTTGCAGCTGATTGTTTCTTCGTACAAACACTGCCTACCACCAGGAACTTACGAATTATCGCCTGGAAATGCGTGTGCTGTAGTACTGATTAAGTTAGGAATGACAAACTGTTGAGCAATCATCAGGTGACGTTCAAAGTAGCGGCAATTTGGGACGTTGGTTGATGTTTATTATGGGTGGCTTCTCAAAGGACAGGGTTGGTACCACAAGGGGAAACGTGATCACAAGCACAGCGCTTTGTTTGTTGGCACAATTCGTTCTTGCGATTGCGCTACCATCCATAAATCAATGTGCAGCAAATAGCAATAGTGATACGAACTAGTTAAGTAGTAGTAGCAGTAGAACACAACCTCTTGCGTTGCTTGTGAAGTCCAAGACAGCTGCGCTGTTAAAACAGTATGGGTATTTGTTGGGAGTCTACTTCGTGGTGTACGATGTGGCTATTAGGACGAAGGCCCGAATCCACTGCTCCGCCCTTCATGAGAAATAACTAGAACGAAGAAGATGCTCCAGCGCCGCCTGTAGCTCGGAGTGGCTTTCATGAATGCTTACTCGTTTTTGATAAGAATGACCAGTAGCCCATCATGTGGTAATTGAAGTTGTGAGGAGACAATCACCCATCTGCTATGTGAGTGCGCTTCCCTCAATTCAACAAGAAAATAACTGTCAAGAGTGTTCGATAGACTTCCCATTGGCCCATTGCCGGAAAAAGTTTTAGGCCACTGGCCAAAACCGCCATCGTCACGGAAAGCGTTTAGGGCATTTTTGCGTTTGTTACGGACAACTAGTCTAAAGGACAGAATTTAGGCGGCGATGTCTTACGTATTAATGGGGGTGATTTCTTTCTATTCCTTTTTCCTCTTTTTTTGTAACACATTTCCTCTATGATCTTTTATCCCTCTTGCCCATTTCCCGAGCAAAGGGTAGCCAGCCGGCCTGAGAACTGAACCTCCCTGTCCTTACGCGTTCGTTGTCTTCCCCCTTTCCCCTTGCCGTAAGCATCTGCGGCGTTGGTGGCGTCCACATGAGTGATGTAACAATTTAAGAAAAACAGCGCAAAAACTCGGTCATGAGAAAAAACCTCGCAGGACAATGTCTTATGTGGTTTCTTCTCCAGGTCGTATTTTTTTTCGCCGACTTTCTCAAGTGTGCACTACCAACTAACCCTGTCAGCTACTTTATTGACGAAGTAAATATTATTCGCTAAAGGACGTCACCATATAAGATCATCATGATGGGACAAATCAAGAAAATTTGTGGCGTAATGATGATGTCACACAACGTGACGTCACATGACGACACATAACACGATGTCGTCGGTATGCACTTCCTCCGAGATTGACCGACGGTTCACGGAGGCAGTGCAAAACAACGTTCGGTGCTGAAGTAGAGGGGGGGGGGGGGGTATGATCAAGATATTGATTGACAAGAAAGAAAAGCAGATAGCTTTTGATTTCCAGTCAACTTTGCGGAAAACATTGGAGACCCCCTGAGTTTTCTCCTTTGCTTACAACACTTATTATCGCATGCCCATTTAGAAAATGCCTACATTTAAAAAGACATTGCAAGGTACACATACGTGCTTGTTATGGAAACATTCAGAGTCTCGTCGTGTTGAATGTCGTGAGTCCTGTCTGCCAGCACGAAAAAACTAATCAGTACCCTGAGAATATGTTTGATGCTTCATTGATTGATATGTGGGGTTTAACGTCCCAAAACCACTATATGATTATGAGAGACGCCGTAGTGGAGGGCTCCGGAAATTTAGACCACCTGGGGTTCTTTAACGTGCACCCAAATCTGAGCACACGGGCCTACAACATTTCCGCCTCCATCGGAAATGCAGCCACCGCAGCCGGGATTCGAACCCGCGCCCTGCGGGTCAGCGGCCGAGTACCTTAGCCACTAGACCACCGCGGCGGGGCTGTTTGATGCTTCATCCAGTGCAAGCAACTCAAAGGTGAAGCACGCTTTACAGTAATGTTTTAATTTACAGGGTTGGGCAGGTATACTAAGGAAAGTATTCCTGGATATAAATATTGAAATACGTGTGCTGGAGGCCTAAAATACATATACTGAAATACATTTGGCAACAAGATAAGGGGAAATTTTAAAATTACCTTTGCAAAAACGTGAAAAAAATATCCCCGCACACCAGTATATGATTACAGATACAAAAATGCGGACACCTAAATATTTTCAAGTTACGTAGCTGCTGTTCCGGTCATGTACTTATTCAGTGCAGCATAATATTGTTAATGATGTTACAATATGTATTAAAATGCAAGTCAACCTTATCGGTAAAGTCACTGGACACAAGAAATTAAAAAAGAATACGCCATCTGACATGCAGTATTTGCCCTTCAGGTGTAGTGGCTCCTCAAATAGGCTGTATCCTATAGAGCGTGTCAGTCTGGCTTCAACACAATACTCGCAAAACATAAAGGACTGTCTACCATTGTCGAATGGTAAAGTTTATGTTACAACTAACAATGCTGAAATGTCACTTCAAAAAAATGATGGGGGTGCTCCACCAGCATCGAAGGAGATTTACATTCGTGAGCACTGCTTCCCCGACTCTGCCATCAGCCGTGTTAGCCCCTTTGTCACATGGCTTCTTTACTTTGTTTGAAACATGAGCGCTCGAAATACGACAACTGTACCATCACCTAATAGACGAAGGACATGACATATCTTTTCAGTGGTTACCAGGCCATTGCGGCATCATCGGTAACGAGCATGCCGACAATGCAGCTAAGAATGCTCACGAAAATGGAGTGATGGAACCTATTCCACTATCAAGAAGCGACGCAGCAGCAAAGATTAATACGCTTGCGCAGGATGTCGCAAGGTCTATGCGGAATACGCCCGGTTTTCTCCACACCCGTCTTCACCGCCTGGACCCATGCCTACGACTTACTATTCCATCTGGCCTACCCCGATCCGAGACGACCCTTCTCTGCCGTATGTGGCCTGGGGTGTCTTTCACGAACGCTTTTGCCTGCCGCATCGGAATGAGAGACAGCGCTACATGCGACCATTGCGACAATGACGAAACAATTGAACATATTTTATGTCAGTGCCCCCAGTACAGCTCTGAGCGACAGTCCCTCTCAGCAGTGTTTGCTCGCCTCGACGACCAGCCATTCTCTGAGCAGTCAATCTTGGAATGTCGGAAAGATCGAGCTTCACGCCAGAAAGCAACGAAGGCGCTGATGAAGTTTCTGCGAGCGACCCGCCTCGTTGAACGATTATGACACTACTGTGTGCGAGTGTGTGTGTGTGTGTGTTTGTGCTTCTCTTCCTCCCTTTTCCCTTACCCCTTCCCCAGTGCAGGGTAGCAAACCGGATATGTTTTCTGGTTAACCTCCCTGCCTTTCCGCATTAAATTTTCTCTCTCTCTTTCTCTCTCTTGAAACATGTTTGCTCAATTTCGACAAAGCAGCAGCATGATACCCATGCCTTACACAGTTCCGCGATACATTCGCTACATATTAAAGATATTTCACTACTGTAATTTAAGTACATTTATCAAATACATTTCAATACAGAGATACAGATACTACTGAGTATAACTGAAATACTATCGCGATACTCAAAGCCATCCGCAAGGTTCCACTTCATGGGGCGAGGGGAAGGCGAAGGTCCGTCGCAGCACACCCCGCCCTATTAGGTCAATGTATGGGACTAACTTCGTGAGCGCTCGCCTCTCAGGTGACTAGGAGTGGTGGCCGCCCCCTTGCCCCCTCCCTGTGCATGGCTATGGCGAAAATGCCCAGACATGCTGCTGTATAACAAAACATTGTTGTCAAAGTTCTTATAAAGTGAACTTCAGCACTGCTGACTTGCGTCTGGGGAAGCGTCATAAGTGCTTTCAGGAGCCTGATATGTCAAAGTGAGGTTACAGGCGTTACTTGAGATAGTAAACATGACTACAGTAAATATAACTTTGAATGTTCACTTCACACCCTCGCTTCTTGTCTCTCCCACCTGCCATGGAAGTGTGAGTTTGATTGATTGATATGTGGGGTTTAACGTCCCAAAACCACGATATGATCATGAGAGATCACGTAGTGAAAGGCTCCGGAAATTTTGACCGCCTGGGGTTCTTTAACGTGCACCCACATCTGAGCACACGAACCTACATTTCCGCTTCCGTCGGAAATGCAGCCATCACAGCCGGGTTTTGATCCCGCGACCTGCGGGTCAGCAGCCGAGTACCTTAGCCACTAGTACTTGCCTTGGCCGTTGTCGTGATGCGTTCTGTAATGTACACTTAGAATGACAAGTACAGGTACGATCACAAACATGTGAAGGCGCGACCAGAAAACAGAGTGACAGTACGCGCAGACTGTTAATCTTCATTGAAGTGAAAGAGGGAAGCACCGTGTCGTGCCGAGAAACAGTGCGTGAGCGTACCACCCCAAGTGTGCACGGTCGCGTGTCCACTGGTAGGTGGCCTGCACGTGATAGTGTGTAAATAAATGGTGGTGAGCTCATAGGTTCAAGGAGCCCCAATGTATCTTCCCCTGGCTTGCACTGTGTTTCCGTTAGCTTGCTTTTACATATCGTGCCATTTTATTATTCTGGAACACGTTCATAATAGGAGACCAAGCACGTGCCAACTCTGCTTTGTCTGTGCTACTTATCCCGCAGGCACTGCGGCAGCAACTTTCGCTCTGATCAGGTTGTACCAATGAATATTTGCCAGTTTGCTCATAACATTACGTTTGTTAAATTTATAAAGAAGCTCGCACAGGCTATAATATTCACACATATGAAATATGAGCTTATTGTCTCATGATGGCCTCACATGACGTCATGATGGCCTCACATGACGGAACATAACTTGATGACATCATAACCTTGGAAAAGGGTGGACCGATTTAAGAAACACTTTAAAACAAAGGTAGGTGCAGAAAGCTTGAAATACTCTCGGTTACTGAGGCCATACAAAGCTCCGTTACTTGAAGAAAGCCTTCGTAAGAATCACTGGAAGATCAATTGATATTCTGGGAGAAAATAAAAGTAGAATATAGCGTTCGCTTTTGACTCGACCTAGGTCAATGAATAAGACAGCCTGTTAGTTTTATTCTCTTTGTTATTTAAACGACTGTACTCTTCTTAGAAAAATCGTCAATTTTTCGTGCTTTGTTAAAAATTAGTTGTGACAAATTGTACGCGTGTGAGTCATATACAAGAAATTGTGCCAGACCAAAGTTCATCTACGCCCTAGCTTCCAAGAATGAGGTGAACTAGGCCGGTATGTGCACTCGTGATTTGAACAAGGAGGCCTTTATTTATGGCTGAAGTATTAGAAACAGTTTAGACGGACAAGCATTTTATACTAATTATTCCTGAGTTGCTAAAACCGAGGATCTTATCTTCATGTTTCTAATAAAAATACTTACACAGTTTGGCCCTCATACGAAGACGGCACCCATCTTTAGAGTACTCGACAAATTTTACTTCATATCTTAGCGTTGCTGCTACGCGCCTTAAGATAGTTCATGTGATGTACAGAAAGTTTCTATAGCTTTGTTAGCTAAACGTAAAAGGTGTCACACTAGCTAATTCTCTAGAACTCTGGACAGCCTTCGAAGAGATCAGATCAGATCAGATCAGATCAGATCAGACAGACAGACAGACAGACAGACAGACAGACAGACAGACAGACAGACAGACAGACAGACAGACAGACAGACAGACAGACAGACAGACAGACAGACAGACAGACAGACAGACAGACAGACAGACAGACAGACAGACAGACAGACAGACAGACAGACAGACAGACAGACAGACAGACAGACAGACAGACAGACAGACAGACAGACAGACAGACAGACAGACAGACAGACAGACAGACAGACAGACAGACAGACAGACAGACAGACAGACAGACAGACAGACAGACAGACAGACAGACAGACAGACAGACAGACAGACAGACAGACAGACAGACAGACAGACAGACAGACAGACAGACAGACAGACAGACAGACAGACAGACAGACAGACAGACAGACAGACAGACAGACAGACAGACAGACAGACAGACAGACAGACAGACAGACAGACAGACAGACAGACAGACAGACAGACAGACAGACAGACAGACAGACAGACAGACAGACAGACAGACAGACAGATAGATAGATAGATAGATAGATAGATAGATAGATAGATAGATAGATAGATAGATAGATAGATAGATAGATAGATAGATAGATAGATAGATAGATAGATAGATAGATAGATAGATAGATAGATAGATAGATAGATAGATAGATAGATAGATAGATAGATAGATAGATAGATAGATAGATAGATAGATAGATAGATAGATAGATAGATAGATAGATAGATAGATAGATAGATAGATAGATAGATAGATAGATAGATAGATAGATAGATAGATTCACAATTAAAACAGCTCATAGGCATGAGAAAAGTTGTTAACAAAGCTGGAACAAGTGCAAGAAGTAACTTGTTCTAACGTTGTCAGCCTTTTTTTAAGTGACATATAGCTTGCGATAATCTGCCACTCGCAGCGTTACGATATCCCGCTATGGTCGGGCGGTGAGCCCTTTATGAACACTGGTGCTACTGACATTGACTTAAGCCGTTAGAGGACGCTAAGCAAGCATGCAAACCATGACATGTTTATTACTAAATTGAAGTCTGTAGTTTAGCGTAGGCTTGGTGCAGCACTCTTGGTAATAATATAGCTCAGGCAACTGCGTTTGCACGTTCGATCGTTGGGTGAAAGTGCTTGCATCAGAGTTTTCGTCAAAGAAAGTAATTATAGTTGTCATCTAAAGCTGGTGCTTTGAGGCGTTGAATATCCCCCCTGGCGCGCCTAGGAGATGTAATTACAGGTAAATACCGCCACAGTTTCTTTTTAAGCGAACGCTCCTTCCAACTATGGACGTGCGTAGAAGGGAGGCAAAAGGCATCACTGTAATTACTTTTGATCGTCAAAACAGTGATGTATCATATTATACTTTGTAAAATATACATATGAAAGAACGTGCACGAGCAGCGGACATAATGCCATAATGCAGGTGAATACATTATGTCTCTGCATGGAAAAGTGGCAGGGTTGGATTGATGACATTCTTGGAAGCATTTCAGCGCGCACACGGTGGACAGAAAAGCGGAAGACAAGACGAAAAACAGGCACCAATATGTCAGTATTTTTTTGCTGCTAGATTTTTTTTAAATTTATTTTTTATTGTGCTTCTGTGCTCCAGTCAATGAATCGTTTGCATTTTTCATCAGATTCTGTTATTTGCTAAGCAAGAATAAATTGTACAAGTTTAGCAGTTAGCCCAAGTTTTCTTACATTAACTCTTATTGGGTATAATACAAGTTCAGATTAGAGAAACAGCTCAACTTTGAAATATTTTGAATTTTCGTGAAGAATTTTATTTGCTGTTGTGTTCAGAATAGGTCGAATATTCCTAGAGCAAAATAAATTCGCTCTGAATCTTGCAGTAATAAGGAAAAAAGTTCACTAACAGGGGACTCGCTGCTTCGGGGAAAATTTTATGTAAGATTCAAATACGCATCTTCAAAAACGGGACTGCCGATGCAAATAATTTGATTTGGTTGAAATGTAATCTCTGAAGCGGGGTGACATTGATAATGTTAGAATCACGCATGTTGATCGTTAAAATTCACAAAAAAAGGTTTTTATTCAACGACATTAAAGTAGACATCGCGATTCATGGATTCTAGTGATAAGTCTTGCAAGGTGTTTACACTTGGGGAATCTGAGGCCTTGATTAATTTTTTTATTACAAGAATGAAACCCGCAGTGGAAAGTTACTATTGTTTTAGTGGCTTATGCAGTAGCAAAACAATAAGTGCATTGTGGTAATAAAGTAATTAGGATGTCCTTATATTCGTGCACTTATAAAACTACGTCAAAAGGATTTTCATCCTGACTATTCGTTCAAGATTCGTACGCATTAGAGACTGAACAACTGCAATTAGTGAGTTTCATTGTATGTCGTAGCATAATATTCTATGTATGTCGTAGCATAGAATAGTTACACTGGTGTACTGATGCAACCTCTAGCATTCATTCGCAACCAACCAAAAGAACGAAGAAAGAAGCGAGGACTTACAACACGCTTACTATGCTTTTTGTCATGCTAGTCTCAGCTATTTAGTATAGCCAGGTCAATGCCTCAAAACTCCCAAGCCCCAGGCTGCCCTGGCTGTCAGATGCATATCGCACACGAAGGATTGGCAAACCACACCGAAAGAGTAGAATTAAATGTCGATACACATTGGTTTCCTGAGTGGGCCTAACTAATAATTTCTTCTGGCGGGTGCACTCAACCCTTAATAATGCGGTCAATGTTCGACGAGTACAAGGAAACATCTGGAAAGCGTTGCCCCGATATCTTTGCAGTGTCGATACAAGATACCCGTGGGTAGGATTAGGTCGACAGCGTGCCCCTCAATACTGCCTCTCGGTATCACACTTATGTGCATACGCAGTAGTTTCGCTTCGCTGTGGCGGCCATCTACACTTGCCGAATGTTTTATATAAGTCCTTCTCTCCCTATACATTTCTAAGCCTCAGATTAGCAATATCTCACTAAATCAGGATAGCAAGTATTATTCTTCGTGACTCACGATGACTTGACAGTGTCATGCGTACACTGAATCGTACTTTGCTAATGATTGTTTTGAGACATCATTATTCATGCAAAAAAATTATGCCTTATCAAATGCAAAAAAAAAAACTGATCGTTGGAGTCCACGCGAGAGATGTGAAAAAAGACCATCATGTGATGGCGTCACGCTATTATATGATGACGTCACAACTCGTCAAAGTTTGCGAAGTCGCGATGACGATACAATGACGTTGCATGATTACGTCGCAACATGATGTCATTTGGTCAATGATTGGGCGCTGTCGGAGTATGTACAAGATGACGATTTTGGGGAAGGGTAGAATAAATACGAGTGACTGGGAAGAAAAACAACATCAATTTCAACTGCCAATCACATTTGACAAGTGCTTAACCATGTAATTGTTTTATTCATGTGAATGATTCTTAAAGAACAATAGAGCAGAATCAATTAGCGCGTGCTCGGCGCACTCTGCTGCCTGAACTACACGCTCAGGGGTAGTCACGATACTGTGCACTCTGGTATGCGCATGTGTACTCTGCAGCATGTCCCAGAGGTTTTAATTCGAAGACCAACGAGGCTGTTTCCCGCAAATGTTCTGTGAATGTTTGGTTGTCTTTTTTAGCAAACAACTTCACTGAGTGAAGAATGAATATAATTCGCGTTTATTGTAAACCGATTCTTTACCATCACTACAAGGTAATGCTCTCGCGAGACAAAAACTAAGCGAGCCTAAAGTTTTCGTTGTGAACTGTAAGCAGCTATAGCAATCGCGCGCGTCAAATTTTTGGTTTTCATATAATGAAGTTATCTTTTTCAATGTTTTCCTAAATTATATTGAGCAAGCCTGCTGAAATAAAAAAGTGAACAAGCTTTGCGTTGTCGTAGCAAATGTTGATAGGAATGTAATTAAAGCATAGAGCTTGCTGTAAGTAGGTACTTGTCAATAATTATTTAGCCCCGTGTCCTGAAGCAGCTGCAAGTTGTTTCCCGACAGAAAAACACTCCATCAAAACACTCCGCAAGATGTTTTCTGAGCCAGAGTACCGTCTGCGCTGTATTGCCTACTTATAACGTAGCTCTACGCAGCATGTTGGTCAAGGAAACTTTGCCTTATAAAGCGAATTTGCTCCTGGGAAAATGCGCACCTTGGAATGGTGCTTCGTTTTTAGAAAAAAAACTTCAAAATAGAAATATTTAACCACAGCTTAGAAGCTGGTTCGCAAGCTTGAGAATCGTATGTCTCTCTCACCTCGGAAAACATCGTAACTCATTAGAACAATTGATTGATTGATATGTGGGATTTAACATTTCAAAACCACCATACGAATATGAGCGACCCCGTAGTAGAGGGCTTTGGAAATGTCGACCTCCTGAAGTTCTTTAACGTGCACCCAAATCTGAACTCGTTAGAACAATACGCGGCTAAAGGGACAGCTGGGAAACCAGCCACTTTCACGCCTCTGATGTCGCGTCGGCGTAGTGGCTTTTGTCCGTGCCTGCCCTTGCAGTATAAGGGGAGGACATTACCCTCGCAAAAAGCAGACAATGAAAATATACTACCCATAGTTGGGAGAGCTCAAAAAATTGGGTCAAAAGGTGGGATCGTTCATTTGACTTTTATTGTCATGCCTACTGGAACCTTGGCTGCCTTACCACACTCTCCGTCAAATATTCGTCATATGGGGACGTAACCATGTGATGATTTTCGCTCCACTCGAATTGACGGCCTCACCTCGAGAACCTAACGTCACTGGCACCAGCGATCAATTTTCGCAATTGAAAAAGCATTTAAGGCTTTCGCCTGAATGACAGGTCTCGACAGCTAACCTGCTTGTCGCAGAAATGAATGTCGGCCATGGCAGCCGCACTTTCGACGGAGGCGAAAATTCTTGCGGGCAGTGTACTTATATTCAGGTGCATATTAAATAACCCTGGGTGGTGAGTACTTCCGGGGCTCTCCAATAGGGTGTCTAACTATATCAGGACATTGCGTGGTTAAACTCATACAACCATTATTGAGCAATGCTTGAAAGCTATAGAACTAGCATGAAGTGGTTTTACACTATCGCTCAATGCAAGCTCCATGAAGCCATTTGAATGCTCGTATGTGAATCATGAGAGTAAATAGAGAGTCCCCTTAAAGCATGATAGGCCGGTGACCGACCCGATTTCTTAGAAACGTTATGGAGAACGAAATTCGAAGAACGCTCGGACGATGAACTCTCCTCATTTATCCTTGCCTATAGCATGCGAAAACGGGCCTGATTGCTGATCACGCAAAACCTGCGTGTGAGAAGCCCTCTAAAGCAGCAATATATCTTGCGCAACAACTCCACCCATCCCCACTCCACCTCCTTTTTTTGCTGAAACCGTACCGTGTCGCGGCGCTATACAACTCAAGCGATAGAATTATCAGTGCATGTTAACTGAATCAGAGGTGTCGACTTTTAAGAAGCTGCAAAACTGAACATGCCGAGAGCAGTGTCCTCCAGAAGAGTGTGAAGATAAAATCTTGAGAGAAACGTATGATGGAGTGCGACAGCGCGTGAAAGCTGTTATAAAAGGCGTTACCAAGAAACGCGAACGAATACGGCGTCTCACATTGCTATCAGTGCTCATGAAACAACAATACATGTGTATACATAGCATCGTAACAGCTTAGGAGGACAGGAATGCAGGCAGAAAGACCGTTATATTGTGTGGCGCTAGGTTAGCGAGATTATAAAGAAAGTGATACAAGTGGGAAAATACGCAGGGCTGAGAAAACTTTCTGAAGAATACAGCGAGATAGAGAATAAGTAATGCTTTTTACTTGGAATGTAAATAATTATGAAGCCCTGCTTCGTGACTTGATACCATAAAGATTTCCCTCTGAATTTTCTTATTATCACTGTCATGGACATGTGGTCAATCAGAGGATAAGAGGGGCTGACGCTACATTTAGGCATATTTCCGATAAGCTATGGCCAGATGTAGCGGCTTTGTGCGTAGTGATAGAGGCGTCAATAAACTTATTGTATTGGTGCAGTACGCATTTCAGTTCCCCGAAAACATCTTGTGGCGCAGTTCAATGACTTCGACGTCACATTCTTCGCAGTCATAACCGTACTTTCTGTAGTCTACCAAGGAATTCTATGCGTTTGTTTTTCCTCGTACCGCCGGCAGGAGTGCATGTACACCAGTCGTTTTTGAGATAATTAAAATCTCCGGCTATTATTATTTATATGCAATGTTCGCATTGAACAAAGCTAAGTTATTGGTTAACATTGTTGACAATTTTGACAGGCGGATCTGGCGAACATCTACGACACAAGGTACACCAGCTGACAATTTGCACTACAATCCACAGAATTTGTAAGGGTGTAACTGTGTCTTATAATTCTGCCTGAAAATAGTATTTTATGGCAATCATTTCGCCGCCACTACGCTCACATGACCTGTCCTTTCTGAAGGTGTTGAAATCGGCGGACCATGTAAGTTTGCTATTAGATACATCAGCATGTAACCACATCTCCGTACCAAGAACCTTATCAAAAGGCATCTTATACTTTTTCGGCAGGCTTTCCGTCTATTTGTATAAAATCGCGAAGCTCGCTTTTTATCCTCTTTATGCTCGAAAAGAAGTCATTTACTACCTGTAGACTCGTAGCGATAATTTCTGCAACTTGTAGGTGTTTCTTAATATGCTATACCCTTTTCTTTGAAATTGCGTAATTTCACTACAGACAACGTTTGATTTTACCCGGCTGAATGCCAAGACGCTGTGTAAGAAGTTCAAAATTGATTTTTTTTTTTTGCTGTGTCCTTACATATTTCGGCTCTATGCGCTGCGATACTTTTGAAAGCTACAAAACTCTTGGCACGGGAAGATGAAAGCGTGCGATGAAAAATTCGTTAATCAGGGTTGTAATCTCGAGCGGACGTTTCGACAAGCAGACTTGCCTTCCTCAAGGCTGAAAGAGAACTGGGGCGAGTTCTGTTCTAGCTCTGAGCAAGACAAGTCCACCTGTTGAAAGGTCGGCCCGACAAAACCTCTGCTTACGGATTTTTGAAAACTAGGTTATTACTTCGCATGCTGTTGTTCAGGTTGTTTACAAGTTGAATTGTTTGCTCCGTCTGTTTTGTTGGGCGTGTTCTTATTGTAGGTTTTAGTTCATGTCATGACGTCTTTGCGCAAGATGTCTATAACGTCAACTCGTACTATTCTGGAGTTTCACCGCTTTGCATTTGTAGCAGTCGTTTGAAGATCTCTGAACGTGATTGACGTTTCTTTCTGGAATTTATTAAAGAACTGCCCAGTAGCTTTCACCAAAACCAATAGCTCGCCTACTTTGTCAGGCCCTGCGCTTGTTTCGATGTCGCTGGCACAAGGCAGTATGTGTGAAACTCTGAACCACAAGCACACGACATCCTGGTCTCCAGCAACGACAAAACGCTGTTGACTGGAAACAGACATAGGAGTGCTGCTTTAGCTGCATGTGGCGAGCGAGTTGCATGGGCGAACCAGCCGCCCACTTGTTTAACCTGAATGCGCGGGCGTCGCCCACCATGTCAATAGACAGATTTAGTTGCGCGTCTGCAGCAGCCACACAGACACGGCTTCTCCTTCAAAATGACAAGCAGGCTGAGTCCACACAGATTTCACGGACGCACAACTAAATATGTCTTAAGCGCCGATTCTCGACGTCCTAGTGTCTGGTTCCCGTAACAACCTGTCAGAAAGCAGCTGCACAGGGCTGTTCATCAAGTACATGTGCGTATCGTTCATTTCGTTGCCTTGTTTTGTTGTACGGCACTTATCGACTCGCTACTCGACAATGGCGCGTTCAGGTTTAAAAAAAAAATGAATGGCTGCATACACAACACCCAATCAAAAGAAGCAGTAATAGAGACAGGATTTGCAGCCAGTGAAAGTGGTAATAAACATCGTAAAGCACCTGTCGCGCATTTACCGACACAAGGTAGAGAGCCAACATCGGCCGCGAATCCCACAAGCTTGTCATCACCGCAGTTACGTTGCACGTCACCTGAACCACAGTGCGCCGCCCTTATCGATGCCGTTGACAGGGCAGTGTGAAGGGGACAACGCACGCACGATTTCTTCCCTTGAAAGGCCCAGACCCGAGGCTGACAATCCGCTGTTTGCTCGCAATCAACTTAAGTGGCGCGGCACGCGCAAATCAAACGTCTTTCAACTGTAGATGGGCTCGGCGTTGCGCAGTAATTGCGTGGTCTACTTACACAAGGATTCATTCTTATGTGAGGTTTAACGTTCTGAAACCACCATATGAATACAATAGACACAATAGTGGAGGGCTCCGGAAATTTCGACCACCTGGGGTACTTTAACGTGCACCCAAATCTGAGCACACGGGCCTACAGCATTCCGCTTACACAAGGCAAGCATCCACCGTTAAAATCAAGTACACAGCCGCAAATCACTTCGTTGATACGTTTGCGGCTGATGGTGATTGAATATGTATTTGTGCTTTGTAATGGGTGTGCCTTGAAACACCCACTCGTAGCGCAATTCGAACATTAGGGCGATTGGCATCATTCTCTTTTACCAGAGAATATCACATGCGTTAAAGGTCCGCCCACATCAAACCAAGTTCAAATGCGAGAGGGTATAGTTTCAATATCGCCATCACTACAATTGCCAAAAACAGTGTCTCCTTGTCGCCACTAAAATTAAATTGTCGCCACTGCAATTAAATCCTTCAACGCACCTAAACCGACACTCTGAATATTGGCATGTGCCGAGACCGCGCACAAATTATGGCTTTCAGACATCGAGTTATTGCTTGCCAAATATACTAAATAAATTAGCAATTAATTATTAAAATGTTCGTATGCTCTCTAATATTTTTATTTTAAATATGCTTTATTAATTTGTGTGCAGTATTATTTTCTGTTTGATTACTTCTTTCTTTAGATGTATAGCATGTGCGTTCTTGGTTAGTATAGTTTGTTTAAATTTTTTTGGTCTGATGCAAAGCATATGCATTGCTGGTTTAAACTGTCCTGTGTTTAATTTGATTTTGCCGTTTTTGTTGCCACAGTTGCCATGGGGATATGGGGCTAGGTCAAGCTGTTTTATACAGCTTTTTTTTTCTGTCCCAGCCACTTACTGTACAACTGTACGTGGTAAATAAACTAAACTCAAACTCAAACTCAACACTTAATTTTTTTCAAAAGACACGTGGAACATCCGTAATAGGAATTCAGCAAGTCGGGCTTTTGCGCTTTTTGACTGCACGCTGTTATCTTTGTTTGCACAGTCGAAAACGCAGAAAGCGAATGGAAATAATTTTATCATGCACGATAGCCATGCGAGGCAAGTCAGAGTGGGCATGCGGCTGCATGGTAAAGCAGAGTAGGCGACAACTGCCAACACATATTCCTCGTATACAGACCAATCGACAGCTTATTTCATCAGCGTATAAGTATTGCTTCATCAAAATATAGCCCACGCGTCACATTTATTCTCATTGCTTGAATAAGGCGTGTATAACTCCAAATAATTCGCAATGACTTCTGCGAAACGGCCGGATGGTTGATATCTCACAGCCGGGCAGCATATCTGCTTTTGCTCAATTTTTTTAACACAAATTGTTTTTTCAGCCCCTATGCTTCAGGAAATGTACGCGGTTTAGCGGAACGGTTCACCGATCGACCTCAATATTGAAATGCAAGCATCACTTGTATTCAGAGGCAAAGGTCTGCTTTTGTTGACCCGAATAGCAAATAAATTCGGTTTATTGCAAGGAACCTTTCTGAAAGTGAAGTTTGCCCTTATATTGGCCGCAGTGACAACACTCCGATGCTCGCGCTAAGACAGAAGTTATTTGAACTCCCTGGGGAGGGGGGGGGGGTACAGAATATAGGTATCGTTTTTCGGATAACGTGAGTACCCATTTAGATTTCGCTTTTATAGCTGAAGAGCCTCAAGTATTTGCTCAGACGATACGAGAAAGTCATAGATATTGTGGAGGGAAGGAGGCGTTCACCGCTGCCCATTGACCCTGCATCAGGTGCGCCTCACCATGCTGCTTCCTTATTTTGTTTAAAAATAGGTGCCACATAAATTCTAATCCAGAGAGCTAACTGGGTCGAACAGTTTATTTTATTTATTTATTTATCACTTACTGCGGACCAAGTATGGTCCATGCAGGAGAGGGCAATACAGTTCGAAATTCTTCTACATACACACACTTCCGCTGCAGTATACATTCACTGCAGAACAAAATTCATGTACATTAAAAATTCGTGAAAAACAAGGGACAAATACAGGCAAAGAAGCAGACTTAAGCAATAAGAAAAGGGCATAGTTTCATTTTGGCGTGTCGAGCATAGGGGAATCATGGGGCAGAGCATTCCAATCAGAGACAGTTCTCGGGAAAAATGAATACTTGTAAATGTTAGTGCGTGCAAATATAGGTGTAATGCTACGACTATGTTTATGACGTGAAGCCCTGGTTGTGTCCTGTGTTATGTAATCTGGTGCATGCAATCCTGATCTGGAAAAGTATAAAAGGCGGAAAAAGTTAATCCGTGCAGTTTTCCTTCGATCTGCCAAAAGTTAGAGGTTCGCATCCTGCAACAGGGCTGACGGCGAATCACGACATCTATACCGGTTGTATATAAATCGAGCAGCTAATCGTTGTATTTTTTCTATTTTCTGTATATTACCAGCTTTGTTCCTGTTGATTTGCGGACGAAGCAGGCTGCAGCACAGGCTGCGATCACGTGATTGATTCTTTACCGAAATCAGATCAGCACAAAAAAGAATGACGTCTTTTTTTCTAAAGTATCTCGGATTATTATTGTCACGCTGTGCTACTCGATTGCATGTTCACACAATGTGAAGAAGGAGAAGAAATGGTAAAAAATTGTACTTGGTAACGCAAATGTGAACATCATATATAACCACGAGAGTTCAATCAGTTTGAAGACCGAACGTTTTTCAAGATTATAAATGGCACATTAGTTTGTGACTGTGTACGCTTAGATAGCAATGCATGCATTTCTATCCTCCTCTACTAATAGCTCTAAAATGCTTTCAATGGCTACAATGCTAATGATTCGTGTGAAACATTTATTATAAATATTCAAACTATCATTATAATATGGTTAAGCTATAGGGGCAATAAAAGCAAGCTTCAAAGTATTACAGGACACTACTCTTGAATTTAATGTGAAGCAATCGTCTACAGAAAAATTCAGCCAGCTCCGCTTAGCGGACACTAATGAAAGAGCAAAATCCGTGGCTTGTAGTGGAGTTCAATCAAGCGAACTGAAGTTGGTTGAATGAAGTAACGGTATTCAATCATACGAGTTGCGAAACTCTCCGTAGGCTCCATGTGTCAGAACCTGAAAATGCCATTGGACGAGGTGGAGGGAATGGACTGATTGTCGCGTCACCTATTTATCAGAAAACTTCGGCGTTTCACCGAAAGAAGGTTAAAAGTGAGGACCGAGGCAGGGCTATATGCCGAGTCGAACACCGGGCCAAAGAGGTTGAATGCGCCACCAGTGTGGTGTACGAGATACCGCTTTCACGTGGGAAGCGTTATGTTGGACAAACCAGGCGTTGTGTAAATAATAGGCCAATGAATCACAAAGCTTCACTAACGAGACAATCACGTTCGAACCTTTCTTTGCATTGTAGTAAATGCGACTGCGTGTTTTTAGTCTGCGATAAGGCAGTGAAATCTAAAATCAAGGTTGCGATAGCGCATGAACTGGAAAAAAGCGTATTTCATGAACACAACAGAATTTGTCAACAAATATTTGCCCGCTCATGTAACCGTTTCATCAACACGTGTTCATCTAACCACTTACATATCTATGTTGCAATAAATTCTAAGTTGGTAGTTTGCGCCGGAGAAGGGGTAGAGGTGGTGTTTTGTATGTTTCTCAATGTGCTATCGTATTTTCGAGCACAGTTGATCTCAATTGGTTGATGCTCTTACTGGTGATGATGATGAAACACGTGGGGCTGAGTGGGGCTTTGAACTCCTGTATTTCAGTGCAATTCATGTGATTTTCCGCTCGACGCACCTCGAGGGCAATTACATTGCGAGGTTGGACATGGAGACAACAAGACGAACGAGGACGACAGTTTCCCCGCAACTTTACATGTGCAAAGAGACTCCTATTATCGTACGACATTCGTATTTTATAGGGGCGAAGCTTTTTGGAATGTGGGTCTGTCCTTTCTCCGATGTTGATGTACGTAGCCACCTGTAGCTTTATGAAGATTTCAATATGTCGTGTAAGTGCCGATCTTTCTATAAATAATTAGATATTTTAGAAGATAGTGCTAGTTTTAGGGACAATTTCGGTGCACGTTAAAGAACCCTGGGTGGCCGAAATTTCCGTAGGCTCCCACTACGGCGTCTCTCATAATCATATGGTAGTTTTGGGACGTTAAACTCTACGTATAAATCAATCAATCAATCAATTGATTGATTTTAAGGACAGACAGACAGACAGACAGACAGACAGACAGACAGACAGACAGACAGACAGACAGACAGACAGACAGACAGCCACCCGCTTCGGCCCACTCATCATCATTCACTCCGTGGATATGCTGTAATTTCTTTTTATGAAAGCAGTTGCAAGCAACTTCATTGCTCTGTGAAACATCATATGCACGCTTCACAAGTGTTCTAGGTTCAATTACCACTCAAGCCACAGTTTATTATTCCACCCCATTCTGTATCACCACACATGACTGGCATCGAACCCACGACTTCGTACACCACAGTGCAATGCCATAGCCACTGAACTACAACACTGTGTTTAAGAGAATGTTAGTGACTTTCCCGGGGCAGCCAAACAACTTCAATTTCATTTATGCTAGAGGAATAAGGGCCTATCGCTCTAATAGCAGCATTCCAGCGTCTTGACGATTCACACTACACGTGACACTACGCAGACGGAAAGAAACGGAAGAACCTTCTACACCAAAAGCCACCCGCTGAATAGGGCTTGATTTATCGATAGCTTGATCTGCATGCGTGAATAAACCTGCACCGAAAGTGGTGAAGTTTTATTCGGAACTTCAATAAATACCCCGTTGTTCCTCCTGTATTTGTCGCTCTCGTTCTTTTCTGTGCGTATGTGTGGGTTTCTAAACGTCCAAAGAAGCCGGAGTTAACATTTATAGATACCTTTTCTGAGAAAGACCCCTTCAAAGCTCAGAGTTTAATGAATCTTCAAAATAAAGAAAGTGATGAATTTATTTCCGGGTTCCCTAATTTGGAGAATGTCCTGGCTGATTTTATTTTGTATAAGTGGTACGTTTCGTAGCGCTCTGCAATCATGACAAGAAACAGGAAAACTTGAGAAGTGTCCGTAAAGGATATCATTTGAAGCAATGAAAACCGAAAACTTTTTTTACAGTGAAAGGGACAAGCTTCATCGCCAATGGGAGACTTATTTTCCCCTAATTATGTGTTTGAGTGCGTAGCTGTAAGCTGTAAGACCACCGGGCCAAAACTTGATTTATATAGCTGCTCCTCATGCCTCGGATAAGAGAGCAACAATATTATTTCAATGGTTTTGAGGTGCAAAAGCAGCAACAAGCTTATTCTGTATTCTGAGAAAATGGGAAACATAAGCGCTAAAGAAACGAGCTTCTGCGTCTCTCGTTCTGTCCTTGTTTCTTTGGCCGGTTTGTGTTCCGTTCTAACACAAGTATGTATCATGTCGATGCCCGCCGATACTAACAGACATCACTTTCGTCACGGAAGTACCTTCAATAAAAGGACACGTGGGACACTAGGAAGGAAAGTTTCAATTCGATGACTAAATAATCGAACCCCCGTCTCTACGAGCAAGGAGCTTCGAGCAAATTAGCCTGACACACAGCTAGTGCAGATCCCTTCAAGGGTTTGTGGCACGTCAGAAGTTCAGAAACAACGGGGAACGAAAAGAAAGGCAGCTAGAGGTAATATTTTTATGATTAATGCATCTGGGGAGAGGTTGATGAATAAGTAGGCCCCCGGCCCAGCGTGTGGCATTTTGACATGCTTCGGAATGCCACGCTACGTCTGACCATCAGTTTCACGTAAACTTATGAGGCATACACACACACTAAAACCATGTATTCGAGAGTACTTGTTATATGAATGTGGGCAATAAAGTTTACCCAGTTTATTTTTCCCTGCGAAGCTTATGATTACTTCACTCTTTGTAATAATTCCCACGCAGTGGTGTTCAGAAATTTTAACTGTTATCCATGGGCCCGACATTTGAGCGAAAAATTATAGCCCCCTATCCAAACCATGAAGTTTTTTTTACGGCGAGTGCAAACTTTGTACAGTGCAGAAGACTGTACATTGTGTCTTTTAGTTAGCTTCTTCACGTGGGCGTATATAAGTGTTTGTTTTTTTCTCATCCTGTGCGTGAAGACTTTTGTCTTGGAACCGTCTAGTAGATATCATATTAGTGTTTCCTATAAATATTTCTTTATAGACACCACCTATAAGTCACTGTCTCTTGACATATCATCATATAGGAAATAGTGCAATGCTTCAAATTGAAACATCGCTCCTCAGTAATCTTCATCGCGTGGTTACGAAACGAAAACAGGGACAGCTTTCATACTGAGTGCTCTACAACAAAAGAACAATTTGCCGATAGTTCTGCGGCAAGTTTGTATGAAGCTTAAACAAAGTTGTATTGGAAGGGCTGACGGTTTGTTTGATAGAAAGAGGCGGATGCAAGAGGGAGGAAGGAGGGGTGGGGGGGGGGGGATACGGCGACGTGAAAACCCATTTCTTGCATCATTGCCGTCTGCGCTCATTGTCTAGATTTTCTAATGAAGTTTCTTTTTCTTCGCCTTCAAAAAAAAAAAAACGCTATTTGCGCTAACTATTGCCAGTCAATCTTTCCTTGTGTTTTATGAGTGTTGTTTATGCTTTCTGTCAAGGTCGGCTGTAGCATCTTCGTTTCCATCAATACTGTCATGATTGCTTCTCTCCCTCTTCGCACTATAACCGCAGTACTCTCTGATTGGCCTTTCATTTTCAAGCATAAAATGATCTCAGCACTGTTGGTGAAGGCTCCACAGTTCATGGCATGAAGCCAGCCGAAATGATTGCCTTCTCAAGGCATGAAAACGAAAGGCATGAACAAATTTTAACGCTCGAATAATAACCTGGCAAGCCTCGGGCTATCATAAAAACAGATACCAACCAGGCTTTCAAAGCGTGAGAACCACAAAAAAGAACATAACCTGCACGCAGAACGTAAGCCTATGTTTACACACACGCTTTTCGAACCCGCTGTCCACTCTGACATGAAAACAAAGTGGGCTAAGACACGTTATAGAGCCGCCCTCACCTCCTTCTTGATTTCCATCAGTGCATGGAGAGTTTAGATTTCTTCGGGCTTTGTTAGTTTAACACGGACATTAATAAAAAATACCGCTGCATGTATTGGCCATTTTAATATTAGAAAACTTCCACTTTGAGTGAGCATGATTCCGAGAAACTCTAGAATCGGGGCAGAAGAGTCTTGTTCTGGGCCTCTTGATACATATTTTAGAAAGTCGATGAACCAGTCAGCCTCGAAAGACACGTAGACAAAAAATTGGCCCCGTGTCTGCATGTAATCTGCAAATGTTGTCGAAAGACGATAGCTTTCCGTGTGGAGGGAGTGAACAAAATATTTATTTGATGTTCTGCGCAAGAAATTCGGTGAATGGTATTCCGGAGGCGCTCGTTAGAGTGCCTCGAGCGTGCAGCGGAGGCGAACGAGCGCATCAAGTCGCGTCACACATGAGACATGAGCGCCATCTGGCAGTTTATTTTGGAAAACAAGGAGCATGGCCCTGAGACGGGCGTGCGTGCCTGTCTCAGAGTTAATAAGGTGTAGAACGTAAGATGACGGGTAGGTGCCACCACCGCGTCATCTTAGCAAAGCGTTAGAAACACTCGCCTTTCCGTGCAAGCATTGTATGGTTAGCGCAGCGTGATAAGCGCTAAGGTCCTTATAATTACTTACGTATGCCTTTTCTAGTAAAAGACGAACAAGCAGAATATATGTGTTGTGATGGTGCCTCAGATAAGCGCAATAATTGCTTTTTAATTGACAATCGCACAGTTATGAACGCTGATTCTTGAGCAACATTGGTGGGCGCTGCGGATGGGGTCAGCCGTTCGGGGTATCAGCTGCTGCTGTTTAGAGTACCCGGTTCGCGGTAACGGTGGACAAACAGACAAATGTACAGACAGACAGACAGACAGACAGACAGACAGACAGACAGACAGACAGACAGACAGACAGACAGACAGACAGACAGACAGACAGGCCAAAGTTTCAAGCGTCGAAGGTCCCCAAGAAAGACTATCGTCTTTAAAAGAGAAAGTTTGACGAACACACAAGCTGGAACTTGCAGCAGTTTAATGAAAGAGCACCTACTCGTCGAAATAAAAACTAAGGCGCACATGCACCATCAAGGTGCAGTAGGGGTAAGAGTGGTGGACATTTGTCAAATGAAGCACAGCCGAAACACCAATGCGCCTTAAAAACCACGCAAATTTATAAGTAAGTTTCTCTTAAAATTTCACTTTTCGCGATAACGATATGTAAGATACCCTTACATAGCAATTATGTCCGCATTTTTGCTTTTCATACACTCCCATTATTGTCCTCTCGCATTTCGTGGCTCCCCTATCAATATTCTCGGTATCAATAAAAATGGGTGAGCAGTCTTGGCAGCGGGGCTTTGACCGGTAGTGTTGAAGATATGCGATTAAACGATGAGACATCGGTCTTAAGGGGCGTCGCTTCTTAAGACAGAAATTTGGTCTGGCATACTGTTATCACGCATTTTTTAAAATTAGGCCTTCGATGGAGTCGTTGATAATTCAGTTCGTTTCTCATCTTCATCTTTCTCATCAAGGAGTTCATACTTGTTCAGACTTATTATAACTTCTTTATTCTAAGTAAACATGGGAACATTCAATCGATATATGTTCCTTCTTTATGAAAATTATTGTAATGTCTGGTGTTGATCCTTCCCACGCTGTCTATCCTCTCTGACAAAAGGGATGGGCGATATTGAAAGACACTGAATTTTCACAAGATCGCTTAATTTACTCTTTCCCTGCTCCATCTAATTAATTTCAACAATTCCAGAAAGGCTGCTTCTACTATTTTCACACATGATGAATAGGACCACTTCGAGCGTTAGGTCATATCGCAAGAGACTAGCTTGAACACGTTTTAAGTGGCATTCATATGAATTTTGCTAATTAGCACGGCCTTCAACTAATTTGCGTTTATTGCCATCACATTTATCAGATGATGAATCACTCACCTATTACTCATAATTTACTCACTAATATATTCATTAGGTTTGGTTAAACGGCAAAATGATGCATGACTATCGCTCTCCTAGACGACAGTAAGTGGAGACTAGCGGACGGGTCATAAGCATGTTTGCAGGCGTTCAGTTGGTCTTTTGTTGAGATGCATGTGAATATTTGCACTGTAGGCTGCCTTTTAGTCATTTGAACCTTCGCATTGAAAATTTGAGACTTTCTCATTCATAACAATGTTGTCATGTTGATCGCCCAAACTGTGCATTACAGTCGAGGGCATTTGATTGTGACAAAAAAATAATCAACAGAAAAGTGTCTTCTTCGACTTAACTGTACACTAAAGCAAAACAATTGATCAGTTTGGATGGATAAATTGTACTTTGAGAAATCTAAAATCTTTATTTCCCCATCACAATTTTTCAAAGAGAAGAAAAACCAAGATTTGAATTTTCTAGTTTCATGGCGAAATATCCGCTTGCAGCGTCAGAGTTTTCAAAGTTTATTTTGATACTGAATGGATGTTGTTGCATGGTGCAATGAAATTTGCTGAAATTTGATATGTTAGGGCACTGACACCTTCAAAAACAACGCTCTTCATTTTTACTGATTAGAAACCGAGTAGGATCTAGTACATGGTGCCGAAATATGTGATGTCATGTCGTTTGCTGGAGGACTTTTAAGGTGACGTCACTCCCGGCAGTTCCTTTTTGCGAGGTTTCTTTTTTCTTATCAAGCGTCAGAGTTCATTTAGGTGCTATTCGGTGCCTTTAAATGCAACACATTATTATACGTATACAGAATACGACCCTACAAAACCAACCAACAAATATTGCAGAAAAACTTCTCTGTTTTTCTTTCTTTCTGAAGTTTACAAAGACCAGCATCAGTATATACTATAAAGTAAACCTTCCGCGGTCCTAATATAACCACCCGGCATCAGGCCACAGCATTACGATCTTGGTGTATTCTTACTTTTTTGTTCTTTAAAATGAAAAAAAAGGGTGCGTTTCCAAAATGGGAAACATGCAGATGGGAATACGTGTAGCTTTTTTTTTTCACAACGAGAAGTTTCTAGCTACTACAACTTTTGAACAATCTTGGCCAGTGAAGCACCGCATTTCATGTATGATAATGTGTGTAGAGGGAGGCTGTGTTATTATAATATCGGATCAATAATTAGTTCAAATATTTCATTAGCTACAACACTACGAAGAAAAGATTTTAATGAAGGCGCTTTCTCAATATTCACTGCTATGCTTACTGATGTTGCCTCTAAAAACGTCAAATATAGCGGTCTGTTCAGATTATGTTGCGCAAGTTATTTCGACAGAACAGAAACGAGTACAGAATGAACGATTTATTGTTGTCGACAAGGATTTCTCCTGAGATTTTGTATGCACCAAATTAACAGCTAGATGTGTAAAAACACGGCTACAAGAGTGTACTCTGCATAATGAACAAGTACGAATTATCGCTTTTCTCGTAATTTATGCACGATGCTGCGTAAAAAGGCACTACTGTGCCGGACGTTGTTTCCTGAAAGATCAGCACGAGATCAATAAGTAAGATAGAGTGAGTGTGTAATAAATGGAAAAGTGGATAGTTTAATTAGTTCTCAAACAACAGCTCTGTATATCATATAGTAATGTCGAGATTAAGAGTGCTAATCTTCATCGGACAATGAATAAACATTCTCTGTACTTACCCCATACGAGGGCAGCACATGTAAGATAGCAGCCAAATTGTCTCGCTTGATACGGTCAAACTGCATGATGAGCTATTCACACAATCAATTATCTGTTTTTTCTTGAGTATTTCTAATTAATATAACGTACTCATGGGACAAAGTTTGGGAGCATGCGATTAATTAATTTCGTATTAGTATGGCTAAGAAAAAGTTCGCATAGGCTTGCGAACGCCCCTTGTCATAATTTGATGCTCATGGTTTCTAACATTTGAGGGTGAACAGAATAACAAAGGGGGTGGGGCGGGGGGTCAGACTAGCTCGGCATTGAAAGAGAAGAAAAATACACACAAAAATTTGTAATATAACAGCGCGCACACAATAATACAAAAGAAGGAAGAAAGAGCCGACAGTTCTTTTTTCTTCTGTTGTATTCGTGTGTGCGCGCTCTTTATTGATCACCTATCAACTCGTTCTAATAGTTACTTTTCGCGTGGACTTTATTAATCGAAAAGTTCACATGAGCCTGCCCGGTAATAGAGTGGTTACGATGCTCTGCTGCTGATAAAAAAAATGCTGGTTTGATCCCGGCCACATGGTCGCATTTTAACGGTCGCAACACTTCATAAGTGTGTATATAATACTGCGATTTAGGGCATACGTTGAAGACCTCCAGGTGGTCGAAGTTTCCCAAGCCATACAGCACAACGAACCTCCATAACTACATCATGGTTTTGGCACGTAAAATCTGGGTGTTGATATTACTGTCAATGTTCACGTAATTATCCCCTGCTTCTTGAACATCTGCTAGCGCAGTAAACTGAAGCGCCAAACGGTGTCTTACGGTTAAATAATGTATTCTTAGATCTCCCATAATTCTCCCGCAGTACTCTGCTATGTGCGTGAGCTTTGATGAAATAAGTTCACGTCAACTGTGATTACCAAGCAATTTGTTTGGGTTGGTTAGTGTAAGCTTATATAAGCTAATTAGCGCAATTTCGTCATCTATACGGTGTGTTTCAAGAATTGTGTCCAATATTTATATATCACAGAAAAAAGGCACCTGCGGGTTACCTACCATGTTCCCTTTATTTTGACAAAGGTATCTTCAGGTGTGTACAAAATTACGGCAGTTCTTACAAAATTTAAGGCGATTAAATCTTTAACCAGAGGAAATAGCTGATCGAGTCCAAGGGGGAATTACAGTACTTCCTACTAATACTGCACAGCCGCTTCGAAATTTTAGAAAGGCGCCCTCCGGTAATCACCGCGTAGTGATGAGGTCTGGCCAATTTATCTGGCGAATACGAAACCGACGCCCCAAACAGCACATCTACCATTCACTTCGACAACGCCCTCAATTCTGTGCAACAAGCGTTTCCTTCCTCCTCCTCCTCCCCTTCACCCACAAATTGAGTTCACGGAAGCTTACGTTAATACAGAGCCACTTTAGACACGCGCCTTATTCACAATTGAAAATTTCCAGGAAGAGCTAGTGGGGGCACAGGCATAGGGAAATACGACATAGGGCCTGTAGGCGTATACGAGAAGCGTCCGGGCGAATGCATATCTATGAAAACTCAAGCAGGCAACATTAACGCTTTTATATTAACATTAGCTAAGGAGCACCTTCTATAGGCCCTAAATTGAGTTTTTTTTCTTATTCGCCAAATGTTTAACGGCATTGTAAAACTTGCCGATAATAGGAAATTGCAGCCAACTATAGTACAGGCGTGTCAAGCGTGTCAAGAGATTCATGAGGGAGTAAGAATCATAAGCCAGAAGAAAAGTCTATACAAAGTCTTTAGTCTGGTAATCTATAGAATACTTTTTTACTATAACGCTGCATCAGCATTACACAGTGAAAACAAGGTAACCAAAGAAAACACAAATAAATGCGTTGCTAGTGACGTCTAATCATCTGACTTCCTGGTGTCCTAACGGCTTTCCAGCGTTTCGCGCGAAATCCGTGCAAGGTGACCTACTGCCCATCACGTCCGTATCGACTACGCAGGCACTTGCATGTTTTGTTGAGCACTAAAAACAGTTCGGGAAGCGGAAACAACCTTTCCCGAAAGGTTAACTAATGAGAACAAAAAGGATAAAGAGGTCGTGGGCCCACAAATAGACGCTTTTACCGCCAACGAACGTGTAGCACATTTAGCAGCAATGTCTGAATACTATAGTATTTAGGTAATAGTATTCAAAAACGCAAAGGGGAAAATTAGTATACTCACTTTCGCACTTATTGTCAACCCGAGGCAGCCAATGATGATGAAAAACTACCAAAAAATAAGCAAATAGACTGAGCGTGCTGTTAGGCTAACAATAGCCGGAACGCCTCAGAAACGTGATGATAATAAGAATGTATGCGTTCTCAGCCGATATGATGGCGGAAATTCCCCGTTCCCCTGCTGACCCAGTTCCGTCCAACCACTCGTGCGAGCATTACTGTGTTTCTGCTTGTTTTGTACAATGCATCTACTGTGTTGCCTTATCCACAGCCTTTTTAACGCCAGGGAATAAAAAACAAACGAAGGCGCTTAGACTTAGATGTGTCACTATAGAAGATGACAAGAGAACGAATGCCCGGGGACTTAACGTCATCTGCCAAGACATTCGCGACTTATCGAGCCTACACACGTGGCCAAGCCAAGCTCACGATGCCGGTACGGAGGACAACTCGAGGATTAGAGTGAAAAAAAGGTGTGTGTGTATATATATACAGATGGAGAGAGGCTCGTTCAATAAAATAAAAGGTAAACCACCTCACGTCTCTTAGAACGATGTTTTCGCGTTCGGTAAAGATGATAAGCTCGACTAAACCGAACTCAAAGTGAGAGGCCCCCCTTTCCTATAAATGTAACCAGTGTTTCATGAAATATACCAAGAAGAATCACATCACAATGTGCAAGAGTAAACCAGCCTGGCTTTTATTCTAAAGGTAGGGCATTCCTCCGCGTAAAAGAAGTGCAAGTTTTCAAGATAAACCGTCAGTGATAGCACAATCATGTTGCATTGAGGTCAGACACGTTGCGTCAGCATATTGAGGTATGAGAAACACCTGAAAAGAAGTAAAAAAAGTGAAGTGGGATGGTGGAGGAGAGGTTCTGTGTAACTTGTTTACTATCCATAGCAGAGTTTATTCTACCTTCAATTATAAAAACACTCTTATTAGCTAATGCATGAATTTCTTTGCTTGTTTATTTATTTACCTATTTATTTGTTTGTTGTTTTGCATTCTTCTATAGCGAATGCTGCCTAAACGAATGAAATTATGAATTCTGACATTACTTTCGGTAGCAGTGTGATCTATAAAGTGATACAACTTTACCAGTCATGTAAACACCGAGTGATCAGATGGAGATGAAAACACGCAATTTGTAACAGGCAGTGCTCGGTGCCTTTCGCATTATGGCCATCCATCTAGCCGCTTACATCAGGGTGCTCTTGCTATCACCCCCTCAACTTGATGATTGATTGATTGATTTACTGATATGCGGGGTTTAACGTCCGAAAACCACCATATGAGTATAAGAGACGCCGTAGTGGAGGGCTCCGGAATTGTAGACCACCTGGAGTTCTTTAACCTGCACTCAAATCTGAGCACACGGGCCTAGAGCATTTTCGCCTCCATCGAAAATGCAGCCGCCAGAGCCGGGATTCGATCCCACGACACGGGTGTCAGCAGCCGAGTAGCTTAGCCACTAGACCACCGCTGTGGGCCGTTTAACTTGGCGTGAACCAAAATTATTAAGGCAGGGTCCCTGTTCACAGCTTCACAGCTAGTTACCTTTTCGCCCACTTTTTTTCTTGACAGTTACATTACATTTACTTCTATTATTGTGCCCTATAGTTTCCTCTTCGCTTGATTCTCAGGTATGTCTCAATAATATTTTATCTAACAAAGAAAACGAGCGCGTAAGATGTACACTTCTTTCCTTCATGTGTATACTTCTGCTGTATACTTTTAGCTTGAATTCCCGCTCATTTTTAAATACACTGCCTCACCACCGCACCAACAAGGGCACATAATGGCTCACAGATGTGTAACGGTAACCTCGTATCTCCCAAGAAAGGAAAGCTTTCTGGTAGATAAATCTTCGCGAGGTGGGATTCGAACGCACATACCCTGGATCCGAAAGTCAGCAACCACACCAATCGACACGCTATAAGAGCGTGGTATAGCCGTTGTATCGTATAGTGTAGCAAGGGGACGAGAAAGGGAAGTGAACATGAGGATTGGAAATGTGATGGTGTGGAGGAGAGAGAATAAACCATAGCAAATAAAGTATGAGAAAGAGATAAAACAATACATAATGAGAGAAAAAAATAAAGAATGAGGAAGCAATCTATGAATATAGAAAGAATAAAAGATAAGGAGAAAACCAAAAATTATAAAAGCAGCGAGAAAAAAGGGAGAAAAGAAATACAGGAAAAAAAAAGAAAGCAAAACTTGCATAAACAGGAAAGCCAAAACTACATAGAGGCGTGACAGTTTGGGCTCATGACGATTGTTATAGCGTGAGCTCAGAACGACGACAAAAGAACGAGACTGGCGCGAAATTCACACTCAGTTTACTGTGCACAGCGCGAAAACATAAAAGCGGCAAGAAACCTTGTGAAAAAAGACGAGCAATGCAAAAATGACTAGGCCAAAAAGACAAAAAGAAAGAAACAAGCTAGAAACGATGCTGAAGACTAAAATTGTCGCTACCTGTCACATTGTTTCTTGTCTCTTCTATACGTTTCCGCACTCTGCACAATGAAGTGAGTTGGAAGTTAGTGCTCGTCGTCTTGTTCTTTTGTCGTTGTTCTGAGCTCGCGCTATTACACTAGTCACTAAATACGGGCCCATCACATCTCCCGTGTCTTTAGGATTGCACGTTTAGTGCAAGGTACCCTATTTTATTCCTCTTGTTTTTTTTTTTGCATAATCCTGGGCTCCGACGCTGATGACATGGTCTCGTGAAATTTCACAATGCCACACAATGTATTGCCAGGTCTCACCAGATTTTCGAAATGCCTTGGCTCACGAGGAATTTACTTTTTTCGCCTCAAAGTGCTTAGGAGGCATTGATTATGCCTCACCATCACGAAACCGACGTCTGATTCCGATATGGCATTCACTCAGCAGAATGCGTGGCTGACTCAACTCTTCGGTCAATGATTTGCATGAAAGCTTTGGATGTCGGAAACTGTGACCAGGTACGCTTGAGTGCGCACAGTACAACTGCGATATCATCCGGAAAGGCAGTTTTGTGTCGATAGTTTTGTTCATTCGCTGAAGCATGTAATTCTCGACCTTTGCTTTTCCCGGCGTGGTCACTACACTTTTGCGCGCAAACATCACAGGCTATCGAACCGCAGCTTGCGTTTTCTTCCAGCTATACCCATTCCGTATTTTGTTATTTATTATTTACCGGAGCAGTCATCTTTTACTGCAATTCCTAGTTCACGTTTGCACTGGTTAGTTTGGATACGGGCCCATGAAAGCATCACAATCATAATGCGAGAATTAAAAAAAAGTTACACTGTTTTTTACAATTGTCAATTTGATGACCGAGAAACCACTCTGCGTACGAACCGGCAAAGTGATGCCCACTTAGAGAAATACTGGCAGAAAGAAATATCGTGAGATTTTTTTTTGTTATTGGTTCTACTAGGGGGGTCGTACAGAGGTCACAATAAAACGAGACGTTGTACACTGTTCGAGACATGAGCACTCATAAAATAAACGGTTGCTGAGGCTTTTGACGATCACCGCTGGCACTGACGTTTAGTCGAGCAAAGATGCTTAGCTCATGGGCAGTCAACAAAACACGTTCGAGTTGAATAACTTCGGTGATGTACTTGAACCTGGAACCGATCTTAAGAACAACGCACCTGTCTTGACATTGTGCTTACCAATCCCACGAAATGAATGAGTCTTCAAGAAAAAAAAATAATGCTATAGGGTATATATTCCATGTAACTCTTGAACCTCAGCGCGTACAAATCAGCCGCAGCAAAATATTACTGCCGTTCGAGTGAATGCTCTAGTCGGCGCTTTGATTTGGGCCTCAACCACAATGCATGATGACACGCCCTTTTCCCTTGGTGATCAATCTGAAGTCTCCTACAAACGCCATGACAACATTCTTAAAGTTTATTAGCACGTTCAGAGGCATGATTTTATGGGTTTTTTTTAACCCGTAGCTTGGCGGGGCTGCATTAGTCAATATCAACAAAAATACCAGCGGCTGTTAACCTTCCTCGTGTGTACGTACCTGCAACAGTGTTTACGGCCCCGCCGTGGTGGTCTAGTTTCTAAGGTACTCGGCTGCTCACCTGCAGGCCACGAAATCGAATCCCGGCTGTGGCGGCCACATTTTCGATGGAGGCGAAATCGCTGTAGGCCGGTGTGCTCAGATTTGGGTGCACGTTAAAGAGCCCTCCACTACGCTGTCTCATAATCATATGGTGGTTTTGAGACGTCAAACCCCCCATATCGATCAAATCAAATAAATAGTGGCTGTCCACTCGTACCTATTACTAACGAAGAATTTGTACCCATGTCCAACAGTATTTTTTAATACATTGCGGCGACCACATTAGTCCAATTTTAGGAGCAATCAAACGCGTCGCAGATATAAATTAAGACAGATACAAACACTACTCACACTGTTAGTTATTAACAGGTACTCTAAGATATTTGCTTGTCATGTTTTCGTATCTATGTGGCGTTCGTTCTTTTGAAGGTGAACTATTCACTGAAAACATGATAATAAGAAACAATAGGAGAATGTTTGGTGCCTGGTGAGTGAGTGTCTTCTACTAACTTCAAATTCAGCGTATCCTCCTCTCGGTGAGCTCTTCTTTAACTACCAAGCATTTCTCTATTGTGAATATTTGAGTTGTGTACACTCTTTTGTTGAGCGAAAATTTATTCGTGTTAAAGCAGTGGGAATAAGTTCGGAAGTTTGTATCTCGATGCCTATTTGTATGGGTTTGTGATATTCCACTACTTTACGAGTTCTATATAAGCACTATAGGAGTAGCCGACGCTACACACAGGCGCTAAGCTTCTCTTAAGAGTACTTAATCAAGAAAAACCGGTAAATATTAGTCCTCCCACCGCTGTTCTTCAGCTGTAGCTCATTTAGGTTGATTCACTTTTTGTTTAAGTGGAGGTAACCTAATGTGTACCGGCACTTGGTAAGCAGTCAGCATAGCCGCCGTAGTACGCAGCCCATGTGGCTAACCAAAATACTTTTACGATCTATAGTGGTTTATGAACTTTTTGGAAGAAAAGTAACATGTCTCTTGTACAATAATAAAACGAAACGAAGAAAATGTATTCTCCCTAATAGACCAGTACTGATAAGGAAGCAACGGGTTTTTTTTTTTCAAGAAGCAAGACGAAACACCATGATTTGATCATTATAATTGAAATTCAGAACTTTATTCCATCTATCTATGAAAATTTCGTCCAAAGCTACCTAGAATGGTGTCTACGACACGAACTGTAATTCGTTGCCGCATATTGTGGTAGCGCCGCAAGATTGGCAGCAACGATACAATGGCTAAACACGGCCCTTCAGTGGAACAACGAAAAAAAATACAAGTAGAGAAAAAATAAGGTATACGTTCACAAATGGCTCAGCAAGCTATTGTGACCCAAATTGCTTCACCGTGCCTTGCTGCGCCGCAGGCATAGACCCATCAGCTCGCCTTAGTTGTCCTCCGATGATACTGTATACTCTTGTATAGGCGCCGCTACCATTTAAGAGATAGACTATATAGAAGCATGACTAGACGTTTCACGTCCTTCAATAATGGGAGCCCAGTGACCCAGTTTTGGGGTTGTGTACGCAGTGATGCGGTATGATAGTCACCGCTTGATTGCGTTAGACGATAAAAAATTTAACCTATTCGTATACAGCATCTCACGCATTGCATTCACACAAACTGACCAACGGTTTGCTTGATCGCGAATGTGGTTGCAACAGATACGCACGCGCGTACTTACTTACAAACACACACACTATATATTATAAATATATATATATATATATATATATATATATTTATATATATATATATCATCAGGGGATGAGTATAACTCATCCCCTGATGAAGGGAGGTCCCCTCCCGAAACTGTTGGGAAATAAATATATTTGTCCTTGTTGACAACGCTCCCGTTGTGCCATATCCTATATATATATATATATATATATATATATATATATATATATTTGGGAGGTTCCAAAACTTCGGCGTAATAAATAAAGGTTTGTTCACAAGTCACATCCCATACTTTTATATATACGACAACGAATGCCAACCACTCTTATTTATTTATATGTGCCCTCTTTTGCACAAAAATAATTGATACGAGCAAAAGTGGTAACTCTACGACTATAATACCCCTTAAGCACTATAAAAACCACACTTTCATGGCGATTTCATTAGGCAGTATTCCGAAGCCTTTCCACTCAAGAACATTGCAAGCTTGGTCGTGAAGTTATAAGCCATAGACGGGCAACAATCTGCATTGTTGTTGGTCAGTCGTTCACTGAGAAGATAATAAAGAAGTCAATTTGGCACGAAGCTAGAGGTCAGAGGCAGTGGTCTATAAAAGAAGCCCCGAGTCACGAGGTTGGACTGAAATTCATTTATCAAAGGTGTTTAGCAATAACAACGCTTTCAAGCAAGGATTTTACGCCACCCTGTACTACAAATGACTTGCTTTGTGACTCGTGACAGCCTCGTTTAATAAGTTGCCGGCATGTTTCAACGCACTAACTTGTGCAACAGATACAGCCTCTCATTTTAGGGGGAGGGGATGGGAGGTGGTTGCCTTAAGATAAACGGGAAATGGTCGGTTCCCGATTCTCTTCTTTTTAGCAGTTACGTACATCACAAAAACCCAATCACAGCACAAGTATACTGTTAGTTTATTCATTTGTTCTAATCACTGATAGGACTGGACGACGACAGCCACTGAAGGAAGAGAATGGGAGTGCTTATAGTGGTTGAGGGAGGTCAATCGCCTCGCCCTCCCTCAGGCCACTGGGCTTTTACTGCACGTGCATTCACCTATTTTAAAATGGTCCTGACAGCAGACGGCTAATAAATCTTTTCAAATGTCAGGTTCTTGTTTATCCTTCAAGATCTCCATATCTCCATGTTTGTTCTGAAGTACCAGAAATTGATGTGTCAATGAAACCAACAGATAATCAGGACGAGGAAAGTAGAATACCTTTAATTGTGCTGTTTTATAGTTATTGTAATAATTGTGACGTCAATGAGCTGTAACTGGAAGAAAAGTCAATTTGACAATTGCACGAACCAAACTAGTAACCTGCGGAGGGCCAAAAAATGAAACGAAAACTCCTTTCAGATCTACGCGAAGCATGGCAAGATTGTTATTTTCTAACTTTATAAAAGCCAAGAAAGAAAATTTAGAAAAAAATTGCCTCTATAACAGAAGACCATTAAGTGAATGAACCTTTACTTAAAGCCCGCGACAACTATATGGACACTGAAGATCAACACACCTTACCTACTGTGCTTCACATACAAGTTATCTGTCAAAAAATGAAGTTGGTGACTAGGTTGTCTTCAGATTCTTTTTAGGGGCGAAGCTCCTTATAGCGGCACCCGTTCGTCCCCCGTAGTATGTAACAAGTATAACATTTTGACCTTCAAGGTGGTGCCGGTGAGAGACTTCTTCTGTGCGTTGTTGAACAATAAAAAATAGTGCTCAATGTACATGTCAATGGCTGCTAATGGGGAATGAGAGACAGAAGCATTCGGCTTTTAGTTAACGCGCAGGCTGCGATCACCATTAGCAGCCATTGGCATGTACATTGAGCACTAATTGACAAGAAAGGGTTGCTACGTTATACTCGCTGGGTGTAACCTCCTTAGCTTTAGAAAGGTTTAGCGAGCGTTGAGCCGCAGTGCCATGAATACAATGAACTTGTATATACCATGAATGAACTCGAGGTGGTTAAAAATGGGAAGTAGATACGAAGTGCAAGCCGTAAGAAAGTAAAAGCCGAATTCTCCGCCTCTCATTTCCCATTAGCAGCCATTGGCATGTACATTTAGCACTATCTGACTGAAAAAGTTTGCTACGTCATACTCGCTGGGCGTAACCTCCTTGGTTTTCGAAAGGTTTAGCGAGCGTTCGGCCGCAGTGCCATGAATACAGTGAACTAGTATATACCATGAACTCGAGGTGGTTAAAGGTGGGAAGTGGACCCGAAGCGCAAGCCGTAAGAAAGTGTGCGTGTGCCACCTCTCGTTTAGTCCTTGGAATGTCCGCTGGATGACAGTGCTTCTATATGGGGAATAGGGAGCCTACATGAACGGCCGTTTTTAGGGTGGAGACATCTTAATAAGTGCCTTCAAGAAACAAAGCCAAAACCAGCGGGCAACGGGGCACGCTGTTGCCAGCTTCCACCAAATTCAGCATAGTTTTCTGTGCGCCGCCATTTTGGAGCCAGCCGCCGCTCCCTCCAGCTACGCGAAGTACGGCGCAACAAAAAGGAGCCAGGGCTTTTGTTAGCGGCGGTTCTCAGGGTCGTGTAAGCGACCATGTTCTCAAAGTGAGCGCACGAAGAAATTCGCAGCCCACACACAAACACTTGCGACAAAATAGTGAGGTTACGCTGACACGAACGCAAGCGTGGTTACAGCTCAGACTAGCGAGCGCGTATCTATACGAACGCGCGGACGCGTCCCGTTTGTAGGCTTCCTACTCGCAATGCGTGGACGCAGCAACGACAACTTCGGTTATCTACTCATTCGCGAACACCGCGAAACACATATACGTGTGCCGTAGGAAAAAACAGTGAACGAAATACGCAGTACTCACAGAGCAAATACGAGACGCACTGGTGGGCTCCCAGCCGTCTCGCTTCACTTGAGCCAGCCATAGTTGTCGTCGGCCAGGGCTCGCTGGGAAGCGGAACATTCGCACCCCCTTTCTGTTGTGGTTAGTGCAGAGCGGTACGCAGCATCCAGGCATTCCAAGGCTTCACCGGCAGCGTTTAACACGCTACCGCAACGTTCGACGCCGTATTATTGAGAACTAAACGCAACCGGGCGTAGACGCAGTGCGGGCACCAAGATGGGGCGACAGCGCGGCGTTGCTCTCTGGCAACATTGTGTTTTGGCGGGCGGCGGCATGTAGTGGGTCAAAGGCTGACATCATCCTAAAAACGGCCGTTCATGTAGGCTCCCTAATGAGGAATACATGATAAAAAGATGCGAGATGGTGGTACTTGGAGTGTTGAATAGATGGACGAACGGACACATAGACAGATGCATGGATGCACGCATGAACGGACGCAGGGGCGGCTGCATGGACGAACGCAGGGACGGACGCACGAACAGACGCATGGACGGTCACACTGACGGACGAATTCTTCGCCCCACTCTCCATCATCCATCATTCACTTCGTGGGTATGCTGCCATTTTTTTCTTGTAGAATTGTCTGCCATGTGTAGAGATAATGCATTTATATATATATATATATATATATATATATATATATATATATATATATATATATATATATATATATATATGCTTGTGTCTGTGGTTTCTATTAAGAAAACGTGAAAAGCACCAAAGTTTACGGTTATTCGCAATTTCCAGGAATACCATGGCGCCGCTGAGCGATGGCGGCTGGCAGCGCTGTTAAGATGAAGTTTTGAACCTTCTTCAAACAGCAGATATTGCTACTTGTTTTTCCGTGTTTTTGGGCATTCAACGTCATCAACGGCCTCCATATTACCGTAACCTTTTGATTTCCTGAAGTTAAAGGAAAGTAGAAGAAAATAGAAAGCCTACTGATTTTACTCCGATCCTCGATGCTCACACCCTATACACACCGGATGGAAAAGCAACCCTCCCGCTCAAATCAGCGCCCCAAAAAGCCATGAGTGGTTAAGAGGGGTAAATTTAGCAGGCAAATAATCATGGCCAGTGAATGTAAGCAGCATCCATTTTGTGTACAAGTACAGAAACTCCCAAGTTTGCAGTTTTCGCACTCATTTCGCCTGCTCCACATGGTGGCTGTACAAACAGTAACCAGAACTAAATTAGGAATGCGTTCCGCTTCTAAAATAGAATGAAAAGACCGGTTTAAAAACGTTCATCACAGCATTAAACATCATAGGCGTCTGTGAAGTGCCTTCATAATCTTTACATATGCAGCAATTTGTGTTCAGTCTTATTCGCTGATGGCGCTTTTTTTTTTGTCGTTTGTGCCTCGTACCATGTTATCTTTTGTACTTCTCAAACACCGAAACAAAGAATAGTAACAGGGGCGTCACCTCTTAAACATGAAAACCGCATATTACCACTGGTTTCGTTCGCTGCTTACGACTTATTCTTTTTCTTGATATTTTGTCGTTTTTTAATAAAGAAAAGCACCCCAAAATCATACTGCTGATAATATGACGTGACTCAGTTTGTGTTTTTGCTCCAGTAATGGAAAAGAACAATGTTTTTTTTTTTGTCTGCTTATTCTACTTCGTGCTTTTAGATCAGCTGAACAAGCTTCGCGCAGAATGCAATGCAAGTAAAAGTAATATAAAGCGCGTCTCCGAAATTTTTTTTTTATATTACTAAGAAATTTGTACGGTAGCAGCCATGAAAAGACTTTTCCGACCAGACTACAGGCACTGCGCGGGATAGCGCGCGACCAGCAATGGGAAAAGCGTACGTGTGGGCCTTATTGACAATTTCGCGCACACTTATCTCCCCGACGTCCTACCCTGAATTTATTTGCTTAATATAGTATGTTAGCGCTCCCCTACTTTCTCAAAAAACATACATCGAAGGGCCACTGAAGCGCGAAGAATGGCACTCTTGGCCAAAGGTGTACTTTCCGGTACGCGTCTCTCTCGGGGTGATCATCTCAATGACCGCCATGTTGGATGTACAGTCACGCCACTTATAGGTCGTGAAAGTTGCGAATACAACGAATAGTCGCTTATAAAGAAGTGGACGTAATTTAAAATGATAAGAAACAAGTATAAACACCAATAATGTAGGCAGAGTGAGCTTGCAGGCATCTCCAGTCAACGCGTCATTCTAGGACGACGAAGTAAGCTTTATAAATCAGGTGGCACTCTCGAGTTGGTGGTAACATTAGGTTCACAAGAACGAAAGGGTAAAAAAAACATAGTCACGGAGGCTTTGAGTAATGTGGAATAATTAATAAAAAAAAATGCCGCCATATCCACGAAGTGAATGATGATGAGTGGGCGAAGCTCCGGAGGTAAACCTGGTAAACCATGAATCCTCCGTACATTTTGCCCACTCAATTTTATTGCAACGCTCCCCCTAGCGTACGTCGCCGCACAATATCGAACGATGACACGCGCCATATGTGGCATCATTCCTATTTTATAACACCTCGCATCTTTCATAATCAACTACACGTACCGCCGTCTAGTTTATAACATCTTGCATCTTTTGGACGGACGGACGGACGGACGGACGGATGGACGGATGGACGGATGGACGGATGGACGGATGGATATGGCTGTACCCTTTAGATCGGGCGGTGGCTAGCGTAATACTTAGAACTGAACGAGAGGTGGCTACATACAGGGGACGCACATGCAGCCCACGCCTTAAGGAGCTTCGCTCCTAAAAAACCAACGTGCACGTTTTTGGCGCAGCGAAATTTTACGCAGTCTAAGGTGAAGTTTATTTGACTCGACTAACCTCACGATTGTGAAAAAAGTTACGTTAACTGAATAGAGCACCATTATATTTTACGGCCTGATGATTAAAGATGCAGTGTGTACGCTACACTATCACTACAACAAAACTGCTTTCACGACTGGAACATAACTTTGATGAAGATGCGAAATAATAGCAAGGAACACCAGTGACTGCTATGCATATATTGAAATGCAAATAACATCCCGTGTTTTGACATAGGTGGCTAGCCACTGGAATTACCCCCACGAAGTGTTCATTCTATAACAAAAATAAACTGAGCACGCGAGTGATAAGTGGTAGGCATACGCTTCACGCAGAATTGAAGATTATTAAAAGTTTAGTCTCCATTCTTACATTGCTCGTACTCTTCATCCTCCCCAGTCACGCAGCTGCGTTAGTAATGGTCTTCATGGCGCAAGTTTTACGGCACATTGCTGTTATGGGCAGCCACCGTTTGCGACGACCGAGCACTAGCCGAGGCATTAAAGGGCGCACTATAAATATCCAGAAGTTCATAACGGTATCCTTAATGCTGCGCTCGATTACCTTAAACATCGCCGCTGCAACGATAAAACGGCAGTTTAGTGGCGTTCGCTGAGGTCTCGGAAGCCGAGTATTACTAAGCCTTGAAAGAACATCTTCAAAACAAAACAAGCGATATTTCTCGTCCTTTTGACGCAACAAAGCACGGCTCACCCTTGCGTTTTTCACGTCGTAAAGTGGTCGCGATAAATTGGCCAGTACTCGTCTTGACTTCCCAGGCTTGGGTGATTTCGAAAAAAAAAAGCACTGAAATATGTGCTCGAGTATGTTCCAATGAACCTGTGCTATCTCTAATTCAAATATGTTGATCTAAGGACGCGATGTCGCCACGCATTGAAAGCATAGAAACGTGTTCTAGTAGCGTTTTTAACTTAGTCAGGATTGTATGGAACATCATATTTGACGTTAAGCATGTGAGAGCTTTATCTAAAAGCAGTCCCGCGTATTTAACTTTTCTTCTATGAATACGACTGATGATGCCATGATCACCATGGCAACTTGATAAGGGTAATCATCTTTGGAAGGGTATAGTCAGAGGTCTTGAAGAGTGATCAAGATAACCAAACATATTTTTAAAATGATTTGGAAAGAAAACACGATGATGCGATTGCAAGAGCACCAGAAAAAGCCTGAATGTCTATTGGAACGATCTTCTTCCCATAAACATTGTTTTTATTTTCAGAAATAATGCAGCATCGTAACTGCATAGAGAATCACAAGCGTGAATGTAGGTAGTCATGAAGCTGTAGTCTGGAGTCTACTTTTTTTTTATCGCTATCATTCCAATTGATCCAGTGCATTGCCTGGAACATAAAGCACAGTCGGAGTTGAGCCGAGAACGTTTATGTTATCTAATGCTGTCCCTGAAAAATCAGTGATGAGCTCCGTCGCTGAGATCTACTATAATCTAGAAATGTCGTAGAAGGTATGTGAAAAATGCAATATAATATGAGCAGCGCCCTAGTGACATATTTTTCGAGTAGTCAAAATAGGACAAGTGGTGGTCCTAGGTAAACGTTTCTTCAATATGCAAATAAAGCTTTGCAGCGTGTGTGGGGACGAAAAATGCGTTTTTATTCTAGAAGTAGCATACATTTATCATAGGCGATTTCAAAGCGGCGTCAGGGTTCTTAGCCCTGACGAATACAGATTCGGCCGTCCTGGGCTCTTCTTCAGCTAGAACTCCGACTACTCGGTCGGGTGTTGACTCAGTGCTGAAGAAGCCACGCTTTCGGAATCTCTGGGGATGTTGCTGCCTCGCAACGCAATCGAGGAAACACACCTTTCTAGTTGTTTTGAACGAGTGACTTCCATGCTCAAAAGACGTCGAGAAGCGGTATTTGTGGAGTCAAAATCCCAAGGTCCACAGCAGGACAAGGACGTGTATGTTTTTGTCAACAAGGCCAAATTGTCCTTGCTTGATATGTGCCGTGGTCTTTCTCAATTTGTCTCACCTCTACAACTGTCAGGACAGAAAAATCTTTTCCGGGAGAAAAAAAAAAGTATATTTGATTGTGGGATGTCCCTTCACTGTGTCGACTTGAAAAATAGGCGCACAATCTGAATATGCAAAAAAAGCAATTTCCTTTTCACAAGCTGAAGTTTGCCCCAGAAATCCAATAAGAGCTTCGCAGCTAAATGCCTCGCATGCCAATGGAAAGATTTTTTTTTTTTGAACGAGTGGCTTTGTGAAAAAAAATATACGAAAGAAAAAAACAGTGGGATGAGTATGAGAGAACGCTAGGCTAAATATGCCAAAAAAGTTTCACCACTTGAGAACACGAAGACACGAGTAAAAACAAAAATTCAGAACACCACGACTGCAGACAGCCAACTGTTTATTTTCTGGAAAGCAAGGAAAGGCATTTAATAAAAAAACCTAGACACGTGACCCCTCTTTCAATCTCGCACGTGCTCACAAAAATACTTTATTGCTGACTTAAAATGTAACCCCTGATAGCGACATAACACCCGTAGGAAAACGTGGTACCAAACTCGCTGAGATTCGTGCATGGGAAAAGCAAACAATGAAAAAACAAACATAACGAAAATAGCCGGTTGTCCCCCAACAAATTACCATTGCCTGAACAAAAGAGAAATAACAATGGCGTAATGTTGCTTGTCTTTTTGTTTGGTTGTCATAGGCCCGAGTTACAAGCGTTTTTCTCGTGAAGCTCGTATCTTCAATTGCAAGCGTCGAATACCCTTGACGAATTGATCTGAGTGTTTTTTTGTTTTAAATGATGACTGCGCATGCGTTTTTTTATTTGTGTTTATTAGCCCAAGTTGTGTGTACTGTGACTGCGCGACGCTGGACTGTAGAAGGCTGGGATGCCTTGTAAAGCTCTGCTGAGCATGTTTTTTTTTTCCCATGCCCTCTGCTCCGTAGAGTGGTAAATAAATGAAATTAAACAAAACAAAACTTACAAGAAACCATATTAGACTTCACAATCGTAGAGTTTCCTTATTTCAAGCCTTACGCAAACTATTGCAAGCTTCGCCATTTCTTTTCTTTGATAATTTTCTTTTTACATAATTCAGAATTTGCAACGACCAGAAAACCACGACATAGCGAAACTTTTTTATGGCAGCACCATTACACCTTTACCTTTTTTAGAGCGCTTTTCTCATTTCCTAAAATTGCCGCACAATCCAGGGAGATTACGCACTGTCCCTCTGAAACGGTGACCGAAAAAACCAAAAGCTGAAAGAGGTGTACCTCGGAACAACATACTCTTCTGGGTAGGTAGATTGATATGTGGAGTTTAACGTCCCAAAACCATCACGTCATTATGAGAGACGCCGTAGTGGAGGGCTCCGGAAATATCGACCACTTGGGGTTCTTTAACGAGTATACCCAAATCTGAGCACACGGGCCTACAACATTTCCGCCTCCATCGGAAATGCAGCCGCCGCAGCCGGGATTCGATCCCGCGATCTGCGGGTCAGCAGCCGAGTACCTAAGCCACTAGACCACCACGGCGGGGCTTCTGGGTAGGTAATTTTGCTTTTTTTTTTTCAAACTACTAGGAACTTTGCCTATCTACACCTCTGTATGTTACACGGATATGAAGTTTAATCACTATAGACCGGATCGGTGTCATGAACCGTTAAGGGTGGTGGCCGGGTCGCTACGATGCCGTTGCAAAAGAAAAAATGGCAGCATATCCACGGAGTGAATGATGGCGAGTGGGGTGAAGCATTCGTCCGTCCCTGCGTTCGTCCTTGCATCCGCGCCTGCGTCCGTTCATGCGTCCATCCATGCATCTGTCTGTGTGTCCGTTCGTCCATCTATTCAGCACTCCAAGTCCCACCATCTCGCATCTTTTCATCATATATTGGATGGATGGATGCTATGAGCGTCCCCTTTATAACGGGGTGGTGACAAGTATGCCACCAGGCTCGACAAAAAAAAAAAAACCTTTTTTCTTTTTTTTATGTTGGCCTAATGCCTCTACTTCGATAAATTCTATCTTAATGGAAAAAAGGTAAATTTTCAGCTTAAGTTCTCTGCCATTTACGGCACACTGTCCATATTTTATTTTTCCAATATTTATTTTTGTCCTTTCTCTCTAATTTTCTGCCACCAATACTCTAACCGTCTCTTACTTATTTCAATCGCGGGTGTGTTCAGCTTTCAATTGTTGTCCCTAAAACCCAAGGCTTCCTGTAGGCTCGTGCCCAAACGTACACCTGGGTGGATATCTCCACATTCAATCAGAACATGCTCCGCCGTTTCCTTATCTTTCCCGCAGCATGTGCATTGTTCTTCTTCTTTACTGAATCTTGCTTTATAACTACGCGTTCTAAGGCAACCCGATCTCGCTTCAAACAGTAAAGCGCTTCCCCTTGAATTATCGTAAAATGCCTCCCTCCTTATTTCATTTTTGCCCTTTCGGTAGTTACTCAAAGCCGGTTTTTTCTCCATAGCTGCCATCCAGTAAATCCTCTCCGCCTCCCTGACTTTTCCCTTAACGCTCTTTGTTGACATATGGCTTACAATACCAGCCGTATATTTACTAGTGAGTCTTCTAGTTCTTTTTCTCCACTGTGTGTCCACGCTCTTCCTATACAAATAACGGAACACCTTCTCTGCCCATCTACTCTCCTTCATATTTCTTAGCCTTTCTTCGAACCTTATTTTGCTCTGCGCTTCCCTCGCCTCAAAACCTGCCCACCCCATATCGCCCTTTACAGCCTCGTTTGTCGTCTTCCCGTGAGCACCTAACGCGAGGCGTCCCACAGTCCTTTGATTTACATCCATTCCCGATTGCACCTCTGCCCTCATGCACACCACTGAGTTCCCAAAAGTAAGCCCTGGAACCATTACACCCTTCCACAGACCTCGAAGCACCTCATACCTATTGTATCCCCACAACGCTCTGTGCTTCATTATTGCCGCATTCCTCTTTCCTTTTGCTGCCGAGGCTTTTTCCTGTACCTCCATGTATCTATCACTCTCATTTACCCATACTCCAAGGTACTTGTATTCACTTGCCCTCGGTATTTCTTGGCCTTGTATGGACACCGTCTGATCACAGGGATCATTGAATACCATCAATCCACACTTCGTTACACTGAATCCTAGTCCAAGAGCTTCACCTTCCCTTCCGCATATATTCGCCAGCTGCTGTATATCATCTCGACTGTCCGCAAATAAGACGATATCGTCCGCATAAAATAAACCTGGAAGCTTCTGCTCAATCATCATGCCGCCCTGTTTGTGTGACAGATTAAAACCAATGTTGCTACCTTCTAGCGCTTTTTCCATACTCACCATGTACAGCATGAATAACAGTGGGGACAAAGGACATCCCTGTCTCAGACCCCTGCTAACCTCAACGTTCTCTTTGCTACGCATTCCTTCCCACTCTATGCAAACTGTATTTTCTCGGTATATCTCCCTCAAAAGCTGTATACAGTCGTCGCCCATGCCCATTCCTTTCAATATATCCCACAAAATTTCCTGATTAACGTTGTCGTATGCCCCAGTGATGTCTAGAAAAGCCACGTACAAGAGCCTATTCTCTATTTTAGATATTTCTATACACTGAGTGAGAACAAACAGGTTATCGTCTAACCGCCTGTCGACTCGAAATCCGTTCTGAAGTTCTCCCAAAATATCGTTATGTTCGGCCCATGTTTCTATTTTCATTTTTACTGCTTGCATCGCCATCCTGTATAGTACCGATGTAATGGTTAGTGGTCTATACGAGCGAATCTTGTCCTTTTCTCCCTTGCCTTTATAGATTAAGTTCATTCTACTTTGTCGCCAACTGTCCGGTATTTGTCCGTCCTTTAAGCTTTTTTCTACTGCTTTTAACAATGCTTCTTTAGTGTTATGTCCTAGTTCGTTAATGAGGCTAACGGGAATCCCATCTAAACCCGCGGCAGTGCGCTTTGGAATTTTTCCTTCGGCCTTTTTCCAGTTGAAATTATCAAGTACTAGCTCTTCCTCTGTTGCTTTCTCCGCCACACTTTTACTCACCGGGGAGATCCCCTGGACGCTCTTTTGAAACGAATCGGCTGTTACCTTTTGGATGTAACCTAGCGCTTCGTACCCTTCCAATTGATTTCCTCCTTCATCTAGAATATGTTGTTGCGTTGTGACAGACTTCCTACCTAGCGCCTTTATGTGGCTCCAAAAAATCCTAGGCGCGGCCTCCTTTTTTTCGTGTATCTCTGTCATCCAGCGTTCACTTTCACCTTTAATTTTTGCCTCTACCAATTTCTGTACAAGTGATTTTTTCTCTAAATATATTTCCCATATTTTTTTGACTTCGTCCTGCGGCCGCTTCTCCTTTTTTGCCTTTCTATGCTCCCGTGATGCTTCGCGTCGCTTCTCGATCGCCTCCCAGATTTCCTTGTTCCACCAACTTTTTGGCTTCCTTTTTCCTTTCCAGCAAACAGTTTTCTTCTCTTTCCCTATCTCCTTCGTCATTAGATGTAACAGCTCACTATACTCCCAGTCCTTGCCTGGTATTTCGCCTACTTCTTCCTCGACTCTTGCGGCTATATTTATTATTTGTTTGTCATTTAAATACGAGCTGCCAGACTTTGATTCCATGCTCATATTTTCAGTTTCGTATCCCATTTGTAATGTTATTCGTTTATGATCACTACCCAAGCTGTTGATGCCTTCCTCGTCTATCCTCATTTCTGTCAGTTTGTGGTAAATTCCTTCAGTCATGAGACAATAATCAATACTTGATTGCTTGTTTCCGACTTCCCATGTGATCTGGCCGTCACATTTAGGCCCCGTGTTAACTATCTCCAGACTATGTTGCTCGCAAAGATCTAGTAATAACTTCCCATTGGTGTCTGAATATCCGTCAAGGTCATGTCTGTGGGCATTCATGTCCCCTAGAAGGATGATTTCGGCCCCATTACCAAATTCCTTAATATCCGCACTCATGCAATCCACTATCTCCTGATTCTTTTCTCTGCAGTTATTCCCCGTCCACAAGTAGGCTACCCCTAGCCACGTTTCCTTTCCACCTACTGTGCCCAGAACCCAGAGGTGCTCTGAACACGTCTGTTTCACTCTAACCCATTTGGCTCCGCGGTGAATTAGCATTCCTACACCCCCACCTTTCCTTTCCGATATGGTCCTGTTACACCCTTCCCAAACATAATTTTTAATATGTGGTGGCTCTTCCAAGTCTCTAAGGTGTGTTTCTGTAACCGCATACACGCCTATCTGTTCTTTGTTCAACTGCTCCTCAATCTCTAACCATTTTGCCTTCTTTCTGCCATCCTGCATGTTTATGTAACTAATTGCAACACGCGCCTTTTTCCTTTTTCTTTTACCTTTTTTCTGGTTTTTCGCAATTCTACCTGTCAAAGCGTCCTCCTGGTTGTTTTCCCTGTTACGAGCTACCCCGGACTCCGAAGGGCCCGTGAGCCCCCCAAAAAAGCTACTGCGCGTCCTGCCAGTCGCCAGCCCACCTCGTGTCCGAGCCTCCTATCGAAATGAATCTTGTCTCTTTGGAATCCACCCCACCTGTGCACTTCCCTGTTTAAATCCACTACCTCGAAACCCTTCTCTCGACTAATTCGCCATATCTCTTTGTTTGCGTCAACAACCGCTCTTTGCAGGTTGACGTTGCGTACTTCCGGTACTGTGCATACTACAATTTGCACCTGGGGGGACACGGTGCGCATGTCATCCACCCCTTTCGCCAAGGTCGTCGCTAGTCCTGACGATTCTTTTTTCAGGACGTCATTTAACCCTCCCGCAATTACAACGAGGTTACGATTGTTAGCTTTAGCTGCGAGTTGTTCACCCGCTTGACTCATTACTGTCCCCAGCGTTTGTCCTGGGAACGTCCCTATCGCAACTCTCTTGTCGCCTTTCACCCTTTCTTTGATTGCCGCTGCGCATCGGACTAAATTTGAGTCACCGGCGATGATGACCTGTTCAGACATTCCTTCTGAAACCTGCACCTGGCTGCTGACTAGGTGGCTAGCGTGAGTCACGGATGCTGGTTTGCTCCCTCCCTCCCTCAAAACTACTTCCCGGTAGCTGGGCCCTGTGGCCAATGTATCTGCCTTTGTCATGCCTGTTTCCTTCATCTCTCCCGCACGGGGGGTCGTCGCCATAATGCTTCCGCCGTCACCTGCGTCTTCGTTCCCTTTCACGACCTTCGATAGGCCCTTCTCGGCTGCCCGGAGCCTTTCTTCCATGGCTGACGTTTTCTCTCGCTCCTTCGCCAATGCATTCTCCAGCTCTGCGATTTTCTCCATGAGCCCACTCTGGACCGCCATCATATTTTTCATTTTCTCCTCGAACTCGCACTGTCTACACTTGGCGTCATCTTCTGCTTTCTCCTGCGCACTAATTTCCACCTTCCACCCTAACCCGCACTCTGAACACTTTACGGTCTTTTTGACCATGGCTAGCTCAGTTTACCGATGCCCACGTGTTAGAAAACTGTACTAAAATACACTGGTCTAAGCCAAAAAGAACCACAATAATAAATAAATACGCTACACTTCACAGCACCTGCGCATGCACGTGGTCGGTCTACGCGCAGGCTTCAGCCACGTGGTGGCTGGAGAAAAAAAGACACAGTACAAAATACTAATAAAAAAAACGTACACCGTACTAGACCTAATCAAGCTTTACGCTAGCGCCTTACGTTCTCATAACGCTACATATAGAGGCAAGCTGGAAACATGCAAAAACACTTATCTGTAGCTGTCATTCCGGAGCTCTCCAAAAACACGTCCGACCTCTACCACTATTCATATTCTCCATATAGAACCACCGCCATCCAGCGGACATTTCAAGGACTAAACGGGAGGTGGCACATGCACACTTTCTTACGGCTTGCGCTTCGGGTTGTCTTCCCACCTTTAACCATGTCGAGTTCATGGTATATACTAGTTCACTGTATTCATGGCTATGCGGCCCAACGCTCGCTAAACCTTTCTAAAACCAAGGAAGTTACACCCAGCGAGTATAACGTAGCAACCCTCTCTTGTCAGATCGTGCTCAATGTACATGCCAATAGCTGCTAATGGGGATCGCAGCGTGCGTGTTACCTAAAGGCCGAATGCTCCCGTCTCTCATTCCCCCTTAGCAGCCATTAACATGTGCATTGAGCACTATCTTTTATTGTTCAAACACGCACAGAAGAAATCTCTCACCGGAATCACCTTGGAGGTCAAAATCGTAAGGACCGCTATTTCGGGTATGTGCCACTGATGGTTACGTACTACGAGGGACGCACAAGCTACGCCATAAGGAGCTTCGCCCCTAAAAGCAGAGACGCTGCTGGGATGCCGATGAGTGCAGACGCGTGCACATCGAGCTCCGTATGTTCTTGTCTTTTCTGTATGGTTCAACCCTTGAATCGTCCAGAAATTGCCACAGGCGTGTAGGGGAGATGCTCCGGTATCGGTGGACTCCAGTGTCACTGAAATCGGACCATTTTTCTTGTTTTTACGGCCACTTCTTCGTTCGCCCATGGGGAGCCTTCGCTACCTCTAGCGTCCAGTAGAGGAGCGGCGGCGACGACGCCGGGAGACGCTCGCCCGAAGACGACAACCACGGCGTTGCCGCGGTTGCTGACGGCTATGGACTCGACTGGGGAGTCGCAAACAGCGTCCGTACGACAATCCGAACCAGGTTTGGGTGAAGAAGTCATGGACTTTGCCGCGCAAAACCGGGATGAAGCAGCACTGCCTGGGAACTGCAACGCGGCGTCCACGCACGCCGACGCAGATTTTTCCGCCCCAACGGAGACCGACCGCACAGAGGAGGAATGGCAAATATCCCAATCGCTCAGAGCGAAGAAGAAACAGGCGAAGGAGCGGAAATTTCAACAAGGAGGGGACTTCTCCGCAGGCAGCAGACCTACGACGGACAACCAGCCAAAACGCCGGGGTCGACCTACAAGACGGAGGCCCCCAGCACTACCCAAGGACGATCTGAAAGTAGTCTTCCGACCTCACCAGGGACTGCCTCTGAAGAATGTGACCACCCAAGCGATCTCCGACGCTATAGTGGAGGCTTGCCAAGGAAAAGTAAGGTGGGATCAGTTTATTCTCCGCATCCGATCGGGGTCCAACATTGCGCTAGCGTCGACTCCAGACACGACCGTCGCGATGGCGATGAGAGGCGTCACGTCTTTGAATATCAAAGGAAGACCACACCCGGTCAACGTCTACGTTACGGCAGGTGAAGGAACCAAAAAAGGTGTTATTCACGGTATAGAGCCGCACACCCCGTCTGAGACCATCAAAGCGAGCATCCGTTTTCGCACCCAGAGCGTGACGCTGGTCGACGCTCGGATGTTGGGAGACTCTCAGAGTGCCGTCTTGACTTTCTTCGGGGACATTCTACCAAGATATGTTTACTACAGAGGAGGTGAGAAGGAGTGTATTCCTTTTCGTAACACCGTCCAATTCTGCCGAGCGTGTGGGGAGGTTGGCCATCGCACCGACGTGTGTCCGCAGCCAGACTCACCCGTGTGCCATACCTGTGGAATGCGCAACCCCGAAGTAAACCATAATTGCACTCCGACATGCGCAATTTGCACGGGAAACCATATCACTGGAGACCGCAGTTGTCTGAAACGCCTCAAGCCTATCCGCAAGCAAGCAGCGAAACCACCCAAAAAACCACACAAGCCAGCCCCTCGCTGGTTTCAGTCGGAGGAAGAGGAATCAGAATGGGAGTACGGACGAGGCGGGACCCGAAAGAGCCGTTCCAGAACCCGCACGCCGTCGAAAAACCGTGCCGTGGAGACAGGACAACCAGGACAGCGGCATCCAAAGTCGACTTCGACGCCGAGAGCAATCTCCCAGGACAATCCGAACGCGCAAGCCTTTCCGAGAAGCAAGCCACCGGGGGCGTGTCCTGCACATAGCAACCCACAGGCGGACGCGGTAAGCTATGCGCAAGCCGTATCTCCCACTACCAAACATAAACCCGTTACACCAACGATCACAAAACACCCAGAATACAAGCGGGTAGTAGCTGAAAACAGACAACTTAGAACAGAACTACAGGAGGTTAAGTCTCGAATGGCGCGCCTGGAGTCACTACTAAACCAGTCGAGCAACACACAAAGCCCGGTGAGCACACCTGTTGTCTCGCAGCCCGTTGCGCAGCCCGTGGAAACGCAACCACCACAAACACCGCCGATAGCGTTTCTAGTTCAACGAATTCAACTTGTTTTTGCCAAACTAGGCCAGATGGAACGCACCATAAGCGACTTGAGTCAGGCGCAGAATCCTCGCAAGAGATCTTGTCAGAGCCCGGGTGCCCCCACCAGACAACCTAAAGAAAGTGGAATAACAGATTCCGAGAATACCAATCATGGCTAGACACCGTAACAATAAAAAGACCGAGCAAACGGAAATATGGCAGTGGAACTGCTGCTCATTGAGAACAAAACTTGAAAATTTCAAACAATTTATTGGAGCATCTCCAATCCCTCCTGATATAATCTGCCTTCAGGAAGTAGGCAAATTTCAGATAAATCGGAGAGGGTACATAAGACGTGTTAACCCAAAGTACCCACAAGTGGTGACATTTACCAAAAAAGATATAGCATTGAGTGTCAGCTACGTGAGCAATGAGGCAGTGCAACACCAGATAACAGTGTGGCCCAAAAAACGTGGAGGACTAAAAACAGTGGGGGTCAATATATATAGCCCACCTAAGGAGAGACGAGCCGACTTTGAGAACATTATAGCACATGCGATGGGTTTATTGAAAGAGAAAGACAGGTTAGTTATCATGGGGGATTTTAATGCGCCACACAGAAATTGGGGATATAAGCAGGACAGCCCTAAGGGCAAACTCCTTGTAGACCTTGTTGAACAGTATGATCTCTGCCAACTTACACAACCAGACCTACCGACACAGGTCGGGAATAGCTTAACAAAAGACACGTCACCGGACTTAACGTTTACAAATTCTGAAGGAAACGTCTCATGGGCGCACCTCGGAGAAAACTTGGGAAGCGACCACTACATTCTCGGAATAACTATTAATGCCGCCACGACAAGAAGAATGGGGAAAGCGACAATATCCGATTGGAACAAATTTAGGGAGAACGTAGGAGACCAAGGGGAAATAATAGATCTAGGTAACTGGGTGACACAGATAAAGGAGGCACACAGGAAAGCGACAAAGGAAATAGAAACAAGCGTGGAAATCCCAGCAGTCGACAAGCACCTGCTACATTTGTGGGACGCGCGGAGAAGCCTCACAAAGCGATGGCGGAAGCAAAAGCTTAATCGCAAATTGAAGATAAGGATAGCTCAGTTGTCACAGGAAGCCAATGACTGCGCACGTCAACTAAATAACAGTAACTGGAGGCAATTTAGTAACTCACTTAGAGGGACGTTAGGAACCAAAAAGACCTGTCACATCCTGAGGAGTATGATCGATCCAGGGGCAACAAAAACAATGACGAACAGGGCTTTAAGAATTCTGGAGAATGAATTTAAAGGTAACGATGACGCACTTATCTACGAAGTCAAGAAATTATATGTCGGACAAGACGCATGTGAAGTGGTACATGGCAAATATGCAGGAAAAGAACAACCAGAGTTAGACGCTCCCATAACATTTGAAGAGGTTTATGCGGCGGCCCAGTCTTTCAAAAAGAATACCGCCCCAGGACGAGACAAAATAACAAACTCTATGCTTAGAAATTTGAGTGATGCGGCCCTTCGACGAATCACGGATTTCTTTAATGAAAAGGTATGGGTAGATGGAGGAAACCTTCCAGTAGAATGGAAGGACTCAAACATCATGTTAATACCAAAACCAGGGAAACCAAGAGATATTAAGAACCTCCGACCAATCTCCGTTACCTCATGCTTGGGTAGGTTTTTGAAAAAACAATATTGACTAGATTGACAGACTATGTAGAGAGAGAGGGTCTGCTACCGGTGAATATGTTCGGTTTCCGACCACATGTATCGGCCCAGGATGTTTTCCTGCTGTTGCAAAATGACGTCATGAACCCAAACAGAGGTTCAAGCGACGAATTCGTACTAGCACTAGATATCAAGAAAGCATTCGATACAATATCACACAAGGTGATAATGGAAGGCCTCGAATCGATTAACTGCGGCCAACGAATATATGAGTATGTCCGGTCATTTCTGACAAGCAGGAAAGCTACCATTTCTTTAGGCTCGGTTATATCTGAAACCTTCGACTACCCAAATAGAGGCACCCCCCAGGGAGCCATGCTATCCCCGATACTATGTAATATCGGCCTGAGAAAGCTCGCATGTGAGCTGGAAAATATAAAAGGTCTAGGAGCAGCTCTTTACGCAGACGATGTCACCTTATGGACAAAGGGTGGCTCTTATGCGGACAAAGAAAACGCCCTCCAGGAGGCAATAGATAAAATACAAGCTTTTGTGACAGCTGCAGGAATGCAATGCTCGCCGGAAAAAACTGAAATGGTTAGAATTAGGGCAAGATACGCAAAGAAAAAGGACTTAATACCGGTAGCAGTACTGCTGGATGGGAGACAAATCAGGGAGCCAGATGTTATACGCGTGCTTGGCATGTGGATACAAGGAAATTCGGGAACGTCACACACACTACAAAGGCTACGGGGAACCACGGCAAATGTGGCCCGGATGATCAGGCGGATAGCAAATAGCGAAATGGGACTAGAGGAGAAAGAAACCATTGCACTCGTTCATGCATTTGTGATCAGCCGAGTTACGTACGCGCTACCGTACCAGACAATGACAAACCAGGAGACAAAGCAAATAAACACAATAATAAGGAAAGCATTCAAAGCAGCATTGGGGATTCTGGAAAATGCCAAAACCGAGAGGGTAGAGAAATTGGGCATATACAATACCTTTGAGGAGTATGCGAATGCGGTGCTTTTATCTCAAAAGGAAAGGCTCAATTCAAGCTATCATGGGAGACGAATTCTGGAAAAGATGGGATATGCATTGCGACCGTTATATTGTGACGAGGAAACGGTGCTAATAGATGCGGAAAAACGCACACATTTAACTGTGGCGCCTATTCCCAGAAATATGCATCCGACGTATCACGCAGGAAGGAGGAAAGCGAGAGCAGACTCCTTACGCAAAGCATTTCAGAATAGCTCAGAAGCCGTCTTTACAGACGTAAGTAAAGCGAGCAAAGGGTCACATGTAGTGGCAATTGTAGCACAAAATCACACCACAATGGCGTCGGTTAAAACTTGTTTCACACGAGTGGCAGAGGCGGCAGCAATAGCCATAGCCATATCCAACGCAGAAATCAGGGGAGAATCAGTGGTTGTGCTCTCCGATTCACAGGCGGCATGCCGAATGTTTCTCCGAGGAACGCTACCTAAAATAGTGTATAAATTTTTAAATAAACCCATAACAGGAGACCATCACATTATATGGTGTCCTGCTCACGAAGGTTTGGAGGGGAACGTCGTGGCAGACCGTATAGCTCGAGGCATCACCAACCGAGCGACGGCAGGCCACGACGTTGAACCTCTTTCCAATTCGCGTGACATCCTCCTCCAACAAAGGAAGCAACGAAAGGAATATGGGCTTCCACATAAGGACTTGGATAGCCAGCAAAGCAGGGATTGGAGACGCATGCAAACCAATAGCTTTCCCAATTTGTACCATCTAAGTAGAATATATCCCGCAAGATATAAAGACACCTGTCCGTGGTGTTCACAAGTACCAACACTCAGCCACATAACATGGGAGTGCACCCAGAGGCCAACACACATCGACAGCCCACACATCACGAAGCAACCACACATGTTTCACAGGCAGTGGGAGGCATGGCTTGCGGACGAGGACAAGCAGAGCCAAATAGCTTTGCTTGACCAGGTCCAGCGAGCCGCTCGTGCCAGCGGAGCCCTGGACTGAGGGCCCGACCAAACTGCCTGCATTTCAATTTTTTTTTCTGAATAAAGTTTCTTCCTCCTCCCCTAAAAGCAATAAGTGAGGGTTAATTGTACTCGTTCATTAGCGCAACACGCACAACAGAACCGCCTGTTCACGCGATTAGAAAAGAATTACGATAGTTTCACCAATCGCCTTTTTATACGACGTGATTGTAGAATAGTGTTACCAGGTAGTATGTTCAACCAAGTGACTGGGCTTTTTGCAAGTATCATAATACATACGACAGTAGAGAGATTGAGGAGCAAAGGTAATGTGGTGAGGTTGACCAGGTTGCACCTGATTTGCTACCCTAAATGAAGGAGCATGAATAGGATGAAAAGAATGGAGAAATAATGAAAGAAAAACCAGGCAAATTATACGCTCGTATGCATAGCAGTGTTCACCGTGGGTACCGGGAATGTTTAGAACTGCGAACAGTTGCGCACTACCGTTTAACTTCGACTGCGTTAGACTGCAAGCCATAGTGTTAATGAAGACTTGAAAGGACCGGCTACATGTTAATTAGGACTTGAACTGCGCTTTGAGCTGAACGTGTTGTCATTCCGGAGAGACGTGGGACCACCATGCTTACCCGTGACCTTAGCACAACGATGACATGCAGGCCTTCGTCGCGGAAATCGTCAGTGGAACAATGTGCTGGCTTTCTATGAGTTGACGATGATAGTAATGATGAACAAGTGATATTTGCCAATTTCATCTTCATATCTGCGTAATTTAGGCAATATTGAGGCAGTGAATCATACAAAACAGCTTAGTTTTAGTGCTTAATTTTTACATAGGTGCTACAGTTTACACGTTTTTACGTATATTTTATTAGCATTTAATTTTCCGCCAGCTAGCCATATTTCGCTTTTATTCAATATCGGTCGTTGAAACAAATCACTCAACATCATTTTACTTAAACGCAGCTGTATTGCATTGATTTACAAAAAAAAAAAAGCGGTGTACAAAGTTACTCTTTAAGGTTACCCTTCTTGGTTTGCACCACTGAAATCTTGAACAGGGCAGTAAATTGTTTGTGAAATCTTCATTCACAAGAGAGTGTCCTGTGTAACACTAGCACAAAAAAAATAAGAATTCACGCTTTATCACCTTCCCTGGCAAAACAGGCAGTAGATAGTAAGGGCACATAGGCTTCACGGAAAGTCAAAAGGCATGGCTCATGAGAACGAAACATTTACGGCGTTTTGGGGGACAGCGGGAGCTCACTAAGCCGTTTCCGAACCCCGTACTCCATTACTTCCCACAGGCACACTTCGGGGCACCTTACACACAATGGGCTCTGAATGTTAGTAGAGGCAACGTACGATAGCATTTAATCAGCTCAAATTCCATACCGCGAAGATATCACTGAATTTATTACCCGGTAAACTCTACTGCTAAATGCTGGTGCTCCACATTTACCAACAACGATACATTCACGAGGCACAACGTAGCGGAAGCCGGGGGTTCTGGGGTTCTTTAACGTACCCTAAATCTGAGCACATGGGCTTTTAGCGTTTCGCCTCCACAGAGACGATCACCGTGGTTGGGATAGAAACCACGAATTTCGCGTCAGCAGACGAGCATCATAACAAAACTATCCCGAAGGCACAAGTAACTTCCATTTTTTTCAAGTATTTGCCGCAATAAGATTAACACGTCAAATTTCGCAGTATCGAAAAGCTTACTACAAGAAAACTAAAGCTTCACTTTAGACACGATGTAGTGAATCTTAAACTTTCGATCATTTATTATACCGTATATGATGCTCGGGATTCTACCCAAATGACATACAAGTCTCTTCATCTCCTTATTTATAAATGTGAAGCATTTCTTAGCATACTGCAGGAACCTATGGCATCTATCTATCCTTCCGTCCGTCTGCTTGTGTGTCTGCGTGTCTGTCCGTATAGCCACCTACGTCTGGGTGCTCTCGGTATCACTCCAGCAGCACATGCCACCACTCTTTGTTAACAAAACCTCGAACATGCTTCCCCGCCCTATCACGCCCTTTAAATTGATGAGCGATCTGTGCAGTCCAGCCCTGAAAGGATGCGTAGAAACTACAGATGCATCGTATCTCCAGGTTGCATCAAATATAACATGCTTTGATTTTTCTCTTTTTTTATGTTACTGTTCACTCATCTGAACACTAATGACAGGCGTAGAACAACCACATTGTGTAACAACAAATTCTTAAATGGGGCCTCGTCCGTAACGCTAATGCAGTACCACGCACTCAAACGTTTATTTCTTTTAGTTTCAGTGTGCAGTGAAGTTGATCAAATTAAAAAAAAATACAGAGCCGTCCTCAACTTGCGCAGTATATTTGAGAAACTCCCATCGTTACTTTCAAACGCTATTCCGAGAAGTGCATCTGAAAAGGGTGCTATTTTTTTAACACGTATTGCAGACATCACCCACATTATCGTCTGTTCGCGTACAGAACAGAAGCAGTGCTAAAAGAAGCCTTTCATGTATTGTCTATGTCTGCCAGCAGTTCAGCGTTAACACAAAAAAAAACATCTTTGCCGGAAGAGCGAACCATTAGTGAAAATGGCTAAGTTTAGCTTTACGATCGAACTTCTGGAATGGTGCTATAATTAAGCGTGGGTGATTCTATAGTTTAATAGAACATTGGTGGGGCAGTAAAAGTTCTGGCACCCTTAAAATAATTACGCTCCAATGGGGGCCTCTAAAGTTTGTCAGGCTTTCATCGGCGCTTCAAGTGACGCTAATTAAAGCTTGCTTGCGCCAAGGCTGCTTATAAGCGTCATTCGAACTTATTATAACACCTTTTTTTTGTTTTGTGGTTATAATTTTTTATGCAGATACAGCCATACTTGTGAACAACCTTCCCAAAATATGAAAGCTTCAGATCAACGTCATTACGGAGCCTGTCTAAGGCAAGCAAAATTAAATCAGTTTGAAAGCGTCTGCAGTGATATAGTTTGCTAATCCTTAATTTTCTACAGCGTTTGAAGCTAAAATACATTCGCTATTCATGAAATGGTTTGTAATTGGCGCGGACATGGTTCCTGTTGCTTGAAAGTATGGAAGAGGGGTAGTTATCACAGTTTTGACACAGTAGAAGCTAGAAAAAACACGTTTATTGAAGATTGCGAAACTTTGTGTCAATATATGTCAAGCTAGCGCATTGTACAATAACTTCAATTTGTCTGGAACGTGCAGGAGAAATCTAATCGACACACTGCTGCAGTATTTATTAAGAGTTCACGAACGCCATCATTAATCATAATTAAGTAGACAAATAGCTGTACAGTTGCAGGAAAGTATTCTGTCGAAGGCAATGTAAGTCACGGCAAAATATAGATAGAGTGAGAACATGTAGGCACTATTTTGCAGTTTCTATATGCACTTGCATAAATAACCTGGGAAATTGAAAGAAACAAGTTCTGCTGTTTTATCAGCTAATGAATGTCTTATTCTCCTCCTATTTCTTTCACACATGCAAATAAGAGGCGCCGAGCAGGAAAGCCGATACCCTACAAAAAAAAAACGCTAAATATTCACAGCAATTGGCACCTGCATGTGTTGGAGGTACTGTTAGTAGTACATATACAGCTTTAATGCAAAGCTGCTCACCTGAAACGTCAACGACGAGATGACCCATTCAATGGGCTTTTTTATTTTATGTTTGGTTGTTTAAACGTTAGAATGCTGAATCGCAAGTGAACGAATTTACTTAGGCATCTTTTAGATACAGTCGTAGATAGATTACAAGCCCATATTTAGGTGAGCAGTTATATGCGCCTTTCATTAAAGAAGGAATGCTTTGCGTAATCAGATCTAGGTCAAAGTTTCTGGAGCCCTCCACTACGGTTACACTCATAACTATACTGTGGTTTTGGGAAGCTACACCCTAACAACTATTATACTTTTTTTACGGGAGCAGCGTTTACGAAGTAAAACTTCTTTTGGGTATAGATGGTTCATAATCCCAGAAGTACTTTTACAGCGTGGTGCGTCTTTACGTTAGCGCTGTAAAAGTACTTTCAATGTTTACAAAGCTGTTTTGCATTAACAATATTGCCATTCTACAGAGAACCCAACAAATAAATTTCTCCGGTCTCGAATTGTTAGCGTGAATGAAAACAGAGCGCTGCCCTCAGAAATAAACAACACTGCGAAAGAACTATGAATCTATCGAGTTCGTTTTTTTGACTTTGAAAGCAGTAATAAAGCAGATCAATATTTCAACTGCTGTAGGAGCTGCATTCAGTAAAATAGCGTCTTAACACAGAAACAAGAATTACGACAAATTATTCATCGAATTCCCGCAGTGATTTTCATTGCAAACTCCTGGTAGTTTAATAATAAATAGGTCACTTGAAAGTTGTATCGTAAGGTAAACGCATGGCCAACTACGACGAAGGGTGCGTGGTTCAGGCGATTGTTTTCAAGAATGCCTTGCGAATTCCTGTAGATATGCACCAGCGACCAAGCGCGAAGAGAGCTTGTCCCTTACGCTTTTGTCGAAGCGCACGCAGCCAGTTCTATCGTGGCGCGTCATGTATCGACCCAGCATCCGGAAGAGTGACCCGTTAAGGCGCTGGACTGCGACCAAAGCAGCATGACTATCCGTCATCCCACCAAGAAAAGGCCTCGACTGTGGTTACGGGTTTTCTTGGGTAAGTTGCGGTTGCCTCGAAACTTGTGCTATACCTGGAAAAGAAAATGCGTTGTAGCTTACGCTTCGTGATTCATTTTCATCTCTTACGTTTTTTGCGGACAGCGCCATCATGCTTAAAGCAAGGCCCTGACTTTCCTAAGTTTTTTTTTTGTTTTTGTTTGCGAGCTCTCCACTTTTATCGCGCTTTGGCTCATTTTATGATGAAGATGTGCACGTGATTAAAATTTTACTTCGTAAATATTTAAATGTTTTGCCGAAAACTTACTATGACTGGAAAACTGCAGTCGCTTTTTTTTTTCTTGCCAATTTATTGCAAGTAACCTTGGTTGGTGAAGGCTGTGATAGGCGACTCAGAACAAACATTGATAGATATCGTTCAACGATTTTTTACCAATAGGCGTATATATTATATATATATATATATATATATATATATATATCATGTAGCTACGTACACGTTTTTCTTTTCTTAAATACGGTTTTTGTCAATACAGCGGAAGTGTGAGTTCGCTATTACACAATGTAGCAATCAGTTCACGCTCTTAGAAGGTCTTGACCATTAGAAAAATCAGCACACCTGTAAATATGGAACATGTCACGGCAAGGGTACACGTTGCTTAGGACATAACCGCAAAATAAGAACCTAAAGTAGATATATCCACCAAAGATAATAAATCAGAGCATATGCTTTCAATTCCAGATTCATCGACTCGGACGCTTTCCGATCCGGCGAATATCGATGACTTTAGAGAATTATTTCTGATTCTAATGAGCACGTGGTATGTTCTAAAAGAAAACATGTGCAACAACCTCTGAATTAACAACAAAACTGTCAGCCTGGCAGAAAGCGGTGTACATAGCAATTGTTTCTTGTTTGGCTGTGCCGATGGTTCTGTTCAAGTAAAATGCAGTTGTTCAGTAGGGTGCTGTCGCTGAAAACTTCATGAGTGACATAGAATGACTGAGTGTACACAAAAGTGATCGTGATGAATGCAACAGGGTGGTAGGCAAACATATACGCAAGTACAACGGCGTCTCTACTAGCTTGGCTAAGACGAAAGCCTCATACGTTGCACACGAACGTGACAATGAACTAAATCTGAAATGACGACACCCAACGATACAAATGATGTCGACTTCTCAAACATGGCTGGTCACTTTTTGTTTTCGTGAAAGCGTGGAGTCTAGAGGATAAAGAAGATAAAAAAGACGATCCTCTGGTGGAGTAGAAGTCATAGAAAATGTAACACTGTCAGATTGGGAAGTATAAAAAAGCTGCGTTTGAGTGAATTGGCGCAATGATCAATATGCAGTCATGGATTAGGATTTGTGGGGTTTAACGTCCCAAAACCACCGTATGATTATGAGAGGCGCCGTAGTGGAGGGCTCCGGAAATTTTGACCACCTGTGGTTCTTTAACGTGCACCCAAATCTGAGTACACGGGCCTACAACATTTCCGCCTCCATCGGAAATGTAGCCGCCGCAGCCGGGATTTAAACCCGCGACCTGCGGGTCAGCAGCCGAGTACCTTAGCCACTAGACAACCGCGGCGGGGCCAATATGCAGTCATGTGGAAAGGGTGTGGCGTGGAAGACGCTGAGCCAAAGCCCCGTAGATTTGGTCATACAATGAAGAGGCACCGTATGCCACAGGAGGGTCGAAAATTAGAATGAGGCAACTCTAGCCAAACGGCTCGCCCGCATCTCACAGGACGTTTCAGTACTAAATGCATCGCCACGAAGATATTCGAGTCACCTTAGCGATAGTGCACGGGGCCCTGAGAATGTTGATTCTGAGTGTACTTATGCTCACAGGCCTGCTCTTTCCTACAGAAGTTTGTACGTAAAACATCACTGCATTACAAGAAACAATACATTGATTGTAATATGTCCTGCTCAAAAAAAAAAAACAATGTTATCTTTGTCACCAACTTGGGCACGACTACAGTCGCATGCACAACCAACACAAACTTTTACCTAAGTGGCTTCTCAGTTCACGTATTTTTCCTTCAAAGTACAGTGACGAAAGAGGGACTAGATGCCATCAACTCTAAAAACGAAGATTGGGCACCCGAGTATTCTTCTATAGAGAAAGTTATCTTAACAGCGGATCATAGCAAAAGACAGCCATGAGAAGTGTCACCGCTTTTACGCCTCTCGCAATAAGCCACTGTTTACGACCTGGCAGCTACTTTCACCCGAGTTCAGTGCAGGGTATGAGACTCAATAACAAGACAATTGTGGAATGTTCTCCAGACCGGAAGCATAGACCCTAACGCTATCACGACACTGTCCAGTATCTTGTTTTTACTGAAGCTTCATCGTCTCGCGGTGGCTTTGGCGCGAAGTACTGTCACGTTCACAAACTAGCTCACTCTGCCCGGCTCAGTAGAGCTGCTTCTAAAAGTAAAAGGCTCTTGTGACCACACCGTCAAAGTACACAACGGAAATTCCTCAAAAAAAAAAAAAGGACCCCGACGTAGAAGTTCGAGGGATCAAACAATGTGAAAGGCGCCCAATGTCTACGCGAATCGAAATAGCGACCAGTATATTGTCAACAAAGCTACAATAAACGTGTCCTTCGTGTCTCCGAGCAATTTAAAGACTGTTTTGTTATCCATCTATCATCGCTTTTTTTTTTTCAAAGCGTGCTGTGATAGAAGCATTCTTTGTTGCTCCCTCAAGGTCTCAAGGAGAAGAAAAGAGGACTCAGTGGGGCTATTTTTCTTGCTCGCAAAAATGGGCTAGTGAGGGTCGGCTTCACAGTAAAAGAGAGTTCAGTTTTGGTGAGTCACGTGATTTGTGTAAACTCTGCAGGTCGTCGACTTTGCTCGACAGAAACGTAACTAGCCTTGTTCCAGAGTTGTTTGCCTCTCGCGCAAATCTCCAAATTGGCTGACGCGTCAACGTCTGACATTACTTATTTCTCTGACCTTGCATGGACGACTGGGAACTTCACAACTGTTTTAGAGAACTACGAAATTAGCCTGATCGTTCGGTAATAAACAGTAACCGTCGAACATCTCCAAACATTTTTTTTAATGTAGGTTCATGTCGCTCCGACGGTGACGTAATAAATATTGCCAAACGGCAGTTCTGATAAAGGCAAGAAGTATAGACATATATATCTTTGCCATATGTAAAACAGCACTCTCAGAACGATTTGCAGAAGTGAAGTGATTTGCACTAATACGACGTACGAGACTTCATAAGACCTAGAAGCGCAATGCCCTTTTTTCCAGCTCCGGGTATGCTAATCAAGTTATAGCAGGTATATAGCTTTATTAATGAAAAGACGGAATCTGGAAGTGAAGACAAATCCTTGGAAACCAAGATGCTTCTGCATCCGATGTTTTGAAAAGCCCATTTGTCTTCTTAAAGACTCCAACTGCTACCTTAAGGTTGAAGCCTTGAGGAAAAGACCCCTTCTGAACACGTCGGATAGGGTGACACCCGAGCCCGTTTTACAAAGATTTGTCATCGCAGAAAGCGTATTTTCACTCCGTAGATAAGAGGCATATGTCTGCAGAATCTTTATTGAAAGTCATTTTTACTACTACTACTCGCCCTTATATATGATATTCGAAGTGTTAAGCTGACAGTAAACGTGGCAGATTAAGACAGAAATGAGGTAAACAACTAGACTTTTTCAGTTTCGCAAGCAACGCGTGGTCAAATCGTAATGCCGCGGTTTATTTGGGGCACGGGCGTCTTGTTTTTCTAAGGCTGCCGTCGTACGTCAAGATGCACTAGATTTGATAAAAATAAGATTACAGGGCAGTTGCGTTTGCTCATCTTGAGATACGTTCCAAATACAGGGCGAGATATTCAGTAACAGATAATCGTCATGCATAATAGAAGTAATGCCCACTTATAGTGATATATGCACTAAAGCTTGGATGTTGCAGTGTCCCATTTTGTTTTCAAGCACAGCGTTGGAAAGCCAAACGACCACGTGCACGTAAGAAGCACTAAAGAAGGATCGAAATATCGGTTGGTTGGCGATCGTACATGAACATTTCAGTCCTTCTCTTTTTTTGCCCGCGATGTCATAGTGCTTTGTCAAAAATGTTCAAGAAACATTAAACTTCAGCAGGGTCAAACTATGCCATTACTTGGTTATCAAGTACAATTTCACTCTAGTTCGCGTTGTAGACCGTTGGTAAACTAAGGACCAGGCCTAGTGGGAGTTACTTGCTACGTAACGCCAACAGAAGGAATAAAGAGTATTACACACTCACCACATTGGCTACTGATGGTACCGACTAACGGTACCATCAGTAGACATGTTCAAATATATATATATATATTCTGTAATGTGGATGGAGGGATGACCGCCACCGTAGCTAAGTGGTAGAGCATCAGACAACACTTGAAGTTCGCAGGTTCAGTCCCTGTCAGCACCCGGTTATCTGTTCTTCCACAGTTATCTCTTCACGTTTAAATCACATTTATAACAATACTAGGTGACAACTTTTTTTGACAGACTTACAGAAACAAAGCGCGTTCGTGCTGTATACCGCGCTGGGAGTCAGTACTAAAGTTTATGAGTACGTTTCTCATATGACAGTGCTGATATAAACGCTGCTTTATTGAGTATGAGATTGGAACAGTGGCTGAAAGTCATGGGTAAAATGCAGTTATTGGTCGCTTTGCAGGAAAGCCTGCTTTTTCTTTTTCATTTCTCAGATTGCACCCCTTTTCAGCGCACCCGTTTTTTTATAGTAAACAGGGCGGCCATGACGTACTGCGTCAGTGTGCGGCCGCAACTGCGCTGTTTAGAAATATGCTGGTAATGTGGCGCTGAAATGTTGACTGAACTATCTAAATGTTTATCCCATTTACAATTTTGTGTATACAATATTATAAACGTGCTTACGATCAAGCGAGCCAAACGTAAACGAGCCACAAGCTTCCGTACTACTTGCGGAGCCATACGAATGTGCGAATCCCCCCTTCCGTTGCATTCGCTTCGATGTCAAGATAAGTTGTCGCCGAATATAATAACCTCCTCCACGCTTTTCTTGGCATCATTGTCTGTTACTTTTCATTATTATTGTGTCTAACAATAAACTACCCCTTAAAATAATCATCAATGAAATATGTGCCTTCAGGCGGACAGAAAAGTCCGTGTGCAACGCCGGTCGCCGATTTGGGAGAGCGAGACAAGTGTGATCTGTGCTTTGGTTGCCAACATCCAGGAGAAAAAGCTGCAGACACTGCGCTGAAATCGGACACATTCGGTCAGTGACTCCACACGACGCGATATTGCCATTTAGATCACAACGACCTCATTTGTTCCTTTGCGTGCTTCGCCCCATGTGTGCCATAAAAAGTAATCGCGTGTAAGAAAAAAGCAAATGAGAGCGCAATAAGATTGGGGTAAAGAAAAGCTGCAAATGTTGCCAAGGCACACATCTGCTTTGATGCATTACGTCCCGAAATCTATATTGCCACGTCAAACAATATCTCCTGTGCCAATGCAAATGCAAGATGACACACGCAAACATCCTAAAAGATAATACGGCAAAAGTAATGTGTGTGCGTGCGTGTGTTACTTTTTATTTGCTTCTTTGATTTTCTCTTTTTGCATATTTATTATAATGCTATGTTTTACTCTCACTCTTCACCGTTTTCTGCTAATCATTCTCACTTCAATTTTACTCTCGCTTGCTATAGTATGCTTTACTATACTACAGTACACCCAACTATACGCTCAACGCTCAATCAGTGCCCATCTTTCTCTGCTATCTCTCTCTCTTTCTCTCACTCACTCACTCACACAGTATATATATAAGGGAAAGAAGTGTATACCTAAGGGCTCGTTTTTCCGTGTTTTAACACAACATTAATGAGGTCTAACAGACAGTAGTGCCAAGGAATGTACAGGGGAAGTCATTAGAATCAATGGAATGTAAATAGAAAAAAGAAAAGTGGATTAAAAAAATAACCAGCCGTGAGCATATTATATATATATATATATATATATATATATATATATATATATATATATATATATAAATCATTCGGGGTGCGTTTTATATGCACAACAGCTTCATCCTGCCTATTGGGTGAAAAAAGTTCTGGTTCAAATAATGTCTTGCGCTTAAAAGTGTTCGGGAATGAATCTCTGAGCCACTTCTTCCACCAAAAAATAAGAAATATTGTGCGCTATTGAATGTGTAGTCGTTCTATAAGAGCGAAATTCGATGGCCCAACAAAGTGACAAAATAAATTAGGTAAATTTTATTGATGCTTTCTTTATTTAAACACACACATACACAGTGAATGCGTGCGCACGAACACGGGCGCACTCCCCGTTTGGAGCGTTAGAAAAACTGTTCCTACACAGCGAAATTTCTGCTGTTTTATTTGTACTCTTTAGAAAATCTGTCTTCATAGGCACGTACTTGATCAGGAGAGTATGTGCACAAGTACGTTATTCAGCACAGTATCATGGGAATGAGCATTGGAAAAGAAGACAAAATCTTTCGTTTCACAAAAATCTCTTGTGACCGACACAGGGAGCGGCGTTTGCTCTTTTTCTCTGGCACATCTCGCACTGGTGCGCAGTCGCTTATATAACTCAGGGCATTGGAAAAATGTTAATAGTTGGTCTAGATTGAACCACGTAGCCCCCGTGGGCATTTCTACTGGACTCTGGTAGTTAGATCAGTATATTTGGTAGTGGCTTTTAAATAATATAGCTTCAAGTAGAACTCACATACCTGACAAACATTTCAGAAAGTGCGTTACCGTAAGTGTCTACAAGCGTATAATTAAAAAAAAACAACAGGTGAAGGTGCTGGCAAGACAAGTACACAATTTTAGTACCGCAATAATGTGGTTGGAACACTGGCAAGAAAATGCTATGAACAAAACCTATCCACTAAACAACGCAACAGTATTCCTTCATTTTTTCTCAACCAAGTAAACGACTGTAGTGCAAGAAGTTCACGGTGCTAATCACCAACAGCAAAATTTTTACTTACGCTGAAGGAAAAACGCCTGTTCTGAAAATTTACTGCCATGAAAGTTTATTACCTTAATTCCAGGGCTTACGCTAAGAAGTCAGAAGCACACTTGACACTTTTATTTAGATCGAAAACGGAACATGGTGGTGATTGTGCCATTGGAACGGCTTCGAAATATGAAGTACGAGCACACGTACCTTCGGGTCACGAAGACAACGGATGTCGACGTCAGCTCCACGACCGACATGTGCACGCTCCTATTTCGTTCTTCGGTCGTCTTTAGGAAACGAGAACACTCGCAACTTGGTCCATTTACCGCGCTGCAGCATCGCCCAACCGTTCGAATTCGAATCCGTACATATTGCGAATATTCAGTGCACAAAGCACGTCACATATCCGCGCTGCAGCTCACGGACACAGAAAAGCACGGTCTTTCCGAGTCGCCAACAAGCACATCAGCACGCCACGAAAACCATCATCAGGCTTGGAAATCTATGTCTGTCGAGTGACGAGAGCAAGCGTAGGCTCGTCTGTGCATCAAAACACTACAATATAAACGGAGTGACGTCAGAGCCCGCGCGGGAATGGAAGTGAGCATGCCTGAAATTATGTAGGTGTCATTGGTCGAGTGTTAACAGAGGTGGAAAGGGTGAAGCGAAAGAGAAGTGTGGGGCAAGTGTGCGGAAGAGCCGGCAGCTGCGGGCACTGCGGCGAGCGTGCTGCAGTTATGGGAGAGAGTGACGTCAGCGCGACGTGCGAGAAAGCGTGCGAGTGGAACTTGACGTCAACGCACAGCTGCCGCGTGACCCACTTGGTGCCGCGTCAGCGTCTGCGGTGAGGGAAACGCGTTGCGGCGCGTTCGTATGGACGCACGTACGTACAGCGTTAGACATGTGAGTCAAAGAGCTGCTTCGCATCTAAAACTTCTGGGTCCCAAGAAGAATCGACCCCAGGTCATTTGCGTGGCAATAAGGTTTTCTACCACACAGCCAAGCGTCTGCTTGGAAATACAGTAAATAATGTTTATTCGTTACAAACACATTTGTCCTGTACACAGGTTTCTTATTCTTAGCACAAGATGCATTATCGCAGTAATATTGGGTTATACAAGCTGGCATTGCCATCAGGCGGAAGAACATGTGATTATCATAACGACTTTGTGGTTTTAAGCCTGTCACCCATTACAAAAGACACACACAATACTGCGCGAATTAGCTTAAGATGACTTAGTGTGTGCGCAGCAAGTTCGTACACATTTCGTGGGCGTAATTGCCAGTGGTTAAAAGCATGCTACTCATTGCACGGAATGTAGCCAAATGCGAAAGCTTTGTACTAATCCACAATTGAGACTTTTCGAGTAACATCACACAGTAAAACTATGTACTAAGCGGTTGAAGCATGCACTTGGGACAGAACAAAGCAATCGCGTTCAACTTCTAAAGGCGAAGCTTAAGGGTTCCCCCAATTTCTAGCTTGCGTGAATAGCCGAGTGATTAAGACACTCGCTAACGAATATTGCATACGTGGAGCTGAATATCGCCTCGGAAACTTTCTTCTTTTTTACTATCTCACTTTCTCCACGCTCTCAGGCAGTGGATGAATGCTATCTCCGAGAAATCAGGCTGAAGCTTTCAGTTTCCTGACTATATTGTTACAGGCATTAGCACTTTAAGCGTAATCACATACTTTGGCCGCAAATAACACAAACACAAGTGAACGAACACACAAGGACAAGCGAAAGCGACTTGTGTTTGTGTCATTAACGGCCAAAGCATGTCAATGAAGTACCAACTAGGCAAACAATCAGTATTGTTACACTTTAAGCGGGGCCTGATTAATAGTGTATCTTTTGTTCTGTTTCTTTGTCTCCTCATTCACTTTTGTCTTCGTGGTCTTTCTGATCAACAGAGTTACTGAATCCTGCGCCTGAGTATCGGCGCACGAGTTCAGAAAGTAAAGCAGCAGGCGAAGCGAATGACGAAGAGGTCGCACACGCAGCGAGGCGCTCCTCGGTGGTTTTCTGCTGACATTAAAGTGTTTACGGCCCACCCAAACAGCTATGCATTTAAAATATTTTACTTTTATGCAATAATTACCTTCCGAAACCCATGGGCCCGTTCCTGGAACGATTCAGCATCCAAGACGTTAGGGCTACTGCTGGCAGATTTCATATCGGTGCGCTCTCTGACCAAGTGATACAATAGTGTTACAGCGAAAGCTGTTATGAGATCAGAACACAGGTCCCGTGTGGCGAAGTAGTTGTCCGCCGCCGCCGGTATCGGTAAGCAATATCACAAGAAATAAAAAAAAGCTCAGTAAATAAAAACACCAACAACACAATTGGTATTTCAACCCGGGTCTGCTGCGTGCCAGCCCAGCACTCAACCACAGAGCCACGCTGTTTTTTTCCTTTATTTTCGGTTAAACTTCACACATGGGGGGATATGATAAATATATTAGAGTACACGACAAACATTAAAGATAAATTACTCTGGCCGTCAAGCACTGCTATAGCACATCACGTCTTAAAATTCCCTCATTGTCAGTTGGGCTTCTACGCTTGCTAACCATAAAGAACACATTCATTTTTTTTTCTTACTACCACGACAAACCTTGAGATACTTTCTTTAAAGTACACTTTGGCTGGTGTTCTGCCAGGGTCCCAGTGAAATCCAGGCATTCGAGATTCATATACTTTGCAAGGCAGTAATAATTATTAAATCGAAAAGAAATGCATCATTTTCTATTGCTAAATACCTGATTTCACGGGGGCCTAAAGGAAATTATTTTTAATGGTCCTATGTAATACGCCCCAAAAGTATAATCCCCTAAACAGTGTAGGAATTGAACCACGCTGATGCTTAGGACTCGCTTCCAAACTTGCCTTAGAAAGGCTTGATGTCGGGAAAGGATCTGCGGTAATATGAATAATACTGCGCGTTAGAAAATCAAAGGAACAACCAGGTGTCACACGATGCGGATTGCGTGACGAGTGGCTATTCCAATGCTTCAACGCATTAGAGAATATTTAGGGACGAATCTCCTTAGGGCGTCACCCGTTCGTCCCCGTTATTTTTGTAACCACCGGTGGCATATACCCTCGCTCTCGGGCACATATCTGTGTGTCCACATGTTAAGGAAAACGTATACCACGGCGTTGTTATCACGCTCTCGTTGTTAGCAAAGAGCTGACACCAGAAATGTGGAACAGACTCTCGTTTCGTCCTCGGATTGTTCGCTGGATGGCGGGACTTGTATATGATGAATATATAATAAAAAGTGAAATGTGGGTATTTGAAGCATTCCCTAGATGGATGGACGGACGCATGAACGATCGCATGGACGGACTGACACAAGCAATCAAACAGACGGAGCGACAGACACACGGCCGGACGGATGGACGGAGGAACGAACGTGTGGACGCACGCACAGACGGACGCATGGACGGGCACACGTACGAATGGACTGACGCACGGATGGACGGATGGACGCAAGAATGGACGCACGAACTGGCGCACGTACAGACGCATGGAAGCACGGACGCATTGACGAACGCTTCGCCTCAGTCATCAACATTCATTCCGTGGATAAGCTGTATTTCTTCCTTGATCACCTGATAACTGTGGTGCATATCCCCTTCAGGCATAATTTTTCATCCACGCAACCACTGCATAAAAAAGTTGCACAAACTTCCGAGCAAGTGTGTAGCGTGAACCACGCTTCTCCGAAAAATGGCGAAGGATAGCGCCGTGAATGCTGGCTGGCCTACTACACTACGATGATGATTATTTATGGCGTAGTGGATACCCAGCAAGTGGCAGCAGTCACCCAAAGAGTGTTTAGAAAAGGCTTTGAGAAGCTGCTCTTCCACAATTCGTCGCATACCTGTCATTCGGCGCAAACGTGGCTTGTTCTTATTGAAAAAAAATGTGCTAGCGTTTTTTTTTTAGTTCCCAAGTTACAAAGAACAAACCATTTATAGAGAGAGGGCCAGAAGTTCAAAAAATAAATAAATCAATATTTGTGAGGCACCGCACCTTTACATACAGCCTCACCAGCAGTCGGCGAGTGGCGCGCGTAGAAAGCATCTGCGATTTCTGGGAAATAAATGCACTGCGTAACAACAGACACTAACCATAACGCGTCACTAAGAAGTCGCGAGAATACACCCATATTTACGAACTATGCTCCGCAGCAATCCAACGTTCTCACAATTTCCTTATTCTACAACTAGCCAATATTTTTACAGAAAGTTAGCATACTGCATATTAAAACAAAAAACGAACAATTAAAAATTGTTTATAAACGCTGAATGTTTTCATTATATGAAATGCCATGCCTTTAGGATACGGTGGATGTTCTTGCACGCAGTTAGGTGATCAAATAGTGAGGCGAAATTGAGGGAGCTGCTGATGGCACTGCCGTCAAACGCTGCCGCAACAAGAAATTCTGAACAATCTCGGACACGTTCCAAGAAAACGGTTTTGGCTAAATGGGATCCCACCTCATTGATCCACCCATTCCCTGAGGCAGAAACTATTTTGGAGTCTGAGATAAGAACATAAAAGAGTTCGAAATGAAGCGCGAAATGAATTGAGACTCCGATATCCAGGTTGAAATGGATGTTCTTTTTCTCCTTTATTATTATTTGTTTTAGTTTTCCAAAACTGCAGTCGGAATAAAATGAGTTTGCGAAGGATAGAATGTTTTCATTACTGAAGCAGGTGCATTTGGCGGACTCGTGACTCCACTCAGTTATTTTTAGAATTGCCTCTCCGTTTGCCGGCGTCATTTTCAAGTGCGCAGCGTTTTAAGAGGCCGGACTGTCGCGGATCCTGTTGTCATCACTCGACATAACGCCGGCGGAGCCCTATGTTTTCTCTTGTCTCGTGATGTCAGCGTATGTACGTAACCTACACACATCCGTTACACGTTATGTGAACTACAACAGCAGGAAACGAAAAACGATTAGAAGCTTGAGAATCATAGGTAATGCATTTCTTTTTAATATAATGTGAGGACATTGAATTTTGTTGATGGCACAAAGATGCGTTTTGTGTGGTCCTTCAACTTCACAGTTTGTAAGAAACATCATTACATCGTAAACAGAACGATGATTATGATGTAATCATAACAGACATTTATTGTGAGAGGCACAAGTGCATTCAATCAATTGAGAATGTTAGCGAAATAAAGTTGAAGCATAATTCAGGAGTTTCCTGCAGTGCAGTGAAACATTGGGGTTCATTTGACGTGGCTGTTTATAGACGAGATAAAGGCTCGGCAGCTGTAAATTGTGAACTGCCTAAAATTCACAAGCGTCTTTAATTTCGGTAATTGGTTTAACGAGGAGCACTGTGACTACAAAGGATATGAAGCGACGTTATCGTAACACAACGTATATTTCAAATTATTAGCGACTGTAGTTGTTGCGCCACGGTAAAGCTTGGTGAGATTTTTTTGTCCCTGTGAAGTCGTGACAAATGCACAGACTCATCCCCGTATTCACAAACGCTCCTCGACTCGACTTCCACCCTTCACTTGACAGAGTTGAGCACTGCGCCACCTCTCAGCTGAAAATGACGCTGCACTATTCAATAATCGCAGCAGATCATCGCTGACATGCAGTAACTTGCCGTGCCTAGAGACAGCGCTCCTATCGGCTTTCTCAAGTGAAGGTGAAGCGTTGAGTGAAGGGACGTCCTAGAATACGGGGGTCAGTCTGAGGAAATCAGCGCTAATTTATGCACAGACTGAGGCGCATCACACCGTATATAGTGCGAAGACGAGCACACTCGTTTTCGTGTGACGTGTCTTAGTCCGCGTTTGAATCGGCACTGCTTTCTTTAGATAGATACGTATATACTGATGAGTTCGCATTCATTCACTTAAATGCGTAGTAGCTTGAACGCGTGGGCAATTGATTAGTACCGTTTTTGCGTGTCAGTCTCTTCCTATAAAAACTAGTACAGATTATCGCACACCTACTTATGTCCCCTACCTGGCAACGTTACCGAACGTGAGCATCTTAATTACCAAGAACTGTCTAACCTCCCTGTTCTTCCTCTTTAATTCCTCCTCCTGCTCCTTAATTACCACATTGTACTGTGTGTGTACGGAAAACGGAAGTAGTTTGCGAAGTTAGATTAAGTTTCGTGACGGTAATAATGAATTTCGCGCACAATGAAGGCGCAATACCTGATTCAAAGACTGTGCCCACTTGTGTTTAACTTAGTCTGGTTACCTCTACTGACGCTGATTGTACAACTCGTGGCGGCAGCCCACATCGGTGTTGGCTTTCGCGATTCGGAGCTTACCAGGGCAGTGGTCCGGGGGAGTTAGTTTTCCGTGGGAGCTGCTTACAGTGCGCGATGCACACGTACGTGTTTCATCACAACTCATGCGGGTAATCAAACGAATTTTTTTTCAACACACGCGCGGGTAATTGGGAAGTTCTAATCAAACTATTGCACTGAGTGAGGCAGAAGTAAAAAAAAACCTGCATCGTGGTTTCGTACCCAAATAGATGGCGTGCAGTTGCAAGCATTTGTCGACAGCAATAGTGCATCCGCTCCACTAAGATCATAGTGGAGATGTCAATAATGAAGTGTTTTCATTGCCTACTTGTTTAATTGCTCGAAACAGCATTTCAACGTACCCTTGCAGTGTAATAATTTGTTGCGATCTCTCGGTCAAGCAAAAGCCGGTTATTTTTTCAGGTGAACGTGGCCTTGACCTAAAAGCTGGAACGGATGCGAAATCATTCAAAAATGTCACACAACCACTCAGGTGGCTTGTGGCTCGACGTGTGTGACCTGCACACGAAATTCGCGCAGCCAGGACATATTGCGGCTTTGATGTCACTGCATTGTTTTTACTCATTTGTGCTTCTTCATAACCAAAAGTAGTATGGAATATTTATCTAGATGTAATATTCATTATTTCAAAGTACATGGTTTGTAGAATTTAAGCTAATTTAAATGCATTAGCTCATGCTAGGGCTTTCAAAACAAGTGGGAAAGACTATTCAAAGAAAGCACACTACCTCAATTTTTTTTCATAAAACTAAAACTGAAGCAAGCGTCATAGTGAGTATGCGCTCCCTGGTGTACTAAGGAAGGTGACAGACCACGTTAACAACTCTGGGATTGTGATAAAAAAAATTTCAATTATCTATTCGATTTGATTAAGATGAACGGTCATACCTCAGTATTAAAAAAGGAAAAGGAAAAAAAATACCGCAAAGTATACTGGCGTGCTGCACAAATCAAAGAAAGAAAGAAAGAAAGAAAGAAAGAAAGAAAGAAAGAAAGAAAGAAAGAAAGAAAGAAAGAAAGAAAGAAAGAAAGAAAGAAAGAAAGAAAGAAAGAAAGAGAAAAGATGGAGAGGCTGAGGCGGCAAACAAGGACGCGTTCCGCTGCGTCGCTCTCATTTAAACCCCGTCGATCTAAATGAAATTTTTATGAAAGGCACATAAGCTAGCTTTGTTGTGATGCGCAGACAGCCATTCACCCAAACTTTTATAAAAGGGCTGCCAGGAGTCATGCAAAGAGAGATAGGAAGAAAATGCCACAACATTGCCGGGTTCTATATGTCTCGAAAACTAGAATCCTGTTCGCAACGTGTAAGTGATTAGTGTTTTTTTTTAATAACTATGCGCTGCAGGCTTAGACTTGCAGCAAGTGCGACAGCTCACGCTTTTAAGGTCGCTTCACATTCCGTACAGGACAGCTTCATTTTCGTCCACAATGCAATATCGTCGCCCAAGACCGGCTTTTGGACACTCCGTTTCCTTACGTAACTGCACTTTTCCTGATTTCATATATAATATTATTTCTACTCTAAGTTACCAGAGATGTTTGTCATCTTATAACCAATAATCATCTTACTAGAAGGAGGCAATAAATGCCGTAGTGCTTATAACATACACTTTGATCAAGCTAGAAGAACTGGGCTAAGTATATATGTGTTTGTTTATTTATTTATTTATCTATTTATTCATTTATTTATTTATAAATATGAAAAAGAAAAAGCAGAAAGCCGAAGCCCAATGATATAGCCTAAACTATGAAGACACTTAATTACGAATCAGAGTCAAATTTAAAAGCCTAGTTTTACTCCCGAGACAAAACAATTCAAATAAAATTCGTGCGAAAAAGCCGAAGGAAAAGAAGGCACAAACTAAAGGTTTAGAAGAGCAATTATACAATTCGTAATATAAGCTATACACATGTTTTCGTGCATTAGCTACAGGAAACAATTAAATACCTCGATAAGTGATTCTTTACAAATGATCATAATGCCATGTGTGGCACGGATGGTCTCCGAGACGCCCACCATCGAGAGATCACATCCAAATATTTAAAAACAGTGCACAAGAATAAGCGTATGACCGGCGCACCTTCCAGAACTGCATTTTTGTACCCTCAAAGCAGCATACTCTACGCTCACGACAGCGCCGCCACCGAAATATGCAACTCAAAACAATATTCGCTTTAAATAAAATTGCCGTCGAGAGCATGTGTGCAGCTACGTCAAACAATGGCTCTTTACAAATTGCTAAGATACATAGATTCTCGAGGTATATGTGATCCGGTACGAAAACTTCAATGCAAGTAAATGAGTAAAGTTGTTAGCGCCTCGTTACTACGATCAGCATATATTTAAGAGCAAGTAAAAAAACAAACATCAAAACAAATCACAACGAGACGCAGTATAGCATGTAGTTGCACTACATGACGCAAAGCTAATGTTCTCACCTGCTCAATTTATAAACACGTTTTGATGAATGCGTGTTTTCGGCTAGTTTTTATGGCTCGCAAATAGCGCGCGCTTAATAAAGTAACATCTACTAGAAAGACTGGAGAAGCAAGGTTTTCATATTTGCCAAATAGTGCCCTTACAATATACATCCTTCAAAACACTTTGCGGATGCAGAAATAACGCCATAGTTCTAAAACTCACGCTGCCCAATAGAGGAAAACCACTGGAGTGATACAGCTGCTTTGAAGGTATCACCTTGGCAACCTTTCAAAACAGTGTTTCTTCACCTACCATGCCGCCTTCAGGAAAGGCAAAGGCCCGGCGGCTGAGCGGAAGGAAAATCAGTCTGCAATAACAAGAGGAATTATCTACTTGTTATGAGAGCTAGTTGAGCTTCTCGGAAATGTCACGCCATGAAACACTACATAAACTAACGAACAGCCTATGGAAGATAGCCACGAAATTATTGCGCAAAAGTGAGCGATGCCTCGTTCACCCAGCAATGCACCGAACTAAGCACAAGCCTATGTATCACGACTGCCTGCATACGCCCCCCATTTCTGGTCGACCATTAAGACGAGGCAATCAGCAACTTAGCCAAGTTTCAAATGAAACGGAGAGTGAGCTTCTAGATTACGCTTGCATATACATATTTAAAAATATTCGAGAAAAAAAGACAATTATAGTAAATTTTTAATTTTCGTTTCACCTAGACTTGCTTCATTTACGCTGGCGTTGATGTCTGTGTAATCAATTTTTTTACCATATTTCGCACAGAATTTCTCAATCAAATTTGACGACCTTGAATTTTTCACCTGTACTTCACACACGGGACCATCGTTGGAATAACGCGTGGCACTTGTTCTGAGAGTAAGTGCAAAAGACATCATTATCAGCGCATAAAAGCCTACAAGGAAGGCGTTTCCACCCGTGGAAACATCAGGTGCGGGGTCCTCGTAATTGGGTGCAGTGGTTATCGATCAATGAATTTCGTACTAAAAGAATAGAGATCCCAGATTTGGAGGTGCGAACGGTCTCTAAATGTGCAGGACGAGTTCTAACGCTCAAGCTGTGTGCAGCTGAGAAAAATTTGTGCTGCAAGAAAAACTTGCGCTAGAGAAACTTTTCGTCCTCTTGAACTTTGTTAGTATTAGCGAAACACAGTACGTTTCTCTACAACGGAAACTCAGTGTGTTCTGTTTTTTTTTCTTTACGTAAAACTATTACGGTCTTGATTACGCTCACACCTGAGCAGGCTTAGCTTTAACAGCGCTGCACAAAACTTTAAAGATTTATTTTGTAATATCGACCCATGTGCATTCGGAAGAACAGCTTGCTTGTTAGGCGTGCCCCGCGTGGGCATAACAGGCCGAATTCGAGAAAAACAATGGTTGAATTTTAAATATGAATTGTTAACGCCAAAAGCTTATCGACTCTTTAGATTGTGCATGCAATGCTGCTTTTCATCAAACCACACATTGAAGCAGAAATCCAAGCATAAGTAGAAAATGAAGTGCGTTTTTATTAGCACCTTCTCAATTAACTAATTTCAGGAAAATACAGAAAGAAAATTGGCAGATCTCACATGCCTTGGGAATCGGTGTTATGCGAAGCATGCAGATTCAAGGTGAATGTGTCAGTTTTTTTTTTTTATTGAGCGAGAAGTTATGAAGCAGTGCTCAATATATGTACAAACCCACGAACACACATTCGTTGAACAGCCGCTTCTGTTTTATATTAGGAGGTGTTGACAGTTGCGTAACAATGCCAACAGCAACATTTATATTAGCTATACCAAAAGCGGTAAGCTGATATGAAGCACTGGTGCTTTCGCTGGGGCTCACGGGGATGGTAGTCCTCAACACTGCTACACAAATCAACCTCAGCGGATGACACCCAACTACGATTGACGTTAACACTATATGACGGCTGTATCACAGGAGTACATATGCAATAGCATTAAAATTTGATAGTACTGCAACCAGAACATGTCGTATCACGAGCATCAGTGGGGTCTATTTCTAAATTATTTCGGAGACCTGGTGTGGTTCTGTGGTAGAACGCATAAAGCCGCACATAAATATGTAAAGGATGTCCCAATTATCATGCAGCATGATTAAAAAGCGGGGGAAGAGCTTTACGTGACCGGAGTACCACTACTTCTTTTTAATTATTGAGGCTTAATTATTTGTGACAATTATATATGTAACTCGTCAAGCGTTCCTGGAATCAAATGACAATGAGGTATAACAAGTCCTCTTCAAGTGAAATCTAAGTGTCCTATTATCAACAACATACTAATTGTGCGTAAACGTTTTTCTGGCTGGTGAAGAGAAACTGCAAAATCTGAAAAACCAGTGTCAGAATTTTGATCCTTCAAGCAGGCTCACTGCGAGGTAGCCAGTATAAAAGACGAAAAGAAATAGGGACATATTTATCGACATTTTCCCAACAGAAGACCCCTTTCTGTATACTTTCATTTGTTTTGTAATGCACTGAGAAAGAATAAATTTGAACATGAAATTGACAAGATATGTGGGCGTTGTGGTCTTAGAGTCATGCCCTAATCATAACAGCGAACTAGCCTCGTTATTAAGGAAAAACTCTGCCGTGAGATATGGGCAGTGATAGCGATGAAGAGTAAAACGGAAGGAATCGGTGCAAATTTCAACGCATTTTGTTGGAGTCTGGCCTGTTCTTTTGCCAATGTGCAAAACGCTGCCTCTGGCAACGAAAAAAAACAGGCATAAGTGGTTCCTGGCACCACTCATATTTGCGGGCAGTGTTTTTTGCGGAGGGAGAAGGGGGGGGGGGGGGTAGCAGCACATTCAGGTTTTATTTTTTTTTCATATTTTGTTGCCTTGTTTCAGCAGCTATAAAAATAAGCACACATGTTGTAAGTTGTTGAAAATGGCAGTTAGATGTCATTCAATCATGTCTACATAACTAATTGACATTTTAACAATAATATATCAGGTATAAAGTCCAAAATTTACCACATGATTATGAGAAAAGCCGTAGGGGAGGGCTCCAGAAGTTTTGACCACCTGAGGTCCTTTAACGTGCACCTAAGTTTGAGCACACGAGGCTCAAACATATTCGCCACCACCGAAAATGCAGCTGCTGCAGCTGTAATTCGATTTTGCAACCTTCGGGTTAGCAGTCGAATATCAAAACCACTGGGCTACTATGGTGGAGTGATATTTTTGTCATTGTGTGAGTTATTGCCGAGTTACTTATCTAATTATGATTAATTAGTTAAATCCTATTTAAGAAAATTTAGTTTGGGGTACCACTGCCCACTGTGAACAATCAGTACAAGGTTTGGTTCATGTACAGTTGTTTCTTTTTTTTTTAAATCATTCTGCGTGATGTTTGGGACACCGTGTATATATATGCTACACTGTTCCCGAAATATTTGTTGACTCATTGCAGACAAACACAAATGCCCAATAAATGCAAACGGAGAGGGACCACCTTTATAACTGAATTGGTGCTGCATCGGAAGGTTGTAGGTTTGGAAGCTAGCTATTGGCACCAAGTATATTTTCATACGTTTAAGTCCTTTCCATCTGTGCCATAATTGCTATCCTACACTTAAAACATAAAAGTTGTATTCCATGTGCCTTCCTTGGCGTCACTTTCTGGTCCTTTCATTAGGTCGTTGAACGAGCCCTTAATTTGCTTCCGCTATTTCATTCAATCATACAATCGAGCAACCAAAGTGTCAAGAACTACCAAAAACTGCAGCTTATAAGAAGCACGATAAATGGGAATCTTGCGCTCATTTGTCACCCAGCCACCAGCGAGGGGTCAAACTACTTGATTTTACCGAATGGAGGGCCATAAAGGCAACGGTAACCATATCACTCCCCACGTTATCCCATTCGATGAGGCTTCACTGTTTGGCCTCATTGGCCACTGACCGCATTATTAAGGGCGAGAATTCCCTCGACCTCAGAAGCCATTAACCCATAACGCTTAGTACGCGTAACTTGCCTAGCGTTTACCAGAGCGTGGTTTTCGTAAATAACTCGGACGATTTTCTTCCGTCCCATTAATCTCAATCAACTTACAGTTCCAGTGATACAAATAATCTTTATAAAAAAGAAACCATCCATTTACCACAATATAATGACCTTCCAAATAATATTAAAAAGACATAAAGAGGTCTTTCTTCCATCAACGACTTTCACTTCTTTCTTTCGTTACATAGAGGTAAAAGAGACAGCCATCCACCAAATCGGAATATTGTCTAAAATGTTATTCTGCAAACCTGCAATTTTCGTGAAGTAAAATGTCCCATTGACGTATTTATTCATATAGTCATTTTTAATGCACAGGTGATCGTCATGAAGAACCTAAACAGTGTTGTGAGTAAATGCATGTGCTAAAGTCCACAGGCACATGTTGCATGTGTGTGTTGCAGAGATAACTTTCATAATAGTTTTTTTTTTTGTGAATTCCTAGGCAGACCAGAGTAATGGCGAGTGCCCCACTATACCGCTAAACTATAGTTTCTAGCGATGATATTTGTTATTTACAGCAAGCTTCCACCAAAGCCAATAACCATTTCCCCCTCAAGTATTTTTGTGCAGCTTAACATGGTAACTATGCAGATCAATACCTGAAGCACACGCGAAACGGATTGACCAACAACACGTAGTTGATGTCTTAATGCAAACATAGGAGTAGCATTATTCTGAAGGCACATGGACAAATTTCTTGCAGTAGTGTATGACCGCGAAGAAGCTTTGCTTTTTATGACTGTCTCGCGTGTAAAGCACATCATATAAGAAGTTCATGGCTGCTTTTGTGAATATATTGCCGCGCGCTTGATCTGCCAGCGCAAAAGAGGCAGACGAGGTGGCAGTTCCCCTCGTGCCATTGTTCTGTTTTTGGCTGCGCTGAGCCGACCGCTCTTCGGACTTTTGTGAGGACGCCTTAAAAACGTCTCCTGTCTCTTTAACGTGACATTTTAATGGTGGAGGTGCGGGGTAACCTCACCTATGCAACAGACTCCTTCTAGCAGCCGGAACGTGACCCAAAACCCAGAGCTTACGCCGGTACACCGTTTCAGTCGGAGGATTCGAGGACTGTCCCCCGAGTTTGTGCCTCACAGTACAAGTACGTCGACTGGTATGGAGAATACTGTTGCTGTCACCGCTTCCCCTACCGCTGGAGCCGCCGCTGCTCCAACCGCTGCACCCGCAGCTGCACCCACTCATTACACGCTACAAAAACCACGTGTTCCGAGTCCCTTTCGTGGTGGCCTCTATGAAGATGTGGAAGATTGGCTGGCTGAGTACGAGTACGTAGCGGATTTCAACGGGTGGGACGAAGTAGCGAAGCTCAAGAATGTGTACTTTAGTCTTCTGGATGGTGCTCGCACATGGTTCCAGAACCGCAAGGGCCTCCTAACGTCGTGGCATGAGTTCTGTCACAGGCTCCGCGAAACGTACTCGAGTCTCGATCGTCGAGAGCGCGCTGAAAGGGCCCTCCAGTCCCGCATGCAGATGCCTAATGAAGGTGTGGCTACATACGTGGAGGATATGGTTCATCTGTTCACTCGCGCCGATCCAACCATGCCGGAAGACAAGAAGCTGCGACACTTGATGCGAGGTGTGAAAGAGCAGCTCTTCGCTGGACTCATTCGTAGTCCGCCTAGAACGGTCGCGGAGTTCCTCACTGAAGCCGTCGCCATGGAAAAGGCGCTGCAGCAGCGGAACCAGTACGATCGGCAAGTGAATGCTACCTATACCACCGGGCTAGGCTCGTTCCCGACCGACGTGGGAGCGCTTCGCGAGCTGATACGTTCGGTTGTTCGCGACGAGCTACAACAGCTGCAACAGCTGAACCAGGCGCAGCAGCAGCCTTCCACGAATTGCATCGCCACCATCATACGTGACGAAGTTCAGCATGCGCTCGGCACACCTCGCCGCGAGACACCAACGCAGGTTGCTGCACCACTTCAGGCGTTCGCAACTTCAAGTGAACCTCTAGGGGTGACCTACGCAGACGTATTGAGACGCACCGTTCCGTCGTCCACGACACCATCCCCAGTGAGTGGTTTCCAGCGCACCACTTATACCGACACGTTCGAACACAACGCACCTGCACCAGTCCCACTACCAGCCGCAACCCCGTACGCCACACTGCAGTCCGCACAGGTGGTCCCTTATTTTGCAGACACTCGACCCGTCATGCGTAAATCCGACATATGGCGCATGCCCGACCGACGACCGCTTTGCTACCACTGCGGTGAAGCGGGTCACCTCTACCGAGACTGCCAGTACCGCCGACTTGGGCTGCAGGGTTTTCCTGCCAATTCACCCCGCCCCCGGTTTGGACAGAGACCACCAGAAATTGAAGATTTTATCGCTCGGCAGAACGTCCCACTCAGGCGTCAGTCGCGCTCACCGTCACCGCGGTCGTCATCTTATTCAGGCAACGGAAATCGAAGGCCGCAAGGACGGTCTCCGAGCCCTCGCCTGGAAAACTAACGCCAGCGACCTTTCGAGGCGAGGCCGCTGATTCTCGACGTGATGAAGACCTCGCCCTCCAATCGACGCGACATCGGACCAACGGAAATTCGACTACGCCGGCGCCTGTATCCCAGCTGAGCGACTTTTCAATGGACATACCTGTGCTGCTCGACGGTCGCAATTTAACTGCCTTAATAGACACTGGTGCTGACTACTCGATTATTAGCGGACAATTGGCACGTACCTTGAAGAAAGTGATAATGCCTTGGACAGGATCGCATGTACGTACAGCTGGCGGACATGTTGTAACGCCGGTTGGTTTGTGCACGTCCAGGCTACAAATACGAGGCTGCACGTTTTTGGTCAGCTCCATCGTGCTACGTGACTGCTCCCGCGAATTAATTCTCGGCCTCGATTTTCTTCGGGAATATGGCGCCGTAATCGACCTACGGCGACGCTGCATTTCCTTTTCGACAGTCAACGCTACGTCAAGGGGCTCCAACCGCCGTACAACCGCCCTCCGTGTTTCCGACGACAGTGTCACAATACCACCTCGTGCAAGTATCCTAATTCAGGTGACTTCCGAAGGAACCAGTGACGGTGAAACAGTGGCAGAGTGCAACGTCTCCCTGCTGCTGGCGCTTGGAATTTCTGTGGCACGAGGCATCATTGACATTCGGAACGGTACAGCCGAGGTCATGATTACAAATTTCACCAATGAGCATCGTCACCTTTTCCGGGGCACTGCGGTCGCCTACGCTGAAGCCTTGGAGGACGTCATTGAGTGTTTTGCCTGTGAAGACAGTAGCCGCAATGGACAAACCGTAATAGATGTTGACATGAACAGTGCACTGCCAGAAGAGAACCAGAGGGCCTTGCGAGAGCTATTGTTTGAATTCAGGGCGTGCTTTGCTCAGTCGTCTAAAGTGAGTCAGACGCCAATTACACAGCACAGGATAATCACTTACGACGACGCAAGACCTATTCACCAACAGCCATACCGCGTCTCGCCGACAGAACGTGCAGCTATCAAGCAGCAAGTGAAAGAAATGATCGACGACGGCGTTATCCAGCCTTCGAACAGTCCCTGGTCCTCACCGGTCGTTCTGGTTAAGAAGAAGGACGGTACGCTTCGCTTCTGTGTAGATTACAGAAAGCTCAACAACGTCACAAAAAAAGATGTTTATCCGCTGCCGCGTATTGATGACTCGCTTGACCGACTACGACGAGCGAAGTATTTTTCTTCCCTGGATTTAAAGAGTGGCTACTGGCAAATTGAGGTTGATGAGCGCGACCGCGAAAAAACCGCCTTTGTCACGCCGGATGGCCTCTACGAATTTCGGGTGCTACCGTTCGGACTCTGCTCTGCGCCAGCTACCTTCCAACGCATGATGGACACTGTGTTGACTGACTTAAAATGGCAAAGCTGCCTTGTGTACTTGGATGATGTGGTCGTGTTTTCAACCAGCTTCTCCGAACATCTGAAGCGACTACGACAAGTACTTGAGGCGATTCGGACGGCTAACCTTACGTTAAAGCCGCAAAAATGCCATTTCGGTTACGAAGAACTAAAGTTCCTTGGACATGTCGTAAGCGCAGAAGGCGTCCGTCCTGACCCTGAGAAAACCGCCGCTGTCGCAGCCTTCCCGACTCCTGCCGATAAGAAAAGTGTGCGGCGGTTTCTTGGTCTATGCGCGTACTACCGGCGCTTTATAGGCAATTTTTCGAAAATTGCCGAACCATTAACTAGACTCACTAGAGACGATACGCCGTTCGTTTGGAGTGCTGAACAAGAATCAGCATTCACAGAGCTTCGGCTTCGCCTGGCATCACCACCTGTTCTTGGACATTTCGACGAGGAAGCCGAAACAGAAATTCATACCGACGCCAGTAACGTCGGTCTGGGCGCGGTACTCGTCCAACGGCAGGAGGGAATTGAAAAGGTTATCGCCTACGCAAGCCGAACCCTAACACGCCCGGAGTCAAACTACAGTACCACGGAGAAGGAGTGCCTTGCTGTCGTGTGGGCAATTGCTAAGTTTCGACCTTACCTTTACGGCCGTCCATTCAGAGTAGTGACGGATCATCACTCGCTGTGCTGGCTTGCGAACCTCAGAGACCCCTCCGGACGACTGGCAAGGTGGAGCCTACGTCTGCAGGAGTACGACGTCACTATCGTGTACAAGTCCGGTCGTGCACACGAAGATGCGGACACGTTGTCACGCGCGCCAGTTGAGCCTGCCGCTCAGAGCTTCGAAGAGGACTGCCCTTTCCTTGGCTCCGTAAGCGTAACAGACTTGGCTTTACGGCAGCGAGCAGATGCTCAATTGCGACCTATCATTGAACATCTAGAGGGCCGCAACGTATCACTGCCCCAGCATATAACTCGCGGATTGTCATCCTTCTGCTTACGACAGGGCGTGTTGTACAAGAAGAACGCAGCCGCCAGCAACAAAACTTACCTGTTGGTCGTCCCCGCAGAGCTGCGTGAGGAAATTCTATTTGCCTGCCACAACGAGCCTCCATCGGGCCATCTGGGCATCACCCGAACCATCGCTAGGGTACGAAAGTCTTACTACTGGCCGAAACTTGCCGCTTGCGTTAAACAGTACGTTCAAGCCTGCCGCGAATGCCAGCGCCGAAAATCCCCATCTGTTAAGCCTGCGGGATTACTTCACCCTATCGAGCCACCCAGAACACCCTTCGATCAAGTCGGCATGGACCTCCTGGGTCCGTTTCCCTTGTCATCTTCCGGCAACAAGTGGATAATCGTCGCTACAGATTATCTAACCCGCTATGCTGAAACTAAGGCGCTTCCTAAAAGCACGGCTTGTGAAGTTGCTCAGTTTTTCATCGAGAGAATTGTATTACGCCACGGTGCTCCATCCTGTGTCATCACAGACCGAGGAACAGCGTTTACAGCAAGGCTCCTTGAACAAGTTTTTCAGTTAAGTTACTCCACGCATCGCAAGACAACAGCGTATCACCCTCAGACAAATGGACTGACCGAGCGGCTTAACAAAACGATGACTGATATGCTGTCTATGTACATAGACGTACAGCACAAGACGTGGGATGAAATACTGCCTTACGTAACATTCGCGTATAATACCGCTACGCAAGAGACCACACGATTCACTCCGTTTCGTCTTCTATACGGTCGGGACGTTCAGACGATGTTGGACGCAATGCTCCCATGCGACATTGACAACATCGAGAATCTCGACGAAGATGCTGAGTGTTTCGTGCAACGAGCCGAGGAAGCACGTCAACTAGCCCGCGTAAACATCAAGAAACAACAAGGCGTCGATGCACAGCGCTACAACCGCTGCCACAGACAAGTCGATTATAAACCAGGTGACCAGGTGTTGGTTTGGACCCCTGTGCGCTGCAAAGGTCTCTCTGAGAAGCTTCTCAGTCGGTATTTTGGCCCGTACAAAGTGCTACGACAAGTGAGCGACGTCAATTACGAAGTCCTTCCGGACGGAAGCCAACCACCCCGACGCAGACAGCTACGACCCGAGATTGTGCACGTGGTGCGGTTAAAACCGTACCACACACTGTGACAATGTTTTTTTTTTTACGATACACGCTTCGTTTAGCATCGAGACGATGCTCTTCAGGGAGGAGGGGCAGTGCCGCGCGCTTGATCTGCCAGCGCAAAAGAGGCAGACGAGGTGGCAGTTCCCCTCGTGCCATTGTTCTGTTTTTGGCTGCGCTGAGCCGACCGCTCTTCGGACTTTTGTGAGGACGCCTTAAAAACGTCTCCTGTCTCTTTAACGTGACAATATATATTTCATGCAATTTTTTTTCGATTGTATATTGTGAATGCCAATTTAGCACTAACGCTGTTGCGCTCAGCGCGAGCAGGATCTCCTCAGGAGGCAAACCGCCTCCTTTTGTCCTGACAGCGGGCAATTCAATTTTATTGTTGAAAAATAAAATAAAGAAAAATATATACAAAATTCAGTTTATCACACGTCAGTAAACCTCTGTATAAAATTATTAAACACGCCAGCATAACATTTTAAATGATAACATTGAATGAGCTTAAATTAGGGCTGCGGTGTCTTTTTGTTGTGCCTTAAGGTCAACGTCATTGTATGTTAAATACCATATTGAGTGTAACCTTTCTTTCACTACAACTGCAAATAGGACATTGACGTCAGATTAATGAAACTGGCAGTGCTGCCATTTTTATGGCCCATCTTTCTATGCATGCCTTTTGAACTGGTTCACGAACAAGCCTCGATGAACATGCACAAACACTCGTTAATCACAAAGTAGATGGTCTGTCTTCCTTTCGCAGTCAGTGAGAATGCTTCTTCATCTACCATGAAGGAGCCTTACATTACCAGAATTTCTGTCCAATCTGTCCAAAAGCCAACAAATTGCTATCCCAGGCTGAGCAAATTGTTTACCTGTACCTTGAGTTCTCAGATCACAAGTTCATAAAGTCTTGAGAATGACGCCTTTCCTTGTTGTCTTCTCTGACGGAATCCGCAAACCAATATATATATATATATATATATTACTTAGTTATGTTGGGTTTTGTGGCGCAAGAGCAACTAAGGCTATGCTGCGCCAGACTCATGGTGAGAATACTTACAGCAAACAGGGCTATGACAATGACTCTGAAATGTCTTAACGGCGAATGTAGAGGTCGCCACCCTTCAGTCATTTAGTTCGGCTGCCACTAGCAGGTGGCGCCCCTGAGATTGTATATATTCTGCCCCGAATAAAGTGGGAGCCCCTTTTCGTTAGCTGAGCAGCTGTCGTGCGTACCGTCTCTCTCCGCTCGTGCTCTGCCACGCTGGCGCGGCACCAGCCACAAGACATGGTGTCAGAAGTGGCTGCGTAACGCCCTCTCATTCCGAACTCGCCCGTACCGCACGACGATGGCCCTCGACGGAGTGGCGCCGAAAAAGCTCAGCCTCAACCTCCAGCCGCCCGCACCGTTCGACTTTGTGCACCCGGGAACCTGGCCAGCATGGCTCAGCCGCTACGAGGACTACGCCGTCGTTTCCGGCCTGACTCAAGCATCCGGCGACATGCAGGTACGCTCGTTGTTGTAATGTATGGGGCCGGAGGCCCGCCCACTTCTGGAGACGTTCTCGCTCGACACCGCATCACTCGCCTCATTTCAAGCGGTTGCCGCTAGCTTCACCGACCACTTCGTGCATCCGGCGAATGAACTGTACGAGTCGTCGCGTTTTCACCGGCGTGTTCAGTTACCCGACAAGAGCGTCGACGCCTACTACGCCGAACTGTGTAGAATGGTGAAGCGGTGCAACTATCCGTCAGCTGAGGTGGAGCAAAGGCTTGTACGCGATAGATTCGTCGTCGGCCTCCGCGACTCGCGCCTTTCGGACCAGCTTTGCCGGAACGCGAAGTTGACGCTCAAAGAAGCATGGATGCAGGCCCGTCAATCAGAAGACGCCGAAAAAGAAAAAACGTTGCCTCAAAACTGCGCAGAGCACTCCCGCGAGCTACACCTCGACGCCGTACGAGATAAGAAGTTCGCCTCTCGCCGCCACAACTACGATAAGCGGCCTTCGCCCCCGCGGAAAGCAGAGCGCTCCTGCCAGCTGTCAACATGTGAATTCTGCGGCCGCGCGCCACATCCACGTTCTAACTGCCCTGCTCGAAACTCCGTGTGCAACTTCTGCAAAAAGAAAGGACACTGCGGAAGTGTGCCGCGTGCGGCAGGCAAAACAGAAGCTCGGCTCCATTCAGCTACACGCTGTCGGGACGCCCGCCGCGGCAAAGTTCGTCGACATCACCGTTGACAACTACACAGCGCAGTTCAAGGTCGATTCCGGAGCCGAGGTGTCCGCCGTTCCGAGCGACTTCCCTGCATTGCCGGCCAAGCTCGACCCCGTCAACAGCCTGCTCACCGGACCTGGCGGTCAGCCGCCGCGCGTGCTGGGTTCGTACATGGCGAGACTTCCGTGGCACGGGAAAATGAGCTCTCAGCGCTTGTACGTGATCCAGTCTCTCACCGTACCTCTTCTTGGACTGCCGGCGCTTCAAGCTCTGGAAGTTGTAAAGTTTCTCGACGAACTTCAGACTACGAAAGCAACATTGCGTGCTGAGCTCTTCCAGGAATTGGGCACCCTCAAGGACGAGTACACTACCCTTCTGAGACCTGACGCCGTACCCTTCTCCCTAAGTGTGCCTCGCAGGATTCCCATCCCGCTACGCGAGGTCGTCCGTCACGAGCTTGACAAACTGGAGGAAGGAGGCGTGATCCGCAGGGTCGACAACCCAACCCCGTGGTGCTCTGGTCTCGTTGTAGTACGAAAAGCCGATGGTTCCTACCGGCTGTGCGTTGACTTGACTCAGCTGAACAAGGTTGTCCTTCGGGAACGCCACATCCTACCAACTGTAGAGCAAGTCCTTGACCTCCTTGGCCTCCTTGGCGACGCAAGTTTTCTCCAAGCTGGATGCAACAGCCAGTTTTCATCAGGTTAAACTATCTGCAGACTCCCAAGAGCTCACAACGTTCATCACCCCATTTGGCCGATACTGCTTCTGCCGGCTCCCCTTTGGCATCACCTCCGCGCCGGAGTACTTCCAAAAACAGATGGCCAGGATCCTGGAGGGCCAGGAAGGAGTCGCCAATATGATAGACGACATTCTGGTCTTTGGGCGCACCCGCGAGGAGCACGATGCCAGACTGAGCCAGGTGCTGCCTCGCCTTGCAAAAGCAGGCCTCACGTTGAACCAAGACAAGTGTCGTTTTGGTGTCTCCGAAGTCTCCTTCCTAGGAGTCATCGTTTCAGCACAAGGCATCAGGCCAAGTCTAGACAAGGTCGAACGGCAATCGAACGGAGAGGCGGAGAGAATGGTCAGGACCATCAAGGAGTTGTTTCGCAAAGCAACAGACCCTCATCTGGCCTTGCTCAGCTACCGGGACACCCCCGGAGTCGATGGCTTCAGCCCGGCCCAGCTCTTGATGGGACGACAACTCCGAACCAAAGTGCCGAAACAGGACTCCCAGTTATGTCCTCACTGGCCGTCGAGGAAAGACGTGAGGAGAAAAGATGCAGCCTACAAGCAGAAACAGGCCGCTGATTTTAACAGGCATCACAGAGCTCAAGATCTGTCATCGCTCCGAACAAGCCAGTGTGTCTGGGTACGACCTGGTCAGGCCAAAGCTACAGTGCTTAGCCCAGCACGCCGACCACGAAGTTATGTCGTGGAAACGGAGCAGGGTGGCGTCCTACAGCGCAGCCGGCGTCACCTAGTGCCTTTTGCACCTCCTGCGCCAAGGGTGGAACCACCGCCGTCCGAGGAGCAGGAGCCACAGCGAACACTGCCTCTTCTGGAACCCCAGCGAACTACTACAGTGCAACCACCCGATTCCCTTGGACTGCCCCCTGCAGACAGTGACCGCACTGATGGTGTGACACGAACACGTAGTGGCCGCCGTGTTGTGCCTCCGAACCGCCTGAACTTGTGATGTGCAGTGTCTGGCGTCCTCCGTCTTCCGTCTGGTCTTCAAGGGGGGAGATGTAGAGGTCGCCACCCTTCAGTCATTTAGTTCGGCTGCCACTAGCAGGTGGCGCCCCTGAGATTGTATATATTCTGCCCCGAATAAAGTGGGAGCCCCTTTTCGTTAGCTGAGCAGCTGTCGTGCGTATCGTCTCTGTCCGCTCGTGCTCTGCCACGCTGGCGCGGCACCAGCCACAAGACAGCGATGACATATGAATATGATGAGCGGTGAAGCGTGGCTGTATAAAGGCCTAAAAGGATTGGCTCCGTAAACGCGTGAAGTATATATCTCTTCTAAGATTATGTGTGTGATGCTCGGGGTGGTCAATGTGTATGGTTGGTGCATGAGGTTATGTTAAACCGTAACGGCTTTTACATAGCACTAATACCATACCCGTGTCCTTATACCTAAGGGCAGGGAGGTAAGTGCCTCGTTGTAAATTCGAGCTGCAGCAGATGCCTCTCCGAAAAGGCTGTGCTACGATTCACATCAGTCAAGTTTTGCCATGTCTAGCGGTAGCATAGTTTAGTGTAGTTAGACCTTGTTCAGAAGTTGTGCTTCGTTTAAAAAGCTGATCACATCAGCTATCGGTATTAGGGCGTCATCACCCAAGAGTAGCATTGGATGAAAGGGAATATTTAACCTGTAAACATACGGAAATGTTTTTCTCTTAATGTTTCCATATGTGGGCAAGCTATTAAAATGTGCATTATCGTTAGTTGCTCCTGACACTTATCGCATGTTTGGGCTTCTTCGCCTGCCAATAGGTAATTATGTGTGATGTGCGTGTGACCTATTCGTAGTCGACATATAACTACTTCGATAAAGCGCGCTTGATGAAGACAGGTCTTCCATTCACCAAGAACAGGTTTAATTAGGTGAAGTTTGTTGTTTTGTTGTAATTTCCATTCCTGCTGCCAGTGAAAGGTGGTGGCCCGGCGAACAGCTTGAACCCCATCTCTGGCAGGTATGTTGGTTTTTGACTCGCGCATCTCTTTTGCTGTTGCAGCTAGTTGGTCTGCCTTTTCATTGCCTGGGATCCCGACATGACTCGGGACCCAACAGAGGCGTATGGTGTGGTCATCAGGTGTGTGGGATAGCATGTTTAAAATATCGCCTATGAATGGCTCATACAGAGATTTATAATTGAGACTTTTCAGCGCGCTTAACGAGTCTGTAAATATTACGGCTTTTTTATGTGTTGAGCTTATAATGTATCGTACTGCCATTCATAACGCATAGCACTCAGCGGTTTAGATGGATACGAACGGCGGTAGTCTAGTTATTTGCTCGTGTGTTGCTCCTACCACACTGCTTCCGACATAAGCAGATGTCTTCGAACCATCAGTATAAAATTCTTCGTAAGTGTTGTACGTTTGTTGTAATGTAAGGAATTCTTGTAGTATATGTTCACGTGGGGTGTTTTGTTTTTTTATATGTGTGAGTGAAAAATCCAAGAATTTGGAGAAATCACTCCATGGGGCCAAACTGGGTGGCCTTCTGGCAATGGAGAGTGCTTCGTTAGGAATATTCAGGGCATGAAATTTTTCTTCAAATGTTAGTATTAGTGGCTTAATTACGTTTGGTTTGTTGGCGTAGTGTTGTCGTAGGTCACAGCGTGTGACAATACTGTGGCATATATGATCTGGTGAAGAACGAACTCTAAGGACATACGTGAGCATTAGTTTCGTTCTCCTATATTCAAAGGATGGTTCGTTACTTTCAGCGTATAAGCTCGAAATAGGTGAAGTTTGATAGGCACCTGTTGCGAGGCGTAACCCTTTGTTATGGACAGGGTCTAGGCGCTTAAGGTACGAGTCTCTTGCTGAACCGTAGATTATACTACCGTAGTCTAATTTGCTGCGTACTAAAGAGCGGTAGATGAGCAGGAGGCACTAACGGTCGGAACCCCAGTGCTTTCGGGACAAGACTTTGAGGACATTGAGGGCGCTGTTGGATTTCACCTTGAGATTATTAATGTGTGAAAGAAAATTGAGCTTCTTATCAAATACGACCCCCGGAAACTTCTGTTCTTGTTTTATTGGCAATACTGTTTCATTTATTTTCAGTACGGGGTCTGGTTGTAAGCCTCGTTTCTGGGAGAACGCTGCAGCAACCGTCTTTTCCTCAGAAAACCGGAGGCCATTTTTGTTAGCCCATTGTGTTAGCTTGTTTAGTGCTATTTGAATCTGTCGCTCGCACGTCGCCATGTTAGATGACCGGCACGCTATTTGGAGATCATCCACATATAGTGAGTGCATAAGAGTAGATGGTATGACCTGGTTCACAGAGTTCATTTTGACGACAAAGAGAGTTGTGCTTAAGACACAGCCCTGAGGCAAACCGTTCTCTTGAGTAAAAGTTTCTGAAAGTGTGGTACCCAAACGAACCTGAAAAGTTCGGTTCGATAGGAAAAGCAGTTGAGCATCCTTCCGCGAATTCCAAGATCTGCCAGGTCTCGTAAAATACCGTACTTCCACGTTGTGTCATATGCCTTTTCAAGATCGAAAAATACTGCTAAGCAGTGCTCCTTGTACAGGAAAGCTTCTCGTACTGTATGTTCAAGGCGAACGAGGTGATCGGTGGTGGAACATCCTTTCTTGTAACCACATTGGTGAACATCTATCAAGTTATCGGTTTCTAGGATGTATGTTGTTAGCCTAATATTAATAACGCATTCGAAGGATATATATATATATATATATATATATATATATATAATTTGAAACAGTTGAAACTTTGGCAAGTCAGCATGAATATATTAGAAAGTGATCATTTCATTCATCCTATTGTACTCTAAGGGCCATGTTAAATTACACAGGGGAGTGGTTGCAAAGCTGACAGGTAAGTGCAATTCAGCCTGAAAATAAACTATAGAACAAACCATGTACTCCTGATCGTAAAATCGTAGCTGTGTGAGAACTACAAAGTTAATTCTAAGATTTTAATACAGCGTCTAATATAAATATACTTTTGGCGCGACAGTGCAACCGACATGCACCATCAAGCGCACCTAGCAGCTCTGTCTTGCCGGCGTCATGTTGCTTCCATGAAATTTTTTTCATCTCCTTTTTCACGGTCACCTTAAAATCTGTAAAGACGACTATATTCATCCGCCTGGCCGCCGTTCTAGTAGGACGAACCATGATAAACGTATACGTCCCTTCAGTGCCCACAGCAATGTGTTTAAATAGTCCTTTTTCCCTCGCGCTGTCAACGCTTGGAACGCGCTACCAGGTGCACCTGTTAATATTACAAATATTGATTAATTTTGTTCTTTTGTAGAGCAGGTAACAAAGCCAGTATAGTTATATTTTGCTGTTGTTATTGTTGCGATAACGAAACGCGTGTTTTGCAGTGGTTCATTGTACTCTTTTGTACATATATTTTGTTTTTCATGCGTAGTACGTGGTTTTTATTGTTTTTTTTTTTCGTCTGGTGTATGGGAAGAGCAACAATGTAGTATTGTTGTACTCGCTATTGTAAGTGTTCCGCTGTTGTGCGTATCGTCCCTCAAATAATGTATTTCTTCAACTTTGTATCTAATTGGTTACCTGTGATGTATGCCCGCTTCCTGTACGGGTCTGCAGAAGACCTACAGTATTGTTAAATAAAAAAAATATTAGGTGAACTAGTACTTTGTCGGAAAAGATGCCTATTATTCAGTGATTCCCACAAGCAACTCTCCTTTGAGAAATTGCGAGAAAACACTCACTATTTCACCCTCCTTGTGGAATCAATTTTGAAAAATAAATTTCAATAAATTTGAATTTGATTTATACACTAATTAGTGTTTATATGTTATAATGACGTTACACTAATTTACACATTTAGTGGTAACGAATGATTTCAATTAACACTAATTATCACTAATTAACAGTTCATGGAAATATGGTAATATCCTATTTATATGTTATAATGACGTTACACTAATTTAGACATTTAGTGGTAACGAATTATTTCAATAGGATATTACCATATTTCCATGAAGCTTGATAGGATTGGTACGCGTTTTAGCCATTAAGTTTGATGTATCAGTTGTAATACAGCCGGTACTATATATTTCTTAGGATAGGCAGTTGCAATCTACTTATGCATATGAGGTACAAATCTTCGACAAAAACATTCAGTTGCATATCGGAATGCTACTTTTATGATGGTAGTTGATGCAATAATATTTGTACTGATGATTGAGGATTATATGGTCATGGTAGGTGGGATGATGAAATAAACAATGAAATGAGACCAAATGGGGTAAGTTCTGATAGTAAGCTGAAAAAGGAAGCCCAGACTGGATTTCATTCAGTTTGAAAAGTCAATGCAATATTAGTTAGGAAGTATGAAACTGACGGAGATATTTTATACTCGTACAAGTTCATGTGAACTAAATAAATTATCGATGTACGATTTCAATGCAGAAGTAGCACGTTCAAGGTTGGAGCGAAATAATGTGTAATATAAGAGCATACGTTTTGTGCAGATAGTGCTTTTGAGAAGTTACGACATATACGCACTAACATGTGACTGGTATTTTTAGTAACGTGTTCAATGGGAGTTGTCTAAGATAAGTTGGATGTGAGAAGAATACCGAAGTATTCAGACGAGCTGACAAGATCAAGTGGGACGTTCTTTAAGTGTGTTACCAGTGTGTTAGCAGATCTGGTAACTTGCATTGCCTTACATTTATGAATATTTAAACCCAATCGCCATGTATTGCAGCAAGATGAAAGCGTGTTAAGATCAGAATGGAGAAATAAACATATTATTGGTGATTTGAATACAGTGATTATAAATGGAAATGAATAGAGGCGAAAATTGGTTCCTTTATGTTTTTTTCTGTTTTTTCGGTCCCGTTTTCATTCGCTCTGAATTCTTCCTAGGGCGCATTACGATGACACGTAATGGCTCAGGCTCCTTCTAACTTTTCCTTCTTCCATGATTGCGTTAACATGGGCCTCAATTTTTTGCATATTCCCTGCTCTGCGAGCTGCTTTGTCTCCACACATATTGTAACCGTTTCGTAACTGGCAAGCACGCATGAAACATTCTATTTCAACTGATCCGTGTCGTCTCCATCAGTGATTTTGATGCGATAATGCACTCCCTTGGCATCGGGCAGCGATGGACGTCGTAACCTTGGCGCCTTTAGTTTCACAACCTTCTTTTATTTCTTACGCTACAACGACAACTGGAACACGCTTAGGGAGTCCCTGCTCCTGCTTCCGTGGAATTGCAGTTTTCAAGTTCTACTTACGAAACAACTACCATAAAAGCAGTTATTGATTTTCGGTTCATATAACTGATTCTGATGAATAAATCGATACGTTTGTGCCAGTGTTAAATAATTTTTACAGCAATGATTGAAGCTCCTCTCAGTCGCTATATTGTCACATACCTCGGTCCATAACTTTGTCTTAATAAAGAAAGACGGTAAATGAAGGACAGCAGCACAGTCACGGAAGTTAGAGGGTACCTTAATGTCAAATAAAGAAAATGGTTTCAACAAAAACCTAATCTGGTAACCTATGTTTCTTAAAACACGTAGTAAAGACAAAGTATAGATGACTTGGTTGATGTATTACAACCAAAGGGCACACGCTCGAGGAACCAATTTTCGATGGGAGAGATCATTTCGTTTCGATGGGAGAGATCATTTTGACAGTGCAACGCGATGCTCGAGAATGCGTTTCCAACGCTTTGCTACGACGGCACGGTGGCTGCACTTGCCCGTCACTTTTCATTCTACACCTTATCACCTCCGTGACTGCCGCGCATCTTTTTCCGCGGTCGTGCATGCTTTCGTTTTCGAAGATAACTGCCAGATGGCACTCGTGTTTAACGTGCCTAAAATCGCATCGAAATAGCAGAAAGGAACACAGGCCCCTGTGGCTAGCATTCTTGGATATCAAGGGAGCGTACGATAGCGTGGTTCAAGAGGAATTGTGGGGAATACTGGACACACTAGGCGTGGGACATGTAGTCACTAATCTTTTAAAGGGTATCTATAAAGGTAACAAGGTAGTTATAAAGTGGGAAAAACAGGTATCCAAGCCTGCAGAGGTAAAACGGGGGCTTAGGCAGGGGTGCCCCCTGTCACCCTTATTATTCATGATGTACCTACAAGGATTAGAGGCAAAATTAGAGGGAAGTGGGCTGGGCTTCAACCTCTCTTTAGTCAAACAAGAAAAACTTATTGATCAGGCACTACCAGCATTAATGTACGCAGATGATATAGTACTAATGGCCAACAACAAGGAAGATTTGCAGAGATTGATGGACATCTGCGGTAATGAGGGAGATAGGTTAGATTTTAGATTCAGTAAGGAAAAATCAGCAGTCATGATTTTCAATGACAACGAAGGTTATCTGGGCATATGGATAAGCAATCGGACCGAGTACCTGAGGGAACACGAAATATACGTGACGACTAAAGGTAACAGGAATGCAGCAGTGATGAAAAATAGGGCACTGTGGAATTACAATAGGTATGATGTTGTGAGAGGAATATGGAAAGGGGTCATGGTTCCTGGGCTGACGTTCGGCAATGCGGTCTTGTGCGTGAGATCAGAAGTTCAAGCAAGATTAGAAATTAAGCAACGTGGAAGAGGTAGGCTTGCTGTAGGAGCTCACGGGAATACACCAAATCAGGGAGTACAAGGCGATATGGGATGGACATCATTTGAGGGCAGGGAAGCTAGCAGCAAGATAAAATTTGAGAAGCGATTGAGAGAAATGAAGGAGGAGCGTTGGGCTAGGAAGGTTTTCAGCTACTTGTACATGAAGAATGTCGATACAAAATGGAGGAAGCGAACCAGGAAGTTGACTGGTAAATACTTAGAAAACAGCAGGTGGCCAAACCAAAAAGAACTATCGGTTAAGAAGAAAGTGAAGGAAACGGAGACTGACACGTGGAAAATGGCCATGATTAAGAAGTCCGCACTAGAGATCTATCGAACTTTTAAGCAGGAATTCGCCAAGGAAAGGATCTATGATAATACTCGGGGTAGTTCTCTACTGTTTGAGGCAAGGACAGGAGTACTGCGAACCAAGACATATCGGGCCAAATACGAAGGGGTAGACACAGTATGCAGTGCGTGTGGAGAGGAAGAAGAAACTGCCGAACACTTGATAATGTTCTGTAAAGGGCTTCACCCTATAGTTCAGGATGATGGCGCAGAGTTTTTCAAAGCACTGAGGTTTAGGGACCGGGAGGGCAAAATAGACTTTAAGCAAGTAGACTTAACTAGAAGGAGGTTATCTGATTGGTGGCTAAAGTCAAGCCACGAGTGAAAATTAAACTCTTCACTGCAAAGTACGAATCCTCAAACTCACTTTTTAAGGAAAAAAAATAAATATAGTTTTGGGTTCATTAAGTATTACGGCTTGGTGGTGCTAGCCACCGCCCGATCTAAAGGGTACAGCCATATCCATCCATCCATCCATCCATCCATCCATCCATCCTAGATGCGTTTGTTTGCCTCCGTTACACGCTCGAGGCACTCTAACGCAGCGCCTTCAGAATACCATTCACCGACTTTCTTGCGCAGAACATCAAATAAACGTTTCGTTCACTCTCTCCAGACGCAAGACTGTCCTCGATGACATTTACAGTGTAACATGTAGATTCGGGACAATATTTTTACTTGATCTTTCTGGAGTAATTTCTGGGGGCACATTTGGCCCCATTTTTTTAGCAGCGCTTTGGATTACGAAAAATATACGGTCATAGATAACTAGGTGTCTTTGTTAATGATTTTTGCTTGCTGCGTACTCTCGCAATATCAATGGTTGCACAAACTGTTTTACTTTTGACGTGTGAGAGCGCTAATTACCATTAGATGAATATCTATGGTCATTCGCCCATCTGCGTGAGAATATTCCAGTAAAAGTACGTATACCACATAAACACTTCGAAACCATTTTCCGCAATACAATGAGAAGTTTTACGGCTGCTCCTTAGGGAGTTTTAGAATGCCGTTTTTAAGCGCTGCGGGCGTTTCGGGCGTAGCGGGCGCCACACGAGTTTTAGAATAGCGTTTGCCCGTCTGCGAACCGCAACGCACGATCGCAGCGATACCGTAGCCTCGAAACGAGCGCTTACGGGCCACATGCGGGCCGCCATTAACACACGTAATTTCGGATTTTTTGCGTGCGGTCCGCGAACGCGAACGCAAACTCGCGTTACGACGCACGCGCAGTCGCAGCGACCGCACCGCAAGGGCTCGCGGTGCGCTATTCTAAAGCTCCCTAGTGCCGGGTTAGGAGGAGGAAGCAACAAAAAGGGAGAAGGCAGGGAGGTTAACCAGAAAGACATCTGGTTGGCTACCCTACACTGGGGGATAAAGGAAGGGGCCAAGAAAGACGAGAAAGAGGGAAGAGAGGGAAAAAAGGGGGTGGGGGAGAGACTGACAGTAATTTCACTGCAGCGTGTAGAACTCTACCGCATGTCAGAGGCGTTCACACAAGCCTGTCTTTCTCAGGAAACGTAGCAGGGCTTTCACTGCCTTGTGGGCTGTCGAGGCATGTGTACGTTGCTGTAATAGCACCTGCACAGAAAGAGGCCGATCATCCAGTCGCCGCATTGCGTTGGCAAGTACTTGTCTCTCTGAGGCAAATCGAGGACAATGACACAGCAGGTGTTCGATATTTTCGTCGGTGCCGCAAACATCACACGCCGCACTGTCAGTAATTCTGAATAACGTGGTATAAGCTTTCGTGAAAGCAACTCCCAGCCAAATGCGATAGAGAAGCGAAGCTTCACGTCAATGTAGGCCGGGTGGAGGCCGGAGTTGTAGTGAAGGGTCGAGCTCGTGCAGTCGTGTACGTCGTATGCTTGGTGTGTTCCACTCAGTCAGTGTGAGACTGCGGGCCAGTTGACGAATCTGCCTCGCCGCATCCGCTCTTGAAAGCGGTATCGGAACGCTGTTCGCTTCTTTATGTGACGTGCGAGCAGCATGATCTGCAGAATCATTGCCGCCTATACCAATATGGCCAAGTAACCACTGAAAGACGATGTCATGGCCTTTTTGTATTAACAGGTGGTGAAGTTTCACGGTTTGGTAGGTCAACTGGTCGTGGCATCCGCGTCGGAGAACTGATATCAGGCACTGTAACGCTGGTTTTGAGTCGGAAAACACAGCCCATTTACCTGGTCTTTCTTCTGCCGGGTTAGTGCCGGGTTAGTGCGACAAAGTTATTTGGCGTCTTGTGGAGCATTCCCGCAAACTACGCATGATTGGCAAACATTTGCCAGCTAAGAATGCCAGATTGATTTCGCTTGCTACTACACTGCCATAATCACCTCTATTTTTCTGGAACAGACCATAAAGGAATATAGAATAAAAAAGCCAACAAAAAGCCAAGCCGGCTGAACTCAAGCAATACTACAATAAGATTATAATAAAAACAAGCGTTTAAAGACAAAGAGATCTTATTGCCACAAGCATTTCAAATACCCCAGGATATATAAAAATGTAATTGTCATTCTTCAACTTCTTAAAACCTTGATAGGATATAAGTAAAGTTCTCCGAAAATTTCGGCCCCTTCGGATTACTAAATGTGCACCCAAATCTAGGTATACCGACCTCAAGCATGTCTACCACCACAAAAAATGCCGCCACCGCATCCAGGAAGAAAGTTTCCATGAAAGACCTGTCCTTACAAAGAGGGTTGAAAATGCTTCCCCATTATTGCAAGACTTAAAAAGATTATGCTATTTTCAGACTCCATGGTAATGCCAAAGTCGCCTTTGACCTTTTAGATCACGTGGTAGACTGTACGATGTCAATGCCACTGCTTCTAGAAAGGGAAATAATTAAGACAATTTGTTAGAGCTAATGCGACATATAATCTTCTTCTCTAGCAACAGCGGGGATTCAGTTATTGGTATAGAAACAGTGAAAACCATATTACAGAGACCAGAATAAGAAAACAAACCATCTAAAAAAAGGTTCTTCTTAAAAAGACGCTAGTTAATCAATACTCGATTGCAAAATGGGGTGAAGGGAAAGCTTGGTTTCTATTGCCATCAGCGTTATTGAACATCATTTTCCTGTATAAGGTTTAAGCCTCAAGGACTGTTTCCAGTAATCGGCACTGATCATGCGGAAATTGTAATGCGATAGAATTAAAAAGCTGGTTTTGCATAACTTCCGACGTCAGCGTCGGCATAGTTGGTTGTGAGTGAAATGTCAAGGAAGATGCAAATAAAAAAATTTCGGGTGGAAGTGGGGATTGAACCCAGGCTGCCGTGGCAGGCAAGTGTTCTATCCCACAGCCGCGCGTCTGTTTGGAAGTAGTGAAAAAAACTTTCTCTGCTTGGAAATAAAACCCGGTCCAAGCAGCTCAACGACCAAGCGGAAGCCAGGAGGCAGAAGGTGCGTGAAGCCCGCAACCGCCGTGCCGAGAGGATACAGCAGAAGAAGGCAGAGATGCTGCTTTCCCTCCAGAAAGAAGAGGCCGCAGCTGCCAAGAAGTGATACTGCCACACGGGTGTGGAGGAGAAAGAAAAATGTGGACTGTTCATAACGTATACATGCTTTACAAACACACGTGTCCTGCGTACAGGATTATATGTGTCATATAGCACACGTGCCTACACCATCGAATTGCGACCGTCACAACCGGAATCAAAGCCGCACCCTTCGGGACAACAGCAGCAGCTGATCCACTGTGGTGGTCGAAGTGGTGCTGAAGATCTGTACAAATGCACGCACAGACGCACGCTAAACAGCCGCAATTGTTTTGTATGAATGGTTGTTTACAGTTGCGTAAAGATGCGAATAGCGACATAGTTATTTGCGACGTGCACAAGGAACAGCAAGCTGATGTGAAGTGCTCGTGCTCGCTTGAACGGCAGTTCTGGACACTGCTACCTAAATGTACTTCAGCGGATAACAGCCAACTACAATTGACGCAAACCCGACGTTGTGGCTGTATCACAGGATTACGTATATTCGCTGTGCAACGGGAACAAAGGATAACAGCAATGCGCGGTAGCGAAAGAGCATGTTCATGAATCGCTTACTTGAATGTCGCCAGTAATCTCTGACATATACGCACTCTGGGGGATTGCCCAAGAAAACTTGTCGCAGTCTATATATAATAACTATACAATGATTGCCATATACTACTATGCTATGTATTTATATATCTATTTTGATACTTTCAGGGCCAAAGGGCCTTACAGAGAGGAGTGATCTGACTACAATACGCCAACAACTGAAATTTTGAAAGTGGCAGGTTTTTCTATTGCAGCAACGGAGGCAGGAAGGTGGTTGCAGTCACCGATTTTTTGCTCAAAAAAGAAGCTTGACAAGTGTTTGTGCAGCATAAGGAAACTCTCTCTACGAAAACCTTTTAGTCCCCTTCTCCACTCCTGTACAGGGTAGCACGCCAGCGATATATACATGCCGGCTAAAATCTCTGTTAGTCTAATGAAGAGTCTCTCTCATAATATCATGAATAAAAACATCGTTTTTAAGTGTTGTATTCATGTCAACTATTTTGTGAAAAACGTTTAAACGGAAGTACTTACAGTGTGAGGAAAGTGTTCGTAGACCTAAAATAGCATTCATAGAGGATGCACTGGCATATCCGGAGCAATTAGTAGAAAACGAGCTACGCCATTCTGAACGGACTCAAGGGCTGTAGGTAATACAGAACAAGATGAATTCTAAATAGAACAGGCATATTTCAATTCAGATTTAACGAGTGTTGCGTGCAATTTACGTTTTAAATCTGAAGGAAGGAATGAAAAAATATGGCGAAGAAATCAAAGCGTGCGATTAGCATTCTTAATTGCGTGTTCAATGTACAGATTTTAAAATAGGTTTGTGCAGAGTCAAAATAGCAAAAAAAGAACAAATCGTAAATCATTTTTTTAAATAAATAATATAGAAAAAATAAAATAAAAATCATTCAATAAAAAGAAAGCTAATGTCATTTGAGAAAACTGAAAGTTTTGGCTGACCAGGCAGCTGACTTTACCTCACCTGATCAATATTTAATGTATGCCCTACATTTATCCACATTAACGATAATATCACTAGCAGTTATCGAGTAAATAACAAAGCTTACGTCATGTTGGAACACGTTTAGATTCTTGAATAAAATTTGATACTGCATAAAAAACGTTCCGTGGCAATGTCACAAGAATCAGGTCCTAAAACTTGGAATATTTTCTGTGGTTAAACATAAATGTACCATCCAACACGGAATAACTAGAAGTCTTTTTCTAATCAAAGAATAGTTCCGACACAATACAAAATATTGCTTCATAGCTCCTGTTTCTTCACTAATTGGGCACACGAGATATATCGCAAAACCAGCTTAGTGTAAATGAAAATAAAGGGGGGGGGGACGCGGCATCAAATTTTGGTCAAAATAACTTCAGACTTTCTAGATCGGCGGCACCGAAAGACTTCCTCTTGGTCGTCTTCTCTAAAAATCCACAGTCACACTAGCCAAAACAAAAACAAATCTTTCCCATCATTATTGTCACTGACAAAAACGTGTCAATATGTGATGTTTATAAAATTTGATAGCCAGCGCTGCGATCATAATCTACGTTTCGCGTTCACAATACAATGTGGGCTGTACTGAAGTTGCTGGTTCGGGGAATTCGAGGCAGAGTGGATCAGACCCGCTCGGCTACAGATGAGTAGGGTCAAGGCACCTGTTTACTCCGGTCTGTTGTCTCGCTGCGCACCAAGCGCCTGTTTGCGTTGTCTAGCACATAGAAGAGGAAAAGGGAAAGAAAAAAATCCTCATGCGCCCAAAAGACGACCTTGAAGCTAAACTATGCCTGCGAGGGAAGCATGGCAAGACTATTTCTTGCCCCGCATACACTTCCAACCTGAGCACACATTTTGTCCTCCTTGACAGTGGTGCAGTGTATAAAAGCAGGACTAAACACCAGCGAATGCTTGAGCTTCCCCAGAGACACCATTTGCACCGCTGTACTAACGAAACGTCAGGAGCACTATCGCGAAGATTGGGTTTCCGAGAAGCAAGGCCGCTAAGGAGATTCGCTGTCCAACGCACGGATTGGAAAGCACATGGAGCCAATGCGACAAGCTCGCTACATCCTTTTATTCCGCAGCCTTGTGTGCAAGACGGTGACACAGGAAGAAAGCATTGCATCGTCCCGAAAGGCTTCATGACCTCTCTGTGATGAACTCCGTTTGTCTCCGTTTTTCAGTGTGATTTTCTTAGAACTGTCGTGTTCTTTTGCTTCATCTCACTGTTGCACTCTATAATGGCGATAAAAGGCGCTATAGCTGCCACTTCGATTTGGCACCTACCGTATTGTTATCTAGTGTGTTTTCTATTTGTCGTTCGCTAATGCCTTTTTGTACCTGCATGTGCTTTTCTTTTTAAACACATAGCCTTGAATCGCATTCACAGAGACAGCCTGTCTAGCCATCTGGCTCAAGGGAGAATATCATTGGAAGGAAAAACTAGTGCAGAAAATGGACGAAAAAACAAGTTCCTTCTAGAAACGCTGCAGTTTTTATTTGATTTTTTTTAAAATTTACCAAGTGCCCTAATTAAACTGAGGGCTTCCGCACCTTCTCTCTAGAAATTTAGAGTGGCGGATGCCATAATTTGATTTCTTACTGACGTGGATACCGAATTCAACAATTTGGCAGTAGCATGGCTTCGCGAGGAAGCTGCCTTGCCATAAAAAAATACATGTTTTTACGTATCGCTTCGATGTTGAAATGTATATACTCCCAATGTCACAATGAAGGTGTGCAGTTGTCAGCCACGGAAGAAACACGAATACGGTGCTGCTAGGCTGATGAGTCGACATTTGCGGGTTCGATTCAAGCCGTGAAGGTCGCACTTCGTTGGAGGCGAAAAGCCACATGCCGGTGTACTCATATACAGCACTATAGAGATTCGAAATTTCCCAAGCCGTCCACTATGGCGTGCCTCGGGGTCAAGTAGTGGCTTTGACCTGTGAAACTACAGTTGTAGTTGAACAGTTGTCCGCGTCATAGACTTGATAGGAAAAAAATATTTTTAATTTATGCCACACATTGAGTACAAAACTTTTATACGAGTTGTACAAAGAGAACTTTTTCCACTAAAAAAACTGTCTAGAATCCCAGACCGGCACAGACATTTTTGTTGAGTTAGAAGATTTCTTTTTCGAAAATCCACATAGTTTCTTTCTTTTGCTTTCCAAGTAAGCAGATATTTCCCTTCGCCTGAACGCTTCACTTACATTCTTTACAGTTTAGTATAAAGAGATACTTGGGCACATATAAATCTCTGGCTACTCATGTTTTGAAGGAGTCGAGCATACAAAAACACATAGGGTTCCAGTTTGCAAACAAAAAGTTCTTAATTCAACACAAAAACATGAAAAATGCGTGGTACGTATGCAATAAAATGGTAACTGCAGGAAAACCACATCAGAAAGTGGCCTTAACGCAAAATGAAAGGTGTCCTTTTAAGAAGCTCAGTTTTCCGCACGAGGCGCATACAAAAGGATTATCACTAGTCACCTGCGCACGTGACGTAATCATAAACACAACATGGTAAATAATCACAAACCTATACACTGCGATATTTAAATATAGCGTCAGTAAATGCATTAGTAACGGTAAACAATGCCACTGGGTCAGGGCGGTCAGCGCATGAAGGACACTCGCAAAACCTTATCAACCCCGACCAACCATCCAACAACGAATACTGCAGATATAAAACCTCGGCACCAAGGAGGGAAGTTGAAGAAGGTTGGCTCATACAACTGTTCTTCGCTTTTACTATTTCAAACACCCCTGCTATTGCACGCGTAATATGTTTCAACTAGCTGATTTGCTACACTAAGTATATTCCACTGTCTTCAAGATAATTACGAATGTTTTTAAGCCCACCTTGTGGCCACTTCCGCATAACTGATTTGTAGTATGAACATGTTTGTTAAAATTCCTCTCCTCTCAATTACGCTTTCAATTTTTTTCAAAGATTTTGTTAATTTTTTGACTTCCAATACATTTAAAAATAGTTATTCAATTAAGCGTTATCAGAATATTTTGCTATCGTGTAACTGTGCTCTTGCAGTGACTTGCATTACAGCTCTTCCTTGCTGCTATCCTCAGAAATATCTCGCCATGGCTGTTGTCTGTGCTTTTAACATATATGCTACAAGTTTCTCGACGAATGATTGATATATATGTGGGGTTTAACGTCCCAAAACCACCATATGATTATGAGAGACGCCATAGGGGAGGGCTCCGGAAATTTTGACCACCTGGGGTCTTTTAACGTGCACCCAAATCTGAGTACACGGGCCTACAACATTTACGCCTCCATAGGAAATGCAGCCGCCGCAGCCGGGATTCGAACCCGCGACCTGCGGGTCAGCAGTCAAGTACCTTATCCACTAGACCACCGCGGCGGGGCGTTTCTCTACGAAAGAAAACCTAACTAATCAAAACTGAAACTCAAGCGCAAAATAGGCTGTTTAAATTAACTAGCATATTACTGTTGAGAAGGGGTCTTTTCAAGATTATGATTCTTCTTTTGCACCCCGCCGTGGTGGTCTAGTGGCTAAGGTACTCGGCTGCTGACCCGCCGGTAACGGGTTCGAATCCCAGCTGCGGTGGCTGCATTGCCGATGGAGGCGGAATTGGTGTAGGCCCGTGTGCTCAGATTTGGGCGCACGTTAAAGAACCCCAGGTGGTCGCAATTTCTGGAGCCCTCCACTACGGCGTCTCTCATAATCATATAGTGGTTTTTGGACGTACGACCCCACATATCTTTTCATTTTCGGATGTCAGGAAAATATTAATCTTTCTTTTACAAATGTTTTCATCTTTAGGCACATACTTAGATAAAATTTCGTTTAAAAAAAAAACAACGGTCCAAAGGCGAACTTAAAACGTAATGAGAAAACTATAGCGATGACCTCCTTCAAGCAAGACTCCGAGCCGTCACTTTGTTCGACCCAATTAAAAAAGGGCAGTGAGCACAGAAGAAGCGGCACGCTGACGCGCAAATTAAATCTCGCTATGGGGTCAAATCGGCCTCGTTTTCATCTCCGCTTTTTCACTAGTGTTCGTCATTGCCTCGCTGCGAAAAACCACACACACCGGCGTGGCAAATGAGATCACGAGCGCGCGGCTAATTACCATATAGCCCGGAACTGCGTTTTGCACTTCGACTGTCCAATGCGCGGTGGTCACGACGGGCACCGAGACCGACTGATTGGCGTGCCAAGGCACATTTGCTGGAGGAGAACACAGAGACCCAAATGGGTCTACGTTATCGCCGAGCAGTGTCTGTGTGGTATAAAACGCTGCCCTGGAGAGTGTGCGTCATGCTTTGACGTAGAAAATCGGTGTGCGGGGCCGATTTAGTAATTCAAGGTGCGCGGGAATCATGATGATGGTGATAGCGCTAAAACTATGAGCGCGCCCATGCGCGTGCTCGTGCGCGCACCACGTGGAAAAGCTCCCGAGCCACGGGGACAGCTCGGCTGACCCCAGAAAGCAGAACGCAAGGAAAGGTTCGGGCCACGTCCCGGCTGCTCGTTCTGACCCTCCGTGTCCGGGCCTCGTCCCGGCGTTGAAGTCCTCGGGTGCCTCCTGGACTGGGCATCGCCCCACCTCGCCAGAGTGCAGAGCGCAAGGAAAGGTTCGGGCCACGCCCCGGCTGCTCGTTCTGACCCTCCGTGTCCGGGCCTCGTCCCGGCGTTGAAGTCCTCGGGTGCCTCCTGGACTGGGCATCGCCCCACCTCACCCCAGAGAGCAGAGAGCAAGGACAAGTTCGGGCCACGCCCCGGCTGCTCGTTCTGACCCTCCGTGCCCGGGCCTCGTCCCGGCGTTGAAGTCCTCGGCTGCGTCCTGGACTGGGCGTCGCCCCACCTCGCCCCCACGTTGGTCTGAAGCGGCGTTCGTCACGGCCAGCTGCTGTTCTGGTCTCGGAGCGAGACGCTGTCCCAGCTCTGTTCGCGGCAGTCGGCGGTACGCTGTTCTCGGTGGCAAGCCCAGGCGTTGACTACCGCACTGGGATGGCCCTGGCGGTTATCTTCTAGACCGAGCCCCGCCTCGGTAGGAACTCCGCAAGCACCAGGCATCGCGCCTCCTGACTACCAGAGAGCTCAAGGTGAAGAGCAACGTTCACGCCCCAAGGGTAGAATGTGAGTGAACGAACAAGAACAATAACTCTCTTCGCGTAGGACCGTTAGCGCGTGTATATCTGTGTGAGTTTATGTTGTGTGTATCCATTTGTCCGTCTTCGTGTGTATAAAAGTCTCTCGTTGTCCTCGAACGTCCTCTGTCCTCATCTGGCTAACCTGCGCCCACAGTTGCCCACAAATTTTGGCGAGCCTTGCCAGGATAGATCGGCCTTACCTTCTTGCCGAGAGCCAGACGGGCGGGACGAACCGATGGATTTAGAGAAATTGCACGCGATCGGAACGGACATGGGTCTAACAGGATCGGCACTGCAGGAATGGGTTGACGCGGAGCGCGTTATCGAAAGGGACCTTCGTGCGCAAGTTCGTGATGAGCAGCGAGAAAAGATAGCGCTGGAGGAAAGACGGCTGCAAGCCGAGGAGCGCGTTTTGCTGTTGAAGCTAAAGTTGCAAGAGCAGAAGACTGGTTCGAACGCGGGAGAGATAGGGAGACCGGCAAGCGATGACGCAGCGTCCCCAGCTGTAATGGATAGCTGTGGCCCGCACAAGCTATTGCCACCGTTCAACGAGATGCGAGATGACCTCGACGCATATCTGCAGCGTTTTGAGCGCGTCGCGGTGTCTCAGGAGTGGCCTCGGAGCAAATGGGCCTTTTCGCTCAGCTTGTGCCTGACGGGAGAGGCGTTATCCGTGATTAGTCGACTTGACTCTGCTTCCGCCACCGACTATGATCAGGTGAAGGCAACATTGCTGTTACGATTCCGGTATACGGCTGAAGGATACCGCGAGAAATTTCGCAAGGCGAGACCAGAGGACAAGGAGACGGGGCTCCAATATGCTTCTCGCATAGCAGGTCATTTCGACCGTTGGATGGAGCTGGCAAATGTCGAGAAAACATATGACGCTCTTCGCGACGTAATGATTTCAGAACAGTTCATGAAGGGATGCTCACCCACCCTGAGGGTATTTCTCAAGGAGAGGAACTGTAAGAAATTGCACTCTTTAGCGCAGAACGCAGACTGCTTTCTGGAAGCCCAAGATTTGTTCAATTTGGGCAAGGATAAGCTATCTAAGGAGAGCTCAGCAGATGCTCGTAAAGCAGAAACTGCTAAGCGCCAGTTTAAGGGCCAAAGTCTCTGTTTCTTGTGCAATAAGACAGGGCACCGTGCGTCTGAATGTTGGTCTCGGACAAGAAATAACCAGTCAGCAACAGGCTGGTCGAGTGGCAGAAACGGTTCGTCTGTGGAGACAACTCGAACCCACGAAAAGCAGTTGGCGTCGTGCGCGCTGTCACCCAAAGAAGGAGACAACGCCGAGACACCGGAGAAACCGGATGAAGGGTACGTCGTACTCCAGACTGGGGAGACTATCCCGGTCGTGAATATGACGTCGACGCATACCCCAACTGTGGCTGATGTCGGAACTTTGCCTGTAGTGAGAGGATTGCTTGAGGGCAAAACTGTATCTGTACTTCGAGATACGGGATGCAACACGGTAGTGGTACGAGAAGGGCTTGTCCCGAAAGAGAAGTTTACGGGGACTACAAGTCCGGTTTTTCTGCTCGACAGAACAGTGCACCACTTGCCGGAGGCAATCGTTTCTATTGACACACCGTTCTTCACCGGTGTCGTGCGAGTTAAATGCATGAAGAACCCTCTATACGATGTCGTGCTAGGCAACATCGAAGGTGCCCGATCTACAGAGCTAGAATATTCGCACAAGCCTCAACAGCATCGTGATTACAGCGGAGGGAATGTAGTCAGAAAACTCGCTAACTCGCCCGTGCCCATCATCGCGGACGACACGCAAAGTGATGTCGGAAACGATTCAGGCTACTTACCAATGACAGTAGAGACAACTTGCACACCTCATAGACCCGCAGATCAAGTACCACTCGGTGATAGTGCTGCAGCAGTGAAAGAAACACGCGCCACAGCCAGGCTACCTGTTCTGAAAGCCACTACCCCAATCATAGATAAAGTGACGCTTGAGGAATATCAAAGAAATGACCCATCGTTACGCCATTGTTATGAGAGTCTTGGTAAAAAGTTAATAGTAAAGAATCGCGAAACCTGCTTCTTTCTTGTAGATGGTATCTTGTATCGGAAGCACAAGCTACTCTCGGAGAAGGAACTCGAACAACTAGTCGTACCGAGACAACTGCGGGAGACTGTGCTCAAACTAGCCCATGAAGGTATCCTCGCCGGACACCAAGGGATATCCCGAACAACTGACCGTATTCTTGCCGAATTCTTCTGGCCAGGTGTTCAATCAGAAACCAAGAGGTTTGTGAAGTCCTGCGATATCTGTCAGCGGACTGTCCCGCGCCATTTGGTTGGTCGGGCTCCGCTAGGTACCATGCCAATCATTGAGACCCCGTTTTCACGTGTGGGCATCGACATCATCGGTCCTTTGTCACCGACATCTTCCAAGGGCAACAGGTACATTCTTACCATGGTGGATTTTGCAACGAGATATCCAGACGCCATCGCACTTCCTTCGAGTGAAAGCAAGGTCGTGGCAGAAGGACTAATGGAAATGCTGTCGCGAGTGGGTCTACCACGCGAAATTGTAAGCGACCGCGGGACAAGCTTCATGTCGTCGGTTATGAAGGAGTTCAGCCGGCTACTATCTATCAGGCAATTACCGACAATCCCTTACCATCCGATGGCAAACGGGTTAGTCGAACGATTCAACGGCACGTTGAAGCAAATGCTCCGCCGAATGAGTCGGGAAAGCCCGAAAAATTGGGACCGCTACCTCGGCCCTCTCCTTTTCGCGTATCGGGAGATGCCACAAAAGAGTACGGGATACTCACCATTCGAGTTGCTTTATGGCCGGTACGTTCGCGGCCCAATGACGATTTTGAGAGACTTGTGGACTAACCCAAAGTTGGATGACGCGACCAAGTCAACCTATGAATACATCGTAGAACTGCGGGAACGTCTGCAACGAACCTGTGAAATAGCATCTCAGGAACTTGCGAAGGCACATGTTCGTCAGAAGACTTACTATGATCGCAAGGCGAAGAAGCGGGACTTAAACGTGGGTGACAAAGTTCTCGTGCTGCTACCCGCCGATCACAACAAATTGATACTAACATGGAAGGGCCCCTTTACTGTGACAGACAAGAAAAGCCCAGTGGATTATGCTGTGGACCTTGGTCACAGAACAACTGTCTTCCACATCAACATGCTCAAAAAGTACGAGCTGCGGAATGCCTCGCCATCGTGTGGGGTGTCCAGAAAGTTCATGTGTTCCCCGCAACGGCATGAGTGAGTGGTCGATGGCCTAGGCATCGGGTCACGAGCGTACGGTGCCGTGCATTCCGTGTGTGGACGCCCTTGGTACATCGTCAAAGACAAAACATTATAACGTTGAATGTGTTCAGTTTATGCGTATTGTGACAGTTGTCTACTCTATAAACATGTCGACCCTTCTTAACCCAGCGTTTCGCTGTTCTTGAACTGGGGGGAAGATGTGGTATAAAACGCTGCCCTGGAGAGTGTGCGTCATGCTTTGACGTAGAAAATCGGTGTGCGGGGCCGATTTAGTAATTCAAGGTGCGCGGGAATCATGATGATGGTGATAGCGCTAAAACTATGAGCGCGCCCATGCGCGTGCTCGTGCGCGCACCACGTGGAAAAGCTCCCGAGCCACGGGGACAGCTCGGCTGACCCCAGAAAGCAGAACGCAAGGAAAGGTTCGGGCCACGTCCCGGCTGCTCGTTCTGACCCTCCGTGTCCGGGCCTCGTCCCGGCGTTGAAGTCCTCGGGTGCCTCCTGGACTGGGCATCGCCCCACCTCGCCAGAGTGCAGAGCGCAAGGAAAGGTTCGGGCCACGCCCCGGCTGCTCGTTCTGACCCTCCGTGTCCGGGCCTCGTCCCGGCGTTGAAGTCCTCGGGTGCCTCCTGGACTGGGCATCGCCCCACCTCACCCCAGAGAGCAGAGAGCAAGGACAAGTTCGGGCCACGCCCCGGCTGCTCGTTCTGACCCTCCGTGCCCGGGCCTCGTCCCGGCGTTGAAGTCCTCGGCTGCGTCCTGGACTGGGCGTCGCCCCACCTCGCCCCCACGTTGGTCTGAAGCGGCGTTCGTCACGGCCAGCTGCTGTTCTGGTCTCGGAGCGAGACGCTGTCCCAGCTCTGTTCGCGGCAGTCGGCGGTACGCTGTTCTCGGTGGCAAGCCCAGGCGTTGACTACCGCACTGGGATGGCCCTGGCGGTTATCTTCTAGACCGAGCCCCGCCTCGGTAGGAACTCCGCAAGCACCAGGCATCGCGCCTCCTGACTACCAGAGAGCTCAAGGTGAAGAGCAACGTTCACGCCCCAAGGGTAGAATGTGAGTGAACGAACAAGAACAATAACTCTCTTCGCGTAGGACCGTTAGCGCGTGTATATCTGTGTGAGTTTATGTTGTGTGTATCCATTTGTCCGTCTTCGTGTGTATAAAAGTCTCTCGTTGTCCTCGAACGTCCTCTGTCCTCATCTGGCTAACCTGCGCCCACAGTTGCCCACAGTCTGACTATACCGTATTTCCTTGCGTGAAACTTGCCCCTGCAGGTGCCCACAACCCCTACTACAAACGGCGGAAATAAGACATTAAAAGGTAAATCCAGTTTTACGGTTGGAACAAAACACAACATAACAATACGTTCATTTTTTAATTATCTTCTCTCACGCACCAGTTATAATGGAAAGTCATGGCGATGAGGATGACATGAGGGGGCTAATGGTGCAAGGACAAGTGATGGCCAAAGAGCACCAGGACATGACGCGGTGTGCGATCAATGATAGTGCAAGGTATCTCCGGAAGGTAATGTGCTGCCCGTTAAAATGGAGTAAAATATGTAGAAACTTTACGAGAATGATATGAAGAGCACATTACGGTGCGCAATGCATAAAACATACAAGATAGATGAGGCAATACTGGTCACGGCTGCCTTACTCCGATCCATGGGAGCAACGAGGAGGAGGGGGGGTTAGTGCATTGAAAACATAGCCCTTTTGAGACCTCCTTGACCTGAGCAGGCTTGGATTGACTATTTGATTTTGCTCAAGTATGAGTGAGGAAACACCTATGAGAAAGAGGATGAAAGGCGTTGGCGCCTCACGAGGTCAATAACAATGCGCACACAGGCTCTGGCAGCAAAACGAAATAGATCAAGTACTTACATGCGAAAACATACTGAAAAATGCTACTAAATTCAGGGGGAAATGTGAACCGCTAAAACATTGAAGGTTGAATGATACAAAGCCAATGCACTATTGCGAATGTGTCCAATATTCTCGATTAGCGATATTTCGCAAGTCTACCGAATCAATTTCGACTAACCCTAACCGAATGCCATAACGTTTTCCTGGTCAAACGCAGAAGAACGTTACTACATTAGATCACTGTATGCAACCTCACGTGCTTTCACTTCTTAAAGTCGACGCACCCTTAAAATCTTAGGCGGGGTTAGTCTGATTGCTTAGGGCGCCGACTTCTAACCTTCTTCATTGCACAAAATGCCGCTTATGCCGCTTATTTATTTTAGGCGACTCCCAATATTTCCACGTTCGAATGCCACAATCCGTCATATCCTTGTCTTCCTAAGAAGCATCGGCATTAAGAGTACTTTTGTAGGTTTTCAATAAGTAAGTGGAGAGTGGAAGTGCTTGTTCGCTTTATTATTAAAACTCCCAACTGGAGTAACTTGATTGACAGTACGTTCCTGACCGAGCTGCACAGTAGGCGACAACGGAGGCTCGCAAGGCAAGACGTTTCAACAGACACTAAAACTTGTTTTTGGGCTAGTTGGTTATTCGTGATATTGTAAGATATTTAGCGCAAGCTCGACTTTCGCAAACACTCACACAACCACCCGAGTAACACACAGCTTACAGCGCTGTAAGCTGTGTGTGTTACTCGGGTGGTTGTGCGAGTGTTTGCGAAAGTCGAGCTTGCACTATATATCTTACAATATGTCTACAGACACACACACACTAAAAAAATGATACTGGTGATGTGTAATAGGCTGGTGCCTATTGAACGGGCCTGTCAATTCGCTGTTATCTCGTTGTACTTTTGAAATAACACACATTTTATATTTTAAATAGAATTATCAGAAAACATGCTTTTTGTATCTTTATCTCAACAACCACAGTTTCTACAGTTCAGATTTCAGCCAATATTTAGATAACGTAATAAGCAATATGGTGAGGCAGAATTATTATTGTGTGAGAAAGTGCGCTTCCTAAACACAACGTCTAATAGCTATTACCGATTGATAATTACGTACCACAAGTAAAACCTTTACGAAAAATTGGTGTTACAACTTTCAGCGCGGAATCTGTTGCCTTAAAAATACGAATGGCTCATTATCACCATAACAGTCAAATACTTACTGTAACTCTTATGTTTATGAACAGAAAAGTACATGAACTTCACCAAAACACATGACGAATATAAGGCTTACCATACTCCCTTCAAAGCGCTTGTCATGGTTTTCCAACAACCCGCAACTGTATTTGACAGGGTGGTCTGTGAGTTAGCAAGGAGTGTCAAGCAGAGCTCGTGCCACCAATAGACAAACCAAACCCTCGGGAAGCTTGAAGATCGCCTTTTAGTGTGTTTATAAACAGTAAGAATACACTGAAAATGAAGACACAAAGAAGACACAAAGAATATAATATATATATATATATATATATATATATATATATATATATATAAATATATATATATATTATAGCGCTACTTTAGACTGTTTAATTTTGCGATTCTCAGGATACTTATCGCGCCAAGAACTATGAGCACATATGCTGCGCAATTGAACAAGATCTCTACTAGGCACCATAATGGACGCCAAGAAAATCAAACTCTTTCTTTGTCAACTCGATGCCATGCTAATACGCTTGTCAACCATCTTTTTCAATCTCCTCTGCTTCTATGAGTTCATGTATCAGCTTATTTTCATTTCTTTCCAAAACTATGTAATTGTCAAACGAATAAAAAACAAATACGGTTAGTAAAATGCACTGATAACAAACCGGCTGCCACGTTTCTAACATTCTGATGGTGTTCTTGCAGCCATTTACTTGGTCAACGACCTGTTTGACTGACGTAGCTGCGGCCACAAAATAGCTGCAGATACACTCGAGCACCACACACTCATCACCATCAATAAACTTATTTATGTGCTTTGTTTGGCACTCCCGATTTTCGTTCGAATTTCCTGTCGCGATCTTGGACAGCCTGTCCAACTTATTCGGCGCCAAAAAATACACACGCACTTTGGCCCACTGCTCAATCTTTTTCAGATTATGGGAAACGGCGTGCACGTAAGGTGATGTTACCCTTATGAGTTTCCCCTCGCTTAATTATTCTCGCAGCAGGACGGGTTCTGTTCTTGCAGTCCCTTAAGATACATGATGCCACGGAGACCAGCAAAGGGTGGGAAAACTCTGCCTCCAGAAGCATCTTTCGTTGATTCTTCTGTAAGTGGATATACATATCTTGACAACATAACCAATAAATAGATGAAAAAAGTATAAATATCATCCTGTAGCGATCGAACAAAGCAAATTATTTTTTGAGAAAGTACTGCCTTGGTTTTTTTTAATCTTTTAAAATGTAGAAAAATCTATACTTAAAATCTTTTTAAAATCTATAAAAGCTTTTATATAACTGAATAACGAAGATGACATAAAATGTAGAATAAGAGCTGTTAGCATGGCTTTAGAGCATATACCCAGCACGTGCCAATATATGGACTCAAGCTTCACCCTAGAGGAGTGGGAGATGCTTCTACGTAGCCCCACTCTCAATGATCACCTCACGGCTGTACAGCGGTCCCGCAAGGTAGCCGGCAGGCTCGACTTTCCGGTCCCCACACGGGACTGAGCCGGATGCGGGACCCCGTTGCATTCGGCAGGACCATAATGAAGTTATTTTCCTTCATTCCTACCTCGACGCAGAGCTGATAGCACAGTTAACAAACTGTCCAACCACAGCAGTCATTAACATCATGCACCTATTCTTTTTGATGCATTTCTGTAGGTCAACAGGATTTTTCTAAAGAGAGTGCACTCTACTTTATCGCTTATGGCTAGGAGCGGTATTAATGAAATCTCCAAGGATGGTCGACAACGCTCTTCGCGACGCCTATCGTTGAGAAGGGACGCTACAGGACATCATCTGTGACAGCCTGGGACATAATGTTTAGAAACAGTCCTTAACGTTATCTATATAGCGTACCTTGGCAGTGTAACAGTGTACGTAGGAACCATTGTTACGTGTCTTCGACAACTACATTGCAGCTGAAGGCGTCGAAAGCACGACTTGGTATATTTCTAACTTTTAAAAGCAATGAGCTTGAACAAGCTGCTGTGTAAGTGATGTCGCGTAACACGCAAGAGTGATGCACTGTGACAGACTGTGTGTGCGTGTGCGTGCGTGTGCGTGTTGTGTGTGTGTGCTGTGTTATGTGCTGTCTTTTTTTCCTCCCTTTATACCAGTTTCACCCATAATAATAAAAAGTGTAAAGTAGCAAACCGGATGTCCTAGACTGGATAATCTCTGTCCTTTCTACTCTACTTATATTTTAGAACATAACAAAACCATTCAGCTCATTTCAACCTAGGTAATATGAATCTGAATCTCTTCACAGCAATGTAGCTACAGCAAACCGAAAGAAAACGCTTTTTAACCCTTTATAGCGATAATGTACCTGCACTTAGATGCTGCTAAACAAGATTTCTTCTAGAAAAACCATGTCAGTTACTAATTTTAGGCATGTTGTTTCTCTGTGAAGTAAGATTAAAGCAAGCACTTTCATTCAGGTATAAAGCTTTCAGATCTTCTCATCCCCTGCAGCTACTTTAACAATTTCCCTAATATAGCTTAGTTACATAATTTTTCACTCACCTAAGCTGAGCCAGGTGGGCATGAAATAAAAGCGCAAAAACAATTTCATCCTGTCTTGATGCATCATTTGAGGCTCTGCAGGTTTTCGAGTTTTCCTCAGGAAGCGACTATAAATTAGAGCTTGTAGCAAAACTACAATATCGTAGCTCTAAACGTGCACTAAATAAGTCATCGAACACCGCACATGCATCGCGTAACGTGTAACAGAATAGGTTTATGTGACAATGTGTGAATTAAATCGCGGTACGTCAACCCACAGGAACTAATATATGCAAATCTAAAGCGTATTTTTGTTGCGTTATCAATGTGAATGTTAGTGATGAACTTAAAAGATGAAAGTTAGGGCTGCTACCCAGGTTGTGAACGTCTTTTAAGTGTGGTCCAAATGAGTGATACCAGATCTCCCACTGTAGTATTGTTTCCACAAAGCCGGCATAAATTCATCTGTTAAGTCAAGTAGTGCCAGTATCAGTCGACTAGTGTTCGCTATAAACCTCTTCCAACAGACAAATTTCCGTCTGCGTAAAGACAACATCCCCGAATAGAATAACTCAAGGTTTTCCAGCTTGCTTAAACTTTTTGAAATACTTCTTCATGACCTCTACTAATAAAAAAGGCGCCTGATCACGTTCGCCTGTTTCTGATATTTGGTGAATGCACCTAACAAAGACAGACATGGCCACGTGGCCAGAAGCCCTTTACGAAGCAGCACGCTTGAAAGCACCAATCCCCTTAGCGTGTGCCACGATAATACAGCAGAATGCTCTTTTCCTGCCTGAATTTTTTTCACTACCAAGATCAAACGAGGGCACGGTTTTTTCTGGCCAGATTGAATAGCGCCTCCCCCTCCCTCCCTCTGCCATCTTCAGCTCCCGCCGTCTCTGCCGATTATAGGTTTCGACACGTGGACCGGTTTTCAAACCGTCCGCACGACCTTCGTAATTTTCTTACAAAATGGGAACCTACAAATAATTTTCAAGAAGCACGTGCTCGGATCAGTTTCAGTGGCATTGTGACAGTGTCGCTTGAAACTTCCTCGCGTTGGTTTCTTCTTACTGGCTCAATTCAATTCATGCTTTTAGAACGTTGGGGACAGTTCCGATGTTGATAAAGAAGCTTAGTGAACATTTGATTTTGTAGGTAGCTATGGTTGACCTTCGGCGCCAGTGTGAATCATTGTACGAGCCAATCTGATTAAACCGCAAGAGAGAGCTGCAAGTAAGGCGAGAAGGGAAAGATGAGAGCTTGCGATGAGAAATCTGTAAACAGGAGGTGGGCGCTGGAAACTGCATTTTGTCAAATGGACTGATCTTTTTGAAGGCTAAAACTGACTTGCTTCGAGCTGGTGTGTCTATATTTTACACCATCTTCTTCAGTGCAAATATAGAAGGAGGAGAGGGTTGTCACTAAAGTGGGAGAGGGGAACCAATGAGAAGCCACCGTGGCCCAATGGCTGAGCTCGAATTAAGAAGGTAATCCGTGAAAAAAGCGAGAAAGGGGATACAGGTGTGCATATGTGTGTGCTCACGCACCCACACACGCAAGCACACAAGCGCCTGTTTTGATGCAGTTTTTGTTTCAATGGGCATTGCTACGCCTTTTGTGGCCCCATCATCTAAAAGCTGTGCATCATCGAAGAGTATTGCATGTGGCACGCCCCGCACCAGCTCATTTCATCAACAATGACAGGCCTCAAATAGTTTACTGCGCACGGCAACGTATAGGGAAGATTACCGAAAGTTCTTAGTTAAAGTTAGCAGACATCCTTTCACAAAAACGAAGCGACGCTCCCAATCGTCGTACACGTGAAGCGCCGGGGTAATTGTGCCTTGTCAGGCCACTGACCTTGGCTGAGCGGGCATTCTCTCTCACTTGGTGAGGCTCTCCGAAAGCTTTCACCGCAAACGTTCTTCCTCAATGACATCTCCGCCAGCACGAAGCACTTCTGGTCTCCTAATCACTATTTCTTTTTGCGAAAGTTTCTCGTCCTCCAAGAGGACGTTTTTCTTATCCATTGTCTTCTCAATACTTCCAATATTTTTTTTTATTTTGTTAAAACCCAAATCCAGACCGAATAGTTGCCCCACTAATGCCTCATGAAAATTTATTTCCGAAGGCTGGTATGGGAAAACATTTCTAATGCAAAGCTTGGTTACCACTCTGTTCGGCGTCCACTTCAAACAGTTGCTGGCGGCCAAGTAAAAGGTCTAATGAAACAAATAAGTGAACATAAAGGACTTGGAGCAGCATTTATGTACAGACCATGGTTATCCATTGAGTCCCAGACCTGCGATCTTTCCATGAGCTAAGCAAGTTTCGCCACGACCCCACTGGTGGCTGGTCCCTATATAACCCAACATCCTTGCAGGATGGTGTCACAACGATATGCAACGTACGCCAGGAGTAGATCGGCGATGCAACTCCTCTTCTCAACTTGGACAAGAACTTGCCAACTACGAGAGACTGTGATCACAATTGACCAAGAACTGATACCTGAGTTATTTCGTGTTCGTCTGACAAAGGCATCCCGATTTCGATGAAGGTGAAACGAAAAAATGCCAGACCTGCATGGAAGGCGCAGCACATGTCACAGCGAAACGTAGAAAAGCGGCCTTTCAGAGCCTTTTCTAAACACTCATTGGGTAACTGCTGCAAGTGAACTTGCTTGATACCTACTGTGGTATTAATAACTAAAATTTTTGGGTCGTAGGCCGGCAATTGCTAGGCTATTTCTCCTCATTCCTCTGAAAAGCGTGGTATCCGCTAAACACTTGTAAGTAATTATGTGTCAATTGTTCATGCGGTGGCCGACGACGATGAGGAAATATGCCTGCAGCACGTATGCGCAGGAGTTATTAGGGGAACAAGAACGAGCTTTTGTAATGAGTTGGAGCATTGAACGGCCCACTCGTTACGCTATTCGCATTGAGCAACGACTGGTTGTTCTTTCGCTGTTTTAAAACGCTTTATAAGTCGTATTAACGCGATTTCTTTCACGACATCAAGCCTGCCTAAGGCAGGCTTGCAAACCAGTCCCAAGCACAAATTAATACTAGCCAATTATTATTATTAGGCACAATATTACAAATGTTTGTTCACCGCGGCTGAGTTTCAGGAGAATTTGGAGGAAGAAGCTGACCACTTCATCGCCCATGTGCCTCAGTTACAATATGATAATAGACTCACTGTAGATGGGCCAATAACCAGAGAGGAAATTATATTTACAATAAAAACGTTGCAGAAAAACAAACTCTTGGCCCAGATAGCCTCAGTGGCGAATTTTACATAGCTTTTCAGGAACTTCTGATCCCTTTCCTTGAGCAACTTTTTAAATAGGCTTATGGCCATGGTGAACTTCCTCCTCCTTTCTATCAGGGCCATACAACACTAATCCCAAAAAGTGCTGATCCTGACGCATTAAAGAGAATTAACGAATATAGGCCTATATTGTTATGTGGCGTTGATTACAAAATATTTGCTAAATTATTGACAAATCGGCTACAGACAGAGATTACTAAATGTGTAGGTGACCACCAAACATGTGGAATTCGTGGTGGCTCTATACAGACAAACATTCATATTGCACGTTCAGTTCTTGAGTGTATTGATGGTAGCATGGAGAAGTAGCCCTTCCTCAAATAGACCTTGCGAAAGCATTTGATATGGTACAGCATGTTTTTTTTTTGTTCCGACTCCTAAGACACCTGCAGTTTATTTATTTATTTATTTATTTATTTATTTATTTTAACATACTGCAGCCCCTCTTGGGGCTATAGCAGGAGTGGGTACATTGCACAAAACCGTGCATCGAACAAGTTCAATAATGAAACAAAAGCAAAAAGAAGGAAAGAAACACAGTAACGACGAAACCAGGCGTTCGAAAGTCAACATAGAAGGAAGTGTACAGTCTTAGCGGCATGGTAAAGGGTTACATAAGATCGACCTAATATACACATCTAAGTACAAAAGTGCACTCGTACAAAGGGGGAAAGGAAACAAAGCGGTATATGTAGGTAGTTTACAATAGCTGTATTTTAGAAGGAAATGTAAGCAAGTCAAGAGAGCGCACGTGGCCAGGCAACAAATTCCAACGCTCAATTGTTCGCGGAAAAAAACTATATTTGAACGTGTCTGTGCGGGGATGATACGGGGAAACGTTAAGGGTGTAATTGCTTTTGGTTGGGTGATGGGTGATGTACTGTACAAGGGTATTTCAATATGTTATAAAAAGTGCACAACTAGGCTGATTGTAAATCGCACACTTTCCGAAATAATAGAGTTAAATTCATCTGTACGTCAGGGATGTCCACTCTCGCCTTTGCTTTTCGCAATTTATCTGGAACCATTATGTTTTAGTGTGCTTCTAAAGTCTAGCATAAGAGGCTACCGATATGATGCTGAAGAGTTAAAGTTCTAGCTTATGCAGATGACATTGCCTTCTTTTGCGCTGATAAACCCAGTGTTCAAGAAGCAGTCAACACTACTTTACGTTTCTGTGAAGTTGCTGGCGCCAGCATAAATTTTGATAAAAGTAGTGGATTCTGGCTAGACATGTGGGCCCAAACTCTTTCAGTCTTCGCAAATATTCATTAGAATGCGACTCCTATGAAATGCCTTGGTGTGCCTCTCAATAACTATCGTAACAGCGGCCCACACTGGCCCACTGCGATAACTACGATCCGCCGAAAGGTGGCAACATGGCACGGACGGGAGCTTTCCATTTTTGCCAGAGCGAAAGCGTGCAATATATTCCTTGTATCAAAGCTTACTTATATTCTGCAGGTGTTGCATTGCTCTCGTGTACACATTCAAACCTTTCATAGGATATTTGCCTGTTTTATTTGGAGCTCATCCTGGGAACCCATGAGAAGAGAATCTTTTTCTTTTACTTGAAAAGAGTGGCCTCGGCCTAGTGCATTTGTTCGTGCGACAGTTGGTGTTGCGATTTTTTTATCTCAAGGATGTGTGCCACCCATTTCTATTAGCGGTTCTTCGTAACCGTCGATGTTACCACCTTCTATTTATGTCACAACAAGCGTTGCTAAAGAATTGCCGTTTTGGGGATTCCTGAAAAAAATTGATATTGTCAGTTTTTTGAAAGCCACGTTAACCTTAGGGCATTTGTATACTATTGACAGTACAAATTTAACCGCTGCACTTAAGAATAACCTTTTCCCCCGAACCTGATTTTTCTTTAAACATTTTTTTAAACTGCACACTTCCACGCTGCCAGTGAAAACGTGGCTGAATGAAAAATCAATATACGTACCCTGGACAATGAATTGTAGACTCTGCAACCAACCTGAGACTATAGAGCATTGTTTAATTCATTGTCTTGACGCTTTTTATATTTGGAACATTCTAAAAAGAACATTAAAAGAACTTCCAATCACAGCACATGGTATTAGGTTCCTTCCATTCAAAGAGAGTGACTGATAATACTCCTTACGACCTGTTTATATTGTTGAGTTTATTCACTGTGGAAAAGTCGCATGATTGATAGACACGCCGAGCCACCACGGTCGACGAGATCTGTCTTCCAAGAAGTAGCTTTTCGACCGCGTTCCGGAGTGGCTTCCCGTTCTTGACGCTTGTGTGTGTTTGCCTGACTTCTGGTGAAGTATGTTGTGTGTACTTTGCTGGTGATAATTTCATTCATTAAAGAAATAAAAGCACCAGCGTGGCTCAGTGGTGAGCTAAAAAAGGAACCATTGCTATTACGCCATAACCAAATTCACTTCTTAAATTTGTATTATCTGAGTTTATGGTACCCCTTAAAACTTGTTAATCTCAAGTCTGTGCTGATAAAATGAAAAGAAATAAAGCTGATGGCCAGCGGATTTTCATCCTCTTTATTCCTGGCCAAGCATAAGCCTCCGGCTTATTCGTCAGGCTGGCATCAAAAACAAATCCTATCAGCTCGGGTCTTGAGAAAAATATCTTGCTTATTGTTAGGCTTTCTTGCCCGGTAGCATGAAAGACCAACAGGACAGAGTATTTTATCCCCAAAGCTTTGTGATTGGATCTTTCACCAGATTATGTTTTGGATTGCTTTTCTCGCAGAATGCCATTGTGCTGGCGCCCCTTTTTTCAGGTGTGGAGTCTTGCGGAAGAAACTGATTTTATCTCAATCTCTTTTAAAACATTTATTCCCATGCACACTCACCCACACACACAAAAAAGAACCCAAGCGTGTCGATCCTGTTCCAGATGTTATCTCTTTGCATGCAAGGCTGCCCATTGTCCGGCAGAGGCGGCAACTAAGTTTCAAGTAAAGCATTTTTTCTACACCATGATCTGAAGTCTTTGTCCTCCAGCACATTTTCCAGACTGCCACTTCCGTCGTAATACAGATCGCTGTACTTGCAAGCACTTCAAGTGGAGCCCCGTCAGCAGAATTCGTGACTTTCTTAGGGAAGAAATATATGGAAGACGAAAAGGTAGCGTCGGTTGACACGGAGTGTATACAATAAACAAGCACCATTGTATTTATATAAAGCCCCCACGAAGAAACCAAGTGGTGACTTTAAACCTAACCTTAGTGACTTAAGCACTACTGCCCTCTGTATATCGACGTCCAGTACAAGCAAAGGGGGTGTGAAGAATAATGTGATATACATGCTTATGCAAGAAAGCCGCTGGCTTGATTGTTTGATTAGGTGAAATCTGTATGTAATGTGATGACCGAAATTTCGTGTCCTTAGCGATCAAGTGGAAAGCATTTTCATCGAATTTCTTAAAGCTTTGCAGCGGAGAATAAATTTTCTAAGAGAAGTCAGGAATGTAGCACTAGAAGAAAAGGAAAGAAAATGTGGGACCAATTGCGAGATATCCGGCTGGCTGAGGCAGACACCCGAGATGAAGGGCTCGTGGCCGATACCTCGTGGCACCCAAACTTGAAGGGGTCGTGGCGCCCACACCCCCAAACCTCGCCAGGCCTTTTTTTTTTAATGCAGAAGCTTTTTCTTAGTGGTATCGTTTCCATGGTAAATTTGTATGCATTTCTAATAAATTTAATGTAGATAATCAAAAGGCAGGCTTCGGCATTGAAGAAAATACTACATGCCAAACTGAATCGCATGCAGCACAAAACTATCACGTGATTTTTAAAAGGAAAAGAAAAGTGAGACCCTCAACTGTCTGCATCAGAGGGCGACACCTCCACAGTAGCTCACGAGGGATGGGGGTAAGAAGGGACTAAAAGGATGGGATTAAAAGGTAAAGAGAAAGAGAGCGGATGGAAAGAGCGAGGCACAGGGACAGCGAACGACAGAAAATGACGGAAGTGAAGAGGAGATAGGAAAGATGGACATGGTCGCAGGAGTCCGAAGACGGAGCACCACTCGGCGAGAGCTCTTGTCGGCGTCAGGAGATGGCGTGGGGCGAGCCCAGTCGGGCAGAGCGGCGCTGTCGTCGGAGATCGCGGGGGCACAACCAGTCGGCACGAAATCAAGAGAGTGAGTCCACACAAAAATATGCCTCATACTTCTTTTATTACATTCAGTGTTACTCAATCTTCAAAAAGACTGGTTTATGAGTACTGGTAAAAAATAAGAGTCTCCAAATGAGAACGCCAAAGTGGTTAATCAGGGTGCTCATGATTCGGGATTCAAATTTATGTGTACACGCTCCACGTTGCACAGGCGAACACGCAGTCAGACAGTAATTAATCTATACTTGCATAGTGAAAGTTCTACAACATCTTTAAGGAAATAAATACATAAATAAATAAATAAACATCGCAGCCAGCGAGTTATCTCACTCACGAAAGATAAAGTGACAATACAGAAAATTACCACTTACTTTCATGTTATGGCGTTCCTGCATTCTGCTTCATGTAGCTGACAGAATAGCAGAAATGAGGGTAAATAAAGCAAGCTCATGGAGTGCGTTACATGTCACTTCCTTTGTGAAGAATGGCACGTCCCCGTTGAGTGGTTACTACATTCACCTACCCAAAACAAATGTTTCACAAGAACGACAATATTAAGAATGTGTGGAAAGAATAAAAAGAAAAGTAGTAACGATGAAGACAAAGCAAAGGCAACGGATTCACTAGGCCCAGTTGGAATGAATATAGAGTGCAGCTACTTCGCACATATATGTCTCGCCCTTACCACTCTGATACACAAGACACAGCGTGTGCTCGTGAGTTCCCTTCATTCACTTTCTCCAACAAAATATGGTTTGCACTATAGTGACGATCTTTTTGGGACGGATTGGTCTTAGTGCCCCTCCTTACCTACAATAAAACTTCGTGCAGACCGGACATCTCGCACAAACCACGGGAAAGGAAACATGAAGTAATACAGGACTGCAGGTGGAAAGAAATTTGGGATAAAACCTGACATTCAGGAAGTCAGGCGATTTGATTGGCATTGTGGAAGTTCTGTCCGCTTTGGATAAACAGCAATTAACTAAATTTTCATAGTAAAGAGCGGCGCCAGAAAACCAATAAAAGAAAGACTGAAAACCAGTGATGACTCTTAACAGGTGCATTTATATTTGCTGAAATATATATGGGCTCTCTTAAGACAAAAGCCGATGAGTGGGCGAAGATTTTTTTTTTAAGGAAAAACGTTTCCACAATAATTGTTCAAATGTAACGCAAAAGAAGTAAGACAGCCACATAGTGCTTTATTGAACAGATTCGTATACAGAAGGCATGCGCTTATGCATAATGACTTCCTCTAAGAGTCGCAGATCCAGCGGCCAGAATATCCTAATACAAACTCATTTGAATATAGCACCTGATATCACCATGTACGTGCCGAACGGGCACTTCGAAGAAGACTAAGCTCCGATATACACTTCTTTCTCGGGAAACACCTCGTGAATAAAAATCAATATGATAGTCGTTTACCGAAATAGCACGTCTCTTTCGGTCAGCCTGTTTTGCATGCATAAGAGATTCCACTTTCTTCGCCCACGTGCAGACGCCTCTATTTTGTGTTAACTCATACCACAACACTCTCAGGCCGAACGAGTGAAATCAGTGCCTTTGTATTGTCGGGTGGCCACAATATTGTTCAGATGTGCATCCACAAGTAGTCCGCGATCGTTTATAATATTTATTGTGGTAATGAATCAGGTGATGTTTAGTGTGGATGAAACGCTACCAACCCCCGCGTGGGCGACAAAGGGGCAGGAACAGAAACGTCATGGTTACGATCCCTCGTTGCCTCACGGCAGTTTCGGCCTGTGCATGAACAGGCCTCTTCCGGAACACAGCGCGGTGGTATGATTCCTCGCATCCGTCCGGCTTACGGCCCACCACTCGCTGTTCGCGCGCCTGCAAGGCGCCGCCGAGACAAGACAGCCTGCGTTGCAAAACCATGGGATTGGTGGTGGTGATAGTGGTTAGAAGAGGAGAAAGGCACCTAATTTCTGCAGCCCGGTCGGGAGCACGGCGCAGTGCCTGTGGGATTGCCGGTGACCTTCCCGGCACAGTGCAGCTTGCTTCAGGTAGCTCTCGGAAGCGGGCGGGCTTGCGACACGTGCAAGCGGCACCTTTGATAGATGCTGTCGCTTTGACATGCCTTCGGCGATTTCCGCGCTAATCCTTTCGAATGTGCTCGTCAGTAGAACCACTGTCCCGTCGGTAATAAGTTGACGGGTTACCACAGATGTCTTTCTTGTGGCCGCAAATTCCAGTACGCGTAGCTTTAAGTTTGGATAGTTCTGCGCCCGCTGAGCTTGCCCTTGCCTCTATGGCCTTGGTTTAGTTTTGTTTTATTTATATATTGTTGTGTGAATTGTAGCTTATGTGATTGCTAAAAAAGAGAAAAGAAGAGAAAAGTGAGCCCCGTAACTGTCTGCATCACAGTGCGACACCTCAACAGGAGCTCACGAGGAAGGGGGGTGAAGAGGGATTAAAAGGATAGGATTAAAAGGTATAGAGATAGAGAAAAGGGGAAGGAGAGAGCATGGCTCAGGGGCAGTGATGTTCGGAAGTAAGGAGAAGATGGGAAAGATGGACACGGTCGCAGGAGTCCGAGGATGGGGCCCCACTCAGCGAGAGCTCTTGTCGGCGTCAGGAGATGGCGTAAGGCGAGCCAGTCGGGCAGAGCTGCGCTGTCGTCGGAGATCGCGGGGGCACAACCGGTCAGCGCGAAATTCAGAGAGCGAGTCCTTAGAGCGAGGGGCATGAACCCTCACATGTGCACGAAAGTAGAATCCTCGGGATAGGTTCTTGATTTTAGAAGTGCACTGTGCTATCACAAGACAAACAACCGATGATTCGCCGACAATTGTGTAAAGCCGGAGCAACGAGAGAATAGGAAGCGGCCCCGGTGTTCCACCAAGCTTTCTGAACCAGGCTTAAGGTGTTAGGCGCCATTGGCTCTGCCAATTTTCAAAGAATATTCTTTTTGTAACTTGTATGTCCGTAACTAAGTATATTCTGTACGGTCTGTAAATATAGGCTTTTTCTCAGCCTTACTAGAACTTCTCCAGTGCTTACTTCCTCTTCAAGCGACCAGCAAGTCAATCGCCGCTGTTTGCAAAGTGGCAGTACGTTACTTTTTCCCACTTTGCTATACCACCCCGGGTGGTGCGTCTCGGACAGCGAGTGAGGAGAATTGTTTTCACAACATCGAAAGAACATGAATTTTCCTGGGCATTTAGCAAAATTCAACAAGCTCCACTTCACGGACACAGCGAGGCTGGAGGAGTTACCTTCTTCGGACTTACGAATTGGTTTTGCCATCTTTCGAATAGGTTCTGGCACTGATCTTCATTTAACAGTCATTTTTTAATCCTATAGTATAACCACCACTTTTTAGAGCCACGAAGTATTTTGTTGACAATGGTTTTACTATATGACTACCCGCCAGATATTAGTAGGGCTAATACGACTTTTTTTTCGTTTTATTGGAAGTTTGTTTAGTGGCATTTACCAAGTTTCTCTAGTACACTTGTGTTTATTACGATCGTAGTTTTCTTATAGGTCGCTCAAGTTTTGCGGCACATACCTGGTTGTTTACAAATTTCTCACGAGAGTCTAAAAGAATGAAATGCTAAACGTAGCTGAATTCTGTTGCTTTATGCTTATACTTTTTTGTTATTTTTTGTTTATTATGTCATATTTTTCGACGTTTTTTCTTTGTTTTGAAATCCTACAACTTGTAATTATTACCTGTAATAACTATAGAATTCAACCCTTCCCTTTCAAGAAGTGAATTAGTTTTAAAAGCAAGGCACCGTCCGGTTCATGTCCTATCTCCTGTTACGTTTGGCTCGGCAGTTCGTCTTAGCAGACGCCATTGTGCGTAAGCCGGTCTGAGGGAAGGCTTTAATTCCCCCCGATATCGGCGCCCAAGCGAAAAGCACGACGCTGTCCTGCAGGTGAGCCTGGCAGTTTGCTGTGGTCGGGCTACGTGGAACTCGACGGAAGCTTTGCGAACAACCCTTTGTTGAATTGAGCTCAAACAGCGTGAAACTGCGCCACTGTGGCAGTTCTCATAGAGTCGACCTCTAGACTCGGCTATTGTCGCCTAGTACGCGAAGTCGCCACAAAACCGCCGACAGTTCGGAAGCGTGGAAAGGCGTCACTGTGGCCGTCCTCAGGAAACGAGCACCTGGGCAGCTATGTTCGAGAAAGTTCCGGAACACACGAGAACACAGCCTTGGATCGCTGCTGACGTTCGTGTCAGCGGCCATCTCACCGGAAGAGTACAACTTTACCCCTCAACCGGGTCTTACCTCCTCGCCCTGCGATGTCTTGGTGGCGTGGGCTGGGTGCGTCTTTGTGTGGTGCGCTTGTGATAAACATTCGACACTTTCACCCGCGTTCTTCTTCTCACCCTTTTGTGTGGGTGAACCACTGAGTCTTCGTCACCCGATTTGCGACAAGAGTGTTCACTGCCTTTTTCGGACCTCCGTGTGAAGAGACGACGGGCTATAAAAGCCGGAGACTTTTTGTAAATATGAGCGAAATATCAGCGATATATCAGCAGAATCTAAGATGAATCTATGTTGTACTCAGAGCTGAATCTCTGTTGAATCTCTATACAGTTCCATCTTTCCATCATGTAAACAACCTTCGTTCTTTCTCTACGAACGCGTCCCCTCACTAGCGAAGATCGGCTATGCGGATGACGGCAAGGAGCCAGCTACCCTAAAGATACCCGTCGCAGTGCCTGTCATTGATCTCCTACCCTTAACACCCCCTAGTTGGGTTGCGCAAAGTTGCTGAGGAACCAACCAACCAACCAACCAACCGTTTGTTGAGCTGACTAACGCTTTCACTTTTAGTAGACCAGTGGTTAGTAGTGAAAGTTGATTGATATGTGGAATCGAACGTCCCAAAACCACCATATTATTGATTTATTTGTGGGGTTTAACGTCCCAAAACCACCATATGATTATGAGAGACGCCGTAGTGGAGGGCTCCGGAAATTTCGACCACCTGGGGTTCTTCAACGTGCACCCAAATGTGAGCACACGGGGCTACGACATTTCCGCCTCCATCGGAAATGCAGCCACCGCAGCTGGGATTTGATCCCGCGACCTGCGGGTCAGCATCCAAGTACGTTAGCCACTAGACCACCACGGCGGGGTTCCGAAGTGGAAGTTACCCAATGTCGAGGATGCATACCTGTTTATTATCCCAACAAGCCTCATCACGCATCCTGGTTTGTCAATAAAGGCTCCCCAAAAAACAGCTTCACAATTAAAATGAGATAAGCATGCTCGTGCTGCCTTCATCTGCGTCTGTTTTTTGCCAATGTGTGCTTAAGGTGTTGCACAAAAAACATGCAATACACGTTGGTAAAAATCACTATTACACCTCGTCAGCCTAGCCCTATGCGCCGTGGAAACAGCTGGGAAAATGAAGGTTATTCCACTCAGCTCACTCGAGCAGAAGTGCCAATATAATCTGCGTTTTGCAACGACCTTCACGTCACAAGCACAGGTTATGTTGCGATTTCATTCAAAAAGCATGGGTTAAGATGTCGTGGCCTCTAGATCAAAGTGACATGTGTAAATGTTGTGGAAACTATGAAATTGTTCATTGTGTACGTAAGCCTTGAGTGCACCTAGGTCTTTATCACTGAGGTCAGTGAACGGTTAACAGCGCTGATCCCTAAACAACGTACAGCAGACTAATGTGATAAAAACTAAAAGAAAGCAAACTTGCTAACAGGTGGCATGCAGAAGCAGTCCTCTTATCTGGGAACAATGCCCTAACGGGGCCATAGTTTGACCCGTCAATGTACCAATCTTTACCACAGGGTTTCAGTCGTGGAAACTTGCAAGGCATGATCTCTAAGCAAACACCTTCGATAAGTGATGTGTGTGTGTGTGCGTCAGCGTGTGTTGTCGCAATTTATTGCTTTTTATCGGTGCTTAACTTGCTTTGACAATTTAGCCATTTGGTAAGTGACCTCTGCGGGACTGATGAAGGCTTCAAGTCAAAACAACAGATGTCACATCGTTACCTTTACTGACTTGTACTTTTCACAGAGGCGATGCAATTCATTTCATTTCATTTATTTATACTGTTAGCCCAGAAGTGGGCCGTTACAGGGTGGAAGTACAAACAATTATTTGCAAAAAAGAAGTACCGTACAGGTCTCGAGATAATTTCTCGGTATTATTGTGACCAGCAACTCGAAGTTATACATAACATACATAAATGGAACACACATGCGATGCAATACATACGCGCAGAACAGCACATGACACATTTGAGGCGGCACTTTTGCACCGCGCTGAAGATTTGAAAGACAACTACTGCAGAATCATGCAACCAACAAAAAGTACACACACACGCCAAAAAAAAACATATGTCACTGTTATTCGGAAAATAAACGTTTTAGATTCTGTTCAAATGATGTAAGCGAGGAACAACCAATTATAGACTCTGGCAGCATATTCCAATCTTCAATAGCACGTGGAAAGTAAGTGAACTTAAAGCAATCGTTACGTGGGACTAGGGGTGGTATATACATATTATGGCGATGTCTAGAGTGTTCTTGTGTGTTGACCTGGAAGTAATCTGAATAGTTTAGTTTAAAATGATTATGAATTAACTGGAAGAGGAATTTCAGACGCTCAATCCTCGTCCTAAGTTCAGGACTATCCAGTCCAGCTTTTTTACAGAGTTCAGTAGGAGAATGATGTCGGCGATATTTATTAAAAATAAATCTCACACCAAGTCGCTGTATTTTTGTTATTTTATTGCAGTTTGTCTTTGTGTAAGGGTCCCAGACAATTTTAGAATATTCGATAATAGGTCTGACAAGGGTTTTGTAAGCAAGACACTTTATATCAGATGGGGCGGTATAAAGGTTACGTCTAAGGCTATACAATGCCTTGGTAGCCCTGGAGCATACATTATCAATATGAGTGTTCCACCGGAGGTCGGGCGTGAACCATAACCCAAGATATTTATAGTTCTGTACACGCTTGAGGAAAGCATTGCCAATCTGGTAGTTGTAATCTAGAGGTGCTTTCTTTCTAGTTATAGTCATAAAGACTGTTTTTTCTGTGTTCAAACTCATTTGCCATTCTTCGCACCAATCCTTTATTCTTTGAAGATTGTTGTTTAGATTAACTTGGTCATGTTCAGTCTCGATTCTGCTATAAACAACACAGTCATCGGCAAACAACCTTATCGGGACCGTAACGCGGTTTGGTAGGTCATTTATATATAACAAAAATAAAAGGGGACCCAGCACGCTCCCCTGGGGAACTCCAGAATTCACTGCAACTGCTCTAGACTGTTTATTTTTTATTTGAACAAACTGCTGACGGCAGCTGAGATAGGATGAAAACCATTTTGTCAAGTGATTATTTTGAAACGTTTTGTCAATTTTAAACAGTAGCTTTGAATGCGATACTTTATCAAATGCCTTTGCGAAATCCAAATATACCACATCAGTTTGACCACGCAAATTGATTGTTTTTGAAAGATCATGAACAAATTCGATTAACTGAGTTGTTGTAGATAAGCCTCGGCGGAAGCCTTGCTGCTTCGAAGATAATAGATTGTGCGTATCAAGATACGACATCAAGTGTTTGTTAATAATGTGCTCGAGTATCTTTGAACATGTACTGATAAGCGAAATAGGACGGTAGTTGCGCTCGTCCCGAGAGGAGCCACTTTTGTGAACAGGGGTAATTTTAGCCTGCTTCCACGCTAGTGGGAAAGAGCCACGGCGCAGGGACGACTGAAATATTTTTGTAAGGAAGCGAGCCGCCCATTCAGCGTATCTGTACAGAAATTCGTTTGGTATACCATCAGGGCCGGGGGTTTTTCTTATATTTATATTAAGTAAAAGATTTAGGACACCCTCTTCGCTAATTACCACATCATCGATCGGCCGCTGCAATGGTGACGTAGAAAACTCGGGCAAAATGCCATTATCATGAGTAAACACAGAAGCAAAAAAAGAATTGAAATCATCAACACGTTGTTGAGTAATTTCAGGTGGCCTCGGAGAGCTTGCTGGGGGAGTTACAAAGCGCCAAAACCTTGAGGGGGCTTCCTTCAAGTATTTCGTCAATGTCACATTGAAAAACCGATCCTTGGACTGCTTGATCAGACGTTTCAGTTCTTGTCTCATTGAAGAAATGCAAGCTGTTCCTTCAGGGGTACAATTTTTTGCACAAGATTTCCGTTTCCGTTTTAGTTTTCTTTTTGTGTGAATGATTTCTCTGGTAATCCAGGGATTGGTTTTACAAATGCGTTTTCTAATCCTAGGTACATAGCTGTCTATGCACTTCCCTACAACAATTGAAAAGAAATGCCATAGCCTATCAGTGCTGCAGTCAGTGTTGTAAAGGACCTGAAATTCATCAAAGGACCTTTCAAGATAGTCCAAAATAGACACATCATCAGCCGCCATAAAATTCAATACAGTGCTAAGTGTGGGTTTACCCAAGGTGTCTGGGGACAATGCTAGGTGCGTTACTACCATTCTGTGGTCGGATAGACCTTCTACAACTTCACAACGGCTGAGTAACGGCAACAGCTTTGGGGACACAAAAACCAAATCAAGGATAGATGACCTTGTAGTCCCTATCCGAGTAAATTCAGTGACAGTTTGCGTTAGCCCGTAGCAGAATGCCAGCTCCAGTAGTCGCTCAGCACTTGCAACCTGTTCTGATCCAGGAGACTGGGATAGCCAATTAATATCCGGAAGATTGAAGTCCCCTAATAATAATACGTTATCTTGGAGGCTAAAATTAGAATCCATAAAATTTCTTAGCTTTGCGATTATATCAAGAGAGGAATTCGGCGCTCTATAAATCCCTCCAATATACACAGTTCGCTCGCTGAACCCACACCTAATCCACAACATTTCTATGTCATAGTTATCATCCAACACTGAAAACCTAATGTTGTCTTTAATAAGAAACGCAACACCACCACCTCTTCCTTGCCGGTCTTTTCTAACAATTGTGTAACCTGTAGGTGTTACTTCAAAATCTGCTACATCCGTGTGTAACCAAGTCTCTGTTACGACCATTATATCCGGTTCATGCTCCAGGATTGCGGCCTCAACTGCATCAGCTTTATTCAGCAAACTTCTGGCGTTTACATTAATAACCTTAACAGATGCGGTCGGTCTCGATTTGCGTCAGTCAGAGCTGGTAATACCTGGGCTAGCATACCTGAATCGCTCGTTGGTAGCCACATTCCAGCCATAGAGAATGTTGTTTACTTTCAATTTATCGTTGATTAGTTTAACCTTTGCTCCCTTTGCTCTTTCATCCGCTGATGAAATCCATAGTTGTTTTCTGATTTCAACTACTCGTTTAGAGTAATCTTCGCTGATACTGAATTGTGTCCCCTTGAGGTTGCGGCAGTTTTTCAGTATAAGCACGTACAAGTCAGTTTCACTTATATGGTCAATTCTGTAAAAAAAATCAACACGCTGTAAATAGAACACACATTTATTTTATATTTAGCGGCAGCAACAAAATTGTTTTGAGGCTTACTCAAAAAGAAACTCGCGGATTTGATGGATTTATTGCTGGTTAGAAAATCTGAGCTAGGAATGGAAACCGCAAAAACGCAAGGTCAGTGCCACCAAGATAAAATTTTAAATGTTTTGGTCGTTTACATGAAATGACCAGTCCTACTGCAAACTATGTGCTCAGGTCAACTTAGTGGGCGTTGTGAAACAACTTTATCATATTCCAGTCGACTCTGAGCACTTGTTTGTTGCAATAAATGTCGTTTTGAGATAGTTTAGCATCAATGATATGCATTTTAAGCTATATGAACATTAATAAATACATACATTAGTTTTGTTTTTTCCACATCACCATCGAACACAAACAACGCCATGGAGAATCCTACCTGTGAAAATGCAGTCCTTTAGAATGATGCTAGTAGAGACAATAAGTTATAGTATGGCACGCAAAATCCACAAAAAAAACGACAGACCAGGTTTACACCTGTTAAGGGGAGAGAAGAAGTTTCTCTGCAACCATCTTTGCAAAACAGTTGTGGTATGTCAGAACCACTTGTACAAACCTTATGGTTTTGTCTATCTATTGAGCATTCTTTCGTATAGGTTCATTGCTACTCCAATGAGCACTTGCTAGTTAAACGAAAGAGCAACAATTTACGCAGAGGGAAAACTAGGACTATTGAAATTTTAGATCAGTATATTAGAAATAATTGCATACCTGGCTAATTAACTGCCAGCGAGAAGCATGGTTCTCTGTCGTATTTCACTAGTGCGTCCAATTAATGAGGTGCTCACACCTCTGAGGCGTTTTTTTTGTTTTTCGATTAGAGCATACTTTTGGTTCTAAGGGTTTATGAACACGGTGCTGGAGCCTCTTGCAACCATGAGTCCGAGCCTCATAATAGGTTCATATGCTATTTCTAAAGCCTTGTATTTCTTGGTGATAGAGCACAAGTACTTATACACCACATAAGTCTAGTGGTTACCCCGCTCTACTGCTGTCCACGTCACGGGATGGAATCCCAGCCGTGATGGCAGCCTTTTTTTATGGAGGTGAAAGTGCGTGAGGCCTTTGTACTTTGATTTATAGGCACGGTAGATAACCACGTGTGTTGAAAATTTCTTGAGCTCCACTGCAACGTCCCCCATAACCACAATGTGTTTTTGGAACGTTAACGCCGACAAATTATGTTCGCACATCTTATCATCATCATCATCATCATCATTATCATCAGCCTGTCTACGTCCACTGCAGGACAAAGGCCTCTCCCATGTTCCGCCAGTTAACCCGGTCCTGTGCTTGCTGTTGCCAATTTATACCCGCAAACTTCTTAATCTCATCTGCCCACCTAACCTTCTGTCTTTCCCTACCCCGCTTCCCTTCTCTGGGAATCCAGTTGGTGACCCTTAATGACCAGCGGTTATCCTGTCTACGTGCTACATGCCCGGCCCATGTCCATTTCCTCTTCTTTATTGCAGCTATGATATCCTTAACTCCCGTTTATCCCCTAATCCACTCTGCTCTCTTGTCTCTTAAGGTTACACCTACTATTTTTCTTTCCATTGCTCGCTGCGTCGTCCTCAATTTAAGTTGAACCCTCTTTGTGAGTCTCCAGGTTTCTGCTCCGTAGCTAACTACCGGCAAGATACAGCTGTTATATACCTTCCTCTTGAGGGACAGTGGCAATCTACTTGTCATAATTTGAGAGTGCCTGCCGAATGTGCTCCACCCCATTCTTAATCTTCTAGTTACTTAAATCTCGTGGTTAGGCTCTGCGGTTATTACCTGCCCTAAATGGACATAGTCTTTTACAACTTCAAGTGCACTATTACCTATCGCAAAGCACTGCTCCTTTCCGAGGTTGTTGTACATTACTTTCGTTTTCTGCAGATTAATTTTAAGACCCACCTTTCTGCTCTCCTTGTCTAACTCCGTAATCATGAGTTGCAATTCGTCCCCTGAGTTACTCAGCAATGCAATGTCATCGGCGAAGCGCAGGTTACTGAGGTACTCTCCATTAACTCTTATCCCTAACTGTTCCCATTCTAGGCTTCCGAAAACGTCCTGTAAGCACGCAGTGAATAGCATTGGGGAGATTGTGTCCCCCTGCCTTACACCCTTCTTTATTGGTATTCTGTTGCTTTCTTTATGAAGCACTATGGTAGCAGTTGATCCCCTGTAGATTTCTTCCAGAATGTTTATATATATTTCATTTACGCCCCGATTCCACAATGTCTGCATGACGGCTGATATTTCTACTGAATCAAACGCCTTCTCGTAATCTATGAAGGCTATGTATAGTGGTTGGTTATACTCTGAGCATTTCTATATTACCTGATTGATAGTATGAATGTGGTCAATTGTCGAGTAGCCTGTTCTAAATCCTGCTTGTTTCTTTGGTTGACCGAATTCTAATGTTTTCTTTACTCTGCTAGCAATTACCTTTGTAAATAGCTTGTATACTACAGAGAGCAAGCTGATCGGCCTGTAATTCTTCAAGTCCTTGTCATCTCCTTTCTTATGTATTAAGATGATGTTAGCGTTCTTCCAAGACTCTGGTACTTTTCCCGTCAGGAGACACCTCGTAAATAGAGTGGCTAGTTTTTCTAACACAATCTGTCCTCCATCTTTCAGCAGATCTGATGTCACCCGATCCTCACCAGCAGCTTTGCCTCTGTGCATGCTCTCCAAAGCTTTTCTGACTTCTTCTATCATTACCGGTGGGGTGTCGTCTCGGTTACTGCTAGTTCTTATAGTATTAAGGTCGTGGTTGTCTCGGCTACTGTACAGATCTCTGTAAAACTCCTCCGCTATTTGAACTATCCTATCCATATTGGTAGTTATTTTGCCTTCTTTGTCCCTTAGTGCATACATCCGCCTTTTGCCTATCCCAAGCTTCCTCTTCACTGCTTTGACGCTTCCTCCGTTTTTCAGAGCGTGCTCAATTTTCTCCATGTTATACCTTCTTACATCGCATACTTTACGTCTATTAATCAACTTCGAAAGCTCTGCCAGTTCTATTTTGTCTGTTGTACTTGACACTTTCATGATTTGACGCTTCTTAATTAGGTTCTTCGTTTCCTTTGAAAGCTTGCCAGTGTCCTGTCTAACTACCCTGCCTCCAACTTCCACTGCACACTCCGTGATGATACTCGTCAGATTATCATTCATTGTATCTACGCTAAGGTTGGTTTCCTCGCTAAGAACAGAGTACCTGTTCTGCAGTGACACTCTGAATTCCTGTACTTTCCCTCTCAGTGCTAGCTCATTGATTGGCTTCTTGCGTATCAGTTTCTGTCGTTCCTTCTTCAAGTCTAGGTGGATTCGAGCCCGTACCATTCTATGGTCACTGCATCTTACCTTGCCAACCACTTCCACATCCTGCACGACTCCTGGGTGTGCAGTCATTATAAAGTCTATTTCGTTCTTATTTACGCCATTAGGGCTCCTCCATGTTCACTTGCGGTTTTCTCGTTTTCGGTAGAAGGTATTCAAAATACGCAGATTATTGCGTTCTGCGAATTCTACTAGTAGCTCTCCTCTGGCGTTTCTAGTGCCGATGCCATAATCTCCTACTGCCTGGTCTCCAGCCTGCTTCTTCCCTACCTTTGCATTAAAGTCGCCCATTACTATAGTATACTGTGTTTTCACCTTACTCATTGCCGATTCCACGTCTTCATAGAAGCTTTCAACTGAAGCGTCATCATGGCTGGATGTAGGCGCGTAAGCCTGTACTACCTTCATTTTGTATCTTTTATTCAGTTTAATTACAATGCCTACCACCCTTTCATTAATGCTATAGTAATCCTCTATCTTGCCAGCTATGTTTCTGTGAATTAGGAACCCTACTCCCAGTTCTCTTCTGTCTTCCAAGCCCCGATAGCACATCTCGTACATCATCGATAGTACATCTTATAATCGCAACAAAATTCAGTGCCATTAAAAAATCATTTTTTGTCTTGATTTAAGCGTGAAAATTTAGATTTATTAGTTAGAAAAAAAAGCTTTAGAGAGAAACCACAACGGTTTAGCACATTAAGATTTGATTACAACTGAAATTTTCTTCGCTGCACGCACAATGCATGGGAAGACAGGATTCAGGGTCTCAGTTGTAGTAGCATCCACGTATTTTTACTATTTTTTTAATGAACGTTACGCTTAATGAGCAAAAAGCTCTTTGTCGAAAGTTTCCCACAATCCATGAATAGTTAAAACATATTTAGGGCATACCAGAAGTTTCCGACCGACGATGAAAGTTGAAGGAACATCGATCGACCATCGATCGTTTACACGTGACATTATGCTCAGCTTTTTTAATCGTACTGTCGTCACATGTGACGCAATCATCCGCACTGACGTCAGTGCTCCATATTGCTATACTATACTGTAACACGATAGCTGCCACCGGCACGAAGACTAGATACCTTTCTTACGTGTCCTAGCTTCGATTTTGGCCACAGCATTATTAAGTCAGTCTGGCTAATAGTGTACCACCTGCTTTCACCTAACACTATCAGCACGCCAACGGAGCTTTGCTTTTTCACCGGTACCTGTCCTCACTGAATCGTCGGAAGTATCGATTCGCAGTGGGGCTCATAACGTGCCTGTATCGATGGCGTTCGGCCATTTTTTTTTATTTACGCTGTTCATCGATTCACTAGTACCTCCAAATGGCGATCGATGACAATGCGATGACTGAAGATACAGGATATCGCAAGTGATATATTTAGCCGTGGTCCTCCTACAGAGAGCATCTAAAGTGCAAGCATTTAGGTTGAGTAATCAATACAGCTTTGTGAGAGGCCTGCAAGTTGGAAACGTGAAAATGGATCGATTAGTATGAGATATGACGATACAAGTAGTAACTTCAATATGTTTCTCGTAGTCGCTATCTTGCTGCTTTTCTTGATGAGTTGAACAAATTGACCATCCAAAGCTTAGGAGAACAGAATGCACAATAGGTAAATAAAAAGATTGAGTGCCATAATTTCTATCACGAATATGACAGATATATAATATTCACATCTGCGCTAAGCAACTTGCAGAAAGAACACTACTCTTTAGCTTCAATTTCACAATTTCAACGTTTGCAAGGTTACTGATTAAGTAAACGCAAAATCTAATTTGTAATCGCACCTAGATTGTTTTTTTTTTCGGCAGGATATAGCCATGCAACATACCTGTAAAATGGCTGTGGTTCAAATATATATATTCATGTCTGCATTCTTCCGATGAATTATTTTCGCTTAATGCTGAATGTCTTGGTTCTCCGTCTCGGGGCCGTTGAGATGGTTTTCTTCCCCCAGCCATTGATGTGGCCGTCTCTGTCTTTCGAATGATTGGTGCTGACGCGGTGACTTTCGGCGACGAGGTTGCCGTGGTCTCGGTGCGTACAGGATGGGGTTTTGTTGTCTGCTTTTTCTTTGAATGAGTAGGTGTTCTGGTGGCCTGTGTGGTCACTTGTGCGACTGCTTGGCTGCCCTCTGCCCGGGTACTTGACTTGAGCGTCTCTGCAAAGGATTGCTTTGTTGACACCGGCTGGCTTCTCTCAGCGGTGGGCACGTGGTCCCTCCAGGCTCCCATGTGGTCCCTCTGAGTGTGCAGGATCGCATTGTAGATGTTCCACGCAAGCAAGGATACACCAGTGAGGTTCGGGTGTACGCCGTCAGCAGCCAGCACCATTTGTGCCGGGAAGAGGTGGATGGCATGGTCGATGAAAAACACGTTCTGGCGGCTTTTGCGCAAGTTCACCAGCCGGCTATTAAAGCGATGTGCCTGCCTGCTGAAGTGGTTTACTTGCCTCCGATTCAGATGCCGGAGACGCGTGTTGAAGCCTCGAGGAAGCACCAGGGTGAAAAAATATGGTTCTAATGTCTGGCCTTTCCTTCCTAATAGAGTCCAGGAGTATGGCATACTTCGCGAGGGCTGTGTCAGCATTGGTCCTGGCAATGTCAATCGTCCCAACGTGAAGGATCAGTAAAGAGGTATCTGGTGGTACGAAGTCCAATAGTCCGAGAATGTCGTCAATTCGGGCACCAGGCTGCGTGATGATTGCCGGAGATTCAGGGCTCGAAGGGTTGAAGTGTTTGTGCACATGCCTCGTCTGCGAATCTCCCAACACAGCCCAAGTGGGAGATTGCTGAGGGAATTTCCAGATGACTTGTTTCCCAGAAGCGTGGACGGCAGCCATTGCGAATAATACGTAGATTATAAAGAGTCTGGCTTCGGTTGCCGTATAATTAAGGAAAAATAAGTATACGCCTCTAAAAAACTGTTTATTGGTGACGTTTCGATCGGAGACCGATCTTCATCAGGTCTGATGAAGATCGGTTTCCGATCGAAACGTCACCAATAAACAGTTTTTTAGAGGCGTATACTTATTTTTCCTATATATATATATATATATATATATATATATATATATATATATATATATATATATATATATATGAAATACATGGCCTCCCTCTTTCTCTTTGGCCACACTTGTTGGACCGGCTCGGCCTATTACTACGACGAAATAAGAAGGTATGATACAGCCGAGGCAATCCGTATGTCAACCTCTTTAGGGAAACCAATTTGTCACAGGGCACACAGAAAGAAGGTATTTCGTGCTTTCGTTGTTTAATTGGCACCTTGAGCACGCATTTGCGGTTGGCGGGGTCAGTGGCCCACACAAATCAATAATTCTCAAAGCGGGTAATCACGCGTCCAATCTTGTCTACCACTTCCGGTAAGCGATGAATGGGTCAATCACGATACAAAAGAATGACTTTATGCTGTGCTCCCAGATAAGCCCCTGATTGCAGTTCACACGAAACCCATAAAGCTATGTAACGGCTTAGCCACATAGCTGCACTTGCTGAGAAATTGTTTTCGTTTGGTCTTTTCAAGCTTCTTGTTGCACTTCTGTAAAATCAAACGCTGCATTCAGGGACTACGGTTAGCAGAAGGTCAATGAACCCTTGTCTTCTTCCAATCTGCTGTTCCTCTTCGACAAGTTTTCCGTACAGTTAGAGGTGCCGCCAGTTTCTGCCTTTGTCTACTGCGTGAACCAAAATATATACTGCGAAGCGTCCTCATTCAGTTAATTCTGCTCTGTAGCACTTACTTCTGTCTATTGTTTTAATAAGGGGAATGCCTTAAATTTCTCGTCAAACCCAAAAATTGACCGTTGGTGTCAAGACCATATTGACGCAAAAAATATTAGTATGTGCTGACTTCACCCTATGACGTTCTCATCCCTTCCAAATATACATACTGGGAATGTCGCCACGACACCACTGTGGCGTCATATGACGTGACGTCGCATGATTCACGTCATCCCCCGACGTCGTCACTTGATCGTAGGTAAGCTGATCTCGGAAGCACGCAAGGTGCAGAAAGCTTACAATGCCTGCAATCTCGGTGGTTGTGCATAACCACGCTACGGGTAGGCTTTAGTGGGCGGGGTTTAGTACAGCTATCTGAGAGCAAGAAAAACGATGGTTTTTCCTTTCGAGTCATCTTAGGTGAATGGTTAAGGGACTACGCGAGCTTTTTCACTCTCTTAGTTCAAACGCGCATAGAGGCGAGCCGAGCGATTCGTCACAAGGCACACCCCACAACGCATGTTCAATAAATAAGTGTCATACAGTGATCAGCATGTCTTTCCAAGAGTGAAAAAAAGCGGGCATGGTGCAATACTCCTCCATGCCCGCTTGAGATTGAGCAATGTGTCACCGTATCTATCTGTTATGAACGAAGGAATGTTGACGTAACTGTCGAAGGTTTATTACGACAAAATGTAAAGCATGCAGGCATGGAAACAATTCAGGCCAATCGGAAAACGTAAACACCGTACTTTTTTCGTGGTATACACGCTCAACAAGTTATCACTATAGCTGTCTTCAATCAAAGCAGCAGAACACGAACTATACCAAGAAGATGAAAACAGCTACTCTACAGGATGTTTGTGATTCTCTACAGTATGTTTCTGTACACGTGCCAGCCCAGTATTCTATCACGAAGCCACGCTGGTGCTTGGAACTACCTTGCGAATTGGTCCCAGGCAGGCCTGATGTCGGGAAAGAAATCGCGTTAATTTGAATAACAAAGCATTTTAGAACAGCAAAAGAACAACGAGGTGTCAGATAACTCGAATTGCGCAACGAGGGGGTCATCTAATGCTCCAACTCTTTGTAAAAGCTTGATCTTGTTTTCATAATAATTGTGGCCCTATTAAGTGTCCTGCATAAACACTGTGGGAGTTTGTTGCGATTAGAAAATCTTCTGACATAATTGTACATTGTCGTCAGCCACAGCACAAGAAAATTCACAAAGTTCCTCGCAAGTGTTAGACGCAAAGCGATGATGACTCGGGATACGGGAAGGAAAGACTGGGAAAGAAACAATGCTCACTTTGACAAAACGACGTTTATTTAGGGTCAGGTAAAGAAAACTGAGGCAGAGACAAGAATACTTCGTCTCTCCAGTTGCACGGCCGTCCCCTTTCTACCTTCTCTCTGAACCTACGCGCCCACGCTAGCCACAGGGGGTTCAATTTTGTGTCACATTACAGTTCCGGCCTCCGGCCGGCTCGGCTCACGCAGCGGTTCTCGATGCCAGCTACGGGTGCATTGAGGCACCCTATGGTCGTGGCCTGGCACCATCTTTCGAGTTCTGTTTCGTGCAACAAGAGTGCGTACACAAGTGTGCAGGAGGTACCACGCTTCTCCAAAGAATGACAAAGGTTGTCATAGTGAATGCCTGCCTACTACACCATGATGAATGGCGTAGTAGGTACCCTGCAGTGTGCTTGCAGCAGCTAACCAGAGTGTGTTAGAAAATGTCTCCTAAAGACTGCTCTTCTAGCTGTCGCTGTGGCAGTGCTGCGCGTTCAGCGCAGGCATGACGGTTTATCTTTATTTCTTTAGTATGCAAGCTTGAACATAATGCTATCTTAGCTTTGCTTTTAGAAACAAATACCAATAGGGAAAGAAGTAGATTTTAAACATTGGGTTGTGAAGGCCCGATAGGTGTACGTATGGCGTACTGATTGCGTGATAAGAGCTTGTGTTTTATTGTAGTTCTAGAATTTTTTTCAACTCTGTACGATTTACAGACGCTCATGTGTATGAACAGAATGTAAACAGAGCCCATAATAATGTTGCATGCGATGGAACGAAATAAAATATAATGATATTGTTACGAGAAGGAGACCGACTCGGAGGGGTAGTCAAAGGTGTATTTTTAACCAGTTAAGCGAGCAGCGCCAGCCACACAGATTAGCTCGCGCCAGCCTATATGCTTTGTCTTCTTTAACTCCCTGCACTGGCACGTAGCAATATTATCTCAAGTTTTACGTCCCGAAACCACGATTTGAATATGAGACATGCCACAGTGGAGGGCTCAGGAAATTTCGACCGTGTGCTGTCCTTTCTTAACGCGCACAGACACAGCACAGTACACGGGCCTCCAGCATTTAGCCTAACCTGCATCATATTTCAACAGCCGCAGCCGGTATCGAACCCGCTACTTCAAGATCAGCAGCCGAGCACCATAATCACTGGTTCATCGCGGAAAACGTCGCCAAAAGTACAGCTGCCAAAGTTGGAGGTCGTGGGCCGTCTACTGAACCAGTGACACGAGGTGAAATCTGATCATGGCCTCGCGACGCGCGAAATGAAATTCAATCAGACAACCAGCAAGCAGCGCCATGTGTCGACAGCGGCGCGTAAGTGGCCCGTTGTCGCTAACCGCGCACTGTTGCGTACACGAAGCCAGAGTGAGTCTTCAGACGTACTCCCACATTCTCGCCATTCTAGAGTTTCATAGTTTGCACCCACACAGCTCTCCCACGCGCCGATAACACGGCACTGTTTACGGGATTCAGGTTTACCGGAGGTGTAGGTGTGAGTGGTCCGGAGGATGGTAGTGCTCAACTCAACCGCAAAGAGCGCAGCGAAAATCACAGTGTTGTTGCAATAACCAAGAAAGCTTTGACGTGGAAGCCTTTGATGTCTTATCAAACGCGAAAATGGGCCACCGGTGTCGGCCTCCCATGGCGTCAGCGCCAGTAAGACTCTTGCAAGGATTCATCACGCGAGGACGTCATCATATGTCGTCACAAGGACATCACAGATTGACAGAATTCATAACGTTCATATGTTATTTCATCGATCCCACATGACATCGTCCTATCACATGGGCCAATCACGAAGGCAATGAGTGACAGGCAGCAAACATGCAGTGCCTACAATGGTAAAGGCAGTGCACAACTACATTAGGAGCAGAAAGCTTTTTGTGGAGGTGGGGGACAATCAAAGACAAAAAAAAACACAAAAGGCTTTTGCTTTCACTTCGCCTTAGGAGAATACAGAAGAAAACACCTACCTGCGGGGGTGTGCGTGTTCGTGTGTGTATGTGTGTGTGCGTCTGCGCAAAAAGTGTGGCCTCGGGAAATATCGCCTTACACAACATATATGAAGGGAATAGAAATAAAGTAATAAGAGTGAAATTGAGTTGACAAAAGAGTAATTCTTTTGTGTTAGGTCGACAGGAAGTTCTTTTATCTTTGTTTTTATACCAGGAGTAGTAACTAAAGTGAGACCGAAAAGCGAAGCGTTATTTTTAGCCCACAAATTTAGAAGCTGCGGACGTGGCTGTTCGACTTATTAGGATTACTTAAGTACATTTGATCGATGCGTATTCACTCTGTTTCATTACTTCAACAACAAAAAAGGGAAACAAAGTTCGATGAAGTACTGACGAGCATTACTAGCAGCCTTTTTCAAATTTAGAAACCCATACATTGAAGCTATGGTATCTTGGGTGTCCCGGAGCGTAAGTAGATTTAAGAAAAGTTTGCAAGTGCTATTCTTATCGATAACAAGGTTATACATGTCGCGGGTCTTTTTTGATCGCTTTCAAATGCAAGCAATGCAATCACGAAGCCAGCTGTGGGCGAGGAGCAAGATCTGAGACTTTGTTAATTAGCGCTGAGCGATGTTTAAAAACGAACCAAAACATAAAACATTCGCTTTCGAGATGTAGAGTCATGGGCTCATGGTGCTCATTGACACTCAATTAACTATGAGCGAGCATTATTCAAATTATTCTGCCACTTCCTCTGTTTCCTGCAGGACCTAAAGCGCCAGCTAAGCCTCGAGCAGATGTAGTACTCCCATAAGCAAAAAAAAAAAACTGCATTAGTCTTTAAGAACCACAAACAACTTTATATTTCAGAAGCAGTTAGCCGCTGGCAAAATGAAGATGACTTTTTTTTTTGAAGAAAGTGTGTTAACGCAGTGCTAAATGCGAAGCGCTTTAATGCGCCAACTTGCTGGTAATCGTATGCTCGAGCAAGCCGCACAGCTTATTAAGGCGTAAGCCTGTTTTGCTTCACGCAGACATGGCCCTGGATGAAAAGAGGGGCTGGAGTGAAGTGAAGAAAAAGGGTTCGCATGACACCCAGGGCTACGAGAGAAATGGAAAACTGAGCTATGGTGTGACTGCGCATAAAAAGAGTGGGCGCAGGATTAATCACTACGATTCCTCATAGCTTCTGTATTTCTTCACCAGTTTTAATTTTTATGAAATAAATGTTTTATTCCACGCAATGAGACAACTGTTATGCATGGGTAAAACTCCAACAAAGCTGAATGCAGGAACAGCGCAACCTAGAAGTAGTTACTGCTTCTAGGTTGTAACTACTTCTAGGTTGCGCTCTTCCTGCATTCAGTCATGTCCTACCAACTTGCCCAAGCTTCCACGCTTCATAACTCCAACAAAGCGCTGCCATTCTTTTTTTTTTTTCAAACGGCCAAGCTGTTGTAGATCGCCGTATTCTGTGCAGTAGGCTATAAAACTGCACACGTTGGTGTGCTCTACGAGAAGTGAACAAGCCGCACTATAGAGTACAGAAGGTGCGAGCTCTAAACAAAACAAAAAAGAAGCTCAGCGAAGTGCAGCCTGTCAAACACTCTAAAGAGAGGGAGAAAGAAGAAGAGATTGAACGAAGGAGAATATATAGAGAATGAAAGAAAGAAAGTGAAATAGGGAGTGATGGAATGAGAAACATAAAATAGAGGAAAATTAAGGGGCTAAAGTAATACAGAAATAGCGATACAGAGAAAGACACAGAAAGAAAGAGACAAAAATTAATGAAGGAAGAAAAACAACAAGAAATAAGGCAAGGGGGTAAACCAGGCACATGCCCAGTTTAGTACCCTACGCTGGGGAAGTGTGAAGGAGGAGTACGAGCTTGAGAGAGAGAGAAAGCTTGCAGTAAGCCATTGAAGACACGACACAGCAAAACTGGACGATCCTGAAAACTCTTCTGCTTGCTTCTACAGTTTTTTTTTTCTAAGTTGCTTCTATAGCTCGTCACTAGGCTTTAGCTGTAGGTGATGCTAGCTTGCTTCAACGTTTATACTCAGCGCAGACAGGTTCGAGTAAAACCACACGCAGCTAAAGACATGACATGGTAATGTCGTCGTTGGGGTAGGCCTCCGATTAGTTCGAGCTCTTCTCGCAGCTACCCTCGTCTGTTGTCTGTCCCATTCCTTAGTACTGAAATATTGTACGTACTCGGGTCTTTAGATAACCACCGTCATGTCACTGTGATTCGTCGGGCTTACTTTTGACTTTCTTTATTTGGGCCAGGGCTGTTCAGTGAGATTTACTCATTTTCTGTGGCACAAAGTCGTTTATTGGTCCACAAATCAGAGACCGATGACAGCAGAAACCATTCTGAAATGTCCATCTCAATCGCTATCGTGGGTGAAGTCGGCGAAGGTGGTTCTCAACTTTTTTAAGATCACAGATTTGAACAGGGGATCACAGACTCACGGGCCAGGACAGGTTTCCGGACGGGTCCCCGCAGGAGCGGGAATTTTTCGGCAACTAAGAGGTTTCGCTCGCTGAGAAATTCGTACTAGTGACTTCGTGCCCCAAACAGGTCATTGTCTAAGTTTCCTTCCTTAAGCCATCTAACACCTTGCGGGTCTCCACCGAGCTTATTTTTGTTATTTGCGTCCATGTGGTTTTTGCGTCCATGTGTATTTGCGTCCATGTAGAGCAATCGGTCCCGGGTTATTTCCTGAATTTTCTTTTTGGAACTTTTCTCTGTGAAAATGCGCACGGATTTTTTTTTTGTGTGTGGCTTTGTGCCACAAACCAGTGGTTGTATAATTTCCCTTTCTTAGACTTATGGGGATATAATGATTGGGTTGTGCGCGACTGAGTGCGTGCTCTCCTCTCAACCATTACAGCTCCTCAACCCATTTCTTTTGTGTAAGGTGACATGCCATTCGTAGACTGGTTAACTTCTCTGCCTTCCTTTTCCCTCCTGTTCTTTCCTTCCTTACCTTCTCCATTTTCAGTAGAACCGAAGGGAGCACTGGGATAATATTTTGTGTGTGCATGTGTATTAAATGTGCGCCTTAGGCCAGTGTTGTGTATGAAGTGAAGTAGTGACGTGTGGACTGTGTTGTCATATATCCAGTGGTTGTAACGTGGTATGCATCTGCTTGCATCGTTAGAGTGGTACAATACGGACAAGTACCACCAACTGGTAAACGTATAGTCGTTTATAATTGTAATAGCTTGTTCAGTACGGGCTGAACAAGAAACAATGAACTGAACTGCTTCCCTGATAAAAACAGCGAGCGAAACCAAAACGGAAAGAAAGGTTTAAATAATGAGCAACAAAGAAAGAGAAAGAACAAAGTTGAGAGAAAAAACAAAGAAGCCCACAGAGCTACGCTCTTTGTTCGAGCTGGGCCACACTAGCGTGAAGCCACCGTAATTATTTTTCGTAAAGAATCTGAGATGTTTTCAACGTACCTCTGCGAATAAGTAAATGGTTCGCTTGCAGAGACTTACTGAATTCTCTCCTTGAATCCATCAACGAGTATTCTGTGTTGCGCGATGTACTTCCTCTCTAGCAAATCTCAAGATAAACATGTCACTGCGAGTTGGGACTCTTTGCTCGGTCTTTTAGGGGGGGCCCACCTCCTAACCAGCCTCCTCGAAGACAGACGCAAAGCGTTTCTTCAGGCCATGTCTGTGATGAATACCTTCGTATAAATGAAATGTGCGATAAAGTAGGTGGTTGTCAACAACAGGTTCGTACTGTCAGTAAAATTGCTAAGCATCATAACAGGTGTTAATAATTATTGCTGCGCAGTACTTTTTCAGCCACCCTGCTTATGATAAAATTTGGTGATGAATTAGTGAAACTTGATATATTTCTGAATGATTATATACAACATTAAAAAACGAAAGTTAAGTGACGAAATATTAGTAAGTGTTGGATTAGAAAAAACTAATTAGTGAAACCTAGTTCTTGGGATAGATTTCGTAAGAGTAGTAAAAAAAACGTCGGACGTTGATAAAATGTGCGTGGTAAAATATCCATGTGGGCTGGTTTCTAGTTTAGAATAGTCTTAGGTGAGTCCACGAGGAATCTTGACATCCAAATAACGTAGGACAGTATTAGTGACCGGGCGGTTTTCTTTTACAAAGACTATTTAAAAGCAGTTCATAAAGCTTCAATAGTATTAGAAAAACACTCATAATGGCGTAGCCTGCCTGTTATGCTCATCGCCTTGTAGCAATTTTAAGATTCATATGAAAAGGACGAATGTATTGGAAAGGTAATCCACAGACCCATTCTCCCATGTGGATCACCAGTGCATGCTGTAAAATAGCGCGATATATTGATGCTCTTTAATGGGCATCATTCAGGTGATAACCTTCAAAACTAACGTCCGATTCAAATCAGTAGCGTATGCTCCAAATAATGCAACAGATCGTAAATGCTAAAGTTCACATTTAAGGTGAACTTCGCTGACGCGTGTATGGCAGTGCATCTCTGGTCTATGGTATAATTAGCTTAACACGAACTTTTCACTTGTAGTAATGAGCTCGCAACTCATTAGGTGGATATGTAACATGGCTGCGGTGTCTTGACTAGAAGTTTGGGGTGTCGACTTTTACTACATGGTTGGCCTTTTCTTCGCTTGTGTTAACATAGTATACCCCTGAAGGTCAGCTGTTATTTAGGCTTTCTGTATTGTACGATAAACTGGGGAATCTCGGCAAGTATTAAAAAACAGTAAAGTGTTAGACAAACCACCACTAACAACCTGAAACGAACTGTCGGAAGAAAGCACTCTATGCAAAGTACATTTTTATAATATTATAGCCCTCATTAATGTACACAAGAGAAAGCTTGAGAACTCATGATTTATAGAAAAAAAAGTGGCAAGAACTACAGCCCTTCGCCCAAAGAAAAATTTTGTACTCATGCTACTCCTCAAAACGACTTGACAGCGCATCGAAAGAGACCACAGCCGAAGGGTCCTATCAACAGGAACAAGAATTTCATAAGAGGGAAATCAACCAGAAGAATGGCAGGTTCTTCTTTTGAGTCACGACTGGGACAGAAGTTTTTGAGAGACACCACCTACGTGGCCCTAGAAATATAATGTATACTTTTGAACATGCACTCGAAGTGTGTTTCCCAAAGAAAACCTACTCGGTAGAATTCCTAGACCGGTGTATACAACAGCAAGTTGGCAAAGATTCATTACACAACATGGTAGGTGCGCAAACATCGACACAAGAAAAGATATTGAGCCAGCACTAACACCGTTTGTCTAGTATTATAGAGTTGTGTCTTCTACTAGAAACAAAAAAAGCTATGCATATGGTATTAGGAATTAGTTATTTTTACATTTCTTTTCCCATTTTGCAACTAAAAAGGTCATATGTGCACAGAAGACGCTGGAGATTGAAACGCGAACACTTCGTATTGATCAAGAGACTCGCATCGTGACGCTAAGCTGATTGTTCCATACAATGGGAGTATTGGGTAACATGGCTCGTTCCTGCAGGTATTATAGAAGGAGATCGCCTATCTATTTACGATTGTCCTTGCATCGTAACAGGCTTTTCTAAGAGACAGTTTCGTAAAGACGTTCTCCTGGTTTAGCAACGTAGGCATCAGACTGTGCCTTTCTGGAAAATTCGAGATGTTCAATAGTATAAAATTGTGCGATTCTCTCACATAAAGAATAACCAGAAAAATTAAATTTCAAGTAAATAAGCATTGACTCAGTTCGAATAACGTTACGCAAGAGACTAAATCTACAAATTTCTGAGAGCCTAAACTATGGCGTGGTATCTATGCAACTGACAATTTTGAAAAACAAAAAGAACTTTAAAAAATACAGCGCTTTAGAAAACGTGCCTGATCTGCCTATAAAGGGATCAGTATAACACGAAAGTGAAATAGGACTTTACAGAGGTAGTTGAGCATTTATTGTGCACGGTTTCAGCAACAGCAGTAAACTGAAATGTCACGTTATGAACGACAAGCAGGTCGAAACTTGCAACGCACAGCTCAAGCAGAAAGCAAGCACGAAATTAGCATACAGGGCGCGAGCGCGGACTAACAACTGTCAAAGATCGACACTTAGAGTGCGCAGTTCAGGCAGAATCAAAGAGGCACGAAACGAGTGAACAAGTATACACAGGACCAGCGCAAACAACTGTCCCCATTCTTCCTGCGTCGTGTTCAGCAGTGAACTCCTTTCGCAAATGCGGCCGTGGAAGAGCGAGAAGTGGCCTTCGTCCTCTCACAAAACGAGTCTGCTTAGCGCACGCGCAGGATAGACCACGCGTCGTGGAGACGATGACCGCGCCCAACGGGAGTATGTGGCGTCATATCGCCACTTATACCGAGAACTCGCTTAAGCTGCAAAGCTCTGAGGACTGGAAAACAGTGATTGGTGTATAGTAATAGCTTGCCGTTAGAGTTCCACGCAAAGAACACGCTTTGGCGTAGTGTTTTTTTTTTAGCATGCATTTTTATTATTGCGATAGCAATGGTATGGTCACTCTTGAATGGGTTTGGCCATCGGCGTCTCTCTCTCTCTCTCTCTCTCTCTCTCTCTCTCTCTCTCTCTCTATATATATATATATATATATATATATATATATATATATATATATATATATATATATATATATATATATATATATATATATATATATATATATATATATATATATATATATATATATATATATATATATATATATATATATATATATATAATGGAAATGCAAGGAAAGAAATGCAGAAAAAGACTCCTGTGCGGGGAATCGAACTGGGTTCCTCTGAATCGTGAGTGTGAGGCGTCAACTACTCAGCCATCAAGGAGCACGCCCTTCAATGTTCATACAACAAACTATATATATCTACCACCTACCACTGCAAACAGGACTCGGGGGGATTTATCCTATTTTCAGCATCACCAGCAAGATGGCGCAACCAGTTCGCGTTGCCACATCGCACGGCGGCACGCGCTCTAATCTCCCACGTGTACTTTGCCCCGCATAGAGGAGGGGGGCGACGCTCCCTCACGCGCCCTTATCTTGCGGGGAGGATCGTACGTCTTGGCTGGCCTCGGGCTTCACCTGGAACGATTTTGTTTTTACCGAGCGCACAAGGTCACTGCAATAATTGCAGTCTCAGTTCTCGAAAAGCGCGTGCTTTTCATACACGGCGAAGTAACAACTGAGACGCTTATTCACGTGCGTCTGCACCTGTGAACACGTCTCGTGCGTCATTTTCGCGTGAGGGGCACGTTTCGATCTGCTTTCCATTTTGCACGTGACCTTACAATTAGTTGCTATCGCGTTCATTGCTTCGCCTTTGCGGCAGAACTGACATTTTTATGTCACTTCAGTGACAGAAGTACGTCAGCGGAACCATAGTGTACCCGGCATAAAATGCCTTAATGTTAGAACTGCCTACCTCAACGATAACGCACTTCAAACACACCATTTAACTCTTCATCGATTCCTTAATTGAACGAATATTTTATGCCTATGTATGACTTTGGGGAAGGTGCTTAACAGAAAACGTGCAAAATATGTTAAATATTTTAGTATCTGTCAGGACGAACTTGCTAGACAACGTAAAACCGATATATTTTGGTAAATCTGTCTAGTTACATCATTCATATGACTGTGCCACGTCAGATATTTATCTCTGACCAATTATAGGAATTTAGCTACGCTAACTTTTTCTGGGGCAACTTGATTAGATAAAAATGTGAAGCATTTTTATCTAATTAAGATAAAGATGCGAAGCAGCGGGCGCTAATGGATACGCTGGCGGCGACGTTGACGCTGGCGCTCGTCAATTGGAAGGCAAGTAAAGAGGCCCTTGAATAAATTCTGAACGCGCAATCCAGTGCCTACATATGCGGGCTGGCCATTGAACGGTTGTGCAGCACGAGGAGTCGGTTTCTTGCTAGCAGACCCTGCCTGGGTCGGTCTTGCGATGCGAGAGAGGGGGAGGGGAGCGACAGTTTCGCGTGTGTCTTCCTGGGCACGATACATGAGACGGGAGCTTGGCCAGCGGGGTTGTACGGAGGGACAGCGTTACACAGGCTCGTCACAGACCTGCTTCACATCTAAAAATTCTCGTTTTACATTCTTTAGCCCTCGGGAACTTAGAGAAAGTTGTTCACAACATTAATTCCATGCAACGCTATTCTACGTAATTATTGCGAATGCAATACGTGGTATAGCAAACAGTGACGCGCTTTTTAGGGCAGTGTCAAGTGTGCATTTTCCCTAGCTGAAAATAATTTACGTTGCACATTGTAGCGCGCTCCATACTACACGGAAATCTTGCATAACCACATTTTCTTGTCCTAACATAATGGTAGGCCCCACCACGGCAGGACTAGTGCACTTAATCGTTAGCGTTTTGACACGATCGCGTTACATAGTCTTGTTGCTAACACTCCCGAGCCAGCTTCGGCGTGTTTTGTGGTGAATTACAAACAAAACAGGCAAAAGACCTGTTTTGTCTGTGAATGCAGACTACTAGCTAAATCGTGATATAAAACTGTTATCAGAAGAAATTGAAGAAGGAAATAAAAATAGAAAAAATGGTTGCGATTGGAGAACCACAAATCACTTATGCATTCACTGAAGACTCTTCGAAGGCGACGGCCATCTTTTTCGTCTCCGTCGATGTACTGATCCTGTTCTGACAGCCATTGAAAGCGTTCCGTACCTAATGCGGTCTTCATACACCTCCTAGATCGGAGGCAGCTGAGCTATTTCGACACTGCATCCACGATCAGCCCACTTTAGACCAAACGTTGATGTCGTATGAAGTTGTCATGTGGCATCACGTGATGTGACGTCGCAACTGCGTCACGGTGGCTTCACAAATTTAGTCTTTCTGTGAGATCATGACGGCATATGGTAAAGCCATCTCGTGATGACAATTTTTCGCAACACTCATGTTGGCTCCGGTGACGCGAGACGGCGGAAAATTTTCGCACTTGAGACATCAATGGCTGACGCCTTAATAAGTAAACCTCTCCAAACCAGTACCAAACTAGTGAAGAAAGAGAAGAGAGTTAAGGATGCAGAGTAAAGGATTACAAATGAGTGACTCGCAGTGTGCCAGAGTTTAACGTAATGAAGTTTGATGAGACTAAGCTTACGGTTTAGCTTCAACGAGATAAGACCAATAATAACCTATTAATCGACCGTTTAAGTGACCAGCAAAGCGCTGTGCTTGTACCCTTGAAAATGTTGGACTCCTTTGACGTGTTTACAGTGGACACCGAAAATTTCTTTTACGAGTTTGGCGTTGCGAAATAGAAAGGGTGAAAACATTTCGCTATCACGAGTGTAATATTGATGTGTGTTCCAGTGCTCTAGCAGAGTATATTTTCAATTCGTTTCACTGAATTGATCATCGTACTCGCCTTCGTGGTCTAGCAGCAATCGTGGTCGACTGCTGAACGTGGGGTCGCGAAATCCAATCCGAGCCGCGGTGACCGTTCTTTCCAAGGAGGTGAGAACACTTGACACCGGTGTGCTTAGATTTAGCTGGACGTTAATGAACCCTAGATGGTCGAAATTTCCGGCGTCCTCCACTGCGGCGTCTCTCCTATTCATACGGTGGTTTGGGGACATTAAACACCAGGAATTATTATGACTAATATTATTATTATGAATACGACTACTACTAATACTACTGCTAGTACTACCACTACTACTGCTGCTGCTAGTACTACTACTTGATGATCCCCCTTTGTTACGTTTATTAAGGACAACCATGCTTAGAAGCTTAGAAGAGCCTTTGGGTAATTCGTAATTTATTGACAAGGCAAATTTAGCAGCGCCGAAAAAAAACACTAACAGACAAAAAGAGTTGACGTGTTCATATAGCGCCGACTTAAAAATAAAATTTGTAGTGAGCAAAACACACATATGTTATTGAAAAACTGCAAAGCACCGCGAAAAAAATGCAAGAAAAACTTACGATAAAGTTAAGGTTAAAACATGACGTAACATTGCAGCAGCTGTAGTTGCGTTCCTGCCTACAATCAAACGGGGGTTTCGTTCAGAAATAGAAATGTGTTGACGAGTAGAATATGAAAATTCGTAAAGGTGGCTGAGACTGCTTCTTTACTGGAAACATGGATTAGTATGCCTTTCATCAGTTTACACACTCGGATTACCTTTGCTTTGCGGATGCACTTGCAAGATTGTGTCGCTAACCTAAGTTTGTCACTTGCTCTGCGGTTATACGCAATACTTTTACCAAGCTTTTTTATTGTTTTTCTGCAAGATCTTGTCAATTTTCTAGTACACTTTAATTTTTACAAATCGAAGCACTTAGTCGCAGTTCAGCCCTGATACGGGTCACCTTTTTTCACACGTTCATGTTTTTTCCCCGTGCTGCCAAATCTTTTTTTAAAGAGAGACTTCAGCGCTGTGTCTCTTATTTTTTCTTTTTAGTCTTTTTTTTCATAATGCATATTTTATATCCTACTTGATACTCTCCTTCCCACCCTGTCCCTAACGCAGGATCTCAATTCTTAGTCAAGATTAAGCACTGATCTCGATTCAACATGGCTTCAATTGACTGGTTAGTTAAAATGACGTCATAAGTAAGATACAAATTTACTCGAGATCTCACACGCATGTTCTGGTCGTCTACCAGCTTCCAAAGGTGTCAATTTTATGAACTGGATCCTTCGCTCAAGCTAAAACTACCATCACAACTTTCCCGCTCCGATGCGACACTGTTATGCCGCCTTTGGTTGGGTGTTGCATTTACAAAGGTGTACTCCTTTCGCATTGGTATGGCAGACACTCCTACATGCGACTACTGCGGAGCTGAAGAGACCATCGAACACGTCCTGTGCAGCTGCGCTTGCTACGACACACAGCGATGCCAGCTCCGGATGGTTTTGAATCAACTTGACCCCGGACCATTTTGTGTGCAGAAGATACTAGGACCTTGGGCATCTGTCTCAGTTGCGCAGAAAGCAACTAAAGCACTGCTACTTTACCTAAAGTCAACAAACCTGAGCGACCGCCTGTAGACTGTGTGTGCTCCCCGAGTGTGCTCGTGATTGTGTGTACCTTCTCATCTTTCTGCAACCTCTTTTCTCCCCTTTATCCCTTCCCCAGAGCAGGGTAGAAAACCGGATGTGCGTCTGGTTAACCTCCCTGCCTTTCCTTGCATCTTTATCTCTCTCTCTCTCTCTCTCTCTCTACAACATAAGCTTGACTGCTACATCAACTCATGGTGTTGACCGCATATGGCCAACAGTGCAAGTGATTTCGCCATGGCCAGCATACGTGTGTGCGTAATATATCGTTTTCCTTTCAGTACTTTGGGGTCACGTGCAGCGAGCCATCTTGGCCCAAAGAGACGTTAAATTCGTTTTCCTCCGAGCCGCTCCATCATCTTGACAGCGGTAGACGAAATAAGTCACCTCGTCGCGATAACGCTCAGCTAGTCGTGTTCTTTTGGAAGGTGGTCGGTGATTGTTGACATATTTTTAAGGGCGAAGCTCGCTTTGGAGTCGGCGCTTCTATCGGCCCTTTCCGTCAAGGCCTTGAGGACGCGAACTCATTTCCTCAGATTCTTTCTGAACGCAAATGTCGTCCGCCTAAATATGAGTGAATCTACGTTCCTCTTTGTTGGAGCCACACGTATAAATACTCACTTGCATATAAAGTGCATGACTTGAAGCATGCATTTTTGTCCAACGCATGTGTACCCATAAGAAATCCCAATGGTATGGCCTTCAAACTGCCCAAAATAGCATATCTCACAAAGCACCGTGAAGTTTCATTTCTTGCGTCTTTAAACCAATGTGCCCCGTTCCCCATGTCCAACACATCGTACACATAAATTTCTGCTACATTTATTATTCATAACTGAAGGAAAGTGAATGTTAAGTATTTGTTCGTTTGTATATTAGTACTCATTTATAGTATTCCAGCATAAAATAATAAAATACAGGCACGCGAACAGGCACGCGAATGTCAAAAACAACAAAATTGCCAAGTACTTGAATGTATCGTGTGCTTACGGAGATTAGATTCAATAAATATGCCAATACAAAGATTTCTAACAAACATGGTGGATTGCCGATATAAGCCCGAAGTTTTTGCAGAGACACTCTAAGATAGAACGCACGAAACAAAGACCCACCTTAGCGCTGTGTGGCAGGGTACCTTAAGACCATTCACGAAACAGTGAGTAAGTTGGACTAGGTCGGTGACGAGATGCGATTATTGGCTGAAGCTGCGGTAATCGGTCCACAGAACTGATTTTCAATACGCTGATGGACTGAATTTCAAGATTTTCAGGTGAGAGCGAAATAAGATGCCACCCTGATCTCGAATATTTAAAAAAAAAGGTGCACAATAAAATGAATGTTTTCACCGAGTGTTTAGGCAAACTAGCAATCAAGACTTCTGAAACGCAAAGTGCGAGCCTAACAAGATGTGCATTCTTTAATTTGTGGTGTGTGAAACCAAGGTTTCAATTATTTCGCTGTCCTTTTTGAGGTAGTTATCCTGAAACTACAAGGATGGTGCCGGGGAGTTGACAGAACCATGCGCAACAGAAATGAGGCAGTGAACCCGCAAGACACGGGAGTGCTCAAGAACTAAAGCTGAGGAAGAAACTGGTGAGGTATACTCTGCAGACGCGCATGTGCTAAAACATATCGCTCCCCAAAAGTATTTGTGTCTATTGGTACTGTAGTTTGTGAAGACTTAGCGTGCAGTTGGCGTAAGATGAGTGTTACTAAGTGCACATTTGGTCTCTAAGATCCTTAACTCTTGAAGTATGACTTATTTGCAACACGCGGTCACGTTCAAAAGGCGCTTTGCAGACACCTATGAATAGATTTTCCAACTCTGGTGCCACTGAGGATAAAATTGTGTCCAACGGCCGAAATTATTTTCCCGTATGTGGTGAAAAATAACCTTTGGCACTTAGCAGGCACTGCCGAGGAGCATGGCAGCACTTGTGAAAGTTAGAAACGGGTTTCCTCCATTGTTTCGCTTATTTTTCGCGTTGTGGTAAAGCTGTTATTGACTGAGGGCAAAGTGCCGAAGAACTTGCGTCAATGCTGAAAGTCTTTCGAAATCCAGCATTTTTGTGGCACAGCAACTCTCGTTGAGGTTTCTAAATAAAAGCTTTGCCCCCTTGAAGTTACTCTAATTGATGCGACTTTCCACGTTTACGATTTCTGCTCTAAATTTTGTTCCTTCTAAGCACTATTTAAGTTTTCTCCTTTATGTTCGTACGCTGCTGTAATATTTTCTGCAGACAGGTGCGAAATCATTCTTTGTCAATAAAGAATACAGTCTCCTTTTAGACCGCTTCGTAAATGTATAAAGTTTGTCCGCGAACATATTAAGAGAAACGTGATCGTGTGTTAGCTATATATTTTATTTTGTGGCTCTTAAACAGCCAATAGCTTGACCAACTACACATTTTAGCTCGGCAAATGATTTCGGCTTCTGCTACATTAGTGTTTTAGGCGCACTGATATCAGCTGTTGATGTTGCCTTTCCTCTCTCGCTATTTTTTGTATTTTCTCTCTCACTCTGCAACATTTGTTCTATCAACTTTTATTCCTCTCACCCCTTTCCCCAGACTAGGGTAGCCAGCCGTTCAAAAAATAGGCTAACCTCTCTGTCCTTCCACTTAATTTTTCCTCTTACTCCTCCTGATATCAGTTAATACTCCCAAACACTCTCCTTTACATCTTCAAGTTTCTCAAGTTATTTCGTCAAGCGTTTTCTGTCACAAGCAGTGACACTGATATTTTTCTAACAACTCATGCATTCTCAGACAGGAGCACTTAAACCTCGTTTTCCACTTTGATGAAATACAACAAATATTGATCAACTGCCGAACTTGAACAAAAGTATGCTCACCTTATTAAATTGACACTGCATGTGGTAGTACGTTATTTATGATTCAAGATCCTGTATGTATTCATGTAAAGCATGTCATGTGAAAACCCAGGCAAACATGTACGGCTCTTGATGCAATACTCTCTTTATCGCTCTTGTCTAAGAAACATGAAATCATCACAAGAGAATTCCCTTGTGGAAACTCTGCATCCATATCAACCAAAATATTTGGCAAAACGTTCACCCCAAGTTAAAGATTATTTTCAGTAAGCCAGATATCTAGATTATAAGCAGTACCTTATAGCTTTCACTAAACAAGATGCATAGTAATTTTACTGAGTATCTGTGACGTAAGTGAGAGTTCGAGAATTAAAAGTAATATCAGCTTCGCCCATGAATTATCACTTTTTAAATTATAAGATCGTTTGGAGGACTTCTTCAAGACAAAAGTGTAGTTTGCACGCTCCAGCAAGAAATTACCGATGCAATTTCTGTAACAGAAATTACATATACAAACGAGCTTGTGTCATGGTTCTCGAAGGTGAGTGTTAGTGGAGATAGATCGCGAGGATGCTTGTCAGCACACCAAACATGTTTTATTAACAAACAAGTAGAAAAACTGGAACTTACCACTGAATAAACAAACAACAAACAGTTAAAGCCTAGCACACTACTGTCGAAATCTCTAAAAGTAAACTCACCAGTTTCAGCTGCACCTAACTACAATCTAACTGCCGGTCCTCACTTCTGTCAGGCCACCTATGCCTCGTCGTCTCATCGTAGCCCATTGTAGGCGCCTTACTGGGCTTCGCTGAACGTTACGTCATAACTGCTTTGTCTGACGCCGTTGTTGCCGGTGATCCTGCTGAAATTGTTACTATGTTGCATCACGGTCACACTGCGCTGGCATAAGTTGGTCCAAGGTAACGTGACACCATCGCGTAATTCATTAGTGCTAGAACGAGACTGGCCCTCTCGATGTGACAACGTGGTATCCTGGAGACTGCTGAGGGCGCGTCTGGACCAAGCCGAAAGATGCCGCAACACCTCCGAGGAGCCTCGCCCGAGCGTCACCGAAGTCAGCAGCCACACCACGGTGGGCCAGCGTCGCGGTCTCCATAGTCGAAAGTCCGCTGCGCCCGCCCGTAAAACGTACCTACCGATGCGACCGTATCCTTCCCTAACCATGCAAGCAATGCCAGCTCATCGCGAATTCCTCTTGCATTACTGCTCGTGTCACGCGCTTTGAGCCGCGTGCTACGCCCTCCCCGAGCTCCTTCCCGTCTTTCCTTGCCACTTCGTCATCTTATTACTCATCGAAGCTTGCATATATATCTATATATAAGATTATTAAGACCTAAGAGACGATAACGCCAAGGAATGTATAGCGGAATTTATTAGACCGATTGTAATGTAAATGTCAAGAAAGAAAAGTCGGTGAAAAGATAACTTGCCGTAAGCAGGAACCGAAACTGCGACCTTCGAATAACGCGTTCGATGCTTTACCACTGTAAGCAAGAACCGAAACTGCGACCTTCGAATAACGCGTTCGATGCTTTACCACTGAGCTACCACGGCGGCTATCCCCCAAGCCACTTTATTGGGTTTATATGCGAATTTAAACGTGGGAGTGTCAGTCAACATCACCTGTAGCCATAGAGGCAAGTGTGGCACACCCTTTTATAAGCCTGTCTGGCATCACGTAGCACGTGAACTTATTACGAGCTGGCAGCTGAATAGTACCTCGTATACAGCCTAACGGCACCAAGTCTGCCAGTACGAGACACTCGTTAATGAATAAAAAAAAGAAGTGTATACCTAAAGGCTCGTTTTTCAGCGATTGGACGCAATAATAATGAGATCTAACAGACAATAATGTCAAGAAATGTATAGGAGAAGTTATTATACCAATTTTAACGTAAATGTGAAGAAATAAAAGTGGGTGAAAAGATAACTTGTCGGAGGTTCGGTTCCTGCTCACGGCAAGTTATTTGCTCAGTAAAACACTCAATAAAACCTAAGAATGCCACACGTTGTAGCCCCCCTTTAGGGGGATGACTCGGGGCGGCATTCTAAGAGCGTCGTAGTCAAGCGTAGTCAAGCTATTTCAACAAAGCTCATATTCTCGTATATAAACTAATATTCGTGCTCTGGCTGATTCTTACAACATTGGGATCACCTGATTTTTTTTTTTTTGCACGGTTTACCTCACAGCAAGCTCGGCAAATGCGAATGGCGATATACCCATAGAAATATAGAAATAAAAAGCAGGAACAAACAAAATGCCGTACACGCATGCGTTGTCAATTCTACCCGATATGTCAAAGGCGCATCAATCAGCTTGGTTTCTAGTAATATTGCGAGTGTTGATTAGATAGACTGCTTTGTAAGGTTTAACGTCCCAAAACCACTATATGATGAGAGGCACCGTAAGGGAGGGCTCCAGAAATTTTGACCAGTGTGGGTTCTTTAACACGCACCCTAATCTGAGCACACGGGCCTACAGCATTTTCGCCTTCATAGCAAATGCAGCCACCGCAGCCGGGATGCGATCCCGTGACCTGCGGGTCAGTAGCCGAGTACCTTAGCCACTAGACCGGAGCGGCGCGGCTAATATTTTTTTTATTTATTTTATTTACAAAATACTGTCAACCCTCCTTGAGGGTTATTACAGGAGTGGAAAGGATACAAACATTATACAAGCAAGGCAATATAGTGGCAATACAAGAAGAGTACATAAGAAACGCGCGATCATGATAATAAGTAATGTATACATCATACAGGCATAGTTGCCTTGAACCAAATGATGAAGAAAATAAAATAAAATGTTAGAGTGTGGATGCTTTCTCCCGAACGCAATTAGGTTAACACCTGGAACTTGGGAGCACAGACATGAGTTTTTCAACGCTTTCTAAAAATTTTTGAAGTGTTGGCTGTGCTACAGTATCTGGATCAAGCGCATTCCATTCTCTTATTACGCGAGGGAAAAATGAAAACCTGAAGGTATTGTTACTGCAGAAATATTCTTTGAAGATGAGGTCGTGTTTTTGGCGCACTTTCCCTTTTTCTTTTATAGTAGTGAAGACGGAGGCATTAGTTTTAAAGTGGCCGTGCAACAGTTGATAAAAGAACTTCAACCGATGTATTTTTGCTCTATCGCGAAGCGTAGGTAGCTCTGCTCGGAGCAGAAGCTCGGAAGGGGAATCCGTTCGCCTATAGCGGTTAAAGATAAATCTTACCGCCTTGCGCTGTACGCTCTCGAGCAAAGCTATGTCAGTATTTGTTGAAGGAAACCACACTATATTCGCATATTCTAGCATAGGTCTTATAAAGGAAATGTAAGATAAGCGCTTGGTATCTGTGGTAGCGTAGCGTAGGGTCCGTTTTAGAAAAATCAACTTGTTTATTGCCTTTTTCGTCACCTGATGTATATGCGCAGTCCATTTGAGGTCAGATGATATTAGAAGCCCTAAATATTTATACTGAGTTGCTGTGCGAAGGGTGACACCATTAAGTGAGTATGGAAATAATAGTTTGTTTTTCTTTCTGCTTATGTTCATCACGACCGTTTTTTCGGAATTAATAACCATCTGCCAATCATGGCACCACTGGGCTACGTTGTTTAGGGAATCGTTAAGGGCAACCTGATCGTCAATGTGTTTGATTTCACTGTAAATCATGCAGTCATCTGCAAACAGTCTAATTTTAACGTTTACTGATTCAACAATGTCATCTATGAATAACAGGAACAAGAGCGGAGCGAGAACGGATCCCTGCGGAACGCCCGAAAGAACTTTAACAGTGTCAGAATTTTGTCCATTATAGTGCACAAACTGGTAACGGTCTGAAAGGTAATCACTAATCCATTCAACTATTGGACCATTGCCTAGTTTGTCTATGAGTTTAGTGATGAGTTTAGAGTGGGACACGCGGTCGAAGGCCTTAGAGAAATCTAAAAAAATTACATCGATTTGTGATTGTTCATTTATTGCCAGCCCGAAGTCATGTATAGCCTCTGCAAGTTGAGTGACAGTAGATAGCCCACTTCTGAACCCATGCTGAGAAAGAGAGATGAGGTTGTTTTCTTCTACATGCTTGGTTAATAACTTTAAGATAATGTGCTCGAGAATTTTGCAACTAGTGCAAGTTAAAGAAATTGGCCGGTAGTTCGTTGGGATAGAAGTATCACCAGATTTGTGCACTGGCACAACTTTCGCGATTTTCCACTCCGCCGGAAGACGGCAATCGCTAATTGACTTTGTAAATATGAGATGGAGGTACTTGCTAATGGGTTCAGCATAGCGTTTAAGGAAGGTGTTTGGTATTTCGTCTGGGCCACTACTTTTCTTTTCATCAAGGTCTAATAGCAGTGAAAGAATGCCAGGTACTGTCATATTTAACGACGGAAGTGATCTGCCTTGGTCATCGTGACGGGAACCCGGTGTAATCTTTCGGAGGTTATCAGTGCTAAAAACAGAGTGAAAGTAAGAATTGAAATTATTCGCCTTTTTCTTGCCCTCTTCAGCTGGAAACACCGATAATGTCGACCGTTTTACGCTTATGTAGCGCCAGAATTTATCGGGTGCGCTTTTAATAAACTTTTGTAGGGTGTGTCCATAAAAATGCCGTTTTGCGTCTCGTATCTTTCCTTTTAAGGTCGATGTCAGCGTTGCTATTTGTGAGCTAGCACTTCCTAGCGTTTTTTTTGCCTTCCTTACACGCTTGATTTTGCGCTTAAGGTGAATTATGTCGCGGGTAACCCATGGGTTGTGCTTTCTTGTAACCAGTTTTCGTTTGGGAAAGTTAGAAATACAATGCATGATATGATGCTTAAACTGTGCCCACACTTCATCTATGCTCGTGTTATCTGCACATAGCTCAGAAAACTCGGGATACTCGTGCGACAGGTAACTCATTATCGCCGCATCATTAGCTTTATTGAAGGAGGGCACATATTGCACTGGGCCAGATTGCCGTATTGGAGTTGCTAAAGGCAAAGTACACAAAACTATTTTATGATCCGATATGCCATTAATTGTTTCAACACTTGCACTGTCGGTGGAAAAGTGATCACTTGCAAATACAAGGTCTAACACTGAGTGCGACTGTCCTTGTGTTCGTGTATTTTCGACAACAAGCTGAGTTAGGTTAAAAGCAAATAAGAAGTCGATGACTATATTATTCGACAGGGGACCTGGACTTAATGAGGACCAATTTACATCAGGTAGGTTGAAGTCACCTGCCATGATAATCCTGCCACCGAGCATATGTAAATTCATATAATCCAGAAGGGGGTTTAGGTACGACGCATCGGCGTTCGGGGGCCTATAAACGGCGCCAACATACACGTAGCCGTCTTTCAGGAGAAGCTTACACCAAACCGCTTCGACACTGTTCACCTCTGGCATGACCGTGTAAGCGATTCCCTGCCGTAAAACAATTGCTACTCCTCCGCCTCTAGTGTCCCTATCTTTGCGGACAATTGTGTAGCTCGGTGGCACAATTTCATGGTCATATATATTTGAATGTAGCCACGTTTCACTCACAGTAACAATATCAGGTTTTTTGGGCCAATAAAACAGCTTCAAATTGTTCTGCCTTGTTCACAAGACTTCGCGCGTTTACATTTAGAAGGGTTATGGGCGTTGTCGTCGAGAAGACTGCGCCGTTGGTAGTTGCTCTTCGTTTTTTTTATTTACTTGTGCGATATTTTTACTGTCTTCGTCCCAAGTAAAAAGACGACCGTTTATCTGAACTTTGTCAAAAATAAGCCTTACCCTTTCCCCTCTATCGCGGTTTTCTTTCGTGATTTTCCACAGTTTTCTTCTAGTTTCACGCACGCCAAACGAGTAATCCTCGCTTATTGAGTAACCGCTCCCTTTCAGTTTGGAACAGGACTGGAGTATTTTAACTTTGTCGCGATAATCGAGCAACTTGAGAATTATTGGCCTGTTTTTCGGATCGCCTTCTCTAGTTCTACGAAGTCGGTGGATACGTTCAATGCCTGCACTCTTTACGTCTAGTATATCTTCAAATATTTCCTTTGATACGAGGTTATGAAGCTCTTGAAAGGACTCGTTTTGTTGTTCCTCAACTCCGTACACAATCAGGTTGGACCTCCGACTTCTGTTCTCTAGTTCTTCGATTTTCCTATTCATGCCTTTGATGTTATTTTCTAGTTCCACTATTCGCTTTACGCAATCAGAAACCTGCTTTTCCAGTCCACTAATTTTTTCAAGTTTCTTATCGATTGCAGTTAGTTTCTGATTTGTGACGGATTTTTCTTTCTTGATTTCCTTTATGTCGTCTGCGATTGCCTTTAGTTGCTTTGACCAATCGCCCTCTGTAGGCCCTGGATTAGTTTCTACGTCAACACTAAGTATCGCGAGTATACTGCGATACTTAGTGGCGAGTATACTGTAAAATAGGAGGAACAAAACAAGAGAAAGGCAGGGAAACTAACCAAAAGAAATTAACTATTAGTTGCTGAAAAATGAGAGGGGAATTTAAATATGAGAGAGAGTAAAAAAAAAGAGCGACGGGAGACGCCCACCTAATGATAACTGAAGTATAAACCAATTCTGCCGACGCAAACTGATTTATGGCCTTACGTGAAAGATCTGTCGGAGGGTCCATGCTCATATTATCAAGTTTATGGGAATCACAAATCGAAAACGTGTATTTACGGTACTTTTATATAGTCGAAGCAATAAAAAGCGCATTCAATAATCATTTTCTGCGGCACATACGAACAGAGTACCAGAGTCTCGGAAGAACGCTAACATCATCTTAATACATAAGAAAGGAGATGACAAGGACTAGAAGAATTACAGGCCGATTAGTTTGCCCTTTGTAGTATACAAGCTATTTACAAAAGTAATTGCTAACAGAGTAAAAAAAAAACATTAGAATTCAATCAACCAAAGGAACAAGCAGGATTTCGAACAGGCTACTGAACAATCGACCACATTCATACTATCAATCAGGTAATAGAGAAATGTTCAGAATATAACCAACCACTATACATAGCCTTCGTAGATTACGAGAAGGCGTTTAATTCAGTAGAAATATCAGCCGTCATGCAGACACTGCGGAATCAGGGCGTCGATGAAGTATATATAAACATCCTGGAAGAAATCTACAGGGGATCAACTGCTAGCATAGTGCTTCATAAAGAAAGCAACAGAATACCAATCAAGAAGGCTGTAAGGCAGGGGGACACAATCTCCCCAATGCTATTTACCACGTGCTTACAGGAGGTTTTCAGAAGCCTAGAATGGAAACAGTTAGAGATAAGAGTTAATGGAGAGTACCTTAGTAACCTGCGCTTCACCGATGACATTGCATTGCTTAGTAACTCAGGGGACGAATTGCAACTCATGATTACGGAGTTAGACAAGGAGAGCAGAACGGTGGGTCTTAAAATTAATATGCAGAAATCGAAAGTAATGTACAACAACCTCGGAAAAGAGCAGCGCTTCGAAATAGGTAATAGTGCACTTCAAGTTGTAAAAGACTGTCTACTTAGGGCAGGTAATAACCGCGGAGCCGAACCATGAGATCGAAGTAACTAGAAGAATAAGAATGGGGTGGAGCACATTTGGCAAGCACTCTCAAATTATGACAGATAGATTGCCACTATCGCTCAAAAGAAAGGTATATATAACAGCTGTATCTTGCCGGTACTTAGCTACGGAGCAGAAATCTGGAGACTTACAAAGAGGGTTCAGCTTAAATTGAGGACGACGCAACGAGCAATGGAAAGAAAAATGGTAGGTGGAACCTTAACAGACAAGAAGAGAGCAGAGTGGATTAGGGAACAAACGGGGGTTAAGGATATCATAGCTGAAATCAAGAAGAAGAAATGGACATGGGCCGGGCATGTAGCACGTAGACAGGATAACCGCTGGTCGTTAAGGGTAACTAACTGAATTCCTAGAGAAGGAAAGCGGGTTAGGTGGAGACAGAAGGTTAGGTGGGCAGATGAGATTAAGAAGTTTGCGGGTATAAATTGGCAGCAACAAGCACAGGACCGGGTTAACTGGCGGAACATGGGAGAGGCCTTTGTCCTGCAGTGTACGTAGTCAGGCTGATGATGATGATGATGGTTAAGTATTAACGGACAGCGTTAAAGAGCACGTTCCGCAGAACTTCCGGCGTCGGCGTCAGTAGCTGTGAGCTAAAAATCATCTTTTGCATGACCAAAAAGTTGACAAAGGTGCAAATTAAATAAATGAAAAAATTGTCAGCATACCGATGATCGAGTTCAATCCTTACTCTGGTCTGATCGGGGGTCGAACCCGAGTTGTTTGAGTGGCAAGTGGGTGTTTTCCCGCATGGCCCCGCGTCTGCTTGTAAATACATTGAAAATACCTTTTGCTTTAAAATTCAACGAAAGTGTCTCATGTTATACAAACACATGCTTTATTTATACATGCTTCAAGATTCCAGATAAAGTATTCTAGTTATAATGCGTAGTACAAGCGTGCGTTGCCATTGGGCGTCAGAACACGGATTATATTCACTTCATTGTATAAAGCCGGTCACCTTCTACGAAAGGCACACAGATTACTGCGCCTAGTCCCTTAAGGCCACGTAGTAGGCGCACTGCAAGTTCAAAAATATGTCGTGCACTATATGTTTGAAGTACAAACTAGGGACGGAATATTGATATCAAGATCAACTCTTGAAGGCGAAGTTTAAGGGTCCTCCAATATCCGTTGTCGCATTGGGAATGACGCCTTGCTCGTCAAGGCAACTTACATCAAACTTGAACGCGGGGAATCGTAAGAAAGGCACTGCCGCTACTGAACAACTCTCGAGGAAGCATACAAGAGAGGATTTCCAAGAAGAAGTAACCATAACTGACGAACGTTCCAAAGAGGCATCTAGGGCGTCCAGAAAACTAGGTCAGTTGACGTCTGTTATGGAACGATGCCAGTCCTTCACGTTATATTTGGTGTTTGCAACGTTGATCGTGTATTTCCGGTAGTGAGGCACGCCGAGGTAGACGGCACTGATCGGGGCGACAGCTTTGTTTGTTTTTAGCAGATTTCGTAAGACGCGATGGCAAAAATTAGGTCGCAATATCTTTCTTCGCAATTTGCTGCGAATTCGCGTCACCGTTTGCTTTATTTTTTTGCGTCATACGAAGTCCGCGCTTCTCGGGGTATATTCACAGCTTTCAATCTTTTGGCGATCAAGGAACGCTAGAACTTGTTACGGTTTGCGTCGCAGGATCAGTTATCTCAAGTGTTGAGAGCGATATGGCCGCACCATGTTGGAACGCATTATCGTGCTCCATACCGGAGGATAGTGCGTATTACCATCGTTCAAAGTAAAAAAAAGACGATTGTGTTTTAACCGGTATCTTTATAGTCATTACCGGTGAATGCTAAATGTGGCATGCAACTGCCTCGTGTACAAATCTTTGTAATAGAGCAACCAAAAAAGAAAAAAAATATTCTTTCCACTCGCTAGGTACGAGTGCGACTGCCTACAATATAGACGCAGAAATGACGAAGAGTTTTAAACATGACGCTTCCAGCGTTAACAAACAACCATTTTCTGACTCAATCAAGGAACTGATGATACCGCGACATTCTTCCCTGTGATGTTATAAAACATTGGTTTTCAGATACTGAGGTTTACAACACATTGGATGCTCCAATGATTGGTGTTTAGTAGAAGCAGCAGCAAAACAAAAAGTTGTTATAACTTAAGTGAAAAAAATGAAAAAAGTCTTCGAAAACGAGTACTGAGAATATTGTGGTAACGTACACTATTGTCGAACGTTCACGTTATATTATGACGCCCAGAAGAATACATTGCGGCCCAAGCTGTATCACCAGTACACAGAGTACGACCTAGAAAACTCCGCTTGACTGCTTGTCACAAAAGCTTGTTTGGTTACGGTCCACTAACACATGCGTCAAGAAAATGTTTGGATTTTGCATCACATTTTTGCGGGCAGTGGTTCATAAACCTCTTGTAATTAGAAGGATGCTTCCGGAAACTTGCTAGTTTTTTTAGGGTGCAGTTTGTTTGGCCAGCACTTTTGTTGACCGACGCTGCTGTCGCCGTCGATTGCGTAACCAATGAACATAAAAATGTCAGATAACAGAAAAACCCTCAATATAGAATGAAACTTGAGCTCCGAAACTATGCGAAGTGGAGTATTTGCTACATAGCAACCCCTGTGCTGAAACATCATTAACAAAAAGACCCCATAAAGGCAACTTGTCTTTTATAGCGTGATAGAAGAGTATAAAATAACAACCAGTCACCACACAATGACAATTGCGCAACGATGGCTGGTTAATGATTGCCACACACTGCGAAATCCCAAGTCACAATTTATCATCGTCAGCTATCATCATCGGCTTCAACAAAGTGAACGTAATACCATACAGCCCGCTATATTACGGTTATTTACATTCCGCAGCAGTAGACAGACATAAGGAATGATGGTGAGTACCCTGAAAATATACTGCCCGTATTTCAAAGTCCTTCACAGACTAACACAACAGACACATCCAAAGCAGCTAATTTGCTTATATGAGCTGACGTTCTTAGAAAATGCTGGGACTATCATTATTACATCGCAGTATCAGTACAAAACTGAGTTAGCTTATTTCAAATCACGTCGTGCCTAACTTTATTAGCGACGACTCCCACCCACAAGCGGCGTCACTCACACCAACGTCCAGCGGTACGCATTCTTAGCTGACCTTCAACCTAAAGCCGTTAATATGAAACACAAGCAAGAATTGCTAACAACTTCTACAAAAACTCACACCTTCAAGTTCTCCGAACGAGCGAGGATCCCGGAAGTTTACATTGTTTATCACCCTCGAAGGTGATATCACATCTCTGACAGACGTTGCGTCGCATTCAGATTAAACATTTACCACGGCGCCGTACACCACTGCCGAAAAACACTTGCCAAGGTCTCCTGAAGTGCTTGGCTGCAAAAACTAGGCTTTCTTAATAACCCTCACCGATTCGGGCCTCCCAGGAAAACACCTACGCGAACGTGCCCGGACAACGAGACTACGCCACCCACACAGAACTTCCTACTGGGCTCCTCAGTGTGTGTCAGGTTGTGCGTCGTATTTACGAATGTATGTAGGTCTCTCCCCGGCAAGCTTCCCTCACGAACGCTCATTGTGAGAAACATGCTCGCATTTGCAGTAATGATCGCACTGAACTTTCTCCCACGTAGAACCGTGTATTTTATGGTCACCTTGCGAAAGGATGCCGGATGATATCGATTTCGCGTGGGTTGGAGTGTTAGTTCATGAGAGCGGAAAATGCGAACACGCGTGCTTAAAAATAAACAATGCAGCTAAAAGAGCAGCATAACTGTTCTACGTGAGAGTGGAACTACCTAGCTCTTCGCACCACGTGCCTCTGAAATTAAAGGAATGAGTTTCGCCGAGTTTTTCTAGGGTAAACAACGGTGGGATTACGCTATATATAGCAATTCTCCAGCCGTTTGTTTCTTTGCCGAAATTTCCTCATTGTGAGGGATTTACATGTCATGCGATTTTTATTAGCTGTGTGTTTTTTTGCCGAAATTTTCTCATCGCGAGGGACACACATATAATCCCTGTGATTGCCAGGTCCGGTTACACTTAGAATATCAAGCATGACAAAATCTTCAGCCAGCATCAGAAGGCGTTTAAAAGAGTAGCGAATAGCTTGTAGGTTGCTGTACGGGATGGGAGACCGCGCAAAGGATAAACGTGACCATAAACACAGTGCCACGGGTGTTGTAAGAATGAGGCGCGACTATCTCAAAAGTAGTTGAAAACTACTGTGGCATAATATTGTGTGTTATACCCAAACGTCAATTACGAAAATATTCAGGGCCGTGTTATATTCACTGTCGACAGTCATGTCTGACAATGCAATGCAACTTCCCAGCATTCTCAGAATATTTGTGGTGCTTCATTAAACGTACGCAAGTTGGAGGTGAAACACACATTGTATAACAAGACATCACTGTCACCGTCACTGTAAAGCGTGCTTCATCACTTGTTCACGCGCGTACGGTGAAGCATCACAAATGCCTTCAGGACACCAAGACGTGACAAACTAAGAGACATTACTCAAGGCGTTATATATGACTCAGCTCTGAATATTTTCGTAACTCGCCATTAGGCGAAAGGCTCAAATCTCTCCTCAAATGAACAAATAAAAATATATTAGGTGTTAATGGTCAGAAACTACGATATATGATTCTGATGCTCACCGTCGTAGAGGGCTGCAAAATTTCTACCACCTGGTGTTCTTTAACGTGCACCTAAACCTAAATACATGTGTCTTAAGCATTTTCGCCTCCTTTCAAAATGCACCTGCTATGACCGGGATCTATATCTCACTGCCTTAAGGTCAGCAATCAACCACCACGAAGGTAAGTAATCAATTGCTATAACTAGACCACCGTAGCGGGCTGAAAAAACTCCTTCAGCATCGCATCCCGCGGGGTCGGCACGACAATTTTCTTGCATCCCTAAAGTAATGACAACAATATACGCCTTCATCATGACATCACACACCTGAAAAATTAGCGACGTAATCACGGCATAACTATTAGGTCTCCTAAGTGATGTAACATGGTCATCGCATGACATCGTCACTTGGAGAAACTGCAAAATCAGGTTTAAAGAAAGGTTACAATGTCACCGATCATGGAGACTACGCAAAACGACTTCAAGTGCAGAGAGCTTTCGAAGGCAGTGGGGTAGGATTGTTACATCGATTCATAAGCATAAGAACAAAACTGTCACATGAAGCCATCTTAGGCGAATGAATAACGCACCCCGCGAGTTCCTATGGTGCAGCGCATGTGCTCCAAACTCATTCTCGCCTTGATTGTTGCCGTGATGAGAACGGTAATGTCAAAGTGAGCCAAAAAATACACTACGCTCACTTTATGCAGGGTGTCCCACCTAACTTGAGCCAAGAAGTTGAATATGAAAGACGTGTGGCAAATTAAACCAAACGCGTACTACTTGCACTAGCCTGTAGGTATTCAAGGTATTTTTTATTTCTCCCCATGCTAGTTAATAAATGATTTTAATTTCTTATTTTAATTATGCACTGTAAACCCAAATTATGAACACTGATATGTAGAGCACTTTCAGGAACCACCGACAAAATTGTTTTCTGTACGATACGTCCAGCTCTTTTTTTTTTTCCGCGTTGTAAAGAAAGCCTATAGCAGCTTTATAGCAGTGCGCTCGCGGTCCGTCACACGGCTTCTTTTCACGTTTCGCGGGCTTTCTTTACAACGTGAAAAAAATAAAAGCGCAGGACGTATCGTACAGGAAACAATTTAGTCGGTGGTTTCTGAAAGTGCTCTACATCTCACTGTTCATATTTGGGTTTCCAGCCCATATTAATAAATGTTTGGCAATTGAGAATTATTTATTAGTATGGGGGAAAATAATAAATAGACTGAGTAGCTACAGGCTGGCACGAGTAGTATGCGTTTGGTTCGATTCGCCTTCTAAGTGCCTTTCACTTTAAAATTCTTGGCTCAAGTTATGTAGGACACCCTGCATGTTACAAACGTATTTCTGCAACTGCTCTTGACATGTTTATTCTTGTGCAACTCCGCGACTTCTCTGTAATGGCGCTGAAGTGAAAGTGAGCAGTGTGGCTAAATAAACAAAAAACTAAAAAGATGTGTTAAAAAACGCGTGTGAGGGCAACTGAAAAAAAGACAGCAGCAATATGCGGGTATACTTCCTGCGTTTCAGAAGGCAAATGTCATTGAAATGCGTGGTGCCGAGAAAGAGCACACGAGCACACTTTCACTTCTCTTGTTAGTGCGGTCTTGTGACTCTTCTAGCTCTCCACACTTTCCAGCTAACGGGTGGCCCACGCGCGCTCTCGCACAAATGATGTGGGTTGAGTTCTGCGAGATCTGATGGCTTTTTTTTTTCCAACGACGAAGTAGTTACAGCTTTTACAGTCTGTGCGATGTCACCACAAGAAATGGGACAAGGATTTGGGGCAAGTCCCCCTACCGCTTAGAGCAAGTGCGAATGTCAAACAGGGGCGAACACGTGAAAGAGAAAAAGCAAAAAAAAGATAGAGAAAGTAAAGAAAAAGTGAGAAAAAGAAAAAAGAAATGAAAGTACGCAAATGCAAAGTGAATAACAGGATAAATTTGTAGAGGATGTCAAATATATAAAGAGAAAGAAATAGAAGGCAAGACGCAGGTCCGTGAAACAGATGAAAAAGAAGTGAGAGCAATGTTAAAGAGAAAGAAAGAGATGACGAAAAAAAAAGCAGTAAAACAGAAAGAGAAAAATACAGAAACATGGAAATAGAGGAAATATGGAATGTAACCTAAGCTAAAAAATTAGAAAAACGCACTGTAAGACAGAAGTAGAAATAACAGAATTGAAAAAGCAAAAAAATGAACGATAAGTAAGCAAAGACACAGATATGATAAAAAATAAATAAGAGAGAAAGAGATAAAATTATAGAAAGAAATATATGGAATCAGATACAACAATGCGATGCAACAGAGCAAAATAAAATAAAAAACAACAAGGAAGGCATTTCATCTCCACTCTTCCTTCAGACTGGGCGCTCATAAGTCCGCAGCGTTCGTAAGTTTTCCACTTAGCACTGCGTTTCTGCATGCCTGGTATTGTAGGTCGGGACATTTAATGCCTCCGGAAGCAGGTATGAAGCAAAAGATCACGCGACGCATTAGCTCAGCGCTGCATGTGCTATCTATCGTGCAAGCGTTGTAATACCGACTTCTCGTGGTCATCGCGTAATGCCTTTTAACAGTTGTCAGTTCGCTGAAAACACCATGCTTGTTGGTACACTAATGTAGCTACTATGGCCTTTATATAATTTTTTGTCTATGTTTCTCTCCGTCTAGCTGCAATAGACCACAATATATACAATTATTAAATATAAGCTCCGTGTATAGTGTTGTTTAATTTATTGATATGAATATATTAGAGAGAAAATTTCACTTTTTTCTATACATTCTTTGTTTTCATCAAATCTCCGACAGTCTAAACTTGCCTTATTTCTTCACAACTAAATCTGTGCATTTATATACACCCTTAAACAAGCTCCTCTGTGGTGTCAGAATTATTAAATTTGTCGCATAACGTCGATTTGCCAATGACACCGAACTTCCTGGAGAGGAACTTCGGATAAAGTGCACTGTAGTTGAAACTCTCCCACGTTCTATCATTTTTAGAACGCGCGCTGGAAAGATGGCTGAGCTTTCTAAAAGCACACAGAACGGCCTGATAACAATTATTCATCATCAAGAAAACCACACCTTTATAATATGACTTCACTTACTCACGCTTCATTTTGAGTCTCCAATACCATGCAGGTAAAATGAGCTGGACAATTTTTCTCTTAATTTCTGGCCCATAGGAAAAACAACAATGTACCTTTAAGAATCCATATTAGGAAAAAATCATTGGAATGTTTTTCTGCCACTGACTCTAGTAGTCGAAGGTATCCGGCAATTATTTATGAAACCTGAAAATATTGAAGGGGGTGGTAATACCCTGATGATCATTTTTTCTCATGATTCATAGGGTTACATAGAGTAACTTTAGTTATGGCACAACTGAAATTGAACTTTTCTACCGCGCAATCATTCTAACGATGAACATTATGATACGTGGTGTGTTAAGGTGCTGTACGTTATGTAAGATGTACAAATATAATTAGGCATTCATAAGTTTCACGCTGGTAGATTTTCGACCCCATTGCAGCAGAATCATTAAAGCATTTCTGTAATCAAATCAGCATGGTGGTCTTCATGTTACATCTTCAAGGGTTCATGCTATCGAAAACTTAATACTTTGTTGCACTTTACTTTCAGAAAAATACCTTAACTTATGGCGCCCATTTTCTATTAGCTTTGCCTCTAAGGCTAGAGAGCCGTAAAAAGCGTTAGATAATCAGGTTTTCTCTGAATTCCCAAGCTCGTGCACGTGCAACCTGCTCACAGCTATGACCCTGAATGTGCATCAGCCTGAAGGCCATCAAAAAACACACACGCGCAACCTTGATGGAGGTAAAAAAAAAAAGCTGCTCAGAATGAACCATTTCATGTCAAGTGAATAGGGCATCAGTTCATTTATTTCTTCAAAATATCAAGAAGAGAGAAGAAAGATAACAATACAATAGAAATTCTGAAGAACATTCATCCTCAAGTCCTGGCAGCTAACGTATTGAGAAAAGAGTGGCCTGGCAGCACAACTGTACCACGGCCTTCATGTCACGATGCCCAGCCATTTGTTATGCAGAGACAACTGTCGCGTTTAGAAAATAATGGAAGCGTTTCTTTCTAGGAGCCTAATGGATTTCCGCTCTTCTTGTGCTGCAAGGAGGGAATCTGAGGACACTATGCGTGGAAAATCTGCTGGTTTACCCTCCCACCAGACAGCAGTCTGTAGATCTTGAAAGATTCTGCGAAGCCGCTTGCCCTGGTTTCGCTGCAGTTCATTTGGCTTGCAAGTTATACAGTGGCCCTTTGGTTGCATTTTATTGAATTTTGACAGTATCATGCCTACACGTGTATTAAGGTAAAATCCTTAGAATCCTAATTAAATTAAAAAATGCTATTGGTGTTTAGTTATCATAATAATCGTTTATTTATTATATACCATGAAAACTATTTATTATTGCTATGGTAGCGGTTTCATTACCATCATAACACTCTTTCTATATATACGACACTACAAAGCTCAAGCACAGCAATTCCATTTGAAAACGAAAACGGCTGCAGTTCCACGAAGTAAACGCTGATAATTGAGCGAAGCTGAGTTCCAAGGTCCACAATGTGTATGTTGAAGTTCCTGACTAGGATATAGGACGAACAAATGAACAGAAAGATGGTCGAATGGATAGGCGTACTGGCGGATGGAGAAAGTGGTCTATTTTTAAACCATATGCACGCTATGAACACTATGTACGTCATATGCAACAGCTGAGATTCGGTCCGACAGGAAGCTACAACTACTACGTCAACGAACACCGTGCAAGCCAAAGGAGCCTCACTCCTAAACAATATATAACAACGCCTTTCGCCATGCTAAAACTCTACTAAAAATAAATCGAGACACAATTCTATTGGGTATCTTCGCATGTTGGTGTGCATGAGTCCACCGTGCCATACAAAGTAGGAACAAAACCGGCATTAACTCCTGCATAATTGTTTAAATTAAAGGGCCCTCTTTCCAAGTGCTGCACTGACTACAGTGAAGTTGGGGGTATACACCATCACATCTGATACATTGAGCTTTTCCCCCGAAAGAGAGTGACTAATCAGCCATATCACAGGCTCTTTTTACAGGGTTCTTGGAAGACATTCTGTTCCTGGCAGGCGTGGGAATAGCGTGCAAGGAAGAGGCTACTATTATGTTTTCTTCTAAACATGGGTTTAAATTATGTATGATGACTCTATGAGACATGCATCATGGAAAGGGAAACTCAAATGGAGTGATTGATAGCCAGGTGTGCCAAGCTAACTCCGCCTGTACCAACATCCCCACCACCACTACCCCAGCCATGTTACTATCAGATCTATTTTTCTAATCCTTGCTACGTTTTCATCTTCGCAATTAGTTTGGGCGTTGCGCATGTACACACATGAAGCAAAAGCAGAAAAAAAGCAAGTGGTACTTTGCCAACAGTTCAATAGTATCGAAAATGTTCTACAAAAGTAATTTTTATAGTGACGATCTGAACACAACCACTTCAATTGAGTGCCAGCATTGTAGAGTAACAATCCCACGTAGAAAAAGTGAGCATATCAGGCCTTAGAAAAAAAAAAGCTTTTAAAACAAGACAATTAAGTTTTTTAAATTTTATTTCTACCAACTAACCCGCCTCTAAACGCCAGTTAAGTTAGTATCCACGAAGTGAAGATCGCTTCTGTATTTCAGCGTTTCTCGTGTAAATCGAGATCCCCACAATTTCTTTTTCTGTACCCCTGTTGTCTTTCGTACAAAAATACTAGCAGCTCACCACGTATCAAAGAATAAAACCTTGAAATTAATAAAAACACTTCAATATGTTGACATTTATTCTACATAATATAGTGAAACCCTATATTTTCTGCAGTATTACACCTTAATTATTTAGCATAAACATCTTTAGGTATGCCTAGTCAGGCATGTTCAACGCAACAAAATTGTTTTTCACGTACAATAAATTTAGAATGGTTTTCTAAAGACCACAGTAGAGCAAACTGCATTTTTCTAATGAGAATTGTTCGAAAAAAAAAGGAGAGGGCACAAAAAAGCTTTGTATCTGTGCTTTAGGCTTTAAATTTGGCCATCACGTTACACCTCTTCAAATTGTGACCTAAATTAATATCAGTTTTTGTCTTTAAAAAAGAGTATGTCACATATTGTTGGGTATATGCCCTTTATTTTCTTATATGCAACTTCCTCTAATACATATATTTAAAAGTTCAGTAAACACTTAGTTACCTGACAAAGTAGCTTGAGGTGAGATATTTCCTTCTGGAAGAATAATTCATACGAGATTACTTTAGGTGCCACCGTCGCAACATTCTTCGTAAAAACTATTTTGTTGAAAAAAACATATCTATAATCTTGAATATAAGCGTAGCGACATACTAACCAGTTGGAATATAATACCCCTTGACTACAGTTAATGCCGCGAGTGCAAATTGGATTTTAGGAAGGGTGCTATCGTTGCCAAAAAGTGGACATGTGGCTTTGTATTAACAAATATTAATCTGCATACTTCTTTTACCAGAAGGCTTCAGACTGAGGGATACTTCTTCATAGAAACAACACAATGATAAACTAAAAATAAACGTCTTGTTCATCTGATTGATTGATATGTGGGGTTTAACGTCCCAAAACCACCATATGATTATGAGAGACGCCGTAGTGGAGGGCTGCGGAAATTTCGACCACCTGGGGTTCTTTAACGTGCACCCAAATCTGAGCACACGGGCCTACAACATTTCCGCCTCCATCGGAAATGCAGCCGCCACCGCCGGGATTTGATCCCGCGACCTGCGGGTCAGCAGCCGAGTACCTTAGCCACTAGACCACCGTGGCGGAGCGTCTTGTTCATCTGTAGGCACGGCATGGCGTAAGCGCACTTCGGCGCGAGCAGCCGCCTCTGGCGATGTGCCGGAAGTGAGCCTGTTTTTGATAACATTGCTGTCATTTTTTAAAAAAAAAGAATCAATAGGAGCGCACGCATTCAGGTAACGACATGGCTTTAACTATTGTGGGTCGATTATTCACAACACTCAGGCGGTCATGAAAGAAAAAGTGTGATTGATATAATACTGCCCCACTTATCGTTGAGAAATGACTTGCCGTCACAAAAACGCTAAAGGCACGTTTCTGGGCAAAGAACATTTACGGCATGGGGGCCTTTCTGCCATGCAGTTTAGAAGCTGCTATTTCAATAATCTTGCACGCGCTTCGATTTTGGCGGTCGAAGCGATCATTGTAACTCGTGTGTTGCATAGAGATGGGGGATGTACAGTACGGCCCACTGTTAGGGGGAACACGTGAGTACGCTGCCGGCGGTCCGCGGGGCGTCAACTGCTGGCGAGATTTGGAAACGCGGAGCATGCGCGCAGAATCGCAAGGGCGGTACTTGCCTGCGTCGTTTGCTACTTCCCCACCCTACGCTCGGCGCACGCAAGCGACAAGCTTGCTGTGCTCGCTTCATCGACAATTAACTTCCATGTCTGTTATCAAAAGTGGCTGCCTGGTTTGAACGGCTTTTGAAAAGCTTACGATCACATTTTTGGTGAGCACAAACATTAGGCTACGCATGTGATGGGCTTCGTTATCACTTTCACAGACTTCCACAGCTGGCGGCATATTTATTCGTTGATCACATTTTCGACGGAGCTAGTTCTTAGCATCGGCATGGCTAGAGCACCTGAAGACGAAAGGCTTCGAATAGTCGAGCTGTACACCAAAGAATACAGCCAGCGTGTTGCCACTGCCATCGCGAAATGGCCACTTTCTCATTACCAGTGTAATCATCGGCATTACGAATGTCTTTCTTTTCATTGCCAAGTTCTGTCATGCGTAGTCCTACTTTGCTTATACAGATTTGCATTTTATTGTGTGTTTCACAGGTCTCAGATGTGTTTCGTTACCTTTGCATCATTCAAATGTTTCGAGGCTACAGAACTGACGTCACTCAACCTGTTTAAGTTCGAGAAATTAATCTTAAGTTGTTTACTTCATACTGTTCTACGAACACCACATTTAAGCGCGAGTATTGGTGAAATGTAATGATTTTCGAAAAAGTGAATGCTGTCGCATATTCGAAATAAGGAGCTTCTGGTGTTTTCGCGTCAACGAGGAAAACGAAATGTAACGCGAGTTAGAACTAACATTTGCTGCGCATTGCAATCCACAACAACTATATAAGTCGGTGCAACGCCGTAGTGGCATACATGGAAGTATTTGAAAACATGCGTTTCCTTAACATGCTTCTAAATACTATAAGCACATGGCTTCTTTGCATTTCGCCTGTAATCTTAAATCGGCTGCTGTGGCCATGAATTGAATTGCAACAAAGGTGCCGAGAAAGCACAACAACAACCAACAGGCACTTTTTTCTGCACGCTGATTACCCGGGGAGGGGCAAGAAAGTTCGGAAATGCGAACGCTGTATCCAGCACACGCGCCGAAGCGGGAAGTAGCAGACGAAAGGCGGCGAGCCCCACTCTTTCGCGTCTATGCGCATGCGCAGCGTTTACAAATCTCTCCGCCAGTTTGCGCCCCGTGGGCCGCCAGCCACGCGTTGCCGTGTGTGTTCCCTCCAAGAGTGGACCGTACTGTACATGTTACAGCGAAAAAATTCTGGGCAAGACATTTTCTGTATTAACCGTCAGCTTTGCAATTGCATCGTTTTGCTGCAGATAATTGAATGTACCAGCACCCACCAGAATCACAAACCAGTGTAATGAAGAAGCGGTTACAAGTAAAGACACCACACATAAAAAGCACTTGTCGGAAAAGGAAGCCTGTGATCTAAATAAAGTCATTTCAAAGGAAGATGAACCTCACGTGTATCAGCTGCCAGCTTTTTGTGCTTTCGTTAGTGGTTGTCGCAGCCAAACACAGCGGCCCCGTATCCTGTCGACCTGTTCTCGTCCGATATATTTATTTCGGACTGCGCAATCGCTTTAACGCATGAAAAAAAGAAGAAAGAAAAATGAAACATCTTGACCTCTCGTGCAGCGTGCATGTCAAACGCAGCAATCTCCACACACCAACCTCTTTTCTCCCCTTTATCCCTTCCCCAGTGCAGGGTAGCAAACCGGATGCGCGTCTGGTTAACCTCCCTGCCTTTCCTTGCATCTTTCTCTCTCTCTCTCTCTCTCTCTCTCTCTCTCCACACACCAGTGGCGGTAGCCGAACGGCCAGTGGGGAGTTATTAACGAAAATGCACCGGTTAGAGGCTACGCTCCTCTCCATGGAAAGGGTCCGTTGCGTCACTTTCCTTCAAAATTTCATCCGTAATTCAGTAGCACAAGTTTATTCAAACTAGAAAGAACTACTGCGGCTTGTATGGTAGAAGAGAAACATAGGCAGGTTTCAAAAGCTGAGAAGTTTACTGTGGCTTCAGTTAGAAGTTGTTAACTTTCAACGGCAGTTTTTTTTTTTTTTTAAGTTGTCGCTGGTTCTTCCACGTGCCTTTGTAAAGAGGCTAGCTGCTGTACTGATTTCTTGAGCACATCCATGGATGTGCTCAAGAAAAGGGCAGTGTAACTACAGAACGCCTTGCACAGCAGCTCGACGATTGCTGTGTGGGGCTTAACGTCCCAAAACCGCCATATGATAATGAGAGACGCACTTGCACAGCAGCTCGTAGTTACGCAGTGCTTAGATGCGACTATCCGTGTCCCCTATTAAGAGTCGAGCATCGCGGTTGATGGCAATCGGGCAACGCGTCGTCTTTAAGGACATGACAAATTTTTAAATTACGCTATGTAGGGAGCCCCGTCTGACAGGACAGATGGTTCATACAGAGCAGTCGCATATTTTTCAAGACGAAAAGTGATATAGAAGACTGGTCACAGCTTCATTTCGAAAAATAAAAAGGTATTGATTTCCAGTGACTAAGAGATGTAAATTAATTACTCGAAACCTTACAATTTTGAAAATATGGTCTTATTACAAATACAACAAATTAACAAGAATATGTAATTGATTGTAAACTACGGATTACTCGCAACGTGGTCCACCATGGTGGTGGAGGAATTACGGTGATCCGATATGTCACGAGTTCGATCCCGGCAATGTGGTCATATTTCGATGAAAGCATATTTCATAAAGGCTGATTCGATTTACTCAGACCCCGACCATGCCTGAAACCACACTGCAGACAGAATTCGAGCGTAGCTTTGTGTTCTGACGGGTTTGTGAGTCAGTCTAGATAGCACGCTGAGAGCGTCAGGACTGACTCCCAATTACAGGGAATGATCGCCTTGCAACAAGGATTCGATATACTTATCAGTAGAGTTAGGCACTGAAGCAGCAGCACAGTATGTGCAAATTCTGCACGCTATGCAGACGTCAGATGGCAGCCATTGAAAAGCAACAGTGTGCTATAGACGTGAGCATAACAGCGCAGACCACGGGACTGTGTGGCCGAAGGCATCGACGTGCTATCCAGCGACGATACGCCTGCTGCGGTGCGCAGACGCGCCTCGTCGTATCAGTTGGCCTCTGATGTCGCTCTCTCCGACGCGATCGTAGCCAAAACGACAACACAGTGTCTGTTTTTGTTCATCAAATTTTGTGCCATCTTTTCTTTTCACTTCTTTTTCTTTACGTAGCAGCTGCGACAGCGCCGGTTCCAGCACCAGGCTTGCGTCAGTGTTTATAACGGTTTATTGCATAAATAAGCGTAGCCAGCATCGCGAAATCTGACGAAGCAAAGCACACAAAATTAAGTTTTCTCATCTCGGCTTGCCTTTCTTGCGTTAGGCCAAGTTTAATTTAAATGAGCCAAGTTATGATGAAACAAGCATAGTAAGTACGACAGAGAAATTGAAAAACGTTTTAAGACTAATTAGCTTTAATTTTGCCCGATGAAGGTATACTTGGTTAATAGTAATTAGTATCTTCTCCAGCTAATATTGATAAGTAGGTTTTTACGTTCCAAAACCACCATATGATTACGAGAGACGCCGTAGTAGAGGACTTCGGAAATTTCGACCACCTGGGGTTCTTTAACGTGCACCCAAATCTGAGCACACAGGCCTACAGCATTTCCGCCTCCATCGGAAATGCAGCCGCCGCAGCTATGATTCCATCCCGCGACCTGCGGGTCAGCACCCGAGTACCTTAGCCACTGGACCACCACAGTGGGGCTTCTAGCTAATATTCTTTGAGCTCATAAAAATTGAACTTCAATTACTTTAGTTGTGTCTCATAAGAACTTGTTTATTACACTTTATTATAAACATAGTGACTGGATTCTCAGAGAAGGTAAGTGGGTGAGGGGGAGATAGAAAGTTAGGTGGGCAAATGAGGCTAAGAAGTTTGCGGGCATTAAGTGGCAGCAGAAAGCACAGGACCGAGTTGACCTTCGGAACAAGGGAGATGCCTTTGTTCTCCAGTGGGTGTAGTCAAGCTGATGATGATGATGATAATAAGAGTATTTTGATGATGCCATGATCAACCACACTTGAACATATTTGTTATATTTACCTTGGTGCTGTCTCATTAGCTTAATTATGCATAATTAGCCTAATTATACCACGTGAAACTGTGGTGTCGTGTGTAATTAGAAAACATACTAAGTAACCAGCCATAACTAGTACGCGTCTTATCAAAGTAATAGATAGCATGATCAACTATGCTTCATTGTATTTTGCTGTACGTGTATTTTTCTCGACCTATCTGGGTGCATCAAAGCTTTGCTAAGCTTAACGTAAAAACAGCAACCTGAACTAGGCCTAAACATACGCCCGAATTGATCAGGTGATCACGCTCAATTAGGTTAGATTAGATTCGGCTGCATTTAACTCACTTAACTAGCCTTAACTAAGCTCATATACGTTCAACTTGCCTTAACGCGACAAAGGCAAGCTGAGCTGAGAACATTTATTTTGTGTGCTTGGCTTCATTAGGTTTTGGCAGGCTGGCTACGCTTAGTTATGCTAATAAACTGGTATAAATGACGACGCGAGCCCCCGGTGCAAGAATACTTTACGTGAGCGGAAGCCGTGAAGCGAGCGCTTGGCGGGGAGGGACCGAATATGTTCTCGTTTGCAACGTGCCGATAAGTGGCTCGCCAACTGAGGAGCATGGCGGGCTGCTGGCGAACTCCGCAAAGCACATCCGGCACGCGGGTGACGGTTCCAAAATCTGACAAAACCGGGTTATCACACGATATCAACCACGCGACACGCATAGAGCGACGCCGCGAAAGAGGGGGTGATAAGGGAGAAGGTTGACGGCGTGGCGAGGGTGTTGTGGCGACGATGAGCGCCCCTACATTCCTACGTCACGGGGGCTTTCCTACACCGAGAGGGCAGGTGGGGCAGCAAAGATTGTAGCGCCATCTCTCGGGCTCTTTCTGAAGCCGACCATTAACGGGCAGCGTATAGCCCCGGAGTTCGCTCAGCTTAAGTATTCTTGCAGCGAGCGCGGTGCCGGAACTGACACCGTTGCAGCCACCACGCAAAAAAAAAAAAGGGCACATGACACGCAGGTCTCATTTTGGTTACGAGCGCGTCGTAGAGAGCGACATGAGAGGCCAACCGATACGACGGGACGCGCATGCGCACCGCACCAGGCGTCTCGTCGCTAGATAGCGCCTTAATGTCTGCGGCCTCGTGATCCCATGGTCTGCACACTTAACCTTTACACTGTCGTTCTTTATGAAAGGGAACACGCGAACGCGCGGCCTGCGCTCTGCGGCGGCAGCCTACAGCACCCATCAACCGACAAGTGAAGAAAGCATGTTCGCTTTTGGCGTCATCTATGGCCAAGCAAGATAACGAGTCATGGCTGGTAGACAAGCGCTGCTAAATTCCATTCCCTCTCGCCGCTCGCGCGGTGAGCGATATCGGGCGATTACTGCGAGCTTGCACCGTGGTCGCTCACAACGTGTTATATGTTGGCAGTGGACTACGTTCTGCAGGCGCGAGCAAAGGAGTGCAATCTAGGAGCGCTTGTCTGCCGGCCGTATCTCGTTATTATTTTTGGCAACAGATGACGCTGAAAGCGAACGTGATTTCTTTTGCTGTCGCTTGATGGCAATGTAGGCAGCCGCCGCACAGCGCAGGCCACGCGTTCTCGTGTTCCCTTTCATAAAAAACGACAGTGTACATACCACAACTTAATGTGAGTGATTGATTGATTAATGTCGTAAGGTTTACCCTCGTAACGGTGCTCTACACACGTTCTATCATAGAGCGAGAAATTCCTAGAAACACATTACACTTACTCGTCGGCACATTTTCAAAACTAGGTTAAAGGTGACATTTGCAGAAACTGGAGGTTCAACCGAAGGAATAGCAATCGCTCATGGCTCAGTATAGTCTTCACCTAATGTCCCTGAATTTTTTTCTTCCATACCAAACATTGCTAGAACGACATGAAAAGCATGAAGTACATTTTAAGCCCTTTGGTCGATCGTGCAGTGTAAACTCGTCCCTGAGAAGTCCCATGTGCCAGCGTCTTGGCACCTAAGTGGGACTGCTTCTGAAGCGATTTTTCTAGCGGAATTCTGCAGGCTTCAGAGTTACAAGAAAACCAATAATAATCCTGTCTAATTACGAACATGCTTAGGGAGAACTGCGTCACAGTTTTCGCTCACATGGTGCGCAAGCGAGTAGTACTCAATCTTTCACGCTTATTTTCGTGCAATGTGCGAGCTATCTTTGCTCGTACTCGTAAAGGCAGCACTTCCTGCTTTTCGGGTTTTTACTTTTTCGTCAGCTAGGAAATGAAAAACCTTGCCAAACAACCCGTCTAAAGCATACTAAATACATAATGAATAGCATATTCATTTACGGTCAGAGAAAATACCAGTAACAATTTAGCGTCGTGAAGGGAACTAGATACTACAGCGGTTCGATAACACGACCTTCGAGTTCACAGCAGAGCAACATAACTACCAGAGAACCGCGGCTATTCGGACGTTTATTACTATTGCGTTCCCGGTACACATGCCAAATGTGAACACTATAGGCTGAATATGCATGCTAATAAATATGAGTTATGTTTTACTAGAACGGATGTGAATATTATCGAAAGAACTTGGACAATTCTGAGAACACGACTATGCCTGAACCTGCACTGAACTAAAGTTCCATGCAACCTTGCCTAAACATCACTTCAACTGGGAAGCTATAGTGAGCGATGTTCGGTGAAGACGCCTCCGTCGCTTGCTGGCCTGTCAAATTAGGGGGCTCACCATTTTCTTCGATGCTGAAGATGAAGCTCGCAGTAGTCCTCGATGAATTCCAGGCGACGCGGTTCTTTGTCCGTGTATAAAGTCACAAGTCCGGGTAAAGTCCACACACACACACGAAAAAAAAGTTGAAACGCGACTCGTAGGTACTAATACTATCGCACGACCGACGCCTGAACATCGCGGTCAGCCTTCTATGGCGCCGAACAACTGCCGTCTACAAAACGCGCACCGTGACGAGTAGCAAATGGAAAGTGGAAGCCCGGCGCCACGTGTAACACTAACGGCAATGCTGCACATGCGTTGTTGCAGCCAAATCTGGTCACGCCATTACGTCACGATATCGTTCGTCGCTGTCTTATCAGCGACATTTGCGCACGGCGTATTGCGACGGAAAGAAATCGAAGAAAAGATCTACAAAAAAGTCGACGGATGATTGTCGGGCCTGGAATGTTCTCGCAGTGCCTAAACTAGCTGAAGCGGTCGGATCACTTCCATGTGGCCGCCGTTTCGCGTGCACATTTGGTTCTCGAATGACAACCCGATTACCAGCATAGCTTGCAATTATGTGACGATTGATTGATTGATTGATATGCGGGGTTTAACGTCCCAAAACCACTATATGATTATGAGAGACGCCGTAGTGGAGGGCTCCGGAAATTTAGACCACCTGGGGTTCTTTAACGTGCACCCAAATCTGAGCACACGGGCCTACAACATTTCCGCCTCCATCGGAAATGCAGCCGCCGCAGCCGGGATTTGAACCCGCGCCCTGCGGGTCAGCAGCCGAGTACCTTAGCCACTAGACCACCACGGCGGGGCCAATTATGTGACAAATGCAATTCATCGTCCAACTCGAACTGAAGCTGTACAGCGGGCACTGCCACATTGCGAAAACGGGAGGGCACCCACCGAGATGGTCTGCTCACTGTGCTCTCCCATTTTAAGAAGTCGTCCCCCCCCCCCCCCCCCGCTTTCGTCAGGGGGTTAATGTCGGCCCTAATCACTTATTACAGAGAACAGGATTTAAAGTCGGCCCCACTGATTAATTGAATAGGGTGGGGGGGGGATGCGACGAACCTTATTTTTCTCTTCCTCCCCTTTCCCCTCCCGAAGGGGAACCCTGCACACACTTAAGACAAGCGCTGTTTGGCTCCCTCTCTCACTCTTTTTCAGCAAAGCTGCGTTCACAAAATCGTATACGTGAAGAAACAGCTGAACACCATTGATTGATTTGTGGGGTTGAACGTCCCGAAACCACCATATGATTATGAGAGACGCCGTAGTGGAGGGCTACGGAAATTTCGACCACCTGGGGTTCTTTAACGTGCACCCAAATCTGAGTACACGGGCCTACAACATTTCCGCCTCCATCGGAAATGCAGCCGCCACAGCCGGGATTTGATCACGCGACCTGCGGACCTTAGCCCCTAGACCACCGTGGCGGGGCATCTGAGCACCACCATACTAACATGGCTGAAAGTTGGGCTAGGTAGTTGTATACTTCATGATGGACCGGCAGCGCAACCTCATAGAGAAATGAAGCAACGGCACTGTGATTGCGTGTTCATTTTTTTCCTTTGTATAGTTCCGCTGCCGGTCCTTTATTGTCGTTAAACAAAATAAAGGAAAATGTTTCTTATACTCACATGACTTGGCACAAATGTGACTTATAGCCAATATGACTTAGTAACTGTAGTGCCAATGCGCCGCCAGCCTCGCGAGTGCGCAATTACGGCCACTTCAGTGTCAACTGGCGTGCTACGAATCGTCGTCTCTGCGTCCGCTACGCCCGCGTTGTGTGCAAGTACATGTGCGCGAAGCTGACAGGTTTGATAAAACTCGTTTCGGGGCCCTGAACGAATAGATGGAATATAAATTTACGGAATCAATCATGTTTTAGATGTTACGTAACACAGAAGCGCGGCAGAATGTTTCGAAAAGAGATTCGGGTGCCGCCGGCCAGCGTATTGTCATCAAGAAGCGTCATTTTGACTGCTTATCGTATAAACAGTGGCCTTTGTGTCTGACGTGTTGACAACTTTTTGTTATAAGCGCGCAATGAATACGTACGGTCGCGATCGGCACGTGTTGCATTTATCATGGTGTTTCATTTCAGCTGCGTTTTTAGTCGTTGTTAGAGGTGTATTAGTTGTTTTTTTTTGTAAACTCGTCCAGTACCAGCTATCACATGATATTTCAGCTGTACCGTAGCGCAACAAAAAGGCGTGGCGCAGCTTCATGGCAGTACGTGGTGGTTAAACTTGAAAATTCTTGCGGTCCGCGACACATTTTGCCTGGAATGAAGGACTTCTTCTTTAATTCCACTGTTTTTCGATTGAGGCAGAAATGTTGTATGCCCGTGTGTTCAGATTTGCTTGCACGTTAAAGAACCCCAGGTGGTCGAAATTTCCGGAGCCCTCCACTACGGCGTCTCTCATAATCATATGGTGGTTTTGGGACGTTAAACCCCACACATCAATCAATCAATCATCCATCTATTCATTCATCCACGCAATACCATGGTCTGCACAGTTTTCCTTAAGCCTGTACATGTATAGCTGTCGCGAGTATTCAATTTTGTGAGTTTTAGGAGCTTCCTTGGCAAGCTATTTACGCTCGCGCCTTGTACAGCAGCATCGTTGGCGGGTACGATTCTCCGGTGATTTTAGAAATGCTCACTGAATGGCACGCCACTGCTCAACGCCCCCTCTCTTGTGATTCCAACGATGTTGACTAGATGGCGTGCCACCGCTCAAGCCTAGGCTTTCCGGTGATTTTAAGAACGCTCACTGGATGGTGCACCACCGCTCAAAGCATCGCACACCACTTTCGGCATGCGCGCTTCCTTTCCTTTCGCCGCGAGCTCACACAGGGAACACTCTTCGTTACCGCTCAGCCGCATGAGCACCTCCGAAGCGAAGGCAATAGCGCGGCGGCTCGCAACGCAGCAGCAGCTCGAGATCGCCGCCAAGACCATGTGGTGCCTGCCCGGGATATATAACAATGTTGTCGCGTCTATGTACTTGTAGACGTGTGCGGAGGATTCGCGGTTCATCCGATTATTCCCGGACAAGCTCCTCTAACATCCCTCATTTTATGGTTATGGCGGTATTTCTTCAGGTTTCTTAAAATATTGACATAATTTGTTTATTTCTCATTGCGTAGTAACGGTAAATTCTTTGCAGCGCTTCAATTTTTCAATTTTTTTGAAATTCGCCAGCATAGTGTCAAGATTGATTCGCTAACTATTGTTCACCAAATACGGTATAGTATTATCATTTTACGGCTGCTAACCTGCAGGCCACGGGATCGAATCACAGCCGCAGCGGCCGCGTTTTCGATCGAGAAAAAATGCTTGAGGCCCACGGGCTTATATTCGGTGCACGTTAAGAACCCCAGGACGCCTACATTTCAGCAGCCCTTCACTATGGCATCTCTCATGTTAGTATCATGATTTGGGAATGTTAAAACCTAACGATTATGATATTTTGATATTATAGTTTACTGTAGACTGATATGTGTCGTTTGACTGTGGCTACCTTAACTGGTTGCCGATTTTTCTCTCATTTCTCTTGTTTTCTGCTTGCCTTTTTTTCTGCGTGCAGCTTGTAGGTAAGTATTTGCATGCTAGAAATGAAACGGGTTGTGAGTTTACGCACACGCTCTGTTGTCTTTCGTTTTTTTTTCTGCTACTTCTTACACCAGCCAATGCATCACAAGATGAAGCCGTTAAAATCAATTCCCATTGCAGATATGGTACCCTTCATTTATTTTGATGCACTCGCAGAGTAACGCGAACACTATTAAAAGACCTTTCCTCAGTCGCTGCAGTAGCCGAGAAGTTACTTTAAAAATTGAAGCAGCTTCGTAAGCTTTCAGCCATTATTTTACACTTTTCGCCTATGCGCTAACTCCGCTTTTCAAGTCGCGCACGCAGAAAAATAAGCGACGACAGTTTTTCGCGCATGATAGCTATGCCAGACAACGCAGGAAGGGCATGCGACTTGCATGGAAAGTTGGAGTAGGGGACAATTTACAGCACCTATGCCACGCATGTTGACCAATCGAGAGCCTATTTCCTTCTGACGTCACATGAACTAACCAATGGCGGCACGAATTATGCCGCAAAGACTGGAAATGTCCAGAGATAACGCACTCGTTCTCCTTATCTTCAGGGATCGTTTAGGGCCTTTTGTGGCAGGGTCGCCCTAGTGGTTTCAAACCTGAAGAAACTGCGGAGCTGAGCAGCCTTTATTGTTTTGCTTCAGTTTGCTTCATATATCCTCCTCCATTTCTTTCTAATTGACTTTTCCAGTTATTTTTGTGTTTTTTTGTTTATTTAAATTTATTTTTCGCCCTATTTTCTTCTTTTTATCTCTTCTGATTTCCCATTTACTTCCTTTTTTCGCCAAATTTTTTACGGGGTTTTACTTAAAGTGCTCCCGCCCTTAATGGCACCGTCGAGACACTCGAAGAACACGAAGAAGACGACTTCTCTTCTGCGCGAGATCACGCTCAGTGTGCTACGATATACTGTATGTTGTTTGGCCGGGGTGCAATTACGGAACGATTCTATGCTTTTTTTTTTGTTGTTCGCTTTTTGCCGCCATCGGCTGTCTGCGATTGGTCGAAGCGTGTCATTGACCGTCTGCAATTGGTCGAAGCAATTGCAGACGGCTATTGGTGGCGAAAAAGCACACAACAAACAATTAGAATCATTCCGCAATTGCACCGGTTTAAAATGAATATCAAGGTGCTCGAAAAACACAAGGAAGAACAACTGTATAACGCGAAAGCACATTCACATGAATGTGCTAGATGTGGTTTCGCCTTAGTAGCTTGAAACGCAAAAAGAATACCGCCCGCTCCAAAGTTGCCGAAGTAACTACTTCTTTTCGATGTAATCGCGCAATGGGAGTTACATTTCGGCATTTCTGCGAAATTCGCAAATTTCGCTTCGATATTTTGCTTCATTGGGTGTTACCTTTATGGTACACATGATTGATTGATATGTGGGGTTTAACGTCCCAAAACCACATTATGATTATGAGAGACGCCGTAGTGGAGGGCTCCGGAAATTTAGACCACCTGGGGTTCTTTAACGTGCACCCAAATCTGAGCACACGGGCCTACAACATTTCCGCCTCCATCGGAAATGCAGCCACCACAGCCGGGATTCGAACCCGCGCCCTGCGGGTCAGCAGCCGAGTACCTTAGCCACTAGACCACCGTGGCGGGGCAATTTTATGGTACACATATTACGTTTGAGCAAGCATTCGTTCGATGTACAGTTTAGCTTAAAAGGTACAAGCCATTCGCTGCTTCAGCATTCGGCTTGAGACTTGTTGCAGAATTTGCTGAACTTACCTTTGCTGATGTAGTGCGAAAGTTGCGGGACCGAATCGTGGCTAGAACTTCTTGGAGTCAGAATCTTAGTGGCCCGTGTACGTGGATTTAGGTACACGCATAAAGGACCCCAAGTGGTCGGGGTGCCCGGGACATTATACCACGGCGTTTCTCATATACACATCATGGTTTTAGAACCTAACCCCAGCAGTTGATTATATAATTTTAGACGGTGACGCGAGGGTCATCTAGCAAATATAATGCACAGTTGACATCACCACTTCTTTTCTGCTCGCATTCAGCATTCTTGTTGAAGTGTTACCTCTATTTTAATGCACTGATTCACGCCAGGGACGCAGGCAGAAACTTTGGGGGGGGGGGGGGGGCACTTTTTTTAAATACATTAAAATGGTCATTTTTCTCTCTGTGTGGTATGGCCGAACGAAATGTCGAAGTGGAGGTGGAGGGGGCGCTAGAGTCTAGTGCGCCACGCCCTGGTTACGCCACTGTATTCGCGCCAAAGTTGTGACAACAAGGTAGCACTTTTTACGCTTAAATGCTTTGTCTATATACGTTGGTCCTAGGAGCAGTGCCGGTTTCGCCAATTTAAACCTTTATTGTTGTGTGTTCAGCATTTAAAAAATTTGGCCACTGCTTCACTCACGGTTACGCGTAGATGTGCGAGCCAAACGCTGGAATTGGCTGTTCCCATCAAGATGCTTCCGAATGTCACGGGTTCGCATTCTGGCCACGGTGGCCGAAATTTGATGACGGTGAAACGCTAGAGGCCTGTGTGCTTAGATCAGGGCACGCGTTTATCAAGCTCGGTATTAAATTACTGCTCCCACCACTAGGTCAAGTACATAATCGAGATTTCGGGACTTAATGCCCCCAAAATGATATTAATTTGAAGTTGGAATGCAATTGGTCTAATGAATATGACATTTGCATTATGAAATATTTCTAATTAATCATGCATGAGGTTACAGTAGTCTTACAGCTATGTTATAGAGGATTCTTGTCTTAGTACCGACATCTCCAATTGTGATTATTATCAATGACAGCGTGACATCAAGCGCGTGTTTTCAAACAGGCTGGAAATATTTACCTCGTTTTGTGGTCTTGTTCAAAGTGTTCTCTCGCTTCCATTTGTGATGATGGAATTAGTTGAGCAGATTTTAAACCAGAATTTCCTTGCTTCAAGAGGCAGAGTTTGTATTTTGCGTGCAACAAGTAGCAATGTTGTCACTAATACATGAACATCTGAACTCAGGCGCTTTCTGCAGATCAGCTCTAAGTCGTATTTTGCAGCGTGTGTGTTAATGTACCAATTTACCGAAAATTCGAAGGTAACTAAGCAGCAGTGTCCTACAAAAATATTGGTAAAGCTATATTGTTTCTCCATTGATGTTCATAACAGGTTTCTAAAGTGGATATACCACTTCTGTTTGAGGTGTGTATTCTAAAGTAACAAAAAAGATCCACAATTGAAAATCTTTTATTGAAGATGCCTCGCTTCTGGCATGCTTTTTTAAACCCTAACCACCATGAACCGTCGCTCCAAGAGTGTTAATGACAACCGCTACTCCAGATCCTTAAAGGAGGCTGGTTAGTACAGGCATCAAAGCAACAAACTTACTTTTCATGATGCGGAGAGTTTGACGAGAAACTTGTAGGCTACCAGAAGTAGCCCAGTGAGGCATCGTGTTTCCAAAACGAACTTTATTCGCTCCGAGACTGGACGTCATGCCTACAGGAAACTGTCTCTCATAGACTTCAGGATAAATACACAGAACCATAGCGCTTGTCACTGAACTGTTAATAAAACCCATAACAGTATCATAGTCTCAGCTAATGTCAGAGAGGACTTTTTATCATAAAATAGTGTAGGCTTGACACCACGCAGGCTATAGTGTAGACTTGAGCCACAACAGGACTTAATGTCTCACAAGAAGGCTGTCAAGGCGCTTCTGCGCTTCTTGCGTTCAACCGACCTGTCCAAACTACTGTGATCGAAACGCCCTGCATGTGTGTGCATGTGATTTTTTCATACAATTTATTTTATATCTATCTATCTCTATCCTTTTTCCGACCCTTGTATTCCCACCCCTGTACAGGGTGGCAAACTAGTTCTTCTAGGTTAACCTCCCTGTCTCTTCCTTTTATTTATTTCTCTTTCTGAGTCATGTTATTGAGCAGCAATTGGTATTAAAAAAGAGAGGTTAGGCGGTTCAGTTGGAGTAAGAGCAGCTTGAAGCGAGCTCCTTGGCACCATGTTTTCTTGTCTATGTAGCCCCCTTTATCTTTATTTTGATGAAGAAAAAGTGGGACAAGTCAAGCGATTTGAAATGGGACTACTGAAAAACTTGTCAGGCGGGTTTAGACATGTCAAGAGAGAAAAATGACAGGTAAGAACACCTCAGACCATAAAAAATACAATTTGTTACTCGATATGAAATATAAAACTTTTTTGTCTGTAAGGGCAAAGAGTACCAGAGTACTTAACCTAACCCAATTACTTTGCAACCATAGAAATGAGAATTCAAGGTAGGATGAACGCATCGGTAAATATGAACACTGTTTTTACAAGCTGTCATATTGGGAAAAAAATTGTGCTCTAGTCTTCAATCACGTATGAAAAACTGGGCTCTAATCAGCTTGGTTATATCACGAAAAAATGCGCTGAGATTGCATAGCCACAAAACCGGACAACTTCCTCGATGTTTTCAATTAGTGATCTTCTGATATGCTTTATAAAAATTCAAGTAGCAGAAGTGTGCACTTGCAAATAACGAATTCGCATGCATTTATTGACACTGTTATTCATAGTGTGCCCATGGTGCATCCAAGTTATTTGTTGGTCTTTCGGAGTGTAACTTCTTGCAAAAAAAAGAACACACTTACTATCTTTTTGATGTCACCCTAACTTTTCCTATATCACATCTATAATTTCAGTTTATTCATTGTTAATGGCTATTTAGAGTAGGTAGACAGCGCTGATGTGGCTATGACTACTTTTTTGGAAAAACCTCACGATAAAAAACTTGAAAGTCGGGGGCATAGAAGAAGCTGTCTCTATTCAAAAAATACTCTAGCAGCTAGAATAAAAACGACCATTTGATGGTTGATGAGGAAGGGTCGTTTTTGAAAAAAAACAAGTATCAAGCAGTTGCTTTGATGTTAACACATTTTGATGCTGTGTAAGCGACCAACACCTTCTGGAATTATACCACGGGGTTTTTCTTTCTATAGCGTTGAGCTGCTAATGTGAGCAAGACGCCCGTTTGGGGCGCACGTTTGGAGCTGCCACTTCTCAGTCTTAATGGTGGCAGGATCAAAAAAAGAGGCCTTGTAGAAAGCCAGTGTCGCCACTCAAGGAAGGCTGTGAGGCAGCCATTCAGGTACCTTAATGAGTGCTTTGAAGTCGGGCGCGGATGCTAATACAACTGAGGCACCATCAACAACTCGTCCTAGGCAACGTTTTCGGAAAGGATAGTGCTACCAATGCAGGCACCACTGAACGGATGTTCTATTCTGTTTATTACCACCTCAGAAAATTCCTCGTTCCTGCATATGACATTAGTGTGTGCGCGGGAGGGCGAGGGGAAAGTCATTTAAGGAGGCGCAAAGCCTGCCCTATATTACTTCTAATTTAGAAATTTTCCTTCAATGTTTAAAAGGCAGGGTAATGTGCAAGCAGGTATTGGATTATTATGGTAGTAGAAGGACCCTGATGACGCATTCCAAGAAGTGCTTCTTTCCATGTTTGCCCCAGAAAGCCCGTGACCAAAAGTGGGTCATGGCGAAAGACACTTTATCACTTTTTCCCGTAGATTTCCTAACATCCTGCCTTTTGGACTCGACCGGGGACCTGGGAGGTTGTGGGCGGTGATACCCTCTCCCCTAATTTGGAACCTCCGTTCACGCCTTTGATTACCGACACTGCGTTGCTGACGACAAAATGTGACGCATTCGTTTCCCCGTTTCTTACTCGTCGTAGAATGGACGTCATGTAAGCTTGCTTACTCTGTACCATTTTTCTCAAGAAATATTACGGCAGTGATAGCACCGGCCGTTCGCAGCACCTGCAGCCACTGCTGGTTCGGCTCGAACAACACGACACCCCAGGTATATTACTCATCCTTTCAAATATGGGTGCACGTAATGGCGTAAATTTGGCGTTTCCATTTATTCTTTCAGCAATGTACATCACCTTTCTTTGAGGATATTCCGGCAAGCTACCACTGAGCCAAGCTGAGTTTTTCAAAGCACGAATATAATAACTGCTATATTGTGTTTTGTTCACTATTTTAGTTCAACAGAACCACAATTGGGTTTGTATGAGGAGGAGAGTAGTGACTGCTAGAGGAGAATTTCCACGCGATAACTTCACCTGCTCGATCTTGAATCCAGGGTTTTCTGCAAGCGCACTCTGACGGCCATCCTGTTTTAGCAGGAGGCTGGGTCATTTACGTAAGCCACCTTGCCGAACAATGCTCACGTGGCACACAGGACAGCTGCAAAAGCGCTTTGCTTATACATACAAACTGTGGTCATTTTCTTAGACTGATACATAAAAATACAAGTATTTGAAGGGTTTTGCGATAGCCAGTACAGATACGCAGCAGCACTGTGTTCGTGTATCTTTCCTGAGCACAATGAAACAATTCTATTCACTGATGTTAGCACTGAGCATGTAATACTTAACAGTGGACGTTAACGTGAATAAATTAGCATATATCAAATGTATGAAATAGTCGTTCTTTAGCTTTGTCGATATAATACTGTTCTTAGAAAAGCAGTAAACACGAGCAGCACATCGCAAGAGCAGAGTGCCATGACAAGTTTGCCAAAATTTCGCATATATAGGACCACACACAAAGTGTGCCAACTTGGTCGTGTTTCAGGAGGAGGCCTATACAGGCCTGTTGGATCGTTCATCCAGTACACAGCCCACAACTCCAGTACAAAGTCAAAGTAATGACTAGCTTGAATATATGCTTACGGTGTTCTCTGAATTGTATAGTTCCAGCACAGAACATACCCTGTTTTAAAGAGTCAGTACTCGCAGTAAGCAAGCACCACTGTACTTCAGCATGTTTTTGTAATAGTGTTCGCCGGTTAGTCAAGGACAATATTGTGATGGAATTTATATGCAGGGTTTCTTAACTTAGGTGCTTTCTTAAGCGCCCCCTTCATTCATCTTAGAGTGCCTCCTCCAGATCTTGTAACTATATGATCATACCAGTAAGTGTTAATCCACAGCCACTTTTTTTTACAGTCTTGGTACAGAGAGTAAGCTTTCGCAGGCAAAATACACTCGCCGTTGTCACTTCGAAGTGGCAAGACGTCCATATTGTCTGCTAAGATACTCGTGAAGGTAATTCCCACAGGAACCACAGTCACAGTGCACAGTCTTGAGGGGGAGAAAACGTTAGCAGGTCGCTGTACTTGGCGGCGAGGGTGTGTTGTTCACACCGTCGACGGTGTCGTGTGAAGCTGGTGGTTTGAGACGTAGCACTCCGCCGAGTTCCATTCTGAAGGCAAGGGAGGTCGGAACAAGACATCAGGAGACATGCTGTGGGCATTGACTGAAAATCACTTCAGCTTCCACAAGTTACGCGAAATTTACCGCTTGCCGGAAACATGAGTGACAAATCTCGTTTCGTGTGTCAATACGATCGATGTTACGGAATAAGAACCGCAGGTTTGTGTTACCACATGAAGAATTCCGGAGAAGTGCACACAAGGGAACTCTTGTGTTGACATATGTTAAGAGGCTAATGAATACTACTTCTGCTGTCCTAAACTAGCTGCCGGCTTGTGGGTTTTTCGGAATATGCTGTGTCCGTAACAGACAACTGATTTTTGCTCTACTGTTCTCAAGTTTAGGCAGGAGCAGAGTGTTTGAAGGCCACGCTACTACTGTTCTTCTAGGTTGACATTGATGAATTGCCGTAACCTCAAGAAATTTTCGGTAAGTGCCTAGTAAAGGGTTTAGCGAGTGGGTAATAAGATTGCGTCTAGAAGCAGGCAAGTTCGTGGTTCCTCGCAGTTTCCGGCTAGCCTTGGTTGCCGAAACTTGCCATGTTATTTTTTTTTTGTTTTTCCTTCAATGAATCACGAGGGCCAGAGCTGTTGGAGGAGTTGCATGCAGTCAGGCACGTTGTGACTCTAATGAGAAGGGTTACAGGCACGGATGGGTAGTGCTGCAGAGTGGGTAGCTGAGCGCAAGGTCGGCCTTAATGAGTGGTCAAAGAATGGGGCGGCATCGCAGTGAGCATTAGCACGCGCTTATGGCGTCTCTGGGAGCATTCAGGCGTACAAAGAGCGAAGAGGGGTGAATGTGGCAAAGAAAATATGTCTTCCTATAAAGATTGCAACACTTGTCACTACGTATTGCTTAATTGTTCTTAAACAACTTACCAAATCTGATCTCGCTGCATTTTTTTTTTCATTACTGTATCTTGTTTATTTTTCTTCGAATATATAATTGTATATCTATGTGAACTGAATAGATTCGCTCGAATGAAAATGTGTACTGCTGTTGCAAGGAGACAAGTATTATCCAAAGTATAGACACATGTACGTGCATTCGGAGTGTATTTGAAAGCTTTCTGGCGTGTTATGAGGTAGTTTAGATGAATTATAGAACTATTGCCCAAATATTTTTCTTTTGTGATAATTGAAGTTAGTCTACCTAGAGTTCAGCGATATTAAGTTAAAAAAAAACAGCACTTTTGTTGTACACGAATGCATACTTTTCTTTGAATAATTTTTGTGATGATCCGTAAGAAAAACGTGTGCAATATTAATATTAAAATATATTATCTTCTTGGAACATACTTGAGATATTCACCAGAATATTCTATTTTATACCGTACTGGTTCTTTTTGAAAACCAAGTTCTGTTTGGGAATTCTGAATGATTCGCTCAGTAAACAGGCACTGAACGAGGCGGAATATGTTTTGTGTGTTATTTGGTAGTCGCAAAAGAATGGAGTAGCAAATAGAAATGAAGCGAAGGAAGTTACGCAAGCGGAAATGACGCACGATGCAGTGAATTGGATTGAGGAAGTGAACAAAAAACACACGGAGGCAAGTGATGGTAGGCAGACGCCGAGAGATTTATTTAGCATGGCAGAGAGTAGAACAGACAGAAGGGTAAAATGCTCGCAGCAGGCAGAGAGAGAGAGAGAGAAAGCATTGACAGATGCACGCAAGAGAGTAAGAGGAGAGTGACAGCAGCTACAGTGATGCAATGTGTGCGCACTTTATACTGGACCCATGACCGTCAAGCGCAGCAGTTTTGGATATGCCACGCTTATGACGCTGTCGTCTCCACACATTGTCGCGTGCACCACGATCGACTTTAATCTGTGATCATTGCCGCAAGCGTGGAAGGCCGCATTAACGTATCTGGTGCATCGGTAGGTGCAGTAGCTTCAGCCTAATACCGGGTTACCGAGCGCTGTTAGCTGCATTGCGTGATGACTTGTACAACCATAATGCCTTAGAATGACGCGAAGTTTTCTGAAACTGACGTTTCCATAGGTGTATTTAAAATCAGGAATGATCCATCGAAGAAGCTTCACTTCAGTGACGACGTCTCCTGTTCGATCATTGGCTATCATTCGCGAATTCATCCTTCAGTACACACGAATGTCTTATTCGCAGCACCTTGGAGTCGCGTTTGTCTGTTAAGTGGGCGTTGTAATCGAACAGAATAAAAAGAAAGAAACATTTAGACACTACTTTCACGGTTATGTTACTTTGCCCTGGTTTACATGACGCGGCCGATTTACTTCAGCAGCCAAGTAGCTTACGCCCTGACTGCAACAGCATCTATTGCTCAGTGGATATCTGCTGCACATCAAGAATCTATCATCCTGGCCACTTACGTTTTCAGTTTTCCCTTTCAGTAACCCAGTATTCTAAAGAACGTTTGCCAGTTTTCAGACGAACTATACAACTCCCTGGAAAACTAGGGAGCATGGTGTATGACTCTGCTGAAATATTTTATGCTTGAGGCGTCCAAACCTTAAGTTGGCAGCTTAATTACATTGCCAACATGCAGACGCGTTGTTTTTATGTTAGCACAAGTTTTTTTCTTATTTATTTAAACAGTTAGAACATTCACAATAGAGCGAATTTTCAAGCAACCATGGTTTCACGCCTAGATCTCTCAGAAGCTGACAGTGCTTAGAAATGAAGGCTTTGCTGCCTCTTCAGCGCTTATCAGCTGCGGTCATAAGTCCAGAGATGCATGTTGCGCATACTTTAAATTGAATACATGGCACATATCTGTTTCTATGCGATACTGACAGCAATACAACATTGACATCAATGCGAAAGAGCCAACATGCAAGGATACATGCTATTAGTAAAACGTAAAGCCCTTCCAAGCTTTGTCTAATTACCATAGTGTGGTATTAACTTATACTGCTTGTGGTTTTTAATTTCTCCAAAATGGTTTTTGTTGCGAGCACACAGTTGAACATATCAGGCACAATTTAAACATTTAAACACAGAACGCAACAACTATATTGGACTGGTATCAAAGAACAGAAGTAGTTAAATATGTTGCGCATTTAGTACAAAGAGATTCTGTTAGCTCTTATACAAGCTCTTGTCAGCTCTGAATTGTACTGTCAAAGATCTATCCAGAATTATTCAATTAGTTATTTGAAATTTTTCTAATAGTGTGCAAAAATCGTGAAACATCAAACTCATTTCTTAATGAAAAGTTACCTCTAAACGACTGTAGTCCAACACAGCCTTGTCTAACACGGCAATGCGGGACTAATCGACGTAGCAGTGGCTAAAGTGAGTAGTAGGCTGAAACTATGCCTGCACATTGAAATTTGAAAGCGGACAGGTGCGGATGGCCTCTATATTACGCTATGATGATAAAATGTCGAAATTGCTTTTCTATTGCCTATGAACTGCACATTTTTGCTAAGCCTTGAAATCTACACCCTATTTCAGCTGTTTCATGAGTATAATGGTCTGAGGTGTCGTTTTAAGATGTCAGTAGTGAAATGACTGTTGGGGATAGTTGCCTTCAGAATGAGTAGACCTGTTTGGCTAGCAAAAATGGCAGTGTTTTTTTGTTTGCAAGCAAGCCTCCTCTTATTGCTTCCCATATGCTTCAAAGGTATCAAGTTGATTGTGTTGTAAGTTCACCGAAATAATTTGTTTTCAGATCATTTCGGAACATTGTTTTGGATGATTCTGATTATAACACCAGGACTTGCTTATGTTTGTTGCTTATGTGTATCTGATTTGATTTGATTTGTGAGCCAATCTCCACATGAAACATAACAATATTACTTTATCAAGGTTTGAAACAATGTATGCTGAACCATGCTGAGCCATTTTCTTTTTGACGGCAGTAGCATACATACTACATAATATAGGGAAGCATGCTTTCTCTCTTTTTTTAGTTAGCTGATATCGTCTTCTCCCAGTGCGTCTTGCGTGTGTGGCAGTCTTAAACCTGAACTTGCTTTCAAGCCGCCTATAATAAAGATTACAGCTGTCAATTACTTCGCCAAATATCAAATATAATGTTCAACGCTGACTAATTAAGAGGAACGTAGGTTCCCATGTTCAACAGGTTTTTATCTACAGAGAACAACACATAATAAAAGATATCATGAATGTGAGGTTAACGCTTTTTGTGACACTAATAACTTGTAAGTTATATAAGTCCTATGTAATCCAGCAGTGTGTGAAGCTGACCAATTAAACTGTTTGAAATTTGTGAACAATTTATATTTAAACTTTTTCTTGCTGCTTCTGGCATTCATAATGCGATACAACTTCGTTTAAATTGTACAAACTATGGATGAAAGAAAAAGAGCAAAAAAAGAGCTTTCTGAACAGTCATAAAGCATACCTTTCAGTATGAACAAAAACATTTGATTATTCTACACTATATAACACCCTGAAACTGACTCCTTTCAAACACAGGCAATTATCACTCTTCAAATAGAAATAACACAAGTCCTACTCTTGATATAGCACATATCCATCTTTCTGCGAGCTTCAACATTCTCAAAAATAGACTAGGCAGGACGGGATTCCATCTCTGGTTCAAACAGACACACTCACTCGACACAAGAGAATATGTAACACTGAGCAAGTCTACCGGACAAACGTGAGCACATTATTACACTGAACACAGTTTTTGACCAGCGTCAAGGCAAGAACCACCCTTGACAATGGCAGTTGCACAAACATAGTACACATAACAACACACTATGCGAAGACGGCACAAGTTTCCTACTGTGGCGGCGCAAATCTAAATGCCCGTAGCCCAGCTGACTCGAACGTAACTCACACCGACATCACCGAAGCAGCAGACTCAACACAGCTGTTCTTAAAATCGACGTCAAACGACCACACACGCACTCTCATACAGTCTACGTCTAAGGAACGACATACAACGGATGAACTCGAGGAAAGGTTACGACACCGAGCACTATGTACCTACGCTAAACAAGTAAATGACTACACACACAGGGTGACGATACGCCAGGGTTGGATCATTTACCCTAATACACTTCCTAGTCTATACACCATAACGACAGCAAAAGAGTCAGCGCTGCGTAACAGATCAGCATCAAGCAAAAGTTTACAGAAGACAAACATGTGCCCTGACTTCTCACTACTTTTTTTTTTAAATGTGCTCAAAATATGTCGACTTCAGCATTGAGAACGTGCCTTGTAAATATTCATGTTCTCACGGTGGTCCTAAAGCATGCCGTGCCTTATGCTCGGGCCCTCTAAAAATATGGCAGTTTGGGATATTTTTTGAAGCTCGTGAAACGTGCCTGCGTCTTCAAAGGTAATTACAATGGGATTTCCCCCAACGAAAAGTAAGGAGTAGTAGTTGTGGAAAGGAACAACACAAATAGTAATTTTGCTTCAGTTACGCTTCAGTTAAGTTTTGCTTCAGACTAGTACTTAGGTTTACACTTAGGATGTGTCACAGTAGAATCTTTTCAGCTTATGAATAATTAGAAAAATCGGTACCAATAACTAATTGTGAAAAATTTTGGTGTTACAGTGAGGTGCCTTGAGATAACGCGAATTGGTAAAAAATACAGGCACAACATACAAACTAGACAAAGTAAAGTGCAGGCAAGGCTTTGTCATTATAAGCTTCAGCAACCGGTAGTAGTAAATTGTAAAGTCATTCCGACGATTACGAGGACGATGCGGGGAGAGAGTCATAAAATGTGCGACTTCTAAAACCAAGACCAAGACTACCCGGCTGAAAGCCACAAACGCTATGCCGGATGTGTCGTCTGCAGAAAAAGCAACTGAGACAGATATTCAAAGCCTGAGGTCGAGAAAAACACCCGCGCCTGTACAAAATCGGCAAGCGGGGGTCGGAACAGCCAGCCATCCTTGTCCTGCGCCCGAATACAATAAGATGAATGCGGTGTCGAAGAAACACAGTCATCGAGAGTGGAACCTTGAAACCGACTCGAAAATCGGGCCACGCTTTGATCGAGTCTGCGTTGGGGGTTTTGCTTTCTGAAGCACACGTGTGGTGGGACCAACGTCAAAAATGAGGTTCACCTTACTGTTTCCCAAAGACTTACTCTGAAATAATATTCATGTTGTCACTGTCTGGTAAACAAGTCTTCTACTGGTGAAATCACCATGTTCGGAGAATCGCTCCTGTATTTCAAAACAGGTCATCAGGAGTCGTTGACAAGTCAGCCTCTGGCATCGTCTGTCGCTCCTCGCAAACATCTTAATCCCATCGGCCATCGATAGTTTTTCTGTGGAGCCGCACTCAACCACAGCTACCTAGCTCGACCATCCGGGCGGAGAGGCGTTCGGCGCGATCAAACGCGTCTCTGGGTACCATCTTCAGGCTGCTGTTCGAGATTGAGCTAGCCTTGCGACTGCTGCTCGTTCCAGGCTCGCTACACTCGTCAATGGACACGATTATGTTACGTGCCCTCTGGGCGAGCATTGCCTCGACGGTGTACGGGGGCGGTGGGCCTCCGTCCGTGAGGAGCGTGAAGTCGGACGTCTCGAAGGCCAGCGAGGAACGGAAGGTGGACCGGAAGCCGGACGGGAAGGTGACCGACACGACGGACTTACCATGGCGCGTGGCGCGGTGGCGGCCGCAGCAGCGCATGAGCGTGTCCCGGAAGGCCTGGCGGAACTTGAGCGACATGATGCTGTACAGGATGGGGTTGATGGTGGCGCTCACGTAGTACGTGACGCCAGAGACGTACGTGAGCAGGTTGAAGGCAATCTCGAGCGCCGGCGTCGGCACCTTTGCGTAGACGGCCATCAGGCGCTGAGCGTGGAACGGGGCCCAGCAGATGAAGAACGCCACCACCACGGCAACTGCGAGAACAAGGGACCCCGAAAAAGGTATGAAGTATGGCTAGGAACAAGACATTAACGGCACGTTCGCTGAAAACCAGCATCTAAACACTGAAAACTAATGCTTCTTACAAGGTTTGCCTTCTTTACTGCACTGGCATGAATAAATTGGTGCATGGTTGATATGCTCCAGCACAGAGCCATGCCCGTTCTTGTGGCAAAGCCACCATCTTGACCTCAGGGACTCTCGAATTATTTAGATCCAATTTCATCAAGACTGAAATAACGTTCTCAAAATTTAATGATACGTTCGGAAAAGCTTGGTATGTAGCTAAGTAATTCTGTAATACCACCAACCCCCTTTCCCATCTCTCCTGCTTGCAGTTACACAAGAGCTTCCTTTTTCAACAAAGGAAACGTGTGATGGATATATAGGGTGGCCCAGCTTACTGAAGACAGAGTTAAAAAAAAGTATGCCGTCGCAATCATCGCCCATCACAGCTGACTTGCTTAAACCTGAACACCAGGGGTAATTTTCAATCGTTCCTAAAGCGACGTCACGGCGGAATGTGGAGTGGCAAATAGCCACTGTAAATACTTGTCGGGGGGCTATCTGGTTTGATAGCATTGTAGCAAAAAAAAAACGGCGCAAGAAGACAGGGTCAGTAAAACGGACATGCACAAGTGCTGACTGTTGCGAGTCGTGTCGCTATTGTTGGAGTTGCGAGTCACCACTCGTGTCTGTGCCTCATATCGTTACTGTTTTTTTGCGCTGTCTTTAAATGCGAAGCATTTCTTAGCGAACTTCGGCGACTTTTAACGTATCTATCTATCTATCTATCTATCTATCTATCTATCTATCTATCAATTTATCTATCTGCTTACGTTTGAGTGCTCTCGTGGTTACCCCCTTAACTTGACGTGAACCAAAATTAGCATGGGAACGTAAGGTGATTTATTTATATATATATATATATATATATATATATATATACATATATATATATATATATATATATATATATATATATATATATATATATATATAGCTCCGCCGGCAGCGTTCGATGACCCGTCGCTCTACACCACGAGATGCAGGGCTTGCAGGCTTGGAGGCGAGCTGTGATCAGGTGGAACTGCTGGCAGACCTCAAGTCCTTCATACGTGAGGAAATCGCGCGGCAGTTCTCTCTCCTGCCCTTTGCCCACCCACCGGCTGCTCAACAATCGGCCACTACCATTCTTCCACCCATCCGCCGAGCAATTGAGCAGGAAATAGCGGAGGTCATGCCGGCGTACCAACCACAACAGCTTCCAGCCCCTGCGCCCCCAAGTTACGCCCAAGTGGTCGCCAGGCCGCCTCCAGTCGTTCAACCGCCCGCCCCACTGACTTACGCCGAAGCTGCCGCACGACCTCCATCCTTTACAGCGGCTATGCCGGCTACGTATGTTGACGTGACCTCGCAGACTCAGCTCCAGCACCCCCTGCAGCTTTTCCAGCCACAGTTCCGTCCATCGGCTCTTACGTCATGGACAAGACTTACCCCAGCGAACCGATGGCGCACACCCGACAACCGGCCCATCTGCTTTGCCTGCGGTTACGCCGGTCACGTAGCCCGTTATTGCCATCGTGTACAGCCGGCTCCAATTTCTTCGCCTATTGCTGGCCACCTCAGCCGTCCCTATCACGACGAACCACCGTCTATGCCACCGCCGTCTCGCCCAGGTCCATCTCCTCGAAGGTCGCCGTCTCCACGACGTCGTTCTCTGTCCCCCATGAGGCCAAGTTTGGCTAATCATGAGCGGGAAAACTAGTCGTCGCAGTCCCCGAGGCAAGGACTGCGATGCTATTGCGAAGTGAAAGCCCTCAGAGCCGCCCATCTAATGTCATAGACGTGCTTGTGGACGGTGTTCATGCATCTGCTCTTATTGACACTGGAGCTGCAGTATCCGTTATGGACGAAAACTTCTGCCGCTTGCTTCGAAAAGTGACGACGCCAATTTCTGGGTTGTCCCTTCGTACTGCCGGTTCACATCGTATCCATCCTTCAGCAGAGTGCACAGCTCGCGTTGTCGTTCAGGACGTTCTGTATGTCGGCCAATTCATCATCATTCCTGCATGCTCTCATGACGTCATCCTGGGGTGGGATTTTCTCTCCCGCAACGACGCCGTCATCCATTGTGCCGCTGCCGAAATTGAACTCTCACCCCTCTCGCATTTGACGCCGGAAGACAGTCCCTCGACGCTGAGTAAGATTCTCGTGAAAGACGATACCATAGTGCCTCCAAGTTCGGCAATGGGTGTATCTGTCTACTGCGCTGGACTCTCCGACACAATTGCACTCGTTTCGCCATCCGACCGTGCTTGCCGAAGGAAAGGGTTGCTAGTACCTTTCGCGACCGTGCAAATCACCCAGAGCAACGCCGCTATTTTTGTGACCAACCCATCCCCGTACACTGTTACCTTGGTTCGAGGGGAATGTCTCGGCAGAGTGGAACCAGTGGATAACGCACAAGTCCTGGACGTACCTGATGACTCGCGTTGTCCCAGTTCGTGTACCGTCAGCGCTGTTTCCACTTATGATTCATCATCTCCTGATGTATTTGGCCCTTACATTGATGACAATCTTACGTCGGTACAGCGTTCCCAGCTTCTGGACCTGCTGCGAGAATATCATTCTTCTTTCGATGTCGGGCGAAGTTCTCTCGGTCGCACGTCCGCTGTTACACATCGTATCGACACTGGTGCCCATCCACCATTACGGCAACGTCCCTACCGCGTGTCGCCTGCTGAACGTCGGGAAATTAACGAGCAGGTTGATGATATGCTCAGACGCGACGTTATTCGGCCCTCGGACAGTCCATGGGCGTCTCCTGTTGTTCTTGTCGCGAAGAAAGATGGTTCTGTGCGGTTCTGTGTGGACTACAGACGGCTCAATAAGATCACTCGCAAGGATGTTTACCCACTGCCGCGTATCGATGACGCAATTGACAGCCTTCACGGAGCCGAATTTTTTTCTTCTCTCGATCTGCGCTCCGGGTACTGGCAAGTACCCATGGCTGATGACGCTCGACCAAAGGCTGCGTTCATCACACCCGACGGCTTGTACGAATTCAACGTCATGCCGTTTGGTCTATGTAATGCACCTGCGACCTTTGAGCGCATGATGGACACCGTTCTGCGCAACTCAAATTGGCACACGTGCTTGTGTTACCTCGATGACGTTGTTGTGTTCGCTCCAGATTTCTCCACGCATCTCCAACGTCTGAAAGAAGTTTTCGCACGTGTGAGCAATGCCGGCTTGCAACTAAATCTGAAGAAGTGCCGCTTTGCAGCACGGCAACTCGCCATCCTAGGGTACGTCGTGTCTAAGGATGGCATTCTTCCTGACCCAGCCAAGCTTCGGGCCATGGCTGAATTCCCCAAACCTGCGTCCGTCAAAGAACTGCGTAGTTTTGTGGGCCTGTGCTCATACTTCCGACGGTTCATACGAAACTTTGCTACGATCATATCACCGCTGACGAAGCTCCTTGGAAGTAACGGGCCCCTCAATTCGTGGTCGTCTGAGTGCGACGACGCGTTCGCGAAGCTCCGCCATTTGCTGACGTCTCCTCCCATTCTACGCCACTACGACCCTACGGCCCCGACGGAGGTGCACACAGACGCCAGTGGTGTAGGCCTTGGCGCTGTCCTGGCGCAGCGCAAACCCGGATTCTCTGAATATGTCGTAGCATATGCAAGCCGTACGCTCACGAGAGCCGAGACAAACTACACCGTCACGGAGAAAGAGTGCCTGGCGATCGTCTGGGCCCTTACAAAGTTTCGACCTTATTTGTATGGTCGCCCATTCGATGTCGTCACCAACCATCATGCACTATGCTGGCTTTCATCATTGAAGGATCCCTCAGGCCATCTCGCCCGTTGGGCTCTTCGCTTACAAGACTATGACATCCGCGTGCTGTACCGCAACGGACGCCAGCATGCTGACGCCGACGCCCTCTCGCGCTCCCCTCTGCCTGAAGGTGATGTGCTCTGCTCAGTATCCTCGGCTGCTGTTTCTGCCATTGATGTTGACATCATCGCTACCGAACAGCGAAAGGATAATTCGATCGGCCCGCTCATCGACTTGCTCTCTGATCCATCCGCAACGCCATCCACGCGTGCCTTGCGTCGTCAAGCTCGCCATTTCGCCATCCGTGACGGCCTTCTACACCGACGCAATTACGACGCCGATGGCCGGCAGTGGTTACTCGTGATACCCCGCAGTCTGTGGTCAGAGATATGTGAATCCTTCCATTCTGATCCGCAATGCGCGCACTCTGGGGTATTCAAAACCTACCGTCGTATTCGACAACGCTACTTCTGGCGCGGGATGTACCGCTATGTGCAGCAGTTCGTTCGCTCCTGCCTCGCTTGCCAACGCCGCCAACCGTCAGCACACATGTCGCCAGCCAGTCTGCAACCGTTACCTTGCCCTGAGCGTCCGTTTGGGCACATAGGTATCGATTTGTATGAACCACTTCCTCTGACGTCGGCTGGTAACCGCTGGGCCATCGTCGCCGTAGATCATTTAACGCGATACGCCGAAACCGCCGCTATCCCTGCGGCTACTGCACGTGACGTTGCGTCCTTCCTACTGCATCGATTTATACTGCGCCACGGTCCACCTCAGGAGCTTCTCAGCGATCGAGGCCGTGTCTTCTTGTCGGAAGTCGTCGAAGCCATTCTGACGGAGTGCCATTCTGTCCACCGCAAAACTACTGCTTACCACCCACAGACGAATGGCCTCACCGAACGCTTTAACCGCACCCTCGGCGACATGCTTTCTATGTACGTCGCTGCCAACCACACTAATTGGGATAATATACTGCCCTTCGTCACCTACGCCTACAACACCGCCCCTCAGAGCACGACTGGTTTTTCACCTTTCTACTTGCTGTACGGAAGGCACCCGTCGCACACCATGGACACAATGCTCCCGTACACGCCGGATCCATCTGAGTGTACACCTATTTCCGAGACAGCCAGGCTTGCTGAAGAGTGTCGCGAGCTTGCCAAGACTTTTACGACGCAAGAGCAAGAGCGGCAGAAGAGTATTCGTGATGGCTCCACCACTTCTGAGCCCACGTTCCTTCCTGGTGCGCTTGTATGGCTCTCGATCCCGACCTCTGCAGCTGGCCTCTCTTCCAAATTACGTCCCAAATACGAAGGCCCCTACCGTGTCGTCGAGCGCACCTCACCCGTCAACTATCTGATTGAACCCGTTGAACAATCTTCGGACATGCGCCGCCGTGGGCGAGACATCGTCAACGTGGAGCGCCTGAAGGCTTATTATGACCCGCTCATAGTAACAAGCTGTTAGGTCGCCAGGCGGCTCCCTCTTCGACCCCGGGGTAATTGTAGCGAAGCCTCCGAACTCTGAAAGGGGTCGAACTCTTGAGTACCTTCTAGTGGGGCTACCCAACAAGAACGCCGCTCGCGCTGAGAGTCCGTGCTTGGCCGTTACTGTCGCCATTGTGTATACTCGCTGTCTGCCCGCTAATAAACGCCATAACAATATATATATATATATATATATATATATATATATATATATATATATATATATATATATATATATATATATATATATATATATATATATATATGTGTGTGTGTGTGTGTGTGTGTGTGTGTGTGTGTGTGTGTGTGTGTGTGTGTGTGTGTGTGTGTGTGTGTTACTCGGTAAGCATGAAATATATTGGTCAAAGAAGACAAAGGACAGCACCGAGAATGCATGCATTCATACATATGCTTCCATTCTCCGTGCTGTCGTTTGTCTTCTTTGGCCAATCTACTTCTTAGCCTCCGAGAAAAAAAAAGACATTAAAAGTCCCGGCCACTCAGGAACTATTCCTTTCTTTTTCAGTTTCTCAAACCGTGAAGGCGCCAGACTGTCGCCAATAAAAAAAAAAGGACGCTCTTTCGAGTTTTGCGACACGGAGTCATTCTTTAGCGCTGTTCTCACTTACTCCAGTCGGCGAGCGCTTGATGGGGTGCTGCCGCACTGCGCCTTCAATTCAAGGGTGCAACGCAATATGCTCGACTGACAGATCGCCTGAATGTGACTGTGCTTGAGGCCGTAATGGAAGAATGCCAATAGAAACCGGGAAAAACAGGGTAAGCAACGCGTATGGATGAGTCTGCTATTCTTAGTGACACTTTGTTGTCCGGTTACTCGGTTGTAATGCAGAACCCACTGTACTGCTACGCAGCCTCAACCGTGAAATATTCGCTGCCGAGTTCTTTTAGGGGCGAAACTTCTTATAGCGGCACCCGTTCGTCCCTCGTAGTCTGTAACAAGTATAACATTTTGACCTCCAAGGTGGTGCCGGCGAAAGACTTCTTCTGTGCGTTGTTGAACAATAAAAAATAGTGCTCAATGTACATGTCAATGGCTGCTAATGGGGAATGAGAGACAGGAGCATTCGGCTTTTAGTTAACGCGCAGGCTGCAATCACCATTAGCAGCCATTGGCATGTACATTGAGCACTATCTGACATGAAAGGGTTGCTACGTTATACTCGCTGGGTGTAACCTCCTTAGCTTTAGAAAGGTTTAGCGAGCGTTGAGCCGCAGCGCCATGAATACAATGAACTTGTATATACCATGAATGAACTCGAGGTCGTTAAAAATGGGAAGTAGATACGAAGCGCAAGCCGTAAAAAAGTAAAAGCCGAATTCTCCACCTCTCATTTCCCATTAGCAGCCATTGGCATGTACATTGAGAACTATCTGACTAAAAAAGTTTGCTACGTCATACTCGCTGGGCGTAACCTCCTTGGTTTTCGAAAGGTTTAGCGAGCGTTCGGCCGCAGTGCCATGAATACAGTGAACTAGTATATACCATGAACTCGAGGTGGTTAAAGGTGGGAAGTGGACCCGAAGCGCAAGCCGTAAGAAAGTGTGCGTGTGCCACCTCTCGTTTAGTCTTTGGAATGTCCGCTGGATGGCGGTGCTTCTATATGGGGAATATATGATGAAAAGATGCAAGATGGTGGTACTTGGAGTGTTGAATAGATGGACGAACGGACACATAAACAGATGCATGGATGGACGCATCAACGGACGCAGGGGCGGCTGCATGGACGAACGCAGGGACGGACGCACGAACAGATGCACGCACGGACGGTCTGATGGACGCATGGACGGTCACACTGACGAACGCATGGACGGACGGAAGCAAGAACAAATGGACGGACGAATTCTTCGCCCCACTCTCCATCATTCACTCCGTGGATATGCTGCCATTTTTGTTTTAAGCCGAAAGCCTGAGATGCTTCATCAAACATGAGAAATATGTCTTTGGCGTTTTCACCGTTGACAGGTATAAACGAGTGACGCAATACATCCTTTGAAGATGTCTTTATACTATGTCACGTATCCCGAAAATTTTGTGCATTTGACGCGTACTCGAATAAAGCGTATTTGTCGCCAGAACGGTGCAATTAAAGAATTTGCCTTTAGGTTTGATTCTAGTTAGATGAAAGAGCTTGAATGCATTTCAAGCTCATAGGACTGCCACTGTTTTTCTGACCGAATGCTCCATAGCCTCTGGCCACTTGTCTGTGTTCTTATTCTTCGTCTTCGTCTCATGTGCGCTGTTCAACCAAGCTGGCTCTATAGCCCTCGCTCCTTCAGATATCAGTAAACTGGAATGGAGAGCCAATACTGCATGTCCCAGCGAAATTGGTAGTTTTTGTTTTAATATATTTTAACTAAATGAGAAGAAATATGATTAACATTTTGTAATATAGAATTACTGAAAACGAAGACAATTCAAAATGCAGCTATTTATGTTGTACCAACTTGTGCCAGTCTTTGATGCCTAGTGTCACCCTAAAAATTTCCTTCCTTAGTCAGGTAATGCGCAAAGGCAAATGGTATCTAATAATAAACTAGTCATAATTTACTTGTTTATTGCTTAGCTTAAGAGACTAACAGGGGCTAGTGAAGCGAAAAGCGAATACAGCCAAAAACGTTTACTTTCTGTGCGCGGTCAGCGGTTACAACGGCTCCCCGTAGGGGGTTCTCTCAGTAATTCTCGATTAAAGTTCCTTGTCCGTCCGTCCGCCCGTCCATCTGTCAGACTGACTGTTAGAATTTCTGTCTGACATGACGAAATCGTTCACACGTTAAAATCATTTTCAGTTATCGATATCATAATGCAACATTATTACGCATTCAACTAAAACTAAAAAACTGATTTGAACCGTAAAGTGGCTAAAAAGGGACCATTTACTACCTGCATACTCGGGTTGCACAATCTTCGCCCCAGAAAACTCCGCAAAAGAAGTGCAGGCACTCGTTAATTGCTGAGCTTTTGTGCCACGCAAGGCTGTCGTCCTATTGCTGTTTTTCTTTCCCTTAATCTAGAAATCCGACAAATAACTTTACCTTCTGCATTAGCCCAATCATGTTGCTAATTCTTGAAGCCACTGTGATAGTTAAATGACTGTATCCTTTCTTCTCGCTTGTTCGCTAACTATATTCGAGATCCTTGGGAGAAGCGTTAAGACGAGAATGACCAAACCCTATAGAAGACGTCTTGTTTCTTGGTATTCATGGTGAAGTAAAAAACTTAACAATGCACACGAAGGGACCTTATTTTTTATTTTGTCAGAAAAAAAAAATGGATGTCTCAATTTCAAGATAGCCTTCTCGACGATGAAAGCAAAAGCAACTTTCCTCTTTGAAAGTCCTTTACTGGGACAATTAGTCTTACTTGTGAAAAAGAATAAGGTGGTCAAGTTTTCCAACTGTACATTCATAATGAGGATATCCATAACAAGTGATCGTCTCACCATTAGCAGCATTAAGGGTGAAGTTCACGAAGTGCAGGTGTTCCTCGCTAACCAAGTGCACTTAGTTAACTATTTCCCGAACCTCCTCTATTATCGGCAGCTGTGCGGAAGATACGTGCGCACCAGACGAATCGCTTCGGTTTTATCCCGACGCCTATTGGTCACGAAACAAAGACCGTTCTTGCACTGCCCTGTTGTTTTTCATCTCTGTTTGGCTTGCTCGTAACAATATGTCACTGCGGCAGCAACTATTCTCTCGTAGTTGGTAATTCAAGGAACCACCTACGCCACCAGCTCCTGTCATTTACATTTACGTTACCCTCTCATTCGACGCGCATTGCTGGCTGCCAGTGCAGACCGCCTTCCGTCACTTAGCAGTGGCTACGTTTATTCCCACCAGGAATATATGAAGATAAATGGAAGGAATGGTCAATCGTTACGATCTCTTTGTTTTTAATTTTATTTGGAAAAGACAAACCCAGTTGTAGACACAAAAAATAGGACCGAATAAAAACTTATGAAGTACCGTCAGCTTGTAGGGGTAACGACACGGTTATTAAAAATGACGTGAAACGAAAGCCAACGCGGCGCCTGACTACTGGAAGAGTGTGGGCGAGTGTGCGGTGCAATAAAATACAATAGAATAAGATAAACAGGGCGCACGGGTGGTACTTGCCCTTTAGGTGGAATGCAGTCAGAGGATCCCCCACGCCGCAAGAAAAATGCGTTTCTCATCCACCTCTATAGTCGCGTAAGCTGGCTTTAGAGGCTTCGCCAACAACATGCTTTCTTTCTACGATCACTCCACTTATATTATTCGTGCCTAGTGACAGGATTACGACTGGCACGCGAAGGGGTACGTATTGGGAAGTTGCATTTGTGCACGGAACCACGGTGTGTGGGTCTATGGGACTCTGTTTCGGACATCTTTTTCGATCGGCCGTCTGACGGTCTGGGCGAATAGAAGCGCATACCCTACGTTTGTCTTGACGTATGTGTTTATATTATTCTTTTCTTAGATTACGCTTCTACCTTAACCTGAAAAGGAGAAGGGGTTTCCTATTCTCCCCGAAATCTTTAGAGCGAACGCTGTTATGATATAACACCAACAGTCTAACTAGGTTGAGTCGTTGCCCACCGCTGCTACCGCGGTTGGTAACTGCTATCACACAAAACAAAAAAGTCCCTGTTTCATCGCAATAGTGAAGCCATGAACGCGATAGCAACAAATTATAATGCCACACAATGAACGATAAGCAACTGGATATCTGCAGAGCGTCGCTGAAGCTCAAAGAACGCATCAAAAGAACGCACATCAAACGAGCGCTAATCGCCCCTGCTCGACACATACACCGTATGTTGCTCAAACACAAAAAAGACACTTAAAAACTATGGTGCACATAGGACGAACGAGAACTAGGAAACACGCCAGTTGTTACTTCTTTGTGTTTGATCGGCGCGCTACAAGTGTCGACTTGGGTCCTTCTCGGTGGATCAGTGACTAGAGTACTCGGCGGCTGACCCGACGGTCGTTGGCTCGATCACGCCATTGTGGGTCGCATATAAATTGACGCAAAATGGTAGAATCTCGTTTACTGTGCGATGTTACTTCACGTTTACAAACAGCAGATGGTCAAAATTTTCGAAGCCCTCTGCTATACGGCGTCTCTCATATTGATATCGTAGTTTTCGGACGTGAAAACCCACATGTTATTATTATCAGGGGTTGACTCTGCCAGCAATTCCTTCGCGGACACTGGTGCGCGTGAGGTGAGCACCCTACGCATCGCATATGGTCCATTGACGTTCTTAGTATTGCTAGCCCAGTGTACCACATCGCCACTATGTTGAGAAATGGGCAACTTTATAGTCCTGTCCACATTGTTTCTGGTGTCTCGTCTTTAGCGGTTACACTTTCGAATCGAGATTGTTCGCTGTTATCATGCTAAAGAACAAGTAGCACGTGGCAGAGCTGTCTGACGCAGCATGCTGTGGAGCGAAGAGTCGCAGGTTAGAATCCCGGAGGTGCACATTGAAAATTTTTCTACAGATTGATTTTTATTTGCGGCTTTTATTTATTTACGCATACATATACACATACTCGACCTGATGGGGATGGCAACGGTGGAAATTCACTGAGCGCCCATATAATTGCTACCGCAACAAGAATGTACTTCACTCAGGCTCCCTGTGGGGCAATAGAGTACTCTGATGCAGAGCTACACAGGTGAATGAAACACCGCCGCAAAAATACCTAGTACAGGCATCATGTAGGGCCAACAATCACGTTAACCTTTGTAATATATAGCGTTCGAGGAGTACTTTTATAAACAGGCCTCGTGACACAACCTGAATTGCGTTACGAGTGGATTGTTTTATCCTTCCGGCTCACTACAAAGGGCTCAGCCACAATTTTTCACCGTCATCAGCATCAACAAAATGAGAATTACAGTCTGCAGATGTGCAGACGGCTATCTTCTCCCTGCCGAATGCCAAAAAATGCGTAGTGACTGCATCTATGCTCTACGAAAATTATCATTCCTCATAGAGTCGTGCATATGTAGTTGTAACAGTTACCAAAGAGAACTTGCCAAGTGTTTATTAAAAGATTGGTCTTCCAGCTTCCGCTGTGACTGTGCTGCATGTTCTGCACTGGCCTAGCGTTATATATATATATATATATATATATATATATATATATATATATATATATATATATATATATATATATATATATATATATATATATATATATATATATATATATATTCTGCTTGGTATTTATGTACGTGTATTTGTCTTTCGTGGGCGGTGCCTCTCGTTACGTCTTTCGCCTCGGCGCACATGCTGTGGTGTTTCGCCACTAGCTCCTACAGCGGCGTCATCGACTGGAGCGCGCTACGAAACTGTCAGTGCTCACCCTCTCTTCAAGTGTAACATCTGCGCTATTCACGCACTCGGCGTGTTTGTCACTGGGGGAGGCATTCAACGCGGGCTCCTCCTCAATGAACCGAGGTCGGTGACACGTACTTATCTGACTCTAACGACGAGAGACCTTCGCGACGACGCATCCATTCTTCACATAATCAACAGTTTGTTACTTTTCTTTCATCTCGTTGGTCGGGCAATAGAGGGTCTTTTTTCGCTTGTACACGCGGTTATGCTACCTATACATAAAGATGCTATGATGCTATGGCTAGATGAATGAAAGCAGCATCGTTGGTCTCCCTAATGGCGTCGTTAACGTGCCACGCCTGAGCGCGGTTTCAATAAAAAAATATCTTTTTAGTTCGTGTTCGCTTGATAAGCAAGTCTTTTACGAGTACAGCGATGGTGGTACCGAGGAACTATACGATGCGTTGATCCCTCGTCATGCCTAAGTTACACAATGTAAAGAAACAGCAGCCCTGTAGTCACGTTCTCAGCGTAGTCTGTACGAAAAGCGCGGTGCGTATGAAGGCAAAATGAGATTATAATTGTTACCTGCCCAGATTCTTAGAGATCCTGGCGACTGGCAGTAAAAAATACTGCCGTCAAAAGAGGGCCTGAAAGGAGGGTGGACTTTCACATAAGCAGGCATTGAATGACATTTTTTTTTTTTTGCTTTTGCTGTCATTCTTGTCCTTGTTTACTTGGTGCTCATTGGTAAGATGTATACACTGCCTTTACTTGTTTTCGATGTTTCGTCTGTGTATGTACAAGTTAAGGGTACAATAAACTTCACTTTCTCAAAAACAAATCTTCAGGACCCTGTTTTGGAATGCGGTAGTAATGGACGTCATTTTTCATAAAACTGCTTAGGCAAAAGCCTGTACGTGCTTATGACGCAAAGTTTTTTAGACCAGCCGCTTTTGCTGTGGCTTGTCCCGAATTAATCAGTCAATCATTGTCCAAACGTTGAATTGATAAAACCGTGTGCCCTGTGTCAACTCATCAGTATCATAAGGTGAGATAATAATATTAGGTTAGATAAAGCTAGACAGTTCTGTAGCATTTTAAAAATTAAGTCAAAGTAGATAATATCCCTAATGTCTGCTGGTTTTTAAACAACGAAATAAGACTTATGCAGAAGATCACCTATATCTATGGTTTAGCCCGGCAAACCGGTGAAACGAGTATGATGATCGATAAAAAAAAAGAAAAAACGTATGACAGGAAAACTTGATAGAGACCCAGAGTCAAGCCACCACGGAGCGATGCACGACGTGAGAGCACTTTAACCGCATAGAAAAAAAGATAATTCAGGTTGCCAGGGAACCTCAAAAGACCACTTTGAAGCAGACAGTAAATTGAGGGGACGCTGAATGCAGCGTTCTTCAAAAACACTCGTCTGGGTTTTCTGTGGTCACGCACCTTTTTTTTTTCCTTTCATTTAAACGCCTGAAAGGTAACTTGCGCAACGTCGTACTTCAGTGCTGCGCGATATGCAAAAGGACGTTACACTTTTGTGTGTGAGCATTTCGCTTCGTCGAACTGTTCGTGGCGCCCCTTTAGTAAACATCCGTTCCACCCCACCGCGGTGGTCTAGTGGCTAAGGTACTCGGCTGCTAACTCGCAGGTCGCGGGATTGAATCTCGGCTGCAGTGGCTGCATTATGGATGGAGGCGGCAAATGTTGTAGGCCCGTGTGCTCAGATTTGGGTGCACGTTAAAGAACCACAAGTGGTCGAAATTTCCGGAGCCCTACTCTACGGCGTCTCTCATACTCATATAGTGGTTTTGGGACGTTAAACCCCACATATCAGTCATCAGACATCCGTTCCTATTCATTTCCTCTCGCCTTGTTGACGTCGCCTTCTTATCGACAAGTACGAACCACGCAAGTACTACAGAGAGCGTGTCGTGTTGTGTGCTATGCGTTTATCGCGGTAATCTCACGCAAAGGGAATGAGATTGAAACGTATATGGCAGAAAGGTAGAGTCTATTCGACACACTACACACTGATGGCCTCACTATGACCCCCATAGGTTTTGTCATGAATTCAATCTCGCAAACAATTTCAGTCTTTGACGAGAACTCTAGATAAAACTTGTTTGTTTTTTTTTTCGTAAAAAGCAAGAGCTAATTGCGACATCTGCATATGGCGTTCTGTTTTTTTTTTCTGCACGCACTGCGATTCAACATATTTGAAGAAACTAAACAGCCGAACTGCACTGAACTAGGTGTCTGCGGCTTTAAGAATAAACAAATAAATAAAGAGCCCAAGCACCAGACACGCTTTATGTATCCTGTCCACGCCCGCTGGAGCGACTCGATAGTCGGTTCTCTTTTATCGCTGAGAGTTCAGCAACCTTTGAAGCTGGCTGTGCGATGGGCGTGAATAAACAATGCGCGGTGGTGGAGCGTACTGGCCTGTTCGAGGCAGAAATATGGCTCTCACAGGAGCCGACGCGCGTGCCTGATTCATTGTGAGATTATTGTGACGGGAATGCATCGTAGATTTTGCATATGCTACAGCTGTTCCTGTTGTTACTGCCATTTCATATTCGAATATTCCGAGAAGTTAGAAGAAAAGAACCGCTTCATCATTGTATTCCCTTGGATTCTCATGACGGCCTGACACTTCAAGGTTCTTCAGAACCCTTTTCACATTGAAATACTTTGTTAAACACTTCAGAACTCTCGGCTTTCAACAAATATGCTAACAAGATGGTTGAACGTGCTTGTGAAAGGATTGCTTTCGCAATATTAATTTTTCAGTAGTTATTCTTAGCAATTATTTTCCTTCACTGGACGTCACGTTTAAGGGTAACTCTCGTTCAGTGGGGCTGGGTTTTATTCGAAACTTTGCCGTTATTTTGGGACTTGGTTCTACGACTTTGACGGCTGCAACATTCGAAATGATACACAGAGTTTGCCTTTTTTGTTGTTGGCTACTTTGAAAATACTTGCCATTGCTATACATATAGGGGTCATAGTTGGCTAGAGGTGACCTACAAATGTACAATAAGACCTCTTTTTTATATGCTCTATTTTGTATCCTATGAGAGACTACACAGTGATAGTTCTGCTTGCCTAACGCGATGGAGCTTGTTTTATGATACTGCCCCTGACGAAGTAGGCAACGTGAGAATCTATGCGAGCTTCATAGTTTAATAGTCTGGAAGATATAAAAGCAGTGGCGGCGCCAGGATTTTTTCACGCTGTGGGTACCCACCACAAGCGAGTTCATTCTCGGAGGAAGTCGGCTTACTCATACATTGTCTTTTGACTGCTTTCTCCTGGTAGTCAGAAAAAGAGGGGGGGGGGGGGCGCAGCTGAAAATTTGGGAGGGGGGCATCAAGCCCACTCGCACTCCCGCTAACGCCATTTCTCTATATATTTGCTACTATTATGAGTTACATGGTTTTCTCGCACCTTTTACGCAACTATGGCGTTCGGAATGGTTGTTGTGGATACAGATATAAACTACATGCTACTAATTTGGCAAATAAAAACCCAGCTTTAGGTAAAACAAACACTGCTGCTCTGAAGGTAAAACACACAAATAAGGAGAGGATGCGATTTCCATTTCGAAAAAGAACAGAAGCAGGACTGAGAGGAAATGGAGGAAAGAAAAACTGGTATGCTACCCTATACTGGAGAAAGTGATAGAGAAGTTCGGGGAAGATAGAGAGAAAAAGAGAGAGGTTAAACACAGTATGCCCAAGTCACACTACTCACAATAACAACACCACCCATAGGTCTCTAACTACCAGTGAAAGCTCACAACATTTAATATTTAGATGAATGCCTTCATGGCCTTCATCCGTGATCATCTCTCAGAACGACTTTAAAAAAAGTGGCTATGCGAGCTAAAGTGACCGCGACTGATTGTGTCAGCACATTGTGGCGAGGACAGCCACAGAAGATGAAATGGTGCAAAATAAAACACGAAATCATATAACAAAGCTTTTCAGCTCCCTGCTGGTATCTTCTTAAAAACATATGCAGACACTCGCACACATACACACGCACATACATTCACGCACGCTAACACACACACACACACAAACAAACAAACACACAAACACGCGCGCGCACGCACGCAATATTTGCAGGTTTTTTTTTTGTATTCGCGTAAGCTTTGATTCCAAGAGACCGCAAGTGGGTGAAGGGAAGACCGAAAGTTAGGTGGGCATATGAGATAAGAAAGTTCGCAGGTATAAAGTGGCAGCAGCAAGCATAAGACTGAGTTAACTGGCGGAACATGTGAGAGGTCTTCGTCCTGCAGTTGGCGTAGTCAGGCTGATGATGATGACAATAACTACTCGAAAGAAAAAGCCACTAATTCTTTCGTTTGCAGCGTATGTACTGATCTTCCCCCGCCCACCTTCGTAATTTTGCTGCACTTCAGGAGGTTTCGCACTATCTACAGAATAGAAAGCTTTGCCAGCTTCCTGTACCTTACATGTTTTTGCATGACCTTCGTGAGCGACCCGCCTTTCACTAATCATTGCGGTCATGTAATGTCGCAATCACGTGACGTAAAGATGACGTCGGAACAACATCCCAAATTTGGGAGATCTGTGACGTCTTATTGATAATTTTTCGCATCACTCATGTTCCCCGGACATTGCGATGCACCGACGCCAACGGTCACTTTTCCGGTTTGTCGAGCCACCCAAGACCTTTTTTTCTTCAATTTCTCTAGGTTTTCAGGTTCGTGCAGGTTTCCTTTTATATTCGCACACCATTTTTCTTTCAGCTGTAGACGTCACACTTGTTATTGCACTATCTCGCAAAATTTCCTAAGCTATTTCCGCTTTTTGAATGTATCCGGAAAGGAAACACTGTGGAGTTAAGTTCGCTCAATCGTAAACACATCTGACCTGCGTCAACGGCTTCATGCGAGCTGACGGCGGGGGTCACTAAGCTGAATAAGCCCAGCATACTGGAGAGCCATTATCAGAGCCTACGTCGTGATTTGCTCGATGGTGAAGGTAATATAGGGCGTTAATTTACGCTAATCAAGACAGCGAAGAATATGAGGAGGGCAGCCGGAGGCAAAGCTGTTGCCGAGTTGCGCAAAGCATCGAGATCCTGAAGTGTCTGGACCGGGGAGAAGGGTCGGTGTGTTTGGACTCGAGCGCTTGAACCCCCAGGGCACAATGACTATCACGTGCGGAGTAACGGCCCCAGGTTTCCGTGCGTGACAAAGTAAACAGTTTGGAGCAAGATGGAAGGAGCTAAAAAGAAATAGGTGTTGTTAAATGAATGAGAAAGATAAGAAAGGAAAAAAGCGATTTCCGCCTGGTTCGAAGCGACTCGCTAACATGGGGGACCTGCATGTCCGCTACGCCGTTTCCCGACCCGTTCCCTTGTATCGGCGTGCGTGCAAAGAGTGCTCCGACTTTTTTTCAGTAAAGGACAAAGTAAACTAGAACGAGAAGCGACGCCTGTAAAGCAACAGAGTGGAGATGCGTTGTGGTTTGTTCATATTGACCAGGCGTTTTGTTCACGCGTTGTTCTCGTTGCTCGTGAGGTTATTGGACTCTCATGACCTACCAGGCTCCTAAATGAACTGCGGGACAAGAATAAAAAAAAAAATGACACCACAGGAATTGCCATACCACCACCTTTGAGAATGGTCCCAAGCCAGTAAAAGCTGAGGATGCCAAGCTTCGTGTTTTTTTTTTTTTTTTTTTGCTAATGCTGTGTTTTGACGTTCAAATCTGGCCTGGGCGTTGAACAAACAGTGATCTCGAACTCACATTTACGCTGAAAGCCATCGGCGCAGATGAGTGGATCGGAGTCGTTGTAAAAATGGCATTTTTTTTTTGTCCTTCTATACGTAGAATTGTCGTTCCGCTAGTTTTCGCGCGATAAAAGCTGTATTTGCCCACTCTATAGAGCCTCGGAAGCACGCATTTTAGGAGCACGAAACTGGACCAGACGTATATAGCCTGTAAGTGGGGCATGTAAAGGACCGTCACTTTCATATTTCTAACACTGAGTGAGTGTAACACAACAGTAAATGCATCGAATGGGAGCACATATTCATTCAAAATTTTCGCGATATCCACAACGTTAACAATCACGGGAAGTCCTGTAAATGAAAGACTTGAAACGGGCGTGTGAAATACGTGCCACACGAACCTTTTGCTACCGCCCCACTCCACCCATGAACGGAATAGCGTTACACAGCTCGTTTTATAGACATGCCGATGTCGGTGTCATTGATTGTGAGCGAATAATCAGCGTTGTGCGTGTGAAATGTGCCCTAAAAGAGCAACCTCAGCGTTGTGCGATTTCGTATCTCACTTCATTTTCTCAGCGTTTCATGTTACCTAGAATAATGAATAAAGCATGTCCCTATTGCAGTTGCCACCCCTCCACCCCTTTTCTACTTGTGGTGGCTTCCATTAACCACCTTTAATTAATGTTCTTACTTGATGAATGGCGAGATATTTCAACACAGTCAACGTAGACCATCCGGGATCACGATGTTAGAGGTTTTCTTTTTTGCTGTTTTCTTTTCTTTTATAATTTGTTCACGTGTAATGCCATCTTGTATGAGAAAGTATTGCGGAGGTGAGTGCATACAGATGGTCAATGAATTGAAGATGCTGTAGATGCAAAAATACGAGCAAATAAGAAGTATAAAGTAACATCAATATGACATAGTTCATTAGGCATCACAGTCAGGCAGTCGTAATTGTCTGCTCATTCACACCTTAGTTACCCTGTGGGGAGAGAGTGGTAGATATAATGACACGAGGCCCGTGACAACGCTGCTCATTGAAGCACAAAAAAGAAAATCTCTGCCTTCCCGTAATTGCCTCATTAAACACGCGTGCCGCCCTAAATGAGGCATCTTGATGGTATTTCGTTTCACCTCGCAGTTGCTACAAAAGAAGACTTTAGGGCAGCAAACCTAAATCTGCGTAGTGATGTGATAACTTGGGTCACTGCAGATGTGGACTTTGGAGGTAACGAAGCTCTGATGAGCATTTAATGAAGATACGCTGGGCCGCAATTTCCGAAGCCATTTCCAGCTTTAATGGCGCATGTTTGTAAAATAAGAAAGTTGTACAAAACGTGCAAGGCGTAACATAAATGTTTGGCTCGGTGTCAAGACTTTTCAATAACTTATTTGTTCTTCTGTTTTGCTTCAACAAGCGTTTCATTTCTTTTGATGTATAGGATGTTCCACAAACCAATGCTGAGAAGCTAGGACTTTTTTTTTTCAGGCTTTAACATATTCTACATTGAATTGCTCTACTCAACAGCTTCTGCAAAAATGTTCCGTCCTTAATTTACACACTGCCAGGGCATATACAACGCGACATTTTCAAAAATCCAGCTTGCTGAAGAAATTCACCGACGATAACGATACTATCTGATGTGAATTTTGAGCGCAGCTTCGTGTTCGGTAAAGGCTGAGTTTGACGTTCTGGCTTTTCTCTGCTATTGCATCATGCGGCCTTACGTAACATGACTTGGCACCAGATTTTCGGACGCAAAATTTTGCGATCTATTGCGTCATCATGACGTCATATAGTGATCCCATTATGTGATTACTATTTTTCGCATCACTCGTCCACGACGACTTCAAACGGTTGCCGCCTATTGTCAAATTTCTCGTTTGATGAGGCGTCTATGGATTTCCATTTAGAAAAAAAAAGAAAATCACTGGATTGATTGATTGATTGATTTGTGAGGTTTAACGTCCCAAAACCACCATTTGATTATGAGAGACGCCGTAGTGGAGGGCTCCGGAAATTTTGACCACCTGGGGTTCTTTAACGTGCACCCAAATCTGAGTACACGGGCCTACGACATTTCCGCCTCCATCGAAAATGCAGCCTCCGCAGCCGGGAATCGAACCCGCGACCTGTGGGTCAGCAGCCGAGTACCTTAGCCACTAGACCACCGCGGCGGGGCAAAATCACTGGATGATAAACCTCCGCAGTTAGAAATCGGCATCAGCTTAAACAACCATGCTGCGTTCCGTGCACGTTCATGTACTGAAAACTTGATAGTACTGGAGAGAGGATCTCAGGCGTATCACGCTCTACTCCAGGCAGGGGCATAGGCGCATGTTTTTTTTTTTTTTTGGGGGGGGGGGGGGGAAGGGGGGGAGCACTTATTTGATCTGAAGAGAGAGCCGGGCAGACAAAGGTGGTCCAGTGTCATTTTAGAGCATGCGTGCCATGGAAAAAAATTATGAGGGGGGGGGGGGGCAATCGCCCGGTGAGCAGCTTTTTGGCTACGCCACTGACTGGAGATGCCAACGCAAGTTTGGCCTCATTACTGATCGCGCTACTAGTGGAGGCACGGTGCCTATTCTTTAGAATACAGGTCATAAAACAACCAAGACCTGTTTTTTTACGGAATGAGCATACGGTTATTTTAGCTTTCTGATGAATAAGTGAACTGTGTACAACAGTGACTGAAGCGATAAGATCATTGGTTTGTCTCTAGTCATAATGCTTGTCACCTGCTCCGTCATAGTCAGCAATGATAAAGAAAATAAGGCCTTTTATACCAAAACATGGTCTCACATGGTTACCATACCGTAAAATTAACGTAATCTTATGTTCTCCTTTTGGAAACTTATCCTTTTCTTAAAGCCGAATTAATCGCACCGCGTACGCGTGGCCGTACACTGAAAGATTCGATTATCTGCAGTGGGTACTTTCGGTGCAGCCTTGCTGAGGACGAAGAATGAATCCAAATGCACGAAGAGCACGTTTCCATGGCAACCAGTGTTGAGGCAAAGGGCAAAATGATCAACGTCTCCGAGAAGAGTGGGCGAGCCTTGGTAAATGACTCTGGTTGCTCTGCGCTCCCTACATTCTGCTGCGAGATTGTGGCACTGTGTGAATTACTAAAGGCAGTGAGCCACAGGAGGGCATCGGGGAAAGCCGGTAAACAGTGTTGTCAAAGACAAATGGCTCACGCATGGGGGTTTGCTGGGCCCCCACGGATGAGAACCGGAAGGCTCGTGATTGAGGTCTCTAGAGGAAAGGTAAATAGGTATCGCGAGGCGCGGTTCAAGTAGGCGCAGACGTTGAAGATTCGCCCGGTTGTTTCCGCCAAGACTGACCTGTCTTGCGTTTTAGGAAATGCCAGCGCAAGGAGCAATCAATCCCGGTGATGACGCAGGTGTCGTCCTTGAGTAAACGGAAGTGAAGATTCACCACCTGTGCGAATGTCTTCGGTAGAGGCGATCTAATTCTGACATACAGCGAACCTTTTTCGCTGGTGCATTTGAGTTATTCGGGAGTATTTTTTCGGTTCGAACTTGACAAGTACGGACTGCTGGGTGCATTAGTACTGCATCTTAGAAAGGGCGCGCCTTTTTTTTTCGTGTTATTTTTTTTTTGCGCACCACCATGCTAAAATGAGTTGAGCTTTGGACATTTGATAAATTAACTTGAAAATGACGGGATAGTACATTGAGGTGCAAATCTTACATTGACCTACTGGGTGCCGCTGCGTCACGTAACCACGACTTTTTACTGTTTTAATTTTCGTTTTGCTTTTTGTTTTCGTGCAGTTGAATTTGGAGGTTAATTTCACTCGTTTTTTTTTTCACTATTGTCTCAAAACGTTTATTATCGCACCAATGTTTCAAGGGACTGGCTATATTTTCGGCCTTACTACCTTTAAGCTGCGTTTTAATGACAAAACTAATGATATAATACGCGTAGTTCTCCCAAATAAACACGTCTTTTTCGGGAACTAAGCGACAACTGATCGATTGTCAGTTGATTGCTCATGAACGTTCATCTGCCTGTAACGCACCAGATTCTGGTCGACCATACACTCCCTGTCCAAGGCTTAAAAGGAGATATGCCAGAAATATTACAATATGTTGTATAGGTGTACAAAAAAAAACGCATTTCCTGGATCAAAAAGAAGTGAGAGCTGGGATCAAAGAAATGAAAAGAAGCGTAGTCATTATGTTTCCGTTAGTTATTAGGTATGAAAAAAAAAACCTAAACGTATTGTCTCTACCACGAGTCACAGACGATACGTTCTAACCTATCCTCATCACGACGAGTTGTGCCAGAAAAGTATGAAGAACAGGTACCAGAAAGATGAACGTATACGTGCGAGGCATGCGTCTGGATCATTAACTAAATGCAACTCAGCCCATGCAGCTAATGACATGTAGTCCAGATAAATTACCCAAAATAAAGGTAGCAAATTGTGTGCTCATAACAGCCTTAACAGTACGCAGGGGAGCCTCTATCAATCGGTAACCACAAGGAACAGTTCTTGCAAGAGTATAGAGCTACGAATTCGCCGCAAGATTTAATTGTACTCGTTAAAAAGACTGCCAAATGCACACTTTTTCGTTTCTTGCCGCCAAGTTAAATTGTTTACAACAGTTTTACAGAAAAGTCAATGCACAAGCTACATGAGTGACTTCCAGGAAACGTGCGTGGTTTGTAGAGACGGCAACCCATTGTATATAATTAGGCTTTATGAGCATAAAAATGAGTTCAAAAGATTGCTACACGTGCTGTAGTACATATTCTTGGAAAAATAAAAAAAATGCGTAAACATTGAACTTCTGGTTACATTTGTATCGTTTTTTTTTTTTTTTGCGCCATACACGTCGGCGAACATTTTCGTCGCTTTTTGACGTTACGTAAGTCGTCGGATATGCAGGGAAGTATCGAGACATCAGAGACAGTTTAGAAACACGTGATTTGTAACTACCAGCTTATAAAAACCCCGCTCTATGCACGAAAGTGGTCAGCGTCGCCTGTGTCGCGTGTAGTTAACTATGTAGATTCTCGACCTATACATTTAAGAATGTAGTTACGAAGTGTCTGGCAAGAAGAAACGTAAAAAATTGAAAGCGGATTCTATGCAGAGCATTCACTGTCATCATCATGATCATCATCAGCCTGACTACGTCCACTGCAGGACAAAGGCATCTCCCATGTTCCTCCAGTTAACTCGGTCCTGTGCTTGCAGCTGCCAATATATACCCGCAGACTTCTTAATCTCATCTGCCCACCTAACCTTCTGTCTCCCCCTAACCTGCTTGCCTTCTCTGGGAATCTAGTTAAATACCTCATGGGCATTCACTATGGGTAACTATAAAACAAATTGGTGATAGTCGTGCTTATGGGCATGCATCAGCAACCAATCACGCGGCGTTTGCACCAAGCCGTGCTCTCTCTTCGTGTGCTGCCCCTACGTGGGCCATATATACTTGATGCGGTCATTGCGAATGCCGGCGAAACTACTAGCCACATGGCTGCGCACTTGTTATCATTTTTTCCGCATGTTGCAGAGCCTTGACTGCGGCGTTAACACTAACGAAATAACGTTGCCAATTACATGCACGACGCGTTACTGCCTGCGTAGTTTATTACGCGTAATGGTCAGTAGTGAAGGTGAAGACGTTCGGGTGGGGTGGTCAGTGGCCACATGAGATATTCGTAAGAGCTCCGCTCTAATTAGAGACGAGATAAATGAACCGTTTATACGTATATATTTCTTATATTCACTTACGTAGATCGATAAGAGAAATGAAACGAGGTTCACCCAATAGAACCACCTGTTTTTTTCTGTTTTTTTTTTTTGCTGATTAGGTAACGCGCATCGGACAGCTTATATCTTCCCGTCTCAAGAGAGAATTGCTGTGTGCGTGCCGGCATATCACGCGATTCGCAACGATCGTTATGGGGCAATGCGCCAGCTCAAAATTGCAGCAATGATTGCTATCCACAAAAACGTCTGCGTCGTATCGCAAATATAATTAACGCAACGTGCTACGTCATAAGGCAAGAGTTCATCGCAAAACACAAATAAAAAGTTCAACGTGGTCTTCAAAAAGTTTTCGTGTACGCAAAATGTACAAATGAGAGAAATAAATAGATACCCTCCACAACGGCAAATTTATTTGACTCAATAGACGGAATCGAACCACTATTTCAAGGACTCTAACCCTTGTACAAAGCAGCGACAGCTTTTGAAGCTGCAACAGTAATAATAACGAGGAACGCCCAAACCGTGCCGCCATGTAAGACACGTGGAGGAAATTTTATATGGTAACTTAAGAGTCAGGGGAGCTATCTCAACACGGGTTCTCAGAAAAAAAGCTGGAATGAGATCCCAGACTGCGCCTCATTGTAAGAGTATTGAAATTGTTCGGGCTCTGAGCCAAACGAATAGGTTAAAAAAGTTTAAGAAAAACAGGACACATATTTAAACCTTTGCTCATTATTGCATAAGGCCATATAGGTGCCCATACATCGGTATTCCTTTTGATGACAAAGTCTTTGAAGTGGTGTCTGAAGGAAAGGTCGAATATCTATTTAAGGAAACGACTCGTCGTCATAATGAATGCTTTATTAAGACTCAACGTAAAGGCTATAAGGAGAGGTGAGTCTCCCGTAATACTTGTGTTTGAATCTCTACAGAAATAACTTTTTTGAATGCAGCCACGTCCTTCTCGGCGCGGTATCTATTTCACACAACAAAAAGCATTTGAACATTGATGCAGTGTTTTCTTTGTGTCTTTTTTTTTCAATTTCGGCAAGAGCAGAAAAAATGTATATGCCATAAGGTGTATACTTTATGAAAGTTACTTTACTCGGGGGCAGCATCGACATGCTACACAGGAGGTTCGTTTGTTCGAGACATGCACAGTGATCATTAAAGCACTGCCTGTCACGTGGTTATTGTTTACTCTCCCACTAGGTTGTCTCACTCGCTTGCTTTATCTGTATACACATATACAGGTACATGTAAATCGACATGCGCGCTCCTAGCAAATGTACGCGTAAGCGAAACCATAGACAAGGCTGACATACAAGTACTCACTCGTCTTAAGTATTCGCCTAAGACGAGTTGAAAGTGAAAGCAATCTTTGTTTATTTTTTTTCAGTCATTGTATAGACCCTCCTTCACCCACTTCCGAAAGCTTTCAGCGCCTATAATTGAAATTAAAAGGTTTCGCAAACAAACACGTTAACAAGCAAGGGCACAGGGACAAAACCATGCATTTAACACGGTTCAGCACAGGTCTGCAGCATCGGACGCACTGCGAGCTTTTCTTCATTTACCCAACATTATGATTCGCCGCCTCTATGATAGGTGCCGTTTTAAACAAGAAACGATGTCGTGTGAGGATAGTTTATGAAGCAGTTAGGGCCTAATTACCAAATGACATGGCTCAAACACTAGCCCATCATTTATTTATTCATATATTTATTTATTTACGATAATTACAGTGTCCGCATGAAAAAAATGCAACAGATTTCAATAAAATAAAGAAAAAATGCAGACAGAATGGCGACAAGCTATTAAAACAGCGGCGTACATAAGAAACACAGCTACATAATAAAGCATTTAAGGGTTACACGTAATTGACATTGACACGTGTGAAAAGAGAACAGCAAATTATGTGTATGTAAGTATAATAAATACATGCCAAGACATTTATACAGATATACACACGCACATATTTCGTGCATAGATCCCAAAAACAAAAAACAAAAACTCAAGCGTAGACCACCTGAAGAAGCAAACGAGAATATAACCAGACTACATTAAAATATTACTTTCAAGCGCATATCATGATATGCCTTCATTGTGTGACACCATGATGACGTCGCAAATTTTGGCCATCTGCGATGTAGAAGCCATGAGGTCGTGTATTGATGTCATCACATGATCAATTTTCGAGTCACTTTTGTTGGCGTCGATGGTCGATTTTCACTTTTGATTGGGCATCTGATGTCTTTGGTTTAAAATACTTTATTAGAGTGACATTTTTTAATGAACTTTTAAGACGCTGCAAGTGTTTATAGTGCCCTAATTCTAACTATGATGCCCGGGTTTCTTTCATGTGTCCGTGATTGATGTCAGCTGAGAAAACATCGCTCCATTTGTCAGCGTTACGACTTCTCGGTGCCTTTGTTTCCTAGAGCATCCACAAAGTGCATGCATGTGCAAAACTTTAGATGAATAATTAATCCACACGGACCTGCACACGTTGCAAGGAGATGCGACACATACTGGGCACCAAGACATGTCTCTCGCGCAGCCTTTCAACTAAGACAATTAGCGCGCACTTAGACCGGCGCCTCTCGAAAACCTAAGTCCAGACACGACGCTACTCGACAATGCTGAGGACGCAAGTGAATCGAGGCTTTTTATTATGAAAAAAAAACAAGCGACGTGACAAACAGCCCTGGTGTCATTGGCGTGAGAGGCTCGGCGAAAAAAAAAATCACAGCATATCCACGGGATGAATGATGACGAGTGGGCGAAGCTCCGGAGAGAATCATCGGTAAAACCGTGAATCTTCCGTGTGTAATTCGCCCACTCGATCATCGTGTAAAAACATCATGAGAAACACTGTGTGTGTATATGTAGAAAGCCATTTTTATTTTTTCTTAGAGACCATGAATGGCTTGCGATGTCCCTTCATTAAGACGGCTTTATGGTCCATGAAATGAAGGGTGAGCGGTTCCAGTATAGGTTGCAGTGGAAAATTTGCAAATACTAGGTCAATGCCTGTTCCCCGGATCGTGGTTGGTTTCTCATGATCATACGATATACATCCATACGTCCATCCATGCGTTCATCCGTCTGTCTGTGCGTCCGTCTATGAGTCCGTCCATTCGTCTGTCCGTACGTTCACGCGTCCGTCCATCCGTCTATCAGTATGCTAGTCTGTCCGTTCATCCATCCGTGCGTCCATCTAGTGAACACTCCAAGTACTGCCATCTCCCATCTCGCATCCCCTGTGGCACCTACCCGTTTTAGAGCAGGTATGTGTCACCGGTGGCTACGTACATCACCAACAACAAACCACATGAGATGTGCAGACCCACGCCCTAAGGAGCTTCGTCCCTAAAATAGACGCAAGGGTGCGTCGGCATTGTTCCATGCTCTAATCATGGATACGCAGCCAACCCCTAAAGGCGTGTCCCAGCGTGTCACGCACATGCACACGAATAATCAGCTTAACAACTTAACAACGTACAGTTCCAAGCCAACGTAGGAATTAACCGGCTACGTGGCTGAAAGCATTTATGCACAAGCATGAGTAGAACTAACGTCCATGCGCGCCCTGGAATGTACAAAAAGAAACAAGCGTGAGCAACTGTGTATGATCGAACTAGTCGAGCTCTGCTTTCCGGTTATTTATTAAACTCTCATTGTCCACATATGGCAATGCAGACAAGTACACGCACCACTTCCCCATACAAGTACCCATATATATATATATATATATATATATATATATATATATATATATATATATATATATATATATATATATATATATATATATATACGCACGAACACGCACACACCCTGTGCATGTTCATGGACCTGGTGTGCGCTTGTTGAATTACATAGAAACGAACTCAAACGCGCTCAATGTGATTGCATGTAAGGGAGCACACAATAATGCACAAAACACACGGCCGAGATACAGGTGATTCACCTTTTGTTAATGACGCAAACAAGCACACTGCGTCGCTTTCACGTAACAGACTTAAAGAGAGACACGAACGCAGGCAATCTTGCATCCTCCACTTGCTCTTCTTTTTGTTTTTGGAGTGCGCACTTTCTTTGTTCTCCCTCTAACTTGGGAAGCACAGAAATCAGTGGCTGATTGTGTGGTTGCTCCTTGCACTCTGCATTACATGTGCAGTGCTCGTCTTCTTGTAGTTCTTACTTCCTAACCCTAATTGCAGGTTAGCAAATTGAACGCTCGTCCGGCTACACTCCCTGCCCCTTAACTTTTTGTTTTTTATTCTCTCAGGATTTATTTATTTGCTTAAAAGCCGCTTACAGGTCCCCATAAATTTCCCTTAAGGGTGCTTATTCAACAAGAAGTAGAAACATCTAGTATAAACATAAAGAAGAAAGAATACAGATATATAAAAGTTAGAACAAAAATGCATGTAACAGCCACACATGTTAAAATAAAGAGATGTTACATAGCCACATCATATCTCTCTATAGTATTTTATTCATCAACTAAAACAGAACATGGCGGTAAATATTAGGCACCAACCAATCGTTGAAAAAAAAAAAGGCTTTTCCGCCCTGCTATACTGAGGCCTTGTCCACACCGCCTCCGTCCACAAGGCTTTGTGAGCAAAGTCCCCGTTCACCAGGCTTTGTGAAAGAGGCCACTATAGTGGGACAGATACGTCATTTGTTTTTATTTCAACGATTGGTCAGTGATAAATATTTACCACCATAAGTTTTCCCAACCAGATGAGCCTCCGTCGAACCCTAGACTTCATTGAAAGGTGTCATCATTATTGCTTGTGCTGATTGGCTACATTCGGCCCTCGCGCTAATAAGCACGATCAAATCATAATCACCTCTCTCTCTCTCTCTCTCTCTCTCTCTCTCTCCCAGCAACATGCAAAGACGGGCATAAAGTACCAGACGACAACAAGCCCCCGAGTCTTGTTCTGCTAATGAGATAAGCACACGAATAGCCATTACTGCTGATGCAGATCCGAGGTGACGTGACTATAGCGTCCCAGCGACCGCGCTTCCGGGAACTAGACGACGCTTGTATGCGGGAGACAACGTCGATTATGGACGAAAAATATAAACGGAAAGGGCGCGCCTTGGGAAAGAGTGGACACCCTTCATTTTAGAACGATAGCGGCGACGGGGGAATGGGGTAAGCACACGCTTTCATGCATGCAGTTTTGTTCCATATTTGGCTGCGAAAGAGCTCTAGGAAATGTCGTGACAAAAACGCAGAATTTGGGGGGAAGGGCGTGGCTCACTTCTAGTTTCGTAACGCGCTCTTTCGGGCGCAGTCTCATGTTCTTATACCACTGTGGTTTGGTTAGTGTGACTAAAGACAGATTTTCACGTTTCTTTTTTCGTTCCTGCACCACTGAAGTAGTAGAAGACTAGGCGTTTTTTTGTGGTTGTGCAGGAAAGAGCTTACCAGCTGATTGCGCATCTCATGCGTGTTTGTGTTTGAATACTATCAAGTAAGTGTAGGCGCGTGTAGTGTTTGAAAGTATGAGAGGGAAGAGCCATTGAACCAACGATTACTTGTATGGCATTGAAATGCAGGAAAGAGAGAGAGAGAATTATTTTAATGGAGAGCTGGAGAAGTTTATCTGGCTTTGGATTGCCGCAGACGTCTTTTCGCTTGACCATTTAATGTTATGAGCGGTTACACACTTGCTAAGCACGTCTAGCTACTGTAGCTTTCAAAATGCACATAGTCGTTCCTTCTCATATTGTTCAAGACTGCACAATCCGGGCCACTTGATTCATTCAGTATCTGGTAAGAGCGCTCTTACATGGATCCATGGCACAGCAAATAACGCGTCTGACGACTTAACACTTGTGCGTTGTAGGTGGTTGCATCCGGTTGAACGACTGGTTGCGAGCAGCTGTGCATGCTGATATATTTTTGTCAGCCCGTCGAGATTCAGCATTTCTGTGCTACAGCATTTCTGTGCTCAGCTCCAAACCCCGGTTTCGGGTTTCACCACGATAACCTCAATCTGATACCTCAATCGCTGACCTCAATCTGATGTTGCGGGTGTTTATTGTTTATATGTGTGTGTAATTAATAGCAATTCCACCCTACTATGCTTTCATGTTAACTTGAAGGTTCGGCAAGCCATACTGCTGTTGCGCACTATTTAATCTGCCCGAATTACCCACGCCTATCCTCGATATTGTGCTTGCGTAGCAAGATGAATGTATGTCTATGCCTACGACGTAAGTTTCCTTTGAGGCTAACATTGGAAAACATCGGTTCTTAGTGACTACTCGCAATACATGCAACATGTCAGAGTTCTGATTCTACAGAGTATCTCTTTTTACTGTGTTAGATGCGAAACACCTTTGGAATTCGGCTTGTGTATGTATTCTTGTCTTGAAGGTGTGTCATGCAGTTGGGGTCAATCATAAACGTAACTTCGTGTGATGACGTACTACGATTAAGCTATAATGACTACAGCAGGTCGACACAATTCGTGATGAATTCATGGCGTTATGATGACGGAAAATGGGCACGAAAACTCGCATGCGCGAGAAACACCGGGAGATTCACACTACTCGCCACCGGTATACATACTGAAAATCATAAGAGGAAACGTTAGCTCAGCAAATAGCCGACAACTTTAGTGGGACAGCTACATCTTTCCCTACATGCCGTAGGGAAACAAAACAGGGCATGTGGGGACACTCCCGCCTTAGCTCTTTCCTCGCTTTCAGGTTAGGGAATAAAGCGCTCTTTGCGACATGGTTGGCTCCTATTCAGTTTTTGTTTGTTTAATTGTTTGTTTGTTTCTATGTTTGTTTGTACGAATACAAAGCCAGCATAAGACCGACTCCTTTTCGAATTTCACCACAACGCAGCTAGTCCCGAAACAAGTCCCTGTTCAGTGTTTCCGCAGCATCAGTCACCAGAAGCAAGGTAACCTGCAAAAGCATGTCTTCGTAATGAGAATCGCGCTAATAAGGGTCGAGTTCCTCAGTTACTGTCTCGGTATTTTCGCAATGGGTGCCATGGCTCCTAGCAACATCACGCCATACCACTATGAACTGGATAATTGCGTGCAAGCTACATTCATTGCAAAAGCGAAAATGCAGGAATACTGCTAGCCAGATCCGAGTTGCCTTGTCGGTCGATTCAAGTTGTCGTCCTTCCCTTGCGCCATAAGCGTGGCGGCTGCGGCTGTCATCCGCATTTCTGCTACAGCGAGTAGCAACGTGAGTGAAAAAAAAAGGCATCTGCTGAGCTTCGTATGAGCCGGCTTCCGCCATAAACAGTATGACCCACAAATTGATCCCGTTCGCAACGTTGCGCCTTTCCTGGACAGGAACGCGAAGCAAACAACACTAACGAGCCATCTTTGAAGTTCGCAGCGACGAGCTTTCACTGTTTGGATGCGAACTGGGGAAGCATTGCGGGGAATGCGATGACTCGGGCGCTGAAATATTCTGCCGACTTTATCGTGCTACAGCTGCCATAACGACTACGTGACGAAGCGGATATTGTCGGCTCGCCTGTCTGCGGTCTTTTCCGGCCATAACACGTTCTGCTCGGCAACACGCCACTGCAGCAAACGTGGCTTTATATATATATATATATATATATATATATATATATATATATATATATATATATATATATATATATATATAATATATATATATATATATTGTTGCGGGTTCGCGGCTATGCAGCTATGCGGGCGGTGCGAAGAAGAAGACGACGACGTTTTTGGGCTGTTCGAAAATACACAACGGCTGCCATCTTGACTGCTGGAGTACTTTTCTACTCTAAAGTAGTAAATACATTCGCAACATTTTGGTGGTGGCGCTGGGTACGACGCAAGACGGAACTTCGAAGCGGACGTGTTCTCGACTGCCCGACCATGGCAACAGAAACCAATTCTGCCGCTCCTGTTTCAGCCGCGACTCCGGCGCAGCCTGTACAGCCGGTCGTATTGACGCAACCGCGCGACCCTGGCAACTTCTGCGGCACCGACCATGTTGACGTTGACGACTGGATTCCGAAGTTCGAGCGGTTTGCAGCAGTGTACCGGTGGGACCCTACGATGATGCTCGCCAACGTTGGCTTCTATCTCTGCGGAACAGCTGGCGCGTGGTTCGAGGCTCATGAAGCGGACATAACCAGCTGGGATACTTGCAAACAGAAGCTTCGTGACCTGTTTGGTAAGGCCGTCGGACGCCAGCGGGCCGCTTCTAAAGAACTCTCTGGTCGGGCACAAACTACGACCGAATCATATGTCACCTACATCCTTGACGTTCTCGCCCTTTGCCATCGTGCCGACCCCAACATGTCCGAGGAAGACAAAGTAAGCCATTTACTTAAAGGCATTGCAGATGATGCTTTTAACATACTGGTTTCCAAAGACTGTTCCACCATTGATGACATCATCAAAGAGTGCCGCCGATTCGAAGAGCTGAAGAGTCGCCGGGTCGCCAAGAATTTCTTGCGTCTTCCGAACACGGCCGCTACGTCATCTTGCGAGGACCTTCAGCCGCCATGCAGTCAACCACATAACAACGAGAGTGTGGTTCGCATCGTTCGTAGAGAAATCGAGGCCGCGTCTCCGTCTTTTCTGACCCGCCCATCTGATGATCGACCAACGATCTCGTTGATCCAACAGGTCGTGAGAGAGGAGCTGGCAAACGTTGGGCTGCAGCCTGTATGTTCGTTGACGGAACCTCGGGTCAGTACCATAGCGCCTTCTCCTGTACCAGAAAGATTCCGCCGCTATCGTGATCCTGCTCAGTGGAGGACACAGGACGACAAGCCTATATGTTTTCATTGTCATGGTGTAGGACACATCTCCCGCTACTGTCGTTTCCGCACGTATCCACCTCGGTCGTTTCCTGGCTATCGACGTGACGACAACCACCGGCCCCTGCAGTACAGCGCTCGTGACGATGGACCGTACAATGGCACTCCTGCGACGCCAGTCCGCCGGTCCAGCCGTTCGCCGTCCCCGCATGACCGTCGCTCCAGGTCACCTCAGCACCGCCGCTATTCGTCGCCCCACCCTAGTGGACGCCCTTCTTCGGAAAACTGAGCAATGCAGCTCCCGGAGGTGACGCTGCATTGGACTCCCGACCTGAAAACCCTCTGCTGACCTTGACTACGGACAAAAACCTGCTTGATGTAGAAGTGGATGGCCTTCCTGTTACTGCCCTTATTGACACCGGCGCACATATTTCAATTCTGAGCTCTGACCTCCGTGCACGATTAAACAAGGTCCTTACGCCGCCAGAGTCCCTATTTGTACGTGTCGCTAGTGGAGCGACCCCGGCTGTGCTCGGAATGTGCACCGCGCGTGTGAGATTCGCCGACCGCCAGACGTCCGTTCTATTCCATGTTCTCGCTCACTGTCCACATGACGTCATCCTTGGACTCGATTTTTTGTCCGACCACTCCGCTGTAATTGACTGCTCAGCCGGCGTCGTGCAACTTGACTTGCCTGCGGCCACCGAAGAGTCGAAGATGGTACAGAACAAGCTTTCGTGCGCTGAGTTTGTTCGCCTCCCACCCCAAGCCCTAACTTGTGTCACAGTTGAACCATATCCCAGTGTTCCGGATGGGGATTACGTGGTCTTTCCCTCTCCTGGTGTTTTACTGGCCCGCAACGTTTCCTCCCCGTACACCATATTAACTGTCACAGCGAACAAGACGTGCCTTCCTCTTCTGAACTTCGGACTCAGCCCTCAAATCCTACCACAAGGCATTGTTCTCGCCACTCTTTCACCGTCACACGAGTGCCAGATCTCATCAGTGTCACGTGAACTGGCCACAGTCGCCTCGCCGAACCCGCATAGCACCGACGCAGCCAACTCTACACGGCTCAACAATGTAACTAAGATGATTGCCTCAGACCTGTTGCCGTCTCAGGTCAAAGACCTCACTGATCTTCTCACGAGCTATTCGGACATATTTGACTTTGACGGTAGGCCCATAGGTCAAACATCGCAAGTCAAACATCGCATTAATACCGGTGATGCAGCTCCAATTCACAGGCGTCCCTATCGAGTGTCACCATCAGAGCGCCAAGTTATCCAACAGGAGGTGAATAAGATGCTCATAAAAGGCATCATAGAGCCCTCATCGAGTCCGTGGGCGTCCCCTGTAGTCTTAGTTAAAAAGAAGGACAATACCTGGCGTTTCTGCGTGGACTATCGGCATTTAAACAAGGTCACCAAAAGGGATGTCTACCCGTTACCTCGTATTGATGATGCCCTGGACTGCCTTCATGGCGCAACCTATTTTTCTTCGATAGACTTACGCTCCGGTTACTGGCAGATCGCCGTGGACGACCTCGACCGGGAGAAGACCGCCTTTGTAACGCCCGACGGTCTCTACCAATTCAAGGTAATGCCGTTTGGCTTGTGCAATGCGCCGGCAACGTTCGAGCGGATGATGGACACGCTTTTGCGCAGCTTTAAATGGTCTATCTGCCTGTGTTATCTGGACGACGTGATTGTGTTTGCCCCAACCTTTAAGTCTCACCTCGAGCGCCTTTCCTCAATTCTTTCAGTATTTCGAGAGGCTGGGCTCCAACTTAATTCTTCGAAATGCCATTTTGGGCATCGCCAAGTTACTATTCTAGGGCATCTCGTTGACTCCTCCGGCATCCGCCCCGATCCCGACAAAGTCCGAGCTGTCCTGGATTTTCCTGTACCGACTTGTGTCAAGGACGTTCGAAGTTTTGTGGGCCTATGCTCATATTTCCGACGATTTGTCAGAAACTTCGCAGAGATCGCACGCCCCCTCACTGATCTTTTGAAGAAAGATGTACCATTTGAGTGGGGTCCTGATCAAGGCACGGCCTTTTCCCAGCTCATAACACTTCTGACCACGCCACCGATTCTCGCCCACTTCGACCCGTCTGCTCCAACCGAGGTCCGCACTGATGCTAGTGGCTACGGTATTGGCGCGGTTTTAGCCCAGCGTCAATCCGGTCACGATCGAGTTCTTGCGTATGCCAGCCGGCTCCTTTCTCCTGCCGAACGCAATTACTCTATTACGGAACGCGAGTGCCTGGCGCTTGTATGGGCAGTTGGTAAATTCCGCCCCTATTTATATGGCCGGCCTTTCACAGTTACCACTGACCATCACGCTCTATGCTGGCTTTCAGCCCTCAAAGATCCAACGGGGCGCCTTGCTCGTTGGGCTCTGCGCCTCCAGGAATTCACATACACAGTGGTTTACAAGTCTGGCCGTTTACACCAAGACGCCGACTGCCTCTCCCGGTACCCCGTTGACGCTCCAGATCTAGTAACCGACGACGCGTCCATCTGTATTTCCTCGCTCTCTGCTTTCGGCAACATGGGATGTGAGCAACGGCGTGACGCGTCCCTACGCGAGCTAATCGACCGCCTGAACACAGGCTGTACAGACAGTTCGCTTCGCATGTTCGTTGTCATAGACGGCATTTTATACCGCCGCAACATGCACCATGTGGGAAACGAACTACTACTCGTAATACCCACTCATTTGCACTCGACCGTACTTCAGCAACTACATGATGTACCAACGGCTGGCCACCTTGGTGTTGCCAGAACGTACGACCGTGTCCGCCGACGCTTTTTCTGGCCCGGCCTCTACCGTTCTGTACAACGTTATGTTAGGTCTTGTGAGTCGTGCCAACGCCGCAAAAGGCCAGCGGTACACCCCGCCGGGCTCCTTCAACCGATCGACGTACCTGCCGAGCCTTTCTATCGTGTCGGCCTCGACCTGCTGGGCCCTTTCCCTCTTTCTACCGACGGTAACAGGTGGGTCGCCGTCGCCATAGATTACTCGACCCGTTTCGCAATTACGAGACCTCTTCCAAGCAGCTGCGCTACAGATGTCGCCGACTTTTTGATTCAAGACGTCATCTTACATCATGGTGCTCCTCGTCAACTGGTCACCGATCGCGGTCGCTACTTTTTATCTAAGGTAATTGACGATCTACTTCGTTCTTGTGCAACCAAGCACAAGCTTACGACGGCCTACCATCCTCAAACAAACGGCCTCACAGAACGTCTGAATCGCACACTCACTGACATGCTCGCCATGTACGTGTCGACGGATCATCGTGACTGGGACATTGCGCTACCCTTTGTCACTTTCGCTTACAATAGCTCACGCCACGACACTGCTGGATATTCTCCCTTTTACCTTTTGTATGGAAGAGACCCGACATTGCCGTTCGACACGCTTGTACCCAACCCTGCCGACCTGTCCACAGCATATGCTCGCCGCACTATTAGCACCGCGGAGAAAGCCCGTCAGATTGCCCACCAGCGCCTTTCGGACTCGCAGCTCCGTCAGAAACGTAGCTATGACAGCCACCATCGGGACATCCACTTTAGTCCAGGTGACCTCGTTCTTCTGTGGACTCCGTCGCGACATGTTGGTCTGGCTGAAAAGCTTCTACCCAAGTATTCCGGACCTTATCGGGTGCTACGGCAGCTAACTGATGTTACCTATGAAATAGCACCTCTAAACCCTTCGATACCTTCCACATCTTCCGACATCGTCCACGTCGCTCGCCTCAAGCCGTACATCTCGTCCAACACCTGCTAACAAGCGCCGGGTCGGCGCTTTTCGCCGCCGGAGGTCGATGTTGCGGGTTCGCGGCTATGCAGCTATGCGGGCGGTGCGAAGAAGAAGACGACGACGTTTTTGGGCTGTTCGAAAATACACAACGGCTGCCATCTTGACTGCTGGAGTACTTTTCTACTCTAAAGTAGTAAATACATTCGCAACAATATATATATATATATATATATATATATATATATATATATATATATATATATATATATATATATATATATATTTGGAGTGCTTTTCCATGTTACGCAGAGCGTTCGTGTTACATGACAGAAAAAAAATAAAAAGAAGGAGGAGAAAAAAAGACGTGTATAATGAAGACCGAGAAAATAAAAAAGAGGCATTGCACCCTCGTTAGCTTTTGTTCGGAACTTCCGGCACTGAGTGTGTGACAATCACAATGGGCGGACGTTTCAGTCTTAATTTATGAGAATAAGAATGTGCACTATTATAAAACTCAATGCGCGCCCAGCCTATCCTGTACTTCATAACGCTTTGAATGAAGCGGTTCGTTTACGCCTCATCAGTTTGATCTGGTGAGCTCTAAAAAAAAAAAAACCCCATTTTATACACACATTTTTGTTTACATGTTCAATGGTTGGCCAATGGACAGATTTTGCGAGATTTCGAGGAAACCTAGCGCAAAGATTGTCCCATCGCATGGGACTATGTTAGGACAGTAGGAAATATTCAGTTTTAATGTAATTTGTTTGGTATTTTCACATAGACCACAATAAAAGAATTTTTCTCTGGATCAAACGCCTTGTTGAAACATTTTGCTTAAATTTTTCTGAATGCATTAGACATTTGAAAGTATGTTTCGCTGGTTTCTAATCACAAATTTTATCACTTCGCACTCTCCAAAAATTGGTAGAGCTAAGAAATTATTCCTTCGTAAAGAAGACATGAAGGTTGATATATAATAAAAGTATTTGGTCACAATTATTTAAGTCTATATCCTATCTACAGATCAAATGCTTCACGCGAAAAATTGAAAGCTGTAAAGACAGTGTTTAATGGGCAACTAAGCCGTCGTGGTGGTGTGGAAGTACACTTCTTAGTAATAGCATACCTTCTATTCAAACCAGTTTATTTATGGCAGTGAAAATTCTACCAAAAAATAACAAAGGCCCTACGCCTATTGTTGGTGGCCCAAGACATATTATTCGTGCTTGTTTATTTTACACAAGACTTAAAAGTTCGAATCGCAAGCTTGTTTTTTACTTTCTTTAATAAGATAAGTCATTTAATCAGAAGGGGACGTAGATGTATCCGCCTTATGGTAATACTGGCAGCACCACAACAGGGTTGAAAAGAAAGTGGCGTAAATAATTAAGTGCTTCAGGCAGGTACACAATTTGCGAGTTCAAACAAGATGCTCTTACTTATTTTTTTTTTCTCATTTGCTTTCACGCTAAGACCTCTTCGTTGTTTGTTTTTGCAGTACACAAAGCGATGCAGAATAATGACCACAAGGAAGACATAACCATGATTAAACACGATTCTAGCGCTTCCTACAGTAACTCTACAGTAATGTACAGTAACTCTACAGTAATTCTACAGTAACTTACTACAGAAATTACTCGAAAAGCCATTTCTACGAAAGAAAAGCTTAGCGCAGTAGATTGAGGTTCACCTTTAGCTAGTAGAGGGAAACTTCAGCATAGCTAAAACCAATAGAGAAGGTTTATTATTAGGTGTAATCAGACCCTCCAAAATGTTGACCGTAATCATAAGTATGTAACTTTATAGTTACTTCAGTATTTGTTCTCCCTGCCATGTTTCAGTATAAAAGAAATGTTTAGCCATCGTAGTGAATATACGACAAGTAGAGAGAAAGGAACCCTTCCCTTTTTATTTCTTCGGGCGGAATAACCGCATCCGTGGCTTCTATTTCAACATAAACCGACTAGCCCAACAACGTGCACTGCTAGATTAACCTGGCCTCGTCGTTATACAGTGCATCAGTCTACTCTCGCCTAGACCTATATGGAGCACCCGGTATAATGCTTTCGCTTTATTAAACCAAACAGATCGAACATCAGTATTTATTCATACTGAAACCAATTTGACTAGTGCTAATAACATTTTTTGCCTGAACGGATACGACGAGATACGGTCATGGAACATACGCACCCAGAAAAAGAAGCGAATGCTGACTTCTTCTAGCTACCCTTTGCTCGCCAGTAATAGTAGCCAGGCCTGTAATAGGGTTAATTCTCCAGCATGTCTGTTCTGCTGACAACTCAATAACTCTTCATTCCGGAGGTCAGCTATGTTGACTGACAATTGAATCTAGTTAGTAAAGGTAACAATCACAGTAAATATTAGACGGGTGACAAGTAAAACAAACTCCGCTCGCGGGTATGTCTCCGGCGGCTCGATATCTCTCGCAAACGTTGATTGATTGATTGATATGTGGGGTTTAACGTCCCAAAACCACTCTATGATTATGAGAGACGCCGTAGTGGAGGGCTCCGGAAATTTAGACCACCTGGGGTTCTTTAACGTGCACCCAAATCTGAGCACACGGGCCTACAACATTTCCGCCTCCATCGGAAATGCAGCCGCCGCAGCCGGGATTCGAACCCGCGCCCTGCGAGTCAGCAGCCGAGTACCTTAGCCACTAGACCACCGCGGCGGGGCCTCGCAAACGTCGGTCGTAATTGCGTCTTCCATAAAGGCAGCTTCGGTGCCGGTGTGCCCTCACAAACTTCGTTATTTTCGGCCGCTTCTGCTGATGTGCGCGTGTAGGAGCACGTTTGTTGGTATTTTTATGTTTTCGAGCAGTAAGTTTCCAACTGCGAACTTACGAACAAAACTTCGCAATCATAGTTTGAGATGATGAAGCATCTGACAATATTTGTTGGCCGTCCGTTAGTTAAGGGCGTAATTGAGGAAATGAACTGTGTTTGCTGTTTTAAGAAGGAAACAGATTGTCAAGAAGCAAAAAACTCGTCAAACGCCATTTCAAAAGTTCGCTATAGTGCCGTAGTCATTTGTCTGCAAGAAAAAAAAAACAATGTGGACTTTTTTTTCTGTTTTAGAAGGTCAGACGTAAAATTTCTCAGGAAATGGCGTGGAGAATGCTTACCCACTTCGCATTGGATATGGGTACAAAATAGAAAATGCATTGCTTTCTCAGCTTCACGGTAGAGGCGTTCACGGATATTTTTCATTAAAACGTACAGCAAAATTCATCGAACCAATGACATCCGAATGTTTGCTTCTCAATGGTTTCAAACTTGGGAAAGGGTTGTGCTTGCGGTGTGACAACGAGTGCTCAAGTGCTTCTCTCACTCTCTCGATTTCTTTTTTCGTAATGCGTTAAAATGTACAATAAAAAATACTCCCAAAACACGCGAGCCCTCATTTCAGAATAAGCTTTGTCGAGCTGTGAATAAAAGTGAGCTGAGGGTCGTCAGATTTCGCTCATAGTTCCCTCGATGGTCTCGTTTTAATGCTTCTTTGCACGGGAAGGACTCTTTGCTGCTTTGATCCTAGCCTTTCTGTATGGGGGTTTCAAAACTAGAGGGACTATTGGGATCAGCACCGCGTTTCCGACTTCAGCCGTCCATAGTACTTATCTTTTTCTCTAAGAAAACCTACGATTACTAATATTACCTTTTTTGTAAATGCAACATAAAAAATAAAGGGAAATTTTGAACAAGTTTAGACATCAACAGTTTTGATTGTTGATCGCTAACAGAGTGCTTGTCATTTAAACTGCTCTGTAAAAGTGTATAAAACTATTCGTACGTTCACTCTATGTCGATTTGCTTATACTACGTGAAATTGCTTTTAGTTCCCGTATTCGTCGAATATTGTAAACAAGCAATGGCACGTCACGAAATACGTTCGCGTAGCAGTGCGTTTTTACGACGGCAGCATAAAAAAAACAAAGCCAAATAAAACGGCATTTCCACAGATCTCGCCTGATCGAGCAAGATATAGCGAAGGACAGCTGTACAGTTCCTAAGGCGTTGGTGTTAAGAGTCTTTGGTGTTTCTTCAGGCAAAAGATGGGGCAGTGAATACGCAAGCAAACTTGTGGATTGCCGGGTATGGGGTGGCGAAGCAGGCTTTGTGACGACCGTGAAACTCGCAGGACTGTAAAACGTCAAAAAAGAAAGAAAGTTTACGAAGGCGGCCCGACTCGGTCATTCGAAAGTAAGCGGCCCAAGAAGCCTTCAGAGATGTAAACGAGCTCAACGGAAACGTACAAAATAAATGGCACTGGCGCCAACTTGACGCCGCTTGCTTCCGCTCAATATGTTCCGTGACGTCGGGGAGTCGGAATCGCCGGGCGATGTGGGTTAAATTTTGTGGCCCGGCAATCGTTAGGTCAAAGCGTAATACAGGAAATTCAGCTGCGTTCGCGTCGGTTATGCTGCTTGCGTGCATACCCTTTGGTAGCAGTGCGTTACGATGTTGTTTCATTTCATTTGTCAGGACTTCACTGGAAACAGGAACGTTATTTTGCATGTGTGTCCGCGTGCGCGCCTTGCTTTTTGTGTGTGAGGCACGCGTGACATATGTGTTTACTTAGTTTTCACGGAATTCTTGTGGTTAAACAAAAGAAAAAAAAGATGACGTTCGCGCGTTATTAAGGTCATGGTAAAATAGCCACTAGGGATGTCCTTCATCTTCGATTTGTTTTGGCCGAACTTATGAAAGACTCTGCAAGTTTTTTTTTTACTTTATGTATCTGCTCATGAAGTTGGTATTAATCTTTCATTCAGCAACATCAGTCTATAAAAATGCTGTATTCATTTTGTTTAATTTAAAAGGGTTTTGCTATTATCGTGCTATATGTATAGATAGCTTCAATGGAAGTCTTTTTTTTTATGTGACAGTGTTTTATGACATGATCCACCAAGGCCTAAGGTGATGTATTTCCGTTACGGAAGTACGTCAGCCAAATGAGTGCCAATCAAATGACAGAGAAGAAAAAGTCAAACTAGAAGCTTCCGTTTACAGAAGCAGAACCTACATACTCTCGGTTCGCGACGTCGGCTGGCGAATGTTTGGCCACCTCAGCTACCGCCAAAGACATGAAGGAAGCTCACAAATGCACCTTTCATCCCTCCATCCCCCCCACACACTTTTCTTTGAAAGTTCTCTTGATTGGTGAACTGGGCTCGAGCAGCGGCAGCGAGCTATGGCTACCTAGACTGAAGAGGCCGCCCACCTTAGAGCTAAAGTACAAAGAGCCTAGTCGAAATAAAGTTCGTTTCATTCATTCTTGGTTCGCCGGGTGGGGCGCCGTTCGGACGCGATAGAGTTAAGTAATGAGTGGTATCCGCAACTCTTTCAGACAAGAATCCGCTGCTACGGCCACCTCATTCGGTGGGTTTATAATAAAAGTGTAACTTGATGAACGCTTCTACACAATGCGAGGTTGTGGGTTTAGCCCTTGCCTCACACATTGCAGACACACATTTTAAGAAATAACTGCGGCGCTCGCCCGACTGTCGCACTACGTTGCCCGCTAGAGGAAAATACGACGCGTCAACGCTCTTTTCACGTTTTACGACTCTTTAAAGGAGTCAATATCCAGTGTGTTTATTATTTGCTTGTTCATGCCACAATTGTGCAGGATTCATCATATGGCGTACCCGCAGTATGCGATAGCAACTTCAGCTACCGCAAGAGTTAAATCATGATCGTGGACGTTAGCCGTCGTAACAAAAGTGTGCCACTGGGTGCCAACGATATATCTACCAAACAACATAGCCGTTTACAACCTATATAAATGTAAGCTCCACCTACAAGCGTACCTCTCCCACTCCGAGAAAAATAGCATCGAATCATATATGTTCATTTCTGGGAGACCAAGTATCATTCGCAGTTCTTGTGCTCTTGACTTGTTTTTTGGCGAAGTCACCAGGATGCTTATTGAAAGTCGTTATATTTAGCGAAATATAGCTGCTTTATGATGTGAATGAGGATGATGACATTTTTCATAATTTTTCTCTTCAGTTTTTGTATAATGAATGAATTATTTTAAAGCAATATTTTGAACTACATTATCTGGCGGCAAGGGAAATCAACAGCCGGAATATGAATATACTTTTCGGGTTACTTTCTACTGTGAAGCAGAGGAAGGCGTGGTGTGGGTAAATTTTCTTCACGCTGCACTTTGCCCGCTTTACGACTGTACCGAAATTTTACCAAGGGACCTACCGAGTTGGTCAGGCTGTGTTATTCCTACCTGAACGGGCAGAGATCGGCTTCACGTTGATGCAGGAACCCTTGTTTGCGAGTGAAAAGTAAAGTTTTTTCTGTTGAGAACTGCAATATGGTTCGGATGATTTTTTCTGCTTGGTGGTTGCATTCTCTTTTACAGCGAAAAACTTCGCAAAACATTCGCTCAAACAGTACATACATTGTTTTTTTTGTTTTTGTTTTTCACAAAACGTAACTACATTTTAAACCTCTGCAGAGACTCCAAAATTCAGGGGCGAAACTCCCTAAAGCGGCACAGCGGCACCCGTTGGTCCCTCGTAGTAGTGCGTAACATGTCTTACGCTTCGATCTGCAAGGTGGTGCCGGTGGGAGATTTCTCCTCTGCGTTGTTGAACAATAAAAAATTCGTAGCGTGCGCGTTACCTAAAAGCCGAATTCTCCTGTCTATCATTTCCCATTAGCAGCCATTGGCAGGTACATTGAACACTATCTGACAAGAAAGGGTTGCTACGTTGTACTCGCTAGGTGTAACCTCCTTGGTTTTAGATAGGTTTAGCTAGCGTTGGGCCACAGTGCCATGAATATAGTGAACTAGTATATACCATGAACTCGAGGTGGTTAAAGGTGGGAAGTAAACACGACGCGCAAGCCGTAAGAAAGTGTGCGTGTGCCACCTCTCGTTGAGTCCTTGTAATGTCCGCTGGATGGCACTGCTTCTATATGCGCAATATGTAATGAAAAGATGCGAGATGTTGGTACTTGGAGTGTTGAGTAGATGTACGAACGGACACACAGACAGATGCATGAACGGATGCATGGATGGCTGCACGGATGAATGGACGCATGGACGGACGCGGGGGCGGATGCAAGGACGAACGCAGGGACGGACGCACGGATGGACGTGCGGACGCACTAACAGACGCACGCACGGACGGACCGATGGACGCATGGACGGTCACACAGACGGATGCATGTACGGACGGAAGCAAGAACGAATGGACGGACGCATGCTTCACCCTATTCTCCATCATTCCTCCCGTGGCTATGCTGCCATTTTCTTTCTATAATGGTGGCCATACTAGGAAGGCGTAACAATTTCAAGCTTGAAGCTTTAAAGCTTGAAAGTCTCCGAAAATATTGCTTGGACACCTGAAAGGACACAAACTGTGTTTAGAAAAAATGTTTAACGATTTCGAGTACTTCGTACTCAACTATGGGAGAGCACTGAGCCGTCCCGCTAAAACAGGCTTGAGGAGCAAAGCTGGCGACACCCCGACTGGAGCCGCATATCTACAAAATGATGAACGGCTCGTGCAACTAGGATTGAATGGTTGGTAGGATCAACTTTAATGCACGGTTTTCTTATTGAAACGCATGTTGGTGCCACTGGTTTTCGGTCAAAAAAATTGGACTTCCTGCATCATTTCCGCAAATATTTCGATATTACTCTTTGTCAAGCACAACAATTATAGTAGCAACGTCAAACTTTCAATAACTATTGCGCAGTGTTTGTGTTGGCAGTGAAAAATTAATTATGGCTGTAAAGAAAACTACGCAGCACGGCTCTGTTACAGAGATGAATGGCTGGTGAGCTGAAGTTTTGGGGGTGGTGCTTGTTATTTTTGTATATTGATTTTTATTTTGAGGTTGTAACCAACTCTAGAAATTTAACAAGCTCACATATATCAATGAACTTTGATAAATGAACTAGTTTTGTGACGACATGCTTCACGTTCGTGGTATGTTGATTTTTAGGACAAAGAGATCAGCCATTTGTTTTAAACAGTCATTTACCAGGCTAATGAAAAAACAAAGAAAACATAAATACTCATTTTTTGTGATGTCTCATCGATATTTTTTAATATCAAAGTGGAAGTCGAAGCCGCGTGCTTTGCAGCCAACGCGTCAGCGTTCGAGTATATTCATACAGACGAGCCAGTGATGAAATATAGCGCGCAAATGACTAGGCGCGCAGAAAAGGCTCATTTCCCACTTTGGTGGGCTCGTAATGTATTCCGTAATGTATTCGTGCTTCTTTTCTTATCGATGCACGTGATTCACTGCACCCCGACATCATCAGAGCACGAGTACGAGCGACGCCTTCGTAGTGGTATTCATGGTAGTGAGATATGTGAATAGGCACTGCATTCAATGCAGGGCCCTAGTCGCGTTCTTATTTTGTTCGGCCTTTTTTATGCGCTAAATGAACGACCCACATATTTTCACGCCTTCAAGAACCTGTTTCTTGATTACTCCCATGCATTAGTAGCTGGCACGTGACGTATCGCCCTGATAACCTGGGGGGCACCGCTAGAATTCCGGACAAGGCAATCGCATTTCAATCGAGTCGAAATACCACTGAACAACTTTGTTTTGATTTAGGCGCTGGTCGAAAAAGTCCACATGGTCTGATTCAGTTCGAAGTGACATCACTATACGGCATACCTCATAGCTTTTTTTTTGCATGATCTTCAGCCTCGCAGTGGAGGCGCAAGCCTAACTGGCAGCGGAACTGATGGACAGTTTAGCACTAGTGGTGCCAAGGTTGAAAAAAATGGCGGAGGTTGGTGGCCTTTGTTTTTTAAAGTTTTTCCTCTTTCTTTTCCTCCTTTCTCTCTGCCGTCCATTCGTGCGTCCACTCATGCGTCCGTCCACATGTCCGTCTTTTCGTCCATGCGTCCGTGCATTCATCTGTCCATCCGTCCGTGCGTCTGTCAGTGCGTCCGTTCATCCGCACGTCCTTGCATCTGTCTGTATGTCTGTCCACCCATCCGTCCGTTCGTCCGTCCATCTTGCGAACACTCCAAGTACAGCGATCTCGCATCTTTTCATCATATATACGGATGGATGGATGGATGGATTGATGGATGGATGGATGGATGGATGGATGGATGGATGGATGGATGGATGGATGGATGGATGGATGGATGGATGGATGGATGGATGGATGGATGGATGGATGGATGGATGGATGGATGGATATGGCTGTACCCTTTAGATCGGGCGGTGGCTAGCGCCACCAAGCCGCAATACTTAATGAACCCAAAACTATATTTATTTTTTTCCTTAAAAAGTGAGTTTGAGGATTCCTACTTTGCACTGAAGAGTTTAATTTTCACTCGTCCCTTGACTTAAGCCACCAATCAGATAACCTCCTTCTAGTTAAGTCTACTTGCTTAAAGTCTATTTTGCCCTCCCGGTCCCTAAACCCTAGTGCTTTGAAAAACTCTGCGCCATCATCCTGAACTATAGGGTGAAGCCCTTTACAAAACATTATCAAGTGTTCGGCCGTTTCTTCTTCCTCTCCACACGTACTGCATACTGTGTCTACCCCTTCGTATTTGGCCCGATATGTCTTGGTTCGCAGTACTCCCGTCCTTGCCTCAAACAGTAGAGAAATACCCCGAGTATTATCATAGATCCTTTCCTTGGCGATTTCTTGCTTAAAAGCCCCGCCGCGGTGGTCTAGTGGCTAAGGTACTCGGCTGCTGACCCGCAGGTCACGGGTTCGATTCCCGGCTGCGGCGGCTGCATTTCCGATGGAGGCGGAAATGTTGTAGGCCCGTGTGCTCAGATTTGGGTGCACGTTAAAGAACCCCAGGTGGTCGAAATTTCCGGAGCCCTCCACTACGGCGTCTCTCACGTTCATATGGTGGTTTTGGGACGTTAAACCCCACAAATCAATCAATCAATCAAATCAATCATTTCTTGCTTAAAAGTTCGATAGATTTCTAGTGCGGACTTCTTAATCATGCCCATTTTCCACATGTCAGTCTCCATTTCCTTCACTTTCTTCTTAATCGATAGTTCTTTTTGGTTTGGCCACCTGCTGTTTTCTAAGTATTTACCAGTCAACTTCCTGGTTCGCTTCCTCCATTTTGTATCGGCATTCTTCATGTACAAGTAGCTGAAAACCTTCCTAGCCCAACGCTCCTCCTTCATTTCTCTCAATCGCTTCTCGAATTTTATCTTGCTGCTAGCTTCCCTGCCCTCAAATGATGTCCATCCCATATCACCTTGTACTCCCTGATTTGGTGTATTCCCGTGAGCTCCTAAAGCAAGCCTACCTATTCCACGTTGCTTAATTTCTAATCTTGCTTGAACTTCTGATCTCATGCACAAGAACGCATTGCCGAACGTCAGCCCAGGAACTATGACTCCTTTCCATATTCCTCTCAACACATCATACCTATTGTAATTCCACAGTGCCCTATTTTTCATGACTGCTGCATTCCTGTTACCTTTAGTCGTCATGTATATTTCGTGTTCCCTCAGGTACTCGGTCCCATTGCTTATCTATACGCCCGGATATTTGTATTTATCTGTTATCTCAAGCGTGACCTCCTGTATCCTAAGCTCACTATCTTCGTTGTCATTGAAACTCATGACTGCTGATTTTTCCTCACTGAATCTAAAATCTAACCTATCTCCCTCATTACCGCAGATGTCCATCAAACTCTGCAAATCTTCCTTGTTGTTGGCCATTAGCACTATATCATCTGCGTACATTAATGCTGGTAGTGCCTGATCAATAAGTTTTCCTCGTTTGACTAAAGAGAGGTTGAAGCCCAGCCCACTTCCTTCTAATTTTGCCTCTAATCCTTGTAGGTACATCATGAATAATAAGGGTGACAGGGGGCACCCCTGCCTAAGCCCCCGTTTTACCTCTGCAGGCTTGGATACCTGTTTTTCCCACTTCATAACTACCTTGTTACCTTTATAGATACCCTTTAAAAGATTAGTAACTACATGTTCCACGCCTAGTGTGTCCAGTATTCCCCACAATTCCTCTTGAACCACGCTATCGTACGCTCCCTTGATATCCAAGAATGCTAGCCACGGGGGCCTGTGTTCCTTTTCTGCTATTTCGATGCACTGCGTCAGTGAGAACAGATTGTCTTCCAACCTCCTGTGTTTCCGAAACCCATTCTGCAGTACCCCCAGCACCCCCTCATCTTCCATCCATGCCTGCAGTCTTTCCTTTATAATCTGCATCGCCAGCCTGTAGACCACTGATGTCACTGTTATAGGACGGTAGTTGTTTATGTCAGCTTTGTCCCCCTTTCCTTTATAGATCATGCTCATCCTGCTAAGTTTCCATCCATCGGGAACTTCACCATCGATTATTATTTTGCTCACTGCCCCTCTCAAAGCCTGCTTAGACTTCGGACCTAATGTCTTTATCAGCCTAATTGGAATGCCACCTGGGCCTGTTGATGTACTACTAGGAACCCTTTTCTCAGCCCTTTCCCACTCTCCTTGTGAAAATGGAACCATTGCACCACTTGATTCATCCTTGTCTATTGTGGTGCATAAAGTACTTCTTTGTTGAAGTTTTTCTGTCACCCTTGTTCTTATATATTCAATAGCTTCGTCCCCTTCTAGCCTGGCACCTTGGGCTGTAGTTATAAAACTCTGCTCTAGGCTCGTCTCATTTCTTAGGGAGTTTAGATCTTTCCAAAATTTCGCAGCTGCCTTTCTATCTTTTTTATGTACTTCTGCCAACCACTGAGCTCCCTTTCTTCTAATCTTTTCATTGATCAGAAGGGATGCAGCCCTTCTACAGCTTATAAAGGTTTCCCATTTTCTTTCAACATCATCTGTCGGTTCACCCCGCTGCTTAGCATGTCTGTGTTCCCTAGAGGCTTCCTGACGTTTTGCTATGGCTCTCTTAACTTCCTCATCCCACCAACTTTTGGGTTTTTGTCTTCTTTTCCGGGGTGACTTGTTACGCGTCTTATCAAGCTCTAGCTCAAAGAGTCTAATTAGATTCGTGTATGTCCACACTGTCTTATTATCCTCCGTGATTACTTTCTCAATTTGTTTAGTGGCTATTTCAATTTGCCTTTCTGAATAAAAATTTTCCTGTAGTTGCTCATCTTGTCTCCTTCCCACTTTCACTGCTCTTCCAAAACTTAGCTTGATACGTTTGTGATCACTACCCAGACTTCTGAAGCCACCTTCATCTATGTGCATATTCTGAGCTTATCATACATCCTATGTGACATCAGTGCATAATCTATCGTCGACTGCAGCCTTCCTACCTCCCATGTTATTTGCCCTTCACACTTCTCGGTAGTGTTGCGAATGATCAAATCAAGCCTTTCACACATATCCATGATCATTTTGCCTGTCGGGTCGGTATACCCATCTATATATTCTATGTGCACATTCATGTCTCCTAGTATAATTATCTCGCACTCTCTTCCTAACTCCTGAATGTCCTTTGATATACACTCTACCATTGCCTGGTTTTCTTCTCTGGCCTTTGCTCCCGTCCACAAGTACACGAAACCAAGGAGTGTCATTTGACCTGCCACTTTTCCTTTTAGCAATAAATGTTCCTTGCACTCCTGCTTGACCCTTTGCCGGTCTGTACTTTTATGAATAAATGCCTCAATACCACCCCCCTTTCTGCTGCCTTCTGTTCTATTACAATATTCCCACGCGTAGTCCGGATTGTTCGGAGGTTGTTCCATGTGCCTGAGATGTGTTTCTACAAAACCGTATACCATCGGCCTCTCTTTCCTTAGCTGTTCTTCTATCTCTTCCCACTTCAGCCTGTTCCTAGCACCCTGCATGTTAATATACCCTATGTCTGAATGGGCTCGGCGCTCGTGGCTACGTCTATTTATGCCCCGGACTCTACGTATCTTAGACATTGGTGCCACTTTGGAATCGTATCTGTCCATAACACCTGTCGAAAAGTCTCCCTGGTTGTTTCCCTCGTTACTAGCTATCCTGCACCCCGGAGGGCTCGCTTGCCCCCCAAAAAAGCTACTGCGCGTCCTGCAAGTCGCCAACCCACCTCATGACCTAGCCGCCCATCGAAGTGAATTCTGTCTCGTTGAAAACCACCCCACCTATGCACCTCTCTGTTTATTTCCACCACCTCAAACCCTTTCTCTCGACTCATCCGCCATATCTCTTGGTTTGCGTTGACAACCGCTCTTTGCAGGTTGCTATCACGCACCGGTACCTCCGGTATAGTGCATATCACTACCTGTACCTTAGGAGAAGTGGCGCGCATGTCATCGACGCCTTTCGCCAGTGTGGCTGCTAGTCCTGCTCTATCTTCATTTAAGACATCATTTAAACCACCTGAAATTATCACGAGGTTTTGTCTATCAGCTGTAGTTTTGAGTTTTGCGCTCGCTTGCCTCATGACTGCTTCCAGCTTGCGTCCTGGGAACGCCCCTACTGCAACCCCCTTGTCACCTCTTACCCTCTCTTTGATGGCTTCTGTGCATCGATTTAAATTCGAGTCCCCAGCGATTATCACATGCCGTGACTTTTCAGCTGGAGCGTCCTGCACCTGGGGGCTACTTGCACCTGTGACGCCGGCTGCTTTGTCCCCTCCCAGCTCCACCACTACCTCGCTGAAGCTGGGCCTTGCGACAGTTGAACCGGCTAAACCTGTTTTTTCCAAACTTGCTTGCTCTTCCTTCTCCACCATTCTGGTTGCCGGTTCTCTACTGTTCTCCTCGTAGGCTGCTTCTTTGTTCAGCTTCGCTAGTGCTTCCTCGGTGGACTTCAGTCTTTCTCCCATTGCCCTCGTTTTCTCTTGCTCTGTCGCCAACCCAGTCTCGAGGTCATCGATTCTCACCAGCAGTTCACTTTGGGCAACCATCATTTTCTCCATTTTTTCCTCGACCTCACATTGCCTACACTTCGCGTCAGCCTCTTCTCCATCCGCTTCTACGCTTGGGTCCACTTTCAAACCCACTCCACATCCTGAACACTTTACAGTCTTTTTAGCCATGTCTTTCTGACACCAATTGACCCTATACTCGCTAATTACTAAACTCGAGCCGTGCACTACGAAAAAAAAGAAAGTCTAAGCTCTACTACAAAAATTTGAGTGTTAAATGTACATCATATGGAGGCATAAATATACATAAATAGGCATAAATATACATCATATGGAGGCACCGCCATCCAGCGTACATTACAAGAACTAAACAAGAGGTGGCTACTTACTACTACTACTACTACTACTACTACCACTACTAGTACTACTACTAATGCTACTACTACATTGATCGCGAACGCACGACCCACTGCTTAAGAAGCATCGGCTCTAAAAAATCAAAGAGACAAATGGTAAGAAGCGGACAAAGAGAGCCCGTGCCTATTTATGATGACAATAGCTTTTGGTAGTGACAGGCGTTTTACGCTGAGAAATCACAGGTTCGATAATAAAAGGGCACAGAATGTCGCCAACACTTAGAAGATTTAGGTTGGCAATGGGCGAATTGATTTAGTCGAATAATTTCGAATCAAATGGCTTAAATAACAAATAGGACACATCATTAGAAAAAAATTTGCATTTTTATTGATTGCTATGTTGCTTTTAGCTTCCCAAAACCACCATATGATTATGAGAAATGCTGTAGTGAATAAAAAAATGAGCATATTGAGCATGACCCTAATAACTTGCCGTTTTTTAAGCATTGGAACAAGGCATGTACGAATGCCATTTTTTTTTTGGTTCGAATTTTCGTGGAAGCAAGTTAGCTTCATGACAAGATTTGTATAGCACATGGGAGCAAGGTGTAACTAACTACCAGTATACGTGACATTTTCAAATTAGTATACTTAGCCGATATAAGCCAGTATAATATGGTCTTAAACTTAAAAATAATTAATGAAGGTGAATTTATTATCAACATTTAAACCTCGAAGTGTCGCATCGCGGCTATGTGAACTTTGTATGTATGGTTGGTTTCACGGTACAGCACTACCACGCTGAAGTGAAACTGCTTTTACGAATGGATAACATGCGTTAAAGTCAGTGTTGTACGGAACGGCGTTCTAGAGAATGACGTTCCAGGAACTGGTTCCTCTTGGGAGGAAAGGAGGGACACCACTGTTCCATTCATGATCAGTGGAACTGTAACGGTAACGCAGTGTGTTTATGACCGAACGGTAGGGAGAACGACGTTCCCTCTGTGAACGTTCTACGACATTCAACAGGCGCGTGCACGCATGCAGTACGTCGTGCACAGCAGGTCCCATGACCAACTGTGTCTGACCCGTGACTATGCCGCATCCTGATTCTCATCTCAAGGCGCCTGCAGGTGGCGCAGGGAAGTGCGCATCGCCGAAAGCGCCCACGTTCGGAAGGGACACTTAAATTTCTACAGCAGGGCTGCTAAGTTCAAAGTTTGCAATCTGTCGTAGAAAAAAAAATTAGAATAATTATGAACCAGCACAAGCTCTTTTCGCCCACTTCCTATTTTGATTCGCTTTCAGTAAAAGTTCACTGATTTGTCCGGTGCGGAATGCAATAATTCTAATGGGCGAGAGAACGAGTAAAGAGAGAGTGAGAGAGATGTGGTGAAAGAAAAAGGAAGAAATATTGCACGAGAAAAAAAATCGTGGCAATGCGAGATTGGAAACCACCTATCCAAGACCCCGACGGCAAGTGACGTCACCACTCCGGGTTTTTTTTTTTTTCTTTCTTTCCCCATATTTATTTATCATTGGCATGACACTTTGCACTGATATGTTCATCATGCCCGTCTCATGGCTTAACGACGCACGCATTGCACTAAAAAATCACCACTCATCTCCAGAGTGACTATATTAATTAACAGCTACAACATACACTACAACCGCCATAAAATTGTATAAGCACTTCACCTGCGCAAATACTATTCTGACTGACTTTCCACTTGCTCGTATTTATCTGCTAGCTAAGTGACCATCCTATGAAGTGGGATGTAGAGGAAATTATTGGCTATTCTTTTCTCTGCAATGGTTCGCACGCTAGCAGAGTGTATTATAGCTTTATATTGTAATGTAGTAAGGGTCTGGGAAAAGGTAGTATAAAAAGAGGAAAAGTGAGAAAGAAAAATACAAAGACAGGAAGACAGAAAGAGAAAAAGAAAGAAGGTGAGAGAGCAAGAACGAAATGTCTATAGAGAGGAAAAAACGAGAAAGTAGGAGACATGAAAAGAGAGAGGGAAATACTCATAAATGTGTTCGCTGACTGCGAACAGCAAACTTTACTGAGCTGCAAATGTTTATGGTGGACTATATTTTTCCTTTACACTGAAATGTTGATTCTGCACTTAATAAACGCCTAAGTATTCTTCATGTCTATGCGGGCGGTTTGCTGTGCAAGAAGTCTAATTATATTGGTGCATAGGTGGACATTTGTATTTGATTATCTCAGGCGCAGTGCCTTGACTGCACCTTTGATGACTGACTTGGAACTCGCCACATGTGTGGGACGCGAAATAGATAAGCACGTAAGATGCAATTATACATGTTTGTAGTATGGTTGGTAGTACGTACGTTAAATAGAAGAAATGGCTCTTAGTGTTTATTTCGATTCCTTTCACCTACGTATAGTCTGCTGTGAGTGATGTCTAATTTGTATAATATATTAGCTTTTAGTTCCTTTTTTTCACTCCAGGTTTATTCGACAGTATATTTTCAATAAAAAATCAAATGCAACGCTAATGTAATGACAAGTTCCAATTTTTGAAATTTAACTGTAACGAGTTCCTTTCGTATTGCAGGAACTTGCAACGGTTATTCGTTCCCAAATTTAGAAAGAACAAGGAACGAGCTTTCGTTCCTGTGGTAAAAGAACATGTACAACACTGGTTCAACCATGCTTGATAATGGAGAACAATTTAGATCCGTTTTTATGTGTATTGGGACACTACAATATTCTTTCGAATATTCGAAGCACCCGTGTATTCGCCTATGGCTAAATTAAGTACAATAGCATCACCTTTTAACTGGTGACTTGCTCAATGAGTTGAAGAATCATTTGAACTGATTTAAAAACCCGTTGGGTCTGTCTGTTTCTTCTACTTTTTGATATGTTGCTGTGTCTACTTTCACACTGAGAAGCTCAAATATAGCATACCAATTAGCTCGCTCCCACATGTCTTGTTCCATAAGCAGCTTTTCAAAGATTGCCGATACCTCCTCGATGAAGTTTACTTTGAACCTCCGGTTCAAAGTAAACTTCATTGTGACGGTGATGTGCTATTTTTCTCCGTAATAATGAACACACGTTTTTTTTTTTTTTTTCAGAATGCGGCTGGAAGACTCTTCGTACACTTCAATCATATCATCGCCATCTCAGCCACATTTTTTGGAATAGTTACTTGATCTCGCTCTTTCCTACAGAGAGTATGTTTCACTTTTAAGCCCCCACTTATTAAGAGTCCACGTGGGTAAACTAATTTAAAAGAAAAGCGATGTATTCGGACATTTGTCTGAAAAACAAAAATGTTCATACGCGGTGGTGCGTTTGTTACTGTTGTGGTGGTTTCAAACAGGCATGATTCCCTATTCATGTTGCTGTTACAGATGTTTTTACCAATGAATTTGCTATCTATAGAATTTTTGTTGATGATTGCATATCTAGTAAGCAAGCCGTGCACAAACTCTTGCACTGCAGCAAATGATTATGTTTGTGCACATAGTACTCTTATACAACCTATCTTACAGCACTCTATTTTTTTTCTTTTGACATTAGCCCCGAATATTTTTATGCCGACATAATCAATTGATAAAAAAAACTGCTTCTGGAACACTGAGTCACTTTTTTATGAAAAAATCCCCTTTAATATAGGTCCCCTTCGTTCGGCTCAACCATGTCTTGGCGATACACATACATCCACGCCTTGAAAGGGGTTACCTGCCCGGCAAGATCAGAACGCAATACGAGGTGTGGTCGGGGAAGGCATAGCGTCGGAGCAGTGTATAACGTATTTTTAGTGTAAGCGCGGAGGCGGGGCCGCGATTGTCACCCCACTCAATAAATCAGCCGTCCCGTACGATAGTGGGGAAGACACACGTTGGAAACAGGAGACGGAACATACTAGATCCTAGAGGGCGGGGGCAGCGCGCTGCCGGGCCTTACGTGATGCGTGACAACGTCGGCAGAAACTCCTGGGGGAAAAGTTTGATTTCGAAGCAGGCAGGCAGGCGGGTGGGCGGTAGAGGTCGCGAGGAAAAATGGTGTGCATTTCAGTCGCGCCAAGTCACGACGTCGCCTCTTCAGAAAGATGGTGTTCAAAACAGCAAAAAAAAGAGCAACATAGACGGAAGCGAAAAAAGTTAAAAGTGGAAGGCACGGATACAGCCTCAAAAAAAAAAAACCCCAAAAAAACCGGGGGTGTTCAGGTAAGCTAGATGCAGGCGTAGATGTAGGGCGGTGTCAGAGAAGCACAACGCCGGTCCGTTACGTAGTACATTTTAGTTCGAAATAGGAACACATTTTTCTTCGTTATAACGAAACACAAAAAATGCAAATAAGCAAAAAGAAGCGGTTGAAGAAACAACGTAAACAATGAGAGGTAAAACAGAATGAAGCTTTTTTTTTCTTTGAAATTACAAAATACTGCTGGTGAGGAAGAACCCAGGGCAAGATGCCACAAATACGAGAAAATACTGAACAACCTACTGTATCGTCGCGTCCCCGTGGGGCAGACGCATATTTTCTCGAGGGCTTTGAGAAAAGAAAAAAAAAATGTCCCTGACTCAGTGACGAATCGCAAAGAAAGGACACGGTAAACTGAGTCACTGGAGGTGTTTTTTTTTTTATACGTTTGGAGGCTGTGTGTCATACTGCGATGTTTCGAAGAAAGTTATCACATGGCACAAAGGAGAATGAATAATATACAAAGGAAAAAAAGATGGCGAGTCATTTTCCAAATATTTTGAAAGAGCTGCTCTACCGAATCTCTCAAGGCTGTTGTGTTGATCTTAGTTTTTTGGTGCACGCTGTCTTGCGCGATGACTCGTTAAAATTGTGCAATGTGGTCTGGCTTACAAGAAAAACCACGGTGTCGTCAGATAAACACTTTCGGCACTTTGTCGATTAAACGGTGACCTATAGTGATCAAAATGTGCTGGATTGAAGTTCGCCCAATCGAATCATGGCGTTCGTTTGTTTGCCACATTTTTCTTTTTTTTTTTGTGGAAGCAACACAAAACCGTCTAGAGATTCTTAAATTTTTGTGTGTATAAAAAGTAAATAATAACTATTAACTCATTCAATCTTTGAATAAATGATTGACAGAAATAATTAATCAACCTAATCAGTCAATTGATCAAACAACTTTTAAGGTCTGTTAAAATGTTACCTTGGTTGGGTTTGCATAATGTAGCTGTCACTTCACAATACTTACTAAGAAAAGTGGTTGTGTTTGCTGAATAATGAAGGTTTTATTTTAATAAAAGCATAAAATACGGGCTGACTATTTATATGTCTGTTTTGTTTACTTGCGCATTTCATCTGAAGCCTGTGGTGCAAGTCCTGACACATATTTTCGCAGTGCTCCGAGAATACACAGTTATGGCCCTCCTTGTGAAAATGGTGTAACATAAATTTTAAAAAGCACACTGCCCATTCGCTAAACCATGAATTGTGGTCGTATCTGATTGACGCCACACCACACTTTAGTATATAGACGAAACGTGGTCACTTTGTAGCGAGGGCACAAAACATGTCTTTTAATGACAATAGTCTTTCTTGGGGACCTTCAAACATGTCTTTTAATGACGGTAGTCTTTCTTGGGGACCTTCAACGCCAAAACTTTGGTCTGTCTGTCTATCTATCTCTTTGTCTATCTGTAAGTTTGTCTGTTTGTCCAACGTAACAATACCCCAAACGCTACCAAGCGATACCCCAAACGGCCAAGCCTATCCGCAGCGCCCACCAATAACGCTGAAGTTTTAGCGTTCATACTTGTGCCATTGTCAATTAAAAAGCAATTATTGCACATACCTGAGGCCCCATAATAACAAGTCGATATTTTGTATGTGTGTCGTTATACTAGAGAAGGCACACATAAGTAATTTTAAGGAGCGTAGCGTTTATCACGCTGTGCTGACAGTGCAACGCGATGCTCATAAAGGCAAGTGTTTTCAACGCTTTGTTAAGACGACACGGTGGTGGCACCTACTCGTCGCTTTGCGTTCTACACTTTATCGCCTTTGAGACAGGAGCGCATCTGTCTCTGCGGCGCACACGCATTCCTTCGTTTTTGTAGGTAACTGCCAGGTGGCGTTTGTGTCTAACGTGCCTCGATGCGCTCGTTCGCCTTCGCTGCACGGATCGTGGCTCTCTAACACAGCGGTTCCAGAACACAATTCACCATTTTTCTCTCGCAGAACATTGAATAAGCGTTTTGTTCACTCTCTCCACACGCAAGACTATCGTCTTTCGATGACATTTGCAGGGAAACATGCAGATACAGGGCCAATTTATTAAATTACTTTTTGTACGACGCACGTCGACAAGATGCGAAGCAGTTCATGGCGTAGTTCAGCACGGTTTGTGACGTGATCACCCTTATTGCGCATGCGCAACAGCTGGCTCAAGCACTGCCAGAACGCGCTCACTAAGAGACTATGGCTTCACCACCACCATCACCACAGGCTGAGGACTCTCCTGCCCATTTTTTTTTTTCTGCAGTATTACGGGACGAGAAGGGAAGACCATTCCACTACGACTGTCACTCAGAACATGCTGTTTTAAGCATAGCAGACATAAACGTACTTTTCGCCACAACTAAATACAGCTCTTGAGCCAGAATTTGGATGAAGCTCGCGAATATATTGTACATGCATTAATGGCCTTTTTCCTTCGAGAACCTACGCGATATCACGCTTATATGCTCGGAGGCGTATTACCAAGATCCAATTTATTGCCGAGCAGAAGGCGTGAATATTAAGCATCGCAAATCATGCATGAAATAATTAGTGGGGGTGTTTTTGATCCATGGAGTTCCTTTGATGTTTGAGTATTCTTTGATCTGGTGGATGTTACCATGAGCTACGAATATTGCAAAATATGGACATAGTATTGCGCAACCTGGTTAACCACCGTGTCTTTCATTCGTCTTTACCTCCCTCATCACCACAAAACGGCATGTTTCTATTTTTTTTTCATAATAACCTGGGGTTTCACGCCCCAAATCCCCGATATGATTACGAGAGACATCGTAGTAGAGGTCTTCGCAAATTTCGATCATCTGGTGTAATTTAACGTGTACTGACATTTCACAGTACATGGATCTCTACTAATTCGCCTCCATCGAAAAGCGACCACCACGGCCGTGATCCAACGTGCAACCTTAGCGTCAGCAGATGATCACCCTAGCAATTAATCCACCGAGGTGAACAGTGTTTGTATTTTCAGACGGAAGAGGGCTCTACCCTAGAATTCTTGAATAGTCAAGTATTATAAATCTTTCTATACTCGTGATATCCCCATCTAGCTCCACAAAGCTATATATACTGCGACATCACAGTGCTCATGTAGATTCGTGAGGACATAAAAGCACGTCCATGAACGAGTAAGCATCAGTAGTGATTTCATGTGGTCGCAAAATTATTAGTACTTGTCTTTTTTGGTTCTGTTCAAAGCATAATGAACTCTTAACGTAGTATAGCCCAAGAATTCAAATAGAGATATATCTGGAGTTACACACAAGCTGCAAGCACGCTTTGTGGGTATTGTGAGCGACTCGTCGAAAATTCACCACTGTTTCCCGGGCTCCCTCGAGACTGAAGAAGCGCGCGCCGCGTTGTTTACCTTTTTCCCGGCAAAATAAGAAGCTTGTCTATTCACCACGACCTCTTTTTGTCTTGCTTAGGACTTGTTATTGCTCACGTTCGTGAGTGGCTCAGGATGGCGGGCTTTGTTTCCCCGCACGCTTCACAGCAACGGCGCTGTGGCGGAAATTTTTTCGGCCAAGGTGACGCGGCTTTTCACGCTGAAGTGGCGCTTACGCTTCGGCTTGAAAGCAGAGCTCGAGTCCGTGACCGTGGGCCCCCGTAAACAATGATTCACGACGCGCGCGGCACCGCTAACAACTCGGCGGACTTTTTGTTGAGTTTTAGCGGGTTACGTCGTCAGCGCACTTTTGTTTGGGCTGCACGTGGTGGAAAGACCCGGGGACATTGATGCTATTTAAGTTCGTCAATTTATATAGATTTATTTAATCATTTCTTTCTTGCCAGGTTGCACCGCTCACACCGCTGAACTCAGCAGGCGCGGGGATGATGAAAGAACTATGCTTCGCAGTCTTCTGATTCGTCGTAGGAGTTTGTTCGGTGCACCATTTGAAACGCTTACTCATGGAAAAAAAATAGATTGTTTCTAGCTTCACAAAGGGTTCGCTAAGCTGCGTATCGCCTCTTTAGCTTAGCTGTTAGGTGTTAGTTATTTCTAAAGGCTCAAAATTTCGATGTTTCTGGCAGGTTAACTTTCATTTCAATGAAAGTTTGCAGCGAGCGAGTTACGTATACAAAACATACAAATTGTGAAGTCATACCTCCTCAGATATTGCGCGATACTGTGGAATTATTTTGAACAGGCACAATTCATCAGTACGCGCCTAAACTAAAATACATTGGTGTTTCTCATCTTGCTCTTTCGGAAATGCAACCGATATTCAGCAATTGAACTCTCGTTAGGTAGCTTAGATGTTCAATGTTTTATCCACTGAGCTCTCACAGGGAATCGGAAATATTACTTCAAGCACTGCGCAAACTGGTAGCATTGCGGCCATTCTCAGCTGCCCTAATTTGGCATATGGTATTAAAATAGTTATTGTAAGCTATTCAGTAAAATTTTTCTTAGAACAGGTGAAGTCTTAAGGCCCTCAATCAGTCGTGGGCGAATGCTATCTAATTGTTATTTTTTGGGGGGGAACTATAATGTGTGGGCACTGTTCCCTAGAGTAGCTACCATGCATATGTCAGTTTTATGCTCTGATTCACATAACTCACGCAATTTGCATGCTTGCGCTTATAAATGACACAACGTTATGGAAGAAATCGCAAGTTTTTTCTCGGACGCAATAGCAGTGTAGCGCTGCAGCTGAGTTGTTTTTCAGGCTTTAGATGAGCTGTCATTTCGAAGCATGACGAAGTTGATCTTGCACTCAAACCTCAGAGTCTGATATGTTACTTTCTGTTGCGAAGTTATTAGTCGAATCAATGCTGCAGCGAATAACACCTGGTGTAGAAAGGATATCCTAGTATACATTAAAATATCTGCGCAGCTTTCATGAAGTTGCGAGAGGCAAAGTCACATCGCTGGTGACTTTGCCTCTCACATCGAGCTGCTGCACATCGAGCTGGTCCTGGCTTTGCAAGGCGCTTATCGTTCCACCCAACTCCTTCTCACTTCTTGCTACACTATAGCATAGTAAATAATATATTTAGTATAGTGTAATATATTATACTACCATACACTGCACTGCGCTACACCATACTGCACACACTGCATTATACACTATGCTATACTATACCACATATGTCTATGTGTTCTCTCTACTATAGCAATGTGTTCACAGAAGTTTGTTAAATGCACTGCTCATCACACTAGTCCACTAAAAATTAAAGAAACAAACAGACGGCGAACACCGATTAGGGCATTTTTCATTGTTAGTCGACGTTTGTGGTGTCTTGACTTCATTTTTATGCCTGTATTTGTGCGCCTGGCCGTTAAGAATGAATACTTTGCAACTAGCTCCGATCTCTAACTATAAACCAATGAGGGCCTGTTCGTTCTAGCTTCTTTTATTAACCATACGTGCAGAGTGATTGAGCTAGGAACGAGTGTGTGCTTGTTCATGATGAAATACAGTTTCAGAGAGCACCAGCCTAACAAGCACTGCAAAGGTCACCTGTGAAACAATGCAAATACGTCACATACACTGTGACGACGTTGCGGAAATTGATTGTGGTTAACTAGTCATCTTTCCACTAGTTTTATTGTCCATAGTCCATATACATTATACGGAGTCACACTACTTGTCAAGCTTCCGTATGACATGACACGGACGCATTACATCAGATGAAATGACATGGCATGACAAGCTTCCATATGAAGGAGCTGCATGACTTGACAGCTCTGCAGTAAATCTACAATAAGAAGGTTGCGATGTGGGCGTAAAATAAAATGCAAGACTTTTTTGTTTTGTTTTTTCATGCGTTCGGAGTACTGCGTACACCATTTCCAAAGTACTTCCTACCCATACAACGTTTTCTCACCCAGTTTATGTAGACCGATTAACATACCTACCTTTTTTTTCCCTCCTGTTGTTCCCTTAAACAAATTTCAGGAAACTAATATCTTACTGAAGAACATACCCTGGAATTTGTGTGACAAATCGCGTTTATTCATAATGTACAAGAGCTTAATTCTTCCCGAAACTGCAATGATAGGGGAAATATTGGAGAAACAATGTGGTCAAGCTTGAAGAAAGACGACATTTAAGAACTCAAGATTATCTGTAGACATGCTAGCACGCATAAATAGGAGATTTTATCAATGAGGTGTTTTTTTTTCGTAGTTTGTCAAAAGCAGTACTAGCTCAATGTTCTTTCATTCGGCTGTCCTTCGATTATCCGCAAGACCCTACTAAAGTTTCAATAAACTAATTCACATTTAGTTCTTAATTTCTGATTGAGTATGTAGTCTTCGTGTTCTTCACCGACGCCCATTCTCTCGAGCCAAACTTCGAAGGTCAGCATCGTTGGCCTCCTAGGAGCAGTAACCCTCTCTGCGCTGCCTGGAATTCCCGCAGCTTCAGGAGCTATGAGCGGAAGTCCTCGGCCTTTCGGTGTTGAAAGGCGTGACGCGCAGTGCGGGCATTAATCAGAGCCGGAGCACTGCTTTTGTGGCTTCTTTGGTTCGTTCCTTTAGCATGGCCATAGGGGACACTCGCACCGCTATCATGCGCCCGTGATGTGACCTCTATGGGCTCAGATGAGTGACTAGCCGTCGCCGAGAGCTGCTTTTGCCTTGGCGAGAGGCACCTGGCGCTAATTAGGAAGCACAGGAAAGGGAACTGTCGCTATCGTGCCCCTGTATTTCTACCAGCAATCCTCTTGTGTTTTCCTGCTTATTCATAGTGAGCTGTAATCAACGATTCGTTCCATGGCCTGGAGAGATAGCACTCTGGCGGGTTAATTGCACTGCCAATGGCCTTTCATCACCAGCGTTTTAATAAAAACTAAATGGTCAGCATTTACGGTACTTACTCAAGACAAAAAACGAATAACACAGGGGTACCACAAGCGTTTATTTTGGGCCTTCTTTTTGTAATTTATATTAATGACCTGCCTAATTATACAGCTCCTACAATTTCCATTCCACATCATTTGATCTATGCTAGCAATTACTGTGTTTACTTGGGTGTCAGACTCGACAGAAATTTAAAATTTCACCGCCATACTTGAGATATAAAAAACTGTCTAATTATATACACATGCTCATTCGATCTCGCTTTTTTTACAATTTATTCTTCTTCCACTATATTACGCATTGCTTCCCTCGCATATCAACTACTGCAAAACTTCATAGAGAGAGAGAGAGAGAACTAAACGTTTATTTTTGAAACAGTGCCCGAAACAATGCCCGGTGTCACCCTGAAGGGGGAGGGCTCTTTAGTGCAGGAACCCTCTGGCTTCTACTGCCCTCTTGGGCCTAGCGACGAGTTGTTGTTGGTCTTCCAGGTCCTCGAGGGCGAGCTTCACCTCCCACGTTTCGGTCAAGTCTTCGTTCATTCGTCCTGCTTCATTATGGGTAATACTTACAATACTCACCTTGCACCGTTACAGACAATTCACAACAAAGTAATCAGGATAGTCACTTCTACTTCACGTAACAATTCCTATCAGTTGTTCTATGCATATAATGTTCTTAGAGTGCACAATACAGTTAAATACGATTTAGCTCTCTGGTTATTTAAGCCTATCAATGACAGATGTCTTATTTTTATCATACCTTCCCCACTTCTTAACTTTAACAACACCACATTTTCTTGGCACAACCTTGTTTTGCCAAAATATACGAAGTAAATATACGGTAAACAAACCACCCATTTCAGTGTATTTTGCGTATGGAAGTCACTGCCTTATGTCTTAAAATCAATGATTTTAGGCTCACTTGTCAAAGAAAATAAAAAAAGTCCCTTATCATTCAGTATAACACCACATGACATTTAATTTACACAGCCCCTAAGGATACCTTTATATATTTCTATTTTTGTATATTGTACAAACATTTCTTTTCCATCTCAAGTGTGTATAACATGTTTTTTTGTTTCTTATATTATGTAATATTGCGATAGTGGTTGCATGTACACTCTCGGCTGAATTTTTCTGCCGGCGTCGGCGTTGACGTGGGCGTCACCGTCACTCACCATATATGTATATGTATCTATATATATCAAAACGAAAGATGAAAAAAACAAGAAAAAGACTCTGGCACGTGGAATCGTATATGAAACCTCTGAAACGTGAATGCAAGGCGTTAACCACTGATCTACAGAGAAGCACGTCTTTCAAAGTTCAAACGGCAAGCTATTTATACCTACCACTTACCGCTGGCGACGGGCATATCGGGGGAGAACTATCGTGTTCTGCATTAACAGCAAGACGGTTCAATGAGCGAGCGTCACCACATTGTCACGGCGCGATGGCGCACTCTCTCATCTCATACGCGTATTTTGACGCATTGAGAGGAGAGGTAGACGCTCACTTGCATACCCTTATCTCGTGGTGGGTAGGATCGCACGTCTTGGCTGGCCTTTGGCCTTCAGCGGACCGATTCTGTCGTAAGTACCGGGCGCACAAGGGTCACTGCGATCGTTGCACAGTCTCCATTTGCAACACAGCGAAGTAACAACTGAGGCGCGTATTCGATTTCATCTGTACCTGTGAGTACGTTTCGTGCGTTAATTGTGCGTGAAAAACGCGGGGCACGTTTCGATCTGCTTGCCATTCTGCGGGTGACCTTCCAATTTGTTGCTATCGCGTTCATTGCGTCGCCTTTGTGGTAAAGCTGTGACTTTTTCCGAATTGTTTATAACCATTGCTTTCAAAATGCGCGTTGCTATTTTTGTTCCTTCCTGTCGATGCAAACGCGAATTTTTTCTCCCTAAAAGGTCCCAATTCAAGTTCTAACTCCGGGACTTCATATATACTGAATTGTAATAACATATTTATATAGAAATAAAATTTTTATACCGATTCTGTTATTAATATATTAATGTCTACATTTTCTCTTGCACTAAGGTTTTGTTACGATTGCTAATATTGAGCCCAAAATGCTCAATACTCGTTAAAATAATGAATCACAGGCTTCCTTATGCCTCCACCTAAGACGTCCCACCTCCTCCGCAAAAGCTTTCAGCACCTAACGTCCTAACGTCTTTGCACGTGCTCTATAATCGCCCACATTTGACCAAGCGACAATGTCACGTGACCATTCGATCAAGTTGCAGTATTAGGACGTCACAAACTTTAGTAAACTTCGACGTAAATTGACGTCATGCGATGACATTTTACTGAACTTTTATGTTTTGTGTGAAAACTTAAATTGGCGTGATTACTTGTGTTTCTACAAACTCTGTGTGGTATGAACACATTTTTGTGTGGCGTGGAGACATTTCTGTGTGGTGAGGACACTCAGTATTGAAAATGTGGACTCATTGCGTAAGCGTTGTGCTATGTGCATATGTATAGCCTTGTGTTTGCTACAAAGTATGCGATGTCGACTTTTGTGCATGAGGAGTAGCCGGCGCCACGCACTGGCCCCAACTTCTCGTTATATACATTTATTTTAAAAAATGACGCCATCCGGCGATTGATTCTTTGTATCACTTGTGTTGGCGCCGACACTGACTCCTCCAACGTCAATTTTCGCATTTGATGGGGGATGTAAGGCTTTTACCTTCATAAACAAACAAATGAACGAATTAATTTGATTTGAGTTTGTTAGACATTCAGCTAGGTTCTGAATACAAAGCATGTGGATGGCGCTCATGCACTCTCATGCAATTAGTCGACGTGCCTTGCACGGGCAGACATTTGTAACTTGTTCAAACTATATATGTTAGGTCATGCGACTGCATAAAGCCGTCCTGCGTCCCAGTTGTGCCACGTTGCAGGTTTCAGGAACTAAACGAGAGACGTTGTAGCTGTGCTTCTGCTTTAGATCTGAACCTTAGCTTTAAACAATAGAAGGACCACATTCTAAACATACACAACACAAATAAACTTTAAAAACAATATAAGTGAACGAATACAAATGTAACTTTAAGGGTACTTGCTATAGAACGAGTCGGTAGCTAGTCATTGTCACCTTATTGCGCGCTGCTTAAAAGACGAACACTTGGGATGAAGGATGTGTCCGTCTAGTCCTTCATCCCAAGTGTTCGTCTTTGAAGCAGTGCGCAATAGGGTGGCAATGAATATAAATGCATCAGAACATATATGTTGTTCGAGTAATGTTCGTATGTAAGCTTGGGACTGAATTCATTATTTAGTTCTCAAGATGTAATAATTCCTCCACTTTGAAGACGATCACGTTAACCCCGTCGTGGTGGTCTCTAAGGTACTCGGCCTCTGACTCGAAGGTCGCAGAATGGAATCCCGGCTTTGGCGGCTGCATTTTCGATGGAGGCGTAAATGCTGTAGGCCCGTGTGCTTAGATTTGGGTGCACGTTAAAAAACCACAGGTGATCAAAATTTCCGGAGCCCCTCACTACAGCGTCTCTCATAACCATATGGTGGTTTTGGGACGTTGAACCCCACATTATCAATCAATCAATCAATCAATCAATCAAGATTACGACATTAGTATAAACCGTGACATTGACATACAATACGCAGTACTTGCACATCTTTCTAATATTAGGAGGTGATAGACTTTCAGCTCGTAGCAATTAAATTTAATAAAACATACGAATATTTTGCTGTAAACACTATAAAAATACTCATAGCATCAAGACAAGCTTCAACAAATTCGCATGTATTAAGTCCGCGTGAGTGAGTTTCTGCGCTCAAGACGGCACTATCTTCCGTCGTAAATGTATTTATTTAACAGTTGCTTCCAATGTCAGTCTTCGTTTTCGACAACAGTGGATGATCAAAGATAAACACGAATTCATTTCGCCAAAGAATGCAAACAGTGAATGTCACATCAAGGACATAGGAAACAAATTTTTACATGGGCTGAATGCGGCACGCAAATTCCGTTATTCTCTGCGGCTTCGACAAAAAAGCGGGAGGAACTTTTTTTTTTATTCTGGCAACCAGGACGGAAGTGATTCGCCTCGGAGAGGAAGCGGCGTTCCTATACGTGACAGGATGCAAGGAAGCGGCGCTACACAGCCGTGTTGTGCCAAAGCGAGCCAAGCCAAGGACATTGCAGAGCACGTCGTTTTCGAAGAGGAATTCACGGGCACACTTCGCGAAACAAGGTCAGGGCCGCGGTCCCGGGAATGGCCTTCCATTGAGCGCAGAGGAGGGATAGCGAACGGACACTTGGCCGTCCCTGCATTCATTACGCAATCAAGTTAGCTGCAGAGATTCAAGGGAGAGGCTTGAGAGGAAGGGAAGTGCTGACACAAAGCAGGTCTTGCATCACGCAACCGGTGAGAGAATAAACGGAGGGGCTCACGCTCTCCCTAATAGCCTGCAGTTCTGTGAACGCAGTGTGACTCACTGGACTGGTTACTTTATAATAATGCGACGCCACCACGCCTGTAACGCTAGAATGCGTCGTTTACATTCGCTTTCAATGACCTACGTACGTACGGGCCATCTCACTATTGGGCAGATTACTCAACAATATCGGGCTGATTGCCGATACTTGGGTATTGCACATTGATGGTCGAAGTATTTCGAAATGGCAATATAATGATGCATAGGAATTACGGAGGCTGAATCCAATGATGCGCACGGTGTCTGTCGAATTGATACACAGCTGACGCGCTCGCACGTGGGCGTTCGTGGGCGTCACCTTCCTGATACATAGCGCTTGCTAAAGAAATGCAGTTCTTTTGTAACGAAAGAGAACTTAGTAAAGGCATCCCAAATTGTTGGCAGCTACTATTGGCGTATATTGTTCCCTGCAGCATATGGCACAGCCTTTAGCGAAGTAGGAAAGATGTGTCTTTAAATCTACCGGTGTTCGTACCTTCAACCACAACATTACAAACACTGTCTCTGGCCTAATTGTCACATTCTCGATTCTTAATGTGTACTGAAATGGGGTCAGTGAGGATTCCTTTTTGATGACGCAAGCACGTTCCCGGACACCCTAATTAGAACATTCTTGCCCGCCGATCCTGAAGATGGGGATTACGTTAAACAGCCGACTTCGTAGGGAGTTTTACAATAGCGTACCGCAAGCTCTTGCGGTGTGGTCGCTGCTACTGCGCATAAGCCGGAACGGAAGCCGTGACTTGCGCTAGCGGTCGCCTTCAGAAAATTTTAAATTGCGTGCGGCCCGCAAGTCCCGCAAGGTGGTGAGCGAGTGCACTGCCAGCGTACGGCAGCGTTTGCGTAAACACTATTCTAAAGCTCATATGGCGCCCATACTCAAGCGCTACACCCACAACGCCTTATAACGATATTCTAAAATTCTAGTGCTGCGCAAAATGCGGCATGTTTACGCTTATTTGACATCACTAAATTGTCTGGAAAATAAGCTGACCCCTATTTTCTGTGCTCCATATGCTACTTGCGGTTATTCTTTTATTTAGGCGGACATTGACTAACTTAAGTATATTTAGTTATTTGGAGTGTCCAGGTGGTGGTGAAAAGGACAAGATAAGGCAACTACAAGAATTGCAACGCTAGCGAAAACAAAAACAGCAACCAATAGGGAAGAAAACCACAGGACGTACTCGAGAAAAACAAACAAAATTAACTTCAGAGGCTCTTGCCCAAGCGTGAAAACGGGGCAAGTAAAGTTTCGCATTTTCATGCTTATACAACGTACTATAGATTGTCCATCCGTCGGTCTATCAATCTGGTGGGGGTAAACATCCCCACTAGATTGAATAATGTTCGGGGCGAGCTGCACGTACTGCTACAGTTGTTTGCGTGACAAAAAAATGCTGGGCCAAGTGCCCATGTCGCAAAGAGCTCTAAAAGAAAAAAACGGCAAGTTTTTAAACTAAAAACGCTCAGGGACACGGGCTGATGCCTCTAGTGAAGGGCAATTCACTCTCGGTGCTGCTGTGATGTTGGTCGTCACACCAGAAGGAGGTCAGTGGAACCACGGTTCGATTTCGGTCCTGGGTCTGAGAGCGTGTCTCACAAGCTGCCGTTCTGTCAAGCGGGCAGGCGCCACCTGGTGGGACGTTATTAAAATGCCCATGTTCCTACTTCCTCGACGTGACTTTTTTGCGGGCCATGAGCATAAGCGAAACTTTGTAAACAGTGTCAGCTGTGTGTGCTCGCGTGTGATGTTGAGTGTTCACCAATGTATGTATCATAATAACCGGCCAGCACATAGAGCAGCATGTCGGGCGAATACCCAGGCTGCTATCTCCAGCATTTCATTATAGCATTTGGGTCCGTCTGCCCGAGAGCAATACGCAGAGTGAGAGTGCATGGCTGGAGAAGGGACCAGGATGCCTTCTCGTTGCACATTAAAATATGGATAGGGCTGAGCCGTGCTCCCGGAAAGGTTGTATGAGAACGTGCCTCGTTCTTCCTTTAAGAGGTGCTCCAGGACACGGACAGCCTCGGCTTCGTAGGCTAAATTAGCTGTTCACCTTGAATGAGTGCTGACTTGTTTGGGGAATAGGCACTGCGTAATTAAATGAGATGAACTTGAAGATTCACGACTTTGTCTAAAACATTGTCTAAAAGAAGAAATAACGTAACAATCACCTGAAATGATGTGTTTATGCCCCCAAGCTGGCGTGACACAGGAGCCGTATTCCGGAATGATCGCTTTTAGCGACAATGTAACGCTTTGCATGACGTAGCGATCACTTTCGGACAGACGAAGCTGAAACTTAAGTTGAGTGTATTCATGTTGATCTTTTATAGTGATGTTGCGTCGCGTAGTACAGATGTATGAGGGTCAAAGTCGCACTCAAGTGCTTGTTAAGCATATTTAGTCCTCACCTCACTTGTTTTCTGAACGTTAACTAAACAAAATGCGATTAACAAGAAAGTGTCATGGTTGGCAATGACTAAAGCGACCACTGTCTCGCTTTCATTCAGCCATCCTATCGTGGTGCACTAAAGACGACGCTCTTCCAGAAGTGATGCCTCCAGAAGTGATTGTTATTGAGAAGCACTACCTCCAGAAGCAATCATAAGTTCACTTAGTGTGAGCTCGACAAGTGAATGCCTCTTCATTCTCTTTGCATATCATAGTTACTTGTACATTTTCGTCATTTGTTCATATCATCATCAATGTGATTTAGCGCAAGCCTACCCGAATAAAGTGGTCGCTCAGAAGTGGTCGCACACCTGACAAGACCTCACAACCAAAACATGGCTTGACCTGACCCGACAAGAAAGAAATAGAAAACATCAGGTACGAAAACAGATACAAGAAACAGGGGGAAACACTGAAAAACGCAAAAAAAACGCAGCATATCTACGGGGTGAAGGAATATGAATAGAGCGAAGCGTCCGTCCGCACATTCATCCCAGCGACCAACTATGCGTTCGTCCGTCCATCCGTATGTTTGCATGTTTGTCTCTCTCTCTGTCTGGCGACGAGCGCGAGGGCGGCGGCCCTCCACACCCGCCACTTCGCATCGTCCATGCCCCACCAACGATCCGACATGCACGGCGACGATCCAGAAGACACAGAGGCACTTGTTCCCCGCGGACCCACGCACAGCCCGCGCAGTAGCCGATCTGAGAGTAGCGGTATAGCGCCCTCTAAATTATTCTCACTCAACTGCACTTTGTATGTACTTCTATCAGACAGCGCCATCTGTTACACTGTTCTGAAGATACTGCCAGTTACGTATGACGCGGGACAAAGTTAAACAAAGAGGAGACAAGAAAAGCGCCAAGCTCCCCCCTTCCTTCAGGCTTTGCACAAAGCACGATGCTGGCATAATTTCTTTCTTCTCCATCATCTGTTTGTCTACGCAACCAGTAGAGCATGCCCTCCCCCCCCCCCCTTCACGCGCGCACGCACACACGCATATACACACAAACACACACAATATGAACGCATCCTAGCATGCACACACAGACAGATAGACACACACACGTGCCCACACACGCCCAGTGTAACGCACATATGTATAATGGGACTGCGGAACACCATGCGAAACACCGAACACTTACAGCAACGCATAATTTTTCAAGGGTCAAGCGCAAGCAAGTGAAGGACACCAAGACAAATATGTGTCACGTAAACCAGACAGACGACAACCTGATGTAACACTTCTCGCAATGAGAAGCCGTGAGCATTATGCAAGCAGTGGCGTCTCCGAACCAGCTAAGAGTAGCCCTGGCCTCTAAACAAACAAAAACGGGTGTTTCTATAGCTTATGGAGGAAAACACGGGGGTGTTAAGATCAACCCCGTCTCGGGCTTCATCGGAAAAATAAACCAGATGCTCGCTTTGGCTGTGAGGCTGTAAGCGTTTCGTGGCCTCCAGAGCTCCCGGCACAGTGCTACCTCCTTGTGCTACGTCGATCTAGACTTGTTTTCGCATTAGCGTCTAGACGAATTGCGACACATGTTATTTTGATGACTCGGCTGTTTGCGTTTCTTTTCATCTTTAGCCGATGGTTGTGCTGAAATTTTCCTTTCCAATGGGTCACATTTTCTTAAAGCACATATTGTTTTGAGATGCCCAGAGCTGGGCGTCTGTTTCAAGTGTATTCTTGCTCTGAAAATCTTAAACAAAGAAAGCGGGGGAAAAAAGAAGACAGCACTGCAAAGATGGATGAGTTTACTTGAATAAAGTTTACGAAACTGATGTCAGTGGTTGCATAATACTTACTGAGGCATGGGCGAAATAAATGTCAAAAGTACGGATTGAACTCTGCAACCGTTAGAGCTGCGTAAGCTTGGGACAGCGCTGAGCAACAATGGTATTTCTCTTTTTTGTATGTTCCGAGCGTCAGCCGGGCTCGAGTTATTTTACATGCTCTGTGTCTGACGATCGATGGCCTGTCACCGTTTGGCCATAGCTTCCGTCACTTTTCATGTGGACCGTATATATTTGTGCTTCACGGCGTTCGACATCAGGATGGAAAAATTATCTTTGCCTGCATCCGTTTTATTGGGAGACTGAATTTTAAAAGTCGAGCATTTACGCAACGCCAATCGTGAGACGAAAAACAAAAAAACTAAATAAAACATTCACTCTAAGCGTGGCAGTGCACGTTAGTTCATAAGCTTGTGTAGGCTGGAGCTCCGAACTGGAACGTTTTTTGCTTTATTTTATATCAATGTCAAGGTCATCTCAAATCTGTCTTTTCTGCAGTGATACTTGCGCTAGCAACATAACGTTCTGAAAATAGCGTCTATTTCTCCCCGCCACAGTGTACCCGCAGCATGATTATGATGCTAGGCTGCTTACCCGAAGGTTGCGAGTTCAAATCCCTGCCGTGGCAGCAGCGTTACGGGGAGGGCGAGATACAAAAGCCCATGTACTCAGATGAAGGGACACATAAAGAAACCCCAGTTGGTCGAAGTTTCTGAAACCTCATCCTCGTTTTTTTTTTTTTTTCCTTTGGGGCGGAAAACCCCAATGATATGTATCTTATTGAAAAAAAGTATCAAATGACGAATAAAAAGACTGTAATTACAGCACTTGCATTGTTTCATCACTCTACAATCGTTGTGCTACGGTAATGAACAATATGTGTCTGTTGTGAAGAGGTTACGATCCATTAGACTTAGATGAACTGCTGGGCGAGCTGGTAGTTTTGTACCCACTAGAACGATTAGCTACAAATGCGGTCACCTCTTGTCTGTTGCTCTTAGTATAAGTGATTAGTCAACAGGCCCAGTCTAGTCAATCCAAGGTATTCCCAAATTTTGAGTCCTCACTCAAGTGCTGCTGGTGCATGCCAAACACAGAACAATAATCGCTCAATCCATATTGAGTCAGTGCCAGTGGAAAGCTTAGATTCTCTCAAAATGACGTTGCACACATTTTCGTATTCGCCAGCATGCCTCGTCCTTTTACGCAACTTCAGAAAACTTATGGAAAGCTTTTTCAGAATCATGCGAGTTTCCTAGCGCTCTCAACCCTACTGTCACTTCTACCATGGCATATCTTGTAGCCTGAGTTGCGTTGGAGCTGTGGTCATAGCAGTGGGAGATTTCAACTACTAAAATAATGACATGTAATCTTATCTTAATCAGTGTATGATTACTCTATCGAAAGGAGGATGTTGGAAACGTTGCATGGCACGTTTGTCGTGTTCTACATTCACATAATTTACCAGTTCCGCAAAACTGCATCGAGAGAGAGAGAGAGAGAGAGAGAAAGAGGGAGTGAAAGAAGGCAAGGCAGACATAATAACAATTATTTGTGTTTTGCGTCCCAAGATCATTAACCACTATATCACTATGAAGGACACTGTAGTAAATGTATTCACAAATTTTGACAACTCGATATTCCCTAACGTCCACCTAAATATAGGTACATGGTAGCTCTAGCATTTGGTCATCATCGAAATGCGGCCACCGTGGCCAGGATTCGAACCCGTGACCTTTGAGTTTGCATTCGATTACGATAACCACTACACAACCGTGCTGAGTTGTAAAGCAGATATATTGACTAGAATATCGTCCTCTGCACGCAAGGCATTGAGAGCGTTGTTGCGCTTTCTGCGGGCAAGTGGTCTTAAAGACAGACTGTAAGCAGCGTCGTGGATCGTCTGATGACCTTCTCTCTCCTTTTTTTTCTTCAACGTCTCTTTTCTCTCATCTTTTATCCCCCTTACCCCCTTCCCGAGTACAGGGTAGCCAGCCGGTCTGAGAACTGGCTAACCTCCCTGTCCTTCCTCTTTCAATCTTCCTCCTCCTCCTTGACTAGAATATTCTCTTTTGTGACGTCACAGCTTTCCAGGCAAGTATGAGAGTACAAAAATCATGACATATCCACGAAGTTGCTGATAAATGGGCGAAGCAGTGGGGTCGTTCAGGGTTTCAGTCAAGTCACCTGTGACATTGGACACTCACGCATACAAACGAGTGGCGAAACGGTGTACAGTTATATACAATATTCATGGGCTATAAATGGTATGTTGTGTTGAGTTGTGAATTAATTTTACCTTCATTATTACTGCTTTGTGGCATCGGATCTCGCCGGAAGTTGGTAAAGATGAGGTCTGTGCATGTTCCCCTAAATCCGCACTATGTCCTTCCGCGCTTGTAGCACGTGTGGGTGTCCAAGGTCAGTGGGCTCTCGACCATCTTCAAACGCCGTAGCACGTCGGCACACAACTCTTCTGGGATCATAATCAGCATCATCGGCATCAGCGTTATCGTCACCACGGCTACGGCGCACGCCAACGGACAAGCCTCACCTTAAAAAGTTACGCCCCTAAAGAAAAATTGAAAAGCGTGGCCTCGTAGCACCTACTAGATATATGCTTTGCTGCAACGCATTTCACCATAATCCGTGGCAGAGTCGGAAGGAAGCCACATGAAAAGAGGCTCGCTCTTATTTCGAGTGTTTCGCCGTGCAAGGGGTTACGATAGCGTGAAGGCACTCAGGTGGCCTTCGTCAGCGCGCGCCTATCGAGTCATTCGTCACGCCAGCATTTCTCGGGCGGAAAGCTCGATATCTACGAAAGAATGACTGAGTGGCAAACAGGTCGTCCTCGCGCGCCGATAGCCCGTCTTTCGTTTCCGCGACTTTTCTGATTAATGACGGACCCGCCACGGTGGTGTCGTTGGGCCAACCGTCCTATATGAGCGCCAAGGCTTCCGTCTTTTTCATTTCTATGGGCTTGTTCACTCGCCTCGATGCTCGAAGTAATGGAGAATCGATGAATACTTGGCGAAAAATACGTGCGAAATGTGTTCAGCTTGGAGCTAAACATGTCGTCGCTCGCGGCCCTTTTGGAGGCCACGTCGAGCTGCTTTCCCCAATATTCGTATCAGCAGAAGACCGGCAAAATTGGGCGAGCTTTCGTGGTAATACTATAAAACAACGTTTATTTTAAAACGAAGACAAATGAAAAATGAGACACCCATGGAGCTGAACTTGCTTCTAGTGTAACGAAAAAAAAAAGACACGTATCTTATTTCTCAAGGCGAGAGCGTATGCGCACGTGCACTGGCATAGCCAGGATCGGCTGTTGGGAAGTAGGGGTTAGCAACACCCAATGCCCCACTCCTCAATTTTTTTTTAATTTTGCAAATGTGCTCATAGAGGCACGCCCAACAGCACACGCAGGACCTTAATATATGAACTAAGGCTTTTCTTTTAACTCCTTCGTCACTTCTACCCAGTATATATATATATATATATATATATATATATATATATATATATATATATATATATATATATATATATATATATATATATATATATATATATATGTGTGTGTGTGTGTGTGTGTGTGTGTGTGTGTGTGTGTGTGTGCGTGTGCGTGTGCGTGTGTGTGTGCGTGTGCGTGTGCGTGTGCGTGTGTGTGTGTGTGTGTGTGTGTTTGTGTGTGTGTGTTTGATTCTGCAGAGTGGGATGCGTGCTGTCATTCGACAGCTCATTTAGTCTTCTTTCTTACATTGCAGAATATGTTTTCTCTTAATAGTCACTCCCAAGATCACCTAAGCGTACGCTTTGACTTTGAAAACACTAGTGCGCTTTTCCATTTTTCTTTTTTATATATATAACAACGAGTTTGTGATTAGGGTACTTCTAGAGTATTACAATAGCTTGAGCCTTCGTGATGTTTCCCAAGCTATTCGTTGCAGAAGAACACGCCAAAGAGTTTGGAACTATAGAAACAGAACACTCTTGTCGAGTAAGTTGACAAGCAAGGATGACCTGCTGAGTACATGTAAAGCTCAACAGACAATAACGATGTACAAAAACATATAATAGGAAAAGTTATGTTTCTTTTTATCATGGTCTCAGAATTTCAAGAGTGGATCCGAAAAGGAGCCCGAACATGTGGGGCTTGGCGACGGGCCTTAGCCAATGAGAAAAGCCGAAAGCGTAATCAAGAGTAACATTTTCTTTTCCGCTATGCGAGTACAAGATCAGTGCTTGTGTGTGCTTTGTGCAGTGTGGGTATTTGTAGAGTCACAGAATTTGCTGAAGCGCTGACTGCCACAGAATTTGTTTCATTTTGGTGCTTTCGCATATTGACCAATGTCATTGTCTCACAGCATTGCTTCATTAAGTTTTTGTTGTTCTTTTTTCTTTCTTTTTTTCTCATCAAGCTTTTCCTATCTTATGTATTTAAGTCCCATTGTTTCATGGAAGAGCCACACTATGTAAGAAAATAAATAAAGTAAACGAATAAGAGTAATGAACAAAAGGGTAGTTTGAGTGGCTCGTTTCTTTTATGAACCTGGCTAACTGAATCGAACAGAGAATAAGGCTAGACAAAGCATTGGGTACATTCATCATTGTCTTAACTGAAGCATAGTAGTTATTTGCACTATAATAAAGTTTGGTTAGGCATTACAGCTCTTTAGTTAGGTTCATCAGTGCTTGTGTGAACTAAGCAACAGTAATAATACTGTAGCTTTACATATAATAATTATAATTAGAAGGACTGACTGTTTAGTAAGCTTTTCTACACTGCTCATTAAAATATGATTCACAAAGAAATAAATAGACTGAAGACAGGCAGCGAACGAGGAAAATAATTTCTCACGCTGTTTATTTTGTACTGCCTGTCCAAACGTATTGTGCCAAGTACTTCAATCAGTACGCTCAAAGTGTAACATTCGTCAAGACACTGTTTAGTTTTTATTGTGCAAAGTCCTCGGCGTAGTAAGCTTTCAATCGTTAAACGTCCTCGTTTCAACCCTTAAGTAGCGCACTGGCGCATCGGAGCCTCCAGAGAAATGAAATACCAAACCAGAGTAAGCGGAGACAAAAAAAGAAAAAAAATCTTTGTACATTATTGTTTCAACCAGGGTGACAAATTCAGAGCATTCTGAGAAAGGCAAAACAATGGCATTGAATCTGACACGAACTTCGGAATCAATGTGAGCTGAAAACTTTGAAAAAGACAAAATAAAAAGGGGCTTCCATTTTAAAGCTCACTAGCGACAGTCGACACGTAGCACGCATTTATTTAAGGAGACATTTCAAGCTGCCAATCTTAATTTGTAGTCTTTACAGAGAGAAAAGCTTTTTTCGTGTAAATTTTGTTTTGTGTAGTTTTTTCTTTGCCCAACGTTTACTCCCAGTGTAATTGTTCGAATATCTAAATAGGTTTTTTTATAAAACACTAAGACAACAGCAAAAAACAAAATTACCATAATCGATAAATGCTGCTATGCCTCCTTCAATCCATTTAGATTATCTCGCTTACATGCGGGCCTCAGCTGCTCGAATAATGGTGCATCATAAATCTCTAAGACATCTCCTATATATGAGTGTTCGTTGTCGCATATTGCTTACGATTTTTTCAGAACGTCTTACTCACTCCCCCCTCCACCACCCCCTCCTTTTTTTCGTCACGCTAGATTTCCGCACTGACGTTTCTTCATTGCAGCAAACTGGTCCCGCTTTGAGGACTTCTGACAGTGAAGCTATTTTTCCGAATCAAGAAGAGAAAAAAAAAAAACAGGGCACATTGCGTGCGGTTTGCGCGATACAGTCGTAAAATAAGCTGTGGATAGCGTAAAAAAATGGAGCTTTCATTGTCTAATAGACGTTCATTGACAAAAAAAACCGCATGACTGCCAAAGCAGCAAGTGAGTAACAGTGGAGCAATAATGATATATTTGAGGCAAAGTTGAACGAAGTGATAAACACGAGAACACGTAAAGTTGGAGGTGACCCTAACAATAAAATATCTGGGGCTTCACGTTGTTGGATTGAAAAAAAAAGGAACAACAAGAGAGAAGGCAGGGAGGTTAACCAGACAAATGCCTGGTTTCCTTCTTTACGCTGGGTAAATGGAAAGGGGGAGAACAAAGATGAAAGAGAGAGGAAAGAGGGGAAAGAGGGAAAAATTGTGTGTACATTGGCTAGCGCGTATGCAGTGGTTGTACTGCGCAAAAGTCAAAGGCGTTCACTTTTACGTCGTAAAACCACGATATTTCAATAATGTATGCTGCTGCACGAGTCGGTTTTGCGTCATTAAACTAAATGCTTCAGAGGACAAGAACAACAAGAAAGAAGGCAGGGAGGTTAACCAGGCACATGCCCGGTTTGCTACACTACGCTGGGGTAATGGGAAGGGGGAGTATAAAAATGAGAGAGAGAAAGGAAAGAGAAGAGAAAGCGACAAAAAAAAAGGATTGTCAGTCAATGGGCTGACGCGTATGCAGCGGGGGCACTGCACAAAATTTAAAGGTGCTCACATAGACCTGTAGTCCTCAAAAAGCCCAAGACAGCTTTGACTGCTTTTTGAGCCGATGAAAGGCGAGGATGGTGTTCCAGTAGCATCTGCATAGAGAGTGAACGATCACCCATTTATGGCAATGCGTCAGAAAGCTTCGGTCTTTCAGAGGCAGATCGAAGGCAACGGCATTGCAGGTGGTCAATGTCGTCTTTGGTGCCGCAGACGTCGAATTCCGCATTGTCGGTCAATCCAATGGGGGTTGTATATGCTTTTGTGAAGGCAACCCCCAACCAAAGGTGACAAAGAAGCGAAGCTTCACGTCGACGAAGTCCGGATGGAGGTCGAAGTTCTAGTCGAGGGTTTATTTGGTAGAATCTCGTATATCTTATGCTTGGGGTGTTCCACTCCAGCAGACACAGACTACGTGCCAGGTGACGAAGTTTCTTTGCAGCGTCTGTTTTTAACAAAGGAGTCGCAAGGGCGTGCTCTTCTTGGTGGGATGTGCGAGCCACGTTGTCTGCGGAATCATTCCCACTGATCCCACAATGACCAGGTAGCCACTGAAAATTGACCTCGTGGCCTGTTTCTGGGACGTGGGGAAGAAGCTTGAAAAGGTCGTATGTCAATTTTCGTGGCAACCTCACCGAAGGACTGACTGCATGCTCTGTAAGGCCGGCTTCGAGTCGGAAAACAGGGCCCATTGACTCGGTCTCTGGGATTTCATGTACTCTAGAACGCCACGCAAAGCCGCAAGTTCTGCCGCCGTAGACGTAGTTACGTGTGACAGCTTGATTCGCAGAGTGATTCCTCTCGCTGAAATCACCACCGCACCACCAAAACCAGATGCCATGGTTGAACCATCTGCGTATATGTGCACATGGTTATTGTGCATTTCATGCAAGAGGTGCCAATTCAATTGTTTTAGGGCTGGCGAAGGCAAATTTGACTTTTTCTGTATGCCTGGAATTGAAAGACGTACTTGCGGAAGTGTCAGGCATCACGGAGGATACATCGATTTCTCCACCGGCGTGAAACCTGACATAAACGATGCACGATGCGTGTAGACAAATGCACTAAATTTCGTGCGGGGCCTCTCAATAGCGAGGGTTTCCAAGTGGTGGGAAGGATTCCAAGCATGTTGCCTGAGGTACGTACGCATCGTTTCAATGGTGATGTGCATCGTGATAAAGTAGTCCTGTGCAATGGCAATGATTTCAGCCACCGATGCACAGTGGGGCAAATCAAGGCATATCCTAAGAGCCTGGGCTTGAATAATTTGGAGTGTGCGCAGGTTAGTTTTGCACGTGTTAGATATAACAGGTAGGCTATACTTAAGGAATCCAATAAATAATACCTTGTACAGCTGTAACATAGACTCGACACACACTCCCCAATTTTTTCCGGCAAGGAACTTGAACAAGTGACAAACGGCGGTCAGCCGCTTTTTCACGTACTTTACGTGTGGGGTCCAAGACAAGTTTCGGTCGATGACTTCCAAGAACCTGTGACTCCTGCTGCATGACACCAATTGCCCGTTAATTGATATGCCGTAAGCGGACATTGGCTTTCTGGTGAAAGCCACGACTGCACACTTTCCACTTGCGATTTCGAGCCCTTGTTTACGTAGCTGCTGCGATGTCACTGATGCTGCCTTCTGAAGTCGAGCGCGAAGTTGAAGTCGAGTCGCACCTGATTGCCACACACAGATGTCACCAGCATAAATGGAAAGTCGTCCACTGCTTGGTTGCTTGCCACCTAGTCCAATGAGTGTTAGGTTGAACAACGTCGGGCTTAGCACTCCGCCTTGTGGGACTCCTCAGCTACAGTAATACTAGGATGTCGGGACATCTTCTGTCTGCACGTGAAATGACCTATTCTGTGGGTAGCTCTGAACCCACAGATGTTGCCACCGAGTCCTACTCCTTTTAATGCGCTGAGAATGGATTCGTGGGTGACATTGTCGTAAGCCTCTTCAACGTAAAGAAACAGAGCAGCAGATGATCGTTTGCAGACCATCAAGTGCTCTAGATATGTCATTAAGTCAACTACATTTTAATAAATGAGCAGCCTCATCTGAACCCGAACATGGCATCTGGATATATTTCGTAGAACTCCAAGTACAATTCAAGACGCGTTAAAATCCTTCTTTCCATAACTTTTCCCACACAGCTCACGAGGGCGATCGGGCGGTAACAGGAAAGTCCAAAGGTGACTTGCCGGCTTTGAGAAGTGGAATCAGGCGACTTGACTTCCATTCCTTTGGAACCATGCCAGTTGGCCACTAGTCGTATAGCAGCAAGAGTGCTTTCCGAGCTTGACCTTGTCATACAGAGCGTGGTAGCTGATGCCGTCAGGTCCTGGCGCTGAAAAACGTCTACAGAAAGCAAGCGCAGCCTTTGGTTCTTCCATTGAAAACGAATACTTTATTCGGGGATCACGTTGATTGATTGATATGTGCGTTTAACGTCCCAAAACCACCATAAGATTATGAGAGATGCCGTAGTGGAGGGCTCCGGAAATTTCGACCACCTGAGGTTTTTTAACGTGCATCCAAATCTGTGTACACGGGCCTACACCATCTATTCAGGGATCACGTCAGGATACAGAAGAGTCGGACGTCTTCGTCCCAGTTGAATTTGCCCCGCAGGCAATCCTTCGACGGAAAAAATTTGCGAAGTCAATCTCTTCACAGCGTAAGTGAAGTGCCAGAGATTTAAATGGGTAGCGCTGAGTAATGGTTGTACGAAGACCCCGGACAATTTTCCAGATTAGTGACAGAGGCTTACTGGGATCCAAAGACTCGCAAAAAGATACCCATCGCGGCTTATCCAACTTGTCCATATGACGCTGTATTTTCTTTTGTGTGCGTCTGGTCACTCTCAGATAATCAAATGACTTCGTGCGTCTATAACGTCGTTCTTCTCGACGACGAATCGCTCGGAGTTGCTTGAGCTCAATGTCCATATCACTGCGACGTGAGCTCACCGGAAGCGAACGCGTGGTGGACTGTAGGGCACTCTTCATTGCGTCCTCTAGGTTGAAGGGTGAGCCGCGAACATAGTCTTCTTAACTTGTATTTTTGCCAATGGGTGCACTGGACGGCTCTGGAGGACTTGAGACTTGGAAAGCCGTCAATCTTCAGGTATGTTGCGATTTGGTCGCCACCCCTTGTTTCCAGATCCGAAAACCAGTGCACTCTTCTGGCGAACGATCGCGACACGAAAGTGAGGTCCAGGCAACTACTACAGGCCGATCCACGCAGGTAAGTAGGGCTGCCGTTATTAAAGAGGATAAGTTCACATTCAGAAGCGAAAGACACCAACTGTCTTCCTCTAGTGTTGACCCTGGAACTTCCCCACAAGTTGTGGTGGGCATTGGAATCGCTAGTTATCACCCAAGGCTAGAGAGTTGAATTCAAAATTCTGCGCAGATGCTCGCGGTATAGACGACTAGACTAGTTAAGTAGGCTCTCATGATTGTGAATGTGGTCTTCTTGTTTTTTACTGTTAGGCAAACATACTGGTTTTCTTCGTCAGGGGATACAGGGTGATGAACATAAGTTGAGTCGCCCCGTATGAACACAACAACCTTGCTGCACTCTCCGTGGGTAGAACACATAAAGCACTCATATCCAGACAGTCTGATGTGAGCTGACAGGTTCTCTTCACAAATCACAATTACGGAGAACTGGTTCGTGAATACATATTGTTACGAAAGTCATACATACGCGCCGTAAGCCCTCTGGCACTCCACTGAAGGACAGATGCGTTCTTGACCTCCTCTTGAAAGGATAACATGTCAAGGGCCATAGTTTTACCTTAGAGCTGCTAGCACCATACTCAAAGTTTCCAGCACCTGCAGTGCGCTCAGCGCTGATGGGGTGTTCATGTTGCTTAGGAGCATGCGCATTGCGCTCATAACGGTCTGCAACATGTTAGTGTCCTGGCGATCCTCAGTTGTCTTTGAATCAGTGGTTCGTGAGGGCATCGAGGCTGGCGGGATTGATGTACCTCTGAATCAGGCTGCATTCGTGGAAGAGAAGGCCACTCCTCACGAGGTGGGAGTGTTTACCCTGCTTTTGTTTTCGGTGTATCCGTCTTCGCAGAGCTTGATGATCGGGGCCAGTTGTTTTTGCGGGAAATGGCGTGTCTCTATCAGCAGATGTCACGTTTCGTGATGAGTCAAAGTTGGTGGGGTACTACACGGAGCGTGCTGATAGTGTCTTATTTCTCCCAGCTAAACTAAGGTGTTACGCCAAATCGATCTCAACAGCGTCTCAATAAAGACGTGGTCCGCAGCCGCCTTCAACCTGACTGGTTTGATTGATTGTTATGTAGGGCTTAACGTCCTCAAACCACCATATGAATATAAGAGACGCCGTAGTGAAGGGCTCCACAAGTTTAAACTACCTGAGATTCTTTGAAGTGCACCCAAATCTGAGCACACGGAGCTACAGCATTTTTTGCCTCCATCGAAAATGCAGCCGCTGCAGCCGGGATTAGATCCCGCGCCCTGTGAATCAGCAGTTGAGTAGTAGACACTAGACCACCGCGGCGGAGCCGCCTTCAACCTACTTGCTCTTAGATTGTTTGCTATTCAAATATGCAAGCTTTGAAAAACTATGCTCATGTGCATATGTCGTAGAAAAGTGCTAAAAAACCATCAAGAGGGAAACATCAATTTGCTCCACCATAATGCAAAACTGTTATGCGGAGAAGCATACGGAAACAAAAAGAAGCTGACGGGAAACGCTATTACAAAAAAAAAAGATGGGTTTCACGGAAGCTCAAAAATGGATCCACAAGTCTTCAATGGAAACCCCTGTACTACGTATTTTGCAGGAGTAAAAAGCAACGTCCAGCTGCACATACTATGATGATCCTGACGGTTTTACAGGCTGCAGTACATGAGTGTCAGAGATATTGTTTAGAGAAAGAATTGAATACTTTTGAGAAACGTGAATGTTTTTCTTCCAAAAATACTTGAGTGAAAGTACTTCCTCTCTAAGTGAAAATATACCTCGAGTTTCCTGCTCTACACCTTCAGAAATATTAGCTTGAGTGTATTTTTTGTATGTCATGTGTGTTATGTTGAATAAAAATACTGCTGCACATGAAAACTTGGGTGTTTGACACACAGATGTGGTAAGCAAGTGGAGTGTAGCAGTGAAAAATACAGATGAAAAAAATTTAGGGAATGAACTAGAACGCGAATAGGCCGTGAGATTTCTGAAAGAAGAAAAAAAAAACAAAAGGACTAAAACGCAAGACCTCATGGAGAGCATCACATAACAAAAGTGCAAACTCATGAAAAGTACTCATCCGGAAGTTCGAGGCATATTTGTATTGTTTTCGCTCTGTTGGCTTTGCAGCTTGCAGCAAAGATGACGCGCTTGAGGGACGGGAAAATTTCCGAGGTATCCTACTTTCAGTAGACGGGGAAAGCTTGCGATGAAAAAGAAACAATAAAATGATAGCAGCTTGCCCAGGAAGTGATGGTCTTCGCGGTACGTGTGGTCTCAGCCTTCCACCCACGTCGTTCTTTACGACCGCACTATGATGCGTGATGCGCGTCTGGAGGAGAATGCCGCTTGCATCGTGCTTGGGCAAGCGGTGAAGTGGAGCGTGCAAAAGACCGCATGAAAGCAGCTCGGTGCAGAACTTTCGAGTGCATGGTAGTCCATCCCGAAGGAGCGATTTCGCAAATCGTGTTCCTTAAACGCGTCATTTTGTTCTACACGCAGCCCGGCCGAATCAATCAAATGGGCGGCCCCGGTTAGTGAGAAATTTTGAGGGCTTCAACCCATTCGCTCCCGTTGGCGAGCACAGTCGGGGGCAGTTTTTGCATTAACAACACTGATGGCGACTTTAGTCCTCGTGAAATGAATTGGTGCCGCATGGAACCAATGAAGATGTCGTTATAATTGTGTAGAAATTATACGAAATGGCTGCACATCCCAATGTTGCGCCATCTGCTTGTCAATTTTCATGAAACTGCCATGTGGCAAAGCCATCTTACGAGTTATATTTTTTATGCAGTCGCTGAAATAGAGAATTCCCACTGAATGGAAACAATGGTGCATATCATTCTAAATAAGACTGTTCAAGTTGAACAAAAATGTTCTTTCCGTAACCCTGACGCAACTTGTTTTACGGTAAAGAAAAGATTGAATATGCAGAAATCGAAACTAATCGTATACTGTTGACTGAAAAGTATTTGCCTTGTCTCCTACTGCTTGATTTCGCAATTGGGAAATCGGGCAGCGAGCAACAAACCCCAAACAGTTGCTGTCGATCAAATGCAACAACTTGCTTCCAGTCATTTTCCCATTCGATGGTGCTAAATCATTGGCAACATTTAAGATCTGCCTCTATGTCTTGGCGCCGCTTGGATTCGTGCGATGGTTTCGGGTAAGTCTACCCTGATTTGTTTCAGCTCAGTGCTCCTCGAGGTGTCCAGAAGCAGTGACAACATGACAGTCGTACTTCGAATTCTGGAGGGAGGTTGGCCGCTGTCAAAACCTTTTACAGCGAAAGCTGTTATGAGATCACAATTCATGTCATGCGCAGTTGCCCGCCACCGCCACCGCCAGTGTCCGTTACCACATCGCGTGAAGTTAGAAAAAAAAATTAGCACCAGAGACACAGTGGTGCTCGAAACCCAAGTCTGCTGGATTCCAGCCCAGTATTCTACCTCTGAGCTACGCCGATGCTTGTGAGTTGTTGGCAAACCTAGCACCAACGACACATTGGGACTTGAAACCGGGTCCACTGGGTGCCAGCACAGTATTCTACCACTGAGCTACTCTGGTGCTAGTGACTTGTTGGCAAACTTGCCTCGAACAGGCTTGATGTCGGGAAAGCAATCGCATTATTACGACTTATAAAGCGTTTTAAAACAGCGAAAGAACAACCAGCCGTCACAAAATGCAACTAGCGTAACGAGTGGGCCGTCCAATGCTCCAACCCATCTCAAAAGCTTGTTCTTGTTCCCCTAATCACTGTGGTGCATACCCACTTCAGCCATAAGTCCTCGTCGTCGTCAGCCACTGCATGAACAATGGGAACGAAATTCCTTGCAAGTTTTTAGCGGATACCACCCTTCTCGGAAGAATGACAAAAAATAGCATAGCGAATGCCGGCCTACTACTCAAAAGTTTATTAATAATTCCTAATGGATATAAAGCAAATGCACTTGCAGTAGTTACCCAATGAGTGTTTTGAAAAGGCTTTGAAAGGCCACAAGAGTGGCGATGTGGGCTTGTTGGTGAAACATTTGAAAGAAATTTATGTAGCGTGAGGCGAAAAAACGACCATGGAAAGAATAGACTGAGAAGACAGAGCGCCACTATCAACAACATGTTTATTTTCGACCTCCAAGCTGTTTTTAAGCCATAACCGTCAGGCGACCAAGCAAATAAGCACGTGTAATTCAGATACATGAAGAACAATGCCATCTACCTACAAGAAAAAACGATAAAAAGGACAACAAAAAACCTCACAGATAAAATAACGTATCACTGCGTACGCAGGAACGCCAGTTCCTTGGGTGACAAGGCAATTGAAGGCTTGCTAATACATACATCTCCAAGAGCATCAATAAGTTCGGCTTCTATGATCAACCGAGTCATCTCATCCTTATGCCGACCAACAATGATTGTACTCTGGAACAAAGGCTGGCAGCCACACGCGTGAATGTGAAGAGCGAGAAAACTGCCGCCAGAAGGTTTTCTCGCTCTTCACATTCACGGGTGGGTGTTGGAAAAGAAAAAAAAAATACGAAAAAGGTTCAACGTGTACCTTATGCATTTGCCTAAGACGACTTAAAGGTGAAGACCATCTTTTTATTTTCAGTCCGTGTATTGATCCCATCCGTCCCTCTCCGAACGCTTTTTTATGAAGTTCTGCATTGACTCTATGATCTTTCATTGCAAGCTCCCTTTTGCACTGCCTCTAGGATCGATAGCATTGCCTCTGGAATCTGTGGCATTGCCTCTGTAATCAGTGGCATTGCGAGATTTTTTTTCTGCATTGCATCTGGGATCGACGGTATTGCAAGCTTTTTTCTGCGTTGCTTCCAAGATTGGTGGCATTACAAGCTTTCTGTTGCATTGCCTCTAAGATCGGTGGCACTGCAAGCTTCCTTGGACATTGTTTGTAAGATCGATGGTATTGCAAGCTTACTTTTGCATTGTTCTAAGATTGATGGCACTGCACACTTTCTGCACCTCACCTGCTTTTGCATTGCCTCCGTGATCGAACCCCCTTTAACCGAGCAACAATGCCATGTGATAACGTCATTTTGTGGCGTCACGTGATAATGGAGGGAGAAATTTCAGTGTTTCCTGATGCTAGGATGACGCCCCACATGTCGGCATTAAGTGATAAGTTTTTAGGGGCGAAACTCCTTTTAGTCTAACCTTGTCCTGGTTGAAGCTTAACTGGCAGTATCTCCCAAACAGTAAAATAGATGGCGCTGTCTCAGCGCCATTTCTCGTAGCATTTCCCAGATATCGTTGGTCCAATAGAAGTGTGTGCGATAGGATTCCCAGACAGATTGACGGATGGATGGACGAATGCATGCATGAACGGAAGGACGGACGGATGGATAGATGGACGGATGAATCAATGAACGAACGCACGTACGGATTCACGGACGTATGAACGCACGGATAGACGAACGAACGCACTGACTAACGAACGAACGCACGGACTAACGAACGAACGCATGGAAGGACGGACGCCTCGTCCAACTTATCATCATTCCCTTCGTGTATACGCTGTGATCTTTTTTATTCCTTATACTGTCGCAGCCGACGCGGGACAAATACAATCAATTTTCGCAGTGGATGAGGAATACAAGTTTTTCGCCTTGAGAAGATCAAGAACCGGGAGGTGTTGCTAGACAAGAAAGTTTGATAGAATGTTACTCTCTCTAACACTTGAAGGTAAAAGCCGTCTACTCGCGTGGTAATGTTCTGGGGTACGCAACGGGGAACCAGACTTCTCGCGAGGCATAACGAGACTCAGTGCGAGAGGCACACAAAGAATGTCTATGACGTCATCAGCCGATCGAATTATCCACCCGTCCTCCTCCTCCGAGGCTCTTTGCCGTGGGGAAGAAAAAGAAAGGAGGGAACATTACGTCACGCGAGAGAAGCCAATTCAAGTCCACCATGTCGGCTCAACACGTGATGGGAACGTCAGAGCGTGCGGTAGGTTTTAGTACTCTCTGTGTCGTTACGTTTTTGAACATCCTGCGTGAGCCAGTCGGCCTCCACCAAACAAGCACGTTTTGATTAACAGCTACCGGGTGCCAGGCCCCAACGCCTCATTGCGTGCGGGATTTCACAGCAAAAAGGTCACGTGTTGGGCCGGCACGGCTGACTTCAAAACGGTATGGCTTGCCGATCAAACCTCACTGCGTGACGTAATGCTTATTTTTCTTACTCCACGCTCCTTGCAGTGCTCATTGCAGTGATGCTGAGTCTCATAATCATATCATGGTTTGGTACATTAAACCTCATCAATTATTATTATGTGCCTCTGCACATACTACCCGATTGGTCCATCGCTGACCACCTCACGATAAGCCTTTGGTTGAGGGTTGCCTTCACAAAAGCATATAGAACCCTCATGGGATTGACCGACAATGCGGAATGCGACGCCTGCTGCACCAAAGAAGACATCGACCATCTGATATGCCATTGCCCTCGATTTGCCTCTGAAAGACAGAAGCTTTCGGACGCATTGCGACAATTGCACGATCGGCAACTCTCTGTGCAGATGCTATTGGAACACCGTCATCGCCTTTCGTCGGCTCAAAAAGCAGTCAAAGCTGTCTTGTGCTTTTTGAGGACTACAGGCCTACGTGACCACCTTTAACTTTTGTGTAGTGCCACCGCTGCATACGCACCAGCCGATTGACTGACAATCCTTTTTTTTTCTTTCTCTCTTTCTCTTCTCTTTCCTCTCTCTCTCATCTTTATGCCCCCTTCCTATTCCCCCAGCGTAGGGTAGCGAACCGGGCATGTGCCTGGTTAACCTCCCTGCCTTCCCTCTTGTTGTTTATCCCCCACCTCACGATATCTTGTGACGACATTACCACATGACGTTACTAATTCTAGTGGTCTGCGACGTCATGACGACGTCACAATGAAGCCGTTCGTTCTATAGGAACTCCTAAAATCAACTAGAGGGGACCCTGGCCCTGCAATTGTTCAACGACCATGGGAATGACGGGTAGTACATCGATTTGCCTATTCTTCGTGTTTGCGGGCTTTTAATGCACTTGTGGCTTCATTCATTGCTGTGTTTTGGTTTTGTATGAATAAAAGAACAAGCCGTCTTGAACTTCGCTGCCTGGCTTGAATTGGTGAGCTTAAAAGGTAACGTGATGACGTGTAACTGCCGAACGTTTGCTCTTTGTTGTTTCGTAATAAAGCAGCTCTAAGCAATTCGAAGCCAAACGGAGCCAGAAGTAAACACATTAGACAAATCTTTGTACTACCCATCATTACCATGCTCACTGAAACGCCATGAGTTGCAGCTTCCATAGACATTAGCGCCAGAGTTCTCTCGAGTGTATAAATAGGAAACTACGCTTCCTTTCCTACACGGGGCTCACCCGGTGAAGGTCGCGTAAGTTTTTGTACAACTTTGTTCACTCTCCGGGTGTCGCTCGAGGTGAGCACGCAGCGCAACACTTGAGGCTTCCGTCTTAAAATCAGCAGTGTTGAAGTGTAGAAGACACAGAACCAACAACGCACTTCAGATGTCCTCATCACATATCACTTTCAAAACTAGTCATTTCCTTTTTATAAAGGAAAAAAAAAACACGTTGAAAAGGGAAACCTCAGTTTATAACGTGTTTTGACACGTAGCAAAAATAGGCAAAAGAAAAAAAGTGAAAAAAAAAACGTAGCATTCTGGTCTGAATATCGCAGTATACTTGGCAGCAAGAAGGCTCGGAATAAACAGTAGCTAATTAACGTATTCGCATAGGCCGTGTTGTATTTGGTTTCTCTTTATCATTCAATGACTATATATATCAGATTTACATCGTGCCTCTTCGGCGAAAATAAATCGACTTTCAATGCATGCACGACCTTGTTCACAGAAAACAAACATGTATGCTGGTGCTCCGAGCGGTATATCGAATGCGTGATACGCATTCAGAGAGTGAGAGAGTGATTGAGAAAGAAAGATGAAAAAGAACAGCAGTGAAGATGCGAGTCGATGGCATTCCACGTGGACGCTTCATTTCTGAGTCGGGACACGTCTACCGCCAGTAGCGTTAGCTTCACCTCACTATCGTGTTTTCGCTGAAGTGCACGAAAGAAAGAAGGAAAAAACGGGGAAGATTGTAACTTGAGTGGTTGCTAGGCAGGCCAAGCAAAGTACGGTGCTTCACACGTGCTAAATAAGAATCGACGACGTGGTCAGCCCCGACATCCGTTGCTCTTGTCCGGTGCGCCACACCCGTGCACACGTGTACCAAAATGCAATGAATGAATAGAATGGTTCCTTAGTTCCTTAGTGAAAGGACCTTAGCTTATTTTGCCGATTTATCGATGACAATACGAATGAGGCATTCTCTTGTTCGAGTAAAAGCGGAGTAGAATGCGCCAATGCAGTTCATTCTTTTCCATTGTGTTACTTCTTAGATGTAAAAGTTCGTATTTCTACATGCACTAGTGGAATACTAAGTCTCCCAGAATCATATCCCACTTCCGGCTACGCAAATAGTGAAGCTACTGTCGGTAATGAGTCTTGACTGTGGGTGCTGGCCGAAGAGCACGTTCTATGTAAAAAGGAAAGGCGTGAGCTCTTCCGGCACAGTGGCATGCAATCACCGGTATAATATCGTTGGCTCTCCATCCTTCTTTCTGTTACTTGATCGGGGTTGTCTGTGCATAAGATTAATAACAAAAGATATTGCCTCATCCTTAACTCGATGAAAGTAAGCGCTTGTGCAATAACGTGTGTGTTTGTGCGTGCGTTTGCGCTCACTCAGTAGACAACAAAGAGGGAGGGTGGAGGAGGAGAGTATTCTCGAGAGTATATAAGGTTGTGCACACGTAGATAAATGTGTCATTCTTTCATTCCCCTCTCGCAAGTGAGCTGAGAATTCGAACAAGTTCAGCCACACACGCAACTTAGCTGAAAATTTGAACAATGTTCCGAGTAAGTGCACCCTGTAGACAGGAAAAGTTCTTTAACAGGAGTGTCACTCCAGCCTATGTTTGTCTTCGCCACGGAAGCAAACGCCTACATTAGCATCCCACTTTTTCGTAGCGCAAGCTAAGGACAACAAATGAAACACACGCTCGACACATCTCTGCAATATATGTTATGTTGTGTCGTTACTTTTACAATAGCTCTGTTCTGTTCTGTTGTAAATGTCTTGTTTAGAGAGGTTGAGATTGGCGTTGCGTTGTGTCAATTATTCCAGAATCACCTCCATAAACCAAGGTGGTTCAGGAAAAGATTGCCCCGCCACGATAGTCTATAGTGGCTAAGGTACTCGGCTGATGACCCGCAGGTCGCGGGATCGAATTCCGGCTGCGGCGGCTGCATTTCCAATGGAGGCGGAAAGGTTTAGGTCTGTGTGCTCACGTTAAAGAACCTCAGGTGGTCGAAATTTCCGTAGCCCTCCCCTACGGCGTCTCTCATAATCATATGGTGGTTTTGGGCCGTTAAACACCACAAATCAAATCAATCAATCAATCAACTAAAAGCTATGCAGTGTCAAAATTACAGATTGCCATCATAGCTGTTCCAATTACCCCAGTGTGTTTGTGCGCCTTGATTTCTTACGCCTGCTAATAATTTAGATAATTCTGCTAATAATTTAGATAGTCATTGTGACGTCTGTGTACAACAACTCGTCGGAAACCATTATTTATGGTTCCTTGTTTCTGTAGGTGGTGAGGCCTTCTACAAAAGTTGCACACAAATGAATGGACAGTTCACACGTTCCGGTTTGTGGTCCAGCAAAAATACTGACGAACCACACCTCGTGAGTTCGTCTTTCCCTTCATTTACGTAACGAACCGGATCCGATACTCTTCGAGCCATATTTGTACATATATTGGGGACGAAGGTAATAGCATGAAAGCACACCTACCAAAAAACAGGCTTATATACGATAATTATTATATTGATGACGATGGTGTCATCCTAATGGTAATCACTCAGACAGAAAGATGAATATCTTCTCTCCCCTCTTCAACAAGCAAATGCAGATGTTTTATCTCTGTGTTAACAGTAGAAAAAACAGGCGACCAAAGGAGTCCCGACTAAAGAAATTTTGAGTTTATCCCCTGCAGCACATCAAAACAATGCTTAGCGATTTACCTTGCGCAAGTTCCTTGTAACACCAACCAATACTTGATTGACGCATCGTCGCGCGTACAAAAATCTTCTAAGCAGCAAGAATACTTCATCCCCCAGCCAAGCCTAATTTCTACTCCACGTCCGCAACAGAGCAGAAAAACGTTAGCTGCTATATATAGTACAGCTGCAGGAATCTTCCTACGCCGAACGTATATTCGGGCACGTTTTGCAATCTGTAAATCACTGCACATTGCGAACCTTGCCCAAGTTGCCTCGAGAGTTATTTCCAGTCACGTTTTGTGGCATCAAAATTAGCAACGCCCACTTTCTGATTTTTTTTTGTCGGTCGGGGGGGGGGGGGGGCGTATAATAAATATCGACGTATAAAATAAACGGAGCGCGCTGGCGCATCTATGTCGGGCACCATTTACGCTTCTACTCGGAAAAACGAAAATCGAGCCATGCGATAGAACAGATACAAACGAAATAATGACTATCTGTTCTATTGACGTTAGGATCGTTACGCAATTTGATGGACTCTGTTGGCGAATTAAGCGGCACTAGTCCATATATCAGGTGTTACGTGCCAGTAGAGGTAACGTTTACGGTGATCGATAATAACATTTGTGCAATCTTTTGAGTTAAGCCCTTTTTTTTATTTTCTATACGAGTGTTGCAGCGGCGCCTTTTGGGCTCAGTGCCGATATTTTCGGAAGTTCTTCGTTTCATTGCTTGCTCGTAAACAACGCTTCAGCTTCGGTAATGGCACTTTTCGTCTGCTTGCTCGTCGAGTTTCGAAATTACTGCATGCTTGGTGCCGCCGCCGGCTCTTGAAACGACCAGAGTTGATCGCCGCGTAACTACGAATCTATTCTTTATATATTGCTTCTTAGCGGCATTAGAAGGATAAGATTGCTTTCGCTGCCGAAGTCACGGAGTTTCGTTAAATCCGAGCAGTGTTGCCCAACCAAGAGTAGACGGTACCCGAAGTTCAAAGTTCACTGCACAAACTTAACGTCATCTAAGGAAACTACCGAGGCGGAGGCATTTCCCGGATTGAAGAAATCTTTTTATCAACGTGATTGATTTTGAAGGGAAGTACATCGTTTCCGGAACTGTGAAAATTTCCTTGCGGAAATAGCGTGCATCGCACAAAGCAGGAGAGTTTACACACTCCGACCGCCATGAGATCACACGGAGGATTACCTGAGTTATACTTTTCTCCGAGATATCTGTTTCAATGAGCTGCAATAGAGTGCCCATCCCCAGAGTACACAGGGGTAATTAGATTACACAGAAGGAGACGAGTAATGATATTTGATGTTGGGGCACACGCCTTGCGTCACGACGTTATTCCGAAAAAAAGATGAATTTTCGCACTTTTCGGAATCTTCATTATTTCAATAATTTTTTTGATTGGTTTGAGTTCTGTGCTGATTTTTTCTGGACATAAGGTGACGAAGAGCTTTGTTCAGCAGTGGCCCGTAAATTCTGCTCGATGTATTTATATGGGACTGCAAGTTAATCAGAATGCCTGAAAATACTGTGACGTGGCTGTGGCTGCGAATGAAGTGGTACTCGGGCTATTAAAAATGAACCTCTGTTCAGATTCACTTGTTCCCAGGGCACCAAAAGTCAAAGTACAGTCACGTGTGATATGGAGGTTGTCGCACGGGCACCGACCCGCCTAATGCACCAGGGGCCTACAGCGGCACCTTTCGGAATCGCAAAGATCAAGATTCTGCATTTTAGGGGCGAAGCTCTCTATAGCGGCATTTTATTTGTCCTTCGTATCCGTTGTAGTGTGTAGCAAGTTTAACATTTTGACCTCCAAGGTGGTGCCGGTGAGAGATTTCTTCTGTGCGTTGTTGAACAATAAAAAATAGTGTTCAATGTACGTGCCAATGGCTGCTAATAGGGAATGAGAAACAGGAGCATTTGGCTTTTAGTTAACGCGCACGCTGCGATCCCCATTGGCAGCCATTGACATGTACATTGAGCACTATCTGACAAGAAAGGGTTGCTACGTTATACTCGCTGGGTGTAACCTCCTTAAAGTTTTAAAAAGGTTTAGCGTGCATTCAGCCGCAGTGCCATGGATACAATGAAGTAGTATATACCATGAATAAACTCAGGTGGTTAAAGGTGGGAAGTAGACCCGAAGCGCAAGCCGTAAGAAAGTGTGCGTGTGCCACTTCTCGTTTAGTCATTGGAATGTACGCTGCTTCTATATGGGGAATATAGGATGAAAAGATGCGAGATGGTGGTACTTGGAGTGTTGAACAGATGGACGAACGGACACACAGACAGGTGCATGGATGGACGCATGAACGGACGCAGGGTCGGATGCATGGACGAACGCAGGGACGGACGCACGAACAGATGCACGCACGGACGGGCGGATGGACGCATGGACGGTCACACAGACACACGCACGGACGGACGGAAGCAAGAACGAATGGACGGACGAATGCTTCGCCCCACTCTCCATCATTCACTCCGTGGATATGCTGCCAATTTTTTTTTCTCTCCCTCGTTACTTGTTCCATTCTACAACAATCACCCCTACAACGAACTCTACATATTTTCTTTCAATTTCAAGCGCACCATTCATTGCGATCAAGTGCATTCTTCATGGTTTCTTGTCAACGCACGTGATTACTAAATTGCTGGGAAATATATATTTAAAAAGCTGGTGCTTGGCACTGCTTCGCTCAATCAGTTTTCTAAGACGAGAGTCATGATAGCTTCAGGAACAGCAAATAGAGTGATTGAAGCTTGCGTGGAACTACCCTCTGCTCGAAAGAGCGTTGTGGGGCCGGCGCTGTTGTAGTTCTCAGTCGACGGTCGCGCGATAACCTTCACATTGCGCGCGACTCTACAAGGAAAGCACACTGTGTAGGCTGATAGCAGAGAATAGAGTGTCGGCCATAAGCAGCCTGGTCTGTGGAACGGGGCGTCCTTGTTTTGTATACATGCGACGTAGTTCAATCCCGGCCCCGGCGATCACATTTTGGTGGAGGAGAAAAGCGGGAGGTCCATGTACTGCGCGTTACAAGTGTGCGTTGAAAGAAAGTAAATGGTCTGAAGCTCATCCACATGGCGTGCTTCGTCATCTCATCTTGGTTTTGGCACGTAAAACACCAGTTAGTATGCAAGCAGCACCAAATATTCTAGCCATGTCGTGGGCGGCCGCATCAAAAATGAGATATTTTGTCCGCGTATCGCGCTCGAGCTTCTCGTAAACTCTAAAATACTCTGAAAGATTCTATAACATTAGTTTGCAGTTTTGGCAAGACATTGATTACACGTGCAACGGACTGGTGAGAAAAAAGTACAAAAACAAGCGAATTTGCTTGTCGACGGTACATACGCAACTTGAGGCAAATGAGTGAATTGTGTTTTACCATCGTTACAACTCAGCCGCCATCATGCGTGGCGAGTCGAACATTTGACCTCATGCTGAGAAAAAACGGGAACGTCCATTATTCAAAAGAAGGCTATATTGATTTCACAAAACCAATAGCATATCGCAGAAGTTCATCTGCGTGCAAGCCTTCCTGATGTTACGCAACAGCAAGTTCGTTTACCTCAAACGGGAATATCACTCATTGGTCGAAGCACTTCGAATACTTTTTTTTTTCTGGTTTGAAATGTCTTGACAACTAGTAAGTGTAATATTTTGTAAAAGATACAAGTTTTTGCCAGTAAAGCCTAATATTTACTGTTTTCGCGGCTGGTGGTCTTCTCAGAAAGCACGGGAACTTGCTTTAGACCTTCACTCAATAAACATAAGAGTAGGCTAATTGATGCGAGATCAGCGCCGAAGTATTTCGCGAACAAACTTCGTCACAAACAGATACCCATCACATTTTCGAACAACGGATCGGACAAACAGCTTGCAGCGTTGCATCCACTCTGCTTTCCCGCATTTAAATCTAACGATTCCCATCTTTCGCCTTTCACTGGGGCCCAAAGAGCCATCTCGTTTGGCGAGAAATGGAAGGCAGACAATCAATTTTTTTCACTTTCATGTGCGCGATTTTTTACAATCTTGCATGTTCAGCCGATACCACTTGAAAGACATCAAATACCTAGTCCCATGTTTTCGCTTTTCATGCCAATTTAGGACAGACGAGGCAGTCGAGATTTAAATCGATGTTATATTGTCAGTGAGTTTAAGATGCTAATCTGCGGACATTGTCATTACAGCAGTACTGCGTCGCCCACGGAGTGCCCAATTGCAGCTGTCTGTGCGTCTTTAAAAATGTCGGCAATAGGAGTATAAAATCGTTGTCTCGTGTGTCTCATCAGCGCAGACGTTGCTGCATATTGTGTGATAATAATGTAAACGAGTGGAAGCTGGGCGCATAGAGAAGAACGGCTATACGCCGCCAAACGATTCCGCAACCACACGGTCGTGCTAAGAACTCGAATCTTCAGAAATAGCATGCAAATGAACATGGTTCATTCGGGAGGCGAGAACGAAGTCTTCGCCGTACGGAATACAATCTGCAAGTCATTTGTCAAGCAGGACACGACGCTCACTGCGATTGTGCAGCGACCAGAAATCGATGTTCGCCCACCCTGGCGTTTTCGATTCGATAGAGGGTGAATTCGAAATCAGAAATTCGAAAGACCTCGGTTCCTTGCGTTAGTCATCTCACGGTGTTGCAGGAACTCAGTCCTCAAATGCACTCGGTGTATTGAAGATTGAAAAGAACATTTCACCCACGGTTCAACCGTGAGTGCCCTTGGAAGTTTAGGATGTTCAGGTTAGGTATTCGGATTTGTGGTTGTGATCATCGTCTCGTCGGTGGTTCCGTGGGATGTTGAAGATAACAAACAGAAGCAAGGTGTGTGACCGGACTGTAGTTAGTGTTCCATCATTTCATGAATGTTAGAGGCCTCGGTAGTGGACTCTGAAGCATCACACGTAAATTCAAACATTACGGCATGACTATGCGGTATTCATACATGATGAATGACAAGAGGCATACGTTATTAACAAGGCATGCCTCTAAAAAAAGATAGTATCTGAGGCTATCGAGTTTCACTTTGATCGGCTCACTTGGAAATATGCAGCTTTTTTGAGGGTCATCTTATGCAAATTGTTGTGTTTATTCATCTCAAAAACACGCTATGATTATGAGGAACGCTGTAGTGACCACACAGGGCTCTTTAGCAGAGATCTAAGTCTAAATAAAAGGGTATTTGCCTTTCGGCTACACCGAAACGCTACGGCCGCAACAGGTATTCGATCCCGCTACTTTCGGGCCAGCAGCAAGCACCGTAATAACTAAAATATACCAGCGGGTAAAGATAAAATTCCCACATGGCTAATAAAGGATGTCCTTTTGTAGTTTAGTCGTCAATTTTGTATTTCCCGAAGTATAACAATAACCGCTTCGTTTTGCATTCAATCCAAACGGGTGGGCAGCTGTTTGTTAGACGTGAGGTGATTCATAACGACAATGGGTGTGTTCTAATACTCACCGCAGACGGCTCAACAGACAGCTAAGTGAACAGTGGCCATCTCAAGTCCAATTCCAGTTTTCACGTAGCCGGCTAAATAGACACTTTCGAGATAACACCGCATCGTCGACAAGAACGATGCAGGCTACTTAACTGTCCGAACAAGATGGCGGCTCAGTGGAACGTTTGGATAGCTCTGATCTCGCTGGAATTGTCATATGAACACAAAAATACGCCTTCCTAGGCACTCATTCTGAGTAGCGTTAAACTTTTAATTGATTTCAACACAGAATAAGTTAAGGAAGTAACAGTTACGTTTGTGTTTTTTTTTTCAGCTTTCTTTTCTCCGCGCTAGGTGGCGCCTCGTCACGTAAACGTCACTAGGCGCTAGGTGGCGCCTTGTCACGTAAATAAATATCTGGGCGTATGGATAAACAATGGGACCGAGTACCTGAGGGAACACGAAGTATACGTGACGACTAAAGGTAACAGGAATGCAGCAGTAATGAAAAATAGGGCACTGTGGAATTACAATAGGTATGATGTTGTGAGAGGAATATTGAAAGGAGTCGTGGTTCCTGGGCTGACTTCGGCAATGCGGTCTTGTGCATGAGATCAGAAGTTCAAGCAAGATTAGAAATTAAGCAACGTGGAATAGGTAGGCTTGCTTTAGGAACTCACGGGAATACACCAAATCAGGGAGTACAAGGTGATATGGGATGGACATCATTTGAGGGCAGGGAAGCTAGCAGCAAAATAAAATTTGAGAAGCGATTGAAAGAAATGAAGGAGGAGCGTTGGGCTAGGAAGGTTTTCAGCTACTTGTACATGAAGAATGTCGATACAAAATGGAGGAAGCGAACCAGGAAGTTGACTGGTAAATACTTAGAAAACAGCAGGTGACTAAACCAAAAAGAACTATCGGTTAAGAAGAAAGTGAAGGAAACGGAGACTGACATGTGGAAAATGGGCATGATTAAGAAGTCCGCACTAGAGATCTATCGAACTTTTAAGCAGGAAATTGCCAAGGAAAGGATCTATGATAATACTCGGGATAGTTCTCTACTGTTTGAGGCCAGGACGGGAGTACTGCGAACCAAGACATATCGGGCCAAATACGAAGGGGTAGACACAGTATGCAGTGCGTGTGGAGAGGAAGAGGAAACTGCCAAACACTTTATAATGTTCTGTAAAGGGCTTCACCCTATAGTTCAGGATGATGGCGCAGAGTTTTTCAAAGCACTGGGGTTTAGGGACCGGGAGGGCAAAATAGACTTTAAGCAAGAACTCTTAACTAGAAGGAGGTTATCTGATTGGTGGCTAAAGTCAAGGCACGAGTGAAAATTAAACTCTTCACTGCAAAGTACGAATCCTCAAACTCACTTTTTAAGGGAAAAAAATTAATATAGTGTTGGGTTCATTAAGTATTATGGCTCGGTGGCGCTAGCCACCGCCCGATCTAAAGGGTACAGCCATATCCATCCATCCATCCATCCATCCGTCAGCCAGACGTGTTCTATTTCTCGGATAACATGGGATCTATTGGGCTCGACGCTGCCTTCTAAGCTCTCAGCATAGACCACGCTGTCTAACACAGCCCATGTGTTTATTCTGAATGCCTCAACTACAAAATCGCCTCGAAAGGTATCAATGCAAACATTTCTTCACAGAAAGTGAAGATTCTATTCGTTGAAATGAAGGTGTTCTTTTATAGCGGAATTGCTAAAGCCAAGCGTTAGTTCATTCAGATCGAATCAAAATCATAAGCATCATGAAACGGCACGTGCTGCCTTCGCCCCCTTCTTCATCGTCTTATCTTTTGCTTCCCTATCAGAATACTCTTGCCGATTTCTACGACGACCATGGGACGAAGATAGCTTCCATGGGTGAAATAACAAATACAGTGAAAGTGAATGAAAGTGAATTAAAGATCGAGAAAATTAGAAATATTTAGGATGAAATGTCTTGTTTAGATGAGATTTGAAACCATGCGCCAACCATCCAAAAGTGAGCTTGAACACTCATAAACTTGAACATAAACTTGAACACTCAAAAGTGAGTGAACACTCATCTAATCAGCCACATGAAGTTTAACAGCACGAAAAAATAAATGACTGGCAGGAAAAGGACGGGACAAGCGCTGGCTTCCAACTAGCCCAGTCAGCCACTTTGTTAATCAACCACACACGCCGGCACAGGATAGCACAGCCCTGTGTAGTATAGCATAGGGAGGGGGTGAGAAAGGAAAGAGGAGGTAATAATACGTGGGGTTTTACGTTCCAGAACTCCGACATCATTGTGGGGAACGCCATAGTGGAGGGCCGTGAAAATTTCGATCACCTGGTGTTCAATCGCACGGTACACGGGCCTCTTCCATTTTGGCTCTATAGAAACGTCACCACCGCGGCCGGAATCATACCCGCAACCTTCCGGACAGCCGATCTTAGTAATCGCTACATCATCATGGCGGACAAGGGAAGTGGGGGTGAATAGCACGAAAGTGAGTTTGAGGAGGAAGGTAGAACAAGTACGGAGAGAGATAGAAAAACTAATAAAAAATGTTAGACAAAAAAGAAAAGTAAAAAAAAGGAAGAAGATAGAACGCAGATGAAAGACTACAGACAGATGAAAATTTCGCGCTTCTGTCGTGTGTGACATAGCAAGATTTGCACAAAAGTTTTGGGCGCTGTAGTTTAAACATTCTTTCGAGGTCTATTGAAAGCTGCGGTTGTACTCTACTCTTTCTACGCGAAGACCTGACATTATAGCCAGGAAGGTTCCGTCAAGCTATAACATCGATCAGCTTTACCGTTCCTTAAGCTGATGCTGATGCTGATGCTGATGACCTCTGATGGATGGCGCTTACCCACAAAGGGGGATGGGCCAAGAACCGGGCGGCAGGATACTTAAATGAAACTAAACTAAAAATGAAGCCAATCTGAAAAAGTAGCTTAAAATAATACTACCAAAAAACAAAAATTTGTGCTGAGCAAGCGGTCAAACCATCTTTTGTTTTTTAAAGACATTAAGCTTTACACGACTTATCTAAACTTCCTTTTCTTTTTTAAGTGGAATGAACATGTAGACTGAAGTTGAAGGGTGGCGTGGTCCCGAAGTTCCAAACGAAGCAGCCGCTGAATTTCGCCGCAAGAGTCTGTGGTGGCGGCTGAGCTGATGGCCTGCCTAGCGTAGACTGTCGCCTGCACAGCGTGTACTGTACGAGTGCGTACACTGCTGTCACTGCATGGACGTGTAGACTGCTTTCTGTGTCGTAGGATCCCTCTCCATCACGCATTATCGACAAACTCGGTTTTTCCGCCGTTGACGTCGTTGAGAAGACTCGTCGAGAGCGATAACTTGCGCTCGCTCGAGAATGGCAGTGCCGATGAAGAGTGAAAACCGCCGTTAGGCTTAGGCGAGCGGAAAATGAATGATCACGTTGATTCCTCTTCAGATGCTGCAGGCAGGTTCGTTTCCACTTCGCAGCACGTTCTGTCACTCTGCTGAAGGCATAAACCCGGGATGCCCGAGCTGTGCAGATAACTGCACACTCGCTCACAAGCTCTGGTGGTGCCCAGTGTTACGTAAAGCAAAGTTTAGCACTGAACAGACCGGGAGAGGGCCCTTTAAAACTCCCAGCTCCAAGTCCAGCTCTCGCCAGTTTCGAAATGCCGGTTACCGAGTTATTGCGAAATAGTCTACAATGACCACGCAGATGAAACTGCTCAGCTGCTTCGTGACCAAGACCTGCGGACACAAGTGCCGCTCTTAAGAATACCGCTCTGCAATTCCTTGCTAGCTGTATCGCGCTTCTACACAGGAATACGCAGGGTTTCTCCAATGCACGCCCGTATTCGATTGACCCAAGTTTGCAACTTCGCTAACCATCCGGGTTCTCAAGACGCCATGAAACTTTGCTGTGTCGCATGTGGTTTGGGCGTGGCGTTTACGAATGCGTATTCGTGTCTCATGGGAATGGCCAACAGTGCGGCGTGCACCTTTTGCGCCTGCGAGGAGACGCTTGAGCTCATTCTGTAAAGCCCAAACCTCATAAGTGCGAAAATGCACGCGACAGCGACGAGCGACGCTATGAGCGACGAAACAGGGCGTTCGCGCGACGTGTCGCGTGCTCGTTTTCGCGCGATCGCTCGGTTCTCCAGATTTGGAAACCGTCGCTCATCGCCCGGAAGTGCTGGGCTCAAGCAGCCAATAGAAAAAAACCGGAAAAGGATATACATCAGTGACGTACTGCCGGTTGTTTTCACGTGCTTTTCAGCGCTATGTCACAACTATATCACAACATGACCAACGGCGACGAGCGAAACGCGTACAATGAGCGTGCATATAAAAAAGTGCTGCAAGGCAATAATAAACACTTTCCGTTCCATTACACAACAATATATCTTATTTTTAAATTGGAAACCGCTCGCTACGCGGTTTTCTTGGTGCGAGTTGACGGCCTCATGCCAGCAACAGTGGAATTCGCTCGCCGAAGCCGTCGCGTGAATGAGGTTTGCCTGCGCTAGCGACTGATCGCGCGAAGACGATCTACGTCGCGTCGCTCGTCGCTGTCGCGTGCATTTTCGCGCTTATGTGGTTTGGGCTTCACTGCCCATCATAACAAACTCCACCACGTGCTACAGAAGCGAAGCTTCGTCCCCTGGATTAGAGACCACTGACAGAAAAGAACATCCTAGGAACTTGGCCAATGGTCTCGCATACATACAAAGCCACGAAAGCTATCTTGAGGACCACCGGCCTTCGCGAGCGCTTGTGATCAGATAACGCGGGACCATTTTGCTCAGTTTCAACCTCTCTCTTCCTCTTTCTTCTCTATCCTCTCCATTCTATAATTCCTCCTTCTCCCTACCCCAAGTGTAGGGTAGCCAACTGAGAGAAAACTTGGTTAACCTCCCTGCCTTTCCTTTCTATGTGTCTCCCTTTCTCTAAGAATATTTTTTGTTTTAGTTGTTCAAATAATATGCTGATATATGATTATCCACTTTTATACACGATATCAAGATTTTAGCAAGGCGTAAAAACAATCTGACGTGCGAAACTTTAGAAAGTCATGGACAGTCTTATGGACAGTCCTGCATCAGCGCAGCATCCATGTTACTACCATTAAAAGAAAAGATTCATGCGCAGAAATGAACAATCCAGTAATCACTGTGCAGTGCATTCGCTAACAACTTATAATAGTGTTTGTATTAGGATGATTTTTCACTGCTGTTTCCACTCCTGGCATCATTTGAAATGTTCGTACAATGCGTATGAGCGGTGTTTCTTTTTGGAGTGTTACTGGGAGAACCTCATTGTTTTATGTGAAATTTTGAAGCGAGTATGTTGTATGCTCGATGACTTTTTATATCCACGTTGAAGCCACCTGCTTATTTTTCCACCAATATTGGCTTATATGAATTCTAAAAAAGTATGCCCACTCCCTCTTCGAACAAGAGACAAATTGAGAGAATGGGGAAAAGAGCAGACATAAGGCGCAGCACGTGACTGAAACCAAGCGCTGTTCACAAATGCAATCCTTCTTGTTTCTTTTATTCAGTCAAGAGATAGTTATATGTAGATTACATTTGCGTTTATCAATAAAGATAAAACCATAATGAAATATTTTAGGGCCACCTGGACTGATTAACCGCGCCGAAGTTAACGGCAGTTCTCGGCACGCACGCGACATATCACTTACGACTGAAGATCAATTATCTACCTCTATTTTTGACCTTCCTATAGAACCTATTCTGGTGCTCCTATCACTCCGGAAGCAATATATCAATCATGACCCACAAACTATTGTGCTAGGGCGGCTGCTCGGAGAGTTTGCGAGAAACTTAACCGTACACTCAAAATGAAAAAAAAAAAAGGGGGGGGGCGGTGACCAGTACTTTCGGCCTCTTCCCGTTGGGAGCACGCTATTTTTTAGACCAGAAAAAGGGCCGAGCTTGTATTCCGACACAAAAGAAACATACACACACACAGTCGGAAATGCAAGGCTTTTTTCTAGGATCGATCAACTCGCACCTCCATCAAGAGGTCATTGGCCTACGTACGCCAGTTCCGACTCCAAAAGCATTACCTGAATCCCCCTCCCCCCGTTGCGACGCAAGTTTATTGAGCTGTTTTGAAACGAGGCAATCTATACTGTCTGCTTGCTTACGAGACGTTAACTGGCACACGTGAGACTGTAAGTGCAGCAAGCCCAAAAGAAACACCACTATATACTATACTGCACCCAGTGGCATTAAGTAGGCACGACACGGAAAGCGTCACGGTAATGGGAACTCGGGTTATTGCTGACACGAAGACAAACACTCGCGGTCTCCGAGCGGCAAAGTGTACACAGCACTCATCGCTATAGCCTCTCCAACAAACATCGCAAATGACCACGTGGAATGACCGAGTGGAATTTACCTGCATACAATACCGCGGGACAATGGCTTCTTTCCACCACGATATCTCAAGGAAGCGGTGTGCGGAAGTCCTTATGACGCTAATGGCAAGCAATATTATTGATGTCATGCGGCGAAAAAAGGCGTATCCGCACAGCTGATATACACGTCTTTCATTGGTCAGTATGTTTATCGGCGCTGTCTGAAGGCTGGTCATTTGTTATTTCGCCTGTACTGAGATTGAGAGCAACAGAGAGGATATAGAGTGATAGAGATATTGAATAGAAAGGCAGAATACTGAACTAAACTGAGCTTAGTTTTCTGCATGAGCTCGGTAAATGAAAAGCAGACGAAAAAGTAGCATGTAAAGCTTGTACCTCGTATTAACAGAAAAGTTCCTTTAAACACTTTTATAATTTTTCATGAGGACTACCGTTAAGTGAGCAGTTAGACGTTGCTGATATATATAATTTCGTTGGCTCAACTAACGTACGTGAGACAATGATAATATATTCCAGTTAGTGATACTATGTAACACATATTGATATTGCCTGATTATTTGAGCAGTGGCTAGTACAGCACAGTAAAATAAGAGTTAAATTCAAGAGAGTTGCGGAAAATATCCCTGTCCTGAGATGTGATTATATATATTGTGAGCATTATTTATGCGTCCCATCTTTTCATCTGTAAATACTCATCATCACCAGTCAAGTTTAGGTTGTGGGGCACATACTCGAGTCAATAAAAGGAGAGTCTCGAGTGTTCTCGACGCCATCTTACAAGTGGTGGAGGTGCTGGGTGGAGGTGCTATTGTGGAGGTGCTATTGCGGCATCCGTGGTCATATTTCAAGGTTTTGCCGACGCCGTCAGCAAGACGAACGACGAGGCTACGATAACCTTGAACGGGACGACTTCTACGCGACTGGACCCCCCTATCGTCGGCTGTATCCGAACAGCACACGTCGGTCGCCGTCTCCGCAGAACTTTGACCCAGTTGGCAGTTCCCGGTTCTCACGTCGTCGCTCACCTTCACCGATGCGGCGTTCTTCTTCTCCTCTCCGACCTTCTACTTCAATTCTCGACCGCCAACTGGAAAACTGAACAGTGCAGCTTCGGGAGGGAAAGCTGCATCTTTCGAACTGCGTCAAACTCCTCCGGACCGCCCATCGAATGTTTTATTGGTGTATGTTGAAGGTATACAGACAGAGGCACTGGTGGACACAGGCGCATCACATTCCGTAATTCGTGCAGACTTTTGTGCCCGCTTGAAAAAAGTTAGGACGCCCTACGATGGTCCTCCCCTTCGTTGCGCAGATGGAGTCCCTATTCAGCCTTCAAGTGTTTGCACAGTCCGTGTTTTCATAGATGGCATCATTCACCACATTCAGTTTCTTGTACTTCCTTTGTGCACTCACACAGTAATTTTAGGATGGGACTTCCTTTCTTCGGCATCAGCTTTCATATCGTGTCGTCAGCGAGTCATTCGAATGTCAGCTACTGAGAGTTCATCGGATGTCGATCCATACAGCTTCCGTTTCATTGCTGCTACTGATTGTTTCATTTCGCCAGGAGATGAACAACTTCTAACGATCGCTTCGGATACTATAGTTAATGGTGACGTGTTCATAGCTCCATCAGTTCGCTCGAAACCTGCGGGGCTTACCATAGCACCCGGCCTTGTGCGGTTTAACGACGGTAAAGCATTGGTCACCGCCTTGAATCCAACTTCTTCGCCAGTGATGCTGCCCCAGGGCACTGCTGTGAGCTGCTTCGCTGACAGTGAGTCCTTTTCACTGATTCCCCTTCACGCAGAATCACCGCCTTTGTCTGCTACTACTGATATCAAGGCTACCACTGTTACCTTAAATGACACCATAAGTCCTCACCTCACTGCCGAGCAAAAGAGAGACCTCTTAGACCTTCTCCAAAAGCACAGCCTTTCGTTTGATGTACATTGCAAAGTTCTGGGCCGCACCTCCGTTGCAGAGCACAGCATCGAAACCGAAGGCAGCTCCATTGTACGCCGCCGCCCATACCGTCTCTCTTCGGCTGAACGGCAAATCATCGAGAAAAACGTCGCCGACATGCTCAAACGGGATATTATTCGACCTTCATCCAGCTCCTGGTCGTCTCCTGTGGTGTTGGTCCGGAAAAAGGATGGCTCTGTCCGCTTTTGTGTTGATTACAGAGCGCTCAATAAGATCACGAAAAAAGACGTATATCCGTTGCCACGCATAGATGATGCCCTGGACTCCCTACAAGGCGCAGAATATTTCTCCAGCCTCGACCTCCGATGCGGGTATTGGCAAATACCTATGCGCGAAGCAGACAAGAAGAAAACAGCGTTTGCGACGCCTGACGGGCTTTACGAATTTAACGTCATGCCCTTTGGCTTATGCAACGCTCCAGCAACATTTGAGCGAATGATAGATACTGTCTTACGTGGTCTCAAATGGAAAACCTGTTTATGTTATTTAGACGACATCGTCATTTATTCTTCTACTTTTTCTCAGCACCTTAAGCGTTTGGACGAAGTTCTAACGTGCATTTCGAACGCTGGCCTACAGCTCAATACAAAAAAGTGCCACTTCGCCAGCACAAGCATCAAAGTATTGGGTCACCTTGTCAGCAAAGACGGCGTTCGACCCGACCCCGACAAGGTTGCTGCCGTAATTAGTTTTCCACGTCCGCGCAATCAAAAACAATTGTGAAGTTTCGTGGGCCTGGCGTCTTACTTCCACCGCTTCATCCGTCACTTTGCTGCCATTGCGGGGCCGTTACACAAGCTTCTGACGTCAGGGACGGATTTCACGTGGACTGAGGAGTGCGAGTGTGCTTTCCAAGCCCTTAAGCGTGCTTTGACATCAGACCCCGTCCTCCGTCACTTCGATGAGAGTGCACCCACTTTCCTGCACACAGATGCCAGCGGCCACGGAATCGGTGCTGTCCTCCTCCAGCGCGACGACACTTCACGTGAGAGAGTAGTTGCGTATGCCAGCCGCGCACTAACACCTGCAGAGCAGAACTACTCGATAACAGAGCAGGAATGTCTCGCTGTCGTTTGGGCCATCCAGAAATTTCGACCTTATCTGTATGGACGCCACTTTACTGTGGTTACCGACCACCATGCCCTATGCTGGTTGTCCTCGCTGAAGAATTTGTCTGGGCGCCTCGGTCGCTGGATACTGCGTTTGCAAGAGTACACTTTTGACGTTGTGTACAGGTCCGGCAAACAGCATCAGGATGCTGACGCTCTCTCTCGCTGCCCTCTGCCACTTTCATCTCCAACCACGCATCCTGAATGCCCCTCAGGTGATCAAGCGGCTTCCTGTTCACTCACGTTATCACCCCTGGCAGTTGCTGGGTCGCTACCTTTAAACAACAGCGCCCAGTTTGCCGCCTACCAACGTGACGACCCCTACTGTAACCGCATCATCGGATACTTGAATGGCTCGCCTTCTCCACCTAATGCCAGACTACGTCGTCAGCTACGGCTGTTCAAGCTAGAGAACAATGTCCTGCAGCACTATACTTACAATGCGGATGGGCATCGGTGGGTGCCAGTACTTCCCCGTTCGCTGCGAAAACAAGTTCTCGAAGCATTGCACGACGACCCATCAGCTGGACACTTGGGATTTCAAAAGACCTACAACCGCGTTATGAGCCGTTTCTTCTGGCCTGGTCTTTCTACCTTTGTGGCTAATTATGTCGCTTCTTGCGCACTTTGTCAACGCCGGAAACGACCAACTTCAGCTCCTGCTGGCTTATTACAACCCATTCCATGTCCCGACACACCTTTTGCCGTTGTCGGAATAGACCTCGTCGGGCCACTTCCCGTAACGCCAGCGGGCCACCGCTGGATCGTCACAGCCATCGACCACCTCACACGATACGCGGAGACCGCTCCTCTACGCACTAGCTCCGCCTCAGACGTTGCCGCCTTCTTTTTAGAAGCCATTGTGTTGCGTCATGGTGCACCTCGCACGTTGTTGAGTGACCGGGGCAAGGCCTTCATGTCGACAATTCTTGACGAAATTCTAAAAACTTGTGGCACACTTCATAAGACCACATCCGCTTACCACCCGCAGACAAATGGGCTGACAGAGCGATTCCACCGGACTCTAATCGACATGATATCCATGTACATCGGACCGAACCACGATAATTGGGACAAAATCTTGCCGTTTGTAACATTTGCACACAACACCGCTGTTCAACGAACCACCGGGTATTCACCTTTCTTCCTCGTCTATGGTCGTGCGCCGACATTCACCATTGACGCCTCTTTCTTCAATGTAATGACAAAAACGTCGACGACTACGCCAGAACATTTCGTCTCAAGGCTTGCTGAGGCACGGCAACGTGCTCAACTCAACACGGAGGCCAGTCAAGAAGACCGCAAGCAACGCTATGACAGCTTTCGTCGAGACGTCACCTTCCGTCCTGGAGATGAAGTACTACTTTGGACGCCTGTTCGCACACCCGGATTGTGTGAAAAGTTTCAGTCTCGCTTTCTAGGACCTTACGTTGTTTGTGAAAGAACATCTCCGGTCAATTACCTTGTCACTCCCGTCGAGGGTTCCTCGGACCGTCGTTACCGTGCCTCCGAGATTGTCCACGTTTCACGCCTTAACCCTTTGTGCGCCGTACCTTTCCCGCCTAAGTCTCGGCCGGGCCGGCCGCTCAAGTGCGCGGGGAAAATAAGTGTGAGCATTATTTATGCGTCCCATCTTTTCATCTGTAAATACTCATCATCACCAGTCAAGTTTAGGTTGTGGGGCACATACTCGAGTCAATAAAAGGAGAGTCTCGAGTGTTCTCGACGCCATCTTACAATATATATATATATATATATATATTATGACGACTCGGTTGTAGCGAGGTTTATTGGCCGTGAACTCAGGAACGAACAAGCGCAACGGACCCGACAAAGAAGCGCTCGTGCCAAGCAGATGATGATTGTCAGCCAGAAGATATGATGATGATTGACTGCTGTTCAGATGAGGATGAAGCGCATAATAGATGCCTACACTGATCCCCCCCCCCCCCCCCCGTGGAAGCGGCCAGCCTGGCCGCTGCGGGCGGGTAGTCAAGGTGACGAGGAACGTCGTGTGAAAAGCTTCATGCGGGAAACGTGTACAATTTCGGTGCTGCGGTAACGGCGGTCAGTTGGCACGACAAGAGGCGTCACACGATAGTTGACAGGTGAAGTCTGCTCTAAAACAACATATGGGCCGATGAATCGAGGCTGGAACTTGTCGCAGAGACCAGGTGTGCGAATTGGTGTCAATAGCAGCACCTCGTCACCCGGTCGGAATGATACCACACGATGAGAGGTGTCGTAGACGGCCTTCCTTGCTTGTTGCGTAGCTTCCGTGTTCATACGAGCGCGCTGGCGGCACTGGGCAAGGCGAGAAATATATTCTTCGCAAGAAGATGGTGATGTAGGGCCATTGCTGGTGAAGAAGGAAACATCGATAAAGAAAGTAGGTGAACGTCCGTAAACGAGATAAAACGGTGAGTAGCCTGTTGTGCGCTGAACAGCGGTGTTGTAGGCGAAAGTGAGGAACGGTAGAAGTTTATCCCAGTTTCTGTGATCCGGTTGAATGTATACGGCGATCATGTCGGCAAGGGTTCGATGAAATCTCTCGGTCAGACCATTTGTTTGAGGATGGTAGCTAGACGCCATCTTGTGTGTGGTACCAGAAACGCGAAGAACTTCACCTAAAAGCTGTGATAAGAACACCTTTCCACGGTCACTCAGAAGTACACGAGGTGCACCATGACGTAGTATTATGGCCTGAAGGACGAAGTCAGCAACTTCCGATGCTGAACCAGTAGCTACTGAAGTTGTCTCGGCGTAGCGTGTCATATGGTCTACGGCGGTGACTATCCATCTATTTCCAGCACCAGTAACAGGAAGGGGTCCATAAAGATCGACACCGACGACCTCGAAAGGTGTTGTAGGGCACGTCATTGGCTGTAACTGACCAGCTGGGGGAGATGTCGGAAGTTTGCGAAGTTGGCATGAAGAGCAGGAACCCACGTACTTTGCTACGCTGGTAGAAATCCCAGGCCAATAAAAGCGGCTTCGAATGCGGTCGTAGGTTTTTTGAAAGCCTAGGTGGCCAGCAGTCAAATCGTCATGAAAGGCGTTAAGTACATGATGTTGAAGAGCGCGTGGCAGAACAGGTACCCAGCGTGTGCCGTCAGGATGATATATGTGACGATACAGCACACCGTCCTGAAACTTGAAGTGCTCGAGTTGTCGACGAAGGCGTGCATTGGGTGGACGCGTAGCTCCTGAAAGGTGGTCTATAATGCGCCGACAATACGGGTCAGCCTGCTGGTGAGAACTGAAGGGTTGTTCATCGTCGATTGGCGGTTGGTACAGCGAGGCGAGCAAGGCAACAGAAGTGGGAGTCACGTCCGCACTGGTGTCGTTGGGGGTGGCAGCTGGAGTGTCGAACGACGCTGTAGGTAGTGGGCAACGAGAAAGAGCGTCGGCGTCTTGATGTTTTTTGCCCGATTTATAAATAATCTCAAACTGATACTCCTGCAGGCGTAAAATCCAACGACCCAAGCGTCCGGACAAGTTCTTCATTGTAGAAAGCCAGCATAAGGCGTGGTGGTCCGTTACGATGGTGAATTGACGGCCGTACAGATAAGGACGGAACTTTTGTATGGACCAAACCACAGCGAGGCACTCCTGCTCAGTGATGGTATAGTTTTTTTCGGTAGAAGTTAGCACTCGGCTAGCATATGCGATGACCCTTTCCCGTCCAGAGTTATCGCGTTGGAGGAGAACAGCACCTATACCGCAGCCGCTGGCGTCGGTATGCAGGAGTGTTGGGGCGGTGTCATCAAAATGGCAGAGTACTGGCTCTGACGTCAAAGCTTTCTTCAATAGGTGAAACGCCGACTGACATTCCTCAGACCACACAAAGGGTGCATTAGATGCAAGTAGTTTGTGAAGTGGCGCAGCTATTGAAGCGAAATTTTGTATGAAGCGACGAAAATATGATGCGAGGCCAAGAAAACTTCGCAAATCCTTAAGTCTTGTGGGGCATGGAAATCGAAGGACGGCAGCGATCTTTTCGGGGTCAGGGCGAATACCGTCCTTGCTGACGACATGACCGAGAACCTTGATGGATTTGGTGGCGAAACGGCACTTCTTAGTGTTGAGCTGCAGACCCGCACCGGCGAGGCATGTTAGGACGTCATCCAAGCGGCTCAGGTGCTGAGAAAACGTTGATGAAAAGATGATAATGTCATCAAGGTAGCAGAGACACGTCTTCCATTTCAGACCACGCAGGACGGTGTCGATCATGCGTTCAAACGTCGCGGGCGCATTGCAGAGCCCGAAAGGCATCACGTTAAATTCGTATAGGCCATCGGGGGTTGCAAATGCCGTTTTTTCTTTGTCGTCATCGTGCATGGGAATTTGCCAATATCCCGAACGCAAATCAAGGCTTGAAAAGTATTCGGCGCCTTGCAGTGAATCAAGGGCGTCGTCGATGCGTGGCATGGGGTATACGTCCTTGCGTGTGATGTTGTTAAGTGCCCGGTAATCAACGCAAAAGCGCACGGAGCCATCTTTTTTCCGTACCAAAACAACAGGGGATGACCAAGGGCTAGTTGATGGACGAATTATTTCTCGTTGGAGCATGTCAGCGACGTTTTCCTCGATGATTTTTCGCTCAGCGAGAGACACGCGGTACGGGCGGCGATGTACAATAGATGTTCCCTCCGTCTGAATGCGATGCGCTGCAGTGGTAGTTCGGCCCAACGTTGAGGAGCAGGTGTCGAAAGAATCGGCGTGTTTCGTTAATAACGCAAGCAACTGCTGTGCCTGCATAGCTGTTAAGTCATCACTGATAAGAGCTGTGAAGGGAGAGGATGAGGCAGGCTTACTCATAGAATGGTCGTTGGTAGAGGCAGGGTTAAGTGGCGTGACGCTGACAGGCTCAGCATCCACAACACAGGCTACTGCAGTGCCCTCTGGCAGGAGAACTTTCTCTGGCGTTTCATTCGTAGCAATGACGAGCGCGGAGCCATGGTGAAAGCGTACGACACCTGATGCAAGGGCTATGCCTTTTGCGACGCAAGTCGACGAAGGGGACACCAAGACGTCACCGTGGTCGATGTCCTTAGAAATCAGGGTCACAATTCGTTCTTGGTGTGGCGGTAGTTCGAGATCTTCGCGAGCGAACAGGCGTAGAGGCTTGTAGACGCCTTCGTCGAACATGGAGTCCGTATTAGTTAGGTGCAGAATCCGTTCACCACAACATATAGCGGCTGAAGAAGAAGATAGGAAGTCCCACCCTAGAATTAGCTGGTGAGAGCACCGGGTAAGCACAGTGAACTCGATGTAATGCAAAATGTCATCAATAAACACACGAGCAGTACAAAGAGCAAAAGGGCGGATAGCGTTCCCCTGGGCTTCGACTAGATTGGGTCCATTATAAGGTGTCATTACTTTCTTCAGGCGTTTGCACAAATCATACCTAATCACAGAAACTGTAGCACCGGTGTCCACCAAAGCGTCCACGAGAACTCCTTCCACCGTAACAGAAACCATGTTGAACGGGCGTGCTGAAGGAATATGAGTCCTACTGTTACATGCAGTTTCTCCTCCGAAAACTGCATCATTTAGTTTTCCGACGGGTTATCAGTAGTAAACGAGGCTGGCCGAAGAGGAGAGGAGGAGCGACGGAAGGGCGAAGGTGATCGGCGTCGGCTTGAACGGTAAGTGTTCCGCGTCTCAGTCGACGCGGGCGGAGATGGAGACCGCTGCTGTCCAGATGAATAACTCCGAGCGTAAGAGTCCCCTCTGGAAAAGTCCCGTTCGCGCATGTCGTACCCGCGACGCTCGTCCTGCTGGCGCTTGTGGCAGAAGCGCGATATATGGCCACGATATCCACAGTAAAAGCATGTTGGGCGAGACGGGCGCCAAGGCGGGTAGTAGAGGGCGTTCGGCACACCGGGAGATAGCGCACTCAAGTGGACTGACGGAGGTTCGGGTGGGATTGGCCGGAAGTGGACCGGTGGTGCAGCAGCAAGAGAGATTGTGGTTATATCAGAAGAAAAGAAAAGAAAGGTGCCGACCCGTAACTGTCTCTCCTTACGAGGACACCTCAACAGGTCAGCAGAGGAATGGGATATGGGGAATAAAAGATATAGGGAGAAGGAAGGAGGGATAAAAAGAATAGAAGGAAAATAGACGGATAAGAAGCCGCCAGCCAACGAGAGGAAAAAAGAAGGAGATAGGAAAGTGGGGATCCGGTCGAAGCAGTCCAAGGGCGGGGTGCCACAATGCGAGAGCTGCACGGCATCAGGAGACCGCGGAGGGCGAACCAGTCGGCGGGAGCTACGCTGAAGTCGGAGATCGCGAGGGCACAACCGTCCAGCTTGAAATCCTCCGAAGCGAATGCAGCAGCAACCGGCGTGAATGATGGCTGCGGTGAAGTAGAGTTTACGTTGCGAGGAGGCGCGGCCGCAACTTGCGCGTACGTTGGAGGGCTAGACGGAGGTGGCTGGACGAAGGCTGGACCGGTGAATGATGTTAGTTCCTCCCTTACGATGTCACGGAGGGCCATGCTTGAAGGCTGTGTGACAGATGGAGAAGGTTGTGAGATACCCATTGATTGAAGTTCTTCTCGTATGATCTCCCGTATCATGTCACGCAGGTCCCGGTCTGCGGTACGGTGTTCACTATTGCCCGACTGAAGGCGAACAGAATCAAGTTCGTCGAGACGCTGACACGTAGAGACGACGTCCGTGACAGTAGAAGGATTCTGGGCAACAAGGGCATTGTAGGCAATGCTTCCGATGCCCTTCAGGATGTGGCGCAGTTTGTCCGACTCGGACATCGAAGAATTGACGCGCCGGCAAAGCGCAAGGACATCCTCGATATAAGATGTGTATGACTCGCCGGGATGTTGTTGGCGAGTATCTAGGGCCCTCCTCGCTAGAGCGGATCGAACGGCTGGCGTGCCGAATACTTGGCGAAGCTGCTGCTTGAAGGCAGGCCAGTCGGTGAGGTCGATCTCATGGTTCAAGAACCATGTCTTGGCAACGCCCGTGAGATAAAGCGATACTCGGCGGAGCTTGTTAGAGTCGTCCCAGTGATTAGTTGCGCTTACCCGCTCGTAGTTATCGAGCCAGTCCTCCACATCTTCGCCGCGGAGACCAGCGAAGATCGAAGGGTCACGCTGGTGGTTTACGATGTAAAGAGGATGGGCTTGCGGCGCAGTGACGGCTTGCGGCGCAGAGACGGGAGCCGAAAGGGCATCCACCCACTCACTCTGAGACATGTTGGCGGACTGAGGGTCCAAGCGGCGGCCTGAACGGAGCTCCAGCGAGTAGGCGTTGTAAGTAGAGGTACTGGGAACGTCAATCCACCTCCACCACGTATGACGACTCGGTTGTAGCGAGGTTTATTGGCCGTGAACTCAGGAACGAACAAGCGCAACGGACCCGACAAAGAAGCGCTCGTGCCAAGCAGATGATGATTGTCAGCCAGAAGATATGATGATGATTGACTGCTGTTCAGATGAGGATGAAGCGCATAATAGATGCCTACAATATAATATATATAGGTATATATATATATATATATATATATATATATATATATATATATATATATTTATATATATGTATATACATATATATATATATATATATATATATCCATGAGAAAGAAAGTATCCTTGATGCGTGTATTGTGACCTCTAATCTAAGCTAAGCACCGACAACATCTCAAGACATTGAATTTCTGTGGCGCAGAGCCGGAAGCTGCTGCTAACAACAATTGAGAGCTCACTGGCGCACGTGTCCCATTGTTTTGTTTCTCGATATCGCGATTTTATAGAAATAGATGGTGTTCTGGCACGCTAAATGTGATATGTTGACTGGTGGCAGGCTTTCATTGCGTTTTGATCACTGCCCCCGTGTCACAACTCATTTTTGTTTATATTTTTAGTTCTTACTTTCGGTATGTATTTTTCACAATTGAGTTGTGTAACACTCCTTTATTTGAAACTTGACTTGCCCCCGCCTTGAATGCAGTGCGTTCGAAACGCGTTTGTGCAGCATTGAAGGAGGTGGCAAGTCAAGTCAAGCACTGTTCCTGAATACGGGGGTTATTCCCGTCGTTGCACCATTTTGACGCAGTATCACGTAACAACTGGTCTTTCGAAACACCCTTTTACTAAAAAATCTTTGGATGCTGCATCGCACAAAATATTGATGTATAGTAAAGAAAAAATGAAGTGTCTTAGGGAGCCGCTATTAGTGCTAATTGAACGTTCCAGGTTATGTTACAGGCGGAAAAACACGGAATGCGCAACGACTAGGCGCTATATCTGCTCGAAAGGCGTGACCGTGAAACTCGCACATGCGAGATCCGACCACGGCCGCAGCGTCAATGGCGGCAATGACCAAGGCTCTTTGCACATTGAAAACGTGCCTGTGCACAGAACGTGACGCGCAGGCGCTTCGTGGTAGTGGGGCTTCTCTGTGCATCGGCGACCTTCTCCTGTCACGCTATATGCGTCATGCCTTCTCTAGTTCTGTACAGAGTGTGAAACACTTTCGCTCTCACTGTGGGGTGTAAAAAAACCCATTGCTAAACCCACTGCACAAAGACTCGGCAAATTCTCGTTATGAACTCAGCGCTTTCTCAAAATTTATACGTAAGTTTGTACACCGTATGCAAAACTTCAAATAAAAATACTTAAGCGGCGAAAGTTTCTGAATTAGAAATCCCAAAAATGGGATGAATGTATTTTTTCTAATGACTAAAAAGAAAGTGGACTGTGCATACATGAAAAGAAGAAGGGGGGGGGGGGGGGTGCGCGAAATATCATCAACCTAGTTAACGCTGACAGAAACAGGACCGTAAGATCTTATCCATGGTTTATTTGGTTTTCAATCTGGCCAATAAAATGTTATTTTAAATGCGAAGCATTTCTTCGCAAACTTCGGCGACTTCGAACGTATCTATCTATCTATCTATCTATCTATCTATCTATCTATCTATCTATCTATCTATCTATCTATCTATCTATCTATCTATCTATCCTCTTACGTTTGAGTGCTCTCGTGGTCACCCCCTTAACTTGGCGTGAACCAAATTTTGCATAAGAGGGTAAGATGGTTTGACGAGTATGACGCGCTGATCAAGACATAAATATTGTCACAATCCCGTCGCGTACGTCGTCAAACACTTTCCGCCAGACAGTGGCACATACCCACAACTGGATATGTGCAGCTGGTATGCGGGTATGCGCCACAGGTGATTGACACTTAGTATCTACCCAGGAACGACGAGAACACACATGGGATATTTTAACGCTCGAGTGTTAAGAATTACCCGGCATCGGTAGCATCGACCCGACGAATACAAAGAATAAATACAAGAAAGAATACAAAGAACTAGCTGCAAGCTAATAAGTATGCATATCTGCAGGAAAAAATGTATTACTGTGTTATCTGTATTATATGATTGTTTTTTTGTTTTTTTTTATGTTGTTACCTCAGAGCTGACCTGTACACTTTTTTATGTTGCACATTGTATTGGACCGTCCACTAGCCACTTTAGGCTATCCCTGTAATTGCATATATCTATTCATGAAAATACAGTTTCATTGATTGATTGATTGAAAAAATGTCCAAGTCCAAGCCGGAATCAAACCCAAGAATTATGAGTGCCAATTAAGCATTTTGCCACAGACCTACGCCAGGTCTCGGAACTACTTTTCGAATAGACGCTAATTTTCGTGAAACGTCAACAATGGTTGCAGTGCTGCCTACTCAATATTATAAACATCACATATGTACTCCTTTGATACAGTCGTCACGTCGAGTTAACGTCGATTGTTGTTAGTTGCTATGCGCTGAAGTTGATTTATGTAGCAGTGTCCAGGGCCAGCATCCTCGCGAAAATCACCGCTTCATATCAGCTTCTGATGTTTCACTTGGCATCGTTGAGCAAGTGCAAACAACTGGTTATATGAACATCTGCAACTCTTCAACATATGCCTGTGCGTGAAACAATTGTACATATATTCAACGTCCTTTTGTGACGTGTGGCTCAATACAAGAATTGCAACACGGTCACCTTCCCTCCGCATGCTTCGCATAACGTCGATTCCCAGGTACGTGGTATCTGCCGAACTTTTTCATTAATAAATGAGCAATAGCATTTACGCATTATCCTGCGCTGTGTTATAAACAACACGACATGTAACACCTCTTCGACTTATCCCTATCGACAGCATTTATATGCATGCAAAATGGAAGAAGCCCTTTTTCCGAGACCTCTAATGCGCGTTAAGGAATCTCAGCTAATTGCAGTTTCCCCAGCAGGCTGCTATAGCGTCCCCTGGAAGTCTTATTTCAAGTGTAAGACGTAAAAGGCCAACAATTATGATGAGTTTTCATATGACAATTAGGTTGTTTTTCGTTGTGCCGACAGTGTTTAAACAACTTTTTTAATATGTTGTTTAGGAGACTTCCCCAATTTTGCTAAACGCTGGCTATTCTATTCCTGTTCAAACAAAATTCGTGCTTGTATTCAAACAAAATGATGATTGATTGATATATGGTGTTTAACGCCCCCAAACCACCGTATGATTATGAGAGATGCTGTAGTGGAGGGCTCAGGAAATTTTGACCGCCTGGGGTTTTTTAACGTACTCCCAAATCTGAGCACACGGGCGTACAACATTTTTGCCTCCATCGGAAATACAGCCACCGCAGCCGAGATTCAATCCCGCGACCTGCGGGTCAGCAGCCGAGTACTTTAGCCACTAGACCACCGCGGCGGGGCTGTTCAAACAAAATGAAAAAAAAACGCGAACATGTGAATAAATGAATGATGATTAAATCAATCACGTAACAACAATACTGTTGACGCATAGTTGGTTATGTGTATACGAAGTATCATCAACGTAGAAACCATGTTTTGAATTTAACGCCTATTTCCTTAAGTAAACACGCGTCTTAAGTCCTAAGTCGTTCAATGCCTTTGAGAACAACCTGCTTGTGCTTGCGACAGCTATTCTTTCCGAGATGATCCTCCCTTATCCCTTGCATTAGCGGGATCTAACAGGAAGCGCTCTCAAACCAAGCGTCGGTGACTTTCAATACGAAAAATGGAACAAACATGTCATGGTGGTAAAAGCCCTTAATCCACACAGGACACAAGACATCCTCTGTCTACCTCTAGAGCGCAGGCCTTGTGGCAGTGAAGTTCACCGTTAGAGAAAGCGAGCACTAGAAGCCAAAGACTGCAGGCCAGAAGCCTAGCTTTCTGAGTACGAACTAGGACACTACTCACTCTATTCACTCATCTAAGGCGACTCGATTGCATTGATCCTGTCCCTCCCCCACCGAAAGCTTTCTGCATCAAAGTAGTTTTGCACGGCTTTGAAGTTCCAAGACACGTCACCTGGTTTCACGCTGCCCCCGTGCCGGTAATCTACCAACCTTTTACCAAGCTACGACGTTATGCGATAACGTCATCATGTGCTTTTACGTCAAGAGAGCTCCCTATGACGTCACTAAGCCGTCATAAAGAAGCAAGAAAGTTTTGAAATCTGTGACGACACGATGACGTCTTGCGGGGACGTGATCACGTGGTGAGGATTTTTTTGCATCTCTAGTGTCGGCGCTGACGTGAGACACCAGTGGCTTCTCGCGTTTGATGAAGCGTTTAAGGGCGTAACCACACGTACATGTGTTTCAAAGCGCCTGAGCGGAGCATGTAGACTCCGCGTCTCTCCCTAAGGAGAGAGGGAGGTGTGCATCTTTGCGTAACCGCGTGCCCTCTCCCTCTATAGGGAGAGGGCGCGGCGCCGATTCTGCACGCCACGAGTTGTCGCATAGGAACGCGTACGTGTGGTTAAAGCTTGAGGTATTCGCCTTAATAAAGATTTCCTCTCTCGGCGCCAATCAATATTGCTAAGCCGTATATGACTAGGCGAAACCCAACGGTTTGCGTCGTCCTATAAGGGCAAAAACTCCCATCCTGAATGCGTCACTAAAGATGGGCAAGTGTCCACTGTACAGAACTGCTCCACTAAAATTGAAAAAAAATCACAGGATATCGACGGAGTGAGTGATGATTGGTGGGACGAAGCGTTCGTCAGTCCGTCCGAGCTTTCGTCCGCCTATTCGCTCTTGCTTCTGTCCGTCCATGCATCCGTCCGTGTGACCGTCGGTGCATTCATGCGTCCGTACGTCCGTTATTCCGTCCGTCCATCCGTCCGTCCGTCTGTCTGTGCACCTGTTCATGCGTCCACCCCTCTGTCTGTCTGTCTGTCTGTCCGCCCATCCCTGCGTCAGCCCTTCTCTCTGTCAGTGCGTCCATCAGTTCGTCCATCTATCTGTATGTCCATCCGTCCGTCCGTCTATCTAGTGAACGCTCCAAGTACAGCCATTTCACATCTTTTCATTATATATTCATCATATACAAGTGCTGCCATCCAACGGACATTCTAAGGACCATCCTTTCGGGCTACCAGTGGATACATACATCATCGAAGGATGGCCAGGCGCACACCCTAAGGATATTCGCCTCTAAAATGAAACCCACGTGCGACGAATCCAAATTAGAATTTTAGGCAGGCATAACCAATAAATAAGAAAATTGAATAAATCATCAGAATTATTTCAATGGTAAACACGACGACCGCACGTTTCAGCTTTCCTGGTTAACTGCTCGTATGAAGACTTAAACGGTAATATCTGTCTAGCTGAGTGTTAATACGTGCAGCATGATTTATATGTCTTGTCGTCTTAATGTGATCCCTGTAACTTATAATAGCCTAACTATTTATTGACCTAGCTGTGATCTGTGTTCACACGTGAACGTATCGCAGACATGTTCTCATCTATACGCAAGGCTTGCGCCAGTCTGCGAGACCCAGAAGTTAATATCAGCACATGGCGGGATTAGTGTGCTAGACCGTTCAGTAACACCACTTAATCTGACTATCACTCCTACGCAACTAGATGGGTTTACGCTTTCGGCAAAGTAGCAGCCGCGTGTGAATTCATGCCTACGTCTATAAATATCAGTTCACTTCGAGTGCAAGGTCTTAAGCTCTAACATGACATATTTGAGAGAGGTGGATAAGCATGCACTGTAGTGTATATGTTTAATGAAGTAGGTGATATATGTTCATAGTTAATTTATATATTTATTCGACATTCAACTTCTCAGTGCTCGGGGTCTGACCCAAAGGTCATGGGTTCCATCCCGGCTGCAGTGATTGTATTACGATGGGAAAATGTTCTAAAAAATTGTTCACTGATAGTTCAATATTTCCGGGGACCCGCACTACGGCGCCCCTCTAACTCATACCGTGGTCGTAAAACTTCAGGTATTACTAATATCAATATAAATATTGCAGGAAAACTCGCCTATAACGATACCGGTTCGAACAATATGTCGGTTAAAACAAACGAAAGCTGCTGCACTGTCAACTGTAGTATGTTTACAATAGGGACATGAGCCACCCAGCAATGCACGCATGCCGTAATATAGGCTGTAACAATGCACACTTGCTGTTGGGTATCAATGCTTAAGAGTAACGGAGCGGGGAATTTTCGAAAAAAAAAATAAAACACGAACACTCAAGCTACTGAAACTCCACCTGCAACCCTACCATCCCCAGCACTCCTTCAGACTTGCAATGTGTTTCTTCGCACAACAGTTATATACTGCGGCAAAGCTAGCTTTACTATTACAAGTTGGTGCGGAAGTGGCGGTGGCTTCTGTTAATCCACTTTCAGACATGAAATTTTAGTAAACAGTTGAGAGGGAAGAGTTTGTGTCCAGAACTTCAGATGTCCTGTAAGGTTTAACGTAGTAATATGTAAACGGTTGAATATTCAAGCATACCAGAAAAACCCTCGTCACTGATGTCTGTTGGCAACTTCCATCATATATCATAGTTATCTCACGACAGCCTGCCAAGGCATGCAAACACTGACAAAGAAGGAAGCCGGGATATCACAAATGCTCACTAACAAGCGAAGGTTCGTACAACGGCGGATGACTCACGCACGCGCTTTCACTGTCGTCGATATGCCGTGCCTCAAACATCAGACGCGTTTGTTCAATCCTGTGCCGGCACAAGACTGCGCATTCATCGAACATTGGTGTACACTTACATTCTCGATAATGTGAAGACATATTAGAAGGTGAACCTCTAGATGAAAATCCGTCCCGTTCCAATAATCTCGGGTCAATGAAACGACCCATCTGTTCAGCGTAGAAGCATATCACACGGGCATGCACATATAAGTTTTCATGCCTTCTTTCCCACCGTTGCTCGCACATTCAGTTATTGGGTGGCGTTTGTGGGGTTCTGACTTTCTTCTTGTGTTTTTGTTTACAAGCCCCGTCTTTTCAAAAAGAATACGTTTCAACAGGCTAAGCTGTCCGTTTTTCCAAGCTTCATTTTTAGTACTCTGAGCCCTTTTTCGTGTTCTTCTTACATGAACAACCCTACTCATTTGGCTTGTTTAATTGCTATGTTTTGTTCCCAGCTAAGACCATACCAGAATAACTTGTGCCATACTGTCCGAAAAATCTTGGTGTAAAGTAAGATTTTATCAGGAAGGATTCAAAGTCATTTTCTTCACTTCACGTGACGACCACCGCCAGAAGCAGCTGTACGCCGACTTGACGAGGGCAGCTAACCAGCATACGAAATTCTTACGGCGTGTAAGAGTTTGAGAACTTCAACCATGTAAGAAAAAGAAATTTCTACTGTTTATTAGCGAAATCACCTCCTAATTTTTGGAGGAGCTGTTTTAGATGATAACTACTGCAAAACGCTAGCCTTCGACGCAAAATGATGTTTTGAACCAAACTACAAACATATATACCTGTTAAGTTTGCCGCGTACTAGTATAATGTTAGTTCGTGAAGAAGAGTGCTCGCACTGCATTTCAGAATGCGTTCGTAGTATCAAGAGATCTAATACGCATCTCAATTGTCCTGACCGTATGTGGCCTTTGGTTAATTAATGTGTAAAGAAGAAGCTAAGGCCAGTAATTTCATACAAAGAGGGGTTTTTCTTAATTATGCCACGCAGTATTTTTGCAGAAAAAGCGTTAGAAGTCGTGATAAAGAACACCAGAGTGGCAACACTTAAACCATCGATAGTTAGGCAATGTGCTGTGAACCTTTTGTTGAAACAATCAAGGGGAATAATTTGCAATGTCAAGAAGGCTAAATCGCATACCTAGCAATTGTTGCATAAAGATGCATAAACTTCAAAGTTGCCAAGACGTTCGTCAACATGACATCAAATACCTTAAAATTATCTTCCACGCACACCCCCGCACGTACCAGATTGCGTGTGTGCCACGTGCCAGATATCGCCAGATACGTGCCAGACACGTGCTATATATTGCCAGATATTGCCAGACACTTGCCAGATATTGCGCAGATACGCATATATACACGACACAATGGTGCACTGTGCATCATTGGGTGATGCTGTTTCGCATCACTTGTGATGACGACAACGCTGCAGGACGTCACCGTGTGACAGCCAATTTTCGCGTTGTATGAAAAATTTCAGGCTTTCGCCTTAAAAGTCCCCCAAGCCAATATACAAAGAAAATGATCTTGTGAGGAAGTTGTCGGTGCTATTATGCCGGATCAAAATTAAGCCGATCTAAGCGCGATTACTGGATATATCGGCTGGCCAGCATTAACAAGAAGACCAGGAGCTACGATTCAGCGGACTTTACTGAGCTCAGTAACTTGCGTAGGCGTCGATTTCTTTCGGAGCCAACAAATCCGATTAGACTGCCTCGCGAACACGTATTCGCTTTTGATGGCGGCTGCTTTCACCATCTTCGCTGCCATTGGAAACCATGGCCGTGTTTACGTCGCGGCGGCGCGATACTGCGAAACGCCATTTGCGTTGCCTGTGTTTCCGAAGAATTAAAAACGTCATTTGCTTACGACAGTCGAAAATGCTGCCCTAGAAAACAGCGAGTTCACTTGCGCTCGAAATGGGAGTGACAGCAGTAAAAGAAGTATATTTGTCATTCTCATGTGTTTGCTTTTTTTTTTCCATGCTCCACGAAAGTTCCTTGACTCAATAATAACCGGATAAAAAATTATCAGACTGAAGAAATCATTGAGTACAAGGAAGCTTATGAAAATGGGCTGGAAAGCAGTTCATGGGAAAGATCAGAAAACAGGTTTTCTTTTTTGTAATTGGGGGCAAGATTGTTTCACGAATGTAAGTTAGGATATAAGAATTACTGTACAAAAACTACGCTAAACTATGCTAGAACTCTGCTACTGACTGAACATATATAACAGAAGTCGGCAGATTTTGTGACGTCTGCCACAATTCATCGCTTGATACGAGTTCTCGGTAATATGTTGACTGATTACTGGCTATTGAATAATTCATTGTTATCTGCTATTATCTACAGGGGATCAACTGCTACCATAGTGCTTCATAAAGAAAGCAACAGAACACCAATCAAGAAGGGTGTAAGGCAGGGGGACACAATCTCCCCAATGCTATTTACCGCGTGCTTACAGGAGGTTTTCAGAAGCCTAGAAGGAGAACAGTTAGGAATGAGAGTTAATGGAGAATACCTTAGTAACCTGCGCTTCGCCGATGACATTGCACTGCTGAGTAACTCAGGGGACGAATTGCAACTCATGATTATGGAGTTAGACAAGGAGAGCAGAAAGGTGGGTCTTAAAATTAATCTGCAGAAAACGAAAGTGATGTACAACTTCGGAAAAGAGCAGCGCTTCGAGATAGGTACTAGTGCACTTCAAGTTGTAAAAGACTATGTCTACTTAGGGCAGGTAATAACCGCAGTGCCTAACCACGAGATTGAAGTAACTAGAAGAATGAGAATGGGGCGGAGCACATTTGGCAACCACTCTCAAATTATGACAGGTAGATTGCCACTATACCTCAAGAGGAAGGTATATAACAGCTGTATCTTGCCGGTACTTAGCTACGGAGCAGAAACCTGGAGACTTACAAAGAGGGTTCAGCTTAAATTGAGGACGACGCAGCGAGCAATGGAAAGAAAAATGGTAGGTGTAACCTTATGATAATAGAAGAGAGCAGAGTGGATTAGGGAACAAACGGGGGTTAAGGATATCATAGTTGAAATAAAGAAGAGGAAATGGACATGGGCCGGGCATGTAGCGCGTAGACAGGATAACCGCCGGTCATTAAGGGTAACTAACTGGATTCCCAGAGAAGGGAAGCGGGTTAGGGGGAGACAGAAGGTTAGGTGGGCAGACGAGATTAAGAAGTTTGCGGGTATAAATTGGCAGCAGCAAGCACAGGACCGGGATAACTGGTGAAACATGGGAGGGAGAGGCCTTTGTCCTGCAGTGGACTTAGTCAGGCTGATGATGATGATGATCTGCTATTATAATGGCGTAATAATATAATGCATGGTTATGCTAGTATACCTATGACTCAATTTATTAAATCCTTCTACACTACAACCTATATTTGGGAAATTTGCCGAGTATTGTTTTGTCATACACCGCGGGAGTGAATATTATGTATTTTTTGTGTTTAATAATGGAATAATATCAAAAAAATGTAGCGCCACCTGAAGTTTGTGCCCTAGACAGCACCTACTATATGTGCTTCGATATCATGTTTACCGTGTATACCAGATAGTTACGAATTTGGCTGACCGCCTTTCTGTAAACATTTAGCTTACCAATATCTTAACATTGGTTTACTAAAATTTAGCTCTGCAATAAAATTCAATAAAATGAATCGACATTCATCAGCTGGTTATCACCCTGAAATAGCTTTTAAAACGTTACTGCTATTTTCATTGGAATAAATGTAGGCACCGAGCTGCTTTTCCCGCTTAAGTCTACACCACTTTTTTTTTATATGCCACTGTGCCCACTTGATTAAAAAAGATAACTGGAAAAAGTTATCAACACAAATAAGAATAAAAGAAACAGCATCATGTATTGGAAAAAAATATCAATCCTGACGCCCTGCACTGTCAATTTCATATTGTGGGCAAAATTTGTCTCAGATATTCAGGGGGAATCAGGGTTAACTCGAAAAGCGAAAATACAGCAGCGAAGCAACGGCACTTCGGCATCGCGCCCAGTATCACGATACGAATATGGAACTATCATGATAAAAGGAATCACTAGAGGTAAACTATCGATCAGGAGAAAGACTGAACAAACAATAGCCAAAAGAAACAAGCAGGCTAACGATGTTTCTGGACATGGCGGGAATTGGTAATTTCCGTTACGATATCTCGAACCACAAGTGGAATTTTCTGTCCTGTCACCGCGGAAGCACGCATTTCCGCGTCAAAGTCGTTCCCAGGGGTAGACCTATGATAGGCTGCGACACGACGCGAGCACACGTGCCGTTTCCCGGTGTACTCCGCGAGCCCCCATGAGTTATTGTAGCTGTGCCACGTTCATTTGTTGTATTGCTGGTAGCAAACATTCAAGGCAATACGGGAGCTCTGTCTTGTTTTCTGCAAAGACAGGTGACTGTTAAATTTTGAGGTGGATGGCTCGCTTCTCTTCTCTCGAGTTTGTGTGTTTCTGCATGGTTACCCGCACGTTTTGTGTTATATAAAAAAAGAAGGTACCACGAAGAACAACTGAATATAAAAAATTGTAATAATGATAAACAAAAAATACTAATAATACGTTAAAGAAAAGTCCTGATAAGAGAAAAACTCGCCTTGTGGTTACGCTGCTTCACTGACGACCCAGAGGTCGGGGGACTGAATACCAGCATTTTCGTAGTAGGCGCTAATATTTGCAGCCCGTGCGCTTATATTCAGGTGCAAGCTAATGAACATCAGGTGGACAAAATTTCCGAAGCCCTCTAATACAGCGTCCCTCATGATCGTATATGGTAGCTTTAGGACTTAAAACCCCAATTATTATCACGATGCTCTGGCAGGAACAGGTTAGAGAAAAATAAGGATGAAGTTCGTGCTTTACACCAACACGTGCATACAGACCTTCAATGTCTAGACTGTAAAAAGCGTTCGTGTACACTGTTGATTGATATGTGGGATTTAACGTCTCAAAACCACCATGTGATTATGAGAGATGACATAGTGGAGGGCTCCGGAAATTTCTACCACCTGGAGCTCTCTAACGTGCATTCAAATCTAAGCACACGGGCATACATTTCCGCCTGCATCGGAAATGCAGCCGCCGCAGCCGCGATTCGATCCCGCGACCTGCGGATCAGCAGCCGAGTAAATTGGCCACTAGACCACCGTGGTGGGGCTTCATGTAGGCTGTTGAATCTGAAGCAGCGCAAAGAAACTTTCGAAACCTCGTATACGTCGTTGAGGACATGGTTCTAGAAGAATCTATTCGAATAAGCAGCGCAACATAGACGAAGACAGGAGACAGGCATAGCATTACAGACGAGCGCCAGCTTTCCATGTGCCTTACCCGTGTATTGGGACCAGTATTGCGAAATGCGCCATTGATCGGGCGCACACTTACACACAAACACACACACCAACACACACAAACACGCACAAACACGCACAAACACGCACAAACACACACACACACACACACACACACACACAAACACACACACACAAAGCCCCGATTGTGCGTGCTGGAATATTGCGTCTTATAGAAAACGTACGTACACTTTCTGGCCACTCCGTCTCACCGGCGCTGGCCAAGCAGGCGTGTCTAATATAAGCCAGTCAGCAGCCCCACTGACACGAAACAGAGAGGGAGAATGAGAAGAATTTGGCACGCATATTCGCGTGAGAGTTCGGGCCTTCGGGGCTCGCGGGTGTGCTCATCCAAGTGGTTTGGCGTTCTGTCCTTCGGAAACTCCTCGCGCGAGCAAATGCGTGGCAAATTGCGGGTAGCGACCACCGAAAGTCAAACATCCATGCCAGTGTCTCTTTATATTTTGTAACACTTACACATTTCCTTCTCTTTTTTTTTTCGTTTGAACTCGTGCCCACTGCGATGGCGACACAATCCACGAGTGTTGCTAAACAAACAAGCAGGACGCGTACCGGCAAGCGTGTTCACTGCCTATAAGAATGTTTGGTCGTTGTCTTGAAGTGACCCACGCAGCCTAACTTTCTGATTTCACACAATCAGCAGCACACACGCAGCAAGTATTGAGTCTATTCAAACACGCGACGTACAAAGACGTTGAATTTTGCGTACACTATACAATTTCGGGGGAAAGTTTGCACCTACAATTCTGAAGACATATCGAATTGTGATCTGATAGCGACATCTTCACCTTTTTTACCATGTATCTGCTATGCTTGACTGTACACGTCACGCTTCAGCTGATACGCTGTGCTTTAGCAGACACTCTATTTACACTTATCTACTGGGTACCCGATGCGATTTCAGAACGATATCCTGGTGTTCGTTCGGAAGGTTAAGCTCTGGTACTCACCAAGTCGTATACGTGAAATAGTTTCACCTATTTTCTTGTGGTAAACTGCAGCATTCCTACAACCGGCATAAAGTTTTCTAAAATTACTTAGAGGGGACTCTGGCGCTGCGATCGTTCAGCGACCATGAGGATTATGGGTAGTGCACGGATTTGTCTAGTCTTCGTACTTGCGGGCCTCGAATCGCACGTGCGGCTTCGTTCATTTCAGTGTTTTGGTTTCGTTTCGAATAAAGTAACATACCAATTTGAACTTTGTGACCCGAATAAAGTTGGCGAGCCTAAAGTATTAAGGTGGTGAAGCGTAGCTGATAAACTGTTGCTGATTGTTGTTTCGTTAAAAAACAACTTCTAGCCATACAAAGCGAAGTTGAACGTAAAGTTCGAAGATCAGGCAAATGCGTGTACTACCCATAATTTCCATGCTCACTGAAGCGCTATGCGTCGCAGCTCCCATAGGCACTAGCGCCAGAGTTCCTTCTAGTGCATAAATGGGAAACTATGGCCACCCTAGTTGACTTAGATTTCATTTTTCATTCGCAGAATTGCCCTTGCTGTAACTGTTCTGAAGTTATTGACTTTTTCAAATAGGTTCGTGCGACTTTTAGACCACGTGACTTGTTTTGCTCGCGCAACGAGTGAGGCTGCTGCATTGCTAAATAACACATCATTACTTACTTCCTGCGACAATCTCATGCATTTCCCCGAGAAAGAATAAATAAATTGAAATAAAATGACACAACCTCCACAAATTTTTGGTTGAGCTCTCCGGCGTGAAAAAGCTTGATTTGAGAAGAAGTGAATGAAAAAAAAAGACTGCTACGCCATGTCTCTATCTTTTGTTTGTGACCTTCATTTATAGAATGGTCGAAGCGCCAACATGAGTGAATAAATAAAGCACGTCTCCAAGGCAGAGTAACTCACCTAAGTAAAAGTAATGATACTAAATCTGACGACATCGACATCAAGTGTGGTGCGTGCCACATCTTATTACGAGATGGCAGCTTACCAATTATGATAAGTAAGTTATTTCCCTTGGTAACTCATCTAATAAGTGAGTTATTTAGCACACTTGTTGGCACAGCGAAAAGAACAAATATTTTCGATGAACCAGTCAGTTAATCTAAAAGCTCTTGTCTAGTGCCTCACTAGTCATCGTCATAATTGCTCGTTTAGTATTGGCGATGAAGTGTTGCTCGTCAGAAATATAAGCGCCTCATCATAAAGCACGTCAGAGTGAAGTCTGTAAACCTGCTTCCCATGAGACAATCATGTTCCTGTCTATTGCCAAACGTTCCAGAGTAAAAAGAACATAACCTGCTACTCAATACGTTTACTGGCAGTGCTGAATCCAACAAGCAAAGGATTACTATGCCAAATGAGAGATCCCGGTAATGCTGGATGAAATGTTTACTGTTTCGCAGCAATCGGCAGTTCTCTCATCTCTTTCTCTCTCTCTTTACAGTCGTTGCATTGCATCAGATAGAAGAGCAATGCAAGGCATAAAGATGCGTCTAGTTCGTTTGCCTTCAGCGGAAGAAAGAGGTTACGGTATAACAATTAAAAACGAGACGAGAAAACACGCAGTAAATAGATGCGACGTTTTATTGAGCACACCTTTCGCACTTTCGCAACGACAGACGACATTGATTTTACCTCGTGTTCTTCAGCCGCTAGGCAGGTCGTCAGCATGATGTAGTATTATTCAAACACATAGAATTGCGTGAATTGCACCCGCAAGTTCTAGTTAACAAAGACTATGCTAGCGACATTACTTACTGCCATTTCGGTTGGGATATGCGAAAATAAACTGCTGTTTTCACGTTTGCCAGCAAGCTCGAAGTTCAGAAAGTTATGGTTAGGGTCACGGTTACAAAGAGCGCGGCATAGGAAACGGGATTACTCATTACGAAATCGCGCCGCAGTTTTCGGTGCGAGTGACACGAACGTTAACGCTTTACCTTTCGAGCCGCCCTGACGCATCTGGCCTGGAGGAAATGCAGCTGTATTTATGCGGAGTCTGCGTTAACACGGGATTAATCATGTGTGAGTACAAGCGCTGCGCAGTTGCAAAAAAAAAAAGCGCTCACGTGCAATTACGGCGGCCCAGCAAATACAGCTTGCGCGGCAAACGGGCTTCAAGCCGAGTGATGGGGAGATGGTGGCGGCATGCCCTGCGTCGCGAAATAACAGTACAGCGCTGCGAACGCCTGAGCCTGGGGCAGCCAATTGCGCCAGGGGCAAGGAACAATGCACTGTTCTTATCTGGCACGTGCAAGCTATAGCGGCCTAAACATCACCGCTGACTACGTAAAACGAGTCCGCGGTGATGTTTACTTGCGAACTGAAGGAACGTATACGATTCTGCAAAATGCCCGAAACATTTAACGAACTATGTTTACAAATAATAGCGAGCTGTAAATGCACAGTGCCGGTGCTGTAAGACTATAGAGCGGAAAAAATTTTGCTTGGCGGGAGCGCATTGCAATAAGCACACGTGTTGCTTTAATTAAGCAAAGCACAAAAGAACAGTGTTCGAAAAGGCGGATTTGAGATTTGAGATTTGGTTTATTTCACCATATTCGATACATAATAAAATATACAGTTTGAAGTAAGGTCGAATAGAAAAGAGGAAAAGTATCATACATGGTGAGGATAGCAGGGTAAAGGCTACAACATCTGTAGCTTGAAAAGACCTGCCACCCCGACACAATGGTAGCAACGTGCGATACAGAGACAGGTTTACTTAAGGCAAAACATTTCAACTCGCACTGCAAAAATAGTTACGTTAAAACAATCAAGCCTATAGGGAACATCACCGCGTTGCGCAACTTGGAACGAAAAAAAGAAGCGGTCAAGAGACGTCACGTAGATTACAGTGCATAGTTAGAACATGAAAGTTCCTACACATTGCGTGGGATGATTTGGTTCACAGTGTTGTATTCTACCGAAGTAACACCTCAAGTGTTGCGACTACTTTGGAAAAATTTGAAAAAAAAAAATACTACGCTAGTGTTATGTCGGCGCAACATCAATTAGTGTTGCAGTGATGGCTATAACAAGGTAGTACACGTTACTTATGTGCTCCTATTACATATATTTCACCTTGGCTTGACGTCAACTGTGGTTACAGTGTTGGTGGTGCTTCAGTGTAATAAACATTGCTTATACAATCCTAAGGCTCAGCAAGCTATATTCAGGCCTCGCTCGGAGGAATACGCTAATGAATGCTACGTGCGATTTTCACATCATCGCACCGTAACGTGGCCTTTGTTATGGTAAAACTCTCATTTGTGCTCTTACACCAGTGCTGACGTTACGACAGACCATAAGTTATCTCTCAAACGCTAGCGTATTCGATGCGCTTTGTAACTTATGCCCCCAATGTACCCGCTATTCCATTTATACAATCATACCGACCTATCCACCTCGCAATGCTCGACTCGGAGCCAGAAAATGCATCATAGAACTATTTGCTGACTGCTTCACACACAAACTAATAACACAATGCATGTGATCCTGTTGCAACGATGCCTGGGCATGTTGCATTAGATTTAGTTAACAGGCTTAGTGACTGTTCACAACAAAGCGTTTCAATCTCGTTGGCTATCTGCCCAGGTCCTCTTGGTGTTTTTGTTGTGGCCGCCAACGTCTCCTAACGAGCTGCCAGCCCCACTGCCTGCAATCCCATTTTTTTTTTAACGTCATAGAAGAGCGTGTACAGCTCGCACATGGTGTAAACCCACTGAGTTTCCGTACAGCTGTTTCATATCTATTGAAGCTTTAAAAGACTGTGGTTCACTATTGCGGCTGCTTGCACTGTTTCCCTTTATTAGGCATCAGATGCGGATGTCTTTAGAGCTAATGCTGCCCCGCCGTAGTGGTATAGTGGCTATAAGGTACTCGGCTGCTGATCCGCAGGTCGCGGGATCGAATCCCGGCTGCAGCGGCTGCATTATTGATGGTAGCGGAAATGTTGTAGGCCCGTGTGCTCAGATTTGGATGCACGTTAAAGAACCCCAGGTGGTCAAAATTTCCGGAGCTATCCACTACGGCGTCTCTCATAATCATATGGTGCTTTTGGGACGTTAAAGCCCACATATCAATCGATCGATTTAGAGCCCATGCTTCAACTACAAAGTGCGTCTTCGTGAACCAATCGATTTGCTGATGGAGACAAGTCTCGCTGTCATAACGCTGCCTCTGACGACATATCTCGCTCGGACTCCTGATGACGACGTCATGTGACCATGCTTCTGTCATTGTGTATCCTGTTTGCTCATCTTTACTGCCTGTCTTTCTTGATTATTGCAATTCCTGCCACTGGTATTTGGCTTCGTGCTGAGTTTAGGTACGAACAAAAGACGAAGGGTGAAATCGTAGAGGTCCGGACACTTATATTCAGGTGCACGTTAAAGAAGCTCGGGTGGTCGAAATTTCCGGAGCCCTCAACTACGGCAGTACTCTTACCCATAACTGGGTTTTGGGTTCACTATATAGGTTCTCTTTCTTTTCCTTCTTTCAATCTCCCCCATCCGTTTCCCACGTGTAGTGTAGGGAACCGGTTATCTTACGACTGGTTGGCCTCCCTACTTTTCCTTCTGTACCATTTGTTCATATTATATAGGCATTCAGTAGGTGTCTCGTGTGGGCTCAAACTGAGCGCAGCATTCCTCGGGCGCGTTGTTGCTCTGGACGACTCGTTCGCTTCTGCATGCTTATGCGTCGCAGCGCAGTTTTACGGGGACACCAGAGTGGTACACGGGGAGCTCTTTCGGTGCCTCAAAGTCAGCAGCAAATACAAAGCTTTCACCCCCCTCCCAGCTTCTTCCTAGGTCCAGCCGTCGCTTCTGTCCTAGGAGAGGAGAAAGGGGATTTTCTTGGCAGCGCCACCACGACCGACCATCGGGCCCGGAGTGCCGCTAAGTTGGCCGGGCTCGAGGCTGTGGCGGGCGGCGGGGTAACGAGTGATTCTCTTTCGAAAATAGCATTTTGGAGCGGAGAGTTCGGGCGGCATGCCCGCTCTGAGGCTGCGACGACATCTCCCACCGCCGCCGCTGCTGGTGGCGGTGCGCTCGAGCACTTTAGCACGAACGACCGGCCGTAAGCAGTGGACGAAACACCTTGACGTTGACGTCATGTCCCCCGCTTGACTGCAGGGGAGCCCTTGTCGACGCTCGGCTTTTGTGAACGGCGAGGTTGGACCGTCCGGCTCGGTTGCGTATACTGTGCTCGTTTTGAAGTAGACTGCCGATGACGCTTAAGTTAGACACTTTCGGTGGGGCTGTTTGGAGTTAAGCAAGGTGAAGAGTTTAGCCGGAGGCAACTTCTTACTGCTTTGCCATCGCCGAAGATGTTAAGGAGACAAAAAAAACAATCCACGTGACAGAGCAGGTTACGGAGCGTGATCTGTGGATGGCGCATAATGAAAATTTGTAGAGATCTCTGTTCAGAACCCCTTATGAAACTAAACAGACGGAAGAAAGTAAAGTATCGACAGTCTGACTGGAATAGAAAGTCTTATTTTTGTTGCTTTGCACTTTATAGGACGAATAATATTAGCACGGTGTGAGGAAATACGGGAAAAAAATGTTCACTGTCTCTTTCTCGATTATTCCTTTCTTGAGCATTTTTTTACTGCGGAGTTGCGCCAGAAAGCAGCCTTATTTGCACTAAGGAAGGGAAATGCTTAAAACAGCGTTCGGCTGCCTTTCAATATCAAATCAATAAGTATTAAAATAAAAACAACATAAGTGTGAATATAAAAAATTGACAGCAACTAAAACTTTATCAGGTTTTACCACATAAATGCGCTACATATTGCCACATAAATACCACCTCTGCTGTACATTTATTCTTTTGCGGCAGATCTCTGGGATTCACCAACAACACATCCTCTTATCAATGTTATGACTTCGAAGCTGCTAAGAAAGTAGATGTTTCGTTACAAATGCAAGAATTACGTTGGTGGCAATATCGTGAAACAATGAATTATATTCAGGTCGTGTTTTTGTTTATAGTTTCCCAGCGTCACGTTTCTATCTCTTGCACGATGTGCAACACAGAACAGCTGTTGCTGTTTCTAAAGACTACATGCATTGAAAAAACTTTATATAGATAATGCGTGTGCGTGCCTGCCTCTCTGTCTGTCTGTCTGTCTGTCTGTCTCTGTCTCTGTCTATGTGTGTGTGTGTGCGCGTGTGTGTGCGTGTGCGTGCGTGTGTGTGTGTGTGTGTGTGTGTGTGTGTGTGTGTGTGTGTGTGTGTGTGTGTGTGTGTGTGTGTGTGCGTGCGTGCGTGCGCCACAGTACTTGTTTTATGATCCTCGAGTATGTGATCGCTGTATACCATAGTCAGGACAAGATACCTTGAGTATCGAACCAGGTAATCATTAAAGAAAGAGTTTGTTGCCAATGTGCGCTTATAACCAACAAAACGAAGCTTAAAGAGAAGCACGCAAGATTCTATTTTTAACTTTCTTTAAGTATTAGCTACAGTTTACCACTCTAGAAAAAAAGTATCAAAGAACTCCCCATGCTTCTCGTGCCTTCACTATACATTTGTTGGCTTGCATTTTTCGTGTCAAACAGAAAATGGCAAGCCGATTTATATCCTTACGCGTGAGCGCTTCATTTTTGTCATGTGTCTGGCAACATTGTGACACGTCAGTGGGTGAACAAATATATTCCGAACGCCAAACCCCATTAACGACACCCGCTCAGATCAGTTTCAACAGCAACAACAAACACATATATCTAGTTTCGAAACGCAGTTTTCGCAACGCATACAACACAGCCGCGAAAAATAAAGAAAATGGGGGGCTTATTTTTAGCAACCGAGGTGCGAGCATTTACCGCAGGCAGCAATTTTCTTCGCTCGGTCGACAAGTGCCGCTGTCATTCAGCCTCATTTAACGTCGTCCCACGACGCTGACGTCAAAAAAGCGAGCGTCAGCTGTATCCACGTATACTAAAGGTTTCGTGGAGTACTTGAAGGTTGGCTAACCAGCAGGAAACGTGGCGTCAGACATCCTCTTGCGCCAGTTTTCCCGCCTCCACAGTTTCCTCCAAAGGTAGCGATGACGACGCGGCCATCGATTATCGGCTGCAATGTTCGATTAAAGCTGGCCCGGATCCGTACGAACCGCCCACAGGTGTTGTTCGTATATTAGCAATGAGCCGGTGCGGGAATTCTCGGAACGCGCCTATATCTCCCGCATCTCTCATCGTCCTCCGCGGCAGAAGGACGACTCTGGCAGCGAGGGCCGTGGCGTGCATCGATAGGTTACAGCTCGTCTCTGACTAGACCGCGCAGAGGAGGCAGACCCTAATGAGAAACGCTATAGAAGTCAGCACTCGGAATGCAACCGCAAGAGTGCAGACGTTTTTGTGCTACGTCTGCGTGTATTTTGTAATGTCAAGGCTCGCATTGGTGCTAACGTTAGCGACGGTCTACCATGGTAGATCAGTGGTTATAATGCTCTATCAGCTGACCCAGGGGATCACGGGCCCGATCCCAGCCTCGGCGGTCGCATTCCGATGGAAGCGAAATAGAGGCCCATGTGGAATGCGCAATGTTGGTGTACGTTAAAGAACCCTGCGTGGTCGAAATTCCGGCATCCCACACGACATTTCTCACAGCCATATCGTGGTTTTATGACGTAAATCCCAGAGATTGTTGTAACGTTAGCGACGTAATTCAGCCTGACATAAGGCGAATGAAATAGTTTATCTTTTTTTTTCTATGGCTTTATACAGTTGAGCCTTTGCAGATGACCTTGCGTTAGTCCATGAACTAATAAACTACACATTCTGTCTGAATGCGAGCATGAGAAACACCCTTATTGGCATACACTATTCTGCCCTGTCCTCGTCAAAAGTAGCACTGAAATACTACACCCCCCGCGTGTTGGTGTGGCTAAACCTGGCACCATTCAGGCTTGCATTCAATAAAACTAAAATTTCGGGCTACGAAGAATGTGGGGTTTGTGCCGAGTTGTAGTATGACACAGGTAATGAACAGTTCTTGTTTTGTGTATGGGCAACACACACAGCGCAAGGTCAACAGCCCGATTTTGCGATATATGCGCATATTGTAAACGTTTAGCACGTTTTCGTGAGGCCCCGCCGCAGTTGTCTAGTAGCTAAGGTACTCGGCTGATGACCCGCAGGTCGCGGGATTGAATCCCAGCTGCGGCGGCTGCATTTCCGATGGAGGCGGAAGTGTTGTAGGCCCGTGTGCTCAGATTTGGGTACACGTTAGAGAACCCCAGGTGGTCGAAATTTCCGGAGCTCTCCACTACGGTGTCTCTCATAATCATATTGTGGTTTTGGGACGTTGAAAGACCAAAAATCAATCAATCAACGTTTGCATGAGGCGGCCCGGATGCGGCAGCAGTGCGTTTAAAATAGCCGCATGATCAGTGCAGCTGTTGTATAGCGCAAGCTTTCAAGACCCATTAACCTACTCTTACGCTGCGCATTTACCTGCAAAACAATGGTTGCTCATGGATAATAACACAAGCGAAATGCTTGTCTTTCTCTACACTCGTGCAGTCCGTCTTACCTGAACTCATGCATAAAACATATCCCTCGTGGAACTTGCCGTCGGGTCATTTCACTTGTCAAATTGAAAAAAAAAAAACTTGGCATAAAAGGACCCACCCTCATTCACGCGCACATTCGCACACGCGCACCCACAAGACCACATCGCAAAAACGGTGCTTTCGTGTGGGATGCCTTCTTGCGTGTCTGCCTATGTGAATGTTTACGGGGATGAGGAAATGGCCAAGTTGGCGCCACGTTTCTTTGATATCAATACTATTAGTGGGGCGAGAGTTAGCTCCGTGTTCTATATCTCATACCGTGGTATCTGCTACATTTCATGGCAACATTTTTAAATATATTTGAGTTTTTTTTTTGCATAATTTCTATGCTTAGTGAGGAGCATATATCTGGCACCAAAAAGTCGCTTACATCTCTTCTTCTATAAAAATAACTAAAATAATACCCTGACGAACGTGTATCGTTGCTCAAAGTGTGCCTTCATCAAATCGCATAAGACCGTCAGCACATAAGACATGTAGTCACAGCATTCTTCCATGGCCAATGCCCAATGATTCCGAGAGCACTGCAGATCCCACAACGTCGATCGGTTTTAATGCAATAACGGGCTCCGGTCAATCGCAGGAATGTGGGATGACAGATGGTGCACACTGTGCTTTCGAAGGCCGTATCGTTGCGAAGAGCGTGCAGGCATTCGCCGTTGCGGCTATCTCGAACGCCGGAACGGACGACGACCCAAAAATCTATAAGCGATAATGTTCCAGGTCCAGACAAAAAAGAAAGAACGCAAATATCGAATCGAACGGTCCTTACGCACGTATGGCTGCTTGAGACGTCTGAGCTCAGCCAGAGTTGCGTAACCGCACTACTGAGCATTCAAGCTTCCTTTGGATCACTTCTGCAAAGAAAATATTCAGAATAATAAAATAAAATTAAGGTAAAGAACAGAAAGGCTGTTTGAGGGAGTACTCGGGGGCAAGGGCATTGTGCTCGGATCTCGTTTTTTTTTTTTGTCTGCACGTTGCGTCGTCCTTGAACGCACAAAGAAAGCGACTCTTTATGTCAGTTTATCTTCAACAGGCTAGTGTACGGATGTCTGAAGGAATGCAAAGAAGCATCGTACGGCGAATCACCAAGGACCGGCACGTGTCCATCAGATTCGCACCACTGAACAGTTAGGTTGTTCTGCTGCTGAGCGGAAGGTCAGAAATACGTTGGCCGGCCGTGGTAATCACGTGACGCCTGTACAATACGTGACTGCACGTGTACTTGAAAGAAAATGTGTGGAAGTGTTGTGCGTTCAGCGCAGAGTAATTCCAAGGCACATATAGACAATTTTACGTAAGACGTATGGGCTTGTTATCTCGGTAGCACTTAGGAACATTGGTATGCTCCGTCTTCTGTCATCTGCGATGCGGCGTCTCTCACGAATGGAGCGCACCCTCTTTACGCTAAAGCCAATCAGCCCCATCGTATGTCTGCGAAGAATTCTTCTACGACGATTGCTTAAAAACAAATTTAATCAGTTTGCGAGATTGAAGCACGTGTTGACACCATGCGAGTGCTGATAGAGAGAATCCATTTACAGAAAGACAGAGCTTGAGCGCTGTCATTCTCAACAATAAGTAGTACCTAACAAGTAAAAACCTTGGCGAAGGATCTAAATGTTTAGAAACCACTGTTTACTACGAAACAATGCAGTGATATGCTGCCCTGTCGACATTGAGGAATATTGGTGTTTAGAACAAATGTTTGATGATTTAGAGTATGATTCTCCTAAGAATATTCCACTTGGTGCATAATTAAGACGTACATATAAATCTACGGGGAATGCCAGTGCCTGAAAAGCGTCAGGTTAGGTTCCCCGGTGTATTATAAACTTTTATTGAAGATAATTTTAAGTGCGCCATTACGCTACATGATGACATTAGACGCTACTGTTCCACACGTATCGTTTTTTTTTTTCACCGCCACAGAGAACCGTCCTTAAGGCATTACATTTTGTGTGTATAGGTCTCTTACGTGTGCGTCGTTAGGCAGGTGTGTATGGAGGGAAGCAGTGTCTTGTAGAACCTGTTATCATGTATCCAGTGATCATAACTAGAGGTGTGACTCAACCAGAATGAATAGCCAGTAGTAAATATAGCGCTGTCACTGTGTCGGTTGTCTTGCGGTTGCGTTTCTTTTGTCATCAGTCGTGGGCGAATCCTGAATTTACACGCATCAGCCGCTCCTTTGCCACCTCTGTTAAACCTATTCCCCGAAACGCCGAAAGGATGATGACCTCAATTGCGCGTACTGGGAGAACAATCAAATGGAGAGATGACGTCCATGCCCGATATTCTTTGTCGTAAGCTCTGTACGGAATTCCGCCTGCGTACCTTCTATTGTCATACATGTCCTCGCGATCTAGGTGACCCTTAGCGCGAAGACACGACCAGTGTCTCTGCAGATGTGGACCATGTGGGAAGAAAAGGTACTGCTGGGAGTATCTATTGCCAGGAGCAGCAGAATCCCAGCGTGCTAGTTCATACTCTCTCTTCTCTCGAATGTCTGAGGAACAATGGTATTAGTAAATCTCTGCTTGCCGCTGACGTTCGCAATGCGTCAGCGGCAGAGTGACGTCGACTTCACTGCATTTTGTGTTGTACGCTTGTTCACAGGGCTGTCTACTCTCGGTTGCAGAGTAGGGTGCGGAAAAGACAGAATAATATCTCGATGAGTGCAGACGATGCATGAAGCGAGGAGCTGCGGCGGCAAACGACTCGGCGCTGACTTGTGACTACGTGTCACACGAGGTCAACTGTCTGCCGCCGATGTCGATTCTGCGCCGGATTGCGCATGTCATCGTCAGTGAGGGCGAAACTGTTTACGTTTCATTCCCTTTGTCTCACACAGAACGTGAATTGGAAGCAAATGTCTTTAGTGCAGCGTTTGCTGTGTGACGCGCGTATGTACCTTTATTTATCGTTTGCTTGAACGAGACAGAAAGATACATATAGGTACCGTGAGAATGCAGAGCTGCTTTGTGAGGGGTGTAAATGCGGCATGAACTGGGTGTTGCAGAAGTAACATGGGGTTGCCTGTATGCTTTCGTTGGAGCACAAACCTACAATACATACATACATACATACATACATACATACATACATACATACATACATACATACATACATACATACATACATACATACATACATACATACATACATACATACATACATACATACATACATACATACATACATACACACACACACATACATACATACATACATACATACATACATACATACATACATACATACATACATACATACATACATACATACATACATACATACACACACACACACACACACACACACACATACATACATACATACATACATACATACATACACACACACACACACACACACACACACACACATACATACATACATACATACATACATACATACTGTAAAGAAAGAGACAGGAGACAGCACCCTTGCTGCGGGCCTGCTGTCCTTATTCTAATTTCGTTCTCCTCCGCTTCATTTAGCCGAGCTACGCGCGAACGCAGCAGTGCATCAATGGATCACGAAAGTTGCGCAATATTTGCACGTTATCATAAAAAAGTTGGTTGTAGGTGTCATTAGTCATCGATAAAATCTCACTGACTAAAACACTTAGTAATCCAGCGTAATGGGTAGTGCTCGCTCAGGCTTCGGAACACGTCAAACGAGTAACGTGCAGGGTCCAATTATAGACATGATTACGACGCTATGAAATTGCTGACAACACTCGATGAAGATGAAATCTAGGAAGATGTACCTCGCGCAGAACTTCGCGACTTTTAGCGCCGGTCATAAACGGTCACAAAAAAAAAAACATAAACAACTTGCGCGTATACGTTGTGACCCGTCATGAATGCATAAACAAACATTGCATGAGGTTACCTGTCACGTGAGGTGATAACAAATGCGAGCGCATGCATAAAGCCTAATTACTCCCATTAAACATCTCGCTTCAAATATTTTCAAGTGCATGTTGGGTATGCACATGTTCTTCCTTATTATTATGAAAAACGCATGCTATCAACGAGATATTAGTATTTCCTGATGGCGCAAGCTAATCTTTTTCTTTGAGACAATGCTCACTGTGATGAAAAAGTTTAGGCCCATCAGAGTGAATCAACACCCTTTTTAGACTCTACTACCTAGATGGTCTTATTTTGAAGCATTCAGTTTTTCATGGTAGGTGTCACGAACGAGGCTTTAATAGTCGAACATCAAGATGGCCCTTTGTTTTGTGTCCTAGTGTAACCCAAACTGAGGTTAAAGTTTGATCTATTCAATAATTGACCTACTTCATGAACATGTCATTGAATGAATGATTTTCAAGCGCCACCACCACTAATGTTACTGATATGTTTTCATCAAGCTTCACCAAATAGGGCGTATTTTCTACGTGACCAGTATTTGCGAAATAAATAAAACATTTTAATGAGGTGACATGGATGAATCGTCAAGGCTAACTAAGGATAGTGTGAAAGCTGATTAGAGGATACTTTTAATTGCTTTATGGTGGAAAGTTTCCTTTGTAGACTAATAGTTCTGCTTTTTTTGAGTTTTCTCTTCATGTCACTTTTGTTCATGTTTTGAATGCTGCTTTTAATTATACAGCGTAAACTGGTGGTTGTGAAACGAGCTTTCCGTTTGCGCCCTATCTGCACGAGTCTTTTATTTATTTATTAGAATACCCTCAGGGCCCGTAGGGCATTACAGAGGGGGTGGGTACAACATATATAACACACAAGAAAAAAGACAAAATAAAGAAACAAGTATCAGATGCGCAAATCAGGAAGGCAACATAAGTCAACTAAAAATGTATAAGAATTCAAGCACATACAAAACAAAGATAGATAATGGAAACTGCGTATAGTTACAAGCATTGCTGAGAAATTGCAGTCTTGAATGACAAAGGGTCTGTTATTGATACAACGGAAGAGGGAAGATGGTTCCAATCGGCGGCTGTTTTCGGTAAGAAGGCTGCTCAAAAGAATTTGGTGCGGCAAAACGGAATGGCAACCTTATGCTGATGATCAATGCGCGATGAGTGGTATGACGGTTGTGAAATGAGGTCTCGCTTCATTGATGGATTGTGAAAAAATATCTTATGAAAAAAATGCAGTCGCGCCAGTTTCCTCCGGACAGTTAAATTGGGTAGGTCAAGGTTAGATTTCATTTCTGATATGCTAGCAGTACGGGAATAATTAGAACAAATGAACCGAACTGAGCGGTTCTGAACAGATTCTAACGCGTTAATTAAATTTTGCTGCACGGGATCCCATATAGCGGACGCGTACTCAAGCTTTGGGCGAATTAGTGATCGGTATAATAGAATTTTGAGGGACAGCGGAGCGCGAGAAAAGTTGCGGCGTAAGTATCCTAGCGTTCGGTTAGCGTTATTACAGATGTAGGTAACATGCGTGTGCCAAGATAGATTGTTGGTAATGTAAACGCCGAGGTACTTATATGAAGAGACATGCTGGAGGGGAACGGTCTTATCTCTGTACCCTGATTACTTCGTACCAACATTAGCATAGAACTTTGTGCCCTCTAATTTTCGGCTCATCGAATCTTTATTAGAAGCCCTGCAGTTTTAGGCATGCATCGTGCAGGGGTATTCTAACAATATTTTAAAGTACATTTGATCATATCTGCTATCGCCCACTGACTGTTCATATGCTTTCTTAGGGGACATGCCGCATTTTTCTGGCCCCTATCATATTACGTTACAAACATACCCACTTTGCATCGACCAGTTGCATCTTTTTCAGCGTTAAAATACGATATCCACTCATTGTATGACATCTTTTCACGCGCGCTACTATGATCGCAATTACGTTATTGCGGCATGTCTATTACGCACGTACATTATTTCATGCACCCACCAGGCCCTTGAATCTATTATATTATACAATAAAGCAACAGCAATAACTTGTCAGAACGGAACCAACATCCAGCGAGAACAACGAATGTTTGAGGTGCAAACACACATCCTACAGTCTACTTTCGCGCACAATAGTGTTTCCGTGAATATATCAGTAGTTATTTAAAATCTAATCATTGCAGAAGTGAAACAGTATTTATCCTTGTTAGCCAACCTGCACAGCATCAATAAATTTTTGAGCTTGCAATTAGCTACGTGGCGCAGGTGATTGGCAGCGCACTATCCTCGTTCCAAAGTCTATCTCTTTCTCTACGTCGCACTTCATGCTCGCTTTTTCGCTGCTAAGGCAACTAGATTCAATGATTGTAGTTAGATAGGTACAGAAGCGAACTTCTTCGCTACCGCGAGCTTGAATGCTGGAGGAGAGAAATGTTCAATGAGCCAAAGAGTAGCCAGCATGCACACTCACTCAGCATGTTGATGACCGCCTTGCGGGACGATGACGCGGCTGCACCTCCGCGAACCGATTTCCTTAGCTGGCAGCCCCTCTGCAGCTTGCTGGGCAGCGGCTGCACCACAGCCGAACTCTGTTTGTGCCCCGTGGCGGACGAGGAGTCGCCCTTCCCGTTGACGACACTGGTGCTGGGGCTGTTCGAGGCGGGACACTTGTGGTGCACGTCCTGGCGCGACAGGGCGTCGGAGCGCTTCAGCTGCAGCGCTATGCAAACGTACAGCACCAGAATGACGCTCATGGGCAGCAAGAAGAACACGAACGTGGACAGTTCGAAGGCGTGTTCCAGCGGGTCCTTGACCGTGCACTGCGGCCGTCTCCGGAAGCACCGTCGTGCCGTCCAGCGTCTGGTGGACGATGCCGAACTGGACGGCGAGCGGGACGGCACACACGGCACTCAGGACCCAAATGGCGACGACAAACTTGACGGCCCGGGACAACTTGGACATGGTGTGGGCCCGCAGCGGGTGGCAGATCGCCACGTAGCGCTCGATCGTGAACGCGGTGATCGTCAGTATGGACGCGTTGGTCGAGGTCTCCGAGGTCAGACCTCGGAGTACGCAGAATGCCTCTCCGAACACGTACGGGTGCCGCTGCCAGAGTTGGTACAGTTCTTGGGGCAGCCCGAGCACCAGCAGGAGCAGATCGGAGACGGCCAAGCTGAAGAGGTAGTAGTTGGTCGCCGTGTGCATGTACCGGTTGCGCGCGATGACGATGCACGTGCAGACGTTGCCGACCACTCCGGAGACGAGTAGGACAGAGTAGATGAGCGTCATTGGGATAACCGTGGTTAGCGGGTCGCGCTTGGGGCCCAATGCCAGGAGGAGCATTTCGGCGGCTGCTGACTGCGTTCAGCGTCACCAGGGGATCGTCGGCCAGCGTACCGGATGTCGTCTTCGTCGGCGGAAGCCATGTCGGTCGCAGCGTCCGTATGCGCCAGGGTGGACGCCGGCTGTGGTGGGATCATGCTCCTCCGGCCTCAGATTGGGATGCGATCTGCCTCGGCCTGCTTGACAGTTTCATTGTGGCCGTCTCATCGAGGCTCCTCTCGCTGCGTTCTGCGCAATGACAGTAAGCCACATAGTGATATTAAAACACACGCAAGAGAAGTTTACAGAAGCACTCTAACGAAGACAAGTATGCATGCGCATATTCAAGCAAGGTGTTTAGATAGCGACTAGGCACTAAACGGAGATGTGTATAGTATTCGATTGCTTAAATGAGTTTAGTATTCATACAGTTTTATATTTAAGCATCTATTGCGTAGCAAACCCTGAATTAGAAAGCAGTCAGGTAACTTTGGTAATGGGCATAAGCAATTATAATATAAGTCACATAAAGTGCCTGTTCTTAAATGTTTCATGTTGTCTCGCTTGAACTGGTCTTCTTTGAGCACTGATTGGTGAGGTATGGATCACTAAGATTACCACTGGTGTATTCTCTGCAGTATTTGTCGTCATATCTTGTATATATTTGTGATAATGAGAACTAACACACCACACTGCTCAGGAAATTATAGGGGATCCCATTAGTAGTAAATGTAAAACGTAAACATGAAGAAAAAAAAGTGGATGAAAACATAACTCGCCACGGGCAGTGACCGAACGTGCGATCATCAAATCACGCTTCTGTAATGTCTGTCATGTTTCACGTCTTCTTTACGCATGAGCATAGCTAATATAACTTTATAGTTATATCCGTGGAGCGTTCTTGTATTCCAGTTTCATCTGCACAACCAAAAATATATTCCTTGTTGTCCAGGAAAGGTTTTTAAGTTTCAAAAGGAAGGATGAAGTTGAATGTTCATGCTGATATACTAGGAGATCACTTTGAGTTCAGGATAAATGCTAAAATAAATGTATATTAGGTTATTGGTAAATTATACAATAGAAAAAAAGGGCTCCGAACATGGGCTCCAAGCGAAAAGCGCATTAAAGCTTTATGAACATTTGACTACATTGCCGCGGACTTTGTTTTTTATCCAGCGGCCGTGGCTCTGCATTATTTAAACTAGAGAGAGTATGTTGATTAATTCTGTAAAATCGAAAATGTGACTCGTGTATCTCCTCTAATGAGTCTGCTGATTCCCGATTCCTAAAGGGGCCTTAGTACATCGACGAAATCCCACTATGCGACAGCAGAACGAAAAAAAAAGCCGTCTGATTTTGAACGCAATTTTGAATCAATGTTACTCAGAGCTTTCGAATGCAGACGCTAAAGCTCTCTTGGGCCAAACAACAAACGCTTTAATTGAGCGTTAATCGCTAATACCTCCGACTTTTCGCCTCCCGGCTGATCAACAAACGGAGCACTCAGCTATTAGTGACTTCCACTCGCAACCTCTTTTAGTGCGTTCGTTAGTTGCTGTCAACCAAGACCCAAGGGTTTAGTAAGCGCAGAAAATCACATCACGCTCTCTTGCATCTATCGCCCATTCAATGCGAACAGTCAGCGAAAAACCTTAACTATTTGCCCCGTCGACGCTTGGCTTAAAATTATTGAAATGCGCTTGGGAGTGATGGCGCACCATCCTGTTAAGTGTTTACGCTTGCTGGGGGCAAAATGGAGCAAAGTTAGTTTGTTCCGAAATTGTGATGTGTTTGAAATTATTCTGTCTGAGGCTTGGTAAGGTGTGTGCGCGCGGTAAAAGGATAACGGATGGGAGAGAGAACTGAAGTCAGTGATGCGAGGGTAAAATAATGCGATAGTTTGCACTGAAAATTTGTTTACGGGCTTCTGGTAAACAAGGTTCAGGCATCTAATGGATCGAAATCGGATCGAAGTGATTTTGCAAGAAGTATTTTATCCTATAGTGAATGACAGTTATTGCATGTTCGTGCTGTTTCACAGGAAGTTTTGTAAACACGCGTTTATTACCTTCGCTACTCTTGAGGATGTGAAAGGTGACAATAATTGGCATGCTAGTAGTAAAGATAACATAGGTAAACACGACTGCGTGAACACAAAGAAAAATACTTGGTAGCTATGACTGCGCATGAGTCAACAATTAGCGCTTGTTTGCCGCACAGGTACTTTATCTTCTACCATTTTTTTACAGCAAAACTGCTAGCTGGCCTAGTTCGCACAAATTCATGGAATTAGTTTCGCGCGGAGCACACGGGAACAAATAAACAACAGTGACTGGTGTTTTCCTATATTTACCTTTCTCTGACAAATCAAGTTTCTATACTCACGGTGTAAATATTTACCCGAGAATGAGCTCTGCTATTGTCATGCGCAGACACTTGAGTATTCCAGGAAGTGGGGCGATTTCACCAATAGATGTTGGTTTTCCTATCCTCTACAATGAGATCGCTTAAGGATGCTGAAAGAAAAAAGAATTAGTCTAAACATGCAGACAATGAAGTCTGAATTAGCAGGAAGTGAGTTTTCCTTGTATACGAAAAGAAAAATAAAACAAAAACTTTTCGCGTGATAGAGTACCAGCCTGTTGTATTTGTAGTTTTTTTTTTTTTGCTCAGCCCTTTCCGCTAACTCAGAATGTTCTCCAGTGCTCTAATGACTTTTTCCTGCATATATGATGCATTGAAAGCATCAAAGGAAAATTCGAACGAAAATGATCAATTCTCTCGCTTATACGTGTATACTGTAGGTAAGTGCTAACAAGCATATACTCTGTGTATTGCATTTTAGTGAAGGCACTGTATCTCGTTGCTGTGCTCGTTGGCGAGGAAAACCATCTTCTCTCATTTGTGGGCGTTCATTACATGGCATCGTGCTATGGGAATCTTTGGGGAATACAATAGAGACGCTGGTAAAAATTTTCCCATTGTTTTCCTCGACGTATTATTACTTTTTTTTTCTTTCAGCGGCGGGTAGCGTATCCACAAACGAGCACGCTTCATCCCTTAGGACGATGCGCCATCCGACAACTCTCTCGGGATACCAAATGGATCCCTGAAGAGCCGTTAAGCGACGACGTCCTGAAAGCAACTCTACTCTGAAACACCGCACGCGCGGATTAGCGCGAAATTCCTGTCGGGCTCGCATACCTGTGTGGCTAATTAACAGTCGCGGGTGCTTCCACGAAACGATGGCACAGAGTCTGGAAGTGAGCCCGTTTCGCCAATAGAACCCGTAATAAACTGAAGCAAAGCGTGAGTCCGGACTCGCTGGATCTACATTGCGACAAACGTAGCAACAGACAAAAAAATATAGCAACAGACAAGGCATAGTCATTGTTGCACTTTCGTGTGTTGCGAGTTTGCGACACCACGGGCAAGCACCTAAATTGAACAGCTGTTTGACCTCAGAGACGACGGCGTGACTGGGTGATTGACGTTATCTCGGAGGCCATGTTTTCTTTTCGCCAAACACGGTCGTGACCTGTTTCTCTCAGTCACGCGGAGTTACTAGTACGCGGCCTGGAAAGCATCGTGAAAGCTGCAACGTTTCATGGTTCTTCCTGTTTTCTTTTTCAGTATTTTTTTTCTTTCTTTCGGCATCGCTTTGACATCGAATGCGACGGGCCCAAAAGTTAGCTCCAAAACACTTGTTGGCATTAGCCTAACCTAGGCGACGACGTGAACCAGCTGGCTCCTGACACGCTCTGAAAAGCTTTTGGTGACAAAACATGCGGTTAGTTACAGTGGTTTGAGTTTGAGTTTGAGTTTAGTTTATTTACCACGTACAGTTGTACAGTAAGTGGCTGGGACAGAGGAAAGAAGCTGTATAAAACAGCTTGACAAAGCCCCATATCCCCGTGATTGATATACTACGCTACAGTTACTGGAACAAAAAGTTATGGACTACTTCATAACATGTGTCCCTCCCTAACTTGTGTCCTAGTTCAATGTAGGGCTGTATTTGGATAGTGTATGATGCACTTTGAATCTACCTTCGTATTGTGAAGCAATGAGAGAGAATGTCTAACTTGATGCAAGAAGAGGTGATGCTTCAGCTCAATAGTTATTCTTAATCAAGTAAACACAACCACAGGAGGTAATACAATGGTATATGGTGTTTTACGCGTCAAAACCATGATGTGATCATGAAGCCCGCGGCAGTGGAGAGGTCCAGAAATTTCAATCATCTTAGGTTCTCTAACATGCACTGACATCTGACAGTACGGATCTGTCGGATTGCGTGTCCCTCAGAAATACGAAAGCCACGGACGATATAAAAAAATCTTGACAGAAGCGGAGCACCGTATAGCTGCTGATCTCCCGCGGTGGATTTGACAGCACAAAGGGGAAGATGCGACCTAAGCGACATGCAGAAATGCAATGAAGCTTTCTGGGCATACTCTTGCTTAAATTATATGCGGACGTGTTTATGTATTATGGAACTTACCATCGTGGAAATTATAAAAAAATATAAACAGTTCGAGAATTTAAATAATTGATAATGAACTTGTTTCTTGCCCCGGACGCAGATGTGCTGTAAAAAATTGTGTTTACAGACATGCCGTAAATGTGACTAAGTAATAATCACGATGTGTAGCGACTCCATCACAATGTCATAAAAAAATATTGTTTTTAGAATAACTAGTTACTTCATGTGACATAATTTGTTGTTTTTCTTGTATTTGTGCTGATATTTTACTGTGACTGCATTGTTACATTGTGTTTATTACTGTCATTATGTTATTACTGTGATTGGTGCTTATATGCTTACTTTATTCAAAATTATATTCCTGTTTATTCGTGTGATTTTATTTCGAAATTAGTTACTTCTGCTGCCCCAGTGTGGTAAAGCCTGATCAGGAGGTTTAAACCCTCCTTTTTTCTTTACCTCGTGGGCAAACCTTGTGTAGCGGTATGCCCACAGTAAGTTTTTAAAAATTTTCAAATAAAGCAGTGTTAGCCCGCGTTCCTTATGAGGGAACAGGCTGGTATACCAGCAAAACATTCTACAGTACACTATATGACTTCAAAATGTGCGCGTTTATTCCGCAGCTTTTGTTGTCCGTTCAAAGCCAGATTACACTTACTCATTGTCATTCATTAGGCATTCATTACATTTACAACATTTTCTCTCCTCACTTTTTCATCTGTCTTGGTACTCTTTGGCCATAACCGAACATTGCACCACTAAACGCCCTACAATATGATTGAGATCCACTAGAGTCGAGAATCTCACTATTCAATGAGTGAGAGGAACGACGCTAGTTGAGAGGCTTGTAGTGTACAATACGGCATGGCAAAATCAAGTAGAAGCTGAATATAGCTCGACTCTCGAAGCAGATCGAGTTACAAGGCCAAGCAAACGAACACATTAGCGCTGTTCTTCTAATGCCCTTGCTTATTAAGACGGAAGGTACGGCGTGTTGATTTCACGCCGTGCATGTAGCACTACTGAATTTCAAAAAAAAAAGAACTAAGCATTTAGCGTGCGTCGCTCTTCTTGTTTCTGATGTTTGCTGCAGTATAGAGTTGATTAAGCTCACGCGTAGTGTTGTGGTTCTTTACCGATTTCTTTTGCTCGCCTGTTCGTCGTTGTTCAAGTTACATTCAAGCGGAGCCAACTTACACAAATCAACTTGTTAAGAACATGAATTCCTTGCATGCGTACTCGTATCAGTTCACTCTTTTTTAATATATGTAATTGGATGTTTGTTGCATAAGAGAATATACAGTATTTAAACTTAGGGCTGCCCTTAACGGTCACGAATCTCTTTCTAAACCAGTGTGCAGATAGATACGTATACGTCGGTGCAAAGCATGAGTCGTACCTGTTTCGTAACGCCTTGCTTAATTATGTAATCTTCAAAGTTCTACACGAAACTTAGAACAGCCTCTTCAGCCTAAATCTTCAGCCTCTTCAGCCTCTTCAGCTTTTCTTTTTTTTTTTACAAAAAAGAGAACGAAAGCTTGCTACACATCAGTCCTTTTGATCATTATTATTGAGTATATTATGCGCTTATCTAACTAGAACAAACAGTTTCTCTTTATTGTGTCGGAATTGTTGCAGTAGTTTAGGTTCTAGGTAAGTTGGCTGAAGTCTGAGTTTCGGAATATTAAAGTCATTATAACATTTATGAAACGTTAGGTAGTACTGAAGATTACATAGAGAGAACAACATTGAAAAATACCCCTGTACAGGTCTGCAATAAAGAGCGAAGCTTCGTTACGAGACAGGTTTAAGAGTTCAGTAGGAGTGCAAACAAATTCGGGCACTGCTGTGTCGCCTGAACGGTTTTCTAGTTTGACCTGCTTGGTAAAAGCAGCGGTGTCTAAGCTCTTCGTGCTAAATAGCCCGACTCTCTTCCAAAGTGATCGTTAGAAATCAAACCGCTATAACAAAGGAAAAATCACACGCTCATTTCCTGACGACAGCAATAGAGGTAAAATCCGCGAGAACACGAAAAAAAAAAAAGCTACTCGTGAAGATCACTTGCGTTGTTTGCCAGCTTTTAGTGCAAAGAGCCGCAATCATGGATTTTCTGCGTTTTCAACGCTTCGACAATAGCAAAAGTGAGCAGTTAAGCGCGAAGAGTGGCTGCTACGAAAAAAAAAGAGCTTAAAACAAGGTTTCCGAGAGGAACGCTTTTATTTACGAGACAAGTGCTCCCGACGCGGGAGATCGCCAGGGCACGTTGAACGCGATACATCCAGAAAAGGGCCTTCATTCTCTCATCCGACTCGCCCTTATTCTCTTGACCATCATCTTGCCGAAGCTTTCCGACCCGGAGAGAAAAATTTTCCATCGAGGGACCTGGCCCAGTTTTCTTCGAGTCTTCCCCTCTGACGACGAGAGAGTCGTTTCTCGCGGCGCGATTTTGACAGCCGTGCCTCACCGTGTGTCTTTTCTCAGAGGTAGCAGGAGTCGGAATGGTCTCTAGTGAGAACACCTGTCCACGAGGTGCGAGTGCCATTTATTGTGTTGTATCATCCCGCGCGTTCCTACAACTTTTAAACTTTTGAAGGCGCTTTAAAACGAAACAATCCGTTTTGGCCTTGACTCACTTGCTCGGGTTGACTGTGTTGACAGAGATGCCTTCACTTCAGTTCAGACTAGAAATAGTCGCTCCGACTTGGCTTATCCTGACCAAGCAGGAAGGATGTAGGAAGGAAGGAAAGAGATACAGATAAAGCCCGTAGAATGACCAAAACGCTTCCGGTTGCAAACTCCACACGCTTGGTGATTAGTGAAGGGAAATACAAAGGTAAGAGAGAAAAGAAGAGAGAAAAAAAAAGAGGGGGCGCGCGTGAAACGTCTTTGAGATTGGGGTTTTGACGGAAGACCACCCGGTCGAGAAGTAAAATCATCAAAAGCAACAGAAAGACACCGATCATAGAAATGAACACAAAACAGTGCTCTTTCGGCTCCCGTGATGGGAGTCTTGTTAACAAAGAGAATTATCCAATTAGGTTTTCATACATAGGTTCTTTCTGGTGTACAAGGCATTCATCAGGAGAGCCGAAACGTCTTCTTTTTTCATATTCGTATTCCTAGTCAATGTTATTTTTTTTTTCATTTTCATGATGAAATGCCTTTCTGGTGCTCACTCCATACTTGTAACACGGTTTTTTTTTATTTTTTATTTACAGATACTGCAGGCCCTACCCGGGCCCATGCAGGAGTGGGATACAAACAATACATTCAAGCAATAACTAGTAATACACTGGAGTACAGGGCATAAATGAAAGAATACATAACTATCAAGTACAGAAAAGTCAAATATATTTTCTCGCTGTTCAACAGAACTGCGCTCAACTAAGAATATTTTCAACATTTGTAGCCGGATGATTTGCACTCAAATGACACTATTTTCAGCATACATCACTTATATGGTTTGCTGACAAGTGCTCACTTATAAGGCCGCAGAGACCAAAGTGGAGAACCTTAGTATTTGCTGCATATTTATGAAAGGAATATGCCGCAAAAGCTGTGGCAGGATATTTGATAGACAAAAGGCAAAAAGGCCCCACTGTATAAGCGCTCATACACAACCTCTATTTTGGTTTGCATTAGGCCTGAGGTTCTCAGAGCTGCCACCGTGAGAGAGCTCTGAAAACCACGGCAGAAATGGGAATGACAGAGGTCTTAGGTTCCTTTAATTGTTAAGGCATATGTGTGTCAGCATTCGGTCACGAAGTTCTGGCCTCGAAATGTTTTTTTGCATGTCACTACGTGCACGCCTGCCCATTTTTGCGCCTCATAGGTTGTTCACCAGACCATCGTGCGAAAGTCTTGTGAACTTGTTGCCACGAATTTTTGGGATTCTAGTTGCCCAATGATAAAGCTAACAGGCTGAATGACACTTATTCCGAGCTCATCACACTGATACTTTAAAAAATAAAATCAAAATAAAACAGGAGCGTAAGACAGTGGCAACGAACATAGTTAGGACCTTTGCAAACACAAAAACGGATTAAGATGAGTGGTTATTTTTTAGGCTGCAAATCAACATTATGCCAACCAAGCTGACATATCATGTACCTCAAAAGATCTGTCATGAATACTAGAAAAAGTTTTGACGACACCTCCTATAGTCTTCAGGTGAATGGAGACACGAAATGATTTAGGCCTACATGTGGCATAACTGCCTGATAGCAATTTCACAAATGGTAGTTTGAGAACATTGTAGGCAGCGTTCAACCAAATTTTACGTATAATATGGGATTACACTTTACAATAACAATCGCCACATAAACTTCTTTTATGTCCTTTCGTTCAGCTCACATAAACAAATATAGAGCAGTAAAAGAATACATGCTCCTGTTTATGGCAACCCACGTTATATATACTCACCGCTACAATGTCGAAAATGTTAATCATCAGCCTACAAATACATCTATTGGCATTCGGCTACATGTGAGATGACACCATTATACCCTGCGTTAGAAATGAGAGCAACGAGTGAAATGTGACTGCGTAAGTACGGGATCATTTTACGCCAGCTTTGCATAAAATAGTCATTTATCTTCGATGGCAGCATCTCGGGATGCCTTCATGTTTGCGCAGAGCACAGTCTGTTTATCCGCTTCATACTCATAGCACATGAGAATGTTGTTTTCATGTATCTGTAGATTACGCCTGTTCGTCTAAGCGCTAAGCTCCTCTGCCAAGAGTAAAAAGAATTTGTGCGCCGAAGAGATATCGTTTAAACTTTCAAAACACCGTCACTTGAAGAAAAAAACTCATCGAAAATTCACTATTCGTGTCACTTTCGCATCAGCTTAAGACAGAAACAACCCCGTAAGAAACCGTTTTTGTTTATGTTGCTAATCGTTTTTTATGCAAACAACTGCATGGAAACGGGTCAAAGCCTTCGTGCGCAGAGCGAAGGTATAAAAAATTTAGGGGAGTGCTCGTAAGTGTTTAACATTTTTTGAGTGAGGGTCACAAAAATGCATTCTGTTTGGCAGATCGAGCTTGAGTGGCCCTGCTGCTTCTTTAAAACGCCATCCGTTTACCGTCTGAATACAAATGAGTGGTGCTACTTGCAAGCATGTTAAAATGCTCCGTAAGGATCGAACAGCAAGGCGTTCTTACTTAAATTGATTCACATATTTAAGAGAATTTCGACAAGCTTTTCAGAGGCAGTTTCGCGTTTCTGTAGGTATACCGTTTTTTGAAAGGAATCTATACGCTGCCCATGGATACAACTGCGCTTTGAGTTTATTTTCAGGTACTAAACTGACCGTGTGCCTCTAACGCTTGCCAATTTTTAGTTAATCAACGCTATTCTCAAACACATGAAGTAGACTTTTATCTTTAGTGCCTCAGCAATCGAGAAACCCCGCCGCGCTGGTCTAGTGGCTAAGGTACTCGGCTGCTGACCCGCAGGTCGCGGGATCGAATCCCGGCTGCGGCGGCCGCATTTCTGGCGGAGGCGGAAATGTTGTAGGCCCGTGTGCTCAGATTTGGGTGCACGTTAAAGAGCCCCAGGGGGTCGAAATTTCCGGAACCCTCCTCTACGGCATCTCTCATAATCATCTGGTGGTTTTGGGCGTTAAACCTCACATATCAATCAATCATCAACAATCAACAAAGGTTGTCGAGACTTTTTCTACAGTAGTGCATAGACATGCATAATAAATTAAATCTATATTAACCGGCATACGTTCAAAGTACTGTGTGCAGATGCTTAACAAGATAAGTTGCACGGTGTGACTTCTGATTGTTGTAACAAATATCCTTGGTGTTTTATGCGCCAGAACCATGGTATTATTACGCCGTAGTGGAGAAGTTAATTTCTTCCTCCTCGACTGGCGTCTACACTAGCTGAAGAGGGATGATGTTTGAGGATTCGGAATGGGTCCCCTCGATGACTTGAGTGCACGGTGGCAGCGCGAAGGAAGAGCCGTAGTCCGGTCAAGAGACGCTTTATTGCAGCCTCGGGCGTCTGCCCGAGTCCAAGCCCGAACCTCCTCTCGTGAACCGTGTGAACGAAGGAGTCTCCTTAATTTCCCGTGCGCAGGTCTCCCGCGTTTGCCTTCGCGGAACCGATCAACTTCGTTAGTTGACGGGTCGGAGACTGGCTCCGCGCTCTGCATCAGCCGCATTGACTGCGCTACACACAACACGCCGCTAATGGTTACCTCATAGTAACTGGATGACTCTGGAAATTTCAGCCATGTGGAGTTACTTGGCTGTGCACTGTGATCGCACAGTGTACAGGCTTCTAGCATTTCGCCCTCACTGGCATGCGACCACCATGGCCGGGATCGCACCGACGACCTTTGGATGAGCAACCGAAAACCGTAACCAAGGATCCACCGCTGCGGACCCCTAATCGGAAACTTCGGCAAAGTATACGCCTTTCTGCGATGTAGACACCGACTTTTTTTGCCAACACCGTTCAAGAAGGCAACGCTTTCGCGTTACAGCCTTTCGTAAATTGCAATGGTGAAGGAATTCTTTTCCTTGCAGGTCTGATGTTGCGCAGCGAAACAAGATGGCGAGAAATAGTGGCGAAACATATAAGGTCTCAACAGAGACAGACGCCAGCAAGTACGAACAGCGTCCTTTTCTTTTTTTCGCTTTTGTGTTTTTTTTTCTTTCTCGCTTCACTTAGACCGGAAAAACGAGGGCACTATTTGGTCGGTCTTCGCACTGGAAGAAGGACATTGCCGAGATTGATGGCTTCCATTCGAACGATTTCTTCCCGTCTACACCACATTGCAAACCTGTCTAGAGAATCACTTCTGTGTCTTTTTTTTGGGGGGTGCAAATGATTACCGTAGACAATTTATTGCTCATTGAGCTAAGGCGAAATATTCTATACTGATGTCTCCCAACTGCGTTTAAACCTAGGACCGTATATGGCGAGGGTGTTAAAATGGGCTCGGTATGTTTGGTATACAGCAGTTGCAACCAGTGCTGTTTTTTTTTTTCAGTTTCCTAAACTGAAATTCTCTACGTCGTAATATTGGAAGGCTTCAGTCGGCGTGTGTTTGGGTGGCAATTTCAAGCAATTCAATGAACGCTGTGCACTGGTGTCATAAAAACCTGCGCTACCCACGTATTCTGTTTCAAGCTGATGAAACAACAATGGTAGCAAAGCAAGAAACGAAGAACATAAATATGCAAGAATAAAACACTATACAAAAAATATGAAACCAGCGACGTGACACGAAAATGCAATAAAATCATTCCCCAAAGAAGTGTGGTTCCCAAAATCACTGTTTTAGAGCGTGCTGAATAGTATTTTCATGAGGGAATTCCCTGTGGGCCCACTCATGCCTTGAGTACTTTTTATACTCAGTTACTTTGTTGGCTTGCTTTTCGTTTTTCACTTGTCTTTATTTCTACAGCATTTGGAGTTTATAATTATTTTATTCTCATAGCGAGCCCTTTGAGCCCCCCGAGGCCTTTTCAGCGTTGCCCAGTTTTCAGCCAGGGGTATCTGTAATTCAGCGTTATGAAGGTGTCCGTGCCTGAACACGAAATATTTTTCGTACTTCTTTTGAAGAGCACTTAACACACTCCTTCAAGCTTTTTTACATGGAGCTCAATGCATTGAGTGGGTAAGTGCGCTGCAATAAACGTAAGTCCTACATTTATTGCGCTCTGCAAACATTAGCAAGCAAAGCGTATAACAGGATATTAAAAAGAACACCACCTTGTAACTCAGGCAACAACTAATGCTATCTTCTAGGCGTACCGAAATTAATTGTTTCGAAATCACCAGTAAAGAGGATAAGGTTAGTCTACAAAAGCAGTCAAAAATAAAAAAAAACTACAGAAAGCCCATGCAAATTTAAGCATTTTAACAATATTTCTTCGGCTCTTTGATATTTACGAACAGCTTCAATTTAAGCGCCCTGCACGTGTGTCCACGTGTGTCTATGTGCGTGTCTTTTTTTTTTCGTTCTCTCTCTCTGTCTTCTGTACAACTCGAATTTCTCCACTCCTGCGCAAGGTATCAAACCAGTTATTTTTACCAGGCTACTTCTCGCTGCATTTTCCTTTTCATCTATTTCTTCCTCTTTCTCTTTTCATCTTTCACTTTTTGCTATCATGCATATTGTAAAGGTATCAATATCTGCCACGCTTTGCAATTAATAAATGTCTTCTAATTTCTCGTCTTAATAACACATACTTAGTTCGATGAGCAGACTCACTCTACGTGCAAGCACACAGTGCACATTTTCTTTACTCACTTTTTTTTACCAATTTTACATGCAGCACTTAGCGAACATCCTACCGAGTGCCGTCTCTTTATCAACAGCTTGTGTTTAGTAACGCACCTCTCATCTAATGTCCCTCTGCGCCCTTGAGGTACGAATAAACGATTAAGGTTCAGGTTTCTATTTGTCGTTATGAAAGCCTGTATAACAAGCTCGGGGCTAATTGATTGTCTTCGTTTTACGTAGGAAACCGGAGCGCTGTTTCATTTCTCAATGATCGTAAAGATCGAATGAGGCGGGTGACAAAATGCCAGGTATTAAATTACACACTTCTCTGTAGCCGATGAGATCTGGCCGTTGCAGTTTTCGTGGTATTGCCCGACTGCTTTCGCAAGCTTTCGCGAATCAGTTCTTTGTTTAGATGTGAAAATATGAAGGGCTTGAACGTAGGAATTAGGGCTAAGGTCACCATCCCCTTCATCAGCACGAGCAGTAGCAGCACCAGCTTGACTGCGCGCACTGCAAGGCAATTGCCTCGGCTATGTTTCGTCGATCGGCCCGTTCTTGTGCTTGGTACGGTTACGCAACCTCTTCCGGGTCATCTGCCCACCTAACTTTCTGTCATCAGGTCTCGTGTGCATGTGTGCTGTTAGAAGTGGAAGTTTGGCTTTTCATTAAACACAGTTTGCGATCTATAGTAATTAAATTTAGTAAGGTGAAGTACTACCGAAAAAAAAAAGAGGCATGGAAGCCAGACAGCGAAAATCCTGTGAGGAATACCATTGTGCTTCGTCCAGTGTATATAGACCGAATTCTGCCGTTTAAAGATGCAGCACTTAAAATTTCACCAACCTAATTTGCTCCAACTTGCATAAAAACTTGACTATTAGAGTGAAATACAATCACAATTTGCTGTTAATAATTTAATTTTCTATATTGCATCATCCCCTGCTTGTTTTTATTCTTACGAAATATACATACACTGAGGTACATAAAGGTATTGTCCAGCTCGTTAGTGGTTACGACAAATTATAAAGCCGGTTTTTTTTTTTTTTCAAGCCATTCGAAACCTGTCATCGCGTTCGTCGTTTTGTTTCAGGTGGCGCGGGGGGGGGGGGGGGGGAGAGCAATCTCGGCACTCGCGCTCGCTCATGCAAAGCTCCACCTGCACGACAAATCCATTAAGTTCAGCGCGGGCACGCTCCTTCTATTCTGGGAGCTCTCAGAACCACGAGTGTTTATGCTTTTTTGTATTCCGTAATGATCTCTGACAAGCAGGGATTCCACAAGTCCTCGAGGAAGAGTAGAGAAATGGGAGAGAAAGGGGGCATGAAGGAAGAGGAGGACGACATGGGGAAGCACTACATAATACGCGAGCGTCGGCGAAGCGTAGCGCTTGTCGTGACCGACGACCCTGAACTGCGAAGTTGAAATGCCCTTGCCGCACGCCATGCAAACCGAGTGCTCGGTGACGAAAGAGAATCTATACCTTTTTCCACGGCCTTTGCTTTTGCGTTAATCTTGACGACTGTGCATATCTTTTATCAGTATTTCCCACTGCGTCTGGTGCTTCGTTGTTCAGAGCTCATGATTCTTGTTCCGTGCCTCCTCTTTTGTCATCGCACTAATGACGAATTCACCAAAATATATTCAATCATGCTATTTTACAACTTTCTATACCACGTCATTTTCTTTCTCCTATCATGCTTTTATTTACTTAATAAAATATACGTCGCTGCTTTTATACCTCAGAAAAAAAAGTAACAGCATATCTACGGAGTGAATGGTGATGAGTGGGGCAAAGCATCTGTCAGTCTGTCCACGCATCTATCCGTTCGTCTCTCTGACTGTCTGTCTGTCCGCCCACCTGCCCTGCCCGCCCACTCCTATCACAGTAGAGCACGCATCAGACGGACGGATGGATGCTACATTTCGACCACCTGCGGTTCTTAACGTGTGCCCAAATCTGAGCACACATGCCTACAGCATTTACGCCTCCATCGAAAATGCAGCCGCCACTGTCGGTATTCTATCCCACGACCTGCGGGTCAGCAGCCGAGCACCTTAGCCCCAGTTTTCTCGAAAGAAAGTTTGATGCCTCTGCTTTATTTTGTTTTAACAGTTATGAGCCCATTTTTTTCTGAATGTACCAAATTCACTCTAGCTTGCAAACTATAACGATCGCCGTCTGACTATGACGCTTGAACTTCAAGAAACGCCTTGATATGTTAAAATCGGGGCATGGCAAGTTTTAAAATAGGTCATTTTTTAGACTCAATATATTGTCGTACTAAGACAAACAAACAACTGATTCTGGTTCATAAAAGGCTGCAGATTTCAGATAACGCAATTTTTTTTCAATATTTTAGTTTACCCTGTCCCCTTAAGGCCACGTAGCGAGTGCGTAGCAAGTTTGCAAAGATTTCATGTAGTAAACTTGTCCTGTCCGTCCTATGTCCACTTTTTTTCTTGTGTGCTGTGCATTTCGCGTCCCCCTCAGTTATCATAAATTTTAAAAAATGTTTACTTTCTTTTATTGAAGTACCCTAAAGCCTGAGTAGGTGATATATAGGGGAGTTACAATACAATTAATCGGTTGTAGTTACAGAGCACATAATCAAACATGTATAACCAGAACATGTAAACAAAACGAGATGCATTTACTGAAACTGGTAGCTCAGCAACGGAGCACATATTTAGTCATGACAAGAAATATTCACCACTAATACAAATATAAACTTGTGCTTCCATATTTAGGGAATAAGGGTAGAACGTTTTGAAAATCTAGTTCACAATTCATTTTCATTTTTGCCTGCACGTTGTTTTTTTGGACTCGACCAACAGAAGGGGGAGGGGGCCACAAAGTTCAAACTTTGCTTCTCTGACCTTACAGTTCCTGAGGGGGAAAATTGCTTGCAGACTCCTTTGCCTCCCAATAGGTGTTCAGGCCAACAATTCTGACGTCGGCGCACCATGGTTCATAGACGAAATCGAAGGCTTTCGGTGTTGTGATTAGAGGAAAGAAAAGACGCCTAATTTCTGCAGCCCGTTAGGGAGCACGGCACAGCGTCTCAAAGGCTTTTTTCGAAGACTTTGAACAAAGCGGCAGAAAGTACTACTCTAGAAGATACGAGGGAGCGCGTGCGCTGCAAACTGAGAGCTTGCAACTGATGGTGAGAGTGTTGCACTCGCAAGGTTGGTCCTTCACCATGACTTCTATTCTTCCATAGCCCGCCCGACAGCAATCCAGGAATAGAAGCAGGCCGCCGTTCATTCTTTTCCCCCTGCTCCGGGGTCCTCCGGATGCAGTTACGCGAATGCCCTGACACTTCTTTTTTTACTGTTTAATCATACTTTGTTGTATATGTTTGACAGCTTTTGCTAGAAGAACGCAAGTACTTCACGCACGCAAACGTAAAAAGTCTTCGTACCTTACGTGCACGCCATCTGAAACAGTTTTAGCTACGCGTTGGCGACGTGCATCGAGAAGGACCCCGTGGGTTCATTGGTCGGGAAATCACGAACAAAGTATCATCGTGCGCTTAGGTGCGCACGCAGGAAACCGAATCTCGCGAGCGTCCATGAAACCAGTGGCGTGGCCTTTAAATTCTGCGCATGCGAACTGCACGCCCGTAGAAACTCGACGCACGCGAAGCCTTTACGCTGCGTAACTTAACGCAAAATGCAGCTGCGTATGAACAAGCTCATTACGTTGCTCCCGTTTACGTTTACGATCCTTACCGAGGATCCGTACGTAGCGCATGTAGTCTGAACACGGCTTAAGAATGAATAGTTTTTTTTAACGCTCATTCTTGTAAGTATCCGCTTCTCACAAAAAAAAAGGCTTGACTGACTTCTCACAGGAACTTTGCTTTTGTTGCCTGCACCTAATTTTCGGAGATTTGGCTTTCTAAACCCACCATATTACTACGAGGCATGCCCTAGTGGATGACTTTGGAAATTTTAGCCTGGGGTTAACGTTCACCTCGATATAAGCATACACGGACCTCTAGCATATCGCCACCATTAAAATGCGACCACCGTGGCTGGCTCGAACCAGTGGCAATACGGTCAGCTGTTGAGCACCGCGACCACCCACCACCGAGGCAGAGTGACCTGTGCTGTCTCAAGATTTGTTTTATAGCACGGTGCGTGAGCAATGACACTACCTCCTAACTTCCTTTATACAAACGCATACGAGAGAGGCACAATATTGAATCGCGTGTTCCATTTTATTGTGTTCAGGTTTCACCATCAGCGACGCTAAGCGCAGACCATGCCTCCATGTCTGAGAGTGTTGGCGATTGTTTGAGCCCATTCTGTTAAGACGACACGCATGACGCGAGTAGTCAAGTTTATTCGAGAGCTTACGTCAGCGCCACCGGTAACGCTGGAAAGTTCGACGAGTGATGCGTAATAATACGACTCATTCCAGCGACGACCACCGACGACCGACCACAGGGCTTGCGACCAGAGCGTGCATCGCTCGCACATCAAGTTTTACTTTCTCGGGGCACAAGCTCCACTCAATATATACTTTCGTCTTGAACTCTCCAGCTTCCGCCTTCTTTCACGAGACGACCGAGTCACTATAAGTCCGTAATGTGATGACCGATTAATGTTGCGTGTTCACGATTAAAATAGCTCCTAACAATTGAGCCTGTCTGGAACACATTGGATCATCTGTACATACGAGCGTTCCATGTCAACCAGCCGTGGTAGCTCGGAAGCCAAGATGTCGCAGTGACCTCATTTCGATGCAGGCGAAACGCAAACGGGCCCGTGTACCGATATAAACATGAACGTTAACAGCCCTAAATTGTCAAGATGTTAAAGAATAAGTATGCACGAGAGCACTAGTTAATTTTTCAGCTCTACAGTTTATGTGCAGCGTGCTATAGTTACCCATACAACACGACCACTGCAGATTTACTATAGGCTGATTTGGTTAGTCGCTCTCGCAACAGCGTAATAAAAGAAACGTACGCAACCGCTTCGCGCGCCAGAACATATCTATCCACTCGTAAAACTTTCCCGCGTTTGTAACACAAGAGTTCAGCTGGGTGACAGTGATAGCGGGCAAATGTGTTGCTGACTATAGTCTAACCAGTAGAACGGGGAGTCGTTTTTCAAGTCTGCACCGAATTGAGCCGGCAGCAAGCTCCGGCACAACAACGTCGCCCCAACGAGGCGCCTGTGTCTCTCATGAAGAAAAGCACGAACAGCCGCGGAAGTAAGTGCGGACTAAATTTTGTGTCCCTTACCAAGGCCGCACTCGTATACTTTCGCGACCCGTATCATAACACGCTCGCAAAGAAAACACGTTCTGGTACTCTTCTCAGCGTCTTGTTTGCGCACCACTAGTGATATAAGAGCCGTGTCGTCCACATCACGCGTAGACTGCTTTAGTGTTCTTTCGGTGGTGGTCGTTGTTAGGAGAGGATGAAATAAGCTTCGAGAATGGAAGCATATGAAGAGGAGAGAGCAAGAGAGAGAGAGAGGGGGGGAGCAGAACGACGAGGAGATGATGTCGGCGCGCGTCCAAATATACGCTCGTGTGAGCGGTGTTTCTCGAGCGAGCTTGCGGGGCATGGAAAGGGGGCGATGCGACTTTCCGCTGTTGTGACGATGTGCAAGGCGGGCGTGAGCGGAGCACATCGTGTTCGCACCGGTGCTTTCTTCTAACCTGCGTTACTGAGCGATTCGTTAGCTTCCGCTTAGCTCTATCCTAATTAAGATAGTTGGTCCTGCATGCTGTTGATACCGCCTGTAGTATGACATAATGAGACAGGGCATCCTCTTTTGGAGACACGACTTGCTCTTAACATTCCTATATGTATACTTGGAAGGTATGCTACTGCGGTATTTGCCAACAGTCTATACTATACTGGCAAGGAAGAGAGAGAGAGAAGATAGAGAGAGAAAAAAGCAAAGGAAAGGCAGGGAGGTTAACCAAAATGGTTACAGTTCGCTACCCTACACGAGAGCAGAAAGCAATGGGTGGAAAGAATAGGGAAGGAAAGAAGGAACAGATGAAACGTAATACGATAGCACACGAAGCAGCGCGTGTATTGCACATGCCCATGCAGAAGGTCATAAATGGGGGAACAGTCACAGAGTACGGATCGACTTCAACTGTCTTAAATGAAGCGTGCTGCAATCTGTGATGTTAAAGAAGGCTTGTAATTAGTGGCTGCAAGGTCCAGGCAAGCAAGATATCAATAACACTGCGCTGGTGGTAACAAAGTGCTTGATTGGGCTGGTTGGTGCTGCATAGTAGATGAATAATGAAGAAAAATGCTTAACACAACAAACGACAGGAGGGGTCTCTTCTATCCCCTCCTGTCGTTTGCACTGTTAGGTACTTTATTCATTCTTCATCTACTATAGAGCTGGTGCTAAATTAAGCATCTTTGTTGCCTTAAGTTGTCTTGTCACCTGATTGCATGCTGTAAATGTCTAATACCTCGTGTTCGGCGCTTGATATTCGTAGTTCTTTGAGGCCCAGTAAACCAAACAAGCCAATGAAAACCAGAGGAATAATGAAGTCAAGCCACGACAAGCGCATCAGACGTTATTAGAGGCCTTCATCTGAAGTATAGTGATGATTATATTAAGGGTAAATAAAGCGGACGAAAATGCTCGTAGCCGAGGGGGGACCGAATCTATGTAACCTCCGAATAAAGCGTGCGGGGCACTACTAGTTATGCTGAGGCGGTGCCACTTTCGACAGTTGTGGGCATGCAGCTGTGCGGTGGTGATAGCTCTGTGTTTTGATTACTAGACTGTAATAAAGAATTCGCTCAACAGAGAATGCTATTTAAGCTTTGGGGACACTTTTCAGTACAACGGCTTTACGAGTTTTAGTTCAAAGTCTGGCAAAAAAAGCAGTATATAGTAGTATACTATACTATAAAAAAATAGTAGTATACTAATTGAATTACAAAGTACGATTTAGGTGTTCTATTCATTATGGAGCAAGTTTTCCCAAAGAGCTTGAAATACCACCTCATTTTTTGCTTTTACAATAGTTGTTTACTAACATTAGGCTCTCAGTCTACCCTGTGTCTTCGTCGTAGAAGTGCTAGTAGTCTCGCACATCACGCAGCCCAAAGTGAAGCCAAGTTTACTACTAACGACCTTTCATCGGAGGACAGAAAAATGTTGCCGACACCTTTTAAGAGCTCAAAGAATTGTTTAAGACCAGCAGCCATTTTACAGTTTTACTGCACAATGGTTTCCAAGGACATGGAATTCTTTCCGATTTTTTTTGTTATTATTCTTCTAAGCCTCTACTTTTCATTGAACTACCTTGTCTTGAGAAACACCCCAATGATTCTTATAGGAAACCTTGTTACTCGAAAGCCGCGTGTTCAAAATAATTCTTCGTACATTACTTCATAACTGGGAAGGCAAGGTACGCACTTTAAAAAAACACATAAGCGCCTGAGTGCAATTAATATCGTGAAGTTAATAGCGTGCACCGTGCAAGCTCAGCGACCCCGCCGCTTCCTCTTAGCTTCATCGGCATTCCTGTCTTTCACCGTCGCCAGCTATTAATAAGAACCTGACCGTCCGTGCAGATACGAAGGTATACCCGAGGCTTGGAATTGCACTCGCTGCTTTCAAATATAGTGCGCTTCCGTCATTGCCAACTTGATGCGAGTAGTCGATGTTATAGTTAGACTGTACAGAAAAATAAGTGTGGCGAAATGTTGAGCAAGCGGGGTTACGCGAAAGTCTCGGTCACTTCGAAGTCTCTTAATGCCACCCTCTTAATTTGCTCCGCCGTGCATAAGGCATAGAATCTTGTTAAGATATCCGAGCTATGGGAGAGAACAACGCATGGCGTTTCAGCCAGCACGGGAATTATGTGTAGTAGGCGAATTCGTCAAAATTTCGGTCATCTGGCTTAGTTTCACTCTGTGTGTCCTGAAGCTGCTTTGTCGCAATACGAATTTTTGTAAACGTTCAGCAGCTTCGCCTCACCACACTGACCTCCGTCGGCTCACCAACTCAAATGGGCTCATGAAGTTCATAGTAATACATTATCTTATTCAATAACAGAAGCCGAAACACAACAATAAACATAGCCGCAAGGGAGTTCGAGGCCTCAAAAACAAAGAATAGGCAAATCGAAGTACTAGTCCACATTCCCATGGTGGCCGAGTAATCGCAGTGCAAGATTTCTCTCCAGAAAATACTCCAGAAACCTCTACCGCATATGGTGCCCTTGGATTTTATTGAAAATGAATATAATGTACTAGGTGGCCCTCCTCTAAATTCAAATGAAGTTTCAGGAACAAATAAATAACATGCAAATAAAAATATCAGTAATATAACCCAACCTTTACAACGAAACAAACAAAAACGTAAATTGTACCTATTTTGTGAAGTGTGTCATAGGCAAAACAATTTCACGGACGCACTTGCCACTCGTTCGCTGCTTGGTGAACGCATTCACTGCCCACCACATTCATTTTGATTTTTCTATCGAAGAGTTCATAAGGAAGGCACGGCTGCGCGCTTGCGGCGACTCGAAACGGCTGGATGAAATAGCTTGCCGTCCCAGAAGCCCCGTGAAATCCTTATAAAGCATGCCTGAATGAGCCATTTCTCACACTGGCTGTATCTAAAATTTCGCAACAGCGCTGCGTCTGACAGACTTGGCTCTTTCAATTTCGTCTCTTTGATGTTCCTCGTTTACTCGTACCCTTAGGGAAGTCTCCTCATTGTTTTGTTCATCGCCGCATAAAACAATTGCCACGGATTGCATGAATTCGATATAAGACTACATCTCGAGTAAGCTTACTCTGATGGACTTGAATGCAATTGCCTTTTTGTTATTGTAGACGCCGTCCTGTCTCTAGAAACAATTTCACATTCGACTCGGGGGCGTCGCAAGCTCAGGCTGTCAAACAAGTGTTTTCATTTTTTTTTATACGGTGACGTGAACTTAAGTCATGAAACATTCAATCTGCAATATTATTCAAATCGTCGCATCGCTGTTCGGCTTTTACTTTAAATCTCACTCCTTATGTGACACCTCCTTGAATGGAGGTCTTTAAAGTAGTTAATCTCAACTTAACTGAACCTCCCTTCCCGACCACTTGCATGCATATATGCCTGCCATAGAATTGTTCGTTTAATTGTTAAGTACACAGAACTTATAAGGTAGCAGACCCATATGAAAGCACTAAAAGAGATCCATAATATAGCGTATAGGAGGGAAGTGTCATAATAAAAGAGAAAAAGAGAAAATCGCTTCAAAATTCTTCTCAGCAAAAAAACACGAAATGAAGTTTAAGTGGCAGCTGCGGCGTCAAGAAATGTGTGTGTGTGTGTGTGTGTGTGTGTGTGTGTGTGTGTGTGTGTGTGTGTGTGTGTGTGTGTGTGTGTGTGTGTGTGTGTGTGTGTGTGTGTGTGTGTGTGTGTGTGTGTGTGTGTGTGTGTGTGTGTGTGTGTGTGTGTGTGTGTGTGTGTGTGTGTGTGTGTGTGTGTGTGTGTGTGTGTGTGTGTGTGTGTGTGTGTGTGTGTGTGTGTGGTGTGTGTGTGTGTGTGTGTGTGTGTGTGTGTGTGTGTGTGTGTGTGTGTGTGTGTGTGTGTGTGTGTGTGTGTGTGTGTGTGTGTGTGTGTGTGTGTGTCTGTGTCGCAGGAAATGTCGTACACGAGAATCGAACGAAATTAGTCCCATGTCGAGACAGTCTCGTCTGTTGCGTTTGGTTGATAAAACGTGCAAAGTGTGTGCGCTACATCAAAAGAGTTGGGTAAGAGTGTAGAGTATCTAATAGGCGTATAAAATACAAGAACATTGGTTATGTAAGGCGTGCCAGACATGAAAATATTCTGATACCTGTTCATACACATGAAAAACAATAATAGGTGTTCCAACAGCATATCACAGCGTAAAAGTATATAAAATTTGCTAATCTACACGTCGAGCTCATATTTTTTTGGAATTGACGGCGTTAATCAATAACGTGGCAGTGCTCGCCACTGTTTCTTCAAAAGCGTCAAAAACACTTCAACGTGTAAGCGACACCATGCAATTTACACAGGAACTTGCAAACGTTTCTTTCTCCTTTATAGGGATAAACAGTGAAAGGCTAACACTGGCTGGCCGCCGTTTCGATAGGAGGACCTATATTTTTCAAAGCATGTCCATCATTTTCAAAGGCCTTTGAAAAAGATAGGTCCTCCTATCGAAACGTCGGCCAGCCAGTCTGAGGCCCTTCGACTGTTAACCCTGATTATCCCACTATACGTTGTTTCAATCTGTCGGCTCCCATCTTGATTTCGGATTTCTCATTTATCATCATCATCATCATCATCAGCCTGACTACGTCCACTGCAGGACAAAGGCCTCTCCCATGTTCCGCCAGTTAACCCGGTCCTGTGCTTGCTGCTGCCAATTTATACCCGCAAACTTCTTAATCTCATCTGCCCACCTAACCTTCTGTCTCCCCCTAACCCGCTTCCCTTCTCTGGGAATCCAGTCAGTTACCCTTAATGACCAGCGGTTATCCTGTCTACGCGCTACATGCCCGGCCCACGTCCATTTCCTCTTCTTTATTTCAACTATGATATCCTTAACCCCCGTTTGTCCCCTAATCCACTCTGCTCTCTTCTTGTCTCTTAAGGTTACACCTTCCATTTTTCTTTCCATTGCTCGCTGCGTCGTCCTCAATTTAAGCTGAACCCTCTTTGTAAGTCTCCAGGTTTCTGCTCCGTAGCTAAATACTGGCAAAATACAGCTGTTATATACCTTCCTCTTGAGGGATAGTGGCAATCTACCTGTCATAATTTGAGAGTGTCTGCCAAATGTGCTCCACCCCATTCTTATTCTTCTAGTTACTTCGATCTCGTGGTTCGACTCTGCGGTTATTACCTGCCCTAAGTAGACATAGTCTTTTACAACTTCAAGTGCACTATTACCTATCTCGAAGCGCTGCTCCTTTCCGAGGTTGTTGTACATTACTTTCGTTTTCTGCAGATTAATTTTAAGACCCACCTTTCTGCTCTCCCTGTTCAACTCCGTAATCATGAGTTGCAATTCATCCCCTGAGTTACTCAGCAATGCAATGTCATCGGCGAAGCGCAGATTACTAAGGTATTCTCCATTAACTCTTATCCCTAACTGCTCCCATTCTAGGCTTCTGAAAACCTCCTGTAAGCACGCGGTAAATAGCATTGGTGAGATAGTGTCCCCCTGCCTTACACCCTTCTTGATTGGTATTCTGTTGCTTTCTTTATGAAGCACTATGGTAGCAGTTGATCCCCTGTAGATTTCTTCCAGAATGTTTATATATACTTCATCTACGCCCTGATTCCGCAGTGTCTGCATGACGGCTGATATTTCTACTGAATCAAACGCCTTCTCGTAATCTATGAAGGCTATGTATAGTGGTTGGTTATACTCTGAGGATTTCTCTATTACCTGGTTGATAGTATGAATGTGGTCAATTGTTGAGTAGCCTGTTCGAAATCCTGCTTGTTCCTTTGGTTGATTGAATTCTAATGTTTTCTTTACTCTGTTAGCAATTACCTTTGTAAATTGCTTGTATACTACAGAGAGCAAGCTGATCGGCATGTAATTCTTCAAGTACTTGTCATCTCCTTTCTTATGTATTAAGATGATGTTAGCGTTCTTCCAAGACTCTGGTACTCTTCCCGTCAGGAGACACCTCGTAAACAGGGTGGCTAGTTTTTCTAACACAATCTGTCCTCCATCTTTCAGCAGATCTGATGTTACCTGATCCTCACCAGCAGCTTTGCCTCTTTGCATGCTCTCCAAAGCTTTTCTGACTTCTTCTATCATTACTGGTGGGGTGTCATCTGGGTTACTGCTAGTTCTTATAGTATTAAGGTCGTGGTTGTCTCCGCTACTGTACAGATCTCTGTAAAACTCTTCCGCTATTTTAACTATCCTATCCATATTGGTAGTTATTTTGCCTTCTTTGTCCCTTAGTGCATACATCCGACTTTTGCCTATCCCAAGTTTCCTCTTCACTGCTTTGACGCTTCCTCCGTTTTTGAGAGCGTGTTCAATTCTCTCCATGTTATACCTTCTTACATCGCATACCTTACGTCTATTAATCAACTTCGAAAGCTCTGCCAGTTTTATTTTGTCTGTTGTACTTGACACTTTCATGATTTGACGCTTCTTAGTTAGGTTCTTCGTTTCCTGGGAAAGCTTGCCAGTGTCCTGTCTAACTACCCTGCCTCCAACTTCCACTGCACACTCCGTAATAATACTCGTCAGGTTATCATTCATTGTATCTACGCTAAGGTTGGTTTCCTCACTAAGAGCCGAGTACCTGTTCTGCAGCGACACTCTGAATTCCTGTACTTTCCCTCTCAGTGCTAGCTCATTGATTGGCTTCTTGCGTATCAGTTTCTGTCGTTCTTTTTTCAAGTCTCATTTATTCTCATTTATAGACATACATTATTCTCCCACCCAAAGTGCGAATTTCTAATTCAAATAATATCTTTCTTTCTACAAGCACGCTGGAAGGGTACTCTCTACGCCATAAATGATCATATTATTTGTGCTGTATAGAAACGCCTTCACTGTGCCATCCTTCACCATTTTTAGAAGCGTGGCACCCGCTACATACTTGGAAAAAACTTTGTGCAGTTTTTTTATGCTGTGAATGACGACAATGGAGAATTATACCGGACGGTTTTGCAATATGTTGGAGCAGTCGCCGACCCACTCATTACGCAATTCGCAATGAGTGACGCCTCGTTGTTCCTTTCCTGTGCTAAAACGCCTCATTACTCATATTAACGGGATTCTTTTTCCTACATCAAGCCTGCCCAAGGCCAGTTTGCAGTGGGGTTTCAATCACTGGCATGTTTCATTGGTAGAATACTGGGTTGACACGCAGGGGACCTGGGTTCGAATCCCCATTGTGTTATTGGTATTTTTTTTCAATTACCTAGTATTTTTGTGTGTGATTTTTTTTTTCGCACAATAACGGTCATGGAAACCGGTGGCGGTGGCGGAAAACTACGGAGCGCGCGACCCTTGTTGTGATTTCATAACAGCTTCCGCTGTAAAAATCAAGCAGCCCAGGAACTTTTACGATACGCCCTGACGCAACGATTTACGTGAGGTATATCGGCTGCACTCATTAGATCGATCACTCTCGAAAAACACTTATGTAAGTTGCTGCCCAAGGATACAGCTGCAGGGGACCCTGAACTGTTCGACATTAACTTAGGGACGTCGTTTAAGAAGTGGATAAAAAACGTTGCTCACTTGTTTTGTTTTGTTTTCAATAGATTTCAGAGCGTCTGTCTGTTTCGCTGCCAAAGTAAAATGGTAGCTGTTCCGAGTGTCACCTTCGGGACATCTGGTCTGGGGTCCACTTTTTTTCTCAATTATTCAGAGATGGCACACCTGTGCGGCAGGTGAAAAAGAGTAGGCTATCAGTTGAAATGGGACTGTAGGAAAAGTATTACGTGTCAATTGGGTCTTTTCGAGTATTTCTTCTTGTAATGAGGCTGCAGCCTCGTAACACTTGCAAGAAAATTTGTAAATACATGAAGCTGCCTGCTGTTGTATAATCATACTTCACTTTTGTTTTGCTTAAAATTTTAAAGGCTAGATCGTTTCCTTAGATATTTAACTCCACTATGATCACCGTTGCTCTCGACACCTGATATAGCTACTGACCTAGTTAATTTTTAAAATATTGGTCAAGGTGAATAAATCTTCGTGGCACTCTTGAACTTGAACTTCAAAAACATGACATTTTTTTTTCCTTCAGACACAGCGTAAAAACCACCCGTAGGCTCTGAAGATAGTACTGGGAATAGAAGCTGTGTTAACAAAGAGATTACAGAAAATTCTGGTATATTCCAAGCAATGATTTTCTCAACTCAAACGTCATTATTTTTATTGGCTGCTTACGCTACCAATGATCAAAGTTTCAGTAGATGGCATAATACAAAAATTGGCATGTTCATTCGAGACGCCTAAGAACTACCAATTTACCAGATATATACGTGATATCCGGGTTACATGAAACTCTATACATATCCGATATATCAACATTTTCAACTTCGGCATTTATCGTACCACGCTTCAAGCTACAAGATTCATGTAAGTTACCTCACGTGAAAAATAGAGTAAGATGCTCATCGACATCAAGTCGTCGTAAGCGAATGTACAAATTACTTTGGGAGCTTCTTTTCATGTTCACTGGAAAAAAGTTTATGTGGTTTTTCTGTACGTTACCGTAGGCTTCATTTACTTATTTGGGGGAAAATACATGGCCCTATTCTTTTTGAGCTCTGAGATTAGAAGTCTACGTTACTTACTCTTAACTTTACTGTGTACAAGTATTGCTTTCAGCTATCTCGCCGTCATTTTTCACAGGACTGGTGGCTGGATTGCGTAATCTCCTATTCACTCAGTTCACTAAACAAATCATCGCTTCGAAAATTTATTTTGCCTTGGCGCTCTTTGGCCAGAGACATTCCTTGTGCTCCAAAACATATCATAATAATAAACATGGACGAAGGATGATGTGGTTTCGCAAACCGTTATTTTCGTATAAGCTTGGGTGAACAAACAAGCTTTATCTACAATAAAATTTTTTCTAAAGATTTTCTTTCGTGGTTCGAGCAAGTAATATGCGAAAGACGCTACTGCAAGCAAGATTTTGGTCTCTCGGGTGAATGCTGCGTCGTTTTACGCACTTGTATACGTGTATTCCCGACGATGTACTACCGTGCAGTAGTTCTCCTGACCTTAGGTATACAAACGCGTTTTATTTACAAGGCCGTCGCTTCTGTCTTACACCTGCACGACACTCGATTTATTTTATTTCACCCGCTATACTCCAGCTCTCTCACTCGAGCCAAGAACAACCTTTCTTGTTTCTCAACCGCTTGAAAACCATTCAGTCCGCTGCATGTTTTTTTTTTCTTTATCGTTTTCTTCTAAAATAAACACGGCTCGCAGCACACCTTTTGTTTTCTTACGCTTTGCGCTGTGCTTCTCATCTGTTGCTAAGCGTGCATCTTATTTCAATGGTGTGAAGAGACGTGTTGGCAGATGCAACCCTGCATACGACACTCCTCGTGCGTGCGTAAATAAGGTTCCCTCATCCGGTCCACAAATATAGGCATGCTTTCTAAAATATAACCCAGAGAAGAGTAAATCAAATGCAACGTGTTCGCACATTTAGAAGCAGTTTGTGCGAAATTTATGTTTAAGGATTCCGAAAGAAAAAAAAGCTTCAAGATTGGCGAATATACGGCAGACAGTTTATTGTTCGGAACAAGTGGGGAAACTGTCAGAACCGGTATGCTTCTCTACACAGAGAAATTGGGAGGAGAGATTTAAACAACAGAAAGAGAAAGAGAAGAGATACACTAATGCATACACATAACGTCACCACGCGGAGTGGCAGTCTTGTGCGGAATACGGCATGCTCGTGCTAGTCTGTTGTCCTTGGGAATTTGAACAATGCCTTGATCACTTGAATTATCGATTACTTATCAGTATGTCCAGAGATAAATGATCCCTGAGTTGAATTACGCCAATTCATCATCATCCACTGTTCAGTCTCGTTCGTTACACAGAAGTTAAAGGCAAGCTTTTTCTGTTGTAGACGCACTACACCACGCAACGTCTCATAACTGACGCTAAACAAGGAGCCATTACAAAGTCCTTCGTAACTCAATGCGCAGTTTCTTTCTCTTTTTCTTCAGCGTACTTCGTGAGTTCAAGTACACCGTCATCTTACACCATTTTCTTTATGCATGCTGACGTACTCAAGTGCCTTTACAGTATAAACCTATTATTTTTTTCTACGCTGCTCTACACACCTTCCTTATAAACGCTGTTTTGCAATTAGCTCACGTAGCGTAAAGAGAGAAAGCAAGCGGGAATGTCGTTCAACTTACTTTATAAGCGTTACGCATTATTCGGCTTCAAAACAGGTATCAGTAGCGAGGAACTATTTTTCGAAGTCGACAATAAAAAAGAATCGAAAGAAGAAAGAAGAAGGAATAAACTGGTAAAAAGACGGTGAAGTGAAACATTTCCTAGACCGGATTGCTACAATGCACCGGGTAAAGCGAGAATGAAAGGTAATCTCAAAAAGACGCAGGGAAAAAAGAAGGAAAAAAACACCAAACAAATTAAGAAATAAAGAATGAAAAAAAAAACTGAGAGAAAGAAGGTAATGTTATAGTCGAGGCCGAAACAAATAGAGGGCAAATCAGGGCAGATCTAGTTCGAGAAGCGAACCTTGGAAACCAGTGACATTCGCATGCGAACACACTGAATTACTCATATATTGAAGCATTCGCATGAGTGTTTTGTACTCACGTATTGCTCCTCAATTACTCAGAGATATCATGCAAGCCTTTTTGAATAACATGTTTGGAGAGAACGAGGAGGTAGAAAATGAGAAGTAGAGTGCGTGCTTGAGGATATCTTCGCTGTGCAGTCCTCAGAGTTATAGAGATCACCACGTCATCAAGTCCGTGCAAATGGGAACACTGGGCGGTTCTCGACAAAGCAGTAAATAAGAGTGTTTTTTTTTCTTCAAATTTGTGTTTGGATAACAACTGCGGAATAAAATAGTGTTTATAAGACAACTGCACTCCTGCGCAGCCAATCAAGTACTACATTTAACTGTTGGTTTTCGTTGAAAACAAAGATGAATTTGAGGCAGAGAAATTTCTATCGTTCGTAGTATCTATCTGTTTTTCTGGTAGTCGCAAGGTTTCTAAATGTGGCTTCTACACCGTATTACACTGCAACATATTTGCTAATTTTGTATTTTATACGGCTGTTCGTCGTGGGAGAAAAGCTTGCACTCCTGTCTTCACATACAGCAAATTTTAGGTCTATTCGCATCTGTTTACGCGACATACTCGCGTAAAGATTACACTACTATCTGTCCTTCTCTACTCAATTTGTCTTATAAGAATAAAAAAAGCAAGAATATAATTTTAAACTGTTCTGTTAATTCTAAACAATTGAAAAAAGAACTTTCACGTCAGAACAAAAGGTTACCCGTGGTGTTCTTTGTATGAAAAGTAACACTTTGCTTACACGGGTTGGCTGCAAACAAAACCCTTTGCTAACCAAAACCCTTTCCTTTATAAGTTGTCCATGTAACGAATATTTATGCGCACATTACAGGACACACGCCCACGTGCCAGCACAAATGCAATAAATGTGCTAAAAACTTTTCATTTCGGCGGCATAGCCCATTCAATAAAATGCATACAATTGGTCAGAGACATTGACTGTTCACAACTTCGCATAGTTACTTCATTGTGCATACCACTTACCGTCTTTTGATTGCTTATGAGCACGCTATTTTCAATATGTACCCGACCTAATGGGAAACGCCGACTTGCCCAGAAAGAAAGAAATTGTAGAATACTTGTGATAACAAAATTCAAAAATGATACATTTAAAAATAACATAGGCTGCACGAATAAATGTAATCGACTACTGTCGTATTCGATGCCCCCTACGAGTTATCTGCATTGGGTTGGCATTTTTCTAATCGACACTACATACGCTGATTATAAACTGTAATCTCTGGTATCGTGGTATTAGCATCGTGCCATTCTCCCCGTGCACGAGCCGAAACAATCACATATTTTAATATTATTTTGGTCACTATTCAAATTCTACATGATCGTACATACATCGTACATACTCTCAGCTTCAGAAAACCCTACGGTGACTGTTGTGATCATCAGTCTCTTTGTATGAGTTCATTCGACCACTTTATCATTGCTTCAGGGTTCACCTTATTGTAGCTCTCATGTACTCTGAAGAAGTTCTCTGATGTAGTCCTGATGTAATAAATTCTTAGTGTGGGTGTGTGCAAAGGCCCGAATTCAATTTCCGAAGAACGTCACTCAGTACCACAATGTGTGCGGGCGTACCCTGTCGTTAATTTTGCGTACCAATGGTTCCTAATTCTCTGTGCGCATGCCACATCGCGGACGAAACAGAGTGAGCAACGCAGATCATTTAATAAAAGATAACCCAATTAGGACACCCATCTCGACAGTGCGCAAACAAAAAAGAGCGAATTATGCAACCACGAAAACATGCAGATAGAAGGAAAAGTTGGATACACGATTTCATTGGTCCTTCCCAATGAGCTGCCTTTCACCACCCAGAAAAAAACAAACAAAATTCTTTTGCCAGCCAAGTAGACATTTATTTTTTTTTTTGCGTGCAGGTGCAAGGCTTGCGTAACATTTCTCTTGTATAGGGTCATTTGAGCACGTAAGCGACAGAAAAAAAGTATCTGAGAAGCCTCTAATAAAAGAAGGTCATTTCAGCTTAAGGTGGACAGGTGTGAAGAAACCTCTTGTTATGAAAGCCGTCTTCACTGTCGGATAATTCAATAAGATGCGTGTATTGATGGACTGCACTTAACACATGTGACGCACTCTTTTTTCGGTTGCATAATACGCAAAGCAAGTGTTCAAAGATTCCATGCAACCAGCGTCTCGTGTTTATTAACAAAGATGTGAGGGTTACATGACGTGGAAGAAACAGCTGAATATTTGCGGAACCCTTTCTTTTTCTTTTTTTTTCCTTTTCGGAGGAGGGAGGTGGAGAGACCGCCGCTCTTAGGCACCCGATCCTGCATTTAGTGGCGTCGCAGTCGCCGTCGGTAACGTAACCAAAAGACATAAGAAAGGGGGAAAAATGCCTAGGATCGAATAGTATTTATGCATGGGTATCTTACATTACTAATTAATCTTTCCCAGGAGATTGTAGCCAAAACTTTTCTGCATCTGTGTTTTACAGAGAAAGCTGTTATATGATCACAACTCGGGTCTGAATTTAACAAAGTTGGGCTCAAACCTGGATACACTGGGTGCCAGCCCAGTGTTTTTACCACTTAGTTACGCCGATGCTTGTAACTTGTTGTCCAAGTTGCTTTGGGCGGACTTCCTCTAGCAAAAATGACACAGTGGGGCTTGAACCCAAGTCCACTGGGTGCCAGCTTAGTATTCTACCACTCAGCTACACCGGTGCTTGTGACTAGTTGTCAAACTTGCCTTAGGCAGGCTTGATGTCGGGAAAGCAATCGCATTATTACGACTTATAAAGCGTTTTAAATCAGCGAAAGAACAACCAGTCATCGCACAATGCGAATAGCGTAACGACTAAGCCGTCCAATGCTCCAACCCATCACAAAAGCTTGTTCTTGTTCTCCTATTAACTGTTGTTGTTGTTGTTGTTCTTATTCTTGTTCTTGTTCTTGTTCTTGTTGTTGTTGTTGTTGTTGTTGTTGTTGTTGTTGTTGTTGTTGTTGTTGTTGTTGTTGTTGTTGTTGTTGTTCAGAGTCCTGGCGCAACCCACCACGGGGGATCGGCCATGAAACGGACGGTGCCTCATTTGTGAGGTAGAGTTGTTTTACCACCCTGATTGTTTAGATAACGATGTTTAAACAAAGAACCAATTGGAAAACGATAGATTAGAAATAAAATAGAGGTAATAAAAAGAACAAACAGGCTAATATAATTTGAAATAAAGTGAATTTATGCCTCAGCTTAACATTCTAATCGTTTTGTTGCCTTTAGAAAGCCGCATACGGCCTCGCAAACTATTAACTGTGGTGTGGTGCATACCCACTTAAGACATTTTTCCTCATCGTCGTCAGCCACTGCATTAACAATCAGCACAAAATTCCTTGCATGTGTTTAGTGAATACCACGCTTCTCAGAAGAATGGCGAAAAATTCCATAGCGAATGCCGGCCTACTACCCAAAAATACTTATTAATAATTACCTAGTGGGTACCAAGCAATGTGCTTGCAGTCGTTACGCAATAAGTGTTTCGACAAGGCTCTGAAAAGCCGCTCCTCTAACTTTCGCTGTGAATGTGCTGCACCTTCTGCGCAGGCCTGGTGTTTTTTTTTTTTTATCCTGCACACACATGCGTTTTCTTTCCCTTCTAATTTCTCTCTCTCTCTCTACATTCTATTTTTTGCCCTAATCTCCCCCTCCCCAAGTGCCAGGTAGCAAACCGGATGGTAATATCTGGCTAACCATCAGGGCTTTTCCCTTTCATTTCCCTCTTTTCCCCACAGATCAAAAAGGTTGTGTTTCGTCTAAAAAAAAAAGACGAATTGTGGCGCAGGCAATCGATTTACAACACCCTATATTGAGGTATTCCAGGTCCTTAAAAAAACTAATGCATGCAATGCTACGTTATAAACTTTGTTTTGTTCTTGTTGTAATAATATATTGGTTTAATACAAAACAGCTTTGGCATACAACGGTAACGTGTATGTTACGATGTGATAAGCTTTGCGTCATTGCGAACCACTGGAGGTCTTCAGAACTGGTTTTATGTATTTTTTTTGTGTTTTAAACTCACAAGAAAAATCAAGGACAATTTACTTCATCATGCGTAATTATTGCGTAATGCATAAAAACAATAATAATATGTGGGGTTTTACATCCCGAAACCAAGATATAATTATGGTAGACGCCGTAGTGGAGGGCTTCGGAAATTTATACCATTTTGGTGTTTTTTAACGAACACTCGCATCACACAGTACATGGGACTCATGCTTAGACTTTGCTTCAGCGTAAATCACGTAATTTTTTATCTAAATAATAGTGCCAACGACCTTGACAGCAATTCACTTACGCTAGATGGGTACAACTACCGTATCAAAGGCAGAATCACGACGTCACATCCCCTGATATGCTGCTTAAAACCAACGTCAGTGTGCCATGTGGTGCCCTTAGTTCTTGCTGTGCTCAAAGCCCGTGATCGAGAAGTGCCGTGTCGCGATTCATTTTGAAATTGCGTTCACTGAGCCGAGATGCGTGGTTCTGCCAAGAGATAGAAGCTCAAAGTACTTATTCGCTGTCTGCACTTACTTTCCTATCAGCAAGCAGTCTATTTCTCGCTCGAGGCGAGGAACGGGAAAAGGTTACGAGGAATCAATCATGCACCTGACCGTAAGTGTGCTGAATAAACCACCGATATCCAAGACCACACTGCGACAGCGGAAGTCCCTTTACCAAAAAGCTGGGGCTATCGGTAAGCCACCCGACTGTATAATATACTGCATGTAAATACCGAAGGTGCGTGCGTATTCTACCAAGGACACTCTCTAGTTGAGAGCAACGTCATGAAAGCCAACGTAAGCTGTGAAGGAGTAGTACAGACACAGCAGAAATCCTACTAAGTAGAAGACGAAGCTATGAAAATCCCCAGGTTTTTTACTACTGCATGCCAATAGCGAAGCTGTGTGCGTGTCACACCTTGTGGTTGGTCTATAGTTGTAAGCGACGCTATGAAAGCCAATCTACGCTTTCGAGGAGACTTAATAGGCTTCACCAAATCAAAGTCGGTAGCTTTGAACGAATTAACGTCAAATTTAGTGTACAATAAAGAAACCTAGCGAAAAATTCGCGTTATTGTGTATATAAATATGCTGATCGGTTGAACAATCTTATCCCGAAGCATTGCAGTAGAGGGAGAATGATCAAACCTCACAGAACGGATACAAAGCGCATCGTAGCGCACAGCAAAGAACTCTAGAGTTGCTACAGTGGCTCAATTTCCATAATGTCAGCGCCATCTGGCACATTTGTTTGCGTCTTGCCTTTATTATTTTCTGCAGCTTACGGAAAGAAAAAAAAGCCAGAAAGAAACGAGAAACAACACTGATTTGCAATATTGGGAAGAACGAAATCGGGGAGAACTTACACAGAAGTGCGCGTGAGAATGGTGTGCATAGTGTAAAACTTTCACAATGGCTTTTTGGCAAATCTATATTTTTCTGCCTCTTTCTGGGCCTATACGCAATGCAAGAAGCGTCGAATGCATCCTCCCTGACAATGGCGTGAAATTTTCCTATAAAAACAGTTTAGCGAACTACTGCCTGCCAAAATTTTGAATTGGTATGGAAGTCAGCGTCCCTGAAAGCACAATAAAATGCTAAAAGAATAAAAGTAAAAGAAAGTGAACGTGCACATTCTACATTCCGTGAAACAAGTGTCACGAAGCAATATACTATAATATTTTACTACGAGTACAGTGACAACACCTATACATCGCTTCATTGTTGGGCTCGGAACAGCCTTCATGATATATCACTTTAGCCAGGTAAAACGTTGTGAGGTGATTACGAAGGCAATTATAACGATTTAATTGATACTGGCGTTGATGTGTGGTTTCATGGGCGTTTGGTATAGTACACTGTTGACAGTGCTTTGTGAAATACTAGATTTTACTAAAGCATTCATATACAAGGCACATTCCCGCAACAGTAAGAAGGACAACATCTTCAAGCCGGCTTGGATGCTTGACATATGACATGACGTCATGGCTGACATTGCATAATCACGACAACGTGATATCCCGTGAACTCGCGCAGCTGGGAGAATGGGGTTTGAAAAATTCGTGCCACCTCCACCCTGATTTTTCTTTCAATTTTCATGTGTGTACATACACGCGCACATTTAAATATTCGATTAACCTTCTTTCTGTTCACCCTTCATCTAGAAGGAATGTCAGTCTAGACCCCTGATTGTTGTGCAACTTCAAAGAAGCCAGAGTGAGCCTGACGGTCAAGCAAGTATACATTGTAGGCGAAATTATACTAACCTGTCGGTAGTTAATAGCAGTACGTATTCTGAGTTAACTCCCGCACATTTCTTCTTTTTTTTCTTTTCGTTGAGAGGAATCTTAATAAACCAGCACGAAACTGTCCAACACCCTCTCTTAATTTTATTGTACACTGTCATCTAGAGCGATTCAACTTTTCAGAGAAACAGTTAGACGAAAACAAAAACTCAAATAAACCATAGTTTTCCATTTCGCTGCAAACCATTTCACGGGCGCACTGTCCAACGTTTACTGTCACATTTTTCTTTTAAAAGTGTGACCCTTAAACGTAAGTCTTTTTATGTTTTAGACGGCATTCAGAAACTTGTACGCGATATCTCAAGAAACTTTCGCGGTGCTCTTTTTTCTGTACAGTCACATTTAACGTAAGAGAGCTGAACAAATAACTACTGACAATGCGAAAATTAATATATAAATAGAGAAGAAATGTTAGGTAAAAAAAGTTTGGAAACGAGCTTTATGTCTGGTCATTGAAACTATATATTTCCTCCTATACTCTCCCAATCCAACTGGTTTGCAGAGGGGGGACGCACTAAAACACTGAACAGCACTATGAATAAGGATACGAGATCTAATAGTTTCCGTAGATGAGCCTGTCACATTTCGAAACGTTATATGTGTACCTTTGTACGCCTTTTTACACATCCTCTCGTCTCCATAATGACTCGCTCTTTATTTCTACTTTAAAAAGACTTCTTTCAAGGAGGTAGCTGTTTAAGAGTGACGAAATGGTTTTGATAAAGCGCAATTGTAGAAAGCAAGCCCAAGGAGGACACTATCAGCTTGAAGGATTGTAATGGGCTGCAGAGACCATGGCCCTTACTTTATTCATGTTCTGAAGGGAAAACAGACTGATGTTGAAAGCACCGAGGGAAGACATTCGTGACGTTCGTATACGTATACGTTGACATTTAGCTGCAAAAGACCAGCCCACTTACGGCCAAACTAAGCTGTTTTCTTTATAATTTACTAAGGAGGATTTTGAAGATTCAGTGTAAGTGGTACGCTTTTGCAGTCGTTCTGCATAGAATGGACCCGTTTTAGTGCACGGCAGGTTGTTTATCGCAGAAAGAGAGCAAAACTAGCTCCGAAATATAGCTGGATTAGGTATTTATACATAGTAGTGTTGTGTCGGGGTTAAACTTGTCGCGACGCCAACGAAGAAAAAGAACGAAACGCCGCAGCACGCCGACGCTGCCGGCGGCAGTCACCCACGACTTGAGCGCGGAGCACCAAGAGAAATAACGTCCACCTCGAACAAGGGCTCGTCACCAAGTGCTGTATTTGCAACTATGTACACATACCCCTCATATGCACCCTAGCGGTGCATGCCACAACACATCGCTGCTGTACGAGGCGCCACCTCGCAACTAAAACCGAGAACGAAACTGACCCGAACAGTAAAATAAAGTGGAATGCTGGGCCAGTTGGTACAACATAATGTAGAAAAATGTGAGCGAACATGGTAGAAGGAAGACAGCACTTGGGAGCCTGTCAAGTGTTTTCTTCCTTCTACATTGTTCATTCATATGTTTCCGCATTTGAACCGAACACAACACAACAACTAGTTTTCGCTTTCTCTCTTTAAAGATGCGGAAGAAATAGCGGTGTGACTACGATCACGTCATTGCGTGGAAACAAACGATGGTGTCAAAATCGTGCTGTTTTGTCAAGTAACTAAGTGGTGGAATGAGTGATTCTCAATTGCACGACCAAAAACTGACAGGATTCCGTATCCAGTCACCTAAGCCGGCTCGGCGGATGTAATCTTTTTTTGTCTCAGTCGACGTATATAGAAACCGCGCATACGTTTGGAGCCGCCACGGTGGCTCCAGTATCCCGCCAAAACTCCTGTCTTGGGCGCTTCGACGCCCACGGCAGAAGCGTTGGCGTGATGCGGAAGAAGGCGATACACGTGGCGGCATTCCACTGCGCCATGCATTGGTACTTCGCTTGGGAGTTTTAGTTCTCGTTCGCTTTCAAACCACGGTATTTTTTTTTTTCGCCAGAGTTCGTGCACCTGCAGGCGAACGCGGTCACATCAAATTCTTCGCGAAAACTACAATGGAGGCGCACTTTTGTGAATCAGCTAATAAACAATACAGCGTACTTTGTCAAACAATTATATCATTGAGACCAACCTAGAAAAAAACACATAAAAAAGAGAAATAGCCGTATAGTTTTAAGTCATTTCCAATTGTTTCCAAATTTCGAAATGATGTGCATAACAAATGACCATTACCATGGAAAGAAGAAATTGTCTTAGTGCCCCTATATCAGCATGATGCAATGCGGTAGACTGCAGTGGAACAGTTCCCTTCTTTTCTTAGTTTACTCAGGGAAGAACTCAAAAACAAACGATAACAACAGGATTGGTAAGTGTACTCTTAATCTTCACGGTTACTATTTCTCTCACTCAGTTCCTGGTATATATACTGCTGAAAAAAATGGATCCAAGAATTTTTTTAGCAGTACTACGTAATACACATGTCCGAGAAAATCCGTTGCGACGATACTTTTGTTTCTTTCTCTCGCTTGTTCATTTAGTTCTCACTGTACGTGGGGAAGTGGAGGTAACCGAGTACTTTCTACCTCATTTTCTCGACAGAAAGCCGCGTTCAAGAAAACAGAACCGACTTGAAGATTAAAGAACCGGACCGTGCAACAGCCTTCTACTGCATTCACAGTGTATTCACGCGTGTAATAAGATTGTAAGCAAACCTCCGCCCACGTCCATTCGCGAATTCTACGCGCAATATATAAGATGTTTGCGTGCCACCTCCAAAACAACACGAGGGCTGTTTGCTCGGGGAGCGCCTGGTATTTGCACGGCTGTAGTCAGCGGGCGAATCGTCGTTCTGGGCTGCAGGGTCCGCTCTTGTCGGCGCGGCGCGGTCGAGCAGCTACGCGAAACGTTATAGGCCGTGCCGTGCACGATTGCCCGAAAGGAGCGCTTAAGAGGCGAGGAGAAACTAGATCCACCCGCCGCACGACTCCCCGAGGGCGCATCGCTTATGCTAGAGTATACGGTTCGTATATAGAAAGAACCACAAAGAGCGGAGATTGTTGCCGTCTTGCCTGCAAGCACGTGTCGCGAGAGGGCGATGACGTTTACGCAGAATTGCCGCGCGTCATGGAGAGGAGTGCATGAAAGTGCTCGTTTCGCCTCTGTACTCGTCCTTTGTTCGTCCTGTCATTCAAATCGTGCAGCCCGCTGCACGAGCTTGAACGTGTTTGACGTAACAGATTCTGGAATGTGTGCATAACATTGCGTTTTTTTTTTTGTCGCTTACTACATATAAGGGTGGCTATTTGCAGCAGATTGAAGTATTGCGGATATGGTGTAATCTTGTTTTGTTCGGTTGTGTTCTAATTGTTTTGCTGCGGTTAAGTTGAGGTCTGTATATTACCTCGGCTACTTCATATCAATAAGTTCAGCGCAGGAAAAAAAAACGAATGATTCCCGAACTCAACAAATCAGCAAAATAAAAACGTAATATCACGCTGAAACAAGTTGAAATAACATGGCAATGTACAGCTTGCTTGCAATAGTTCACAAGCCCACCTTTGTATTTCTACTCACAGTGTATGTACTAACACTTCATTTCATCTATCCCCACCCCTATCTGTATATCACGAACGCTTATCCAGTCCGGACTCCACTAAGGAGTCTTCCATTAGTATGCTCGCCTTTTATTGAATGAGCACGTCAAGTCATGGTCCAAGTAACTTCTTTAGTGTTAAGGGCCATCTCTCCAAACTTGGTAGATTTTTTCATAGTGTTTATCTTTAATTTGCTTACTTTACGCACTCTATAATAATCAGAAACTTTGCCTTTGGACAACGAGTGACATTAATTTGAACTTTGACTGCCCATCTGTTAGGACCCGCGTGAAGTGAACAGATAATCCAGCCAATGAGAGTCTGTAGGGCCATGATGCATTATTTATAATTTTTAATTGAAGTGTAGTAATTAATAGATGAGGAACTTCATTTTAATTTGCCCTATCAAAATGAAGACTGCCCTGCCCTACTCGTCAAATGCTTACGTAGCTCGACTATGGACCCGAAAGTTATGAGGTTGAATTCTTACCGTAGCAGCTGCATTTTGGATGGTGGCGAAAGTACTTGAGACCCGCAAACATAGATATAAGTGCACGTGAAGAACCACAGGTGATCAAAATTTTCAGTGTCCTCCCTAACGATGTCTTTCATAATTATATCGTGGTTTCGAAATACTAAACCTCAACATTTATTGCATCATTAGGCTCATTAAAAGACTACCAATGAGACATTGTGTGCCTTACTTGTCCTGAATGTTTCTTGGTACTCAATGGCATCGATTAACAACAACAGCAGCTCCACAATCTCTGGCCACATCTAGCCCTGGTGACATTCACATGCATCATCATCATCATCGTCGTCGTCGTCATCGTCGGGCCAATTTTTCTTTCCACATTTCACAACCGCAATATAACCAGATGTTTACATTTGAGCAACAGTGTCAGCTGAAACATAGATATTGCCAACACTAGAAACAGAAAGCTTATGTTTAGCTCTTGTGCTTGCTAGGATGACAGCCCTGAATAGTGCTCCGTTGACCAACTTTAGTGGGTGGCACTTGCTGCAATTGACGTTGATCCGACGTAATGCCTTTACCACAAGAGTGTAGACTTTATAAAGTTTGATAGCCAGCACTGCAACCACACTCAACGCTTCACTAACATTCTATCTGCATAAAATCTTTTTCCGAAGCAGTTTAGTTACTTGACCTAGTGTGACTCATGGGTAGAATAGTAGGCTTCTACGCAAAATGCTTGCGTTGGATTCTTGCTGAGAGCCTGTTATTTGCTCCTTGCATTCGTCGGGCGGACGCTGCCATGCCAATTTTCTTAGCACTCTCACTTTTAGGTTACCAATTCCTATTCCAGGCGTTCCTGGTAAATATAAACAGTCAATCACCCGAGGCGCATACCAGCATCTCACGGTCCATTGTATACAAGTATGCGTCGCGTGTCTGGAGGAAAGCGTTTGACCACGTCGCGATAGAATCTTGACGTTATTCGTGTCATGAACAGCCAGAGATATCCGTCAAGTCTTCTTGCCTTCGCATACTAATTTTGCTTTACCCCAAGTTATGGAGGTGATCACGAAAGCAGTCAAACGTGGGGGGCTAGATAGATGGATAGATAGATAGACACGTAGATAAAAATGCTCAAAGTACACGCAGTACGCTAAGACATGTTTTGCACTTAATAAATACACCAATAAATATACGAAAATGGGCTAGCGACTTCAGGAAGCAGAGCTGTACAACGAAGCAAGAACACTAGCCAGATGGTTTGCGAAACGATGCACAGTACGCTTCCCGTTGATAAGACAGTACACGTACCTTTACAATTTGTGCGGAATTCCAAACAACACTACAGTACCGCGCCACAAACACACATCTACCTACCTAAACATTACTCCAGCTATTTGCATTCAACTGCACGAGTTTCACTGGACTGAGTGCATTTGTTGAGGAAGCATTCTAAGTAGCCCCTTTGGAGTTATTTCGCTTCGTCCCACGCAGTCATCCTAAGTGCGATACATTGCACACGAACGAGCACGCTTGGGAGGCATGAGTAATGGCGGCCGCTCCCACCTATTCTTCGCTAGATTGTGTATACGCCCACGAGGTTCATATTGCAACGCAGATGTACGATATGGGGAACAGCATGCTTTCCCTTTACGTTGGTATACGGTACATGAGTGGGCCAGTATACCAGAGTTGGCTTCGTGCTTCAAACAAGTGGATGCGCAAACACAGGTTGATGGAGATCAATGTATATAGTACAAAGAAACACCAGCGCTGAAGGAGAAGAGGCTATTTATAGACGCTCGAGACGGCTTGTCTATGCAGCACTCGTTTCCGTGTTCACTGAACTTTTGGTTTTAAATCGCAGTATGTTTTAGAGCAATAAGCACGACACACCCACGTGAATACAGTTGGGCGTTAAACTGTCCATACAATGCCCTTCATACTCCAGTATTACTTGTGCGAGAAAACACGAATCATCTTGAACGCGTTCTTAATCAAGCGTGCGTCATTTCCTCTCCCGATCAAGAAATAGATGTCGGACTCACACATACGTGTATTAATTCTGCCATATACATATAGTTTCGGCCTATTCTATATGCATGCGAGCCCATTCATAAAACAGACCGATGATAATATGAACAATACGTGTCAGGAGACCACGCGTAACATTCGCAGTTCCCCGCTGGGACTCATTCCCCTCCACCCTGCTGAGAGCTGGTTTGTCGTGTTGTAGCAGCGTTCCCGTAAACCGTCATTCAATCACTGTTCAGTCGGGCCAGTGTAGTACTTCCCGCATGACAAGGAAAACTTGATGAGTATACTCGGCACACACAATCTACTAATAATACGTGGTACTTCTTATAAACTTAGGGGCAACGTTTTTTGGGGCAGATTCTGTCAAGTGCCCGAGAGAAGACATTGCAACAGAAGGCAACGAAAGCTCTTTTGAAATTCCTACGCGACACCGACTTGAACAAGCGACTGTAACAGCAATGTCACACACCGCGAAAGACAAGACTGGACTATGACTGAGTGTGCGCGCGTGTGCTGCCGAATGTGCTGTTTCTCTCTTCCCTCTCTGCTCTCTTTCATCTCCCCCATCCCTCTCCCATGCGCAGGGTAGCAAACCGGCTGTCTATAGGCTGGTTAACCTCCTTGCCTTTCTTTTCCCTCTATTTTCCTTCCTTCCTTCCTTGGTAAACTCGCTCGCATTTAGTCGCACTTACAAGAGATCTGAATTGGTTGTCACGAAATTTGCACTTGCATCCTAAGCATCCCACGTATTCGACCAGCATGACAACCACGAGGTGTAATGAAACTAGAAGCTTCGAACAGACGCGCTCCGAAGATCAACATCGCATAAGAAGGTGCTTAGTGTCTTTAAGGTGTTTTAAAAGTTATCAGATAATTCATGACGTATAGCTTATTTGGCAAAAATATTTTACCTTTTGTACGCGACACTTTTTTTAAAACAAATGGACCATAAACGCACAGAGCGCACTTGAGGGGTATATCCTGGGATGCGAGTTGACTTATTACTATCCGCTTTATAAAAATTGGTGTGTACCCACAGAAAGTACTTTCTATGAACAGCACGTTTATAGAAAATATGCCGAAAGGTACACTTCGCAAGTCTTAAAGAAAATAAAAGATTTTATTTTTAAAATTTTGCCTTAGCCTGGTGCCCTAACCTATCGGTAACTTGTGCTCCATCATAAAAAAATCATCAGGTGGGTGTGCCACAAGAATCGGACAAGCCCACTTCCATAGAGAGCAAGGGTGAGCACCTTGTCACGGTGGTACTCGTGGTTAAGGCACTTGACTGCAGTCTCTAAGATCATGGGATTTTATCACGCCATCTGTGGCTGCATTTTCGACGGAGGCGGAAATGCTTGAAGCTCGTGTACTTAAGTTTAGTCCCGTGTTGAAGTACCCCAGGAGGTCGAATTTTACGGAACTCTCCACTATTCGTGTTTCTGGGACGTTAAATCTAAACTTTTTTATAGCAAATGTGAGGGTCGAACAAAAACAAACAATACAAAAGAGAGAGAAAAAACTTTATCAAGGGTATAAACATCTAGACAGAAATAGTAAAAAGAGAAATGAAGGGAGAAAGAGAGAAAGGGGGAAAAGAGGAAGTATAAAATGAGTAAGGAAGATTTAGAGTGATAAAGAAGAAACAACAAACAAAAAAGAAAAAGAAGGAAAGAAAGAAGAAAGAAAGAAAGAAAGAAGAAAGGAAGAAAGAAAGAAAGAAAGAAAGAAAGAAAGAAAGAAAGAAAGAAAGAAAGAAAGAAAGAAAGAAAGAAAGAAAGAAAGAAAGAAAGAAAGAGAAATTAGAAAGGCCATTAAGCTTCTGATTGCTACAAGTATGGCAGCGGTAGTGCAAAGCTAGCATAATTTTTAGAAGTGGCATTTAAGCATGTCCTAAGGCTCTTATGTTTGTTACTGGAATATAAATGCACTTTTTAAGTCCTTAAAAAATTCGTGTTCATTCTTGTTTTTTTTTTTGCGTGCATTAATTTCTGAACAAATGAAACGTCTAGCTCTATATCAACTTGCTTGTCCACTCGAACATCACCGAAAAACCTATTGGATTATTTTTTTCGTCGTTTTTTTACAGATAGCTGAGTTCACAGCCAGCAGCCTCTTCAATTGGAGCTATGATTTGCAATAATCAAGCCCGTATGTGTACACGAAGCGAAAAGATACTCTTGGGCATTCTTCTGCACGTATTCAAGAATCTTCCATACCTGTTCTTGAGTTAAGTGTCGAGCACAGCACTTCATAAAAAGCTTTTTTCATTTCCGCTTCAATAAAACTCGAATGACCACTCTCCGGTCATTTTCGTGAAGGAAATTTGAAGAGGGGAAGTGGGAGCGAGTGTTGTTTCAAGCCCATACGTATTTTTTTTTCTTCGCTTCTTTTTGTGAACTTCCATTCCCTCTACGGCTGTGCCCGTATCGCTGTCGATTCTCCCTATGGCTGTGTCCCATATCGATGTCCTTCCTTCCTTTCTTTCTTTCTTTCTTTCTTTCTTTCTTTCTTTCTTTCTTTCTTTCTTTCTTTCTTTCTTTCTTTTCTTTCTTTCTTTCTTTCTTTCTTTCTTTCTTTATTTATTTATTCTCTATTTCTTCTTTTTTCCTTTCTTATTTTCTTCTGTTTTCTCCGCTGAGTGCACTTTATTGGGTTTATCAAGAGTTTTCATGAGCTAGCGCGACTACCTCACTTTCTATCTCACAGACTCAAAAGATTAAAACATGCCGGAATTCGTAGTGGTGTTCTCTGCACCGTTCAAAGGAGCAAGTCTTCCTGAATAAACAAGTCCACTCTAGAAGTAGCCATGTACAAAATGTTACATCAAGCATAAGAACAGGAATGTTCAATGCTCGCAGGAAGTTGTGTACAGCGTTGTACTCTCCTGGGGTCTATGTTACGTGGGGCAGAACTAAAGGTGTCAAATGACTGAATGAGAGGAAATGCTGAAGACGTTAAAACGGGGAAGTACGCTTTCACCCCTCCCAGTGCTCAGTACTGCAACAACTCACCACTACGCCTATTTACAAGGTACGTGGGATCTGCCGAAACTTTTTTCTTTGTCCTGCTCGACACGTTTTGAGATAGGTATTGCGTCATTTTAGTGAGTTGTATCAGTACTGAATAGTAGTAGTGTTTGTATCACTGCAGCAGGGTGAGGACATCAAGGCATTGGCTTGTTGCTGTTTTCAGAGGAAGTGTTGCGAATCTAACAACTACGGAAAGAAGTCCACCTCTGAAAATTATGGCATAATCATTTTCCTAATATTAGAATGAAATGCGCAGATTTGCTTCCGCTATTTCAATACGTAAATGATGTATTAGCTGTTTCGTAAAGAACTGCCTGTGCGGCTCGCACCAGCAACACGTGATTTCAGTGACACTATTCGCCAGTGTCCGATTAAACAACGGAAACAAATGAGCGTTTTTCATACGTAAACTTTTCTATCGGAAAAAGTCTCGCCTTCTTTATCGCTTTTATGCGCACAAGGTGTAACTAAGTGGCCGTACGATGCTTACGAAAAGGTTCAGAGGCGTAAACGGGGTTTCGATCAACACCGCTCACGATAATCTCTTCGAACCTACACATTCTGGCTTCACTGGCAGGCGTCATCCACGTGCGGTCATACAAGCTGTTAGCATGTAAGTGGACGCTTGTATGTCGCGGCCTATGCGGGTCAATCCCGTCAGCTGTCGATTACGTGACCAGGACTGGCAGCGCCCTCTACGTGAAACGGTGCCCGCATCCGCTGAGAGCTTTTCTCGTGGCTCCTATACGCCTGCGGGATGGCCGTGAGGGGCGTGACCGTGCGACCCGCTTTCACCGAACCGCGTCCACAAGGACTGGAACGTGCACTGCTTCGGAACAATCACCGAGGTGGGCGTTAGCGAGAAAAAGACCAAAGTGGGGGGCTGACCAGCAGGGACACGTGGACACTAAACCCGAGACATATTGTGGGCCGACGACTACAGCCACACGGGCCTATAGATGCCAGGAACATCAGCCTTCGGTGAGAGCACCGGACGGTCTTTACACGTTCCATTCTCTTAGGCCGAAGTTCGTCGATAGCTGATCAAAGGGTAGTGTCTGATCGGTGTGGCTATAGACGGGTCTGATGGTTAGTTACATTGTCTCTCGAGTGGAGAGAGATAGATGGAGAAAAATGAATCAATGAGATGCGCGTGCTATAAACTACCCTACTTAAACAAACGAGGGAAAAAATTAAAAATGAAACCAAGGTAAGCAAATTATAGACAATGAGGTCGCTTGAAAAGTAAATGAGAGAATAAAGATAACATAAGAGGACATAGATCTGTGAAGGTGTGAAGAAGTCAATGAAGCATGTCGCAGCGTCACTTACGCATTCACCCAAGTAGACTCGAACGTCATTCTTTTTTTTCTCAGTCGGTGTAGTCATACTCATCCCTTCGAAATAAGCCTTCTGCATCTCACCTGGTATTGCATCGCCTCTGTGATCTTCTCACGCTTTCACCAAGTGGCTGTCATGGAATCACGTCATCAAGTGATTGAACATTATGAAGCAGCAATGACGTCATAGTGACATCGTGATGGCGTCAAAATTTAGACAATTTGTTTCGTCAAGATGACGTATGCCATGACGGTTATCTTTCGCCTCGATGGTCTTGTGGCCGCCGACAATTTTCAGATTTGATTAGGTTCCTAAAAACTTTATTAACAAGAGGAGAGAGAGAGATGAGAAGAAAAGGAAGGCAGGCAGGTTAATCAGATGCTAAAATTCGGTATGCTACCCTGCACTGAGGTTCTGGAATTGGTTGTAAAAGAGATAAAGAAGGATAGATAAAAAATTAATAAAAAAGCGATCGTCCCAACTCATCATCGCAGAAGAAGGCCGTGCAAGTGCTACTGGGGTTACTTGCGAACTACTGGTCTGTCTAAGCGACTCTAAGTCGATCGATTTCATGTGCGCGTGTGTGAGCTCGTGGTTTCAACAAGAGGAAACACTAACATTGCTTACCTATGTGGTGTTCTTTTGTTATGCGATAACTATTAAGACAATCTGACCAGGTAATAATAACGTCCTTCGTGCTTCCCGGAAAAGCTCTCATTCAGTCGGTATTATGCGGGGAACCGTACCGAGCTGCCACTGCCTGCTCGACCTAGCAAACTTTGAGAGGCAGTAAGCGGGAAGGGGTCGGCTTTGGGTGAAGGTTTAAGCCACGCCCTCTGTGTCTAGTGAGTAGTGTAGGGCGAGACGTCATGCTGAGCTGCCACGTGGTGGGCGTGTGCGAACGTGCATGGCTTCTTAACGAGAGCTACGGTGTTTCGGGCAAACTGGGAAGATGCTTTGGACAACAGAGAACACCTGAAAAGGAAGATTTGGCCTCGGAAACAATGTATATACGCTGTACCGCTTCAATGAACAGCCGCAAATGCACTCTTGACGTTGTCATGGCTGACAAGCCTTAACGAAACATTGTGAACGGCGTAGTCTACATGTGCCTGTGTGGCTGTATGTGGTGTTATGTGTATATCAGTCTGTGTATATATCATTCTTAACCATCTCCCGGCACTTGTAGTAGCACTACACTTCAAGCGAATAGTCAGGCAAGCATTTTAGGCATTTTCTCCTAAAAAATCTAAATTTCACGGCTACTATAAACAGAAAAGGTATAAATGGTGGTGTTTCCCGGACTGCCCGACCTGAATGCCCATGAAATCAACGTCAATTATAATAAATAAAATGAATAATTGTCAATAAAAAAGATGTTAGTGGAACAAAAAAACCACTACCGCAAAATAAAGATAAACTCAGTAAATAAAAACTCGAAGCACACAACGAGATTCCAACCCGGGTCCCTGCGCACTAGCCCAGTATTCTACCACTAAGCCCCACTAGATCTTAGGCAAGCTTGTTGTCTTAGGAAGGATCATGTCGGGAGAAAGAATCGTGTTAATATGAGTAATACAGCATTTTAGAACAGCACAATAACACCCAGGTGTCACATAATGCGGATTGCGCAATGAGTGGCCCGTCGAACGCTCTAACCTTTTACAAAATATTGATCCTGTTCGCCTATTAACTGTAACGTAAACCCACTGTGGGGGATTGTTGGGATTACAAAAGCTCCTGGCATAATTCTTCATCGTCATCGGCCACAGAGCAAAAAAGAATGCTGAAGGTTTTTTTTGTTGTGTTTTAAGTGTGCAACGGGTATCACGCTTCTCCGAAGAATGAAGAAGGATGGCATAGTGAGTGCCCACCCTTTACACAATTAATAATGGCACAGTGGGTATCGTGCAAGTGCGCTTGGAACAGCTATCCAAAGAGATAACAAAAAAAAAAGGCTCTGAAAGGCTGCTCTTCCAGCTTACGCTGTGACAGTGCCGCGCGTTCCGCACAAGCCTGGCAGAGTTTTCGTTTCGATGTGGTGGTCTTCTACGCATGCGAGAGCGGTTACGAATCCCCACTAGTGAAATGCTCATCGAGTTCGTCGTGCAGTCTCTCAGACGGCCAGAATCAGTTTGGTAATGCAGCTTTGGATGCTCTAATTTCGGTGCAAGGTTGCATGCAGAAACATTTAGAAATATTTCCTGGGCGAGGGACACCCCCTTGATCTAAAGTTGGGACCAGGCTGGCAAGTGGTCATTTTGCTCTACGTATGCAATGCGCTATGTATGCACTTGCTGGCTACGCCCGTGGGTCGTTGGTATGTATAGGAACGAACTACCAAAACAATTGACACTGGCGAGGCGATGAATTTCACGCGGAAAAAAAAGTACACACGAAGGCACAGGTAGGGCACACACGAGCGCGAACTAACAACGGTCTATTAGACGGAAATATGACCAATACGTATAAGGTGAATGGAAAAGAAAAGAAAGAAAGCGCGAACATGCGCACAGCCCACCGCTAAAAAGCAACCATCTGCGGGACATCATCAAATCTGGACTTGTTAACTATGTAAAAATTTCCACATCACGAGTGTCAACCATGGATGTACAACGAACTATCCCCTACGCTGGCGCTTCTAGCAAAATAGGAAAGCTTTAATTTTATTGTCTTATCCTGGTCCTGGTCAACGTCAGGGATGTACGTTGAGCTGCAACGTATACATTCTTCGACGACCGAGAGATAAAAAGAACGCGCAAACAGGGATGAGCCCAATAATGACAAATTGTTAGGTTATCGGTGAATAAAGGGCAAGAGAAGATTTAGTAAATACAAACATAGGAATAGCAAAAAGTGTAGGCATACTAGCAATAATTGACAGCCGGAATATTGAAAGTTTAAGATACCTTTCAACAGGAAGCCCCACATTACAACAGTCCCTTAGTTAGGGGGTCGTTCCATCATTACAGGAAACTTGTAAAACGAAAAAACGTTGACCACTTAGAATCTTTAACGTTCTACCCGCCATATAAATACGGATCTTTATCTCGACCCATTCGTATGAAATCAAGCCAGCGCGAATGGCTACTGATAGTGAAACCTCAATGTTCAACCTCAGAGAACCAACACAATTCAGCCTCAACACTTGCAACAAAGACTGAAAAAATATTACTATCATTCAAAAAGCAATAGAGGTTTGAAAGAGCAATGACGGGGTCAGCTTTTTTGCAGTAGGAGCGCAAACACTTTTCAACACTCTCCTAAGGTGAATGACAGTATAGCGCGTCAAAAGCAGAATTAGTAATATAAAGCTTAATAAACGCAGAATGCGCAGTTCGAACGTAGGCGAGCCGACGCAATGTGATGCCCTTCCAATTAACAGACTTTTCTCTGCAGTAGAACAGAAGGTTAGAGTGTTCTCCTGCAGAACTGAAAGTCACGGGTTCGATTTCGGTCGAGGTGGTCGCATTTTGATGGAGCCGAGACGCCTGAGGCCAGTGTTCTGCGTGATTCAGTGCACCCTAAAGAACACCAAGTGCTCTGAGTTTCCGGAGCCTCCCACTATCACGTCTCTCAGTAATCATATCATGGTTTTGGCACGTTAAACCCCATATATTATTAATACTTCAACAAACCGACCAGACTTTACGCAAGCTACGTAAAAAAAAGTGGATCAAGATGAATAAAGTCGAAAGTTTTTATTCTGACAAGACCCGCATCCGAAGACATGTTAACTAGGAATCTATATTTCTGAGCCAGAGCGCACGCACACTTAAACGATGTATGAAGTACGACGAAGACGATGTATGAAGTATAAAGAGAAATCCCACTTCGAGAAAGAGCATCGAAATGCGATGTAGAATTCGGTGTTGCCGGAGCAAGGAGTGAGCTGAATGCCCATCAAGCTCTTGACAGCTGCGAAACGGTCTGACGCGCCTGGTTTTGACATGTTTAACATCACAATCTATTGAAACGAGTACATCGAAAAGGTTAAGGGGGCGAGAACTTTGCAGTTGGTCCATCCCTACGTGTTTGGTTTAAACATTTTTTACACCCATTAAGTGTTACCACACTAAGCAATGTGACACTGGAAATTTTTCAGAAAGATCCAGCAATGCAGAAACTAATATCTCCGAAGAAATACCCCCGATATATTATGTCACGTGTTGTAGCAGTGAGAGACTCGCCACGATCTTGTAGTTTAGCTGCCCGATAATAAATTTATGCGATGCCTATATTTTTACGAACTCCGTTTTCTAATCCAATCTTTATGTTCTTTAGCGCTTTTATATGGCGCCCGCTATTCTTATTTAAAAAGAACAGCCAGGGCACGTTAAATCACAGCAACGAAGAAATTTCCATAAAAGAGCACCTAGAAAGAGTTCATAAAAATCGTTTACGTAGAGATCCGTAGAACAACACTAAATACTACCCAGTCTGATATCATTGTACCTCACATAAAATGCGGAGGACAAACTGCAGTCACTTGAACACCACTCATACTGAGTACACCAGGTGACCGTTTATGTAACAGCACTAAACACGGCCAAGTCTGGTCACAGAGACAAAGTTGAGCATGCGACATGGTCCGCTGGTCCGCTCAAACTATGTGCGTAAAATGAGCCTAAAAGGTTTGCTCAAGACTTTTCAAGCATATCACTCGCTTCTAAAAACTCGTATGGGGGTCGGGAAGCAAAATAGGACAGCGGCTACGTTAAAAAAAAAAAGGGGGGGGGGGGTTGCTTAGTCACCACTGGCACTCGAACAACTGCTAGTCAGCGTTTTTTTTTATTCGTTTAGACTAACAAGTTTGTTTTACGACACTATTCAGTCACAAGAAAAAAGAATAAGATGTTCATGCGAACTGAAATCACGCATTGCGCGGCTTACCAGACTGGAAGAACTACAGGCACCCTTCTTTGAAGTGTGAATATTCAATGCCTTACGCAACGCGAACACAGACGAGAATGCACTGACATTACCAGAGGGCTAACCCGAGTAATAGTTAGACCCAAGGCTACATTACTGAGGCTACGTTAGCAGAGAGCCTTGCGCCTTTTTTTCTGTCTTAGTTTAGGAAAACAGTGGAGCTCTACGCGATTAATACCGGGCGGATTTAGGGAGTGTCAGCTTTCGGACGACTGTGCGATGTATTTTCAATGTGAGCTACAATGTACAGCTTCGTACAAGGCTCGAAGTCGGTATTGTGAGACTTCAGACGTTCGTCTTTCTTCTGCCCCAGCAGGTTGGTGCACTTGCTCAGGAACGAGAACAAGTGGTACTGGGTGACATTGCAGTGCAGACGAAAAACTACTCAGAGGAACAGCTTGTCGGTTGACATAATGTAAATATAACTGAACGTTTGAGCGCGTCATGCAACTATAAGAAGCGTGCATTTAATGTCAGTTAAAAAAATAAACTGAATTGAATTTACGAGGTTATCACTAGCTCTTGCAATGTTTCCCCTATAGACCTGACAAGAAGGTCAGGGACATCAAAGGGATTCCCCCACTTTTGTAGAGGCTTTCAGAATTGATTGACACATAAAAGGTTTACAACACCGGTGTGTGAACTGAAGCTTCTTTATTAGTTTAAATGCTGAATGAAAATACGAATGAATTTCAGAGCTGTCTGTACGAATTCTGAAGCTTCACACACCATAAAATCAATGTCAACGCGGGGTATCGATGATATTGTGGACTCCAATTTATCCTCAAACGTCGGCCTAATTATTGTGAGCCTGGGATAAATGTGCGCATGCATTGCTTAACATAGCTTTTCCTTATCATATTATCATAAACATCTGCAGTCCATGTCGAACCCACAATTTCCACTTCGAAAGCGCACCGACATATTCACTGTGCTATCACTGGAGAATAGGCTGGGTGTTACGTAAATATTTTGGGTGCAATAATATTGATTAAAAAGCTTTTAAAAAAGCAGAGCGAAAGGAAGGATATCTAAATATAAGGACGCAAGAGGTATTTACAGTGGAGCAAAGAAGTAATTTTATTTGCACCCCCACCCCCAAAAGCTGGCAACAAAAAAAATACCTTTCTGAAAACCTGAAAAATTTTTGCTCAACGAAAATTGCCCAGTACTTACTTATTCTCTTTGTCGCCTCATTAAAGAGGGTTACTGATTTTGCAATATGATAAGCCTACGTAGGCTCACGACGTTGATCACTAAAAGCTGTCTTATACACCTACTGGAAAAAAACATTGGTAATTATTTTATTTTTTATTTAGTATTACATTAGACAGTTATAAATATATAAACGTAAAGTGCACATTACGTGCTTTATTTTTATTCAGTGCGATCGAAAGAAATGATTATGCCGAAATATAGAAAACTTCTCGCAAGCATAAAAATTTAGTTCGATGACATGTGAGCACTGCCGTTACCGGGAGCTCGAAGAACTGCGACATCAGACTGCTTAAAGTTCTACTAGTCATGCCATCTTAACTGCCAAAATTCTCTGCCCAATCATTTTGTATAAATAGTGTTCAATAGCGAGAAAAAAAATGTCTCTTTACATTCGCATACCAGCAACGCTACGCGTAAATCATTTACTGTTTTGACAAGCATGCCGGTGGCGCAAGTAAGACAAAAGCAATAAAAGGTCTGTAAATATAAAGTACAGAAACTGAAATAGAGAAAACAAAAATGTACAAGCAACATTTCGAGATCTCAAAATGAACAAAAGTTTTGACGGAAGTGTCACAGGCTATTTTGCAACTGTGGCCCATTTGTCGACTCGTCTCTGAGAAATTTATCGATGTTCATCTTGGACACTTTCTTCGGATGCGAGCCAAGTATAACACATGACAGTAACGCCTCCTCAAAGAATTTCTCACATGGAGACGGCGCCTAACGCTTAGCGAGCGCTAAGAGGGTCCAGAACTGCAACGTTTTGTGGACACGGTGAAGTAACAGATACGCTAAATGTAATTCCCAACAAAGCATCACTGACGAAAGAACAGCGCGAATGCTTTTGTTTCGGCAGTCGCAAAAGTGTCCGAGCCACCCTGACCTACTTTTCTTACCTCTCTACACAGTGTATCTTTTTAATTGTGTTGTATGTGACGTATTTGATCATATTTTTAAACTATTAAAAAACATTAATCTATCAAAGTTTTTTCGCCACGTGCATGCCGTTTCTCTCTTTTAATAAATTTCATGTATTTATTAATAACATTTGGTGTTTTACGTCCCAAAACTACGATATGAATATGATGGATGTCGTAGATCAATGCTTCGGAAGTTTTCACCGTGCCGTGTTTTGTACAGTGCACGGACGTCGTACAGGATACAGGCCCTCAGAATTTCGCTTGCATCAAGATACGACCACCGAGACCGGAATCGAGCACCGTTATCAGTAATCACTGTACCACTGAGGTGAATTTTACTCATCACGTATTTATTTCATATACCTACAGCACTCCAGTTGGGCATGATCTTAGGGAATGAACTTAAACGTAATAATATTGTAATGAAATGTCACAAATCATCAAGGTCAAAACTATACACTGACACGGAAGGACTATCAGAGTCAAAAGAGACGATGCAGTAAGAAGAATAATAAAAAACGTGCAAGACAGTCAATTGTACCGACGTTTCTTGTAACATTCAAATAGATTTCATTGGAAGTTTTTTTATGGCAGAAAAAAGTTTGGTGCACGTACTATATATCAGGAAGCAGATTCCATTCTTGGATTGTTCGAAGAAATAATGAAAACTTAAAAACCTTAACACGAATGCACGAGTTACGACTATAATGTGACTCTAGACTTCTTGAAAAGGTTTAAAAAATTTAGATAAAGAAATTGAATGTCGGCATTTCTAAAAAAGCCGATTGCTAAAAAAACGTTTTCATGCACCACATCAAGTTGTCTGTTGTATCGATTGAAAATTAACATTAAGGTCTAAGAAAAATCAAAGTTCCATATATGTAGATAGACCAACACTGATATTTTTTTTGCTTTGAACATCATGGTATAACTATCAAAATACATTCCACCATGAAGTACAGGTTCAATACTAAGTGTGCGAAAACACGGTATGCCACCAGGAACGATGGTAATGCAAAGCATGAATGATATGAACAACGGCTGTCAGACATGAAGCTGAGAAGAAACAGAAAAAAAAAAGGACTCCAATATTAAACGGAGAGGAGATAGGGTCCTTCTTAGGAGCGGCCCAGACCCAGGCGATGAATTTGCCTAACTTCTTAATAAAGTTGTTATCATGCCCATCATATGCAGCATCATCTATCGTACTGCTCACCGTATAAAAAAAAAGTTGTCTAGACGGGTACTTCTTAAAATGCGAAGCATTTCTTAGCGAACTTCGGTAATTTTGACCGTATCTATCTATCTATCTATCTATCTATCTATCTATCTATCTATCTATCTATCTATCTATCTATCTATCTATCTATCTATCTATCTATCTATCCATCCGCCTACGACTTTTAGCTTTCCTGGCCATTTCTATAATCAGATTTATACTAAACTCGGTATGGCATAACATGACTGTATGACGAGCATAAGTGAATAGTCATAACGTAAAAACTATGACGTGTATGTCATGAATGTCATTATATACATGTCATGGTTTGTCTCCTCTTGCGGTGGGTTTGTTGCCATGACACATTGCAAAACTTGTATGGTATGACATGACTGCATGCCGAACATAAGTGACAGAGGCCCTAACGTGAAAATCCTGACATGCATGGCATGTAAGTCATGACTACATGCCACGCTCATGGTGCGATCGCGGCTGTTTCACTAGTTTCACATGTATCAAATTCGGTTTTACGTCACGTGAATAAACCACGACTGTAAGTGGCATGTCCAAACATAATAATCATGACATGCATGTCACGTAAAACGTGACTACGTTCTACTCTAATAGCGCGCTCGCGGCCCTTTCGCTAGCTTTACTTATACCAAATTTGGTATTACGTGGCGTGAATTGACGATGAAGGTAGTTGACACGTCTAAACATGATAATCATGACATGCATGTCATGTGTGAAACGTGACTACATGTTACGCTCGTAAGAGCGTTCATGGCCGTTTCACTAGCTTCACATGTGCTGAATTCGGTAATACGTGACACTGAATGGACGACGAACACAAATACCAGGCGCAAACATGACGATCATGACATGGAAGTCATGTAGGGCATAATTTACTTTCACCTCCTAATGTTGTGCAAATTTTAAAGCGATATATCAACTTTCCTAATGTGTGCTTCCAATATCACCGATTTACACTGTACGTGGGATCTTCCAATTTTTTCCGCATGACAATTTTAATGTCATCATAGTGGCAGCGACGGCCATATGTTTCTCAAGTGCTAAGACGTCGACCGTGCACATTTCAGTGCCAATAAAATTGTTTACGTTTCGATGCCAATGAAAAATTCAAAGATGAGCGAAGTATACATACCGAAGTTAACACTAAGTCTCAAGTTTACAAATTAAGCAAAGCAAGTTGTTCATTCCATTATTCACCACCGAAGTAAATTGTAATCATAATGAGCCTAAATAAATCGACAACCCCTCAAAGTTCATTACCTTCCCTCAATGAGGTATTGTTGATCACGGAACGACCGGGTTAAAGAAACTACTTGTATTCATCATATAGCTTTCGAAACTTTATTAAGTTCACTAAATATTTGGAACATGATGGTATTTTGAAAATGCACGTCATTGTGTGGCTTATCTTGTCAGTCCAATAAGGATTGGGACCTATCTTGCATTTTCATGCGTTTTGCTTGCTTTAACGCGGTATGACCAGCAATTTCTAATATATGTATAGGAGTGCTATGTTATTCTACAGGCGCCCATATTTCTGGACCTGAAAATACTATTCGGGAGTACAGCATTTAAAAACAGACATGCATAGGCACCTTCGTTTTGGAACAATTTGAGCACAGGAAATGATTGCGAACGGTGGCTGTACTAACAGATACGTATCAGCCTGAAGAATCTATATGGCACAATAGTTAGAATTATCTATTTCATTCATGACACACACATATGCGCACAAAAATTGACAGTGATCTTACTTGATATAGTAGAAAAGAGGAGATGAAGGGGCACTGTGAACTCTTTGCAGCTCGAATCTTCTCGTAGTCGAAAGTCCCCAGGCCGTAAATGATGGATTTAAGTAACTGTGAGAGGTGCTGTCCGTTGTGCACTCACAAATCCAGCCGTCATCGAAAAAACTGAAGCCATTATAGGTGAACTGCAGACAATTCCTTTTTTTTTCTAGGTGACTGTCAACAGTTTTCGTCCATGATCTTTTGTCGACCGCGTTTCTTCACGTCCAGCGTTGTGCAACCGGGACGCAATGTCAACACCGAACCAAGAGATTATCCGCAGACGAGTTCGAAGAATCAGTGGAAGGGCAGTGGGCTCCAAATCGAGCGAAAGTTCGCTGGTAGTCATCACAAAATGCAGGACCATACAGAGAGTCACTTCGGATTATTTCTTCATGTGTTTAAATTGATCCAACGAAAAAATATATATATATATATTACTCGAGCCGTTCAACGTTACAGATACACTAACACTTCCATCAAAGCACCACAGAGAGGCCAAAGAATCCGTTAATGAAAGCTAATCTGTGATGTGCGAAGTGCAGCGAAAAAAAAATGCAGACAATTGCCGAAGCGAAGAACTTGAAGACGACACTACCCGGCTTGCGTCGTGCTAAGAGCTCCCCGGGCCGACCCAGCCGATCGGGCAGCCCGCGTCGTGATGACTGGGCAGCCGCGGCTCGGGGTTTCAACTCCGGAACTTCCCTCAAGCCCTTCTCTCACCCACTCCGTCTCTCACTCTCAGTCTCGGTCATCACGAGAGCGAGGGGAAAACTTTTCTCCTAAGCGCACCGGGGGGGATAGTGAGAGTGCGCTGGTGACGCAAACGTCACGTGCGGCGTGACGAAAAAAAAAGCACGTGGCCTCAGAAGTGACGTCACCTCCGTCTCCTGTGCTCTTCTTCCGTTTCTTTTTCTCTCTCGTTCTGAGCCGACAGTCCTCCTCTTTATCCCGTCGGCTGCGGTGCGCGGTGTTTACCCCTACTTTTCAATGTCGTGGTGGAGCTAGCTAGAGCATTCTTTCTGCAGGGCTGTGAAGGAATTCCTGGCTGTCTTGTTTCGGCTGAATGTACGGGCACTTGACACCGGAAGTGCGTCAGGTCATTCGAGGCCTTGAGTTAATAGAAACTCACTACGAAAGAAAAGAAGTATGTCATGTATGGTGTTGAAATAATCGAAAATGTGCCTGGTTTCATTAAGCGCAAGAGAAGACCATCTTATTTTCCGGAAATTAAAAAGAGAGATGTGGGCCGACGAGCGTAATTTTCAACGTTAGACGAGGGAATGCTTAGCTCCTCTTTTCTACGCCTTCCACTCATCTGTAGAATTTATGCGTTGCTCAAATTAAAGCAGGAGTGCCTTTCGGGAGCATGTTGTTTTGTTTAAAAACTAGAAATTAATTCAGGCCTGTTCGCGAGGCCCGTATTTGTGCAGGGTACAAAGTTATTTGTCCCAAGAAGAGAAAATATATGAACAGAAAAGGATGGTTTTGAGGCGTAAAACCCCGCATATAAATCAATCAATGTTTTATTTTATTATCCGAGTCAACTGCTCTTTTGAAGTTAGTTTAATCTCTTTAGCTGCGATAATGGTTTAATTACTGTAAAAAGAAACGCCCCTTTATGAAACGCCTCTTAATCTTCACATATACGCCTGCCTTCATTTGATTTTTATTTTAAGCCGTGCTAAAATATCTTTGTTTTAAAGTACCATGTATAAATGAAATATCCGAATCAATTTCGAAACAAGTATGAAGCGCCATTTAGGATAGCTATCAGACATTGCACTCTTAGTGGTTACAATTATCAATAAGACTAAGGTTGTACATATGACGTTGAATATTCCAGTGCAGTTGAATACCACACGTTGACACGATAGTTATATGCACCTGCAAAATAGATATCTTCATCTTGCCTATACGTGCCTCATTCACTGAACTACACGACGGTTGATAATAGCCGTCCGTACAGGTTGAAAGATGAGACATGCAGATATTAGGTAGCAGCAAGAAAAATGCAGTGGTGACCTCTTTGACATGAATGCGCTTGCATCACAGCGATGTAAACTTTCAAAAATACAGAAGTGTCGGATACTTGCGTCGTCACGTAAGGTAACTGTGTGTGGCATTGAAAATATTGAAAATTTCTGACGTCATCACGGCAGTTACGGGAACGGTATATAGTGAAGACCACGTGTAGTTTGGCAAGTCGGTTAATCTATTTTGAAGACACATTTAAAGCGCGTGAAAAAAACATCACGTCGGACTCATCAAACGCTTAGTGTAGCTGTGTTCTATATGTCTAACGCGTTGTGTTCCTCGCACAGTTTAAATGTGTCTTCAAAACCATGAGGACGAGTGTTTCCGTCACTTCTGTTGACGCTGAAACCGTGAGTCACCGACGGTTGCTTTTCGTGGTTAATGAGGCCTCTTAGGCTTCCGCCGTAAGAAGACTCTGAAGCAGCTGCGCGCATGATACACCATCACCAGAAAAATATTCCTGTTTGAAAGCACGTTTAGCTTAAGGTTGTTCCTTTTTTTTCTTTTTTTTTCATCAAATAAAGTTTCTTCGTTCAGGCCACACGCTCCAGGAAATGTTATCAGTTTAGCTGAATGGTTGACCGACTAACCCCAAAATTGAAATTCAGGCCCCAATTTTATTGAGAAGCAAAGATCCGCCTTTCTTGACCCAACCGGCCAATAAACTCTCGGTTTTAGTGCGTGTAGTCTATTCGGAAGCCAACCTGCCCTTATACCACTGAAGGGACAGCGCTCCCACTGCTTGCGCTTTAAGACGACGGAGCTTATGTGGACTCCTTCGGTTGAGGGAAGGCTTGCGCAATTTAGGTCACGTATTTCGGCTACAGCTAGTGGGTATTTGGATTTAGTATTAGAGGCCTGCAAGGTTTGCTTGGATAATACGGGAAACTCAAGGTTATCACGGTTAGAGGTTATCACCACTGCCTATGAACCCTGTCTCAGGTGTGGCTCATCGCGATGCTTTCTTTTTTTTATCTTGAAATAGTCTTTGTGGTAATTCTGATCCTACTTTGTAACTAGGTCGAACTAACAGTTATCGTTGCCCCGAAAAAAAAGTGGGCTGCAGCGTAAGTCTTGGAAGCCGGATTTGTTTTGTTTTTCTTCAAATGACATTATCCTGAAAAAAATTCATGGCTTATTTTCATATTGAGTGTAAAACATGACAGCTGCGTTTTCTTTTCAAAGTAATGACAAATATGAAATGAAAAGTATTTCTGCTGCTTACTCTACATAATGGACACGATATTTAACCACGTAGGATGCGTAAGCTTTGAATTTCGAATATATATGAAGCACGAACAATCGACACCTTTATTTGTGTTAGTTTACACTATAATTTTATTTAACGCATATTTTCCGTCTCTAGTAGGTAATACTTTAAGACTTTATTTATTGGTTGGTTATTACTACAGTGGTTGGTCTGAAGTCTACCATATAACGTTCTTTTCAAGTGTAAGGCAAAGATATAAAGACAGCGTAAACTAGCTTTTAAAAAATTATAGAGAACCAATTGAGAAACTTACGGCAAGTAATGATCTATAGAAATATGCGATGCTACCAACCTATTTAAACAATACAAGTGTAGCGCATGTGATATAGTTCGACGAAGACTTCACCGGTATTCATGTCTCTTTCCCTCACATCGCGTTACAGTCACTCTTGAAATGGAATGCCAATTAGGCCTTACCCAGTTAGATTTTTCCGAGAACAACGATGATGACAACACCAGAAAAAAAGGCGAACGAGATTTCACTGTGTCTTCAATTTTCTAAATGTACACCAGTGCGAAGCCTGAAATGGGATCCTTTCATAATTAAATGAAAGGGATGCACCACATTCTTTCTGCACGTTACTCTAAATACACAAGAAACTGTGTACATAAAAATAGATAGGTCTTTGTGCAATTAAAAGAGAGAAGAACAACTACAGGAAACTTGCCTGAACGTTAGATTCTCGGTTTTAAATTAAAATCTGTGCTGCTGCAGAGCCTGGCTGTTTCACGGATCGTGTATAAGTAAAATAATGCCGAGAAGTCGAGTACCTCGATAGAAATGGCATTATAATGTTTGAGGAAGTGAGCAACACCTGTATCACTCGAGGCTTGCAGCAACCAGAATCTCTGAAAACGAAGTCAAGCGGTTCCGAAAAAGAAAACAAAAAAGGACAGCACGGGCTTTATTTCAAGTCGCTATGAATAAGTCATCAGTAGCTTCGAAGCTTGAATCCTGTTGCCAAGGACATGCTCGAAATCACGTGCAATGCAAATTTCCCCTTAAACATACCGCTCTAGAATCAGAGAATGCATAAACGATCAAGTGGAAACTGCTGTCTCTTATGTCGACGTCTCTTCGCTCTGTATATGCGTGCAATCGGTCTACTTCCCGGTGAATATTTCGCGCCGATTTCTTCTACAATGTTTGATATTAATTTTTTGCTGGATTTTGTACCCCGTCACATTTCAGTGAGCACGTCGCAAATATATCGATAAAGACGGGGACATTTGGAAGAAGCATCTGAGCTTGTCATGCTTTTGGCGAAGTGAGCTGACGTGCAGACTAAGCAGACTATTCGTTCATTTCATTACACAAAGTGGGCTTTTAAACCATGACGTGTTTGCACATTTCTATTTGCTTTTCAGGCACGTGCGTACAAACTGCACATAAACATCGTTTCCGACATCTGGATTTGGACCTAGTTCTGTTTTAGTGTTTTGATATGCAGGTAAAGCTTCCACGACCGTTAGCAATAAGTTCAAAGTACAATAGTCACTTAAGTTTAGCGGATCGCTGCTGTAATGAAGAGCAGCCGAAGTCCGCCGTGATAGTGAAGTGAATACGAAGCTCGAGTGCTGACCCTAACGACATAAGTTATATTCTGGTATAGTTTACACGTTGTAATTACAAATAGTGATAACGCAATGCCTGAAAACAATACAGCAGAGTGAATCAGCAACAATTGTTCTATTTTTTTTTCTAGTGGACTTTCAAAGTTTTCGAAGAGTTCTGATTTAAAAAGCAGTTGTACTCTTCTAAGCAAGGCAGCAGTGATCAGAATTGTCATGTGTACAACGAAGCGTAGAGTTACGGGCCGTTACGTTCACCTTACCCTCTCATTATAGCAACGTGCCGAGGAAGCGTGCTAGATATATGTCCCAGAATTCTCTTTCACTGGCCCCCCTGGTTGTGCCAGTGTGATGCCATGAATGCCTGAAGGCTTCGCACAACAAGCTAGCACTCGCAATAAAAAAGAAGGAACACCGCCGTACTATGTATTGTGAGCACACAGCGTGTCCCGGGCAGGGAACGTTTCAATCTGGTGGTATATGTCAGTTTCGTGCACTGCGCCGTACGCACGAACCGTGTCCGTCCCATAAAGGCACACGGTTGGATACGTGTGACCGAAGTAAACATTTACACGAGTTGCCTCTGAACATAATATGTGTTTCGCTAGAGAGAGTAGTCGGGATCAGTGAGGAAATGCTTGAAGCGTTTGTAGGATTTCCCGTTTTTTGTGATTTCACGTGTGAGGCTTGCTTCTAAGGGTAGAACGAGTTGCACAGTGGCAAGACATAGTGACTGACTGAGGTGTTTATTTTAGGGCAGAAGATTGCGACGGACTGTACAAGTTTATCTTAGAGGTCTTTCGTGCAGATAGTGTCACAAGCGGGGAGATATTTCTCACACAAACAAGTGTAAGGTCGCCTGGTATGAAAAAAATAAATAGATGATATATAATTTTTATTTGACAACCGCAGCTTACGTTGCCGCTTTCCTTAAACGTGTTGCCATGCCCCTGTCAACTTATAAACTTTTATTGCTGTTAACGTCGAACTTAAACTTCGTAAAAAACTGTTTGTGCGTGGATGCGTTACGTACATGGGTTCCCGAGTAAGGCATATGTGAGCTAACTAGTTGAGAATATATCATCGCAAAAAAAGCGTATGTTATCGGAAGCTGCAAAAGAAACCCAAAGCAATGTCCTCGCTAACTATTTTAGATGAATTGCTTAAACAAGTAGGCTTGGTTATGCTGGACACTTATTGAAAACTCACAGGGTCCTTTGTGTATTTATCTAAGACGACTCCAAGACAAAAGTTGGAAGGCAACTGACCCTAAAGTTGCTCTTCTTCTTCGTCAAACTATCTTCTCCATCTCCTTCTTCTTAATCATCATCAAACTATCTTCATCATCATCATCAAACTATTTTTCGCTTCTTAGTCATCACCATCATCATCTAACTTTCTTCTCTTCATCTTCATTCTTCCTCTTCCTTTCCTTCTTGTCAACGTAGGTATTGATCCTTTACCGGCACCCTGTGAACGATTTCTGCAACTACCGAGATATTGCTTTCACCCCTTAAATGAAGGCACCTTAAATGATTTGGGCTACTTGCACGATCAGCTCAACTTTGACGAGGCTATGTTTTCATATGATGATACTGACATTGCATCATTATTACATCAGCAATTCAGTCAATCTGGGCCATCGTGATGACGTCATACGGTGATGTCACTATATGTATATTTCTTTTGCATCACCCGTGTAGTCCCCGATGTAACCGTACGCCGACGGTGAATCTTCGCTTTTGATGAAGCTTCTAAGGCTATCGTCTTAAGACTGGATGGACACCGCACAAGAATATCAATAAATATGTGTAAGTAAGATCTATCACCTGACAGAATTAAGGAAAAGAAACGCACTTGTAACAAAGGCAGGTGCCCTTCGAAGAGCTCCCATTTTTTTAGCTTTATATACATGTGATTCCAAGGATACAACTCATTATCTGATAAAAAGTACAGCTTCTATGAGTGTTTTTAAATTCTGGTAGTTTGGTTGAAATACGTCCTTAATCATTCCTATATGTTCATCATCAAATAGCCTCCCGAACCAGTTCCTCAACTAAAGGAAATTGTACGCGTTATTTTTACTTAGCTACTTTACAAAACACACGCTTCGATGCGCATTTTTACGCCAATGACTCGGATAACGCTACATCTAAGTATCGAGGCGTAGTATGAGCGGTCATCCTACTGTAATTGGCTGCCGCCTACGACATGCCAGCTGGGACTACAAGGCACACTACAGCTACAGCTTCAGCACACAAGGTTTTACCCAGCACTTATGTGCGTCCACATTGCTGTTGCCGTCAATGCCACAGCGGCCGGAAGCACAAACAACCAAGAAAATTTTTTAAGTATAGATTTCTTTCGTTAGCGCACTTAATTTTTCGCCCGGCGAAGCAAGGCAAACGTAGGTGGCCCTCATGTTCAAACCTGCTGCATCGTAGACGATGACAGGAAATTGGTGCAACTAATTATGCACTCATTAGTGCGTAACGTAACGCTACTTGCAAGGAAGAGAAATTAAATGCCTGAGAGACGCAACGAGTCACAAGGGTGCTCACAAAGGGCTGTACTCCATCAACCAGCAATGCTCGGAATTGACAATGCTCGGAAAAATTCCACTCCTCTGAACAAAAAAAAAGAATTTAGCCACCTGTTGTATTACTTTCAGGCATAATAATTTTGCTCTGCTCTATTTAGGAATGCTATCGCATTCCATGATGGGCTGTATCACTAATTTACTCATGTTAATCGCTGCAGTCATGGGAGTAATTTCAGTTTAAAATGTGCTAGTTTTAGAACTATTCACTCCAGGTTCTTCTTAATTTGATTCCGATTTAAATTTCTGGGTTCATGTTTCTTCAGTTATTGATCTAGCTTTTTATTGAGCTTTCGCAGTATTTCGACAAATCTATCACCTTCAAATAAAAAAATGTGCTCACTGCAAATACAACTGAGGGCAGACAAAGTTCAACTAATATTATACCACAAACTTACTGTTTTTGACTGATTGAAAGATTGAATGAAGGTGGCATCGCCGATATCTTAAATATTCGGTTGAATGAGTGGCTGTGGCATTGCGGGGTTACACTGCGAGAAAGCGAGCACATTTTCTGAACACGGCATACTAATTTTAATGAACGCGAACTACTACGAATACTTGTGTACTTGGAATATCTGAATTCGTTAAGAAATATCGGGTAAGAATCATTGATACAGAGTCATTTATCGTGGCGTGCCCCATAAAACATAGTAATATTTGCACCTATGACCAGTAATTCATATCTCATTTTTATTTCGCGCGCATACGACCCTCTAAAATGAATGCGTGCGTACAGTGGTTGTGTCTGTTACAGAGTATGGCATAGCCGATTCAGTGAAGGGTGATGATGCGTACACTGCGCTTCATTGATTTTGCAATCATTCAGACGGCGCACTTCTGAAAGGTTTTCACCTTCAGTACGCTCACAGCGTAAGCGTGAATACATCAATACTCTTCGGCAATACCAACGGTGACTGCGCGGAAGCAATGCTTATCGCAACACGAACATGTGAGCAATGAGCACCGACAATAAGCTTCTCCTATAGCACGTCAAAACACCACAAAGCACGCTTTACAGGGGAAAAACAGTTTGGGTTGGTTGTATTTGTGTATAATCTTTCTTTAGTATTTCTTTAGCGGCGCATCTACGAGCTATAATGGACAATGGCAACCTGCAGAAACCAAGAAATAAACAAAGAAGATTCCTTATATAATTAAGGCTAATTAATATTATCTTAGTCTACATTTATTTAAATTTACCGTAATCATTTTTAATAGAGAAGCTGTTCAAGCTAGCATAATTTGTGCGGCATACCCGAAAACAATCATCATCATGAATGAAAAAGTGCCACAGGAAGTAAGTAAGCACACAATTCGCCATTCGTCTACTAAACATGAAGAGGGCAACAGTTGGCCTAACCAGTTTCTTCCAGTGGTTCTTTCCTTTGGGGCTACCGCGATGGGTTTTGGCCGCAGGAGCGTTTGCGAGACCACATGTGAATTCCTACGTGAGACAAAGACGAATTAAGTGCTAAGTTGCAGAAATTGGAACGCGAAGCAGCCTTAAGGATACCTTGAGGTCGAGTTTCGGGTCGAGGAGTGTTTGTGAATACGGGCTTAAGAAGAGGAAAGTGCGAGGAGTGAGGCTAAACTGTGTGAAAATGGAAATGTGAAATTGCCTAGATTATACGCTTATTTCAATCGTGCAACTGTAAATACTAAGCTGAAACTATGAACAGAAACAACACTATCACGTCTCAATTGGCTGAAACTTCAACTCCAGCTTATTTACATGAAGAATAACAGTGTGCTATGAGGCAGCGCCATTATTACTATTGGAGTGCGCTGTGCTATCGCCCTCCTGTTTATGCCACTGTCTATCATTTGAATATGACAGACGGTTGGAATAGATTATTTTTGTGAACGGACTGCTGTTGTTCTCGTGAAAAAAATTCTCTTTTTGAGTGGGCATTCATCTAGCAACTCTTCATTTTTATATATACTTTTCTTGCTTTTGGAGCACAAATGTCTAAAAAATGAAAACATTTTTATGTGACCGAATGTGTGTCTTTTCAAATGGTTACACACCGTGCAGCTTTTTGCTTAAAAAATGGTCAGTGCGTATAAAATACGAAAGGCAAATTAGACAGGCAATGCATGGAGATCTGTCTGAGTGCATTACACATAGTGCGACTAAACCATATCTTGTATATACTGTTTACAATATGTATGACGCTAACATTGTTTACACTGCACATTACCTTACTAATGAAAACACACAACGATGAAGCCATAACAGTTCAATGATAAAAAAAGCTTGACAAAGGCGCTCACAACGACGTGTTCACTGCTTTTTAACTACAACAGGTAGAAGTCGACAAATTGACACTAAAGCAACATGTTTATGTTACCTCTTGCATTTTTTCTATTTGTCGCTTGAGTTGGGATTTAGCAGTTGCGCTCTTAAAACTCAAAATTAGGAGCCGAACAACCCTGTCATGAAGATTTCATTGCGCTAGGAAGATTTATAAGAGAAGCAGTGATTTTCTGCTCTGCTTAATAAGCACTATATCCCTTTCATACAGAGGTAAAAAAAAATTACGCTACCAAGGCCAAAGGACTGAGGGTTGGTTTAGACTGTTTAGACCTATTTGATTGTGAACTCAAACATAAAGCTCGGGAAAAAAACTACATCATAACCTAGCTATCTGGGAGATATTTTTGAGCCCCTTTGTAACGCTCTCCTTTCATTTAACTGTTACGACATTATCGTCCTGTGTGTTTTGTTAGTAAGATGATGATGTAAAACCCCTTCATTGGGGCCTTTGAGGTACTGTAAATAAATAAATAAATAACAATCTAAATAAGAAAAATACCGCTACAATGTTGTGTCGGTTGTGGGTCGGAGTAGCGTTTACCAACTCATTCAGTCATCGATTAGTAAGACTCATTCAAGAGTGTCACCTGCAACTTCGTAGAAACTCTTCACCACGTCTTGCGCCACAGTCCCGACTTTGAACAAGAACGCCGGCCTCTCCATAGAGCCTTAGGGATACTGCATGATCGTCTCTTTATTCAGGAGAATATCTTCGGTGCATGATCTTCAGCGACCACGTGGCATTCAGCAACTGAGTAACCGCGTGCAATCTGCTTTTCCTTCTCACTCTGTTTCTCTCTCTGTCACTTCCTGATTCCCCTCTCCACACGTGCAGGGTAGCAAACCTGACGTAGCATAGTTAACATCCCTAGTTTCTTATATTAGTTCTCATTCTTTTTCTCATGTTTTCTAGTTGTGTCGAAAATGGAGCCCAATGTAGCTCAACGGACCATTTTGTCATCGTCGTCGTCGTCGTCGTCGTTGTTGTGTTTGTTGTCGTTGTCATTGTGTTGTTGTGTTTATTGTCGTTGTTGTGTTTGTTGTCGTTGTCGTGTTTGTTGTCGTTGTGTTTGTTGTTGTTGTCGTTGTTGTTGTTGTCGTCGTCATCGTTGTCGTTGTTGTTGTTGTTGTTGGGTCGTGAACTAAAACCGCTTTTTAGTTCACGACCCAAAAAATCTTAGCTAGCCTTCCAGATACACACAACAGGGCACAAATGCAAAGAAGGCGCCCAAAATCCCGGAATAAACAATCCCCAGAGAGTGGAGGTTGATTGATTTGTGGGGTTTAACGTCCCAAAACCACCATATGATTATGAGAGACGCCGTAGTGGAGGGCTCCGGAAATTTTGACCACCTGGGGTTCTTTAACGTGCACCCAAATCTGAGCACACGGGCCCACGACATTTCCGCCTCCATCGGAAATGCAGCCGCCGCAGCCGGGATTTGAACCCGCGACCTGCGGGTCAGTAGCCGAGTACCTTAGCCACTAGACCACCACGGCGGGGCCCGCAGAGTGGAGGTCAACAAAGCATAAGGTGCTAAACATAGTAACAGGAAATCAGGCGCGAAACATAACGACAGGAAAGCAAACGAACTCACACGCAACTCGCAATTGAAGGCGATCCAACGATTCGCCTTGGCGGCCTCTACATTTTGCAGCACTCACGGAGGAAAACCATCGCGCCTAGTGCAACCGTCACCGCATCCAGTCACCCTGCGCCCCAAAAAGTCCTCGGGCTTGTCTCACACGCCTGCTTATTCGCTCGCCACTTTCTCGCCTCTCTGTGGCATGTTTCGACGCTGCCGCTCGTCATGCGCATGAGAAACGCGCGTGAGTTGTAGCTCTGCTTCCAACATGCATACTGTAGATAAAGGCCCATCGAAACATCATTCCAAGTTAATCATGGTGAGCAGCCATGTTACATCTAATTTGGTTACGAGTACTCTCTTAACACTCTCGAACGCAGGGTTTTCTGCGTACGACGGCAATAAAGCTTTTATTAAAACAACAACAACAACAACAATAACAAGAACAACAACAACAATAATAATAATAATAATATTAATATTTATATATTAAGAGGACCATTGCATGGTACACGACATGCCCTTGCGAACCCAGCCCACAGGCCTCGGTTTCGGGCAGAAACGGCAGTCGGCGTTAGTCAATACAAAGGCCATATATATATATATATATATATATATATATATATATATATATATATATATATATATATATATATATAACAACCACTACTACCGCCATCAAGTACTGGTAAGGCACACCACGCCTTAAAATTTCTTCATCATAAGCAGGGCTTCTACTCTTTCTAACCATGACGAAATACATCTACATCCTTTATTTTTACTACCTGGAGACGCCTAGATATGCTTTCTTTAAAATACGGACTTGCTAGTCTCCTGTCAGGGTGAGAGTGAAACCCCGCCATTTGAGAGCATCATATACTGTGCAAGGCAATCATCATAATTAAATCAAATGGTAATCCGTCGTCGTTCTCTGCAGAGGCCATAATGAACTCTATGGAACTAAATGCGTAGTTCTCGGCTAGATGTTCCACCACAGTCAGTGGGGTCACTAGCGAAGGCTGTCAAGGACACAACCACAGTTTATACCCACAAAAACAGATTTAATACCAGCTAAAGGCGGTCAATTCATGGCGATTTTACCTAATTATTACTACAATTCTAGCGTAAAACTCATAGCAGCTACAAAATTGTACATTAAAATGTAACAAATAAACCTACATTGTTGTAGGAACAAAACTTAGCATATATACAAAATTTTTTACCACCGTGAATGCACTTAAGCTGACAAACAGGTCATATCATGTCAAACAGGCGTCAGCTGTATTTTTGTCGCCGCTACGAGATGCTTCGTCGTATCGTTTAACTTCTAAGAATGGCTCTTATTAACCGTTATATATTTCAGTAGGCGATACGCCTTTTGGTAAAATAAAAGTATGTATTCTGCAGGCGCATATTACTGTCATGGCTACGTGTGGGAGTCACTTAAACAAAAATGCGATGTCATTCGAGAAAAGTGATTGAATGTTATCCTTAACATTATCCTAAAAGTTTCACTTGTGTCAAAACTTTCAATTGTCTTAAATGACACTCGTTTATGTTTCCAAACTGACCAAATATTGCCTGTATATGGCTCCTAAAAAATGATCTGACACAGCCCGATACGTCACTCAAATGAAGGCAAGCGCACGTGAGGATATTGCGATCGATGAAAGTTCTTCTTCGGAAATTTAGTCATTTTATTCTTTGTGAGCCTCACATGTGTGAATTAGGCTAATTTTTAAAAAAACTTCAAGGCAGATATTAAAAAAAACAATTATTGCTAGTCGTGGTAAATGTATTTCGTTAAACCCTTCAAATATGGGCCTCGAGAACAGGCTTGCATGATTTCTTTTTTTTTTTTTTGATAACCACGTGCTCGCGAAAAGGACGCCTACTCCAATTAGAGCAGTGCATAAAGTCTTTACGGAAGCGCAAGGCACAGAAAAGAAGAGCTTGACATTCCCGTGACGAACGTTGAAAATTACGCGTGCCACCCCACAGCGCTCTTTTTAATTCTCGGCAAATAGGATGGGCTGCTCCCCTTCTTAATGAAACCAGGTATTTTTTCTTTTGATTATTTCATTATTATGACTGCAGTATATTTTTGCTTTGTCATGAGCTTGTCTTAATTAACCGTCTTCAAAGACCTGACGCACTTCCGGTCTCAAGTCTCCATATATTCAGCTGTAAACGAGACGGCAAGGAATTCTTTCAAAGCCTCAAGAAACGGGATGAGCTCGCCATACCCACCACGACATTGAAAAGTAGTGGAGAGCACTGAGAACTGCAGCCGACTATGTGACAGGGCAAACACGGTGAGCGTCAGGATAGAATGAGACAATAAAATGAGGAAAAAAGAAGAGAACCAGGGATGGATATGACGTCACCTTGGATGTCACGTGGTCTCCACGTGTAACGGTTGCGTTTCTGGCGCTCTCACCGGAAGCATCGAGAAGAAAACTTTCTCCCTCTCCCAAAGACGGAGACTGAGAGGGAGAAATTGAGAGGGTGAGATAAGGGCTAAAAGGAAGTGCTGGAGAGAGAGAGAGAGAGAGAGAGAAACGAGAAAAAAGGAAGGCAGGGAGGTTAACCAGATGCTAGTATCCGGTATGCTACCCTACACTGGGGTTGGGGAATAGGGGGTTGAAAGAGAAAGGGAGAGTTAAAAAATAAATAAGAGAAAAACAGTTGAAACATTGTGCAGCGGGTACCCCGGTCATCCGACGTGGGCTGCCTGATCAGCTTAATCAGTCCATGGTGTTCTTAGCACGACGCAAGTCGGGTTGTGTCATTTTCAACTTTTTAGTGTCACACTTGTCCGTATTTTTTTTTTGGGGGGGGGGGGGAGTACTGAATATGGCTGAATTTATGGACGAATACGGGACCACTTGGAAAAAAGTTGCTCATAATAACTGCTCGTTTTGCCTCAGGAATAAAACGAACAAATTTGTTCTGTTGCCACTCTTTCACTGGCATAGCCACATTAAAAAATTGCTAGAGCACTCAGATCATGAATGGCAGTTGCCAGTATTTCTCAAGAGGAAAATATCACGCAGCTGCATCTTTACATTTCTAACTTACTGGTCAGAAACCTTCAGGCTTCAGACAGCAGCCCTGTGCGGAGCCTCCTTCTGCTACACTATCAGAGAGCATCAATGCATGCAGAACCATCGTGGAAATCTCCTTCGTGGACCATAGTCACCTTTGGGCCTAGGTTCAAGTGCAAAAGACGCACACCCGAACCAGCACTCAGACATTTCACTCTAGAGCATTTGGAAAACTGCTACAGAGCTCACCATCATATTTACACTGACGGCTCTGTTACGCCTACATAAACCGCCATAGGCGTCTGGATCCCATCTGCCAATGTCACCATCTGTGCCACTCTCAGTGACTGCACCTCATCTACAGCCACTGAACAGGCTGCACTCCGGGCTGACATTAATTACATCATTGACCAGATAGCCGAGTCCTGGGTCATCTTCACTGACTCAAGAGCAGCGCTACAGTCACTGAGATCTCCATGCACACAGGACCAACTCGTCATGGACATCGAACGCCTCTGCAAGAAAGCCTGTGACCTCCATTATCGAATTGTTCTGCAGTGGATACCTGCCCACTGCGGAATACAAGGCAACGTCCGGGCTGATGACGCTGCTAAAGCTAGACATGACACTTCAGCAGTAATCGTCGAGATACCTTTGTCGAGACAAGACGCAGCAACGCTAGTGTTGGCACACGCCTGGCGCCTCCAGCGGTCCCTCTGGACAGACCCTAGCTAACAGTATAAGCCTCTGTACAAGATTTATTCATCGTGTGACTTCAGCATTTTGTGCCCAATGTAACGTCATTGAAGACATCAATCATGTCCGCTGTGAGTGTACGAAATAACCATCAGAGAGACAGTCTCTGAAGACGGGCTTAAAAATGCAACAGGGCACAAATTTGGAGTTAAAAAATATTTTAGGCCCATGGCTGAACACCTCCAGTGCGTTAGATGCTACAAAAGCGCTACTGACGTTCTTACGGGCCACAGGCTTGAACGAAACGTTGTAAATAGTGCAGTGCGTGTGAGTGACTATGTGTTATGTGACTGTTATGCGTGTATGTAACTGTATGTGTCGTGTGTTTATCTTTGTATATAATCACTGTCATCACCTGGAAACTGGAGCAGCCTGTCAGGTGAAAAATAAGGCAAACCTCTCCAGCGTCCCCTTAAAATAATTCTCTCTCTCTCTCTCCCTCTCTCTCTTGAGGCTTGCGAAAAGTGTTTAACTTACTTTGAGGACGACGCAGCGAGCAACAAAAAATAGAAAAATAAATATAGGTGAGAACCCAACTAACAAGAAAAAAGCAGAGTAATTTAGGATACAATGAGGTGTTACAAATGCCTGATGGAAATCAAGAAAAAATAATGACAAAAATAAAAAGAGGCAAAACAGACATCTGCGCATAATCTGATATTACACACTGAAAGCGCTGTTTCACTTCTCGAAATAAGCAAATAAAATGCACTTAGGAAAATTTTCTATGCATCATAATGAACTTTTAGAATACCATGCATGGTTAACACACATCGCAAGAAACATCACTTCACGTAAGGCTTAGAGATAACGCGTATAACATGGTAAAAACAATAAAGCATCTTGTGAGCAGTCTTCGTAGGTGCAAATGTTATCAGGTGATCGACTTTTGCTATGCGTCTCTATAAATTTCAAGCCTGATATATGAACTATTGGCTATACAACCATTGGCAATACAACAAACGCTGTAGGCCTAAAAACTGAGTGACTTCTTTCTAAAACAAACTAAGAAACCACATAGGAAAAAAATTGCGGCAATAAAAATGTGTAACCAACTATGGTACCGAGGTATAAACCGGTTGTACTCAGTTCGCTACCCCACAGGGGGGAAGAGGTAAGGAGAGGAAAGGTATAAAAAGAGGAGGAACAGAAAGCAAGTAGGAAAAAATGAACAAGTGATACGCGCACACAGAAGTCAGCGTTCACCACGCACACGTCAACACTCACAACTGGGACTAGTTTGAGACCAGTTCTTTGTAAACTACAAAAGCCACAAGACGTCGAAATCGGAAAAAAAAGCCGAGCAGTAGAAACATAGACAGACAGCAGAGACGTGACACTAACAAGTGGCGTTTATTTCGAAACAATCTTCCTCCCAAGTTCATACAATGCATGCGCAGATAACAAACCAAGAACACCCGGCAAGCTAATCTAAGTAATTACCTTCATGCTAAAAACAAACATTCTTTCCTGGTGAGATAGACTGAGGCTGCGCGAACACATTTGTCAGGACCCAGTTTCCAGATATGAAATGCCTAAAAAATATCCCGTTCACGTTGCGTCTTCATCATCATCATCATCATCCGCCTGACTACGTCCACTGCAGGACAAAGGCCTCTCCCATGTTCCGTCAGTAAACTCGGTCCTGTGCTTGCTGCTGCCAATTCATACCCGCAAACTTCTTAATCTCATCTGCCCACCTAACCTTCTGTCTCCCCCTACCCCCTAACCCGCTTGCCTTCTCTGGGAATCCAGTTAGCTACCCTTAATGACCAGCGGTTATCCTGTCTACGCTCTATATCCCCGGCCCATGTCCGTTTCCTCTTCTTGATTTCACTTACGATATCCTTAACCACCTTTTGTTCCCTAATGCACTCTGCTCTCTTCTTGTCTCTTAAGCTTACACCTACCATTTTTCTTTCCATTGCTCGCTGCGTCGTCCTCAACTTAAGCTGAACGTTGCGTCTTAGCCTTACCTAAAATTGTAACCTTAATGAAGACCAGTTTTTCTGCAGTTGCCTAAAAGTAAATTAGAGAATTGAAGATATTCACAAAAGTCTTGCAAGAACTGGCTCTAAGGAATCCAAAATTTACCCAGCGCATTCAGCTGATGGAGTGCTTATTCCCCTGAGGAGAGTGCGCCTCGTGGTGATGAGAGATCTCAACAAAGTGACTACTTGTCAGTTTTCAACGTGGAAATTATGTGTAGACGATGATATACTGTGCGTGGCATTTGTCTCCGGCTCTTTATGAGTACGCACCGGTGGTACTGAGGGTCACGCGACAACCACCGTCACTTTCGAAGCCTCTGTACTTTTTCGGCTCTCTGACTGTGATGCATTGTGAAGTGGTGGCGGCGGCATTTGGTGCTAACTGTTGCTTGAGGGAAGGTTCACAGACTGTCACAGAAGGAGATCGCCTCATCCGTCGAGGTTGTGCAGCAGCAGCCCTAGACATTCGTCACCGACACCAGTGTTGTTGTCTACTTCTCACAATATCAGCCGCATATTTGTGCGTTGATTCGTTACGTACCATCTGTCTCGAGACACCCCACTTTTTTTTCACTGATGTACAGTCTCGTGATGACGCTTCATGCGATTCACGGTAGTAGGGACATTTCAGGGTGGTTGTACGGCTGTAATCCTCATTTTGTGGCTCTGCACAGCGGTTGATTGGTTAATTTGTGGGGTTTAACGTCCCAAAACCATCATATGATTATGGAAGATGCCGTAGTGGAGGGCTCCGAAAATTTCGACTACCTGGGGTTCTTTAATGTGCACCCAAATTTGAGCACACGGGCCTACAGCATTTTCGCCTCCATCGAAAATGCAGCCGCCGCAAGCGGGATTCGATTCTGACTAGACCAATGCGTAGGGGCGCTCTGCACAGCAGAGACAAATTAAGAGGTTCCTGCAAACTCTTGCTTGGAATCCAAAATAGCGCAAAAATATTGACAAGTACTGAGTAAGAGAACTCTTAGCCTGATTACGACTTCTGGCGGTTTGCACTTACAACTCATCGCAGGGAGATTGCTGCCAGCCGATGGCAGAGGAAAGCACTTGTTTGCATAGTCATCAAAACGAATGCACTAGAGAGGTCACGGAGGCTTTTTACAATGAAAGTGAGGGTAAATGTGCGTTAGTGAACCATCTGTAGCCCTTGGTGAAAGTTAGGTTAGATAATTGAGTTCAACGCTGCCACGTTAAAGCGATTATTAGTTTTTTTATGAACTATAACATATGTTTTTGCCAATGGGTTCATTCTTTTTTTTTCTTATTTTCAGGTGTTTACACACGTATCGCTTTTCACCAAGATTAAGTCTTTTTTTGTACCCTGTTTGCTTTGTTGCGAAGATGCCATGGTGTGCCACGTGACTGGGTCTTCTGCTTGATATATATGCGTGTTCCTTCCAATAGATTTTAGTTGTGAGGTCAGCGCCATATTATCTCTTCTTCGGTCCCTGACTATATTGTTGCGCTGTTTTTACACCCCAAGAATGAACCACCAACTAGGTCAACTTTCGCTTCTAGTCCTGAAAAATCGGCTCCTAAGGCCCCATTTTTGACATTTCTGACACGTAAAGATGGGTCACTTTCGTCACGTGGTCCACTCAATTACACAAAGACAACTTCAGTACCACTCATCAAGGTGACCTCTACTGTCAATCACGTCGGTACCGACTCCACAGGCTCTTGTTTGCCGGTTTGGTTGGCTGTAAGGAGAGTTCAGGGAGCGGCAACAACTTATCCCGAAGGATAAATTAGTAAGCTGACAAAGAAGGACGTTGTCGTAGTAGTTAGCGCGTTTACCAGTAATAAAAAGTCCTCATGCTGTCGTATATAAATACGACTCATCATTACGCTTGTTATCCACACGTGGCGAACAAGCATCATGAAACGTATAGCCAAAAAAATAATAATAAACTTGAGCGAGCGTGCTGTTAAGCTAACCACTAGCCGAAACAGTGTAAAAAGTAAGACGAAAATAAGGCATTCGAGCTTGGCAGACATGGCGGCAGAAATCCCCGCTTCTACGGCCAACCCAATTCCGTCCGACCACCCATGCGATCATTACAGGGCCCACGCTTGTTTTGCACGTTAGTATCTGCTGCACTGCTACATCTACAGCCCCTTTAGCGCCAGGGAACAAAAAAAAACAGAGATGCTCAGACTTGGGTGTGTCACTAGAGGATGACAAGAGAACAAATGCCTAGGGACTTCCCGTCATCTGCCAAGTCGTTCGCGACTCATCGAGCCTACACACGTGGCCAAGTGAAGCTCATATCGCGGGTGGGCAGGACGACTTGTAGATTAGATTAAAATAAGGTATTATACAGGAGGAGCGAGACGTGCTCAATGAAAGGAAAGCCCAGCCACCTCACGTCTCCTAGAAAGGTGTTTTCAAGATTGGTAAAGATGATAAGCTCGACTCCAGGGAAATCAAGGTGAGAGGTTCCCTTTTCCATATAGTGTGACCAGTGTTTCATGAAGCATCACATCACAACGTAAAATAGAAAAACTGGCATGACTTGCATATCAAAGATAGCGTATTTCTCTACTCAAAATATTGTTTGTATTAAATATAAACCATCATTAATACAGCTATTATAATGAATTGAGGTTAAGCGTCTTGGGTGAGTATAGCGAACTACGAGGAATACCTAAAAGTAAGTAAAAACTAAAGGGGAATGAGGAAAAAGAGGTTGAGTTTAATTTATCGACTACTCGTTGACTATAAGAATTATCTTCATCTAAATATATATACACTATTATTCACTTATCTACGATTTTCATTTTTATATTTTCTTTGTGTTTAGTTGAATATTTGTTTGTGTTCATCTATTTCCAATGCTACCAACACGAATAGAATTACATATTCTGGCCTTGTTTTCAGTAACGGTACGCCATATCAAGTCATACAACCGGACTGGTCTTAATTTCTATGGCATTTGCACGTAAAGCTATATTGATTTGATTGATTGATTTGTGGGGTTGAACGTCCCAAAACTACTATATGATTATGAGAGACGCCGTAGTATAGGGCCCCGGAAATTTCGGCCACCTGGGGTTCTCTATTGTGCACCCAAATCTGAGCACACGAGCCTACAACATTTTCGCCTCCATTGGAAATGCAGCCGCCGCAGCCGGGATTCGATCCCGCGACCTGTGGGTGATCAGCAGCCGAGTACCATAGCCACTAGAACACCACGGCAGGGGCACGCAAAACTCACCCACATGTTCAAGTATAAAAGATGCCAAACCTGGTGAAAAGAACATTTCTTGAATTTAAGATGAAACTAGAAAATTTCCAGGTAATTGAGCCAGCTGATAAAATTTTAGTGTATGAAACATTACAGCATGACGCAAAGTCAATACCAAGTTATAAACAATTAACCCGGTCCTATCAAATGCTACATACAGAAGACACGATTTTTTTTCTTAGACAGGGCAATGAAAGGCACGCTGATACCATGGTGATCATCTTTGGCCATTTCTGCTGCTTCGACTACTTTTAATGTTTTAACCGTGAATCTGGTTAGCAAATCATTCCTTGTTCACACTGTACCAAAAACTATCACAATCAAAAACAGGTATGTGCCCCAGAAAATGGGGCGCATACCCGAGCTTGGTGCTCAGATTATTTCAATGGCTGTGGATTATTCAAGCGTTTTATTGATTGGTCTGTGTGGTTTATTGTCTCAAAACCACCATATGATTATGAGAGACGCCGTAGTGGAGGGCTTCGGAAATTTAGACCGGATTATTCAAGCTGGCGCTCGGATTAAAGTGAGTGGGAAAACCTGTAGTCACGTAAGGTAAAATAACTTATCTCTAGTGACGTCACGTATTCTTGTCTACGTGACGTAGCATTGGTAGCGTCACAAGTTCCCGCCAGATCTGTGCCTTTAAGCTTAGAAGGGACACGTGCTTGGGAGGACAACTTCTTCCTTCAGACTTCAAGCACTCGATGCACTGGTGCAAGCTAGCTTCTATGCTACATCAATATTCCCAGCGCTAGTGTGGCGCTGGCCCAATTTTTTTCCACGTTTCCGCGTAGCCGGCAAGAAAGGTAAAGAGAGAACGTCAGCTATCAAGCTAGTATCTTTACCGCAGAATTTGATACGGCAGAAGAAACAGCCATAGTCCTAGTTGTATAAACCTGTTCAGATACAATAATGTTACTAACCAATTTCCAAGCACCTTCTCGAAATTTTCAGAAAGGGAGAATTTTCAAGCAAGCCTTAAAATCCTCGCCGCTGCAGCGAAGAACTTACCCGAAACGTACGTAGCCTGCACTCTATGTCACTAATCCCCTGATGGTAAATGAGGCAGCCAACACATTTTCTCGAACTCAGCTCAAGGCCTTCCCACAGGATGCATTGAAGTAGAAAAAAAGACGTACCTAAAAAAGTACAACTAAAGGCTACACCACTAGAAGCTAGGCAGAAGAATTTGTTCGTCAGCTTCCCCAGCCTGACTAGAGGAGAGGCAGCAACCCCCAGGAAGCTGCAAACAACACCTATGTTCACGGTACGCTACTATACACCGCGTCTTGCCAACTGAGTACTCGTACTGTCATTTCCCCGAAACCCCCTTCCATATGGTATGGGATTGCCCACAAAACTCTGGAACCGCTACACTAACCGAAGAGGCGTGGGAAGCCAAGTTATCGGACTCGGGCTTGAAGAATCAGCGAATCCTGGACCCACGGGCACAGGAGATGGTGAAGGCCTGTGGGTACGTGGAATCAAGAGGACGCAAACTTGGGTGCAGAGTGTGCTTGCTCAAAGTAAATGTTTATTCTCTCTCTTTTGACTATCGCAACGTTTTAATATACGGAACCTCACTGATGGCAGCTGTTTCATAACTAACAAGGAGGCGCGAAACATCCCATTAAGCTGATCCACGTCGTCTCCTTCCGAGATTGTAAGGCGATATCACGCCTTCATGGAACCGGCTGACGACTAATGTAACGAGCCGTGCCTGTTCGATTTCGCAACGACCTTTTATTTCTTCATGACGACTACTGAAACACGCTTGAAGAGTATGTGCTCAAACTTCCACAGAATCGATCCAGTCTCCAAGTATTATTAGCGAAACAACTTGCTTAAGACAATTATTCATCGTCGACATGTGGAATACTCATTTATATCAATCAATTTGTAGTTTTGTAACAGAACTACATCATTTTTTACACAATGGTTTAAGCTTCACTCTAAAATTACGCAGTGAAATACCTTGTTTCATAATCCGTTTTTAATAAATATAGATGGTGAGAGAAAGACATCAAAGCATAACGAGACAAGTCAAGAAACTGCCTCAAATCTGAATAACATAATAGTTTCAAGCATAAAGCTAATTGGAGAACTTATGTTTCCTAAGAAACAAAATGAAGACAAAGTACGGGTCACACGTGTGGCGTACAGCTAAAGTAGGTAAGGTTCAGATTTTTAGATGCGAAGCAGCTTAGTGTCGAACTCTATCTGGTGTGTGGCGTGACCATGCTTACTAAGCCTGCACATGCGCTCTCCCTCTCTCAACTCTACTTTGCTCCCTCCTCACAATGCAGACGCAGGAAGCGTCGGCTAACCTACTCTCGCTTCTCCACTCTCTCCTCTAGCCATTCCTCCCAGTGGCGTTTACACCCACTGCACATGCACGTCCCCTCCCTCTCAGGCAGCGTCTGCTAGCGAGTTTCTTGGCTGAAAAAAAAAAGACGACTGCTCTTGCCGCACAATCGTTCAATGGCCACCCCTTATACATATAGACTCTTGATCTTGACCTACAAGGTAGTGCCACTGGAAGATTTCTTCAGTGCGTTCTTTAACAATAAAAACTCGCAGCATGTGCGTTAACTAAAAGCGGGCTGAGGGTCTCTGTGTCAAGTGTGATCCTTCTGTCTCTCATTGGCCGTTAGCAATTATTTGCATGTTTTAGTAGAAAATAGTGGTCCATTACTGCGTGCTCCCCGCCCCAGTGGTCTAGTGGTTAGAGTACTCGGCTGCTTACCCGTAGGTCGCGGGATCGAATTCCGGCTGCGGTGGCTGCATTTCTGATGGAGGCAGAAATGTTGTAGGCCCGTGTGCTCAGATTTGGGTGCACGTTAAAGAACCCCAGGTGGTCGAAATTTCCGGAGCCCTCCACTACGGTGTGTCTCATAATCCCATGGTGGTTTTGGGACGTTAAAACCCACATATCACTCAATAAATCATCACTGCGTGCTTTGCGCCTCCCCAAGTTTCTCTCCTGCGCAACGCCGCTGCCATCGTAAGCGTTAGCACCCGCAGCTGCGCATCTGCACATGGTTCCCTTTGGCGGGAGATGATGTGATTTTTTTCTTACATTCGGCATCGCATTCTTCGAGGAAGGAAATTCTAACACAAAGGAGGTTATCATTTTAAACTAATTTTTCATTTTAAAAATGTTGATGTTTTGTTCAGTGATAATCCAACCGTGTACCAAGTCTGTATGTATGCCCGTGCGTGTGTGCGTTCATACACGTACCCAAGGACGTGCGTGTGTGTTCTGTGGGGTGTGCGCGTGTTTATTTCTTTTTCTGAATGCAAGATTAGTCTCTTTTCTTCAAGACTTTGGTTGTCTGCGTTAGTCCGAATTAGCATTACTTGCACGCTCTACTTCCTGTCGTCGTGCGAGAGCGTGAATCACCATTACACAAATAGCTCCGGTTATTCACCAATTTTTATGAGGATATTCACGCAGGAAAACTACGTATACCGCTTGAATACGTCTGCACAACTTACGAGAATCGGGAGTGGAGTTTGATGACTGCTCCTTGCCTGTATTTGCGCGACCGGGTTCATCAGCGTAAGTCGAAGCATTCCTGTGGAGAATGCATGAGAAGGATACATTTGCCAGCAAGGAACAACATATTAATTTCGCTCGCCATAACACTACCATCATTTCAACTTTTCTCAAGTTGAAGGGGAAAGAACGTGAGTATAAAAAAAACGAGCCGAGTTTTAGGATAAAGAAGGCAAGACGCTCTCTAACGAAACGTCGGAATATAATTCCGAATCAAAGCATGCGTGGAAGGACAAAGAACTATAGAGCCTGCTAAGAAGTTTCAAGCGTTCTGAAATTTTCAAAGCTGGTCAGCCCAAAAAACGAGTGCATAGATCCTTGAACATTGCAAGACAGTAGTAGGCGGAGCTATTTTCAGCCTCCACAGACCAGCCAAAGCCGTCTGTTGCCCCTAATGTCTCAAAATAGACTGAAAAACGTCGACGTCGATTTGTCGAGCAACGAAAACAATTTAATCAGTTTACTTGAGCAAATGCTTCGTGGGATACACTTCTCCAGCCACAGAGTGTCTTTAACACATCGTCGGAAGCAGCAAGAACACGCTTATACACTCTAAACGAGTTTGCACCCTTAAGAGTGTTTTCCGTGTCGATAGCCAACACTCTACAATAAGGGTGTTTTCAAAAACCAAAACAACCATGTCATTGGTGTTTCGAAACAACACAGCACCCATGACATACGTGTTTCGGTTTCTCTCATTGTGGGGTGTTAGTTATAGACATGGTAAATCACCCCTAAGGATGCAAACTAATTTACAGTGTACAAATTAAATTTAGAAAACAAGCTTCCCACAAAAAAAAGTGAAGGGCTTCTAGAGCATATTCTCTAGGATGATTCAGTACTATTCTCCCACATTAGGGACATAGCCTCAAGTGAGAACATTCAAGTGCACGCTGCTTGGCTCAAGGCTAGACCAACAGGTCTAGGCGATAGAGTGGTACAAAAAGCTAGCGATAGATGCGGTATCTCGGTTGGCTCCTTCACGGGATCTCAGCCCGGAAGCTCACAGAAACTGAACAAAGTTATTCACTCCCTCACGCCAGGGAGAGGATCAAGTTAATCTGTACCCAACATGTAATAGGAAGTGTGGTGGTACGTTTTATGTGCAAGGTACGAACATGTGTTTTCTTGTGTGAACAGGTATATGAAAATGGGGGAACAAAAGTGCAATACACACTTGCTGGTTTCTTGTTTCAGGTACTCGTCACCCGGTGGCTCGGACTCATGCAGCTACACGTGAGTTGGATCAAACCGCTCGTTAACTCGTGTCTGTCCTGTCGTTGGGCACCAAAGGCTTCCTCGCGTAGACTTGACTGTGAAGCATAAAAACGAAAAAAAAAATTACCGGTTGCCTGTCAAAAGCTTGATGATATGTGGTTGTTTTGCCGGGGAATTACGGAAAGACTAAACTATTTCCTGCCACGCCAGATCCTCTACCAGAGCACACATTTCTGCTTTGTAGAGTACACCAGAGTAGCAGGACTAGGTACCAGCGAATGCGTTAGCTCTCTTATACCCGCCATTTGCACCACTGCCCGAACTGAACATCAGGAGCTCTATTGGGCAGATTGGATTTCCGAGAAGCAAGGACGCTAAGGGGATTTGCCATCCCACGCAGGGATCAGAGAGCCCGCGGAGCCAACGCGACACGCTTGCTACAATATTTTATGGCGCAGTAACGTGTGCAAGATGGCAACACGTGAATAAACCACTGCTTGGTGCCGAAAGCTTCGGTAGCTCTTTTTGATAAAAAAGGCTTTTTAGGAGGACGCGTCCTTGCTTTTTAACATGCCCTGGCTTGACCATTTGTGCTTATTCGCCTGCTCTGGCTTTTGTGTCTGATAATGGCAATATAATCCTGTAAAGGCCACTGTCAAATGGAATCTACCCTTTTGTCATTTCGCGCATTTCTGTCAGTTTTCGAATTATTCATTTTCATACTTGTATATTAGTTTACCACGTTTTCATGTATCTAAAACTACGCAGGGGGTTGCTTAAAGCAGACAATATAACTGAACAGGCAAACTTAGTTCAGGCTTAGAACAACTAGTAGTCGTTGCTACATATATTCATTTTAACAATTCCTCAAGAACTTTCTACCGACTTCTCTCTCTTTACTTCGCTGAAAGCAACATTTGTTACTTGCATACTTGCTTCACCAATCTAAATAGAAACTTCGTTGCTGTCATAGTTCGTAAGTCAGTATCATAATTTCGATTCCGTTTTCTATCGGCCCTCCAATGTAAGTACTGTTATACTATCAAATAGAATAATTTTTCAGATTTCTTTTATGAAAGTACACAATCTGCTTTAAACCTTACAATGTTGGGGAGTGCTACTGAAGACCTGAAGACTTACACCTCTTTAAACCATGGCCATAGTTAACGTTTGCAATTCATAAGGTTGGCGCCAAAAGCCAAGCCTCTTGGTTTGGATCTTCTCGAAAGGACTTATTTCCCTGTCGGATGTCTTCGCCCGATGACATAAAAATTGACAAACTGTCTTTTCCTTAAATCATGGTCATCGCATTTTTCGCCATGTTGTGTTCTGGATAGCTTTTGTAGCAAAACATCATTGCTTAGCACCCTTTTTTTTTCAGGTGTGAAGTCTTCAAAAAGATTGATTGATTGATTGATTGATTGATTGATTGATTGATTGATTGATTGATTGATATGTGGGGTTTAACGTCCCAAAACCACCATATGATTATGAGAGACGCCGTATAGTGGAGGGCTCCGGAAATTTCGACCACCTGGGGTTCTTTAACGTGCATCCAAATCTGAGCACACGGGTCTACAACACTTCCGCCTCCATCGGAAATGAAGCCGCCGCAGCCGGGACAAAAGAGAGAGAAAAAGAGAGAGAGATTGATTTTACATCTTTGTACTTTTTTCAAAATACTAATTCATGTAGAAGGATGTTGGTACTATTCAGGATGCTATCTCTTCGCCTTCGCATACTAGGTCGCCTATTGTTCGGCAGAGGCAGTATCTCAGTTTCAAGCAAAGCTTTTTTTTTATTTTTGGCTCGTACCGGCCACTCATGTTTTCGCCTTCTAGCAAACTTTCCCAGATTGCTAGTTCCGCCATGACAGAGATCGCTGCCCTTGCAAGAACCTCAAGGGGAGTGTCATCGGTTGAATTTCAGGCTTTCCGATAGAAGACAGAAAGAGAAAAATTTATGTGATGTTACACAGCAGGTAGGCAACGCCCTCTCAGCGTTGTGTTGAAGAAAATCACCCCACAAAAAATTATGGGATTGGTCCAACGCTAACTTGACTGTCTTCAGGGTACTGGCTTCATCAGCGACGTGTCTAGTACAAGTGAAAGGGGGGAGGGGTTGAGATTAATGGGGTAAACTACATGAACAAATCTAAGCATAACTACTAGATTTTACATGACATCCACGTGATATGAAAAGCTGAATCTTTTTCTATAGCGATCAAGTGTGCATCATTTCTATTCCAACTTTTTTTAGTTTTGATGCACCAAATAAATTTTATTGGCAAGGTAAGGAGGATACTGTCTAATAAACGTTTTTGCACCATTTTATGGTCGACTTTTTTTAGAAAGCTTCTATAGATGTGTAGTAAAATTAAAATATAAATAGGTACATTTTACCATTAGGGGAAAATGCTACCTAGCCAATTTAATAGCACAAAACAGAAAATTATGCCATAGACCTTTGGTGTGAGCATTCAGTGAAGCTTTTTTTTTTCAAAACAGCCTTGTTCTTCCTAAAGAAAACAAGTAATCGATTACACATACAATTACTTCCCTTCAAACTGTAAGTGATTACTGTGGTCAACTGCAGTCCTGGAAAATTAACTCAGTGACTACAGAAATGTAATTGAAGCTTCTTGCTTTACTTTCCTTCGAAATGTTATTGTCGTAACACATCCACACATGTTCTTGTCACTGATTCATTCACATTTCCTCGTTAAGACGCTACAATGATCTTTCAATGCAGGCGCTCGAGACAAAAGTTTTGTTCTAACGGAGGAACACCTTGCGCACCAACTCGCAGTGGAACAGTGTACATGATCTTTATTAAGCGTCGCGCTTCGCTATGGCTGGTGCTTGTGTGAGTTGTACATACGGCAAAGAAAAAAAGGCAAAGAAACCTTCTACTGTTTTTTTGTTCTTTATATTTGCCTCCTGTAAACATTAACAACGTCCCATCCGTGACAGAAATAAGTCAGTGATGTCTTGGTTCACCACGGCATAAAACACCCTCCTCGTCTGAGAGGACAGGGGGGCCTCTACAAAGTGGTCATATATTTTTCGGGACAAGAGCTGTCGTAGAAAATTTGTAACCACTTTATTTAAAAAAAAAGGCTTTGCTTATCATCAGTAAAATACCAAGAATATGTAATTTAGTTACCCGAAACTTTACAGTTTAAGAACAGTAATCCATTACACTAGAAAATTACAGTAAAATGTAACTGATTACCAGCATGAGAATACTTGTAAAGCGTTACGTACCACTCTGCTTTAATTCAAAGGTTAAGGGTCGCCAAGTTCATGGCAAAGTGGTAAGACTTCTCCAAATAAGCAAAAAATATAAGAATAAATATTTAAATAAATTTACTAATAATGAACATCGGAGCCAGCGCGTTATGGCCTGATGTCTCAGATACAGATAAAGAAATGTGGTTGATCCTTCTTATATACGAATCGGTACAACACATGAATGTGAAATGTGTCTTCACAGAGGTAGTTCAAAGCTTATTATTACGAAACTATATATAGTGCTTATCAGTGTTTAGTGTCTATAGCACCCTTACACGTTGATACATGGTGGCACATCTTTTCCGACACGACAACCGAGGACTCACGACCAGGATGCACTTTCGGGAGACGCTGCATTGCACGCACCGGAGCATTGCGCGAAACCGAAAGGAATTTCGCTCAATAGTTCTTTTTTTAACCCACGGTCTTCTGCAGTGAAGGGTGCGTGATTTGCGGGTCAGTGACCATCCTGTGGATGTGTTAGGCATGCGGTGTCGTGTTAGCGAGCAGCTCCCTGCCGGTAGGTCACTTCGGTCGTGCAAAAGTGTCTATACGGCAGCCTGTTGCGTTGCGATGCGTGGAAATTCACAAACGCGAGAGGCAGAGTTCTCGGCTTGAGCCGTGAACGTGCGAAGCCCTCCCACTTTTCCCAGGCCTGTCCACTAGGCTCACTTGCGCGATATTCGTCCGTCGATGCCGTTGTCTGTCGGCGGTGCTTAATGCACCAGTTCTCGTAGTCAGTGCCACCGCACTCGTATTCTTAGACGACGGAGATTACATTATTAGCGCATGTGAAAGCTCCGCTGCACACGCTAGCCCAATGCGAAAGACGGACCACGTAACTGCGTTGACCGCGAGGTCACCGAATCAAATAAGCCCGCAGAGCGCGTCGTAATTACCGCCTCCACCTGCAGCCTCGTATATTAATTTCGGATACTTTGTCGGAGCTGATTGCAGAGACCACGCTATGTAGACAATGTTATTTAGGTGGGCCAACGTCCCCCAGGAGGCATCGCTAAGGTTCTAGTTGCACTCCGACGCCAGCGTTTGTTCGAACACTGGCATCGATTCACCGTAGTGCTGACACTATCGTAGCGTTCTGTGTCGGTGTTAGGTAGTGTCGTAATGCTGTACTTCTCTTAGCGAAGGGCTCCAGCCAACTACTTCAACGAGGACAGAATGGGTTGGCCGAAATAATACTTGTATTCTTGCCAGTCAGGTATTTCGTATACCTCGACGCCAAACTTACTAAGGGGCGTTGACGGTAGTCAATTATCTTTTTTACGTATTTTCAAGCTCATTAGGCAACACAAGCAAAGGACAATAATAGAACTTTACTTTGTCCAGGGAACAGATGAAGGTATATGAACGAAAAAAAAACTAAATTATGGCTCCATTTCGTCCACGCAGCTGGGAAGCTAAGGGCCACGACGCAAAGGAAAAAAGAAGTGAATGTCGTGCTATAATATTTGCCCAAATAATACAAAAAAACAACCGCATATTGGACATTCATTGGACAGGACATGCATTCATGCAGCAGGCACACACATACAGACAATCTAGCGACTTCCTCTAGCAAGTCGTCAACGCAGCGGCGAAGAATATGGTAATACGAGCTCATTTAAATGTAGAGCCGGTATCGCGTTCCGCTGACCGAACGGACTCTTCGATGAAAGCTAGCGCTTCTGTATTGCCTTTTCTTTTTCAGCGACTAAGTCGTGGGTATAAAAAGAAGCTTTTTTTTTATCAAAGCTGAACTTTTTTTCGGTCACCCTGCCTTGCATGCATAAGCAATTCCAGTTTCTTCACCCGCGCACACATACACTGATTTTTTGACGGACCACTACACTTTCAAGCAGACCATGTGAAAGCAGCGCCTTTGGATTGCCGTGATGGCCACGATGCTGTTGAAAAGAGCATCCGTCAGAAAGCTGCGCTTTCTTCTTAATTTATATTATGAAATTGAATCAGATGGCATTAGTTGATGTTAGCATAGTATTCTGGAAACAAGAACAAGAAATATTTAAATCAAGAAAATGAAGGAAAGCTAATAAGAGCAGAAAATTCGCCAGGTCATCCACTGTGAGGGAATAGGCCACATGCAAACATCAGCGAGCAGCTGTCTTCCTTCTTATCCTCCTCCTCCTCCTCCTCCTCCTCCTCCTCCGTCGTCGTCGTCGTCGTCGTCGTCGTCGTCGTCGTCGTCGTCGTCGTCGTCGTTGTTGTTGTTGTTGTTGTTGTTGTTGTTGTTGTTGTTGTTGTTGTTGTTGTTGTTGTTGTTGTTGTTGTTGTTGTTGTTGTTGTTGTTGTTGTTGTTGTCGTCCATTCAGTGAAGCATAGTGTGGTGGAAAGATGTGTTTTGGCAAACAGAATATTGTGGACATCGTCCGCTTTTCAGGCACTGGCATTTACAACGTAACATATGGCCTGACGTTACGTCATCACTCATGTTAGAGCACAGACGTCAGCCTTATTGAAAACGAAGCCCACGACAAGGTGCGATTCACGTATCGCGTGTGATGCTGTGAATATTGTTACATCACCAGCAGGCGTTTGGGGTTCATTGGGAGAAAGACGATGTCAAGCGTGCATAGGACAAAGTTGTTTCAGAGATTTCCCACTCTCCTCGCTTCTTCTTCCCCTCCCTCCTGCGATCCATACACCGCGTACCACTACCACACGTAGCATATGTTCGTGCATTTTTCCGCTGTTCAAGCAACGCTTGTACATAGCTTGTGAACTGATAAGGGTACTTATGAACTGCTTATGCGACGGTTATAAAAGTGGAGCCAGAAATAGAGCTAAAGTTGACAACACGTCTGCATCGTAGGAATACATAAGTACCACTTAATATCTGATTACACGAATGTCGTTATACGAAGGCAAAGAAAAAAAGTGAGAAACCAAGTTCTTCTATTTTCTGTTCTTTATATTCGCATCCTACAAAGATTAACAACGTCACATTCATGACAGAAATAAGTCGATAATATAATATTACGTAGGGTTTCAGTGTCTCAAAACTACCATATGAATATGACACACGCGGTAGTGAAGTGCTCAGAAAATTTCGACCACCTCGGGCTCTTTGACGTGCATCCAAATCTAAGCATATGGGCCTGCAGCATTTTGGCCACCATCGAAAACGAAGTAGCCACCGCCGGGATTCGATCCCCTGGCCTGCGAGTCAACAGCCGAATACTTTGGCCACTAGACCACCGTGGCGGGGCTGCTACAAGACTTTACAAGTAACTTAATCTACCTCTCCCTGAAGTTAGAACTAATTTTGCGAGATTTACCATTACATTTTCAGACATCTAACTTAGGTACTCATCACCATTGAATATCAAGTTATCTTCACTCTTGCAATTCAAACGAAGAACTAAGGAACATTTTATTAAGGCTCTGTTGCATTCATATAATCCATTAGGTATTTTTTTTCCTATAGAACAATTTTTAAAATACAATACAGCAACCACATGTGTGACAGAACGTAGACAACAACCATGAATTTTAAGCATGAGGATAAGCAATGGTAACCAAGTTACTTCTTATTTGGGGGTAAGATACCTGCTTTTCCCCTACGTTTTACGCACATTTCATTTATTTATTTATTTAAAAATACCTGCAGCGCACGAGGGCATTCTTATGCCGAAATCAAGCAGTGCTTACGTTTGAGGGAAGCGCTTATTCGTTTTAGAGCAGATTTTTTATTTTAATTTTTGCGAACATAGAGTTACGACATTTTTCATCAATAGGTAAAACTCTCGCAATTACGAATGCAGAAGTTAGAAAGCTCATATGCTACTTCAAGCTCCATAAATTTCTTCGCAGTTCAGTATAAGCACCTTATCAGTTGCCAAGAGCTACCGTACAAATCTTTGATACATTTCCCAGTTTTATCGCTGTAATTCTGAAATGTTAAATTGTATTTTCTTAGATATAAAATGGTAGCAAAAACATATATATATACCTTTAATGGTTTTTGCGTAACGTCGTAAACAGACATTTGCTGCACTGGTGTGTCAAGAACATGGCTGTCCGGATAACGTTACCGTTATATATTCCGTCACCGTGCTCACGTCACCATGCTGAAACGAAAACGAAATGCTTATTTTTTTTCTTTCCTAGCTTAGATCTCCACCAAAGCTTTCTGAAGCCAGACTGATGAATCAACCTACAGATAGCTTACTATTTACGTTTTCACAACAATATTACCCACCCACACAGTTTAACTGCTTGGAACTTTTTTACAGTGTTCTTATAGTTATCGATTCACTCAAAACGCAGCTTTCTCGGCGTCGTTCGGTTGGTTTTTCTTTGGAACGCAGCTTATTGACTTCAAGATGGCTACAAAAATGACGTCAGTGAAAACCATCCAATAACCAGTATCCCGGGCTCTTTAAAAAATATAGAACAGTCAAAAACAATATTTCGCGCTGCAGTCCTGATATAGAGCGCATTTACATCCAAGTATTACGTTGATGGCTTATCAATACAGCGTCCCGACGGGTGCATGAGAACAAAAGAAGGAATAACTTGGTTAGCATATTTTATAACGCGATGGGTGACTTTTCAAAAAGGTTTCTTGCAGTTGCTAGTTGTGTGTTTCCTAATCCTGGAATACGCATGGCAGTAATCAAAAGCTTACAGAACAGCTTCTGCAAAAAAAAAAAAAAACATGATGTGGCAATTAACTTGACGAATGACAATAAAAACCATAGACGTACATTAGGACCTATCTCAAGCGTGTAGTTTGAAGATCATTTCCCCATAGGTTCGATTTTCCAATGTCAACATGTGTTCCCCATATTTACACGAAAATGTATATCGTGCTCGGCTGCTGACTCGATGGTCGCCGGTTCGACACTTCCCGCGGAAGTCGCATTTCAGTGGAGGCGACATGTTGGATACACTTCCCGTTGTGAGCTAATGTTATAATGCACCAGATGGCCAAAATTTCTGAAGCCGTCTCCTACGATGTCTTTCATAACGATGTCATGGTTTGGGGAATCAAAACCCTAGATTTTATTACTATTGGTAAACGAAATTTGATTTCCAACTGGCTTGTAATCATCGAAGTTCTTGTTGAATCCTTTTCGCTGCAGGCGAAATCTAGGTAGAATATCTTTTGAGCTGGCACTCAAAAGTTTATACTCATATGTGCTGATGTTTCGTTTTGCAATTAAACATTTCTTTTTTCGTATAGTCAAATGTAGAGAAGCTGTCTGTCGTCGCAAAACGGGCCTTCAGTCATGGGAGGCTTTTCTAATCTCGTGTGAACAGCTCATTAGGCAGCCTGTGCTACGCAAATAGCCACGTATAACATTATAGAATCAGAGCGTACGCAAGAGATTACGGGGGATGATACGATAAAGTAGGTCCATGACAATGCTTTTCAGCGTAGAACAGGCTTTGATGATGATAGACTATACAAACCATAGTTCTACTGTGAGTGTTTTCAGAGTTACACAGCTGCCAGTCCTAGTTGTTCACTTTCTGTCAGTAACATGTCTTCGCTTTTTTTTTTTTTCAGTGGTGTGTAGAAAAATGACTTAACTACAAAGAAAGCTTAATGTTGGAAGAATCTAAACGTGGTAAATATAGTAAAACGCTAAAGAGATAGCAAAACAAACTTTCTCGCACTGTAAAGCGCTTCAGAAAAACAAATATACAGAAAGTTAGAGAGGACAAAGAATTACAAATGTTGTGTTATCTTAGAAACTAAGCAGAAGGATCATAGAATATAGAGAAATGAAAAAAAAAATGTCGCCTGCATCTTCTCACGGGAAGAACTCGAGTAAAGTGCGTCGCAGAGGGCTAGGGGTGTAGCGTGAATGTTGCGTAATTGGGTACGGTTTGGAAATGGTTAATTGTTATTTCGTCTTTATTGATCCTAATTATTGAATGAAAGATAAGCGTTGCCTTCAACGAGTGCTGGACGCTGATGTGCGATCCAGTGCCTGCATATACGGGATGGCCACTGAATGGTTGTGCAGCTTGAGCAGTCAGTTTTTTCCAGCAGACGCTGTCTGAATCGGCCTTGCAAGGTGAAAGAGGGGGAGGGGAGTGACTGTTGGGATGAGACGCGAGCATGTGGTACGAGACTCCAGGCGCGAGCATGCGCAGTATGGTTGTACAGAGGGACAGCGTTCCACAGGCTGTTCAAAGAGCTGCCTCACATCTAAAAAAAATGCAATCTGCATTGCGTGAAGAAATACTAACAGCCGCACACACACACACCTTGTGTACTGTCAAAGCATCTAAAGAAGCAAGCTATCGCCTACAAATCGGCTACACTCCCTTATGCTGCGTTATTCATCCTCAGCGTTTCCGGAAGTCAATTCATCGCAAAACTATTAAGGACAATCCTTAAAGGTGCATTACTTCCCCACCAGCAATCATAGCTGAAGGCTTCAACATGTAGAGTGTAAAAATACTCAACACAATGAAAGTCCAGAAGCAAGTTTAACTTGAACAATGAAGAGCAGCCATATTGATTGTGTGTTGCATGCGCAAAGTGGCCTTTTCATGGTTTGTGCAGTGACTATGTTGATTGCTTCGGCAAATCCCTCACAATAGCCCCACCGCGGTGGTCTAGTGGCTAAGGTACTCGGCTGCTGACCTGCAGGGCGCGGGTTCGAATCCCGGCTGCGGCGGCTGCATTTCCGATGGAGGCGGAAATGTTGTAGGCCCGTGTGCTCAGATTTGAGTGCACGTTAAAGAACCCCAGGTGGTCAAAATTTCCGGAGCCCTCCACTACGGCGTCTCTCATAATCATATCGTGGTTTTGGGACGTTAAACCCCACAAATCAATCAAATCCCTCACAATAGCTTTTGCCTCGCGATAGCTGAAATTTATAATGTTTTGTATCACATGCAGAAGTAGAATGCGCAGTTGCAGAATCTCACGCGAACACTGCTTAAGGCATTCAGATGGAAGCGCTGTAGTTTCTTGAACGGGAAAACTGTGGGTGAACACATTCGCATCGAAATCTGAAGGTGACACAAATAGTTTCTGTCAAAATTTACACATTTTTTAATGAACGCTTAAGCTGATTGGCGAAGAGAAGCAACCAAATCAAGTCTCCAGTGATTACCAAAGTGCACAAACTTTTTTCGTGAGCAGAGAAAAAGTTTAACGTTGAGCTCACTCACATCGAGACTTGAACGTGCCATGCATTCTGAATTAGCCTAAGTTCGGCCGGCCACGCCATCTTAAATCTGCTCAACGTGTAATGCATACGCGCCATGGGTTTCTTGGAATCTCGGTCCTAAAGCTTCATACCCGAAATCGTATTTCTATTCAGATTGGCAAGGCCTTGCTCTAGTCAAATCGGGCCTGGTTCTGCAGCTGATATTCGTTGTGAGCTTGCGTGTGAACGAAAGGTTCGTTAATGAAAACTCATAGCATCCGGAATAGTTGCTGATATGGTATATTTAATGGGTGATGCATGTTGAATGAGTGTTTAAGGGCTACCTGCATCGGCGTTGTGAGGAGAGAGAAGGGGAAAGGGAGTGACAGTTGGCAAGAGACGCGAGCATGCGCAGTGGGTGTGTGGACAGTGCCGCCGACGCTGGATCCGTTGCCTGGTGCGACTAAAAATGCCCCGCATTTAGAACTAGTTGGAAGTCAGCGCTCTTTGCCTCTGTTGTCTCGTCCTTTTTAATAGTTCTACGCGCTGTTAACACTTTTTGAAATGAAACATTGAACTGTTGTTAACTCAGGTACACTGAACGTATCACTGCAGCAACTATCCTTACATGTTGACGCACTTTGTGCGAAGTCCAAAACATCAACACAAATGGTAGAGTAGCAGTAAACACTGGATAATTATTGCCTATTCGAGATACTTAGGGTACACTCATATAAGAGCCATTGAAGTGCAGAGCACTTTAGAAGGCGGGGCTATCATATGGTGTTGTGTGCAGTAGCACGCTGTCGTCGTTGCTTGGCGTAACAACCCCTCTACATCATTAAGGAGCACATGATCAGGCGAAGGAGAAAGTTTTTTTCTTGTTCTTCAAGCGCGTGGATGATGAGCACTTACCTCCAACAGGCACTTAAAGATAGGAATAAAAAAGGTCAGTGTGTTTAGCGTAACGCTGGCAAAAGCCTGTTTAAAAATTAAAAATGAGGAAGCAAGACGACATGAAACGACATACAAAAGTCAAAAATAGGAAGTAAAATTAAAACACCAAAAAAGAAAGATGAAAAAGATGAAGAGACAAATAGAAGTAAACCCAAAATATGACAGAAAAAACGGAATAGCAGAAAAAGAAAAACATTAAATATACAATTAATCCCGCAGGGCTGGTGTGAGCCATACATGTAGGCCATGATCATCATCGTCAGAAAGAAGGCTGCCCGGCTCCGCAGTTCCTTCAGGGTTGGCACCACCAGTGTGTTGCTGTCTCAATTTCTTCAATTGCCCACCACACTTTATCTCGAAACTGTGGCCACACACACGCACACACGCAGACACAAACACACACATGCGAGCACGCACGCACGCAAACATGCACACACTCAAACGCACACATACAAACGTGCACGAACATGAAAACGCATAAGTGCGCACGCATATAGACCACGGTAAAGACACGTGTTCTTACCAGGCCTTCGTGTGTGAATACCGCAATGACGAACGTATTTCGCATACCACCTTCTACGTTCGGGAGTCACTGACTACCCCAATCTACTGAGGAAAAGCTCCGTCGGCAAAATGGATGAAAGGAATGCCACGTTCACAACCGCTGCGAATGCCAAGAGTGACAGAAAGGTAGCGGCGATTGCACTTATTCCTCGTTTTGACAAGACGCGGCGACTATCATGGCGCAAACATTTTTGTGCGTCTCAATCAGCAGGTATACGAGTCAGGCAGAATCTGCATGAAAACTTGCCTGAAAACTGAGTCACATCACTGTCAAGGAACTGGAATGCGAAAACACACAGGCAAGAATACGTTGAATGCCAGTTCCCAACGTAACATTCGCATTCTATCGCGCTGTGAAGAATTCTGCATCAGTCGCAGAAATCGCTGAAAGACAGACTAGGAGCCCTGCTGCTACAACTTTAGTTATTAATATGATGTAAAAGTATGTCTTCGCGCAAAAGACACCTGTTGTACTTCCTTAGCTTCATAATGTATCCAGTATACAGCACAAGATATAAACAGCTGCTGTGGGAATACGAAAAATGACCATATAAATGTTGGGTATTGGGCAGTGGGGTTGTACAGCTTTTAATTTCATGCGTATATATACAAGCAAACGAATAAACGCCTGCCCGAACATATATAGAGATTAGCTAAGCACATCTCAGACCCCCCCCCCCCCCCATTCTTTGAAAAAAAAAATCAAATTACTAGTTTTTCCCCATGCCAGATATTCGCTCTCGCTGTTCTCCGCACAACAATAAAGTTCATTATCATGTCTGTTTCACAACTACACAATGATAGTGATACCTGTGTCTGTATACCCTTGCGGAACGAGTACATGTGATACGGAGCTGAGGAATATCGCAGGACAGTTAACATGAGTGCATCGTGACTCATTTTTAGCCCACACTGACGTACAGACAAAGCACTGGGATCGCACCGCACGAGAGATCGCGGAGGCATTTGACATCAACATTAGGCAATCATCCTGTATCAGCCACGCGCGTCAGTCAGAGAGAATTTCGGTAAAAGAAGTGTTGCTGCTGAAGCGGATAATGAGCACATCAGATATGGTACGATAACCATGGATTTGAAATTAAGACGGTGCGCGTGGGCAGTGGGTGACAACATTGATATATATATTATTGTGTGTGTCTGTGTGTGTGCGTGTGCGTCTGTGTGTGGGTGTGTGTGTGCGTGTGTGCGTGTGTGCGTGTGTGCGTGTGTGCGTGTGTGCGTGTGTGTGTGTGTGTGTGTGTGTGTGTGTGTGTGTGTGTGTGTGTGTGTGTGTGTGTGTGTGTGTGTGTGTGTGTGTGTGTGTGTGTGTGTGTGTGTGTGTGTGTGTGTGTGTGTGTGTGTGTGTGTGTGTGTGTGTGTGTGTGTGTGTGTGCGCGCGCTTTTTCTTAAGCTGGTGTTGTTCCCTCGCTTTGTCCGTGTGTCAGTGGGCGCTAAAAATAAAATACGATACTGAGCTGAATTAATTTACTACAGCGAAAGCTGTATATGGCTAAGAGAAACGAAAATCCGTTCGAGAGTGATGTCATGAGTGGTCTCCATTGGCTGTGTTATCCATTACGTTGTTCCCAAGCACGCACGCCATTGGCTGAGTTGTTAGCGACGTCGTCCCAGCTGTAGCGCCGAGCTTCCGGGCAACAGTTTCTCCCGAAGCTTCCCTGTCTAGCTGGCTGGTTATGTCATACGCTTGCAACAACACTGCGTTGCGTCGTCAATGTGATAATTACGGGAGCGCATTCATCGGGGCAAACACTGATTTCGGAGGGAGTATCTACAGAGGTACATTGGCTTCGGCTGCGACATCTGTGACCTCCTGTGGTTCGAGAAAAACTACTGTGATTAACGCATTGCAAAACGTATTTAACCACTCAATGCACTTCTCCACGACCGTGATCATGCGAAACACAATGTGCGACATGTAAAGTAAACACTGTGGTAAACCCTAGCGAAAGTTGTGTCTACTCCAGAAGCACGAACCAGTAATTGTGAAACGCTTCAGTGCCACGTCGGGTTGAACCCACTGCTAAACACCGAGGCCAAATGTTTCAACTTTCGCTGGTTAACTCTTTGTACGGAGTGGTTTTAAATCAAATTCTTGTATATTCTTTTAGATGCTTCTATTTTGGCGCACCCGCTCGGTCTGTCTTACCAGCAAATTGGGTGTAATCTTGCGCAATCACTAGAAAAAGTCCAATCCTGTTGTCACCCGAGATCTCCGTTCAACGACTTGACAAACGCTTAACTACATCTATAATTTTATTTATTTATTTATTTATTTATTTATTTGTATAAATATTTATTTATTTGATTTGATTTGCATACACATGTACACAAGGACACAAAGGAAAGAGGAAGAGAGCAAGCTGGCAACTGCCACCTGGAGGGGCACAGTGCCTGCTCACTCTTTCAGGGAGGAAGGAAGAAACAGAGGAAACAAAGAATTAGAGGGAAGAAAGAGGAAAGAAGATGAGGAAGAAAAAAAATGACGAAGACTTTGACAAGTATGTGAAAAAATAATAAAAAAACGTCTATAAACGGATGGCCAGGTTCGTTTGGTTCATAAATGGAAGCAGAGCTCGGTGGGCCGCTGTCACGTCGGGAAGCACAACCGCTCGGAAAGAGGTAGTCGTCTAGGGTCGCGCACTTAGTCCTGGGAATTGATATTCCTTAATCAGCAAAGATTCCTTAATCAAATATTCCTTAATCAGCGTAGCAAGTGTGCGACAGTGTACTACGATATGCTCAAGTGTTTCACAGGAGCCACAAGCTGCGCACAAAGAACTGTTCACAAGTCCTTGACGGCATAATCTTTCACGCACCAGCACGAGAGCCCAGTCTTATAATTTGCACAACAGCACTCGGGAGCGACGACGCAAGCCACGGCCATGAACACGGGGAGGGAATAATTCATTCACCACACGCTCGTCTGGGTGCTCCTTTAGGAGGTGTCCGGCGTATAAGCAGGCGAGCGTTGTCTATCGTACATGGAATTCCCCGACAGTCACAGCCATCACGGTTGCATGACGAAGCAAGGTGATCCGCTTCTTCATTGCCCGCAATGTCCATGTGCGAGGGTACCCAGTGTGCAGCTAGGCATACCCCACGTGACCAAACATTGTTGATGGATTCCATGACGCTGCTTAGAATAGGGCTGTCGGTCTTCTTCTTGGTGAGTCTGCTAAGGGCACCACGAGAGTCGGTGAGGATGACAGCCTTCGATGCTGGTAACCCTTCTTGTACGTACTTAAGGGCGCCATCAATCGCTGCTAGCTCGGCCGTCCCCTATGACGAGGGGTGCGGTATTTTATACAACCACCTGATATCGTTTGAAGGGCAGAAGAAAGCTGCAGAACCACTAAGGACATCACTGAGTACAGAACCGTCCGTAAATACTTTTGCATTGTCTTCGAAGTTTTCAGATAACTGTGAATGGGCTAATTGGTATGGTTCCGAAACAGGTTGGTCACACTTTTTGCGTATTCCTGGAATCGACAGATAGGTAAGGAAGGCACATGGGCTGTGCTCTGTCGATGTTGGCAACTCAATAGTTTCGCCGGAGTTGCCAGTAATGTCATTGAACAAAGCCGCCAATTTACCCATCCGAGAAAGTGGGTGCTGTAACAGCCTGTTAAAGAGTGTCTTGCCATGTGGGGCTCGGTTCAGACGCTCAATAGGATGTAGCGCTCTCTGGTCAGCTTGCAGCTTTAGCGGCAACTGGTGTGCTTCAGTCAGTAGCGGGATGGATTGTGCTTCACGAGGTAAGCCAAACACTACTCGGAGGGCAACACGATGTACCCGTTCCAGCTGAGACATTAAAGCAGGCGGCTGATTCAAGACTGACAAAGCATACATCACGCAAGAGAGTACAGCTGATGGGTAAACCTGTAGTGCCGTCTTCTGATCAATGCCCCCACCACTAGCCTTCAAGGCGGCTACATACTTGAACGGGGACAGCGCTTTTCGCCTCACAGTTTTAACAGCAGGGCGCCAAGAAAGGCGATCATCGATTATTACAACCAGGTAGCGATGTTGGTGTACCCACTGTATCGGTGTGTCTCCGAGGTCTGCCTGCTAAGTCTTCGACGAGCGCGTTGCCTGGATGATACGCGATCGCAGCTGACTTCGCAGGTGAAACTTGCAGGCCAACTTCCACCAAGTATTCTGAAGTTGCATTCAGAGGTCGCTGCAATATACCACGAAGGCGTGGACCGTGGTGTGACGGAACACTGACCCCGAGTGCGATGTCATCAGCATAAACCACTATGCCTGTAAGAAAGTCACATTCTTGCGGTAATCGGCCTGGAAGTCCAACAAGTACGCTGCTAAAGAGAAGCGGTGACAAGACGCTGCTTTGCGGGACGCCACATTTAACAGCGCGAGGTTCACTCTGTACTTGTCCAATTCGCGATTTCATTCTGCGCTCAGATATAAAATCATGGAGAAAGTGTAACAGCTGACCTGAAATTCCTTCATTCATCAGTGCACAAATAATCGCCTTATGTGGCACCGAGTCAAATGCCTGCTGTATGTCAACCAATAGAACATATGCTGAATGTCTGTTTGCTCGAGCAGATTCAAGTGATTATACAAGATCTGCTATGCTGTCGAGGGCTGAATGGTGGCGACAAAATCCGCTCATGACATCAGAGAAGAAAGCGAGCTTCATGTAACCTGGCGTCCAGACGAAACAGCACCATACCTTCCATCAGCTTCGTAACATCTATAATCCCACATTGTCTTATTAAACACTCGTAATGTCGCAACTTTCCTTTCATCCGCCCACGCACAAGTTTCGTAAAGTACGCATGCGCCTTAGCAGCTGTACATGTCTGGTATGCCGCGCTATAGCTATTTGTTTCGTGTTCCCCGCAACGATTATTCCCGAAATACCCGCAGCAATATTCATATTTCCTCGAGGGGAACAATTAGGGCGTGCTAATAACTCCGCTAATAACTTATCGATGAGTGAGGTCGTGTTTCCATATTGAATAATAATGAATTCATAACTAGTTTCTAATGACGTCTCTGGTTCTTGCAAAAGAAAAAAAAAAGCTTTGCTAAGCACCGGACCACAGAATTACAATTTGGCCGGAACTGCGTTTAAGTGGCTATTAAGGCGTAATAATTGTACACGTCTCCTAAAGTGGCTTGAATAAAATGCACTGGCAGAAAATACCCTAAAAAAGCACAAGAATGTATTTTTTATACTTTAATGACATTTGATCACATACGTAATTATTTATAGTATGACATCTTTTTTGTGTTATTGTGCAGTACGCATTAAAAGTAGATAGCATGTATCCTAAGAAAAAGTCTAATAATCCTGCTGCTTGGGCAGGCAGACTTTAACTTGTGCTTACGGCATGTTTACGGCATGCAGTCCACATTACTGGGACACACAGTGTTGTTAAACCTAACCACCTCTAGATTTTTATGCTAACAGTCCGTGGCCCGAGACAAGAAAGTGACGACATTCTTCAGTAAAACGTCTTTGAAATCAAACTAAAACAGCTAGTTGGTGTGCACCAGATTTTGAGGGCGAAGCTCTTTAAGCCAGTGGGTTTGTTCCTCCTAGCTTGTCGCGGTTCGTGACCACCTAGTTCAATGACTCACTTTACAGGTGCGGACGGACAGACAGACAGACGGATAGACGAACGGACGGACGGACAGTCAGAAGCACCGACGCTCGGACGGGCGTATGCTTCACCCCACTCATCATCATTCACTCTATGGATATGCAATGATTTTTTTTTTTTTTGCGCTCATTGTTTTGAGCCAGTTTACGGTTCAGATTTGGAAGTCTGGTGTTGAAAACAAGCTCACGTAAGTACGAACAGGATAAAGAAATTTCAAGACGCTTGACCATTGCCTCGCGAGTAGAGCGCGATAGCTTAACCGAAATCAACTGTGGCGAAATTTCTGACACAGGTTCCTTGTTCGAATGACCTACTCGAACATATTTCCTCACTTCGTTTCCCGGTGCCCCCCCCCCCCCCCCCAATCAATCTGGGAGGAAAGTATCGTACGTGTGCGCAACATGACAATTTCAAAGTATCCTAGATGTCTACTTGGCAGAGTTGAATAGTGCTATCTACGCCATAACTCTTCCTTTTGCGAGTCAGCGAAGTAACCACTATGCATAAGAAAGGCAGCGGTTGATCCTACGCAGCCGCTCACTATATCTTGATTATTTTGCCGGTGATGGTTATATATGTCTCAGCACTTTGTAATAGGTGAGTCTCTAAGCTCACCACTTGTGCAATTCACATGTATTGGCGTCTGCCGTGACTCTACGCTTCTTCCACGCAACACTGCATTTGTTACGGTGCCTGCTTGCGTTACATTACCTTCGCCTAGGATGCTTTTCGAATGCAGTCACATGGGGTGGCAAGGCTCTGTGTAGAACACTTGCTTGCCACGCTGAGTGCCTGCATTCGACTGCCACTTGAACCAATGTTTCCTATTTATTTGCATAGGTCTGAAAATAGCGCTCACAAGCAACGTTTCTCAACCGGCGAGAACGATAACGACGCTGGAATTCCTGTGAAAATATTTCTATATTGCTATAGGATTTGTACAACATGCAGTGAATATTATGAAATGCGAGGCCTTTCCTTGCTTACTGCAGGCACGTGATCAATCCCTTAACTTGTCGTTAACTAAAGTTAGTATAGAAGTGCAAGATGGTTTCACAAATATGACGCGATGGTCAAGACATGAATAATGTCACAATGATGTCGCGTACGTCGTCAAAAACGTCCCGTCAGAGAGTGGCCACTGGTATGCCGGTACTCTTACCCTTTTTTTCTATAAATTTTCACACTCATTCCCCCATTCCTTTGCGTGGTGTTGCTGAGGTGACCTCCAAAGTGAGAGACAATAACGACGCCACGCTTATTGTTTTTCATTTTTTTTTTCTTGTAGAACCTCTACGGGTATGTGCCACAAGTGATTGAAACTTAGTATCTACCCAGAAACGACGAGAACACACATGGGCAATTTTAACGCGTGAAACCTCAAGAAAAACCTGGTATCCGCAGCGTTGACCCGACAAATGCAAAGAATAAATGCGAGGGTGCCAGCAGAAATCGAACCTAAGCATTCTGCGCTGGCAATCAAGCGTTCTAACACAGAGGAGCCACGCCAGGTCTCGAAGCTACTTTTCAAATAGACCCTAACGTTCGTGAAACGTCAGTTGTGATTGCAGGACTGGCTATCCAATCTTACAAACATTACATATGAACTCGTACGATATAGCCGTCATGTCGTGCTAACGTTCATTGTAGTTAGGGGCCATGCGCAGAAGTGGATTCATGTAGCTGTGCCCAGGGCTACTACACTCGCAAGCACCAGCGTTTCATATCAGCTAATCGCTTCTGGTGTTGATAATACGTTATTGTTGGCGCCGTTGCGCAAGTGCAAGCAACTGGTTATATAAGCATCTGCAACTGTTCAACATATGTCTGTGCGTGCAACATTTCTCCATATACTTGGCATCAGTTCATAACATGTCACTCAACTAAAAAAATACAACACGGCCCCCTTCCGTCCGCATACTTCCCATAACGTTGATTTCCTTGGTACGTGAGATCTGCCAAATTTTTTCTCTCAGTCGTTTGTGCTTATGTACTGGTGAGCTATCTTGGCTCTGCAAAGAGACGTCATGTAGCGCAATTTTTTTGATTGATTGATTGATTATTCTTTGATGACATGGGGGTTTAACATCCCAAAACTACCATATGATTATGAGAGACGCTGTAGCGGAGGTCTCCGAAAATTTCGACCACCTGGGGTTCTTTAACGTGCACCCAAATCTGAGAGCATGGGTCTATAGCATCTTCGCCTCCATGGAAAATGCAGCCGCCGAAACCGAGATTCGATCCCGTGACCTGCGGATCAGCAGCCGAGTAGCTTAGCCACTAGACCAACGTCGCGGGGCCAGATTTGTTTTCGTATGAGCCTCTTCGTACCTTTAACAGCCGTATACAAAATGAGGCACTTGGTCTCAGTATCACCAAAAGCTTTTTCTCTTTTTTTTATGGTGAAGATTATCTGTCTTTGCTGACATATTTCTGAGCACTCGTCGCACTCTCAAGTCACACAGTTGTCAGCCACTCATCGTCGTGACCTTGAACATGCGAACTCGTTTCCTAAATTCTGTCATAATATAAGCTTCACTTTGCTACATATAAGTGAACCTACATTCCACCAACTTATAGCCACACGCCCGAAAATTCACTTGCATATAGAGTACATGACTTGGAGCTTGATGCTTTCACCTAGACTGTACGTATGCATAGAGGAAGCCGCGGTACGGCCTTCAAGATGCTTTAGATGGCACAAATTTAAATCGTCGTAAAGTGCTATTTCATGCTCCTTTTACTCCGATGTATCCCGTTTCACATACTCAGAGCCTCTTCCACCTACAGTTCTGCTAGACTTATTATTTATGAGCGAAGGAACAGGAATGTTAAGGGCCTCTTTTTTTGTTAGTACCTTATTCATCGCATCAATGTTTTCCTAGCATTGAAATATTATCGTAAGGGCACGCTAACTCACCCCGACATACTTAGGGATCAAAGATTTGAAGAAGTATTGTTGCTGCTAATGTTGGCAAAAATTAATAAATAGATTTGAGGATACACAAACATACAAGAAAAAAAGGTGCATTGTTGGTGTAAAGAGATGGCTTTAGCAGATACACTGCGAGGACGAGGCACAAGGCATAATTACCATACTTGTTGCTGCGTTGCGAAGTCAGACCAGTCACTGAACAGTGACCTAATTGTATTCGGTCCATGAATATTCGCGGATATGGCGGGTGGTATAAAAAAGTTTGTGTCCTACAACAGTAACTCCAATCTTTCGAGTAACTCCAATCCTCGTTTATCGTCGCGGTGGTCATGAACGGCTCGCACATTTTTAGTGTGACGTGCAGTGTCAATATTTATGAAAGGGAACACTGGAGTGCGTGGCCGGCACGCTCCGGCGGCTGCTGGCAGCGCATTCAAGCGGGAGCGAGAGCAGCCACAGTCTCTTTGCGTCATCTTGTGGCGAGCAAAGCAACCACTCGTTGCGATATAGAACCAGCGGCAAGTTTGCAACCCCCTACCCTTTCAAGGCTATTACGCTAGAGCCGGTAATCACTTTGAGGGAGCAGGGGGTTGCAATCTTGCGCGTACGATGCTTTACCTACTGAGCTGCAACGGCGGTCATCCCAAAACCTCATTATGGAATGTATATATACATATAAACCTTGAATGTTAGTCAGCACCACCAGTAGCCATGATGGCGAGTGAAACACTTTTTCTGTCTATTGGCGTCATGAGGAGCGTGGTGTAATTACGAGCTCACTTACCTGAAATCATGAAATCTGCTTTAACGTGACTGTAAGTGAAGGAAATAGGGGAAAATATGAGGGTTCGTTTTTTTCTTTGCAAGACCCAATACTCATTATCATAGTCATCAGCCTGACTAAACCCACTGCAGGGAAAAAACCTCTTCCATGATCCGCCAATCAACCTGGTCCAATAGTAATGATTGTTAATTATAAATACAATATAATGTCGCACCTCGATATATTGTATGCATTTAGCTCTAAATTGTGAAATAGACACCAGCCGATCCCTTCGAATAAACTCGACGTCCATATCAACCAGAAATATTAAGGTTGGTGCACACCGGCGACTAGCATTGGTACCCGACCATTTGCGGTTGGTCGCAAACAGTCGCGAAAGCGACTGCATGACTAGTCGTTTCTTACTTGATTTTCTGCCGCGCGACTGCAGTCGCGAAACTGCTGGAACCAATCAGCCACGCCCAAGAGTGACACCAGCATTCCTTTATATGCAGGCTCACTTTTTTTTTGTTTCTTCATTGCGCTGGCCTACTGTGGTCCGATTACAAACGAGTACGTTTCTCTGGGCCTGTGGCACCATGGCCCCCACGGAATACTTGGCTTGGAGATGGTCGAGCGCAGCAGTTCGAGCAAAGTGTCGAATTTGCATGGCGGCATTCGCAAGAAGCTAAACACCGTCAAAATAAAGAGAAAATGGACTGTGCGTTATCTTTTCCCGGTGTGCTATGCTGGACATTGTCGAATTCCGCCATGTTGTCAGATTCCGCCATTGAACGATGCTAATTGGCCATGTGAGCTGCCACGACCTCTCTGATTGGCTTAAAATGCTGCCATTACGAAAGTTGGCAATATGGCGCAATTCTACAGTGTCCGGAATAGCACCCCGGTATTCAGAATAGTTTTTTTTTTGTCTTGAACTTGACTTGCCACCGCCTTCAATGCAGCGCACTCGGAGCGCGTTTGTGCTTCATTCCTTGTCACCGACTGAAGACACCGCATTCGAGACACGTCTGTGCTGCATTGGAGGCTGCGGCAAGTCAAGTTAAATTCAAGGAGCGCTTCTGAATACGTACCACTCTTGGAAATACTCCTCGTTGTCTCAGCGCAGCTCGGCAGCTAGGCGGCCTACATGGCCAGCCAACTCTCGCGAGCGAACGGACGGCCACACCCACCGCCGGATTTATTTCTTTGCAGTCTTTTGTGCTGCCAGCGCTGAGACTAAGGCACAGTGCATCAGCGCCATGACAATTTCTTGTTCTTCGCTTGAATCGAACTCCTTGACGCTGCTGGGAAAGCTGGGCGAGAACGGACGAACACAATAAATGTGGCGTGATCGGTTCGCTCCGCTCACACAACTAGCGGCGATCAGCTGATCGGCGCCGGTCTCCAGAGTTCTCACTAATAGCAAGATCCGGGCGTGACTCTCTGGTTTCGCGACTTCCGGTCACTCGCATGCAGCCTCTGCCGGTGTGAACATAAGTCGCTTTTTGGTCGGCAGTCACAAATAGTCGCGCGACCACTGCTGGTCGCTGGTGTGCACCAACTTTTACACATGATGCGTGCCTTCAACCAACAAACGTCATTTTTCAAGAAGTAACACAGCAGGTTTATTATAGGTAGCACACTAAGTCACCACAATAGATAGTTTCATGTAGTAGCTTGAATATAAGTGACAGCTTGAGAGCTAGAAGTAACGTCAATGTCGCCTATTAAGTATCAGCTGTCAAATTAAGGATCAGCTGTCCCAGATGACTTGTCTATTTGAAGATACACACTGCAGCAAAAAATTACTCAGGTCATTTTAATGACATAAATGACGTCAACCAAAGAGCGCGCTAGTTTAGCGACTATGCGAGATATATCTATGTCGCTTCCAAATTCCACACACAGGCTATTGGTTTACTTCTTCAGGTTTCCACAACTCTTCCCACTATAGACAAACTAACGAAATCATTTTGCAGAAGTTAGTCAAAAAGATCGCGAACATTATGTGACTTGTACCACGTCACAAAAAGAAGGTTTAAGAGACCCAGTTATTCAGGTCGAGTCTTTCACATCGGGCCGTTGGGTAAAAGACATATATTATAGAGCGTATTTGTGTGTATGTTGTGAAAGAGCGTGGTTAAACTGAAATAATTATTTGCAAGAAATGTTTCGCAAATGCATGTATTATCTAACATCCGCCAGAGAAAGATATGCGATATGTAAAGGTAGGGCTAGTAACCGGAATGGAAATGTATAACTCCCTGCTGCACACATCGGGGAAGGCGAGAAAATGTGAAAACGAGAGCGGGCAGAACAAGCAGGCGCGCGCGTTTATTCACGTACGCAGCCCAGCTCAAACACACTCACACAGGTATACGCACACGTAAACGCACGCACACATATTCAAGAGCACTCACGCAAAAGAAACGTGAGGACTGAAAGCCTTCAGTATGCTTGATGGGCCACTATACTGCGTAATAAAAAACTAAGTGAATCCTTGTATGCTCCCTGTGAGACAATGAATCGGGTGGGCGTTTTAAGACTGCCTATTCGAATTCAACACTTTTCTGTGAAGACCTAACTCATTTCGACCTTATGAACGAAAGCTAGGAAACGTGAGTCGCTGTTATTTTTTTCCCCCAACACGACACTGTACGACTAGTCTACAATTCTGCGAATAATGACGTGCGCCGACAGAGTTATAAGAACTAAAGAACAGGAGCAGTTAAAACTGACGCTCATGTTCTTGTGTTTTTGCCAGTGATGCATGATTTCCCGAATGAAGTTGCATCAACTACCTTATTTTGCAGTAATAATGCAAGTGTGAGTCCTAGGAGTAAGAAAGAAAAGAAGAAAACTAACTTAAAAGGCGTGGAGAATAACCAGAAAAGAGTCTAGTTAGCTACTACAAGCACGAGACATAGGAATGGGGAATAGGAGTATAAAAGAAAGCGAGCGAGAGGGTACAAAATAATAGAACCAAGTGGGCAGTGAGTCTCGCCATAACCGAAAAATAAACGAATTTTACTGGTGCAAGCTGATTTGACTGGCAGGTCTGCCGGAGGCCTTATACTCACACCACGAACTTTACTGAAGATTACACGCCGCCAAAAAATATGACGACTACAAGTTGAACACTTCCACTCAATAGATGACACTTTCAAGTAATCGTTATCGATGGGACATACCAGTAGCCCAGCGCAGAAGCATGGGTAAATACCTATGCCTGTCACGCTCATTGCTCGTTAAAGCAAACTATATCGAAATTCTACGCGCCTTGTAATAAGAAAGGTGCTACCGGTAGCGAAAGACATTTAACTTCGAAACCTTCACGCGAACAACTTTGACAGAAATTATACAAGAGATGACTTACCAAGCACAAGAATCCGTAACTGACGTCCCAAGAAAGCATCTAACAACAGTCCAAAAAACTAGGTCAGTGTACGTTGATTGTCTGATGATGCCCAGCCCGTCACGCTCTATTTGGCGTTTGTCGATGCTGAAATTTTCCTATTCGTGGTGACGTACAGCTGATGCAGACAACACCGATCTGGGCCGATAGCTTTTTTGGTTTGTTTTTACTCAATGTCCGGAAACGCTATAGTGCAATATGGGTTGCAATATCTTCTCATTTCGCGAACAATTTACGTCACCTTTCATGTCTTTTTTTTTTCTAGCGTCATACGAGGCCCGTCTTCCTCGCGGTATATTCGCAGCTTCAATCTTTTGGTGATCAAATAACGCCAGCAAGGATTACGGTTCGCGCCGAAGGATGAGTTCTTTCGGGTATTTGCTGCAATATCATTGCACCACGCTGGGACATACTACCGAGCTCTATACTCGATGATAGGGCACATCGCTGTTGTTCAAAGGAAAAAGACGATGATTGCGTTTTAACCGGAATCGTGAAGTTTTTACCTGAGAATCTTAACTGTTGGACGTGCTTGCGTCCCGGTATATTTTTGTAAAAGAACAAGCAATACAGTTTACCATTCTTTTCACTCCCTGGTTACTTGTACGGCCTGGTACATATTCCACCCAAAAAGGACGAAAAGTTATAGGCATTACGCCTCCTGCGTTATTAGGCATAATCATTTACTGACTTAGGTAACTGATAATGCCGCAACAGGATTTGGTGTTCTGTCCTGCGATAACTTGACAGCTTTGGAGAGACTGAGGTTTATGGCGTGTCGGTTGCTCCGTTTGATCGTATTCTGCAGCAGAATCACCTAAAAGAAAGCTACCATAAAATCGGCTTTAAATCAAACAAATCAGACAGAAAGCTGAAACAAGCAATAGAATATTATGGTAATGGACACTTTTCTGTCAAACGTTTAGGTTGCGCTATGACGCCCACAAAGACACTTTGCAGCCCAAGTGGTATACCCCTTGTACACGGGATAATACACCACTTCGTAGATAACTGCACATGCAGCTCATCACAATACCTTGTCTGGTTGGTGTTCATTAAGACATCGGTCAACGAGACGTTTGTCTTTTGCTCCATATATGCTTCGTAAGAAGTAGTCCAAGTAACATTTGCAATATATACAAGCTCGTGTCAAAGCTTGCTAGTTCTTATGGGAAGCATCTTATGCCGGGGGCTATGTCCCTCCTTCCCTCCCTCACTCCAGTGACGTCCCCCAACTGCGCACGCATGTCCCCTCTCTCTCCCCTCCTATTTTACCCCCTCTCCGCCCACCAAGGCATCCACCCCTCACAGCCGCCCCTTATCTCCAATGCTTCCTCTCTCTCCTCTAGGAATCATCTAATCTATGGAGCTGCACGCACAGGTAGTGCGACAGCTGCATGCATCGCCGAGGGTGCCACGGCAGTTACGCGGTGTAAAATGACGGAGCGCACTCGCCTCTTTCTCTCCTACTCAACGATGCTATTCGCGCCAGTGTGAACGCTGTCGTCAGTGTCAGTATTAGCGCGCGCACAAGCTCTAAATAAAGTTCACAATCTTCCGCTCAAGCGAACCATCGTTCACTGATTCGCATCCACACATGGTCTTTTTTTAGTGGAATGTGGTTTAATTTATTTCTCTTGTTCTTTCGCTTCCGTACTATGTGTATACAAGAAAAGAATGACCAACATTTCTACATTTTAGATGGCAGTACGTCGGGTGAGTTGAAATCCTGCATCCTGTGCAGCAAAATTCGCTATTTTATATTGCGGTGTTCTATGTATGAGTGTGTTCATTTTTTTCAACAATAAACTTGCGCGTAATTCTGCCTGTACTCACACTTTAATTGCACACTGCGGGGGCGAGAGTTTAAAATGAGCGAAAGGCAGGAAAGTCAACCAGATCCGTAGCATTCGGTCTGATACCCTACACTAAGAAAAGAGAAAAAGGGAAAGAAAGATAAAAGGAAAGCGAGGAGAAATGCTGACGTGCCAAAACAAATTAAAAAGAAGAAAGAGTAGAGCGGGAGAACTGCAGTATATTGAGTGGATGACTGCCACGCAAAAAGCTGAATAAAAAGAATGGATAATACAAGAATGCATTAGGATGTTAATGCTCTTGTAGGACTTTACAGGTTTAAGCTCAAATATAACGGCAAAACCGGAGGTTGGGAACTCTAACATTGTTTAGGAGAAATGACACAGGGGAGAGAAGTGTTTTTCAATTAATACCTTATTGGAATTCCATTTATGCAAACCTTAAAGAAGAGCAACGAAGCAAACAAGGACACAGAGATATACGGCAAAAAAATACTTGTTTGCATTTTTGCGCATATATTTTGGGTACCTGGGCTGACTTAACCCACGCACTCCGGGACCACAATACATGTATTTTTTTAGACCCTGAGATTAGTTCTACTCTTAAGTGTAAACAAATAAAATGTGTCTTTTTTTTCCCGATTTTTTTTCCAAGCGACTAACTTTAATAGTAGTAGTAGTAGTAGTAGTAGTAGTAGTAGTAGTAGTAGTAGTAGTAGTAGTAGTAGTAGTAGTAAGAGGAAGAAGAGGAGGGGAATTAGGAGGATTGGTAGTAATAATCATAGTAGTAGTAGCACGACTACAAGTAAACTGCTCTTGCAGCGGGCATTCTAAGATAGTTTAAAATTCTCAATGTTACATTGATAAGTATCCATTATTACACACGCAGTCGTTCCTTTCTTGACTACATGGTTAAAACACGGGCCGCAAACCTAATCCAAGCTAGCATTCGAGAAGGTGATGAGCACGGGGCCCGATACGCTGTCGCATTCTACTCTTGAAGGCGAAGTTCAGGCATCCTAAAGTTTTCACCCTTGATTATGACACTCAGGAGTTCACAAGCAGTTATAAATGCCTAAATTTAACAAATATCGAGTTTTATATGGCGACACAAGTTACGAAAACGTTAACGGTACGTTCGTCATCGCTGTCGAGAGTCATGCCTGCGAGTACAAAACTTTTCAGTGCCCCTACACTATTTGTGATGCTTCGCCCAACGCATCACTGCAAATAGTGAAGCACGCTTTACAAAAAAATTGTATGACGAAGCATTGATGTGATATACTGTAAAGCGGGCTTCACTACTGCTTATTGCGCTTTTAGGAAACAAATAAAAAAAACATTTGCAGGACACTGAGAAGTTGCGGTGGTACAATACAACGCACTTCATTAAAAGTTGTGGTGAACCGACAGACATTCCTTGAGACGGTAAACACTGCGTGACCCTGAATGTTTTTTGTCAATGAAGAGTTTGTCGAGGACAAACCGTAAAACCTTTTTCAAATCAGTCACTGGTTTTCTCCACACCCTGCAACTATTGAGGGTTATTCGATCAATCCGAATGAGGAGGTACATTCGACTGCATGAGGTTGGAGGTTGAACGCGTCATCTCTTGGGTGATCTAAGCTTCTCTGCACGTACAACGAGATATGCAAGCACCATTATCTGTCAAACAGAGTGCTGCCCCAGCCATACTTCACGCTGTGCAAGGCTCAAGCAGTTACTCTCAGACTGCTACAAAAAAGAACCTACCCGAGCCCTGCGGCACTGCACACAATATACCCCGAACGGTTTTCAAGCCCGGATCGCCCCTTGTGTGGCGGTTAAGTGTACTTCGAGCATGTCCTGTGGAGCTGTGCCTTTGCTAATCCCCCTGTCCAACAAGAGAAAATGAACAAGCTGATTAAATCCCACGACCTCACCTCTTCGATCCTCGCCATCCAGAGGGCAGTAACATTGAAAGTTGAGCAATTTGGTAATAGTTCATGATTACTTATGAAGCAGCGCACAGATACAAGCACAAAAAAAACGAAAGTAAAGTTTATTTTAGTATTCAGTGCGGCAAACCACAGCCCCACTATTCCATTATGATCCCATCAATCCCATTATGATCCCATTAATCCCATTATGATCCCATTCATCCCATTATGATCCCATGCAGCCATTAGTATCTGCCAATATTATAGAATGCATTTATTCCTTGTGATGAATTATGGTGGACAGGTTTTCAAAAGGACTGTGCACGTTCAACGCCACAAGACTGTTTTGCTACGTACGTTATGTATCGCTTTTTTTTTGAACGCAGCGTGCAAGAGACTGTTTATTTTCAACCCCAGGTTTCCGTCCTGAGAAACAACGAGAAAGCTTTATATCTGTGTTATGTGCTTTAAATTTTTTTGCATTGTATTGCACCCGTCTAAATTATAGCAGTTGCTGAAGCTCTCAAGTTCAATCCAATTTGCGTTAATTTATAAAAAAAACAAGGCAACTTCGCACTTTAGGCGTCAAGCCTGAAAAAAAGTGCAGAGCTGGCCAGTTTTTTGTTTGTTTGTTTTTATTTCCTGGTTCTTCTCTTTGCCCTTTTTTAATTCATTCTTTACAGCTATTTATATTTTCCTTCCTCTTTTCTTCCCTCTAATTCTCGGTCGTTCTATTTTTCACGTGTTTCCTTTCTTTTTACTATTTTCATAGATGGTGTCGCTTGCATTACGCCCAGCAATGACAGCATAGGACAACCAAGACCATTGAGGGACTCCGCACTTAAAACATACGCTGCAAATTATGGTGCTCTCTATTTTCGTATAAAATATTTTTTACAATTCCATGGCAACAAATCAATTAGCAGTCCCTTGGTAAATAATATTTTTAATTACATTTAGCTGCACCGGGAGTATTTTTACCACAGCGTAGAACTTACGAGTCAATGCTTGAGGCTCTACTCTCATAGAATTCTTATTAAAAATTAGTATACTGAAAAACAACATATAAACGATAATTTTGAATGTAAGCTTTGCCACCTGCTAACAACAACAAATACAATACACCTAACTGCTACGAATGCTGCGCACAACAATTGTATTTTGAGAAAGTTATTATCGTTGCTGAAAAGTCTACCTGAAGATCGGTATCACAATTACTAGCTTAAATTATTTTTGTTATCCGAAGGGCAGAAACTGAGGAATTACCTGCATATAATTGAGCAAGAAGCATTTGATTTCATGTGGTGATGTAGTGCATGTTATTGCTCCAGCAGGGTTGGTGAGCAAATTAGACGTGTGTCTCGTTAACAGTTTCTTGTTCTCTGTCTCGCAAAAATTATGTCACACTTTATTTTGTCAATAAAAATCTGCCCATGTGGAATTTTAACAATCAAACTCTGAGTTAGAAATATCTTTCGGCAGTGTTCTAAGGGCGTTTCAAGTGAAACGCGTGAACTCTAGAGATAAAAGTAAAAGCCAAAGGGCCTTTAATCGGAGTTTCTCGCTAAGAGCATTCTGCTTAGGAGGCGATGTGATTGAGACCATGTACGTCTAAGGCATATGCTATGCCTTTTCACGAATGCCATTTGGCTGACATGGCTTCCAGAACACTGCACGCATTTAGACAGACAACTTAGTGCAACTTGAGATTGACCGGAACAAGTAATCAGCTTAGCACGGCGTCAGCGTATGTTGGCACGGTTTCTTATACCTCCGGCTCACGTGTACGTGCATCACATCTCACTGCGTTGCCAAGCTCAGCGAAACCTGACCGTCCGAGCTTGATGAGCATCATTTAGTAACATATAGCGAGAGCTGATTAGTTTCATTGCGTGAGTTGTCACTCACGTTTGCCTATTGGCTCTAACCGTAGCTTTCTTTCTCGATGCTGGAAAAAAAATTGATCAAACGTTTAACAGGTAAAGATTCAGATGAAAAAAAAATGGCAGCATATCCGCGGAGTGAATGATGGAGAGTGGGGCGAAGCATTCGTCCGTCCATTCGTTCTTGCTTCCGTCCGTCCATGCGTCCGTCCGTGTGACCGTCCACGCGTCCATCCGCCCTTCCGTGCGTGCGTCTGTTCGTGCGTCCGTCCCTGCGTTCGTCCATGCAACCGCCCCTGCGTCCGTTCATGCGTCCATCCATGCATCTGTCTATGTGTCCGTTCGTCCATCTATTCAACACTCCAAGTACCACCATCTCGCATCTTTTCATCATATATTCCCCATATAGAAGCACCGCCATCCAGCTGACATTCCAAGGACTAAACGAGAGGTGGCACACGCACACTTTCTTACAGCTTGTGCTTCGGGTCTACTTCCCACCTTTAACCACCTCGAGTTGATGGTATATACTATTTCACTGTATTCATGGCACTGCGTCCCAACGCTCGCTAAACATTTCTAAAACCAAGGAGGTTACACCCAGCGAGTATAACGTAGCAACCCTTTCTTGTCAGATAGTGCTCAATGTACAATCCAATGGCTGCTAATGGAGAATGAGAGACAGGAGCATTCGGCTTTTAGTTAACGCGCACGCCGCGAACTTTTTATTGTTCAACAAAGCACAGGAGAAACTTCCCACCGGCACCACCTTGCAGGTCGAAATGTAACACTGGTTACACACTGCGACTACGACTACGACAACTAGGGACGAACGGGTGCTGCTTTAAGGAGCTTCGCCCCTAAAAATTAATGTCAAAGAGAAGGCAACTGTGAACGCGATCCAACAAGTTACGTTGTCGAAGCGAAATCTGCACTGAGAACGCTAAAATCACGAAATATAGACAGCTAGAAGAGGCGGTAGAAAGGGTACGTCATCTGTCTGTATAGAATATGTTTTTATTGGCCGCACATCTATGGCGCAGCACTCCAAGACATTGGTATAAAGGATATGCTCAGAGCTGCAATAATACAAGTACGACGGATATAAGGCACACAAAAACACACAAACGCACACGAACACACACATGCCAACACCCAAATGAACAAGAATGTGCTATATGGGTTGTCTGAACAGAAATAGGACTAAATATTTAATACTAGCACATCAACGATTGATTCATTAATTTCAAACTTTAAACTTCAGAATCCACCACAGTGGCTTGCATATTATAGGGAAGGCTGGAGGCAGGCGTGAAACTTAGGACGCTTACTGTAGCTTATGTGAGGTAGTGTTACGAGTTGTTAGCTTTAAGCAGGAGCTGTTTTTAACTGTAGCAAAACATCATGTAGGCTAGTCGGCAACGGTTCATTATGGAAGATAAAAGTGGGGCGCTGTACGTAACACGAACTGGAGGAGAGAAGAACAACGCAAGTGCACACTCGCAACTGAGAGTTCAATGAAGGTGTAACACATATATAGGTTACAAAATTGTCACATTATACAAGTTCTATCGTCTAAAAAAAACCTGCAAAACCATCCCCATCAATAAAGTTCTTACCACAAAAAGTCCTCAAAATATCATCAAGGCACACACGCCTGAACAGAAAAGATAAGCAAAAATATAAATAAGCGGATGAAATAACCAAAAAGAGTAGTGCAGCAATTTCACCAAATATAAGTACTCTTTCTTTGCAATCGCAACGAAGGGGTGGCTAACACATCTTTAACCAACATCTCTTAATGTGGAATGAATTAATTCGTGGGTGGTATTATCGATATGCCTTGACAGCACAGTCACGTCAACAAAAAAAAAGGTAAGCAGCCGTCTTTGAGGTCCCCGCTCAGTAATGCTCCTGTAAACGAATATTTAAACAATGGCCGGTTTGGCCCACGTATACAAGACCGCATGACAGTGGGACCAGGTACACAATTCCTGCGACACATTGAATGAAAGGCAAGCTGACTTTGACCTGGCATTCTTTTTTCTACGCACTTCACTTTGGCTTCTACCTTTCTCCCTATTTTTCCATATGCATTATTAAGTTTATTCGGAGCCGAGAAAATCTCTTTCACATCGAAGAGATTAGCCTCATTCTTAAGCCCATGGGAAATTAATGAATGTAAGAGATCACTACGGGTTTAGATGTGAGTGACATTTCGTTCTCTTTGTCTTGTGCCCTCCAACCTTATTTCACGCTCTTATGGACTACCTTGCGCGTGACTGTCTGTGGAAAACCTGCACGCGTTAACCTTTGTGGTCCATTGCTGAAAGTTCCGGGCAGTTTGTCTGGACATGATTTGGTTATCGCGGCTCGTAGTCAAGACACTTCAATCCTCATTTTCACAATTTTCCAATGTCCTGAATTCACAATAATCATTTTTTTAAGGTGGACGGTACGATCAGCCCACATGGTGGTCATTTTCAGCCGTTAGCCTTAAATCTAAAAACTGTAAATCTTTTTTTAGTAATTCCACTGTGAATTTTAACACACGACTGGGCTTTTAAAACAGTTTCCAAACATTGGAAACTTTATGTTCTAGACAACCTGCGGTGATGAACACAAGAAAGTCATCTACATATGTGATTTTGATTATCTTTGTTGCCACAGTTACGGAATTTTCATTGATCTGTTTGTCGATTCTGCTTCGAAAAATACTGCTTAGGACAAGGGCAACCTTAGAGCTTATGCAAACCCCTCTTTTTTGTAAAAAGATTTTTTTTCTCATTCTACAAAGGTGGATTGTAAGTAAACAGACAAAATCTTCAAAAAGGTACTGACCGACAAACCACGGGAGTTACGGAACTTGATCTCGTCATTCTATTCAGTTGTGCATAATCGAACACTATTTAAAAGGTCACCAAAAGGCATTGAATAGTACAGGTCTTCTACGTCTATGCTAAAGAACTGGCATGCACCTGAGATAGCATGTTTTTAAAAACTTTAAAGTTCATCAGAGTTCGGGATGTCGAACGGATCACGCACTGACTAGTTCTATAGAAGCGTTTGCAGACACATCCAAATATCCCGCGGCCAGGTGCTTCTTCCTGTCACTATTGCACCGAAAGGAATCCCAGGTTTGTATGTCTTCGCCACGAAGAAAATCTGCAAGTCAAGTTTTTCCGAATTCTTTGCAGATGTGGCGAGCTTTTCCAGGTTGTGCTTTTGCAACAGGGCCAGTGCTCGTTCTTCTACTTTCTGAAGGCTTGACGTCTACAAGTTTAAAGTTCTTCGTAACAGCTGTAAGCTCTTTTTGTGAGAAGGTGATCTCAGGCATGGTGGCGATATCACAGGTCAACTGCAGGCGAACCCTAAATAGCAAAGGCCTAATCGCCTATGCCGTAATCAATGAATTGCACTTGGCGACTTTGGACAAAGAAGGCTCTCTCGTTGCAAGTGTTGGGGCAGTGCGAAGTAGGTCACGCTGCAACAGCGCTTTGTCGTGACGCCCCCCTCGCACGCTTTCCTCGTAGGTGCACGCCGAGGTAACTCTCTCCTTCACCCACAGCACCCTCGCCGCAGCGCTCCCAGCTGCCGGTCCCTCCACACACTCGCAACACACTTCTCTCGGGCTTCACCCTCTCCACCACCCACAACACTCCACCACACGTCGAGTGGAAACACTCTTTAGGCTCGTTTATCTGCGATAAAATTTACACGAAACCCAACCCGACTCCCGTGTCTTCGTTTAAAACAAACGCTTCCTGGAGTAAACGCTTCAAAACGTCCTTCCAGCAGCCGCGTCGACGCCCCTTTCACCATGCGCACCGCTGCTGCTTCGCATCCCATCAGGGTTCCTTCGGGGAGATGGTCCATATTTTTTTGTGGTACAGTGATCGGTACATTCTATGAACTGAAAATTGTAAGGAGGTCAGATGTAATTTCCTTAGATATATTTTCGTTTACCATCATCATTTGATACGAGAAATTAAAGATAAGAATAACAGCACCGACCTATAGTTCATTCTTTTTATAAGGCTTGGTGTGCAAACAAGGACACAAGAAATAAGTCAATACAACACGAAGACCTACTAACAGCTGCAAAGACACAGCATAGTGAAAAAGAAAGCACGCATGAAAACTAAACGAAGCACACTCGTGTAAAAGGCTATCATCCGACACACGCTGGGGTCTACGAACGATAACTCCTGAGGCATTTCATTTCTTCTTCAGAAAAGTTAATCGAAGCTTTTCTAACGAATGCGCCACTACTGTTATCGATATCATCATCATAATCATCATCATCATCATCAGCCTGACTACGTCCACTGCAGGACAAAGACCTCTCCCATGTTATGCCAGTTAACTCGGTCCTTTGCTTGCTGCTGCCAATTTATACCCGCAAACTTCTTAATCTCATCTGCCCACCTAACCTTCTGTCTACCCCTAACCTGCTTGCCTTCTCTGGGAATTCAGTTAGTTACCCTTAATGACCAGCGGTTATCCTGTCTACGCGCTACATGCCCGGCCCATGTCCATTTCCTCTTCTTGATTTCAGCTATGATATCCTTAACCCCCGTGTGTTCCCTAATCCACTCTGCTCTCTTCTTGTCTCTTAAGGTTACACCTACCATTTTTCTTTCCATTGCTCGCTGCGTCGTCCTCAATTTAAGCTGAACCCTCTTTGTAAGTCTCCAGGTTTGTGCTCCGTTGCTATGTACCGGCAAGATACAGCTGTTATATACCTTCCTCTTGAGGGATAGTGGCAATCTACCTGTCATAATTTGAGAGTGCTTGTCAAATGTGCTCCACCCCATTCTTATTCTTCTAGTTACTTCAATCTCGTGGTTCGGCTCCGCGATTATTACCTGTCCTAAGTAGACATAATCTTTTACAACTTGAAGTGCACTATTACCTATCTCGAAGCGCTGCTCTCTTCCGAGGTTGTTGTACATTACTTTCGTTTTCTGCAGATTAGTTTTAAGACCCACCTTTCTGCTTTTCTTATCTAACTCCGTAATCATGAGTTGAAATTCGTCCCCTGAGTTACTCAGCAATTCAATGTCATCGGCAAAGTGCAGGTTACTAAGGTACTCTTCATTAACTCTTATTTCTAACTGTTCCCATTCTAGGCTTCTGAAAACCTCCTGTAAGCACGCGGTAAATTGCATTGGGGATATTGTATCCCCCTGCCTTACACCCTTCTTGATTGGTATTCTGTTGCTTTTTTTATGAAGCACTATGGTAGCAGTTGATCCCCTGTAGATTTCTCCCAGGATGTTTATATATACTTCATCGACGCCCTGACGTCACAGTGTCTGCATGACTGCTGATATTTCTACTGAATCAAACGCCTTCTCGTAATCAGTAAAGGCTATGTATAGTGGTTGGCTATATATTCTGAGCATCTCTCCATTACCTGATTGACAGTATGAATGTGGTCGATTGTTGAGTAGCCTGTTCGAAATCCTGTTTGTTCCTTTGGTTGATTGAATTTTAACGTTTTCTTTACTCTGTTAGCAATTACCTTTGTAAATAGCTTGTATACTACAGAGAGCAATCTGATAGGCCTGTAATTCTTCAAGTACTTGTCATCTCCTTTCTTATGTGTCGATATGCTATGACTCAGTCATTGGACTCTTTCCTCAAACAGTATAAAACAGCATTCCTCAAACAGCATAAAACTACGCTTTCATCGCATTTTGGTGGGTACCTACATTCTTGACAATGTAAAAATAGATGAGAAGGTGAGCTTCCGGTTAGCGATGTTAAAATAACCACTGCTTAACACAGCAATATCACTGTCCTAAGCGTAAAAGCGGTCGCAGCTGAAGAGAACCTTATACACTACACCTGTGCAGCCATAAGTGAATTTGTTGGTATTTTTATTAAATATTTGTTGGCCCGCATATTTTCTTATTATTCACTTTTTTTTCGCACAGCAACACAAATCTTATCTAGATGACCAGTAGCTTTAAGATCAACGTTAGTGCCGTATCTACAACAAGCTTTTTTTTAACGTGTGAGATACGAAAAATTGTGTACGAAAAGAGGAACACAGCGAATTAGTATTTGGAACCTGTATGGACCCAAAGTCTGCCTACTATTTTGAGGGGAGAGAAGAGATAGAATAGAACAAAAACAAATGAAAAGGGAGAGGAAATAAAAAAGAAAAATATGAAGAAGGCATATGCCCGTATTCACAAACTCGACTCGACTTGAAACTAAACCTCAAGGGCCCTTCAGACTTTTCGCGTTGCAGAAATTAAAAAGGTGGAACAGTCCTCAAAAACACCTTGATGTCCAGTTTCGGGTGGAAAAATTTTTGCACATACAGGCCTTAAAAAGGCTCAAGTCAAAAAGTACAAAACAAAATCTATAAATGAGTCGCCAGGATCATTTGATTCATGAAAGTCAGGAAAGCTTGATAGGCCTTTTAGCGTCGAGATAAGAAAGAGGTGACTGCCTATGTTCACGTAATGAACTGCTAGGAATTTGTATTCCTTAATCATCACAGCCTGCTGCGTGAAAAAAAAAAAACGTGGAGCAGTGTTTGAATAGAGCTACAAGCTGCTCACTATGAACTGTCAACCCACCCTCCATAGTATAAGCGTTCGCCCACCAACAGAAGGCTGACTCTCAATTTATATCAACAATGCTCTGGAACGACGAGGCAAGCCACGACGGGGATCACGAGGAGAGAACGATTCGTTCGTGACACGCTGGTTGGCGCGCAGCTTCAGGAGCTGTCGGCGTATAAACAGACGAGCGTTGCCTATCATAGCAATGGCTGTCTAAGCCACAATTGTTCACTGCATCGCATTCATTCACTGCATTGCGAATGGGACAAAATGCAAGGCCGTGCTCGAGCAGATCTATTTAGACTGGACTTCAGCTTATTTATATGTCTACCGCAAGCGCTACTACAATCTGGATGTTGGACTGGGTGTTGCGGAGCTTTTTGCCGTGCTGATCAATTTATTCAGTGCAGTGTTCATAACATCATTTTTGCTTAGAGCTTTTCCTTAAATCAGGAATTCAACTCAATATCTGAAGCCAGAAGTTGCTTTAGTAGTCCAGAAATTAAAGGCGGAATTTAATTAAGAGGCGCCCATGGTGACTGCCACTGACGTCTCTTTCATGAGTGAAAATGCGTGAGCGAATTACAAACCTTCCTGAAAAGATTTCGTGGTCTTAAATAAAAGAGGAAAACATTGTTAAGTCCGAAAGTAACGCCACCGTTCTTTCAAATGTTTTCAAATGTCAAAAGCCCTTGACGTCCCCTCATGGGAGGCTTAAGCCCGGCTACCTAAACCTGCTGGTTTCTTATAATGTTTATTCATCCTGCTCCTCCTCCTTCTTCATAGCAACGCAAATTTTTTTCAGGGTTGTCGAACAGCCCCGCCATACTTCCACACGCAACTTCTTTTGCCGGCTGATAGAGTACAGCCCTTTTCCACTATGAGCACACTTTTTCACTCGTTCCGTTTAGAGGTATTTTCTCTTCCTTCCAAATCACGTTACATCACACGCTAATGAGCTCCCAATTAGCTTTACCAACTTCCTGTCTTGGAACATGAAAAGGCGTTCTTCAACAGGATGGCCACCTACATGCGTCTTGCTTCACCGGATAAAGCATAAAAGCGCGCACGAGAAAATCTACACTTACGAACTCTGTTCAGCTGTATGTGCTTCCGGCCGCTGTAGCGCAAACGGCAAGAGCATCGTGGAAGCAAATAAGTTCTCAGGACAACCTCGTGTGTTGCAGCCGTAGCAAAAGTTTGCCGTGCCCCTCCGAATGATAGATCGCCGGTGGCAACTAATTACACCAGGGCGACCGTTCATACCACTCTTCGATACTTTGATACTATAGCGTTATCTGAGTCATTGGTGCAAAAACGTGGTCCTGAAAGAACTAGAGAGAGAAAAAAAGTATTGAGTACTTCACCGGATGAAAATGCACCATGAAAGGCTACAGCTCACGTACAGACGGATACAACAGAAGTATACACAAGATAAGAGCTGATGAAGCATGATCAGTGCTTGTTTCTTGTATGCTTCTGTAGTCTTCACCGACATGTGTGCTGTAGCCTATCACAATAGGTAAGTAATAACGCCTACATCTTCGTAAGTTAAACTCGTTCGGCAGGTTCCTCTTCAATAATACCGTTAATTATTACCGAAATATTGCAACTTAACCTCCAGAACCTGAGACCACTCATCAAAACAGTCCTTTTTTAAGGACCATGAGCCATGTCTTTCGAATCACATGTATGTAAAGCTAATAAAATAAGGAAGACTACTATTGGAGGGGCACTTTTCTTTGTTAAACGTGAGTTTTCTCTCTTGATTTCACTAGAGCTGATAGAGCTTACAAATTATTATTAAAATTATTGCGTGGTGTACCATTAGGGGCATAATGTTAAGGCTTTAGATAGATCATTAAAAGCTAAGATTCACCATTGGCATGCCGTTGCATCGGGGGACGTGAAAAAAAAGTCACCACAATTTGACGACACCCGATGATTTTATCATCACGTCACATACTACCAGAAGTCTTGGTGTCATGATGACTCAATGTCACTTGATCTCATTACGTGCCATCGTAGCTCGGCCAATAATGTGCCTATCACGGAGGCAGCCCGAACCAATCATAGGCGTGCGCAGGGTTCAACTTCGGATGGGGAGGGCGTGCTCAAGGTACATCACAGCGCCCTCCATTGTTAATATGTCAATGTATTATTCTGAACTTGCTCCTCCCCTGCCCCTCTATACGCGCGCCCACAAAACCAGGTAATATGCCTGCATTATGGAGGCACTGCAAAACTCTGTTAAAGAGCAGAAAACTTTCAGAGGATGCCGTGAGAATAAAAAGCAAATTGCTTTTCGCTACTGAGTCATCTTAGATGAACGCATAAATAACCCTGTGATTTCTCAAGAGGCATCTTCTCTAACAACATGTAATCATGTACGTGATTCGTCTAAAGTAGTCCGACAAAAGATATGTTGCGGTTATATTTTCAGCTGATAATACATTGACTATTAACCCTAGTTCATCTACTCAGCACACATGCATTACTCAGACACGAAAATACGTAATGAACACGCACGAACCATTGTTTACAAAGCGTAAATTTGAGATGAAACGTCGCAAAATTACGTTAATGAAGAGGGACATGGCAACACGTGTGTACAAAAAGGTGTCAAGGAAACATACTATAACTCTTAATATCAAATAATGATAACATTCTATGTTTTTATTCCCTTTTCTGTCATTGCCCAACCTTCCACTTCGTAGTCTGTGTTTGTCTTGACCGTTCCTCACCTCTTGTGTCACTGTCTGCCTGGCAAAGCTCTATGATTAATCCCTACAGTCTAGCCCGACTCTCCGCCATTCTAAGATAAACACCGCAGTCCTCCGCTATGCCTTCCAGCAGTGCAATTCCTTTTATTTACCTTTACGGGCAACCCTAACACATGGAATCACAGAAACTGCAAATACCCTGCTTCCAGTGCTTGCCCTACTTCCAGTGTATACATCCAGTGTTTACTTTGTGATCCCCATTTTCATTCCAGCGTGATACAAATTAGATCCAGGAACAACTCGTCCCGAATGTTTACTTTGCTTGCTTGAAACTAACCGGAAGCACTTTATGCACCGAACGCTGTTGGAGTGTACAGTTTAGCGCACTGTACACTACAACAGTACACCCAATGAATGTACATCCGGATCGCAACTTTGACAGGCTGTGTGCACATAATCCTCAATGCGATGGTGTTTACTTTTTTTTAGCAGGCTGCTTGCGAGAAGCCAGCATGAAATCAAGACATCACACTGCCAGGACCACAAGACCTAGCGAAAGAGAATTCTAGGACAATATATATATATATATATATATATATATATATATATATATATATATATATATATATATATATATATATATATATATAAATTGTAATGAATCTGAATAACGGACGCTCTGCTGGTAATGAAGAAGACGAGGATGATCGGTGGCTGCAGGAGTAGCTCGCGCACGCCGTTCGCCATTAGCCAGACCTGCCTGTTAAAGCTCATTTTGCCAAGCTGCGTCTGAACCTTTCTCGACGTACAACACCTCTATTTTAAGTGGTGGAGGAGCCGGGGTTCCCATCAACCTGGAACTTCGCAATCGGACGCTACCCTCACCGTTCACCATGACTGCTCCTGGCCCTTCTCAAGCTGCCTTACCAACGACAGTCTACTGTACTGGCGTGCCTCGGCAACGCGACCCACCAATTTTTCGCGGCAACGACGAACAAGACGTCGAGGACTGGCTCGTCGAGTACGAAATCGTAAGCGCTTCCAACAAGTGGAACGCCTGCGACCAGCTCACAAACGTGCGCTTTTACTTCGATGATGTGGCCAACCTCTGGTTCAAGAACCACGAAGGCGAAATCACCAACTGGTCCGCCTTCAAGACCACCATCGCCGCGGTCTTCGGTCGTCCCGCCGTGCGCCGGCTTCGCGCGGAACAGCGTCCCCGTAGTCGAATCCAGCGCAGGGACGAGACCTTTACAAGTTACATTGAAGATGTCTTGTCTCTTTGCAAGCGCGTCGATGAATCTCTAACCGAACGCGACAAAATCAAGCACATCATCAAAGGAGTTGACGACGATACCTTCCAGATGCTCGTCGCTAGGAATCCACAGACCATCACCGATGTTGTCCAGCTCTGTCAGGAGTACGACGAGTTGCGTAAGCAGCGTGTCTCGACGCGCAGGGCCGCTGAAGATACGGCTGAAGTTTCCGCCCTCGTGCACGATGTCGCTGCTGATCACACCGTCTTACTGCCCCACATCAAACAGTTCATTCGTGAAGAAGTTGCGCGTCAGCTTTCTCTTGTGGCCGAAGCATCCGCGCCAGTGACATCGTTAGACCCACGTCTACGCCAGGTCATTGAGACACAGGTCACGCAGGCACTGCCTCCATCGCCATCTGTCCCTACGCCGCTGACCTACGCTGCCGTCGTTGCTAGACCCCCAGCCCCACCTGTCTCTGGCGCATACAGGGGCACCGGGTCCTCCTACCCTACGACGCTGCCTACATACACGGCACCCCATCCCGTTTCGCCCCCTGCACCTTCTGTCGTTAACCCATGGCGCACCTTGGATAATCGGCCCATATGTTTCGCATGCGGTTTCGTGGGACATATAGCACGCTACTGTCGCCGTCGTAACTTCCAGCCTCCAGACCACGGGAATTCTGCAAATTACCAGGCTGCCCAGAATCCCCGGCGACCATCTTCTCCTATCACCGACTCATTGTCCCCACGACGCCCTGTCGATTCTCGCCGGTAATTACCGCCCCGTCGCCGATATGTCTCCCCGATGCTTCGGCGCACGAGCCCCGCTCGAGAGGAAAACTGACAGCCGCAGTTCCGGAGGCAAGAACTGCGTCGTCGTCGAACTTTCTAAGACCTCCTCTTTGTCCGACCAACGAAATTGATGTGCTAGTAGAAGGTGTTGCTGTACGTGCACTTGTCGACACAGGCGCCATCGTTTCTGTAATTAGTGAAAAACTGTGTCGCGATTTGAGAAAAGTTACAACGCCGCTTACGAATCTTGCTCTGCGTACAGCCACCTCCCATTTCATCGCGCCGACAGCTCAGTGCACAGCACGCGTTTTTATTCAAGATGTTTGGTACGCCGTCAACTTTGTTGTTCTCCCACGTTCATCTTACGACGTCATACTAGGATGGGATTTCCTTTCTACCCATCAGGCCCTCGTCGACTGCGCTCGTGCTGAACTCACGTTGACGAATCCGTGCCTTGATATCGACCACCACAGTCCCTCCAAAGTGTTTGCCGCAGCTGACGTCCGCATCGCGCCGTTGTCCGCCGTCCTAGTGCATGTGTTTTCCCCTGCTGCCACTAACTCGACGCTCCTGTTCCAGCCAACTATAGCTAGTGTGCAACACCGAACCATCGTCCTCCCGTTTGCCGTCATCAACTTTTCCAATGGTTCGGCGGTACTTTATGCGTGCAACGTTTCTGCATGTCCGTACATCCTGCTACGCGGCGAGTGTCTGGGAAGCCTCGAGACCTTAAATTGTATTTTCGAAGACCCGATCTATCCAGACAAGCCATTTTTACCGACTTGTGCCATTACACCCGCAATGGACGCTAATGAACCTATAGATGTATTCCGCAAGTCCATTGATTGTAACCTCACCCCTGGGCAGCAGGAACAGCTGATCAAGCTCCTACAGCGTTTTCGAGCCTCGTTTGACGACAATCAGCCTTCCTTAGGTCGAGCGTCATCTGTTGTTCACCGTATAGATACCGGTCAAGAGACGCCAATACGGCAGCGTCCATATCGTGTGTCGACTACCGAACGCCGTGCCATCAATGAACAGGTTGACGACATGCTGACACGTGGCATAATCGAACCGTCAAGCAGTCCCTGGGCCTCTCCAGTTGTGTTGGTGAAGAAGAAGGACGGATCCATCAGGTTTTGCGTGGACTACCGGCGTCTCAACCGAATCACGCGCAAGGATGTCTATCCGCTGCCATGCATTGACGATGCCTTGGACTGCCTACAGGGAGCCGAATTTTTCTCTTCTTTAGATCTGCGCTCTGGATACTGGCAGGTACCCATGGCAGAGGCCGATCGTGAAAAAACTGCTTTCATCACGCCCGACGGGCTTTACGAATTCACAGTCATGCCCTTCGGCCTCTGCAACGCACCAGCTACTTTCGAGCGGATGATGGACTCTATCCTTCGAGGCCTCAAATGGAACGTTTGCCTTTGTTATTTAGATGACATTGTCGTCTTTTCAACCGATTTCGCAACCCATTTAACCCGCCTCGAGAAAGTCCTCGCGTGTATTTCTGCCGCGGGGCTGCAACTGAATCTGAAGAAGTGCCATTTCGCTGCTCGAAAGCTTACGATCCTTGGCCACGTGGTTTCAAAAGACGGCATTCTTCCTGACCCTGCCAAACTTACAGCCGTTTCAGCGTTTCCCAAACCGACCACCATGAAAGAGCTCCGAAGCTTCATAGGCCTTTGCTCTTACTTCCGGCGCTTCGTCCGCAATTTCGCGACGATCATCGCTCCTTTGACCAAGCTCCTCGCCGGCTCTAGAGACCTTTCCGCCTGGTCTGCCACCTGTGACGATTCTTTCAATGAACTGCGCCGCCTCCTCACGTCACCGCCTATTCTGCGACACTACGACCCATCGGCACCCACAGAGATCCACACCGACGCTAGTGGTGTCGGGCTAGGCGCTATTCTTGCACAGAAGAAAGACGGCTTCCAAGAGTACGTGGTTGCCTACGCAAGCCGAACTCTTAGCAAAGCCGAAACCAACTATTCAGTCACTGAAAAGGAATGTCTCGCCATTATTTGGGCAATAAAGAAATTTCGACCTTACGTGTACGGGCGCCCTTTTGACGTCGTGACTGACCACCACGCCCTCTGCTGGTTGTCGTCACTGAAGGATCCAAGCGGTCGTCTCGCCCGATGGGCATTACGCCTCCAAGAATATAATATTCGCGTGGTCTATCGCTCCGGCCGGAAACATTCGGACGCAGACGCCCTATCCATGATGATACGGGGCGCGAAAAAACGACACACAACAGAAAAGAAGTACACAGACGACGCGCTACTAGCAACTGGAATATTTTATTCAGGAAACACCATTTATACCGCAGTGACGTCAACTTTAACCCAACGAATCGACCAAAAACTAAAAATACATGCTCAGCATGCCTATAAGTAACGTTGCAGATAGGCTATCTCCCCTTCCTGCAGACTGATAGAGGGGTGGCTGATGCAATCATGCCCCTCCCTCTGGATAAAGAGGGCTTCTATAATCTCCCTCTCCGCTGAGCCCCTGTGCCTGTAGATTACAGTTGTCTGCTCAAATACCGGCTTACAGTTACCCTGATCGCATCCTCTGCAATGCATCGCCAGATGCGTGAACGGCCTTCCTATTAAAGAGCTGCTGTGCTCTCGCAACCGCACGTTGAGGCATCTACCAGTTTGCCCTATGTATGCCTTACCGCACGACAGTGGTATTCTATATACAACACCACGTGCGCAAGGAACGAACTGCCTTACGTGCTTAATGGCACATCCTCTTTTTTCACACTGCTTTGGCCTACCTGTCTTCTTACCAACCGCTGAGCAGATGCGGCCCACCTTGTTTTCTGCGGAGAACACGAGATCCACCCCATACCTCGAAGCCACTCTCTTAAGGCCGTGCGAAAGCCAGTGGATATACGGGATTTTTGACACTCTTTTTCTTCCCTGCGGGACATTCGTGTCTAGGCCTGTCCCAGGCCGTTGCTTAATGGACTTTTTTATTTTTTCGCAAGCAGCAGCTAAGACACTATCAGGAAACGCCGCGTCTCTTAGTCTTTCCACCTGCGCGAAAAAACTTATCTCCATAAGATGTGGGCATGATCTGTCCAACGCCGTTTTTAGGCACGTCATGGCAATGCCATTTTTTACTAGGCGAGAGTGCCCAGAGCTGTAATCAAGAAGCGGCTTCGCGGTCCTAGGGGAAAACATCCAACACACATGTTTTTGTTGGAATGACAGCTGCAAATCCAGAAAACGCAGCTTTCCATTCTTCGGCACTTCGCGCGTGAATGTCAAGCCCCGCCCCTTATTACCAAACACACTGAGCACTTCATCACCTCTGCTATCAAAGTTGTCTGAATTAATCAACAGCAAATAGTCGTCCACATATCTGTACACTTTTTGGACCAAACCTACTACGCCCTATCCCGTTCGCCGCTACCCCCTGACCCGGACTGCTGCGAAAGTCTAACCTGTGATGCCACTGCCGTCACCATCGCCGAGATGCCATCTGAGCAACGCAAGGACCCTTGGGTTGCTTCGATTCTAGACATCCTGGCTGGGCGGACGGCTTCCCCCCCTTCTCGCACATTGCGTCGGCAAGTCGAGCACTTCGCCACTCGCGACGACGTGCTGTACCGACGCAACTACGCACCCGGTGCACGTCAGTGGCTACTCGTGATTCCACGTCATCTGCGATCCGAAATTTGTTCCACGTTTCATGACGACCCCCAATGTGGCCACGCAGGTTTCTTGAAGACTTATTCTCGCATACGTCTCCGATATTACTGGCGTGGCATGTACCGTTTTATACGACAATACGTTCGGGCCTGCTCGACGTGCCAGAGACGAAAAACTCCCCCTTGTCACGCCAGCGGTACCTTGCTACCCTTACCATGCCCATCCCGACCATTCGACCGCGTCGGCATCGCTATCTACGGTCCCCTTCCCAACACCGCTGACGGTAACCGCTGGATCATAGTTGCTCATTTGGCTCATTTTGCCAAGCTGCGTCTGAACCTTTCTCGACGTACAACACCTCCATTTTATTATATATATATATATATATATATATATATATATATATATATATATATATATATATATATATATATATATCTGACACTTTATGGAAACATAGCTGTAATAAGAATTCTAAGTGCATACAACGTCCACAGCTGTATCCCTATAGTTGTATACATTCCTCTAGTGATCACCTCATCTCGCTTGAAAGAATACAGCTGATTTTGACCCTGCTTTTAAGCTGAATCAGGCTCGAGCCCAAGCTCAAGTCCAAACCACAAAATTTCGTATCACTGTTTTTGCGTGGTGAAATAACGAGTGAAGAGGTTTCCGCCTGATGACAAATCCTTAAAAATTATGGTTGCCGCATGCCTCGGGCGATCCAGATGTTGCTCACTTTATGAAATATTGGAATGCTCTTTGCCTATAGTGTGTTCATTGTCTTGAGAATATTTCACAAATACATTGACGTAAAACAAGCAGGCATTGCAGTGGCAACTGCATTTATGTAAGGCGTTTAGCATAACTTTCGATTAAGTTATCCGTAGTTGTTCATCTGCCTGTTTTAGATACACAAAGCATTCAGACAACGCCCACGCCCTTTTTGACGTGAACCTATTTGTCCGTATTTCTCCCAAACTTAGAGTGGCTCGCGGAAAGAGAGCAGTGGAACTTTTTCACTTAAGCTCGAAAGAATCCCAGTCATGTTTTGCACTGGCATGTATTTAGAGAATTGAAGGAACGTCGACACCTCGTTTCATCTTTATTGTGACAGCAAATATATGGACACTCTCGGCCGATTTTCGCCGTCACCATTGTATTCTAGATACGTATATGTACTTGTATATGCAAAAAGGCACAAAGAAAACTATATCAGAAGAAAAAAGTTCAAAGCAACATACTGGGAAGTCGAACCAACGACACCTCGCTCCGAAGCTGACCGACGCAGCCACTCTTCATGCCGGTAATAATAACGGCGAGCTATTCACATGCCCCATTCAGCGCTCGCGCTACGCAGACCAAGGGAAAGCTTGAACGTATTTTATATCACCACCGCTTTTACGCTGGAAGCGGCCCGCGACCTTACCCCTATAAAACGGAGGTACAATCCTTCAGCAGGACCCCAATAAAGTTTTTATCCATATAACGCTTTTACGTATTCTTTCAAATTGAAAACTGCCCCTGACACGTGGAAGAAAAAGTGGCACCTTTCTGTTTCACTCATGATCACGTAGAATAGAAAGAAAAAGAAGACGGGGTACACTACTTAGTTACTTATGGGGCACCTTTTAAGCGTCATAGGCCAACGCGGGGGAGGAGACGCAGAAGGGTCATTCCACGTGTCGCAGTTTAGAAGAACAAAAGAAAAAGAAAACACAAACAGCGTCGGCTTCTGCATTGCTGACGTTTTCAGCGAGTTCCTCAAATACGAGCACGTAACAACTATGACGGTTGTCTAGTGTACCCCTACGCGTTTGAGCGTCCTTTTTTTTTTTTTGGTGCCGTGGCATGCTGAATGTATCAATCCGCTTGTCGTTCTTCGTGTGATATTCTAATTACTTGCTATCGTAATCATCGCCTCGCCCTGGTGGGGAAACTTATCTTTCTTTCCCGAAGTTTGCATCATGGTTGTTTGTTATTCTCAAAAAGCTTGGGTAAAGGCTAGTTGGCATCCCCTTCAGGGCGCATGAAGACAATATACGTATACAGACCGAATAAGTTGTAGTTGGCCTAACATTGTTGCTTTCACACGCACTGCAGAGGTATTGCTTAGTTTGGTCACTCACTAAGTTTATTTCATTTATTGGTTTTCATTTATTGGTACCCTCAGGACCGGGAGGTATTACAGAGGGGAGTGGTGTTAGGGAGTGGTGTTAATTCTATATGTAATTACTTCAACAGAACGTTTGAAGTACAACGACTTTTGAATGCGTATTTACATTGACTATGTCACTTTACCAGATGAGAACTAATTCTAAACATAAGGCATACTTCATACATATCATGGTGGCTTTACCTATCAAATTAAAATTCCGCATAATAATTATGAAGACATCTAGTTAAAGTTTGTCCTTCAAGGGTAAAAAACCCCAAACGAACCTGTCTGGTTCTTGAAATTCAAAACCAACCCATCCTTATGGGTTAAATATCAAGTTAAGAATTGGCAGTAAGGAACGAAGATTGTTTGTTACTACTTCGTTATCACATCATTTGAAGTTTAGAAAAATGCCACGTTAATACTGATACAGATACTATGTAAAAGGAACTGCGAATATGCAACCTGATGCCATTTCAAGAAAAAACTAATCGGGTGACTAAAACTTGCGTCATAGGCCGTTTTCTCTGCGAGACAGCGGTAGCTGTTGGTTCGACCCAGTTCTTTGCTCATGGGATCAGATTGACCGAGGAATGTGTTTCAAAATGAAAAAAAAAGAATAATCGCAATAAGGCTGCACCCAATACAAGGTTACTAGGCATCGGTGAACGCCACCACAATAACCGCGAGTTCCCTGTATCATCCGAACAAATATGGGAGGCCACTGCTTATAAAACGAAATCCGAATGGGCACTCACTTTAACTGAAATACGTGACCTATATTCCGCAGCCCACCCTCCTCCTCAGAGTCCAAATAGCCTCCACCATTTTAAAGCAAGCATCTGATTGCTGTCCCTTCCTCAATATAAAGCCATGCTAGCTTACGAATAGACCACGCGCACTGAAAGCGAGAGTTTATTTGCCAGTTCGGATTTAAGAAGTCAGACCTTTGCTTCTCAATAAAGACGAGGTTTGAATTTTATTATTGAGGTCAATATGAGAACCGTTTCGTTCGAGCGGACTACATTTCCTGAAGCATAGAGTCTAAGAGAAGAATATATATGTTTAAAAATAAATAAAAATATATACACAGTCTAAGGGCACCTCCATACAGGTACCTTTTCCTAGCGGTAAGATATCATTCATTCGACCGCATTGCAGGCGAAAGCCTTACTCCTTTAATGCCTGAATTATGAAGCTGCCAGACAAAATGAAAATTGTTTTCGTTTTGCAGCTTTAAATAGCATGCACACCTTTTAAATGATTCCGCTGTTATATTGTGTAATATGTGACTTTATGCCATACTTTTAGTGTATGTCGTGAATTCTCCATATGCCACAGAAGCGAGGATCTTACAACAACAACAAAGATGTACTTCAGAACTACATAACATGTCATACACCACCTCTTGAGGGCATACACCAAATCATCGAAATTATTGAATATAAAACTTACCTCACCCATACGAGAAAAAAAGGAAAGAAGTTATAACGGTTGCACGTGCTTTGCGCTTTCTGCTTTTATCTACAAAACAATTGCTTCTAGCATAAAATGCCTGAGACAAGACGGTGCTGGATTTTCATTTTTACATGTATATCGAGAACTATTGACACCTCGCAATAAAGGTTTCATAAAATACGAAAATTAAACGTTGGCGTCCTTCCGGCGCCGTTGTTCAAACAAGTGTGACTGCAGGGTCATACCACGCCAAATTAACCACTGTTTTAATGAACACCGCGAATGTCGTGGAAACAATTTCACGTGTTTCTTGGAGTTCCAAACTCGTCCCGCTCGTGTTATTTCCGTTACCAAACATTTTCCTGTCCATTTACCAGAGTCTGATGATTGATTTGTGGGGTTTAACGTCCCAAAACCACTATATGATTTGTAGAGACGCCGTAGTGGAGGGCTCCAGAAATTTTGACCACCTGGGGTTCTTTAACGTGCACCCAAATCTGAGTATACGGGCCTGCAACATTTCCGCCTCCATCGGAAATGCAGCCGCCACAGCCGGGATTTGATCCCGCGACCTGCGGGTCAGCAGCCGAGTACCTTAGCCACTAGACCACCGTGGCGGGGCCATTTACCAGAATCTGTAGGTTTGTGCCGAATGAGCTGGAGCTCGTCGAACAACTATTTTTTAACACTTTTTTTGGAATGCACTCGATAAAATGGTATTTGTTGCAAGGTAATAGGTGATGTCACTCTAAAAATGAGGACTTCTGTATATAAATTCTTTGAGGGCTTTTCGCACGAACAAAATGGAACAGAGTGGCCGAATACAAATTTTTGTTCTAGGAGTATTGCAAGCTCGAAGAGCACAAAATAAAATATGTACAAGTAACCTGTTTACATGCTACAAATTAATGATACAAGCACTGAAGGTATGGGGAATTGTTTGAGAAAAATCACTTTTTGGCAGAGGGGAGGGGGCTCTGTAGTCCACGTGAATGACCTTGCCTAGGTGTCCGGACTAATAATAAGCCCTTTTCAGTCCGTGACCGTTTTGCAGCGCCTGAATATATATCAAGTTTAGATGCAGAGTGGAATAAAATTGATTTGTTCATTGGTTATTGCTGCTTATCTTGGCTGCCAGGGGTCTATTGCTCGAGTAACTCGCATCGATTGGAGCTTGAGTGTTCAATCACAGTTATTCTTTGCCTGGGACTTCATTTTTGTAGCGTACTGACACTTTCATTTTGGGGGAAAATGCACTTAAACGTCAACAGAACCAACTGCATATGCGTAGTCCAACAGGATGGCTAACTGCTCTCAAAACCAGGACAAAGATGACAGCGTGGTGAAACTGACAATATTCAGATAGCGGGAAACGCATATTTTCCGGTAGCTTAAGATTGTTTCTTTCACAATGCTGTTATTTTTGTCCTGGATCTGAGGGCCGATAGGCCGCTTGTCCGACTACGCATGTGCAGTTGGTTCTGTTGCGTTTTTAAATGTTGTTCTGTTCAATAAAAATTTAATGGTGAATTTAGCGCTGTCTTTTCAAAGACTTAGTTCTTCGCTCTTCGTTTCATGTGCGTTTAAAAGCTTTTGTTTTAAAAATGAGTGTTCAGGAACTAGCCTATCTTGCCATCTTGTCGAGACGAAGTACCGGCAAAGACAACCGCTTCACACTCTCAGGCAATCCATACATTTCACGTATCTTTCTTCAAATAAAAATACATCAAAAATACAAACTTGCAGAAGCGTTGATATTGACGCTGCAGTTTGCGAGGCTGTCATTCCAACGCATGAAACAAAACTTCTTAGAACATGTGCCTCCATTTATGAAATGAAATCAATGAAAGGCGTTTTTTTTTTCGCCGTGGGGCTCAAGCTGTAAAAATACCTACAGTGATGGAAGGAACAAAAAGACACGGACAAAAGGAGGAGAATGAAGGGAGCAAAGAAATAAATGTAAAGCAATTGGAGTTTAAAAACCAATCAGGGCCACAGTGGACAACGGAACATGAACGTGACAGAAGAAAGCCGAACTGACAACTTGAGCTGTAAGTTCAACTCTGTCTTGTCACCTCCTTTTGCTGCGCCCATTATTTTCTTGCTGGTCTTTCATCCTCAGTAAAGTACCCACTGGCACAGCTATCGGCATCGAGATAACTCAAGCGCATGCTTGTATGACAGCACTGCACTTGGGGAGATGTAAAGAATAGGTATAAAAAGTGAAGAAGAGATAACAGGAAAAGCAGTGTTCGTGAACATACAGAAGACGTGCTAATGGTCTTAAAACGCACACGAATTATCGTACAGCTATTAGTCTACTTTTTTCCCAGCGGAAAATTCTGTTTCTCTTTTTGCTTGTTTTGTTTCCTTTTGTTAGACAACCATGTCTTTTAATAATATTGCCGGGTCATACTAGCAAGTTTTTTCAATGCGCGAACATAGAACATAGAAAAAAAGTGTTATATTCTTGTTTTGTATGGTCTTTTACGACATATATCTTGCCACTCTGCGAAATGAAGTTAGTTGGAAGTCTGCGCTCTTTCTATCTATTCTGTCCTTTTTTTTCTATATTCGCATGCTGGAATAATTGGATCATTTCCCCGTGGAGAACCCTGAGGGAATACGAAGCAGCAGCGTTTCGCACGGGTGGTGTCACGGGTAGAACGGTGCTACCATGGGTGCTGTGGTGGGCGCTGGGAGATTCGTTTGAAGCGATGGCCTGGCGAAGGTCTTGAAGGTGATACGTACACACATGTTTCAACGCGTACATTAAGCACGGGTCAGGTTTGTTGCACGTGAACCAGCAAGTCGGTGGTGTGCGGAGTGGCGGTAGCGGCAGGTGTTGCGGGCGAACGGACGAGGCAGCAGCTGTGGGTGCCGTGCGAGCACGTGGTAAGTGAGGAAGAGAGTGACGTGAGCGTGCACTGCGAGGGGAGCGTGACGTCAACGCGCAGCAGCGGTGTGACCTAGTTGGGCACCGCGCCAACACTTGAGGCACGTGGCGCGTTTGTAGTGAGGGTCAGCGTTACACAGGCTAGTCAAAGAGCTGCTTCCAACCTAAGTATGACTACACGCCAACTAGCCCAAGCTTCCACTCAATAATCGTTGGGGTTTAACGACCCGATATTATGAGAGACGCCGTAGTGGAGAGCTCTGGTGGAGGCCACGAGCTTTTATTGTTTCCGCTCTTCGCACCTCTAATGTGTAGCTTCGAACATTTTTGTGTACTTAATCGTGAATTTAGAAATTACGGTATCGTAATGTTCATCTATATACTTCCTGTAGAAGTTTCCCAAAAATGAAAAGCCTTAACAGGGAGTGTACATTGGCTTAAAGAGTACAAGAATTAAAGGCCATTCAAATTAAAGAATTATCAGCGAGCGAGTCCACTTATGTTCTGCGAGGATACCCCAGAAGCGCGGAACAAAAGACGTAGTTGTACGAGCTGGTACGAGCATACCTTTTTTAAACACGTCCTCTATTCACAGATGTAGGAAAGTACATATCGCTATCATTGTTACTAGTTAGCTGCATTTGAGGATAGAGTGCAGTAGCATATGATCAGCGCACGCTATTTGATTATACAAAACTATCCCTATACAACACTGGACTCGAGTAACTATTATCAGCTTAAAGGATACCTGTATTCAATCAAAGAAGTTGAATTCTTAATAATGCTCACAAGAGGACCCGTAGTCGAAGGCCATCTTCACTCAACAGATTGTATCCGTTCACGTCCTCCGAAATCTTTCATCCTACATTTTTTTTTTTTTTTGCCCTGCCTTTTAGATGGGAGGCGTTGGAGGTTTTCTGACCCACCCGTGGTTTGGGTTGCCTCCGAGATTGATCCACCTTTGACCAAACAACAACAATATATGATGACGTCATCGCACGATTTTATAAAAACAGGGCACAAATATATACAATAAGTGGTAGAGAATGAAAGGCAGAGAGTTTAACCAATCTAGGATAACCGATTTGCTACTCCACACGTTAGAACTGAATGGTGGAGATTGAAAGGAGGGCCGGAAAAAGGAAATAGACAATAGAAAAGTACATGGGGCAGGCGTTAATTGAAACATTTAATTTTATAAAAACGTCATGGCGACATCATCAACGCTGTCATTGTGCCACACCACGGTGATGTCTGATGGTAGCGTCATCGCATTAAGGCTTATGATTTGATAATGTAGTCGAAATGGCCATCGGCCAACTGTGAATGACCGCCAGACCTTAGTGAATTTCGACTGATAGTATCGCTTCTTGATTCCGTGAGGCATTGCCAGACAGAGGCTGTAGAGAAGAGTAAAGCACCTATAAGAAAAACATACGACTAGCATAGAAGACCCTCTGCAATGAAGCGAAACTATTGCGCATGCGCATTAGTAAGACACCGAATGCCCAACTGGATGGCCTAGAGGGGCTTGCTGTCAAGCTAATCTCACCCAAGGGCAAACCATGACGACACTGCACACATATCGAGGCAGGGCTTTTGAGTCGCTCTTTTTGTACTCGCTGGCCAGTGACCAGATTATTAAGGATAGACTGCACTTGCCAGGACAAACCATTGACCCAGCACGCCCAGTGAACCAATGCGCATCGACATTTATGGTGGCTCTCTTCGTAGGATTCGCTAATTTTTTTTGCGCCCCTGACAAAATGGGCAGTCTTATTCCAGCAAGGGTAGAGCCATTGACCTGATTATTCTGTAGATCGCTGAACGCGAGTAATCAATCATTGGCGCACAGCTACGACTATATGTTATAGCAAGGAGCTTAACTAACGTATCATAGCTCCTTGTATCTCTCGCTTCCTTGTTGATTGTGAATCATCCCTATCGGTTGTGTTGATGAGCCAGGGTAATGAGTTGAGAAAAAAACATATTTTTCTATAAATAGCATTTTTTGCCACATGTTTTATCTGTATCGCAAAGTGGTGCCGGCACAGGAAAGGCATTTATTGTCAGAATAGCGATGAGAACCTTTGGATAGATAGTGATAGCTATTAAGCACTGAATTCTGATTAAATCGGGATGAAGCTAGCTTGGTATACCTATTTATTGGCCTGTATTCAAGTTTTGTGCACGCATTCATGCATCAAGCGCTTTTTGAGACAATGGATAATCAGTGGACTATGGCTGAATTACTCATATATTCATTGACATGTAACACAAATATGCGGGTACATCATACGTACAGAATGAAACTATGGGACAATGGATAATCAGTGGACTATGGCTGAATTACTCATATATTCATTGACATGTAACACAAATATGCGGGTACATCATACGTACAGAATGAAACTATGGCTACAAAAGTTAAGAAAATTATCCTTATGCATTGTTCGTAACAACGTGCGACCTCGACTTCAAGTTTCAACATGAAAAAGTAATAGTCAAACTCTGCGTCGCCGGGAATGTCTGATAAAATACTCCTGATTATATTCAGTCCAAAAAAAAGAGAGCTTTCTCAGCATGCTGTCCGTCAAATAAGTGGCACAGTTTGGTTATCTTGCTCTAACATCTGAGGTAAAGACGCGCTTGCTTCGTATTATCATATAAGTAGTTCTGTACTTCTATAATTATTCCCAACTATTTATATGATAGCAATACGTATGGATATACGTGTGTTTCTGTTTCCATAAAAGTATTGGTTACGATTCAGTGCTAGCGTTGCTCTCCTTCCTTCTTTATGGGAGCGCTGCACGGCCAACAATATGTCCATATGTCTGGGGCGGGTATTCGGAATATTATAACGCAAGGAGCTAACGACTGTTGCTAAATAAGTGGTTTGATAGCCCAAGTAAAGCAATCATTACTGTATAAAGTTGATCCGCACAGAAAATGTTCAATGGTGACAGATCTCCCACGACACATGCTGGATTCACACTAGCGGGCGGAGGAGGAATTTCCGCCGTGGAAGCCGCCTCACATTAGACACGCGTGGTGACTCTCCACCCTTGCCCTATCCGGCCTCCTCCGCTTGCGCCACGGATCTAAATGCCTCGCGCACGCTCGCGCGTAGACGTCGTTTCGAACAGCATTAAATCTTGTAATGCGCTCTGTACCCGGCACTCTAGCAGGAATAGCGTTGCGTAAGCCGAGGAATCGAAACTATGCACGTGGATTCCGTGAGCCGCCCTCCCGGCTGAGTGCATGCGACACCTCCGTGGTTTCGTCGGATAGAACTGGTCACGTGACTTCGGTCCGCGGAGAATCGGCATTTTTCCCTATCACGCGAATCCACCTTAGTTCACTTCGCAGCCTTTGACTGGAAGTAGCATACACAAGCAGCTTTCAGTACAAAATACGCCGATCCAGCTCGCCGGAATGCCACTGTGGTCACGAAGTTGAACAGGTTCGTCATATTCGTTTGGAGTGCGAAAAGCAGGCAAATGAAGGAGAAATATTAAGGACTAAACTAGCAAGTTTGGACAGACGGCCCCTCACACTTAGACAATGACCTGTAATGCATATTCAGAAAAGGGCAAACATAGACTTCTTAATGGAGACGGGGCTGGATAAACGCTTGTGTTATACACCTTGATGTGGTGATGTATGTAATGAAGCGTTAGTACATATACTAAGAGTATAAATAAAAAGGTTTGCGTGTGAATGTTTTATGGCGGTATAGACTGCTGCAAGCAAACTGTACATTCCCATGTTATTTCAACTGGTTTCAGATTGATATAATGTTTTCTTTTTGCTCATTGTTCATTTTGGGCAACATTTGTCATTTTTATTCGCTGCAGCACTTATCAATATTGAGCATCCGAGGTAATTTGTACCTCAACCTCTCCACAGAAAAACAATTACAACAGTACAGAACATATGAATTAAATTGAAACTTCCTCCATATTCGTTTTTTTTTTTTTTCAGGCGCAACAGATGCTTGACGCTTAGCGTACTGATGTACACCAGTCTTGTTTGATGCTTAAGCATTAGGAACGCTATCAAAGCGTTAAAACTGGTGTTATAAAAATAATGTTTCGTGAGGTCTCACGTCCTCAAACCACGTAATGACTATGAAAGACGCCGTAGTGGATGGTTGCGGAGATTTCGACCATCTGGAGTTATTTAGGTATCTTTAATTTTTAGTACACGGGCCTCAAGAATTTTCGCCTATATCGAAAACGGGGATGCTGAGGCCGAGATTCGATCCCATGGCGTCCAGGTCAACTGTAAAAACCCATAACCAATATACCACAATAAGGCGTGGGTGTTACGAATAAACTGAGTAATATTAAAAATAATGCTTCTGTGGCGATAGAATCAATTCAAACTGTCACGTGCTGCAAGAAAAATTGTTACTCAACTTTTTTTTACAACTGCTTCATTTAGCGATTCTTTTGAATACAATTCGAGCTGGCTAACCTCCCTGTCCTTCCTCATTTATTCCCCCTCCTCCTCGAGCTTGTCTGACTGTTGCAATAGAAGAAACGCTTAACGACAAATTTAGATACAAGCAAGCGCATTCTGTACCCTGAGCTCACATGGATAAAGTTGTAGGTGCAAAGAATGGCTGCCATCTCCGAATGTCCAGCGAAGCTATCTCAAGCACTAAAAGTGTTCATTGAAAAAATAGGAAGCCCGACCGTGGTGGTGTAGTGGCTATGGTACTCGGCTGCTGACCCGCACGTCGTGGTATCGAATCCCGTCTCCAGCGGCTGTATTTTTCGATGGAGGCGAAAATGCTGTAGGCTTGTGTGCTCAGATTTGGGTGCACGTTCAAGAATCCGGGTGATCAAAGTTTCCGGAGCCCTCCACTGCGGCATATCTCATAATCATGTGGTGGTTTTGGGACGTTAAATCCCACATATCAGTCAATCATATACAACTCAACGGCAAGGCCACATATACCTTCCAACTACTGCGCAAACAAATTTCCCTAGCGACTCATGTGACTAAACGCATTGCCAACCACCTACATGGACTTCTCGGAAGGGATACTATCCGACTGGTGCAAGTCCTCATCGTAAGCAGATTGACCTACCACCTCACTCACCACAATCTTACTCAAACCGAGACGAAGTGGATGGACGCCCTTCGCCGCACTCTTGTAAAGGCTGCTCTAGGGCTGCCCCATTACGCATCAACGCTGCTGCTTCTATCACTTGCGTTTCAAAACACCATATGTGAGCTAAGGGAAGGACTTGAACATATTTTAACACTGCGCACGACTACGCGGACACAAGAGAAGGAGAGACAAACCTTCTTTTCTTGTGTCCGCGTATAGTCGTGAGCTGTGTTAAAATATGTTCAACTGCGATCACGAACTGTCCCAGCTTTCAGTTCTGCAATTGAAGGACACCGTAACAGCCAAATCGAACGCTTCCAACGAACAAGACTGCGTTGTGTCATTTTATTTCGGTTGGGATACTGCGTGCCAAACAAACTGCAACAAAAACCGAAACATTTCTTCCTGGAAATTAGCAGGAAAATTTATGTAGCCCCCATACCCCGCAATATGACACCTAGATCTATAAAGTCTAGAGACGGGCAAGAGTTCAAGCTCTAATGCGAGCCGTATAGGTAATGGTACATTTAACGCAAGCACCCGCTTTCCACAGAAACAGGTCATGTGTCTCGTCGTAATGATTAATAACGATTCTGTAACCGTATCGGCTACGCTTAAAACCATGCACAGTGGCACGGCCGAGGAGGCTGCTATTGCCCTTGCTATCATACACGCCTCAATAACACCAGCACAGGGAGGACCAATCACTGTGGTTACTGATTCATAAACTGCCTGTCTGAATATTGCCAAAGAATTGGTCACACCCTACACACGCCATATCCTGGCATCTGTACATCCCACTTTGTTATACAGGGTGCTTATTATCTGTACACGCCTGTCTCCATGGCAACGAATGGGGGGCTAATGCGGTAGCTCGAGAGCTTACAAACCGGGCGCTTTCGAAAGAGCTATCCAACCCAGACGATGCGCTGACCGAAACCTTCAACTACAGTGACAAGCTGCAGTATTACCGACAAAGTCGTATATACTTCACACCACCACACAAATCACTCAACTGAGAGGACGCGGTTGCCTGGTGACAGCTTCAGACAAGTTCATTCCTCTGCCTCTACTTTCTTCATCTCTTTCACCTCACACAATATCCTTCATACTGTCCCTACAGTGGAGCGAAGCCCACCGTGTACCACTGCACCTGGGGATGTTCACAACACAACCGGGCTACCGCCCTATTCTTTCACCCTCGCATTCTTCCTGAGAGAAAGCGCTCACCAGCTCAGAGCCGCAAAAGAGCAGCGTCGGCTGATTCAGCGGGCACGTGGTGCGGTGCGAGCCAATGGGGCCCCAAGGGCTCCACCCAAGGGGGACTATCCCTTCGGCTTGTCCTACTAAGGGCTTCTCTCTCTCTTTCTCTCAAACTCACCAAGACATCAGTCACCCGGGTTCACTCAGACTCGGACTCATGGCTTGATTTGAGTGTGAGTGAGTTCTAGTGAGTCGATTCATGAGTACGTCAGCTTTGAATGAGCTTTGTCGAAGCTGAGGTCAATGTTGTTTAACACCAACATCTGGCGTAAACGATGCTCTTTTTAGTGTCAATAGATATAGTAGTACCTTCGAATACGAGTTATGAGTAAGGTCATTTTTCTTAAAAGTGAGGACAGCATAAGATATATGTATCAATAACTTCCCCGGAAGAGTTGGCAAGGGGGAAATCAAGCCCACCCCTCCCCCCTACTTTTAACTTGCGCTTCTGGTCAATAAATATTGGAATGCTGTATAAAGGACACTGTTTTAGAATACATGGGAATAGTCGCGAGTCCAGGTAAAGCTGAATAATGCTGAGGAGTTTATAGATAGGTGACGACTAAGTGAAGTTATTCACATTTACTACGTGGTGTTTGTGTCAGCGTGCCTTTAATTTCTTTTCAAAGTATTATAATATCTATTGTTTAACGTTCTGAAACCAATGTATATGATTATGAGAGACTCTGTAGTGGAGAGCTGTTGAAGTTTCCACCAAATGGGAACGTGCACCGATATCACACAGTACGTGCGTCTCTATACCGTTTCCCCTCCATCGAGGAGGAGGAGGAGAATAAATGAGGAAGGACAGGGAGGTTAGCCAGTTCTCAGACCGGCTGGCTACCCTGTACTAAGGAAGGGGGTAAATGAAATCAAAATGCGACCTCCACGGCCGGAATGGAATTCGCAGCCATCCGTTTTCTTTTCAAAGCATAAATTGAGATACGACAGCTTCCTGCTGACGTGATTGAGAATATTTTTTGTTGTTGTTATTGGCCTGTTTTTCACGCATGGACATCTTTTTTTGTTTTTGTCGTTTTTTTGTCTGCGTATACTTTTTGCTTCCTGTCTTCTTATGTACTACGGCTGATCTGCTATAAACTTGGGGTGCTAGTTAGCGCCATGTGCGATGCCTTCCCTGCGTTCTGCCTAAAACAACACATGCTGCAAGCGCCACGTCTGAACGAAAGCGCTGACTGAACACTACCTCCAAGATCCTAAGCACAAAGCCGCGTACCAATTTTTCGGAGGCTGTGAATTGGAGACGACCGTCTGGATCAGCGCGCGCGTGCACCGATCTAGGTGGCCGTGGAACAGAAAAAGATGTTTCGCTTCTTGTCCGCAAGAGGAAGCGACGACCTCGCCGGCAAAACCAGACACATTAAAAGCCAGGAATGAGTTTTGTGAGACGGTAGCGCCATCTCTGTGAGACTTGAAAGAATGAGGACATCGGTGTTTTTGCTCGTCAAGCCGAGGCGCCACGGGTCCAAATTGTGTGTCCACGAGTGAACAAACGTGCATGTCCGGATGATATCAAATGTGAATCTTTTTTTTTTTTGCGTACTTCAAGCACCTTCTATCTATCTATCTATCTATCTATCTATCTATCTATAAAAACTATTCATAAATTTATCTATGTAGCCGCTTACGACTGGGTGTTCTCGTGATCACCCCCTTAACTTGGCGTCAACCTAAATTGGTATGAGAGGGTAAAATTGTTTCTCGAATATGACCCGCCAGTCGGTACTTGAATAATGTCACAGTCCCGTCGTGAACGTCGTCAAACATTTCCCGTTGAACAGCGACACATACCTGATGGGTGGGTATGTGTCACTGGTGTATGATTATGTGCCACAGGTAATTGACACTCAGTAGCGATCTACGCAGGAACGGCTAGAACGCACATGAGTAATTTTAACGCGTTCGTGTTTAGAAAAAGGTAACATCAGCAGCATTGACCCAATGAAGGCACACGACGAATATCGCGGTCTCAGTGGGAATCGAACCCCAGCATCTTACGTGGCAATCAAGCATTCTACCACAGTGCCACGCCAGGTCTCAGAACTATGCTTTACAAATAGACCATATTATTTGTGAAACGTAAATAGTGGTTACAGTGTTGAGCTATTCAACTTTATAAATATTATATATGTACGCCTGTCATACAGCCAGTCACGTCGGGCTGATATCAATAGTAGTTAGGTGACATTCGCTGAAGTTAATTTATGTAGCTGTGCCCAAGGCTAAAACCTTCGCGAGTACCAGCGCTTCATATTAGCTTATAGCTTCTGGTATGGCTAATACTCATGTTCCCATTCGCATCGTTGCGCAAGTGTAAACAATTGGTTTTTCAATCATCTACGACTGTTCAACATATGTCTTTGCGTGCAACATTTGTACATATATCTAGCGCCATGTGATGACGCGTTGCTCAGTTAAAAAAAACTACAACGTGGTCACCTTCCTTACGCACGTTTCGCATAACGTCGGTTCCCAAGGTACGTTGGAACCGGCCAAATTGCGGCGCAGTATTACCTTACCACTTCTCCTCTCTCGCTCATTGGGTTTTTGCTACTCGTAATACAAGTGAAGGTACCGTATGACCACTAATTCTTTTTCAAAATTTGTTCTGGGGTATCCCACTTCGTTGTTGCCTTTTTGCGTCACCGAATGACAGGTTTCTCGTTAACAATGCGTATGCTCTCTCACGAGAACTGGGAGCGGCTTGATCGTTATTGAGGCAAGAAGAGCAGCACGTCAGTACTACACCGCATTTCTGTAACCTGCGAGTCAGCGTAGGGACGTGAGCTCCCGCCAAAAAAAAAAAAAAAAAGCGAAGAACGTGTGTATGTCGTATGCCTTTGGCCTCTACATGAGATGTTTTTCTGGAAGGCCAGATGGTAGACCTTGTTTGTAAAGCATAGAGTAAAAACGAGACACGTTATGAGAGCAAAAAAAGAGAAAAAACGACACGCAACAAGGCCACTCGTGTTTTCCAATTCTTCTTCGTTCTTTTGGGTGTCAGTAACATTTGCTCAGCCTGCTTCATGAAGCAGTTGGTTTCTCCAGATGACTTCGTTGGTGTGCATGGTATGAAAAGTTAAACCACGAATGCAGGCGTCATGAGCAACTTGCGTGATCGACTTGAAGAAGAAAGGGGTTGCAATCTTGCCCCCCGTTCCATATCCCTGACGAGTGGTTGTTTTGCTCGCCACCAGATGACGGGAATAAAGGCATGCAGTATTTGATCTGCCTCCCGCTTGAATGCGCTGCAAGCAGCTGCCGGAGCGCACACGCTGTTGTTGTTGTTGTTGCCCCTTCGCACTGGCACATACCCACTATGGGGGATTGGCCATGAAATCTAGAAGTATCCTAAATGAGATATATTAAAAGGTTTATCCTTAATGAAAAAAACTAATGATGTAATAGAAAATAATAATTAACTAAAAAGGAATATTAAACTAAACAAATAATTGAAGATTGAATCAAGAAGAGAAAAGGTGAGGTAATACTACAGTGGAAGACAGAAATTTTGAGTAGACCAGACAATCGAGCTTATCTCACCCGGTCACAATCAAATGAATATGCAAATTTCATTCAAAATTAGACAAGTGTCGTCAGAAATATATTTAAGCAGGCTTTATTATGACATGCGCTTTGATTCTCGAATGAAATTGCATACAGCATCGAATACGCTCCTGTGGCAATGTCCCAAGCTAAAGGCACCGAAACTTAGAACATTATCTGCAGTTAAATTTAAACCTACTGCTTGAAAAGGAACAATTAAAAGTCTTTTCCTAATTAATGAATAGTTTTTACATGTTATAAAGTAATGCTCTATTGTTTCCGTTTCTTCACAGAATGGACACAGGGGGGATATCGCCAGACCAGCTCTGTGCAAGTAAAAGTTTAATGGAGGGACACGGCATCGAAATTTGGTTAAAATAACTTCTAACTTTTTAGATTGACTCCACTGAGGTTTCCAGGGGTATGTTAGGTGCTGATAGTCCGTATATTTAGTAATATTTTCCATAATATCCGTATAAATAGCCCATTTTCTATATCTGATCGACACTATGTGTTCCGATTCTGGTAGTACCGAGATCACAGGGCCATCAAGTGTGGCTCGAGATAGTGAATCGGCTATTTCATTCAACCGTATGCCACAGTGTCCCGGGACCCAGACTAACTTCAGGAACTTCACATGAGGTGGAACTAATGTTTGTAATGTCGCTAGAGCTCTTGATTGTTCTGAAGCTGTGAGAGTAGTACACAGCGAAAGAGAATCAGTAATTATCATTGCACTCTCTTCGTTTGAAGGAAGTTTTCGTAGCGCTAAAATAATAGCCAGGAGCTCAGCTTCGAAAACCGGAGTGAAGTCTGGTAGTCTTACCGAGAATGACCAACCGAGGTAATCTGAGACGATTCCTACTGCTGCCTTTTCTTTATTCACAGAAGCGTCTGTGGCTATTATGTTCTTTATTTCCGCATGAGCTATGTAGTCTTCTAACCTGTCATTTAAGTAACTCGAAGATTGAAACTTAGATAGTGGGGGAAAAATTTCATCACATTCTATCGTAATATTGTGATTTAATGCTTTGGTTCCAATTACCGATCTGATATCCACCTTTATGCTTTCAAGTTTCTTTTGTACAAAAATAATCTGGGGAGTACGAAAGCGTGGCCAGTGAGCGAGGAAGAAGGCGTCGGGGTCACTAATAAAGGCATATGCAGACCGTCTCGCTGATAAGCCATAAAATTTCAAGTATGTTTGTACTGATAAGATACGGAATCGGCAAAGAATAGTTGGTATGCGAGCTTCCTGATATAGTACATTAATAGCGACATACCTGGGGAGTCGCAAACACAACCGTAACGCTTCTCGCTCTAATAGAACTAACGGTTTAATTTTGTACGTAGGGCCACCCGAAAATAATATACACCCAAATTCGAGTATTGGGCGCATGTACATTTTATATATCATTAATAAGGTGTGTCTACGTAACCCATATTTTCTGTTGCTCAACCTTCGCAATAAGCCTGAAGCTCGTTGTGCATTTGCCACGATATAGTCTATGTGAGGGCTCCAGTTAAGTTTCTCGTTATAAATAATGCCCAAATATTTGATAGACTCTACTTGTGGAATCGGTTCCTGATTATAAAGTACTGAAATTTGAATAGAATCTGCTATAGGGAACACCAGGAGCGCACTTTTACTGATGTTTAGAGACAATGAAATTGAATGCAGCCAAATTTCAAGAGAATACATGTACTTTTGCAATTTTTGATGCAAAGAATAAATGTCACTGTCTGCAACGAAAAATGCAATGTCGTCTGCATAAATGTAGACAGTGATATCTCGTTCAATGGGAATTGAGCTCATCAACACATTGAATAACAGCGGAGATAGGACCGCCCCTTGAGGTACTCCACGTTGCTGTTTGAATTTAGATGAGTGACATCCATCCTTTGCACAATAAAATTCTCTCGATTTTAGAAACTCTGCTACCCAATCAACAATATATCGCGGAAAGTCACATTCGTGTAAAGAATTCAATAAAATTGAGTGCTCAACGCTATCATAAGCTTTAGCTATGTCTAGTGTTACTAGTACCGCGTATTGTCGTCTTTTTCGGGCAAGCTGTATTCGGCTCTCTAAGTCGGCATGAGCACACCAAATTGAGCATTCGCTACGAAAACCTATTTGAAATGGTTTCAATATTAGCTTGTCAGCCATCCAAACTTTTAATCTATTATTGAGAACTCTCTCTATAATTTTGATCAGGTGAGATGTTAGAGAGATTGGTCTGATGTTGTCAATGTTAAAACCTGACCCTTGTTTTTTAATATGGGAATCACTCTAGCTATTTTCCAGTCATGTGGTATCCAGGCATTGCTTAAGGAATAGTTTATAAGGTTGAGGACGTCGCCGGGTGATATCTGGAATAAAATTTTAATCATAGGAACTGTTATACCGTCAGGACCAGGAGCCGAAGAGGGTAAGTTTCTAATTACGCTTGAAATTTCGGACAATGTCACTTTTTCGTAATCAGTCTTTATAGAGGACTTTTGCCAGTTGATTGTCAAAGTCGACGAAAATCTGTTAGCTAAACCTCTTCCGATTGCCTCTAACGAATTAGTCATTTCTTCCGTCGATAACCTGTCATAATCAGAGTTAGCTAGAGACGGCAGAATTTTGCGCGATCTCATATATCGGAATAACGCTTTCTTATTTCTAGGTTTGGAAAGAAAGTCGAAATGTTTTTTGTCATAGTCTTCTTTAGCTTTAGCCACGGTGCGCTTAAATGTAGCAGCAATAAACTTGTAATCTGCCCAATTTTTGGGGGACTGATTATGAATTAGCTGCTTCCAAGCCGCTTGTCGTCGTCTATGATCACGAGAGCACTCAGAATTCCACCACTGACTACAAGGCTTTCTCGTATCAGACTCAATAGAAAATTCTGCTTTTTTGAACGTTCTTTTAATTACCGCACTTAATTTCATGGTTTTATTTTCATCGTTGTCTTCAGTGGTGGTAGTCAAAGCAACTTCTAGGTCATTTTTAAATTTGGAATAATTGATAAAGGTTCGAGCTTGGGAGTAAGATGGAATAATGGGGCAAGAAATTTCAAACAGTACTGGTAAGTGGTCACTGTTGGTGGCGCAGTCTAGAGTAGTCCAAGATACGCTAGAAATACCCGAGCTTATAAAACTCAAATCTAAGGCAGAGCGGGATCGGTCTCGGATAAATGTGGGAGTTCTAGCGTTGAGGCATGATAAATTATGGTCTATAGACCAGTCCCACAAGCGTTGTCCACATTGATCAGTCCTAAAACCCCAACTAGTGTGGTGAGAATTAAAATCTCCAACCATAATTTTTTTTGTGCACCACGAATTAACAGCCATGTCTAAACATCGCGTGTCTTGTACACCCAGAGGAAAGTAAAGATTTACCAGAGAGAAGGGAGAGCATCCAGGCAAGGTGATGTCTAAAGCGAAAATTTCACATTCGGGGGATATACTTTTGTACGAAGTTTTGATCTTTGAACTAATTTTATTATTGACAAAGAACGCTAAACCTCCACCTTTGGATGGGCGATCCAGGCGAAAAGACCGGAAATTAGGTAGGTAAAACGAATTATGTGCTGACAGCCACGTTTCTTGCAGTGCAATAATGTCTGGATTGAATTTACAAGATAAATACAATAAATCTGTACTAGCTGAATGAATAGATCGACAGTTCCAATGAAGAATTTTGATAGAACCTATCATTTTGACAGAATTGTTTCGGCAACTACCTTATCTAAAATGCTGTCTTAAGAAAATCGCTCTTCGATAGGTTCTCCTTCTGGTATTTTTTGTTTTTTGAATGTTTTGAAGAGCCAGTATTTTTGGAGACAGGGGATCGAGTGCGCTTTAGTGATTTGATGTCCATGTCCATATCATCATAATCCTGACCATCCTCTAGTATGTCTTCACCTATCCTCTGGTTGTCTGTACAAGAGGGCCCTGCAGCCTGTACCCCTGAAGGAGATGACTCTGCGTCTGCTTCACTTGGTGGGAGAGTTACGTTGTCTTGGGAAGTATCCTTCATATCTCTTGGTGTCCCATATATTTGCGGCAACTGAGTGGCTACAATATGAGATAAGGAGTCACAAAGGGTGGTGGCCAGGCGATCTATAGCTTTCTCCATCGCTTTTTCAATCATGTCTGCAATGGACACTGAAAGAGAAGCTTCTAAAGTTGCATTATGTCGGGCTGCAACACCAGCATATCCCTGGGTTCTTGCCTGAATTTCAGCGATGGCGTCTTTTCGTGAACAGCGTCTGCGATCAACAATTTCCATAATTTGAGTCTCCCGCGCTTTGGCTGAGCAATTAGCGTTATCTGCGCAGTGCTGCTCATGACAAAGACAACACTTTTCTTCAGTACAATTGCATTCATTTGCAGTATGTGCCTCACCACATTTTCGGCATCTGGGAGCTGACCTACATCCTTTTAAAGTGTGTCCATAGCGCCAACATTTCTGACACTGGAGGGGACGAGGTGACAGTTGTTCGACTCTGAATATTAAAGGCCACGCCTTGATTTCAGTGGGGCGAATCGACCCGGCAAATGTGACAATTACAGACTCCGTAGGGATCTTTGTCTGTTCTACAACTCGTGAGCATCTATAAACTGCAATAGCACCTGCCTCAGAGAACATCTCTAGGACCTCAGCTGGAGTCATGTTGATGTCTACGCCTCGGACAATACCTCTGACGCATGCTAGGTGAGGAGGAATGAAGGCGCTCACCGGATTGGTAGCGAACATCGAGCATTTAAGTAAGTCTTTGACACAGAGCTGGTCAGGAGAAAAGCAGACAATGCCTCCCTTGCCAAACTGCCGGACCTCTGTGATGGTGTGATAGTGAGTTGTCGCTGCTTTGAGTTCCGACTGGATCACTTTAGGGTTTTTCATCTTAATGACTCCGTCGTTGCTTGGGACTAGGGCCACAGGAACGGAAGCGACGCCATTGCGTAGGAACTGGTCCACTGGTAGCTCCTGCGGTGAAAGAGAAGCAGACCAGAGATAAGTCCCTGGTCCAGGCGAAGAAAGCGGCATCTGTCTGGATTGATTAGCCAGAAGGGTACTAGCTAATCAATGCTAAGGCTTTAGATACGCCTATCCAAGAAGAAATTCAGTAGAGGCTACTCAGATTTCAGCCAAACCCCCAGAGCAAGCAAGCGTGCGAGCAAGCGTGCGAGGTGTCCCTGCAGCAGCGCCTGCGCCGGTTGCACCGACCATACGCGATCGAGAATCTTCTAGAGCTTGCACCGCGCACACGCAACGCACATGCGTCTTCCTCTTCATAAAAAAGTGACAGACAGCGTACATTTTTCGCTGTGATATTAGTTACGTGGTGTGTGCGAGTATTCGAAAGTGTTTCCTGAAACGTATACCACTAAATTGAATAGCCGTCATTCGTGAACCCGGTACTCTACCAAGTTAAGGACAGAATTATCGCAAAAGTAATTTAAGTTCCAATCACTGGTTCGGATCCTGCCCATGGCAAGTTATCTTTTCACCCACTTTTCTTTCTTCTCAATTACATTACAATTGGCCTAATAACTTCCCCTATATCTGCCTTGGCAATATTGTCTATTAGATCTCATTAATATTGTGTAAACACGAAAAAACGAGCCCTTAAGTATACACTTGCCCCCCTTATATATATATATATATATATATATATATATATTGTAGTGAAGAAGATGAATGCTACTCAGAAGGGCAGGGGGTATGACTCAGTCGGTGAAGAAGACGACGTTTTGGTTGGCTGAGGACTCAGGCTAGTTCCGCCATTACCACTTGACGTGTCGTGACCGCTCTCCTGTTTTATAAAAGAGTACCACTCTAAAGCGCCTCATTATAATTGGTGGAGGTGCTGGGTAACGCCTAATCCTGGAACTGCGAAACCGTACGTTGCCTCCAGTTGCTACGATGTCCACGGACGATGATCAGCAGGCGGCCGCCTCGGCTCCAACTACTGCAGCTCCTGTCTGTCTTGGCTCCTTTCGGCAACGCGATCCACCTACCTTCAGTGGAACCGATGACAAAGACGCGGAAGACTGGCTCGACGAATACGACCGGGTGAGCAAGCACAACAAGTGGGACGATGCACACAAGCTTACTGTCGTCCAATTTTATTTGACCGACGTCGCCAGTCTGTGGTACCGTAATCACGAGAGAGACCTCCCCACCTGGTCGGCCTTCCGAACGGCGTTCGCGGACTTGTTTGGCCGTCCAGCGCTTCGTAAACTACGGGCCGAACAGCGCTTGCGTACCAGGGCTCAGCAGAATGGTGAGCATTACACCAGTTATATCGAAGATGTGGTCGACCTTTGCCGGCGTGTCAACTCGGCCATGACAGAAGCCGAGAAGATCAAACACATCTTGAAAGGCGTGACTGACGACGCATTTCAGATGCTTGTCGCCAAAATCCCGCAAACGGTAGCGGAAGTGATCCAACTGTGTCAGAGCTATGTTGAGCTCTGGAAACAGCGTGACACCACTCGTCGTGCCACCGCGCCATGTGCAACAATCTCCGCTTTAACGTCGGCTGGCACTGCTATAGACCACACCACTTTGCTTCTCGAGATCAAGCAATTTGTACGAGAGGAGGTCGCACGCCAGCTGTCCCTCGTGCCTTATACCTCCGAAGGTGCCCCATCTACATTAGCGCCATCAATACAGTGAGTAGTCCAGGAGCAAGTGTCCGAGGCGCTACCAACAGCTCACGCACCACCTGTGGCTGCTCCATTGACCTATGCCGAAGCACTGAACGGAACCCGACGTCCACCTGTCGTGAACGGCCACGTTTCTTTGTCGCGAATGCCTACGTCCACGCGTCCCTTTGTCGTACCGACTGAGCCTACGTACCAGGCTGCCCGTCCTTTCTCCCGACCACCACCTCCACGCTTTCAGAACCCTTGGCGCACTCAAGACAACCGCCCCATATGCTTCGCCTGTGGAATTGCGAGTCACGTGGCACGATTTTGTCGACGGCGTGAGTTTTTCCTGCGTGACGACGTCAGGCCCAAAAATTATGATTTACCCCCACGACCGGAGCCGGCTGTATATGGCGAGACTACCACCATGGACACATTTGCACCTTGCCGGAACTTCAACAGACACCGGTCGCCTTCACCTCAACGCCGTTCCCTTTCCCCTATGCTCCGTCGACCTCGCCCTGTCCCTGAGGAAAACTAGGAGCCGCGGTTCCGGGGGCAAGAACTGCGGATCTTTCGAACTCCACAAGACCTTGTTTTTCGCCGTCCAACGTCGTTGCTGTCTCCGTTGAAGGTATACCTGTTTTTGCATTGGTCGATACTGGCGCCGCAGTGTCTGTAATGACTGAAAAACTTTGCCGTCGACTAAAAAAAGTCACAATGCCTCTACACGACTTCGTTTTAAGCACTGCGAGCGAGCAACGAATTCGCCCTTTTGCTGCATGCACAGCACGTGTCATTATTGCTGACGATATATATGTCGTCGAGTTCGTAGTGCTCCCGCAGTGTTCCCATGACATTATATTAGGCTGGGACTTTCTCTGCACTCATCATGCCGTCATCGACTGTGCTCGCGCGGAAGTGGAGTTTGCGCCGTTATGCGACGCTGCTTCACTCGACTCGTCCCTTTCTTCTGCAAAAGTTTTCGTTGCCGCCGACACTTCGATACCCCCGTTCTCGTCCGCCCTAGTTCCGCTTTCCTGTGACATCTCTAGTGGCTCAACTGTTCTTTTTACGCCTTCTGAAACCGCTGTTCGCCGCAAGTGCTTCCTGATTCCTTTCGCCGTTCTGAATATTCACGATGGATCAAGTGCAATTTATGTATCAAATCCGTTTCCCTCGCCTTCCAAGTTACTGTGCGGAGAGTGCCTGGGCTTTGCCGATGACATTGATCCCTCGAGTGCACGTGTAGTTCCTGACCACTCGACTACGCTACCTATTGATGCTGTTGATTGCTGGGCGTCATCCTCTTCCCCATCATTCACCGACGCAATTTCACGCTGCATCGACCCCAACCTTACGGCTCAGCAGCGCACCGACATCATCGCCCTCCTCGAGCGCTTCCGCGCCAGCTTCGACCACCAGCAACTGACTTTGGGCCGTGCTTCCACAGTATCTCACGAAATCGACACTGGCCTTCACGCTCCTTTACGTCAGCGTCCGTATCGGGTATCGGCATCTGAGCGTCGCATAATCGCGGAACAAGTTGACGACATGTTGAAGCGAGGTGTTATTGAGCCCTTTAACAGCCCGTGGGCCTCCCCAGTTGTTCTAGTCAAGAAAAAGGATGGCTCAATAAGATTCTGCGTCGACTACCGCCGGTTGAATAAGATCACGCGCAAAGATGTTTACCCGCTACCTCGCATAGACGATGCCCTTGACTGCTTACAAGGCGCGGAGTTCTTCTCGTCACTAGATCTGCGTTCAGGTTATTGGCAGGTTCCCATGGCTGAGGCTGATCGCCCCAAGACGGCTTTTGTTACCCCTGATGGCTTATATGAATTTAACGTCATGCCATTTGGGCTCTGCAATGCGCCTGCCACTTTCGAGCGCATGATCGACAACATCCTCCGTGGCCTGAAATGGCAGACATGTCTGTGCTATTTAGACGATGTCGTAATATTTTCAAGCGACTTTTCAACGCACCTTCAGCGGCTCGAGACAGTGCTTACTTGCCTCACCGCCGCCGGTCTACAGCTCAACTTGAAGAAGTGCTGCTTCGGCGCTCGACAACTCCTAATTTGGGCCATGTTGTATCTAGAGATGGCATTCTTCCGGATCCGACGAAACTCCGTGCCGTTGCCGAATTTCCCAAGCCGAAGACCTCAAAAGAACTTCGCAGCTTCCTCGGTTTATGTTCATATTTTCGTCGTTTTATTCGCAACTTCGCCTCCATCATATCGCCCTTGACTGACCTTCTTGCCGGCAACAAAGACCTTTCTAGTTGGTCGTCAGCTTGTGATGATGCATTTGCCACACTCCACCACCTTCTTACGTCACCTCCTATACTGCGACATTTTGATCCTCTTGCGCCGACGGAAATACACACGGATGCTAGCGGAGTTGGCCTCGGTGCTGTGCTCGCCCAGCGTAAACCTGGATTTGATGAGTACGTCGTCTCTTACGCCAGCCGTGCACTCACAAAAGCAGAAGCCAACTATTCAGTCACCGAAAAAGAGTGTCTAGCCATCATATGGGCCATAGGCAAGTTTCGACCATATCTTTACGGGCGCCCATTCAGCGTGGTTACAGATCATCATGCATTATGTTGGCTCTCCTCGTTAAAAGATCCCACCAGCCGGCTTGCCCGTTGGGCGCTTCGGCTACAAGAGTACGACATCCACGTCGTTTACCGATCTGGCCGAAAACATTCCGACGCAGACGCTTTGTCCCGATCACCTCTACGATGTAGTGACAAGCCGCCGTCTTCGCCTGCCCCCGACGTATCTGCACTTAGTGTCAGTGACATGCGACAGGAGCAACGAAAAGATCCTTGGATCGCTTCACTTATCAATTTGTTAAATCGAACTCCCTCGCAAAATATCCCTAGAGGTATGCGCCGTCAAATACAGCACTTCGTTATCAGAGATGGTTTGCTATACAGACGCAATTATCTCTCCGAAGGACGCCAATGGCTTCTAGTCATTCCCAGAAGTCTCCGCTCAGACATATGCGCCTCCTTTCACGCCGACCCACAATGCGCCCATGCTGGAGTGTTAAAAACCTACACCCGCCTGTCCCACCGCTACTACTGGCGTGGAATGTATCGCTTCGTCCGTCGCTACGTACGTTCCTGTCTCGCTTGTCAACGCCGGAAGAATCCCACTCCAACTTCTCCAGCTCCACTACAACCCTTACCTTGTCCTGCCCGACCGTTTGACCGTGTTGGTATTGGTCTGTATGGACCTCTTCCGATTACACCGGCTGGAAATCGCTGGGTAATCGTCGCTATCGATCACCTTACGCGCTACGCAGAAACTTCACCACTCTCTACTGCGTCAGCCAGCGACGTCGGTCGTTTCATACTGCATCAGATCTTTTTACGTCACGGTGCACCACGTGAACTCCTGAGTGACCGAGGGAGTGTGTTTTTGTCGGACGCTGTCGAATCGTTTCTCAAGGAATGCCAAGTCATTCATCGCACTACCACCGCGTATCATCCTCAAACAAATGGCATTACAGAAAGATTCAACCGTACATTAGGAGATATGCTGTCGATGTACGTCGCAACCGATCACACCAATTGGGACAGTATTCTCCCTTTTGTAACCTACGCGCATAATACTGCTGTCCAGACAATCACTGGTTTCTCACCATATTTCCTCCTTTATGGTCGCGAGCCCTCTTGCACGCTAGACACCATCCTTCCTTACCACCCGGATGTTGCTGAGTCGACGACGATGTCACAAGCTGCTAAATACGCGGAAGAGTGTCGTCAGCTTGCCCGCTCCTTCACAAGTGCTGAACAGCAACGCCAGAAACACCACCGCGATAGCCCGATGCCTCCGGCTTCTTATGCATCGGATGACCTCGTCTGGCTTCGCATCCCTTCAACCAGCCCTGGTCTCTCAACGAAACTGATGTACAAGTATGACGGACCTTACCGTGTGGTTAAACAAACTTCACCCGTCAATTACATCGTGGAGCCGCTTGAGCAGCCCCATGATCAACGACGCCGTGGACGTGAGACCGTCCACACAGACCGCCTAAAACCGTATTACGATCCCTCTATTGTCTCCTGCCCATGAGTCGCCAGGATGGCTCTTTTCCGGAGGGGAGGAAAATGTAGTGAAGAAGATGAATGCTACTCAGAAGGGCAGGGGGTATGACTCAGTCGGTGAAGAAGACGACGTTTTGGTTGGCTGAGGACTCAGGCTAGTTCTGCCATTACCACTTGACGTGTCGTGACCGCTCTCCTGTTTTATAAAAGAGTACCACTCTAAAACGCCTCATTATAATATATATATATATATATATATATATATATATGTGTGTGTGTGTGTGTGTGTGTGTGTGTGTGTGTGTGTGTGTGTGTGTGTGTGTGTGTGTGTGTGTGTGTGTGTGTGTGTGTGTGTGTGTGTGTGTGTGTGTGTGTGTGTGTGTGTGTTGGGATGAAATTCAATGAATCCGGTGGAAAATGCGGTAGAAAAAGAGGTCGACAAACTTGCGAAAAGATGGCACACAGGGGTGCCCTGTGTGCCATCTGTAACCATTCACTCCGACGAAGGCAGGCCCACCTGCCAAAACGTTAGTAAAACTTGTGTTTTCGCACGTTTGTCGACCTCTTTTTCTACATTATATATATATATATATATATATTATATATATATATATATATATATATCGGGCTATATATATATATATATATAAAACGGGTGGCCAGTGGACGATTGTGCAGCGCGAATAGTCTGTTTTTTCAATCAAGAAATTTGCTAGCACGCGCTGCTTGCGTCGGCATTGCGAGGCGACAGCAGAGGGGGAGCGTGGGAGATAAGAGCATGCGCAATGGCGGTGTAAACGCCAAGGAGACAAATGCCTAGGAAAGAGGGGGAGCGAGCGTAGGTTAGCAGGCGCTCCCTGCGTCGGCGTTGCAGCAAGCAGGAGGAGCTGGGGAGAAGTGGAGAGGGTAGCGCACTGATGTTGGAGAGGAAACGAAGAGAGCTGCGCATGCGTAGTTAGTGTGAGTGCGGACACCGACGCCGCGGGACACAGACCCGAGCAAGAGATGCTCCGCATCTAAAGTCAGGAGTGGGCTCTACAGAACAAAGCAGTTTTTTTTTTAAAATGAGACAGGAAAGAAAAATACACGGCTTCTTTTATTTTCAGAACACGAGTTTCGTAGACCCCCGGGGGTCCCATTTTAGAACTGCTGTATTAGAGGCGCGAAGTCATTGTCGGAGGCAATCTACTTAATCCGCTAAGCGAGTGCTACCTAAGTATAACAACTATACAATGGGCATTCCCACTTTGTGAAAAATTAAGCCAATTCGAAGCGTCTACCGATATTCGACTGCTTCTCTCTCTCAACTGATGCTTCGAAAGTGCTATAACATTTATTTTCAGTTAATTGATTCACACACCAAGGAAAAGCGAGTTCTGATTCCAGCGCTCCTCCAGCAACAAGTGCGAGTATGCTGGATACCTATAGCTTGCGCCTATTCCAATACGAATCGACCTTTTACAGCAATCATGTGTACGAGTATCAAGGGAACCCAAATTAGTTCGTTTTATGTGCGCGGAAACTGCTAGCGCGTATGTGACGCCGAAGTTGTGCAAGCACAAGTACTGAGCAATGTTACAATGACCAAAAAAGGAAACACACAGGCGGCAGACACCGAGCGCGATTTGTGGACAGACGTCACCAGTAACGGAAAAATACTTTGATGAAGTCGCACCTTAACGCTAAACCACGTTCATAGAAAGACTTATCTGTGCTAGATCGACCTTATTCATCATTTAGCGTACTATCAGTTAGGATCAATCTCCGTTACAAAGATGGATAGTCCGGGAAGATGTTTTACAGAGGTGGCATGTTGGACTTCCCGCAAATACGATAACGCGATAGAAAGAAAGAAGGGGGGGGGGGGGGGAGAAACAAGGTGTACCCACCGCCACGCCTGCCAGTGGCGGACCACGCCCTCACTACATTCTGAAAAAGACAGAACATAAGAAACGCCTATACCAATAAGGTTCTGACTTCCTTTTTGTGTCCGCGTCTGCACGCCCTCTCCTCTTCAGAATGAATGCATGGTCAAAAGTTCGCAAGCCACGCTGCCATAGGAATACAAGAGATAGTGGCCTGAGAACTTTTCACCAGCCTTGTACCGACTAGTTCAGCTGTCATTAAAACCCTCATTACATCTGATGGGCCAATTGACAGAGCGCATTTGCTTTCCCTTCTGGGCTTTCACACGACGGCCCATGCGTGACCTTAACGGCCGTCTAGGCCGTTGTCGCTTCTTATCGCGCAACGAAATAGAAGCGTGCAGTGCTGCTAATCTTAGAATAGGGTGTCGATGAATCAGAAAAGCAAGCTTGTAAGTGCATAACTTTGTCATCAAGACTGATATGTGCGGGATGCGTTCACTGCTGCTTATACTCTGTTCTATGACACACATAGAATATATACATGGTGTCAGAATAGGAATCTAGAGTGGTGGAGCGTGTGGCTGTCGATGGTGTTGTTGGTCCGCGGCTTCTTCGTAACGTTATCTATACGCTTCCGTTCATGCTTAAACTATATCGCAAGGGCCTAACACACAGTACTACCACGGTTGATATCATTACAGCGTCAGTCTTCACATATTCAGAAAACGGCTGTCGGAGCGGCTGGCTAGGTGCTCTAGACTACTGTGATTCTACCTGCGCACGACGAAATGGCGATTTTGAGCCAACAAAAAGGCTGGGTGTATCGCGCACTAGTGGCCCAAAGCTTGTTTGATATGTGGGGTTGAACATCTCAAAACCACAACGTAATTATTAGAAACGCCGTAGTGGAGTGCCCCAAAAATTTCGACCACCTGTGGTTCGTTAACGTGCACCCGAATCTGAACACACGAGCCTATAGCAGTTTCGCCTCCATCGAAAATGCGCCGCAGCCGGGATTCGATCCCACGACCTGCGGGTGAGTGGCCGAGTACCAGTACTAAGTCACTAGACCACCGTGGCGGGGCAGTGGCGCAAAGCTGAAGGCACGGCGGAATGATTGGTTCCTACCTGGTCCTGGTCATACAAAGTGATGCCGAGTTGTGCGAAGTACGCACTCCCAAAGGATTCCAGAGCCCAATCGAGTCCAGCACAGTTGCCTCTTGCCGTCTCGACCGATGTACGTGACGAACCAGTTGAAACCAGTTGAGTCCAGTAGTCTCGCTCGCCAGCGCACCACGATTTCCGGTAAGCGCCTTGTTCATCGGCAGCGCGAACCTTATTCGGTCTCCAGAATGACACAAAACGAAGGAGCACGTACGCAGTTAGCAGTGACGTCACATTTTTTGGCGTTACCGAGTAGTTGCGCACAGTCTCCATGGAGACAAGACTTCAATGCCCTGATGCACGTTCTCTGCACGCATCAAGGCGCACTAAGACAAAATGGTGGTGGATCATTATGTGGGCTGGCGAAACAGGCGCACATCTGTGCAACCGGTTGCTCGACAACGAGCGAAAGCATTATCATGTCGGGGATTTTTTTTTATCCGGTTAGACAGAATACGGCTAGCGCAAATAGGTCCGCTGTTCAGAGCCGTTCACAGTACAGTCACGCGTGACATGAACGTTATCATGCTACACAATCACCCCTACGAAAAGCTCTTCACCCTTTCTCTCTATTTTGAGCATTGCATTCATTGCGATTAAGTATATTCTTCGTGGGCTTTTATCTCCACAAGTGATTGCGAAATTGCTCGGAAAGATGTGTTAAAGTATATGCTTGGCACTGCCTCGTTTATTCAGCGTCCTAAGACGGGAGGGGTCGTAGCGTAAGCAACAGCAAAAAGAAGAAGTGAAGCTTGCGTCCATGCTTGCGTGTTACCACCCTCTCTTTGAAAGAGTGTTCTGGGACGTGGCACTGTTGTAGTTCTTGGTCCACACTGGCGCGATAAGCTTCATATCAAGCGCGACTGCACGCAAGCGCGTCGCCGAAGCCATCATTTTCTACTGATGACTGAAGTTGGCATCAGCAATGCTCTCACGCATCTTAGGTCCACAACGATTGATTGATTGATTGATTGATTGATTGATTTGTGGGGTTTAACGTCCCAAAACCACCATATGATAGGTCCACAACGAGCTGTTTATTCAAGCGTCTTCGGTTCATGCCTAATCAACAGGAATGGTCGTGTTTTTCGTGTGCTGGCTTCACCAAGTGCTCCGGACAGGTCGAGTCGTGCCTAGCAGGTCGCTTGAAGGGAATCGATCTTTTCTATCCTAAGATATAATTTCCGGTAAGAGGCGCATTGCATTAGTAGAAGCAAGGAAGGTACTCAACGACTAACTGTGCCTTTTCATTGCTACTGGGACTTACCATAACCTTGCTTTTATTTATTTATTATTTATTTGATTTCAATCTAACAGCAACTGCAAGCAGTGGAATGGTCCTGTGAGAAGTGATGTCCTGGGTGAAGTGAGCACGATAGTGGTGCCAGACAAGGTAGAACGCGCATGTGAGTGCGTGGCAGAACTGGGTAGGTGAAAATTCGCAACACGTATGTCGACCAGCCCATCCGCGGTGGTCTAGTGGCTAAGGTACTCGGCTGCTGACCCGCAGGTGGCGGGATCAAATCCCGGCTGCGGCGGCTGCATTTCCGATGGAGGCGGAAAGGTTGTAGGCCCGTTTGCTCAGATTTGGGTGCACGTTAAAGAACCTCAGGCGGTCGAAATTTCCGGCGCCCTCCACTACGGCGTCTCTCATAATCATAGCGTGGTTTCGGGACGTTAAACACCATAAATCAATCAATCATATGTCGACCAGTCTCGAGCTTATTTCATCCTGACGCCACGTGAACTAACAGCTGGCGTCACGAATTATGCCACAAAGACGGAACCCGCGGGCAGAAAAAAACTCGCTCGTTCTTCATATTTTCAGGGGTTGTTTAGAGGGCCTTTAAAAAATTGGGTGGCGGCCGGGATCGGGATTCACTGTTTTTCGGCAGCCGGTCACTCGCCACAACTGGCGTGCTTGTGGTGACATCATCGAACAGTATTTCCTTTTCATTGAGGGAGCACAAGTTCGCTCCAAATAAAGTAGTTTTTTTTTTCTACATTGTTCACACAACTCATGAAACTATCCAACAGTCGAGGCAAGGAAAGTTCGTATAAAATATTTGTGACTTTTTAATGCTAGTGTAATAATTCTCGCTTGAATTGAAAGGATTTAAAGAGGACGAAAAATGACCCATCGCGTCGGTGGCATTCCAGTCCACCAACTTTGAATTAAGCCTCGATTGGCAATTCTCTAAGGCAGAGGTCTGCAACCCGAGGTCCGCCGGGCAGCATTACGCGTCCCCCAGCATAGCGTCATCGTCCCTCCTCCTCCTTATCGTTTCTTACATCAAGGCAGACATGGCCCTTTTGACCTAAGATAGGGTTCTCGCTTGCAACCTAGGATTTATTGCAACTTAGTGACACGAGTGCTCGAAATAAACACGATTCGCAATTCCCTTTGGTTCATTATAGTCAATTCTCTGAATTTGTGCTCTTTTCCCGCAAAGACGCCCCTTCCTCCCTGATTCACCGTCTGCGCCCCCACTGTTTATATTCGTCCAACTGGGCCTGCACCTCAAAAAGTTGCCTGCCACTGCTCTAAGGTACCAGTCAATCAATCAGTTTTAATATCGTGACATAAAAGGATATAACAGGACGTAAAATATACACACCCAAAGTACAAGACTCCAGAAACATACAAAAAAAAGGTACTCTACAAACAAAAAGTGGGCAAGCCCTCCGTCAAAGCACAACTGGGTTATCTCACGCACAATGCGAATGTGATGGGTTTGAAACCCACCGACAGAAAAGGTCACTTTTCACGAAGTTAATTAAATTCCTTTCAATTTCAGTGGAAATTGTTACAATACAGTTGAAAAACCGGAAATAATATTGTTTCTTATGCATTCCTTGACTTCACTCTCTGTCAGCCTCGTCAGTTATGTGTTATACAGAAAATAAGCCTCTCGGATATAATTATCTTTGTTTCGCAATTTTGTCATATTGAGTCGCATGCCCGTGACCGTTCAAATCGTGGAGTCCTAATATATCTTTGAAGACCCACATATTTTCTCAATGTGAAATTAAAGAAAAGAAGTGCAAGTTTAAGCACTTTTTTTTGTTGAACACAATAGTAATGAGAACACAATATAAATGAGAATGAGACGTCTTTATCTGTTACTTCTCGATGAGATTTCATTTCATACGTGTACTTGACTGTAACGGTTAGATTATGCAAAACACTTGGTTCACCTATCTGTCTATATTACACATAACCACCAGTTAGTTATGTGCGGCGATTTGATTCCGTGGTTACCAAACCGTGCACATCAAACAGAAAAAAAACTATAAGTCAGCATGACTGTAAACATAATACATATAGCTTAATTTCTTCGGAGAAAGTCGAATTCCTCGAGTGCGGATCTTGAGCGAAATTTCTCGGCCTTGGCTTTGCTTTCACGCTGCATAAAAAGAATGAAATTAGCGTAGATAAGGGAATCCAAACTCGACACAATTAAACGCCCACCTCCCAACCCCCCAACACCAAGTCACTGGTCACTTTTGACGCCTTTCACAATCGCTAAACTATCCCATACCCGTGAACGTGCTGCCTGCAAGGCATCGCCATGCATAAGCTTACCATTGGTCCGTGCTTATAGACTCCGTAACGTTCATTTTAATATGGTCACTCAAGCTTTGCGCATGCATATAGACTAGTACAGAGCTTCCACGAAGCATGAGCTGCACTGCCATCAATTTCCCAAATGTATCAACGGAATAATAATAATTCACGGGGTATTGATTGCTGAGAACATTATACGACTACAAAGCGCACCCTAATGGAGACCTCGGAATTGATGTCGGCCTCTTCAACGGTTCATAAACCTAAGCATATATACGAGAATTCCAGCATGTCGGCTCCATCTAAACGTGGCCGCCTTATCCAGGAGTTGAACTGGAGTCCTCTTGCTTGATCCAGCGCAACAGTTTGCCTGATACGCTACCACGACATACATGGTCTGAGCAGGCCGGAATAGAAAAATGTTTAGCACACACACCGTAACGACAGAATATAGAAATCATCGAGCTTTTTTTTTTCTGCAGCATCATCCTTATTCCTAAATTGCACACACTGTAACACGCTATGTTATACTATACTATGATATACTACACAATACTATACCACACTACACAGAGTCTCACCGTTGTCGCCTCCAAGAGCCCACTTGGCTTTTCCAGTCCTTTTAAGGCGATCTAGTATCACCTCACGTTCCTTCCTCGGAGCCTGCAAAAGTGCACAAAATAAAAAAAAAATTGAAACCCGAGTGCCAAGGCGGTTCGTTCGCAAGAGGGAGGGACATATGCACACTGCTCTCGCGTATACGCAACTTGCAAGTATGTCACACCGCGTAACTCTGGGATGCGATATCAGCATATAGGCGCTGCCATCACCGAGTACATTGGACAACACGACACCGAATCAAGCTGTGCGGCTCTCGCATTTCCTGTCAACGCCATTCATCGCAATGGTGACTTGTGTGATATTTGGCGGCCACACGAAAAGTAAGTGTAAATGAGATTTAAAAAAGGACCAGAAGCGCGGACGTGCCGTTTGCCAGAGGTGATCACAAATGCAAGCGACCGCGCGAAAGAGCTGTTCGAGAAGCGGAGCACGTGGCTTCTTTGCGCATAAACAGGAAAGTTATCAAGACATTGTACAACGTGTGTGCGCGCGTCCTTTCCCAACAGGCGAGTTATGTTTTCAAATGTAGTGCGAAGTTCGTTTACCCATTACGTGCGACCCCGCCGACTCTCCTCGACTCGACTTTATTCCTCCACTTGACAGAGCTGAGCACTGCGCCACCACTCAGCTGAAAATGACGCTGTGCTACTCAAGAATCACAGCAGATTATTGTTGATATGCAGTGATTTGTCGTGCCTAGAGACGGCGCTCCAATCTGCTTTCTCGAGTGAAGGTGAAGCGTTGAGTGAAGGGACGTTCTAGAATACGGGGGATAGAGTGTCAAGTTCGCCAGTCAACACGCCTTCGCTGCATATTGTCCTGCACGATTCTCTTTCGTCATAAGCACAAGACAAACAATCAAGACACGCCAAACGATCCGCCGCGTGAACGTAAACATGGCGCGCTCACTGAGACGCGCGTGCTACGTATGCATGCTCGGCAATGGCGCACGGAAGACAGTAACACGTCACTTGCAAGTGGTGCAATCGAGTTCAGCGGAAATCCGCAAGATGGCGAAAGGGAAAGAAGGACAACCACTCGTTTGTAGCGCAAAGCCACAAGGAAATTCACACGCATTTCTCAGAAAGAAAAGCTTCCTATAGTTGCGAATTTCTTGGCACCTAAGATGCTTTTCTTTCTGAGAAATCCGTATATGGATTTCCTTGTGGCTTCTCGCTACAAACGGGTGGTCCCCTTCTCTCCCTTTTGTGGCTTTCAAGTCATGTATAACAAAGTGCCGCAGACCCAATGCGCCCTGCTTCAGTCAACTTGCAGCGCGATTCCTCAGCGTAGTCGTCTTTCACCCAACGTTCAGCTGCGCACGACGCGACTGAATCCCCTGCACCCAGTTTCTGCAATGTCTTAAAATGTCTACCACGTCGACGATCATTCATGAACGAGCTTATCTCCGAGGCCCTGATTATCTAGGCAGACACAGAGAACGTAAGCAGGAACCGTAACTCCAGAGATCAGTAGCTGATAGACGAAGCAAACTCGGGGACCAGAAATTGGCTTAACTCAACAAATGCGTCATCGTAATAACTTTGACGACAGGAAGCGCCATAACTGATGTAAGTCATGATTTCTGCTGTATCTGCTGTTCTTTTTTTTTCATTATCATAAACCTGACGGCGCCCACGAAGGGGCCAACGGCCTCTCCCATGTTCCGTTAATCCAACGGGTCCTGTCTTTGCTCCAGCTACATCATGCCCGCAAACTTCTTAATCTCATCTACACACCTATCCTTCTGTCTGCCCCCCCCCCCAGGCTTGATTTCTTTTGAATCATTCTGTTACTCTTAACAATCAGTAGTTATCTGCTTACCCACTATAGATCCCCTGTCCATACCAATTTTTTTTTCTTGATTTCGACTGCGATATCTTGAAACACCCATTTGTTCCCTGACCCACTGTGCTATCTTCTTGCGTTCTCATTTTTGTTTTCAGTGCACGTTGCATCGTTCTCAATCTAAGCTGTACCCTCTTTGTTATCACCCAAGTTTGCTCCGTAAACACGTAGCGGTAACATGCAGCTGTCATAGTATAATGTGAAACTCTCGTTAATACGTATTTCTCGAGACTGAAAAAAAAAATGCCCGAACAAACCAATTGAAAAATCGCCGATAGTATTGAGAAAACGATAACACAAGCGTAAACATCAATAAAAAATTTCGTTTTACTCAATGAATGCGTAAATCTTCTTCTTATTTTACATAACAGCAGTGCGAAAACCGCAATCATCCGTCATCCTGCAACTTCACTCACTATGCGACCACGGCGCAAAGCTGGCCTGAAACGTGCTCTGCACCCTTCGCTTAATACCACCCCCTCCAACGGCACACCTGCATGTAACCGCAAGTTGGCCGGCAACTGATAGTTCGTAATAATAATTGTTGGGTTTAACGTCCCGAAACCACCATTTTATTATGAGAGACTTCTTAGTGGAGGGCGCCGTAAATTGCGACCACCTGGACACAAGCATTTTCACCTCCGTCAAAAATGTGGCCGCCGCGGCCGCTATTTGATTTCATGACCTGCGGGTGAGCAGCCGATTGCCTTAATCACTATAGGGCCACCCTGGCGAGTAACTGATGGCTCGTCTATCATGAACTATAGAAATCTACTTATATGACTGCATGAGGTCCGTAGCCAGCGACCCGCCTTCCTGTCTATAAACCTGAATTTCGGAATCGGAAATTGGAATCCCCCCTCCCCCCCCCCCCCGGAAATTTGGATGGTCGGGGGGGGGGGGGATGGGAAGGGGTGTTTTGCCGAGAATAAGTAAAACAAAAAACGTTGTTTCTTCAAGGCCCTCCAACAAGTGCCACTCCCCCCCCCCTCCCAAAAAAAGCAATCCTGGCTGTGGCTATGGCCGGCATACAGCCCACAGCTGAAAGAGCTTCATGTTTGACAGCTTCAGCCGTGTCGGGCGACATTACGCGTGCATTCCATCAAGTTAAAACGACGCCGCTTAGTGTCGCATTCGCATGCGGACAAAGCTGTGCTCAGTAGCTGATGAAAATAGCGACGCGCACTGCGCCACCTCGTTTGCGTTATACGCCACCTCCGTTTTCGCTATTCTGTGTCGCGCTACTGCGAGACTTTGCCCTCCGCGCGCCCGAAAGATGGTACGCATAAACAATGTTGTGGCCAAATATGGCCCAGAAAACGACATTTCAATGCCATTAAACGTTATATGTGCGAGCTGAAACCAGAGAGCACATTAGAATCATACAATTTAAAATTTTATGAATTAATGAGGTTTGAATAAACGAGCTTTTACTGTACCTTCCTCTTGAGTGATAGTGGTAAACTACTCTTCTCTTTAAGTCTGTCCTACTCGGTGCTAGACCGCAGAGTACCCAGGGTCAGCGAAACCGTTTCAACAACCACCAAACAGATCTTCAACAACCACCAAACAAAACTGAACAAGAAGGGAAATCTGGGCTAGTTGGTAATAATAGTTCATTTTCAATAACTCACAGCGCAAGAAGGACGCGTACGAAGTACAAGTCAGCGCTCGTGTTGTCTTGTACTTCGTCTGCGTCCTTCTTGCGCTTTGAGTTATCGAAAATAGAAAACAAAAAAAAGAACTGTTTTCAAATTTCCGGCACGCTCACAATGTCGACGTCATTGTCGGGCAGCCCGGCGCCGCGCTCCTCGACCCGCTTCAAAATGAGCCGACGCTTGGTAGGCGACGAGGCGTCGCCGCCCGCGCCGTCTCCCCACACACTCCGGTCGTCGCTTGGTGCACCTTCTACGAGGCCTTTGCTAGAAGCGACCACGCGGGCGCGCGCCGTCCTGTTCGATGACGATGATGTCTTCGTCGTCGAGGTGCGTGAAGGCCGTCCACGTTGTACGGCATCAAGGCGAGCGGCGTCGCAGTCACTATGCGACGACGAATTTTCCGGAGGTGCCTCGAAGGGGTCACTGCTTGGAACCCGCGAATAGAGAACCTCCCCACCGGAGAGTGACGACGTCGGTACGGTGGTCGGCACGCCCTGTGGCACACGGAGGTGATGTCTGTCACTCCATCATGATGGCGAGCCACTCTCTAAAAAAAAAAAGGACATCTTCGCCCTAGGGGTGCCCCACTTGAAGGCATTGCGGAGCTGGGCTTTGTTACTTTTCGGTTTTATTTTAGTCCCCTCTTTCCTTCTTGTTCTCACTTCTAGCTATATTTCTGTCTATTTAATCTGCTAATATTTTTCAGTTCATTCTTTTTCTTTCTCTTCCTCTTATATTTAGTTTGCTTCCTGCTTACATTTGTGTCAAGTTTCTATTGCCGTGTTTCTCTTGGCGCACCTAACGTCATCCTCAAGGCGTTTGAACAACAAGAAGTTCACTGTGGCACGAGGACGTGCTCAATATGCCACAGTTAGCTATGCTACATGTGATTTTGGCTGCGTTAATATAGTCATGAAGGCGCTCGATGATAAAGAGGACAAAAGGCTTGCATTAATGTCATAAATGCTTATGAGGAACAAGAGGAAGAACACTTCTCTTTGGCGTGAACGTGCGCTCAATGCTATATGTATTTTTGCCTGCTCTACGCCAAGCAACGATGACAGCATACTACAACCTGAGTCATCATGTACTTCACCCTGAAATATCTACGTTATTTCTGCCACTGTTGAAAGCAGAGCATTGTTTATGATATGCTTCCTTCGCGTTACGTCGTTTGTGTTCACCTGTGCTTTTATGCTCTTTTCTGGCGCTAGTGTTATGAACGTGCAGCCTGCTTGGTTTCTCTGTATCAAACATGGAACCTGCATCAGGCCAACGCGAGACGCGATACGGCAATTTGGTGGTCCCGTAAACCGCTCCGCCGTAAATATAGTGGCACCTTCGGAGCACCCTTGTGTCCCACAGGAATAAATATCGTCTACCTCATGTGGGCTAACTTGTTTTGACGCGCCACGCCCGGTACTTCCACGTTGGGAACATCGCACACGCAACCATCGTGTCGTACATCCATGCTAAGAAAATGACAACCGCCAAGCTTTTGAAATATAAAATGCCAGCACGCCAAACTATGATTATTAGGACGAAAGCCATAGATGCCTTATCATCACAACCACCGCTTTCCTATGGCATCAAGAACGAGTGAAGCGAAAGATTATCACATGATCACGTAAGCGTATGACGTCACAGGTCGTCAGACTTTGTTGCATCATAACTACGTAATTATGACACCTTCATGACGTTACATGACGTAACCTTATTTCATGATGTCATGAAATGACATGGTAGATTGGTCAAGGTGATCCAATTACTGGAAGGAATGCGAAACCACGATAGGTACAGAAAAATTTGGAGGGGTGGTGGGCCTTGATCAATCTTTTTGCAACTGTCGTAGCTTGCCGCAATATCAAATCATCATGCAAAGTTTGTCGTAGCGATCGTATCGTATACGCTTCTTGACACCCAGTCACTGTTAAACGAAAGACTGCAAAAAAAGGTTGTGAATCACTTTTGTTGCTTTTTTATGCCACACAACACGGTAATAAATTTGCCGTGTTTTCATTGATCTAGTTAACAGCTTCTGGCAATTAATCTGCATTCACGCGATTCACGCGATCTGCTTCACGCGATAGCGGCAATGACACTTAGTCGCCAACACGGGGTTGTAGCCATCGTAACGCGACAGTTCGACGGAGCTATAGTTTATCGCTGTCACTCGGAAATCGCGTGCATGCGGTTGGGCCTTCAGAAGCTGAAGAGATTTTAGAATTCAATCAAACTTCGTGTTTATGAAGTACCAGTATTATTGTTGACAATGTCATCATTGTTTTCGCGGTTGTAGCAGCAGGAGCTTTAGAACAGGCGAAACGAAATCTTGTCTTGCTCCACCCCCGCATGGAAACATACGTCATGCTTGAAACATACGTCTTGCTCCGCCCCTGCGTGGAAGTGTGGGCGTGGAAACATACGTCATCTTCATTTCCTCTGGTCCGGAGCAAGTGTTCCTGTCTTAAACCACGGCCTCCGTGACTAACCTATGACGGGCCGCTGCCGGAACTAATCGAAGAGGCCACACTTCAGCAGTACTGCTGTGGCAGATGACGCGGCACGCCGAGAATGACGTCACCGTGTTCGCTCGGCGTCTCAAGAAGCCCGGCGGCCACACAGCCACTGTTTTATCAGCAAAACGTGCCATTGGCGTTCACGTTTGAGAACTCTCACCTCACTTTTCTAATTCAGCAGGGATCATCAAACTGTCCTCACACGCTCCCAAGTCATTTTTTTTAGAAAAGTGCTTCAGCTTCCTTTTAAAGGCTTTCGCCTTAATACGTTTCAGCCGCGATAGCCTGCGTACATCTCCGTCAAGGTGGGCTCACCTTGAAGCGTGCCTTACTTCTTGCTTTCAGCCAGATCAGAACGAGTCCTAGAAGTAGGGACAGTACGCTGGTAGTTATGAAGCCACACTTGAACACCAGACCAAGGAGACTCAGTGGTAGAGCGCTCTCCACAGCTGTCGGAATCGAGAAATAATGAGGTGAAGTGTATCTCACCGCTCGTAAATATTATACGCAGTGTCATCTGCTCAATCACAGGCATTTATTAGCCATAGGTGTGATCTGAATTCGCAACCTTTGAATGAATGTCACTTCGAATCCCACTGAAGGAATAAGCGAATCTTCTAGACTTCTTGCAGGCAACACGACTGAGCGACCACCTGTAAAACCCTGCACCGTGTGTGTGTGTGGTGCGCTATGTGCATCTCTCTCTCTCTTTTACTCCATAACTATCCTCTCCCCACATGCAGGTTAACAAATTGGACGTAACCTAGTTAATTTCTCTGCCTTTATTATATTCCTAATCTCTCTCTTGTACAGTCTTCAATTTAATTGAGAATGATTACACTAAGCATAAGAACCCAAAAAGAATGTTCTCTATGCATTCCGTGGCTTGAGTTTTAAACGCCTTCCACTCGTTAAGCAAAAAAAAAAAGAATAATACTTCAGCTTTCGCTTTACTCTGACAAGCATAACAAACCATGTTGAGATGCAATGACGCCCCTGAGCTGTTTTTCGAGTCTCAAGAGGTGAAAATAAGCGGATCGTGGCCACTCACGATGGCATTGTCCGCCGACGTAGGCTCCGGGCGGACACGGGTCGCAGTACGCAGAGCCGGCCTTGAGGTTGTACGAGTTCGGTGGACAGGGCAGGCACACGCCATGTCCGTACGTGCTCGCTGGACAGAGCTCTGTTTAACAGAGAAAAGCCACTCATTAAAACGTTAAACTAAAACACTGAACAAAAGAACAGTCTGCAGACACAAAACTATATTGTAGAGGACAAGGTATAACTATAACGCTGAACATCTGAATTCGCGATAATCCTTGTGCGGCATTCCAAAAGCAAAGAACTGAATGAAAACACAGATTATAACATCAAATGAAATTACGTTTTGATTCGCTTTTAGAGACGAAATTGAAATTCGCATAAGATGACTGGAACGCAACATCCATCATTTTATTCTGTTTCTCAGTAGATTTTATTATTCCCCTCTGAAATCTGTCTGCACCTAACGAGGTTATACGCAGTCTCTGTGATCGCAGGCGTTGCAAGCTATCTACACCTGACAAACTTTTCCAATGCCTCCATGATCAGACCACCTTTCCCAAACCACGATTTCATGTCGTGATAGCAAGAAATTTTGCGGACTTGTGGCGTCATTATGCCATCATATGACAATGTCGTTACGAGATGACTATTTTTTGCATAAAGTGTGTTGATGCCGACAGGTAATTATACCTGCAAACATTTTTAATCTCATAGGCCTACCTAGCTTTCTGTCTCACCTTCGTGCGTTTGCCTTTTTTGGTAATCGGTAGACCATGCGAAATACTGGTGATTGCCCATGAGTCATGTGCAATATATAGTTTCCGAGGGTTTGAAAAAACTTCACATGCTAAGAAATGGCATTATGTGTTGTACTTCTAAAACTTAGCTTGTGGCTTACACGACATTAGTTAGACCGTTATTAGAACATGCAGACGTAGTTTGGGACCCGCACACAAAATTTGACATACACTGCATTGAACGCGTTCAAAAAAAAAAAGCGCCAAGATCCATTCTCAACGCTTACGGCAGGCATGTGTACATTATTAACCTCAGACATCTAAGCAAACTTCTAGCTCTAGAATGATGCAGAAAACTGCACCGACTGCAAATGCTTTGCAATATTGTATACCGCAACGTAAGAATAGGCTGCACTGGTTGCATGCCGTATAACAACGCAAGGCCAATGAGATGAAATCACAGTAAGACGATTGTAAGTACCGTAAGTATTGTAAGTACCGCACAGTAAGTACTTGGGCTCAGTCGTGCACTGCTTGATTTTTCCTTCTCTCGACTGCGATTGTAGATATCTTGAGTAATCAGATGCGCAGGGACATTAACGTCGCCTTCTTTTACGGGGCAATAGCTATGCAAACGATAAACGAGCAGACGGAAATTCAGTGCCGGGTATAAGGTGAGCGCTGGTTTAAACGTTCGTTAGCCTTGAGTTACTTGCCCCGCCGCGGTAGTCTAGTGGCTAAGGTACTCGGCTGCTGACCCGCAGGTCGCGGGCTCGATTCCCGGCTGCGGCGGCTGCATTTCCGATGGAGGCGGAAATGTTGTAGGCCCGTGTACACAGATTTGGGTGCACGTTAAAGAACCCCAGGTGGTCAAAATTTCCGGAGCCCTCCACTACGGCGTCTCTCATAATCAAATGGTGGTTTTGGGACGTTAAACCCCACAAATCAATTAATCAATCAAATCAATCAGCCTTGAGCTACTTTTCGGTCACCGGTCGCTAATGGCGGTGCGACCGCTGCTAGTCGCTTTAAGTCACGCCGCATTTCTTCCATACCTGTTGCAACACTTGGAAATTGCCAAATCAGCGATATAAGATGTGCAAGTAACGGATACCAACCGCAAGATGATCCTTTTCTGCCGTATCCCGGTGGGCACGTCCTCTCCATCTTGTTCTTACTCTTGATCACCTTCTTCTGTGGCTCACGTGGGAATGATAATGGTGATGATTAATCCTCAATTATGGCTTATACCGACTTTGGGGATCATCCAAGAATAGATCATTTGAGTTAGAGAGACATTTTCAGCATTAAATAATGATGACCAAGCAAAAAATAACATACGGAAAATGAAAAAAATTACGGCATATTCACGGGGTGAATGATGATGAATGGGCGAAGCTCCGGAGGGATTCATCGGTAAACTGTGAATCTTCCGTGTAATTCGCCCAGTCGATCATCATGTAAAGACGTGAGAAACGCTGTGTGTGTATATACACAAATCAACTTTTATTTGTTCTTAGACGATGGATGGCTTGCGATGTTCCTTGCCTCGCGCGCTCGCACATCGGGATTCTGTCTGCGAGCGCGCGCTGCTGCCGCCTTGCGCTCTCTCCGCTGTGCAGCCTTATCCATCCGGCGACTCCGAGCGCGCGCCAACAGCGAACGGATTTTATTACAACGCTCCCCTAGCGTACGTCACCGCACTAAATCGAACGATTGCCTTCAACCAATGACACGCGCCATATGTGACATCATTCCTATTTTATAAGATCTCGCGTCTTTCATCAACTACAAGTACCGCTTTCTAGTTTATAACATCTTGCATCTTTTCATCATCAGCTACAAGTACCACCATCTAGTAAACACTACAAGAACTAAACGAGAGGTGGCTACATACAGGAGACGGTACCGCCATCTAGTGAACACTGCAAGAACTAAACTAGAGGTGGCTACATACAGGGGACGGTACCGCCATCTAGTGAACACTGCAAGAACTAAACTAGAGGTGGCTACATACAGGCTACAGGGGACGCACAGCCCACGCCCTAAGGAGCCTCGCCCCTAAAAGTGCAATAATTGTTTTTCTTCCGTACCGAGCACGCAGTGCAGTCGTTATTTTGCCCTTGAAATAATTAAAAAAATATTTCTTTATTTTAAAGTACTACTGCAATAACGATACACAAATAGCCATTAGAATCTCACTCGCGGAAATGTCTTCTTCAAGCGGTAAAAAAGATTTTAAAGAATAAAACATGCTGAAATATCTTCTTCGTCATTGTCGTCTGCTCCATCGCTTGAAGTGTCCACAAACGAATGAAGTAGGTACGACTTCTTTGCTGTTTTATTCTAAGAGAACTACCGTCCCGCATCCTTCCTGACTCTTTCCCAATGACGTCTCTCACTGTTCAGACTCTGTTGGTGAATAACGCAATACCGATGTATAGCTCCCATTTCGTTGCGCATCTTGATGATGATGGTGTCCAGTCTGTTATGGTGCTCATCTAAATAGGGAAATGGGGAGCCTTCATGCGCGCATCAAGGACTCCCTGTAATTAAGGGGATGGTCCAAGAACCTGGTGCCAGATCTTTATAGTGATCACTTCCCATCATCCCCATAAATGTGTTTGTCGGTTGAGGAATCTCCCAAACCCACTCTAAGGCTCGATGTGAAGTCATTTGGCCAGCGGGCAAAACTATCGCAGATCTAAGCCAATTTTTTCTAACTGCGTGGTACAGGAAGCTGCAATGTTAGATAAATGAAGCTGTCCACATCTAACATGTTTTTAATGTATGAGCGTTCACCTATTATTTTCAAAGAGGAGGAGGAATAAACTTTATTATAGGAAACCAGCAGGTTTAGGTGGCCTGGCCAGGCCGCCCATAAGGGGACGTCAAGAGCTTGCCTATACGCCACCTCACGGGCGTGTTGGGTCGCCCAGGTTAGGTCGTCAACAGCGGGGCTCCGCAGAACCTCATGGAGCTTCGACGAAAGGGTCGTGGCGGTAGTGCGTCTGTACTGTGCCGGGCAATCCCACAGCATACGCGGAAGCGTAGCCCAGCTGAGTGAAATAAGATGCCTATTGGAAAGTAGTGCGAACATCTTAATAAGGTGTTGGGGATTATTTTAATTGTATCGCAGTCGGTTTAAGATGTATGTACGCAGTCTTTAATTATTATTTTTTTCTCAGGTGCAGATTTTTGCATTGAATCTTTCATATATTGGAGTTTTTTGCTAATAACTTGAGCTGCTAGCACTGTGTCTCGTGTCTTCCTTTTTTTTTTCCTGTACAAGACAACAACACACCACGCTGCATAGGCCACAAGGGAACGAAAGAACGAACTGAACACAGCATCAGTGATATCACACACGAAGCTGCGATGAGATTCACAGAGGCTGCATATTGAACAGGTTGTTTTGCCTGTTTGCCACAAGAGTTATTGACGTCCTGGCCAGCAACATCAGCAGCCATACACAATTTTAGGAGCAAAGCTCCTTAAGGCGTGGGCTGTGCGTCCCCTGTATGTAGCCACCTCTCGTTCAGTTCTAAGTATTACGCTAGCCACCGCCCGATCTAAAGGGTACAGCCATATCCATCCGTCCATCCGTCCATCCGTCCGTCCATCCATCCATCCATCCATCCGTCCATCCGTCCGTCCATCCGTCCGTCCGTACGTCCGTCCGTACGTCCGTCCATCCGTCCATCCGTCCGTCCATCCATCCATCCATCCATCCATCCATCCATCCATCCGTCCGTCCGTCCGTCCGTCCGTCCGTCCATCCGTCCGTCCATCCATCCGTCCATCCGTCCGTCCATCCGTCCGTCCGTCCGTCCGTCCGTCCGTCCAAAAGATGCAAGATGTTATAAACTAGACGGCTGTACGTGTAGTTGATTATGAAAGATGCGAGGTGTTATAAAATAGGAATGATGCCACATATGGCGCGTGTCATCGTTCGATATAGTGCGGCGACGTACGCTAGGGGGAGCGTTGCAATAAAATCGAGTGGGCAAAATGTACGGAGGATTCATGGTTTACCAGGTTTACCTCCGGAGCTTCGCCCACTCATCATCATTCACTTCGTGGATATGGCGGCATTTTTGTTAGAGTCACTGCAAATGGTAGCTTTAAAATGCACATTGCGCATCTGTCCTCCGAATGCTGCTAACAAGGATTCTTTACGGAGACTCTGACGCTCGGGTCAATTTTTGTATTTCTTAGCACCGCCGCGAAATCGAACTGGACAGGCGCTCTTTATAGACAAAAAGGTTAATCTAATCCATGGTCCGCTACATGCCATACATGTCGATCGATAACACAATAGGCGCGTCGCCTGCATAAATGGAAGGCGGCTTCACCTCATAGATGTGGTTGCTAGCCAGCCCTGCGCACAACTGTGGTACCTAAAAGTAACATATACAGAGTAAGTCTCACTTTTTAAGGCTGTAGCGCCATCTCTTTGAGACTTGAAGAAGTGAAAACATCAGTCTATCTGCGCGTTAAACGGAGGCGCCACGGGTTCTAAGGAGACACGAAGTCAACCGACTGGCAGCCCGTTAAAAAAACCACTGCGAATATTTAGAACTTTGTAATAATGTAAAGGCGAATGCTTTTTGTGTCCCATATGATTTCTTAGTAGTACATCACAGGTAAATCTGAGGCTGGTGTTTATGGGAGCAGCAACGCACGAAGCTTCGTCAGCATGAGAATGATGATGTGATAATGAATTTGCCTAAGAATCATTCCTTCGGCTAAAAGTGCGGTTCAATAAAACTTTTTCTGCAAGTTGGTTCATTTTTGGATGTTGGCGCACTTATAACACACTCTGTGTAATCACACTCTGTTGCAATCTATAGAGTGTAGTACTGCGATGATTGTTAATACCTACCACGTGACTGATGGGTGTATTTATTTACTAAGGATAAAACTAAAGTTAGTTATAAGTTTGCACTCGTCCGTGTCTGTCTTGTCTTTGTGTTCTAAGAGCGCAACAATTGTTACCTTCCAAGGCTACGTGTGACCTGCGGCTGCCCTGCCGCAGCGCTAAGTTCAGAAAAGTTCAGCCTGGTTTCTTCACCACATTGGCCCATTTAGGCGTACTAATTTGTGTCAGTTCATGAAGTTCCCAAATATTTCTTTCTTTGCCCGAAACAAAACACGGATTACAAGAATAACCAATGCCCCAAGTCCGTTTCGAAGGCGCAAGCTCAAAGAGCATGCAAATCCATGTAGCCCCCACCGCTCCAATATAGTGGCTGAAATATCGCAGCGTTTATAGTCCCATCTAGTAAATACTGTGGAAAACAATATGTTGGGACCTTCAGCAAATGTTTGCGGTAACCACCACACTCACCACAAATACTTCATCCACAGAACACTTGCGTTGCATCGATGCCGCAAGCTGTTCTCATCGGGCCACTACTGCAGCTTCATGCGTATAGCCGCTTCCACCCGATGGTGACTACGACTACTACGACTAGCGGCATTTCGAGCTGCTGCAGTCTTTTCTCTCGACGTGTTCCTTCTCAAACCTCTTCGCGAGCGAACAGCCCCTGGTCACGTGATAATTTTGGTATGTGGGGTTTAACGTCCCAAAACCACTATATGATTATGAGAGAAGCCGTGATAATTTTATTTTGTTTGTTCAGATGAAGTCAACACGAAGCTCGCGTGCTCATCTGATAATTTCTGCGCTTCGCAAAGTGAACTTCGAGCATAAAGATGGAAATTTTTCACCTTAGAAGTGTTTGGTTTACATCTAGCGTATAAGTTGAGACTTATTACTACAACGAAACGAGAATGTTAAAAAAAAATCTGGCGTTTTCCCTATTTGTAATGCATTATAGCAGTATCGAAATGGCCTAGTTTAATTGCCGTTAATTAGTCACTCCACGTAGATTTTTTACTCTTATTTAGCCGCGTGACGTTGTTCATTCATGTTTTATGTTTTACTTTTTTTATTCTTTTTGTCACAAAGCTCTACCTTTACCGAGGTCTAGAGCTCTTCATGAGCTTTTCCGAAAATGTGAATGAATGAATGAAATAATAATTAATAGCCCCGCCGCGGTGGTCTAGTGGCTAAGGTACTCGGCTGCTGACCCGCAGGTCGCGGGTTCGATTCCCGGCTGCGGCGGCTGCATTTCCGATGGAGGCGGAAATGTTGTAGGCCCATGTACTCAGATTTGGGTGCACGTTAAAGAACCCCAGGTGGTCTAAATTTCCGGAGCCCTCCACTACGGCGTCTCTCATAATCATATGGTGGTTTTGGGACGTTAAACCCCACAAATCAATCAAATCAATCAAATAATAATTAATAATTAACCATTAGTTATTTTTAACTGCGACACTGATCCCGCCATTTCATGTGTGCAAGTAAACGCATCACACGGTAAAAGCTCGGAGACCTAAACGCACCTTTTTTGTCGCTAATCTAAGTGAAACTCCAATAATGTTTTGGCGTTTAGAACTCTCTTCATTCTTCCATTCCACTACATAACAAAGAAAATGTAAATAAGCCGTGATGATATTTTTTTACACTATTATACACCGAGTCGGTTTGGCTCAGTATCGCTGTGTAATCATTTTATCGCCAAATTGACTCTCCGAATGCATGTCAACGCCACGAATATAAAATTTGTGCTCCCTATTGTATGAGTGAAGATCCACAGATGTAATCAATTGAAGCACTTTCGAAAATAGTGAATGTAGGCTATGGCGTCTCAAGTGCTGAATCACAAAACCCAACCGCGAGGAACCAGCTCAATTATCGCAACAAACGTATGCAGTATTCGAAACTAACTTGTCCGTAAAACTGAGGTCAATTAAAGGAGACACGACAAAGTCACCCAAACATTCACGGTTTTCGGCGAGAAATAGTCCATAGGGCTAGTGTTTATGAGAAAAATTGACCGTAAAAAATATTTCAGTGCAAAATGATCTTCTAAAGTCACCGCGTATTAGCTCCCCTTATGCATGTTATGTTACCATGAGGTGTACGTCAGCGCGTCACACTCTCTTCATCGAGCCAAACCGTTGTCTTCTACCAAAGCTTTCAGCCGCTGCAGATCAGCCAACTTAAATTCCAAGCTGAAGAAAGCTGAAGAAAGCTGCCAAACTGAATAAGATTAGTTCGCTAGGCTACAGCCACTCGCGAAGCAAGCAGGCTGTTACGTCACTGGCTCGCGAGTGCGCCAGTTTTTGCCCGAACCTGGGGCCACTCGAGTGTTTATAAGATGTTGAATTATGATTCAGGTATTCGGCGAAATGCGCTCAAACTTTGATAGCTCATCTGTAAACGCCAAACAATAAGCCCACATAACATGGATAATCGAAGTTGGTCATCATGACCCTCTTGGCCTTGTGACAATACATCAAAGGTGTCAAACGCGTCTATTAATGGTACTTCCAAACCTAGAAAACAGCATTCGTGAAAATGTTTCGCTGTGACGGGCATAAAAACCTACGAGGCCAGAATGTTGGTAACATGCATCGCTGAAAGAATAGCTCGTAATTTTTTTTAAGAGAGCCTTTTAGTTCTTACTGGGGGAAGCAAGAACCTTTCAATAGCAAAACCTATAAATTGACCGAATGCAGCTAAGCCATGAAGAGGATACCGAAGGGGTCTTCAATCTGGGGTCTATGCGAAAGTGGTTGCAGTCCATCATCTAGAGTTTTTTAACCAAGCCAGACAAGTATCTTTCACAAATGTTTGCATTTATAAGAAGTCATGCATAGATGGGCGTCATGTTGCCGTCATGATTTCCCGCAGTTATATCCTAAATGCAATAGTATTTAATTTTATTGGCTTTCCCGACACAACAGCTGTATGTAAGCAAAAAAATGCATGCAAGCTCACTGAACATTTCCTTCGCAGTTATTAATGTGGGATGTAACCATTTCTCTTGAAAAGTTGATGATGAAAAGTGGCTTTCGAAAATAATATACAAACATCAAACGTTTTCGCAACAGTGAAAGAAACAGCGCAAGAAGTTTGTTTACGAACGGTATCCTCATCGACTTCGTTACCGATTTGCCCGAAGGTGCGCTCATATGTGGTTGTGCTAACTCGCTGAGAGCACTTCCAGGCACCATCGAAGGCGCTCGGGTTTACCCGCATGCTTCGCGGTGGTCACTGCCACGGAAGTAATCAAACAAGCAATGATTCGCTCAGGAGCGCATCGTGTAATGCAGCAAGGACTGGGTGCAGAACGCCACTCTAAGATTCAAAACTAACAACCGAATTAATTTATCTGCTTCGTGTTTCCTCCACAACGCAGTCACTCACATACACAACAAAAACAGTAACGTTATTTTTGTTGCTGAATGCACGTCTCGCATCGAAGACGCGAGTGGGTGCTTCACGTGTGCGGATATACGCTAATAAACCCGGTTCCATTTTTGCCGTTCGAGTATTTTTAAGTACAGTATGATAAAATATCCGTAAAGCTGCATAAAGTTTTGGCGCGTCTGTGCGGCCCTTAAATTTGATTCGACGCCTGAAAAGCCAGAAGAAAATTGGGCAATATGGAGCGAACTAAAGACGATCACCTCTAAGAGTGCCTGCTTTTACCTCACTTTTTGGAAGTATTTAGATGCAGTAAAATATTAAGGCGATAGTGTTAAAGATCTCGTTCCGCAGAAATTCTGCTGTCGGCGTCGGTGTCGTTGGTTGTGAGTGAAAAATCATTATCCTATGCATGACCGAAAAATTGAGAACGATACAAACAAAGTATATAATTAATGAAAAATTCTGGAGCATAGTGGAACAAAACCAAGGCGGTTGAGGCCCGAGTGGGGATCAAAAGCGGGTCGTTCGCGTGGCAAGCGGATATTCTACCACATGGTAAAATATCCTCTGCTTGCGAAAACAGTGAAAATAACCTATACTTTGCTTCAGAAGGTCACTTCTTTTACGCATTTGCTCATTCACGGTGCACAAAAGCGAATGCAATCATGGACTCCACAGTCTCCGTGGCATGGATACATTGGAAAGTCGAATTAACATATTTGTAAATGGAAAAAATTTGTGTACTTCCTACAAAATGTTGGGTGGAGACACTATTTATGACCAGTACCCTCTTTTCTAAGGCTTCAAGACAAGCCATGCTGAAAAAAAGAAAGGGCGTCAACGAGTGGTGTATGCCTAACATCCAGTGACTTAAATAATTTCTTGCTCTTCTTTTAGAAGAAACCGAGCAGGCTTCTTTCTAGAAGGAGCACTTGAGGTGAGAGAGAATGGTGGAGAAAGAAAGGTAGGTAGGTCAACCAGTCGAAGATAACTGGGTGGCTACCCTACACATGGGAACGGGATGGGAGAGATTGAAAGGAGGAAAGAGAGGAGTGAGACAGAAAGATAGCACACTGCACAGCACGTGCACAAAGACGACCAAACGCAAGACAAGGTGATGTTGGCTGTCTGCAGCAACGCCATCGAGTTCCCTAATTCGAGCCCAGAGCTGCAGGCCTCCCCTCCTTCTTTATGTACTGTTAATGCAATAGTCCCAAACTCGTTAGGCGCAGAGCAAAACAACTGATATATATCTACGTAAGTCGCAATCCACGCTGCATCTTTCTTTACTACCCCTCCTTCGAACTCACCACTATCACTTCTTTTTTTCCTTCTTCCCTACTCCCTCCTCTTATTTCTCTTTTGCTGCTTCTAACAGTTTCGGTGTGCGTTTGCTTACGTCTCCGAAGCGTTACGCGAAAAAGCCAAGTGTTCCTCCTTTATTTCGCATCCCATACATAGGCAAGCGACTTTTTGATGCTTCGATCGTCGCAAACGGCAGTGTTGAGGCATTCAGCAGTGTCATCGCCAAAGAAGCACAGGTGTTGTAGTGACGCGGAGGCCGTCGTATACCACACAGCTTTCAGTGTTCCATCCGAGTTTCTATATATACCTATGTGTTTGTTCTTTATTTTGTTTACAAACCTTTTCCCCTATTTCAGACCATGCTCGTGCCCCATATAACAAAATGGGCTCGTAGTGCCGATTTAATGGTGGCTTGTTCGGCAATCGTTTTCTAAGTTGTATTTTGGCATATTTATCAATTACGGTGTTATTTTAGATGCGGAGCATCTTATACTCGCGCCTTGTAGTGCGCCGTCCGCGTCGTCCGCGCCGTCCACACCGCTTCTCGAACATTCGACAGCTGACGCGCGCGCATGCGCCGTCGCCCACTCTTCCACCATCTGTGCATCCCTTCCTCCTCTACACACCGCGCGCGCTTCACTCCTCCACCATCTGTGCACCCTTCCTCCTCTACACACCGCGTTCGACATCTACAATTCTCCTGATTCTCCAGTGGACGCGCATGTGGCGTCGCGCTTCGAGAACATTCAACAGCTGACAGTGCATGCGCCGTCGTGCTGTATATATACTCAAGGTCGGCGCTCGCTCGCTCAGTTGCCGCTCGTCGGTTGGTTTGTACGGCGCGTCGACGTCCAAGGTCGCGGTGAAAATGAATTCCAACGAATCCACAAACACAATGATCGACGTCCCTTCGACCAGCGCCGCCCTTTCGCATACGTGTGTACGTGTTCACTCATTTAACACCCCCTCCTACAACCACGTTAACCAATTTAGCCATCGACCCAAGTAAGTCGCAATTTAACACCCCATTTCACAACCACGTTAACCAATTTAGCCATCGACCCAAGTAAGTCGCACTTTAACACCCCGTTAACCAATTATATGGTCCGTATCCTCCTCAGTGTTCCCCCGAGGGAAGCTGCGGGCAATTTTTTTGACCTATTGTTCTGACTGCCACACTTTCCCAACTGTTGCCACAACTTTTACGCTTGTTTATTTGTATTAAACTCACGATCTAGCATTTATAGTATTTTTTTTATTTGCCTTGAACCTACGTCTTTTCTATTTTTAACGTTGTTTCCTTCCGAACGTTCTATCCTTCGCAAATTTCTTTTTTCACCAACTATCGAGCTTCTCTGGTACTCTTCCGCTGCCTTCAGAAAGGGGTGCTTCAAAAGTTGCCTTTTGTGTTGGATACGTGTGTGATAGGTGGCTTTGATTTTGTCCTGTTTTTCTCCCGAAGCTGTTCTTTACAGGGCTTGAAAATTTATCTTCACAGCATACGCAAGCACTTCGCTCACATTTATGATTCACCTTTAGGTTCCGGAAACGGCCCGGTACCATCCGCGCGAATTACAAGGGACCCTTCTTTGGAGGCAAACATTGACGTGTACGAATATGGGAGCACCCAATAATTTCAGAACCCGGCCTCGGATAGGTCCACTGCGTCCGCTTGGGCATATGGGATATTTTTAACGGGACAAATGTCCATGTGACTTCGGTACAGCCCGAAATGAGATGTTTCTGGAAACGTTATGTTCAGCGTTCGAACACTGCCGACCACATACGAAGGAGCACGTTGAAATGTTTTCCTTTCATTTCTTATATTAAGCTATTTCGTGTCAACTGTGTATGTATAAGATTAATGGACCCGAAAATATCATATTTTGCACACAAAGAGTAACGAATGAAGAGGACTTTCGGGAAGAAGTCTATTTTCGCAAATATGGTACAACCAACTCTCTTGCCCACTTTATTCTACGTCACGGCAAGCCATTGCGTCCTGGCCCTTTTTTGTTTCGTTGAGCTAGCTGCCCTGCGACCCTTCTTCATCCGCGAATGTTCACACAGGGCGGCGGCACTGACAGCACCTGACCGAGATGGGCGTGGTTTCTATCTGTGGGGGCTTCGACCCTCCCAAGCCGACATCATGTCTGAAGAAAAATGACGCCTAAAAGCGAGCACCTTTTGTTTTCGTCTCTTCATTCTCACTGTTTGTATTCTTCTATTTTTTCCATCTCATTCTGTCTTTGTATTTAATGTTAGTGTGTGAACGTACAGGAAAAGATAGCAGCATGAACTTTTTTTTTGTCACAGCAAGATACGTCATCCGCGCAGGTCCTCACTTCCGCGCTCTTTCGCTCCCTCGTTGAAATTCGTGCGTGCCGCTTTACACAGGAATGACTGTGGTCTACTGTACGCTGCAACATTAAATCCATGCAACGTTGTCGATGTGCCATTCCGTGTGGGTCAAGCGGCAGAACAGTTCATACGATGCAAGGAACAGCATTAACCTTTAAAACTCTTAATTTTTCCACGCCAATGTGGAGATGTAATTCGGAGGCGCGAAGCAATTAAGTACCTCAAGTGTTGTCAACCTCGGGTTTCTTAGCTTTATGAAGTCTAGTATCCGGGCATTCCTGAATTTGATCTTCATCCTAATGTAGCCGTCGTGACCGAAAATTGGGCCCGCGTCATTTCGCTTGGCAGCGTGACGTCACATTCGCAAGACACCGTGGCGGAGGGATAATGAAGCTCGTTTCAGTGACCTAGCTCGTGCACTTGAAGCTGCATGCATAAAAATTTCGAATTACAAATTGCTTGAACAATTAATCGATGGTATTTCCAATCGAAGTGTTGCCTAGGTAATCATTTTTTTTCGTTATTTCAAATAAAGATACTACCACTTCAGCCTATCAACAGCAAGGCCGCGGGGAATCGATAAATTGTGATTCGATTACCGCGCCAAGGTGACACTTCGTTGCAATGACAAAGTGGGACAAAATGTTTACGGGACGCCAACGCTAAATCATGATTGAAAACAATGGCGTCAGGAATGAAATAATCATAATAATATATAATATCTGGGGTTTAACGTCCCAACTTCACGATATGATTCTGGCGAAGGGCTCAGGAAATTTCGACAATCTTGGTTTCTTTATTGTGCACCGGCATTTTACAGTACACTAGCATCTGCCATTTCGGCTCCACCTAAATGCGGCTGCCGTGGCCAGGATCCAACCAGCGCCCTGTGTGGCAGCAATCAAGCACCCTCACCGCTACACTACAGCGACGGACATGAAGTCACTACAGGGTATCAGGGCGCAAGAAACAAAGAAGCTTCATACAGGAAACCGCTATCGTACACAATTGTAATATACATAATCCGTAGGTTGGTGTGGTTCTTCCGTCCGCCACGGGAATCTGGTGCTCGACTGCGAACACCAAGGTCGCGGGATCGAATGCCGGCCGTGGCGGCTGCCCTTTCGGTGAAGGTGGCGATGCTTAGGGTATGTGTACTTGGATTAGGCTGCACGTTAAAGAAAGCCAGTTGGACAAAATTCTCGAAGTCATACACTACGGGGCATGTCACGATAATATCGAGGTTTTTCTCGGATATAAAGCTCCAATTACTGTTTGGTTGGTGGGTTACCTTGATAGTTCATATTCGGTCACTCAGGTGCGTTCGTTTATTATCCCTCGTTAATCGGATTCACCGATCATGTTTTATTGAAGTACTGTTCATCACGGTAAAAATAAGCACAATAATAATAACAGTTGGGGTTTTACAACCCAAAATAATCACGACATATTTATGAGGGACGCCGTAGCGGAGGCATCCGGAAATGTTGAACACCTGGTCTTTGTGACGTTCGCGTCTTTTCTGGGATCAGCAATTTGGACTGAGGCAATTCTTTCAGCTGGAAACCTCAGCGTAGAATGGTGAAGTGAAACAACAAGCGGGGAAAAAAAAGTGAAGAGTGGCGGAAAGTTTAATTTTCTTTTGTTTTTCTGAAATAAAGACAGTGTGACATCTTGCCAGATTCGCCCGCAGAAAAGAGCTTGTCGCGCAAAAATTGCGTTCGCGTTAAAAGAGAGACGCTCACTAATCGAGAAAACTGCGCTGGGCGGGAATAAAAAAAAAACAAAAAAATGAATAAACAAATAACTAATGAATGAAGAAATTAAAAAAATATTCAATTGAGTATATACACACAGGGGTCTCAAAAAGCTCGACAAGTTCCATTTAGCCCCCACAGATCGAGAAGCAGGCACTGTGGCACCGAAAGTAAAAAGTGACGACCTTCGTGAATCGCGGAGGAGTGTATTGGGTCTACACTTTAGCATTATTTTCATGTTTGTTTTCTTGTTTTTTTATTTATTTAGGCACAGCGCCAAGGCCCTGTGCTACGACAAGCGCGTAATTTCAGTTTAAAAAAAAAACACGTTTTTGCGTTTCACCGTGCGTGTATTTGTGTGAAATGTGTCCGCAGGTTGTTCATTTCTACACTTTTATTATCTCACCTATCGTCGCAGCTCTCCGAGACTGCGAGTGCACGTCAGCGGCTCTCAATAATCAATAATTTCAATATCCCGTTCTGTACTGTTTATTAGGTGGTGCGCTGGGTGCTTAGCAGATGGTTCAATAAGAAACAATGGATTTATTGAGCCACTCTGTCTGTTTGGGACTTGCAGTTGTTCTGCGACAAGGGCTGTCGCATACCCTTACTTTTAATGCTTTCTATTCGAGATGTTACCTTGTTGCTCGTTCCCATCAGTTTATTACATCCGAGTAGAAGGCCATGCTTTCCTCTTACGAACCCATAAGTCACAGGAAAACAGAGATTTGGGCAAGTTGGTTGGAATCCATACTAAAGAAAACAGCGCAACAATACGATGAAAAAAAAAGAAAAAATTGGCCCCGTATCTGCATCTTTCACTGAAACTATCGTCGAAAGACGATTGACTTCTGTCTTGAGAGACCAAATAAAACGTTTATTTGATGTTCTGGGCGAGAAAATTAGTGAATGGTATTCTGGAGGCGCTGGAAGAAACATGAGCACCATCTGGCAGTAATCTTGGAAAATGAAAGGATGGCCTCCGATATAGCGAGCGCGCGGCGTCATAGAGTTAATATACTTACTCCGTATACTAACTCTATATGCGGCGTGTGCGTGCCATCTCAGATGGCCATAATTTGTAGAATGCAAGGCCACGGGTAGGTGACAGCACCGTATAGTCTTGCTAAGCGTAGAAAACACCCGCCTTTTCGCACGTAGTATCGCATTCTCAGCACAGCCTAATAAGCACTACGGTCCTCAGAACTACTCATCTATGTCTTTTATAGTATAAACACGCCACAGAATATTGACGTGTTGATTTTTTGGCTCAGATATGCCCAATATTTGCTTTTTAATCGACAATACGTTCAAGTATGAACGCAGAAACCAGATGAATATTGGTGGGCGCTGTGGATGTGGCTGAACTTTAGCCGTTGCGGTTGACAAAAAGAGAAGTCCACCGATAGAGACACACAGAGAAAACTTTTTGCGTCGAAGTATCCGTTTGTAGGATGCACGGCCAACGTCGTCTGTGAGGTACCGCTTTCCTGCAGGAAGACGTACATTGGACAAAGGGGACGTTGTGTCAATCGGTGACTTCGTCAACCCTTTAAAAATCATCGTCTAAAGCAAGGCAGCCACGACACTCCATTGCAGCACGTGCGGATGCACACCGAAGTTCCGAGACTGCAAAGTCGTAAGAAGATACCAACCAAAACGTGCACGGTCGTCTGATAGCCGAGGCTTTCGCGATCAAACTCAGGGGCGACACGTGCGTTAGTGAACTGTTTATAACACTAAGCAAAGAGGAGCTTAACTATCTCTGATGTGCCTAGGTGCAATTGTATTTTGTCAGCCAACACGTTTAACACTTTGCATCGTGACGAATGGCTTGAAAGTTCACGTGACTTGTTGCATTTATATTGCATTCAAGCAATAAAGAGTCAGTTGTTAGTTAGCACAATCATGCTGTTTGTTATTTCTCCGTACTTCGTCTCCTCTAGTTGGCGCTGTTCTTACCTTTTATCCCAAGGAAGATTATCGCCTTTAAAACCTCTAAGATATTCTTAAGAAAGCCAATCGAAGTGGAAGAATCGAGCATACTTTACAGACAGTTGGGCCTCGAATGCACGAGGACGAAAGGCCGGGCGCCAACATGGCCAGTCCATGTGACTGCTCTGCATCGGCACCGGTGTTCATATGTGTTGTATAAGCAGGTGACTATTTTGCCAACGCTCGGCTGGACTCTGCTCTCATGGGGGACTTCCGGAGTCGCAGCAACATCCTCCCGAGAAGCTACGCGCTTTGTTTGCGAAAAGCTAAGGAACTTGTTTGTCGCAATGTAAGAAACAGGACAGCGTTAGCTAATTACGCGAATGGACACAAGCAGCGCTCTCTTGGGGGGAACTTTCACGTTGAGATCGATTCGGTCAGCCACATACGGACGCAGGTGGCTCACTACGAAGGAGCTGAGACAATGGGACCAGAGAAGCCGCAGGCCTAAATGTTAGGTAATTGTGTGCGGCAATCATGCGCTAATCTTGTGAGGTATTTGTGCGTGTGAGGTATTCGTGCTTTCAGGGTGAACTCACAGAAACAAGCACCGCTCCATTTCCTGTGTTCATTTCCAACTCTTAACCGCATAATTTCCTGTGTTCATTGCAACGCTTAACCGCATAATTTTACTGCTATGGAACTGCTTTGAAATTTGTCGCTATATTTTCTTGCAAACTTTGCTGGGCCATCATATGTGCGTAACCGCCACGTTTATGAAAAAAAAACGAGCCTGCTGAATCATTTTTTGCAGTTTTTGTACTAATTCTATCACGGCCCCGTCTATTCGAAATTAGCATCGCTTCCACTGATTTCAGATGGAAACAGAACTTTTACTTACTCAGATTACCGGGGCGGGTGAAATAGCGCTGGTAACCCAACGGAAGGCATGGGAAGCGGTAACGCTCAATTGATGTCGTAAAAGTGCACACTCGTAATGTAGCTTCGTGCAATAAAATTTGATGGAAACCTTGTCATATAGCCAAGAAAAAAATTCACACCTGACAGCTCCGCCTCAATATCTTCCCTTGTTTACAAGGGTAGCTTTCAAGCTTCATGTTCTTGTTTAGGTCCCCCGGATTCATGCAGACACGAAGGGGTCTCATCTGTGTTAAGCGCAATAACAAGAGGGCTTACCCATTTTGTAGGTTCGTCTTCATTCATGATAATGAATAACGTTTCCATTCGTTGCAGTTTTGGGCGAAAAGGCTCCCATGGGCCAAGGGAACCCGTTGGCCTGCATGACCGGAGCAACACACTCTACAGGTCATTCCAGTATCGCCTTTTGACACAGCTCGTACCTTGAAATAGGTCTGGAAAGCAAAAAAAAAAAAAAAAACTTCCTACGCAGTACATTGAGTTAAGCATCCCCGCGGTCAGATAGACTGCCTGAGAAGAGAGAGAGAGAGAGAAACGAGAAAAAAGGAAGGCAGGGAGGTTAACCAGATGCTAGTATCGGTATGCTACCCTACACTGGGGTCGGGGAATAGGGGGCTGAAAGAGAAAGAGAAGGGGTTCAGATTGTCAAGCGCATCCTGGAGAAGACCAATGACTCTTGCAGTTACTTTTTGTTGGATCATTTAGCCTATTGGTTTCCCTTACCTAAGATGGCCGCCCCGCGGGCGATTACACTGCAAGATCGGCACCTTCACACGACCCTGCTCAATCGCCAAGACCACACCGGAATTCCTGGAGAAAAGCGTCGACTATGTTCGAAGGGAGAGGCGCTACTACCATTGCTCGTCGGGGGATTTTCAATTCGCATTCTTAACGGAGAACGGTCGCGCACAGCGATAGCAATCGAGTGATATGAAAAGAAGGGAAGGAGAACAGAAGAAGGACAGACAAAGTGCGACGTTGCAGTCTCAATGATAAGCTGCAATCTTACACAGCACCTAAACACAAATATATGGTGGCAACACTGTTTAGAAGCAGATGATAACTGTACTCGTTGCAGTTCACAAACATTCTCGCCGATACACGGGCTCCCGTATACGGGTCCGTCAGAGCACAGTCGTCTAGGTAGAGGACTGACGTCACAGCGCTACCACCTACGTAGGACAATTCCGACGTCTATGTCATCGCCTGATTCTCTGGGCGCGAGCACGCGAGAACAAGCGGGGCTCAGCTTGAAATTTGACGCATTCCCGCAGCACGTCGCTTTGCGAATTCTGATAGACGTGATCGTTAACGCCTAGTGCACGCGTTGCGCTTGTCAGCTGAAAACTGCCTAACCTGGTGAGAGGCACTTTAAATAAGGCTTGTAAAGGCCACTCTTTCAGTTTTCGCTGCGACTGTGCAGCGCGTTCTGCACAAGCCTGGCAGTTTTTCTTATTACAAACCATCTTGAGTTTATGTGACAAGAACTACTTTATGTATTGTCATTTATTTTTTTTCATGATTCCAGGTTTAGTTGTTGTAGAGAGAAAAGGTTCTTTAGTTGTACTCAACCAGATTTTTACATTTGCTGCATGCATGATTTTTTTTCCTCCACTTCTTTTTCACTGATTCTCATATGTAGTGAATATTTTGTATCAATAGAACACTACAGCTGGCTTGCATGCGGAGTTCTTGTAGAAGCAGAAGCCTTTTTCGAGCTTATAATCATTAGCTGCTGCTTTCTTTACGTTGTAAACAATAAATTAAATAAATAACAAATTCCCAATCGTTATTTCATTCACTCATAGAGTGACTTGTTTCGGTTCTTGTTTAAAAACACCCTATTGCATTCTTCAGAAGTACAAACGGAAAAAAGAAAAATGTGGCCAAAAGAGTCGTGTCCCTGCGCCCGACTGGAACAAAAAAAAAGCTTCAAAATTGTGGCGCCAAGCATGAAGGGTGGGTGGAGCTGAGGGTTATACCTTTAGTGTTTTGATACTTTTCTTCTTTTTTCCTCCACTCTTTTGTTTTTACGTTTTCCTGTGTTCTTTATATCTATCTTTCTGCCTCTATTTATCTCTATTTGTGAAGGAAATTTGACTTATTCAATGGCTTGTTTTCTTTCTTAGACACAATGATTACAAGAGAAGTATAGGGGATGTTAAAAGAAATAATTGTAATGTAAATGCGGAAGTCGTGGCTTGGAATCAAACCCGCGCCCTCGAGCTTAGGTGCGTGACAATTCAGCTGCTAAGTTACCATCACCCGAGCGGTGGTGCGTAAAGTACGATGAGGGAAGTCTAAATCCGGACAATTTCAAACTCCGATTAACAAGACGCAGAAACCCAGTCTGAATGTGAACCAACTGACTGAAGTAGCTTTCACACGGGAGTCACTTTGCTTGAACCAATTTAATTGCGCATGACACACACTTTAAGGCTTGTTTTAACCAAGTACACAGTTTCGAATAAACTAAATTTTTATGAGGTTCTAGAAATGTGAGTACTGTAGTTTACTTAACAAGTAATTTGAGCAGTCCGTGCTTTTTTTTCTCATTCTGCGTAATGGCGATAGATGCAACTTCAGCCTCTAACGGCAAAAAAAAAATGCCGTACAGTGCTTAAATCAACGGTGGATATTTTTTTAGACTGAACACGTACGAGTAGTTCTTTCGGTTGGTTACATTGTATCTTTCTTTCTTTCTTTCTTTCTTTCTTTCTTTTTTTCTTTCTTTCTCTCTTTCAACCCCCTATTCCCCAACCCCACTGTAGGGTATAGCATACCGGATCCTAGCGTCTCGTTAACCTCCTTGCCTTCCTTTTTTCTCCTTTCTCTCTCGTTCTTTAGAACAAAGTCAGGAGACAGTGGCTTCTTTTGCAATGAGGGACTCATTAGAGAGTGAAGTCATTTTGCAACGCTCGTCACTACAGGTGTTCCGGGACGAGTGAACGCCCGCTTGACCTCGCACCGGACTCGGGTGGCACTCGCGCTCGGCGACACGTCAAACATTCCGCTACGCCTGTTTTTCTTGTTCGTGCCTCTTTTCGCCTCGCCAACCTTGCTAAAGCTAACAATGACCTTGTGTGCAGTGCACGCGCGAATAGACAGCCGCGGAGCGCTGCTGTCATTTCAAGAAAGTGCTGCAGTGGTTCTCGCACAGGAACAAGGGAGGAATGCGAACAATAAACAAGCAAGAAAAAAAAGAAGCCCATGCTTAAACTCGGTGTTTACCAAAGCCCACGCAGTGTGAAAGAAGCTGCAGGGCGTGGTGCGGCTCTGATGAAGTGGCTCGAGAATGTAGAACACTTGAAAGTTGGTTGGAAAACAATATTTAAGTTGACAGCTCGAGGAAGCCATTGAATAGATAAGGTGTCCAGGAAGATGGAAGATAGGGCAGAGCGCTGATGGCGTCCACCCCGTTTCTGAAATATTTTTTGCATCGCTGCATGTTGATAATACCCACATATATACACTCTGCGCGTATGCAATAAACACGCACTCAGTCTCACATTCACTTTGTGATGCAAGACTCGCCCCCTTGCGAGGAAACAGTAGGAAATAGCATAGCCGCTAAAAAAATTACTCCTCTGTTTCTCAGCGGCGACGACGTGTTGCTGTGTCACCGGTACGATTAACGAATCATTTCGATCATGGTAAAGTACAAAAAACATTGGGGCCCGTTAAAGGATTCCAGATGGTCGCGATGATTCAAGAAATGTCTGCTCCAAAGAACTGAATACGAGGTAGCCAATGCCCACAGATTCAGCGCTGATCCTTAATTTATTCTTCCAGGCGAAGTGCTTTTCATGACAGGAGTCGGTACGAAAATACAGAACAGATGAGCCATTTTATTACACAATGCGGACTAATGCACGTGTGGTGGAAATTAGTCTAAAAACGCCGCCTTTCCCATTCTTGCGGTCCTCCACGCAGTCATACCACGAATTTGCAATGTAAAATTATAAGAGTTTAATTGGCGCTTCGCAACTCGTCAAGTAAAGCAGCAGATCTTAAAATAACCTCCTGTATGGTGAGCCTTATAATTATGTTTTAGATGTGGAGAGTGTAATCAGTCCTATTTTTATTCATGTTTTATAGGTCACCCAAGAAATTTTTGCTTTTCAATATAATTAAAAGAACCGGTAATATGAATGGTACCGCGCACATTATTTCCAGGATAGGCCTCACGTGGTGCGCAATTTGATGAGTAGAATAAAGCGAAAACTCTGCGAGCGAGTAAAACAAGAAAGTTAAAACGAATAAAGGAGGTTTTTGATGAGCTTCTGGGAAGTCACGCCTCACCTGATGGACAGAAAGTGATTACGCACAGTACTTGCTGGCCTCGTAGCTCGGAAAGACGGAAGCTGAAGCGCTGATGGAGCACGTAAATCAATTAACGCCTCTTAGTTGGGCACGTCCACCAGGAGCAATTATGCTCCTGGTGGAATGGCTACTTTGCATGCGACACCTTTGCTTCTTTCTGACTTACTGTTCGTTGATAAACTTTTGCAGCTTGACGCACATTTGTAAGTGCTTAAATGTGCCTATATGTGTGTCTGTGTTCTTACAGTTGACTGGTGCTACTATCACTTACCTTCGATTGGCCTTTTAGATTGAAAACGAAAGTTGCCTGCATCAAGGTGTTGGAGGGTTATGGGGCTGCATCTAATGGAAACCTTGTGGCGCTTTTGCGTGGCGCGAGCTTTTTGTGAGTGTATTACACGGCTTTTGGTTGTGAATGATCGTCCTCGTGGATGGAGTTGGTGGCATGCTAATGCTATCAGTCTCCTCCGCATCGCATAGAGAAAAGCCAGATCCAATTGTCGCCACCCCGATCCCTTACTCCGTGCAGCGTAGTTTCCTGGGGAGATTTTAATTATTTATGATTTTTTTTCTCAACGCCTGACTAGAACGTATGGCGCACGTTTCTGTTGTGCAGCCGCAGTTACGGTAAAAAAAAAAAAGCCGTCGGCTGCGGGGGAGGACCACATTTTTAATGACATTTTTCATAAGCTCGTGTGTTGCAATGAAAGAAGGAAAATGACGTGATAGTTGCACAAAATTAGGCCTTTTGCGTGCTCATCTTAAGAAAAATAACAATGTTTCTGTGCTAATCAGCACATTTACTTGTTACGCAATTGTGGGATTTGGTTCACATTCGCCGTGAATGTAGTCTGAACAAGCCCCTTTTTAATAATTTCAACCAAAACATTGGTATCAGGCCCTGCCGAATGTCATGAGGCTTTCTTTTTTTAGCAGCAGTGAATTGCCTTCAAAATTATACAGCCGATATTCAGCAACTGACGCAGATCTTAGGCTCTTTCTTTGTGATGGTTGTGATTCTCAAATTTGTGTAAAGCATGACAACAAAATAACTTTTCGAAATATGTCTTTTTTGGTTGTGTATGTTTGAGAAAACGCAGTATCGCTAGAGCCTACCTTTCAACGGGCGTTCTTGTCGACAACTTTCTTCTTTGGGTCCAAGTTCGCTGTTTTTCTCCAACGCCTCTGAGGTCGGAAAAGGGTGCGTCAGGTAGCACTGCTTCGACGAAGCCACTTTTTCACTTGACAAATAGAACTCAGCCTTCGTATAAGCGTGGGCTCTAGTGGAATTTTCTGTGCAGTGATTTCTCACCACATCAAGCATCCAATCATGAACTTAATTTATCCTCCTGTTGCTTTTGATACCTGTTCATTATATTTCTTTCCGTCTGTATTTCTGTATATTTACCTCACACACATTTGTACAACCTAATGAAGTCAACAGCCAAGGATGAAGCCAAGGAAAGTGTAGGCGCAATATATGAAGACCTTGATCATAATTCGGAAATCATATAAGAGTAAAGAAATTAAGGTGGAAAAGGCAGCGTGCCGCATGCAGGGACGGTACCTATAACTTTTGAATAGCACATCCGTTGCTCCATCAGCGCAATTGTAGCTGTCGCTGATGTCACTGTAACTCAGTTGGTAGAGCATCAGACGTGCTATCCGAAGATGTTAGCTTCGGTATATGCCAGCGGCACGTTGCCCTTTCTCCGACTTTATTTTTTAAGTTAAATTTATACGTTGAAACCAGATTGCAGTTAATAACTACAAAAACTGTACCATACTTTATTTTGCTTTATTGTTTGTTTTATTAGGTTGCAGATAACACAGCAAAGAAGCCCTTGACCAATTCACTATCTTTCGTTTATACACATTTCTGAAATGTTTTCGTAGGATATCGACCTCCCTCTAACAGCTACTCCTAAACAGAAAGTTCGGACATTTCACCAGACGGAAATAAACATTGGGTACCTGGATAATTTCACAGGGTGAATGTTTCACTCGGAGTGATCAAAGACACTCCGAGCAAAAGTCTGTTGTGAAACTCGTTTGGAAGCCGATGAGTTCGCTAATGCGTTTTTTGTGACTTTTTACAGAGCCTTATTGATGTGCTTACTTACGAAATAACTCCAGTGTTTGGCCCATCTTGCAAATTTATGCTGTGGCCGCCGTTGTGTTTGGCAACAGTTTTGCGCAGTCGTGAAATATTCCTTGATTTGCCGACATTTGCATGATTAGGCTGTTCATTCTCAAGAAACTATCGTCCAGAAGAAATAAAAAAAGTCGCAGAACGCATTGGTTTCGTCATTTCTTAATGTCTGCCACATTCATAGATGGTGTGTTTTGAATCTTGCTAACTACTTTTCCGCGTTCAAACTTTGTGATTTTTCACAATTGTAGTTTTCAGCGTCGAAATGGAAACCCGGCGAAGCAGATGAAAACTGTTTTTCAGTTTACACGAGATATTTTTTTGTCAGTGTGCACAGCCTCGACTTATCAAAAACGTTTTTGTCTTTCTAAATACAGGCCCTCGCATATCTATTGAGAGTGGCATCCTACTTTCTGTTGTCGGAGTTGCGGTTTGCCATTAAAGTCTTCACTAGATGATCGAATATCTGAAATACTATCAACCGCTAGTTCTCTCTCTACGTCGAAAAAGAAGGACGACACATTCTGCACTTTAATTGTTTTTGCACCGACTCCGTCATTGGTCTCCATTTAACCGAGAGACCATGTCATATGATGACGTCATCACGTGACTCAACGTCATGTGGCGTCATATTCACACTCTGATGACGTCCTATGGTGCCAATATCATCGGGTAATTTTTTTCATGAATTGTGTTGGTACCGATAGCGCTGGACGACGGTGAACACCGATGGTGCAAATCTTCTGTTTAACGGTCTCTAGGGCCTTCGGCTTCATAACCACTGTTACGCTTTTAGATTTCCAATTTGTATATTGAAATCAGGAGGTTCGTTGGCCTTTCCAGCATCATTTGCTTAAAATTCAACAAATTATAGTAATCGAAAAGCGAAGTTCTATTCACATGTCTTGGAACATCTTACAGTTCCCAGTATCTGCACCTTGTATCGACCGGTCTTTGGAACAACGGAACGTGCTGCTCTGTTACTTAGTGAATTGCCGCGCGGCCACTTGAATGGGCAACTCGGGGTCCACCGTAAAAAAAGGGACGTAAAAGAAGGAGATAAAAATGAAGTCCAGCAAAGAAAGCAGTAAGCGAAAGTAGATGGGGCAGTATAAGGTTCATATAAGTGGTGACGATCGAAACAGGGGCGGCAAGTGGGCACTAATAAAACAAGCCTTGCAGACCCAGTGCAGGAATATGACTGCTGGAGTACCACGCGTGTAGTAGTGGGCAGTAGTCCCAAACAAATACGTATAACTTTGTCATCGTCCCCAATTTTTCTATAACACTGCCCACCATTGCATTCTTAATAGTGTTAGTACACATTGGTAATTTATTATGACCGTAACGTTGCTGTAGAAGTGATAATTACGCTGCTACTAATCTACTTTTGCTGTTTATAAATTACGCTGACGCAAAACGCAAATAAGAGTAATAGGCTCTCCAGATGCATGGTTTTTACCTCTTGCTCCTGTTTTTTATGTAACAAACGAATAAGTATATTTGAACGTAAGTTGCAATCACTTGCTCGCGATTAGTTTTCCCAATCTTTGCTCATCTACTGCTGTATAAAAGGAGTTCGTATCGTATGATCTTACTTGACTATTGGTCGCTAGAATGCACGAAGCCGTGCCCACGCTCTTCCTGATTTTGTTCATTAGGCGAGACTGTTAATGAGAAATGGATATTATTATATTATGATATCGGTCAGACAGTAGCCTAAGAGGAAATTCATAATGAAGTCTGAGAAATGTTTTAATGGGGCCAGTGTTTTTTTTTTCTCTAATAATTTAAGCGGTCTCCTGTGTGAGCAAACCAGTGGTCAGTGATTGGTAAGAATCTTGGTTGACGCACCTGAATGTCCTGTACATGGGTTTACCAGCAAATCGCCAGGATATGACGCTTGAAGACGGTAATGTCGTCTTAACATACACGAATAAAGCGTCATCGATCACAATAAGCGAGAAAACAACGAGAGTGAAATGTAACAAAGTCTGCAAAATTCTGTCCCAAAGTACTAAAAGAACATGAGACGAAGACGGTCATATTTGGGTGCGGCCCACTACCAGAAGGCCCGCAGGCAGCTTGCGGCACGGGGCCTGAATGTTTGAGATCTCTAATCTAACAGCATAGCATGTAAGCTTTTAGGGGCGAAGCTCCTTAGGGCGTGGGCTGTGCGTCCCCTGTAGCCTGTATGTAGCCACCTCTAGTTTAGTTCTTGCAGTGTTCACTAGATGGCGGTACCGTCCCCTGTATGGAGGTAAAACGGGGGCTTAGGCAGGGGTGCCCCCTGTCACCCTTATTATTCATGATGTACCTACAAGGATTAGAGGCAAAATTAGAGGGAAGTGGACTGGGCTTCAACCTCTCCATAGTCAAACAAGGAAAACTTATTGATCAGGCACTACCAGCATTAATGTACGCAGATGATATAGTGCTAATGGCCAACAACAAGGAAGATTTGCAGAGATTGATGGACATCTGCGGTAATGAGGGAGATAGGTTAGATTTTAGATTCAGTAAGGAAAAATCAGCAGTCATGATTTTCAATGACAACGAAGGTAGTGAACTTAGAATACAGGAGGTCACGCTAGAGATAACAGATAAATACAAATATCTGGGCGTATGGATAAGCAATGGGACCGAGTATCTGAGGGAACACGAAATATACGTGACGACTAAAGGTACCAGGAATGCAGCAGTCATGAAAAATAGGGCTCTGTGGAATTACAATAGGTATGATGTTGTGAGAGGAATATGGAAAGGGGTCATGATTCCTGGGCTGACGTTCGGCAATGCGGTCTTGTGCATGAGATCAGAAGTTCAAGCAAGATTAGAAATTAAGCAACGTGGAATAGATAGGCTTGCTTTAGGAGCTCACGGGAATACACCAAATCAGGGAGTACAAGGTGATATGGGATGGACATCATTTGAGGGCAGGGAAGCTAGCAGCAAGATAAAATTTGAGAAGCGATTGAGAGAAATGGGGGAAGAGCGTTGGGCTAGGAAGGTTTTCAGCTACTTGTACATGAAGAATGTCGATACAAAATGGAGAAAGCGAACCAGGAAGTTGACTGGTAAATACTTAGAAAACAGCAGGTGGCCAAACCAAAAAGAACTATCGGTTAAGAAGAAAGTGAAGGAAACGGAGACTGACATGTGGAGAATGGGCATGATTAAGAAGTCCGCACTAGAGATCTATCGAACGTTTAAGCAGGAAATTGCCAAGGAAAGGATCTATGATAATACTCAGGGTAGTTCTCTACTGTTTGAGGCCAGAACGGGAGTACTGCGAACCAAGACATATCGGGCCAAATACGAAGGGGTAGACACAGTATGCAGTGCGTGTGGAGAGGAAGAAGAAACTGCCGAACACTTGATAATGTTCTGCAAAGGGCTTCACCCTATAGTTCAGGATGATGGCGCAGAGTTTTTCAAAGCACTGGGGTTTAGGGACCGGGAGGGCAAAATAAACTTTAAGCGGGTAGACTTAACTAGAAGGAGGTTATCTGATTGGTGGCTAAAGTCAAGGCACGAGTGAAAATTAAACTCTTCACTGCAAAGTACGAATCCTCAAGCTCTTTTTTTTAAGGAAAAAAAATATAGTTTTTGATTCATTAGGTATTACGGCTTGGTGGCGCTAGCCACCGCCCAATCTAAAGGGTACAGCCATATCCATCTATCCATCCATCCATCCATGTAGCCACCTCTAGTTTAGTTCTTGCAGTGTTCACTAGATGGCGGTACCGTCTCCTGTATGTAGCCACCTCTCGTTTAGTTCTTGTAGTGTTTACTAGATGGTGGTACTTGTAGCTGATGATGAAAAGATGCAAGATGTTATAAACTAGAAAGCGGTACTTGTAGTTGATGAAAGACGCGAGATCTTATAAAATAGGAATGATGTCACATATGGCGCGTGTCATTGGTTGAAGGCAATCGTTCGATTTAGTGCGGCGACGTATGCTAGGGAGAGCGATGTAATAAAATCGACTGGGCAAAATGTACAGAGGATTCATGGTTTACCAGGTTTACTTCCGGAGCTTCGCCCACTCATCATCATTCACTTCGTGGATATGGCGGAATTTTTTTTCCAACGCCGCTAATCTGCTAATCCACACACACACACACACACACACACACACACACACACACACACACACACACACACACACACACACACACACACACACACGTGCAGGATGGGGCCCACGGTCTTTATGCGCAATATTTACGACTTGCAGGCATCATCCTATTTCTTGAAAAGATGCGTGCGAAGTTATGTTCTGTGTGGTTCTCCTTTTTTTTCGTCTTCTTTTATCGTGCTACACTACAATGAATATCCACCAACTCGCGTAATTAACATTTGTGTTTAAGTTATACAAGTTATGTAATTAATGTGCAGTGACACAAATGCAACATGCTGGCTGCCACTACCATCCTTCATCTCAACAACAAACCTACAAGAACCAGGTAACTTAAAGGCAATGGCATCGCGAGAAACGCAAACTGTACTACAATTTCTCTTTGTTAATTCAGTTTCTCGCAGTCGGCGCGTACGAAACCACCGGGACCTTAAAGTCAACGTTTGACAGCTCACGAATATGATTCCGGAAAATTTCGAGACAGAAAGGGAGCTGCCTAGAAAGTTTTGGCGGTCATCCCATAGTACACAGTCGTTAGACTTCTTGTTAACGCTCTTATACCCGTGCCACACGGGCAGAGAAAATGGCATTTACCCCCGAATGCCTTCATATTTATTGCCATTCGCGCGGTGCCACACGGGCGAACGAAATGACATTCGTCCGAATGCCATTCGCCACCAAATGCCTTCGCCAGAACTCAGTTGACTGATAAATGCCTACTCTCGACGACACAGCTCGCGAAGTGCGATTTACCTGAAAGTAAATAAAACAAATCATATTCAGCTAAAAATAAAACTTAACGTCTTTTATTTGCACTAAACTTTTAAAAAAGTGCTTTGAACGTTATACGAAGATCAGGTTGAAATGGTTTAAAATTAATTGAAGTTCAATGTCCTGAAGCTGACGCATAATAACTCATCTCTGCTCCAGAATTATTCGCTCTTGAGCACGATGCTTTGCACGGAAACACACAAGTACTGCCGTGAAAAAATGAACTCTGCGAACATTTTCTGAGAGATGCGACAGGCGCCATTTTCTAATTACGCTGTGGATCTGACTAGTGTTGAATTAGGTTGCTACGGTAGGCTGCAACGTCGTAAAACAAAGCAAGAAACTACAACTTAGGGCAGCGTAATATGCTTATTTCTATTTTTAATGATTATATGATGTGTTTGAAGCTTGTTAACGCTTGTTTATTTTTTTATTGCTATTCCCACAATGCTCACTTGGAAGGTGCTGCGATTGACATCATCAAGTCAAATGTCATTCGCTTTGGACGTGTAGCAGCGCCGGCGAAACAAATGTCATTTGGGAACTGAAGGCCTTCGCCACCAAATGTCATTTTATATGCCCGTGTGGCACGGGTATTAGATCATCGGTGGCCCAGTATGCATAATTTTTCCCCGAGTAGTTAAAGGTAGAGGGTGTGATACCAATCACGGTGGCTGTTTTGTGGGAGGGTGGCATAAAGGGTGCACAATAGGGACGACAGGAAGAAATTCAAGATGACATAAACTAAACCGAAGCCACCCATTATGCCTTTCTTGCAATTTACTCTGCAGTACTGATGGCACCGGGGTGCTCTTTTTTTCTTTGGTGGGGCATGGAGACAACGAGGAGGAGAAAGTCACCTACGACAAAAGAGTTCCCTCAAATGTTTATTTAACTTAATTTAAATTAATACTATTTTTACTTCTTCACAATTTTTTCACGGCAACTTTCTGCGGAAATTGAGGTGAAATATTTAAGGCCCATTTCAATTCTTCTGATAGGTCACTTTTTTATCAATTTGTTGTTGAAAGCTTTCGGTCTGGTCTTCAAAATGTTCTTACAAAAATGCTTGTTTCGAAGCTAACTAGCACGGGATGAAATATCTTCTGCGTAGCGCGTGCTTTAGGCGATGTCTTGGAGCTTTACTTCGTCATCGATACTGTCGCTTTACGATGACCTATCATGTGAAATGCACTGAGAGAGAGAGTGAGAATTTATTAGAAGGCAGAGAGGTTGGCCTGAGCTAGTTCGCTCTAGCCTGCTACTCTACACAGGGGATACGGGAAAGGGGAAGGAAAGAGGGATGAAGGGTGATGATGGGGACAAATGCACTGAATTTGTTCTAGAATTCCCCGGCTACTGAGAGCGGCGTTTGCTCGTAAAAGCAACGTTTCACGATCACAGCACATCGGTATTCTGACATCTGTCACTTGAAAATAAATTTCAATTGAACGGCATGACTCCAAGTTTTCGGCATCACGTGAAGCATGTTCGCACTAATACTTTCGCTGAGGAGAAGTATTCATAAGAGACCTGTTTGTTATAATTTAGGATCTAGTGTGCCCTACTGGCTATTTACTTCTTTCTGCGCTGCCTTTCTGTGCTCATGACAAAACAATTACCTCGTTCTTTCGTTTATCACGCCTTGGCCCTCCCCTTGCGGTCAGCATTATTTATTGAACAAGTAAACGAGCGATGGCTGGGCGTGGTCGCAGCGCTGCTGACTTGAGGGACGCACTCGCTCACTGCGAAGGCTTGTATCCTCGAAGAGCTGTAATATCAGTTTTCCGAACTTGTATGATGTGATCTCGTCGATAAGTACAACAATTAATCTAGAATTCTGGTACAGACACATCTCACCTGCAAAGAGATCAATGTTTTTTGTTTGTTTATTTTTTCAGTGAGAGCTTGTGTGTTTACGTCGTGCGCTGTGTACGTGCCAATAACGATCTCTTAAGTTCTTTATCAGGAAAGATGCAGGTTAAGTGCTGTACGCGTAGGAGTTACGTAAAAAAATATAAGCTTCTACATAAACAAGCTCACATCCATAAAAATCAGCGACATTGTGTAGATATATGGCTTTTTATAACTAGTTATAAATGCAAATAGGTTATCTGCATCGGGATATTTTCGATAAATCATGTTCATTACTTCGTTTTCTTTATTCTGATAGTTACGGGGTAGGTTACACTGCATGAAATATTAGGTAAATAAAAATCAGCTCAGACAAAAGAAAAAAATCGCCCAGCTACGTATGATGTGAAAACTGAAGAAATATTGGATGTACGGTTTCTTGCGTTTCCCATGTAATATTCTGTGATGTTATCTGAAGCTGTGTGGTGCCTGTTATTGCGTTATTTGTAGAATAGAAATGCACTGGAAAGAACGGCTGGAAGCGTCTACTATCGTGACTTTCGGCTTGGTTGACGCTCGAGCTGCGTAGACCGTTTAACTATGTGGCTACCGCTTTGTCGACATCCGAGGGAGTGACGCCATCTATGGTTGTAGTTGGAAAACCGGAGCATGACATGCAACGCGGACACTCACCTGTAGTCAGGCGCCGTTAGACACTCTTAATCAAAACCACTTTTTCGGTGCTACATGTGTGATGCATGTCTAGGGCGAAGATCCTTCAACAAACATTTCGTCATTGGGAGACATGTTCAGCGAAAGTGCTCAAGGTAAAGTAGTTTACAGGTATCAGAAAAAAAGTGTATTTCTCCTGTACGCGGTGTGAAACAATCAACGCGTGGTGCTTATTTAGACATTAGTGTTACAATATACTAGCTTCATGGTTTAAAAGGCAATAAGCTTTGGAGAGGGGTCGGTTTCAAGCTCGAATCTCGGACGACATAAAATCTTGATTGATTGGTATGTGGGATTTAACGTACCAAAACCACTATATGCTTAAGGGACACGCCGTAGTGGAGGGCTCCGGAAATTTAGACGACCTGGGGCTCTTTAACGTGCACCCCAACAAAAAATACTAACTTTTGAGAAATGTGCGCAGGCTTTCTTCATACTTAAGCTGTACATTTTTAAATGCAGTACTTTTGAGAAGAAAAACAGAGGAGCTTTTGTAGTATCTATAAGATACTTGAATGCGGTATCATGTAGATTTTAACATCGTCTACCTGAACTGTACATGTGACGTTCGGCTGTATCAGAACCACTCGTTCTTTGACTTTTCGTAAATATTCATTTTCTCTGTGTTTTTTTTTTCTTTTCTTCCCATAGGCATGGATCTTTTGCAGAAAGAAAAGGAAAAGAAAAGTTTGCGTCTATTCTGATGCGACGCTGAAGTCAGCGACGCAATGTCAGCCACAGCAGGAAAATCGAAACGGCCTAATGGTTGGTGCTTTAAAACCGTATGGGAGGAAAATCAAACCAAACAAGTGCGCATTTCAGGCTTACATTCCATATCAGACAATACCGGCTGTTTAGTGGCAGCAGTTCGATATAAGAGTTTTGCATGATTAACACCACTTCAGCCTGTTTACTGGTTCTCGTGGTGATTAATGCGTCGCTAACGAGGAGTGTGCATCATGGCACATAGATACGGTAAGCAGCAAACAATGACTAAATTGATGCTTTTGTACGAGAGGAAAAGGTGAAATAAGGCTTCTGTAAAATAAAAAAAAAACTGCTGCGGATATCTCGGTACGAGTCTGAAGTCGACAAGCCATTGTCAAAGTTCTGGGCTGTCTAATTGATGAATGGTTGTTTGATGCTACGTTTCTGCCATTTGTGTCCGTTTTATTCGCGTGATAGCTGGTTATCGGCTGGTAGAAGGGCCGGACCCCTCAAGTATCGTTAGGCTTATCACAATGCCTCTATACACTGGTGCCGACACCTCTGTAGTTGTGCCTGTAACACTTTTTTACACATTTGTTTACCACCTATTGCATGCGACGCACAGACGCTGAGCTTTTATTGGTGTTTTACATGCACACAAAACAAAAATCTCGATTAGTTGCATACTAGTGGAGTAATTAGCATTGATCTGAAATTACTTTTGCTTTTATGTACGGCAAGTATGTTCTCCCGGAAACGGATTAATAGCAGTTTGTTTGCCGCTTTTAAAAGCAGCGCAGCGTGATCCAGGCATTACGATGCAATGCGCATCAATATACACGCTATCAACTCATATGCAACGCCATGTTATGGCATCATATGTTATGTTTGTTGTTGATAAGGTTTGACAAATGCTCTCAAATACTAGTTCTGAAAAAAAAAAGGGGGGGGAGGATTGGATGGGATTAAAAGGATTATTGCACGGACTCCGTTTTGCACTTTATATTGTCGCATGCAACAAAATATAAATGCAGTATTGTTCCTGCGACTTAGATTCGTAATGTTTATTGTGCCTAATTGAAAGCTTTGATGTTCTGTGTAGTTTAGTGTATATACCTTAGGATGAGCCACCTCTGATTGCCTTCTATATACATTAAGTTTAGGCAAAATTATAATAAGCCGTGGAACTTGTAGGGCTGGATGCAGGAAATTAAAAAAGTAACTTACAAATGAGGATAATAGAATTTGGATTAATAGATCAACTAATCAACCTGATATTTCTTTTGAATAGTACCAAGGCATGTATCTACAGAAACGCGTGACGCAGAAGCAACAGTAAGAAGCATTGCTTTGTGTGTTCTACCGACTAACATGGTGCTTTTTAGTCCACTTTTATTTCTTTCAATGCAGGTCAAAATCACTACACCACAGTTTCAAGAAAATATTTTCACTACGCTATTCTTGGTGTATTAGTATGTTGGTTTTAATAATTGTGGTTAACAACAGTACGAGCTTATTAAACATTTTCCCTACTTTCGCACTTTATTGATGTGTGGCACAGGCTTGAGGTATAGTCAGTGCATCACTTTGCTCGGGAATTTCGAGTGCACCGATTTGTTAGCATAGCTCACGAAAGCCTTGCAAAGTAAAACTAACGCTGCAACACCATATTTCGTATTAGCTAGTCACTTTGTACTTTACAAGCAGTATGTTTTACCGATATACAGTATTTGTATTTCAGATTGACAGGATGTAGAATATTTTTAAACGAAATTCGGAAAGTTTTAAAAAGTCTTAAAAAGTTTAATGAAATAATTGAGGAAACAAAATTTAAGAGTGAACATTAAGAAATATAAGAACAATACTTGTGGCCGGGGCTCGAAGCCGTTACAAACAAAGAAAACTTAATCCCGCGAATACTAAGTGATTTTTTTTTTGCTTTCAAACTATTTTTGCTTTCAGTTGTAAAGTTGTAAACGCTTCAAGGAAAAAAATACATGCACGTCAAATACTGGTTTATCTGTTTCTGAAAGTGATACGAAAATGTCGGCTGCAGCAAAATTTCCAGAGAATGAACGTTGCTGTGAAATCAACTATACTAAAAGGAATGCATTATGGATTTCATTGAAGCTGTCTTCCTGGACTCCTTGTAACACATTCAGCAATGGGCTGCAAAGCGCGCGTGAAAACCTGACAAATAAATATCGAGAAGCACAAGAGAAGTAAACAAATAAAGAAAATATAATTAACAGAAGTGCCACAAAATACATAAAACATATTTAAAAATAAAAATCCTGTACTACAAAAAACTGTGAAATTTGATTAGTTAACACATACACAAAAATATGGGAGAAACGCAGTGCCAAATTTTCATCATTCAACCTCAGAATAATCTCAGAAAGTGTATTGCCTTTTTTTTTGTTCGTTTATTTAGAGCCACTTGGTTCTGTACTTTGCTTCACCCAAGAATAACTGGAAGATGCTGTACGCCCTGCCTGAATCTAGGAATTATGGTATGGTTTCTCTCGGGGAGCACGGCGTGGTCGGTGAGTATCTGGACACTCCCTCTACAAAGCCACTCGGGAGAAGTTTTGCCACGAAACGCTGCATGTTTCTGCATATTTAAGCTATGGTGAATTAGTTACTGCCCAGCCAGCACATCGGTAAAGGTTTAGGAAGTGGTTAAATTGGCATCCACTCCTCTTGTACTGCACTGAAACTTAACTAGCTCCACTGCAAGGGCATAACGAAGCCCATACTTTTCTATTCCACGTAATCTGTATTGTTCTTTGTACACTTTCTTAATATGAACGTTTCCGTCTTTATAAGTAGCTTAAACTATAGGTACACCTGTGCTTACGTGGCCCATACAAAAATCGCTGCGTTGCGTGTGCCTAAACAGAAGCCAGGTGCTCCTCTTACAAAGCTCAAATTTGGAATCCCACTTCAATGGAATCCCACTTCAATGTTTCTCGCGTATCATTAGTACCTATCTAATGCCTAAATAATAAAAAGGCACGTCACCAAAAGAAAACAGGATAAAAATTTAAGTGAGGCTGATTAATCTGTGGTGCATTTGTATGTGGCTCTAGCATACGCGTTGCGTTTCTTTTTTTTTACCGTATCCGTGGTCAAAAGTACGAGATCACTGTTTACACAATATAAATAGTAAGAATAAAAAGAAGATTAATATGTGGAATATTTAGTCCCAAAATACCGATATGATTATGAGACGCAGTGACAGAGGGCTGCGGAAAATTGCTTCCATCTGGTGTTCTTTAACGTGCCCTGACATCCCACAGTATACACGGACCCATACCATTTAAACTCCATCGAAAAGTGACCACTACGACCGACCGTGAACCCCGTGACCTTCGGCACAGCAGCCGAGCACCGTATCCACTGTCCCACCTATAAGCGGACGAAAGCACAGTTTACAGGCCATGTTCCAGTAATTCACATTCGTACACTGCCAGCACTGCAAACACAGTTTCGCAGGTTCCCGCTCGTATTGAACATTAAAGTTTTAGCTGTATCTCACCGGCAGTTGTGACGGTGTGTCTCCACGCTCGCACGCCCCGACGCGGTGGTCTAGTGTGTAAGGTACTCGGCTGCTGTCCTGCCGGTCGCGGGATCGAATCCCGGCTGCGGTGGCTGCATTTTCGATGGAGACGAAAATGCTGTAGGCCCTCGGGTTCAGATTTGGGTGCACGTTAAAGAACCCCAGGTGGTCGAAATTTCCGGAGCCTTTCACTACGGCGTCTCTCATAATCGTATGGTGGTTTTGGGACGTTATACTCCACATATAAATCAAGCAATCCACGCTCGCCACTTTGACATAGTCACGTTTCACTGCTTTCTAACAGACAGTTGGTCGTGCATTGAGCAGCCACAATAACTAAGCGCGTCTTGATACATTAACGTTGGAAAACTTGCTTACTCGGGAACAGTATCATCCCGAAATAATCTTGGCGTGAATGAACTTTCTCGCTCTGTTCCTGATTAGGTTCCATCAGCTTTACGGCTCTCTGTATAAAAAAATTGAGAAAACTTTCTCAAACCACACAAAAATTAAGAAAAGCAGTGGGCGTGCACTCTTTCAAAACTCATTTTCCCTGTTATTTTTTTTTTTGTTTTATATTGTCATACACTCTCACCTATTAAGTTGGACGATGCAAGTGCTCCCGAGGACAGTAAAGAAGAACAAAAATTACGTAGGTCACTTTCTGTGAGACCTACTAAAAGAAAAAAATCTAGAGAGAGGTGAGAAAAAAAATCAAGCTTCTAACGTCAGCACACGTCTGCGACTGCTAAATAAGTATAACTGAAGACGGATCTCCATTGGCAAGTCTAATTAGGAAGGTCGCTAATTAAAAGCAAACTGAAAGTGTGAAGCTGAAGTACGGATTCTTGATTGTGTTTAGACTGCAACCGGCAACCTTGTATATGGGAAATGGGCTGGCATGGCTTCCCAATCAAGGGTCTCTCTATTTCTTTCTTCTTTCATGGCGTACCCAATAAAGAGTTTCTCAAAAAGAGCAGCGGCTAATTAGATAGGTTTACATGAAGACCTGAAATATTTCCGCCTTGTGTTTGTGACTGGGTGACGAGTGCTCATTGCTCTTTTTTTATTTAAGTTGAAAGTAGCTTTCTTGCACGTGAGCTAAGGTTGAACAGCAAAGCTTACCTTATGAAAAAAGCGCTATTAGCCTTGCTAGATGAACTCGACAACGTAGGGTACACAAAATCTATTGTCCGAATAGTTTGAAGTTCTTCTCGAGCTAGTATTTTTTTTTAATTTTCGTCTTTCAAAATATTCACTTTGCTCATGCTTTTGATGTGGCACCCGATTTCCTCGTAAAAGGTCTCCTCTTGTTGTGAAAAAAATCCTGTACAATGCGTTGCAGTTGCTGCTACGAAAAGGCTAAGATTTTTGCCGGTGTATGATCAAAGAGTAGTTAAAAACTTTGAGGGTGCTTGGGCTACGCCTTCAAAAATAGAACACGATGGCGTAATTGGCGCGCTTCCCTTGTGAAGTGCTACGCTGTCTTCGCTTCTCTAGTTATGCATTGACCGTGCCACAAGGGAAAAAAACCGCTTCATGTTGCGCCGAGGTAAATCGGAAAACCCGCCCTCGCTGACTAACGGGATGTGTAACCGTGGGCAGCACACTACGTTGGCATCGCGTAGTGATGTTCGGAACTGGTTTCACGAGTTCGCACATGCTTGGGGCGAATCCGGTGCAGTGCAACCGAAGGCCACAGACGCAGCGCGCGCGCCATCCAAATCATTTCGGTTCCTGGCCACTAGGAGCTGCGCATGCGCAGTTTCGGCATCGCAGGAAAACCATTCGCAAGGGTCCTGTAAAGTGGACTCTGTTACAAGTACAGTCGGCCAAATCTTTCACTATCGTGCAGGAGTGGCAGTTTTTTTCCATGTGCCTTTTCTATATCACTGAATTAAGTTCTATAACTATGCGGACGTGTACATGCCCACAATGCACGTGCGCCACACAACAATTTTTCAGAACTTCGTTCTATCATAGGACGTTAACATACAAAAAAGTAGCTGCTGCGCTCGATAGCCAAAGTTTTGACAGGGTGTACATTATGCTTGCAACAAAGCGTGCAGTAGAGGTGACAATGGAAAACGTCCAGGGGTGCCTGTAGGATACAACAATCGTGTTCTATATATATATATATATATAATATATATATAATATATATATATATATATATATTAGATATAACAGACAATAATGCCAAGGAATGTACAGGGGATGTTATTAAAAACCAATGGAATGTAAATAAGAAGAAAGAAAAGTGGATGAAGAAATTACCAACGGATGAAGAAATTACCAACCAACCTGCTCACAGTTGGTAATTTCTTCATCCACTTTTCTTTCTTCTTATTTACATTCCATTGGTTTTTAATAACATCCCTGTACATTCCTTGGCATTATTGTCTGTTATATCTAATAATATTGTGTTAAAACAAGGAAAACGAGCCCTTAGAGTCTACACCTCTTTCCCTTATATATATATATATATATATATATATAATATAATATAGTATATATATATATATATCTATATATAATATATATATATATATATATATATTAGTGGTATAGGTCATTTACTTTAACGCTTTCTGACGTAGCCGTTTACAGGTCGACTAAAATATGCCTTATGTAGGCTAAATAATACTAGTTGCTAACTTTTGCTAACGTTACTAAGTTGCTAACGCAGGGCTGGCATTCGCTATTTTTTATTGAGGCTAACGATAAACATGACGAAGGGAGAGAGGGCGACACGTTTATCGTTAGACCTAAAAGGAAAAAAAAAATTTCGGTGCGGCGTCAAACGCTGTCTGCGGTCTCGTATCCCATTCGCACTTGGCAGCTGCTTTTTCGTTGAAGCGTTTTTTTTTCTTTTTTGGTACCATCCTACCATCGCTTAACGTCCACCGTAGTCACCGATAGCCTCTTCGAGTGATCGTGTTTGAGCAGTGTTTGATAAATACTTGAACTTCCATTTAAGGCCACTAAAACGCCGTGCGTTCGGTGGCAATACGTGGTGTTTTTTTTAATTCTACACACCTTAAACAAAGGCTGGAAAAACATTAGGCAGCGCAGTTATCTTGCCGCAGATAAAAAATTTATCTCCGGTTAAGCACTACAAGTTCTGTATTGAATATTTTTCTGTCGATCCACTATTTAAAAAGCAAATTAATTACATTTTGTTGATTTACAAGCTTGGTGGATCGAAAAGAATGTTCTAACTTGCTCTACATAGCTCAGAACAATACTGCGCTAATTGTAGATGCGCAGCACTAATGTATATATTTATTAATTGGTACTTTTTTAACTGAAACACCCTTTCAATATACGCTTACTTACGAGTGCACACTCGAATATGTCAAATTTTATACTCGTTAAAATTCTTGGAGATCAATTCCAGATAATAGGTGTTTGCTAGTGGCAGCCTACCTCAGCTAATTTTTGTAGGCTAGAACTGTCCAATAAAACCCATTTTAGTGTGAGCAATTTTTGGGAGACTTCAACAAGATAATTTTGAAAAGGAGAACTATAATGACTTTTATACAATTGGGACCACCACTTTAACTAATCTTTTTTTCAGAAAAGCATAGCGTTGCCAATTCTGAATGCTAATTAGTTCGCCGTGAATTGAATGTTTAAATACGTTTTTAGACGTCTGAATAACCTGCAAGACACTACTTGGCATGCGTTGCAGGTTTGAGTAAAATGAGTAGTTCTTTTCGGTTTCCTTTTATCTAAAAATAATAAAGACCACCGTAAAAACTTCTTTCTCTTTCATACTCAAAGTTCACTGTGCGATTTTCTGTACAACCGTGTTATCTGAATGCGATCCACGTACGGGTATGCGCTTCCACTTAAGAAAACGAGCAGTGAAAAACCAGGAAAACAAACCTCTAGTCCAAAGAAAGAAGCTTGAGTTCGCACTCCGTCTTCACGTTTTTTCACCCATCTGCTCTCATTTCGAATAATTTGCCGTATCGAGATACTGCAGAAAAGCGCGTGCGAGTGCTCCTAGGAAATATTGTCGTTAGCTCATCTCATGTTGCTCAATTTGCATCTGGCCCTTCTGGAAACGAATCGAATTTGAGGGTCACCGCAGAAGTGCCAGGACTTGATACAGCTTGCCATATATTTTATCAGGTGGCTCTTGAAAAAAAAAAGATGGGATGACGAAAATTCTCTAGTGCTTCATTATCATGCGCAAACGTGAGGCTCAAACTCGCGTCTTGACTAGAAAACTAGAAAAAAATAACAGCGAACTTTTAGCTGTACGTTTGAGTAACTGCTTTGAGAGGACGAGAGAAGCAGACAAATTAATTCCGCTCTTCAATTTTAATGTTTGAGCAGCGTTCTCCATCCAGCCCTTGCTGCATTATACGATGCCCTCAAAATGAATGATTGCGTGTTTTATTACGTCCGTGGCAGTGACCGCCGCGAAGCACGCTGGTATAGCCGAGTGCATTCGATCGTGCCCGGAAGTACTCTCAGTGACTTAGCACAGTCGAACATGCGCACACCTTTGGGCAAATCGGTAATGAAGGCGATGCGAGTGCTATTTATAAAGATGCTTCTTTTGCTATTTCCTTCACTTTTGCGGTAAAGTGTAATAATATTAATTTTTTTTTGAAGCCTGCTGATTTTGTCAAGTTTTCAAGAGTGGTGGGTACACTTCACATAAATGCATTTAAGGTAAAGAATCAATACTCTTGCGTGATTTTGTACATCTGTTTTCTTGCATAAGACTACTGCTATATCCGGAGCACCCATAAAACATGCTCACATTTTATGTACCCCTATTCGAACCTAGAGCACCCGTAGGAAGCAATTGTACGCCTGGCTTCTTCTAAATATAAACATCTTTGAGAGAGATGTGTTGGGCAGAGTCAAAAAACCTAGATGCTGAGCTGGCACCAACCTCATTTTCAGTAGAAAACGAAATTTTGAGCCCTCTTCAACATCTTCGTCAAAGCTTGACTACATTGGTGGATTTTTAAAGTTTCCTACCGTAACGCTTTCCTTTACCCACGTGAAAACAAACAAAAACTGTAATAGAAATATTGATAATTTTTTGTCCAGTAATATTAGCAACACCTTGGTCACATGGGTTTTCTGCTCGTTTCATTGGGACCTTTTGAAAAATGGTATTATCTTCATTCATAGCAGCACCATAAAGACATATTACAACTTCGATTCAGCACTTCAAGACTAATTGGCCTTGATTTCGCGTGCCCTGCAGTTACATTTTCCGAGAACAGCCACTTAGCATGACAAGCATTCTCGTAAACGGCTTTTGTCACGTGATCGTGACGTGAACGAAGGCACCAGTAGTCTTCGTGAATGTGAAACTCCTTATTTGGCTAAACTTGTGGCCGCGTAACTGAAAGCCAAATCACAGCAAGCAATGCACGCTGTACGTTAATATCGTCGCACAGTACGTCGGTCTTCGATAACCTGATCATCTTTGGAACGTGTAGTCTTTTATAAATCGCGCGTCGAACTTCCCAGCCTTATTACTGGTGGCCCGCGCATGCCCTGGGTTAATATTTGATGTTCGCGTCTTGCGTGTAATCTGAACAAAATGACTTACCACAAAAACGTCAAGCTTCTCGAAAGCTGAGGCGCGATCTCCGCCGACGATTGCTCACACTCTTTGTGGGTTTAAACCGAACACGTCAAAACACTCATAACAATATCGTGGTTTTTGCATGTAAACTCTGTATATTATTATTATTATTATTATTATTATTATTATTATTATTATTATTATTATTATTATTATTATTATTATTATTATTATTATTATTATTATTATTATTCAGGCTGACGGGGGGCACACCTTTTAAATGTGACCACTCTTTAAATAATTGATTGATTGGTAATTGGGGTTTAACGTCCCAAAACCACCATATGATTATGAGAGACGCCGTAGTGGAGGGCTCCGGAAATTTCGACCACCTGGGGTTCTTTAACGTGCACCCAAATCTGAACACACGGGCCTACAACATTTCCGCCTCCGTCGGAAATCAAGCCACCGCAGCCGGGATTCGATCCCACGACCTGCGGGTCTGCATCCGAGTACCTTAGCCACTAGACCACCGCGGCGGGGTCACTCTTTAAATGTGTTTTAAACGTGATGTATTTGGTTTCATTGGAAGTTGAGTCAAGCGCATTAAACTTTTCAGCACTCCCGGTTTATCTTGTAGTGTGTAGCTGGGCTCATAATCTCTCAGTTGATGCGAGACTTTTGAAAGTGGAACTACCGCTTGAATGGTTTCAGAGAATACTTAATAGAGCGATGCGAACGAGACAAAAAAAAAAAGGTGAAACAGACGGGACGAGCGCGATGGGACGAGCGCTGCATAAGTAGTGATCGTCCGGTCTCTCTCGTTTTCTTTTGTCCCATTTTTGTGTTTTTCAGCCCACCGCGTGTTCTTTCTTTTATTTTCACGTCTTGAACTTCAATGTATAGCGTTTCCTCGTAAGATTCTTCTACGAAGGCGAACCAAAAAGTATCGGACGCTCGGGTTGCTCACTTGTACGTTAGGTGAGAAACTTTTCTTTTCTTTTACTCGGAACGTGAACTTTCTCGCTTCTGAGAAAGTGCAGCTCCGTGACTTAGCGCGAACAGTGTGCTATCGGTTGTCGCTGCACTGTTTCAACCTCTACGTATTTTCTACGGTATTCCGAGTTTTTCGTTTTCATTTTCCTTTATTGGCCATATATCAATGCCTACTTCCCGCTGGACTGACCATTCGCTTCGGCCGTTTACCCCTTGACAGCTGCCTTTCTGCCGTAACAGAGCACGCACACACGCAAGGGAAGACCGCGCTGCCGATTACTTCTACCGATTTCCAATTTCTCGCGGCGCTATTCTACGAACTCGTCATCTTCGCTCGTTCGGACAAAATATTCCTCAGCTTTTCGCCAAACCAACGCCGTTTCTCGGCTTCGGGGTTTCTCCTTTCTGTTAAAAAAGTTCCCGCCTGTGTGTATGTTTTGTAAGTACACCGCAACGGGCTTCTTCTCGTGATTCTCTTTCTTATCTCGGCGCCTTCAATTGGGCCGTGTCCCGTCTTTCCCACTTTTTTTTCTTTTTTTCGTATTCACTGGATGTCTTGCCATCTGTACCGAGTCGCAAACACTAATACTTGTTTCTCTAGCGTGCGCCATCTTCTTGCGGTCGACTTTCATGCAAAAAGATATAATATCATTGCGCATACTGAAAACCAGGACAGGAGAGACACGGACACGGATCGCACAGAACAAGTAGAAATGAAGAAAAAAGCACAAGTGTTTTGTGGGTTGTTTCACTTGGCGTACATAAGACACATCCCCCAAAATAGATGTTTCCTGCTAATGCGAGAAAGTAAGCGATCATTAAGCCCCCCCCCCCCTTCCTCTTCCTATCGCGTTTGTTGTCAATGATCGACAGTTTTGTCTTCTGGTATACCGCCCTACCGAAGGCAGATTTTGAGGAATGAGGCACAATAAATTTTGGTCAGCAGTATTTCTGACTGCTGCCACTTGACGCAGGGTTCGGTTTAGTAGAGGCTTGCCAACCTCATCTGCAAGGGTGGGTTCGAATCCCGGCTGCGGCGGCTGCATTTCCGATGGAGGCGGAAATGCTGTAGGCCCATGTGCTCAGATTTGGGTGCACGTTAAAGAACCCCAGGTGGTCGAAATTTCCGGAGCCCTCCACTACGACGTCTCTCATAATCATATGGTGGTTTTGGGACGTTAAACCCCACATATCAATCAATCATCTGCAGGGGTGTAAGAGATGTGCCAACTGCGCCAGTTTCATACAATTCCCTATTTGTGCACCAAGCCGAGCCAAAAACCACGAAATTTCCGTAAATTACATCACGATGCGTCGAAATACCCCATGAGCATAAACATTTTTTTCCGTTGTGCTAATTTTAGCGAAACATGGAGGCCACGTTGGCCTCCCACAGATTAGGCATTATCAACCGACCCAATCCAGGCGGGCAGACCGTAACCCTATATCACGGTGTAAGTTATACAGTTTTGAGATGAGGACACTCTTGAAACGTGATTGATCCCTCTTAGACATTCCTGTTGCTTATGATTATCGCTATGACGAAGTGCTTTCATACCAAGTTTCTTTCATACCACATTATACTTTTTTCTAGCTTCTTCTTTGTTGTGTCCTGTCAACATCACATTGTATCTTATTGGGATCCAAATTCTGATCGTCATGCATTCAATTATATGCTATCTTCATCTAACAACGCCACTAGCTGGGAGCTTTTTTCTCTTTCTAGATTATTCCGTTAAAAGGAAAACTACGACTGTGTTACAATTCGAGACAGCATCGTAGGCAGTCTATGCCGACAGCTTGGAAGACAGCATTACGCCCATGTTATCCGAGAAATGTAACGCGTCTGTATGGCTCTGCGCGACGAGACACCACCTCGCGTCGAGAAAAGAGTGCTAAAATAAACAAACGTAAGTGTTATTTTGTTAGCTTATTTTGTTCTCAAATATATAGAAAAACTTCAATGTTATACTCCGTTGAGCGTCTGGAAAAGGGTCTGCTTGTATGCAGGCCACCATTCTGACGAGATCCGAGCCATCTAAGCAAATCACAAAGCCGCGATCATGTTTGGCCAGCAAAACAGCCCTCATCGTTTTTGTCTACGATGACGTCTTTTCAAAGTTGTCTGTTTGGCCAGCTGCGTGAGGTACTTAAGATGGCCGCTGTTCTCTTAGCTGTCTGTTTAGCCGTCTACGTTGAGTATTGGAACGCACCCTAACCTTGGGTTCGAAAATGCGTCCCTCACCCTACAGGTTGGTTTAGGAGGTCATGGCGCTCGACTGCTGACTCGCAGGTCACGGGGTTCCGACACAAGCAGTGGCAGCCACGTTTCCAAGGAGGCGAAAGGCTCACGATCCGTGCACCTGTAGATTTAGGTACACGTTAAAGAACACCATACAGTGAAAATTTCTGGGTCCCTCGACTATGGCGTCCCTCACAACTATATATAGGTTTAGAGAATTAAAACGCCTACAATAATTAATATGAAAAAAGCCCGCATATTTGCCATACGATTCGCGTTGCAACTGCAACGGCTTCGTGTAAAACCCCGCCGCAGTGGTCTAGTGGCTAAGGTACTCGGCTACTGACCCGCAGGTCGCGGGGTCGAATCCCTGCAGCAGCGGCTGCATTCCCGCCGGAGGGGGAAATGTTGTAGGCCCGTGTGCTCAGATTTGGGTGCACGTTAAAGAACCCCAGTTGGTCGAAATTTCCGGAGCCCTCCACTACGGCGTCTCTCATAATCATATTGTGGTTTTGAGACGTTAAACCCCACAAAGCAGTCATCAATCATCAATCAATCAACTGCTTCGTGTAAAATAAATTTTCCCGTGTTGTAGCTGCAAAAAAGGAGCGGACGTTAAGTAACGAGTACTTTTTTTTTTTAATGTAAGCACATGTATTTACACTATAAAGCTGTAAGAATATCCGCTCTGGGCTAAAAATCAGACTCATGATGACAAGCGACACGTAAACGAGACGTGACGGAAATCGGAAAACAAGCCATGTATTTAATGGGCGCATTGCTGTCCGTTAGAGCTCGTAATCTTGTAACGACGACGTACACCGCAAATATAGCCGCTCCGGTGGTCCTGAAAATACATCGCGAAGTTAAAGTTTGGCTACCATTCGTTAAACAACAACGCACGTTCTGTTTAAGTCTTACTCGGTACGTAATCTTACATTGTTATATGCGTCATTCGATATTTTTTGGTGTAGTAGCCTAGTGACTAAGATATTTCACTACCAAGCTCGAGGACACCGGTTCAATTCCTCGGTTACAACCACCATGAGAACAACATGAACGAAAAAATGTGACGACTGCAAAAGTGACTTGATTTCAAAAATGTAGTCATGCGGCGAGCGAGGTAAAAAAAACACAAAACAACTCACGTAATTGCTTATGCGTTCGCCGGATGCGACTCATGTATAGTATGCAAAAAGAATGGTTTCCCTCAGGATGCTGCGAAGACGTTGTCTTTCCGACAGATGTACGGTTGATGCGAAAGCAAGTGACTAACGTACTTTTACGTTTTCTAAGAGAGAGAGGGTTGATTGATATGTAAGGTATAACGTCTCAAAACCACCATATGATTATTAGAGACGCCGTCATGGAGAACTCCGGAAAATTTGACCACCTGAGGTTCTTTAGTCTGAGCAAACGGGCCTACAGCCTTTTCGTCTGCATTGAAAGTGCTGCCGCCGCAGTTGATATGCGATCCCGTGACGATATACGAGATTAAGTGACGTTTGGTGAGCCGAACGACATGGAGAGAGTCACTCAGGCGGAGCAATTGCAGGCCAGGTCAGCCAAGTAAATCCCGCCTTTGGCGACGTCACTACCACCGACAACACCAACATAGGCGAGATACCTTTTGTCAGTCGACGTATTTATCCTGCCGCCTCCCCCTTGTGTTGCATTGCCTCCGCGATTGGAGGCACTATGAGCGTGCTGCAGATCATTTTAGTTTTGCTCAGCCTCCGTGATCGGCCCAAAGTTGATTAAGTCATGATGTCATGCGGCGACGTCATCACGTGCCGTTACGTTATGTAACGTCATACTGACCTCACGATGGTGCCACAAAATACGGTGATCTATCACATCTTGATGACGTCATATGGTAACTTCACTTCGTGATCGTGATTTCTTGCATACCTCATGTTGACTACCCCGATGCCCACTCCAATGGTTAATCATTACGTTTGATGAGACATCTCAGAAAAATAAACAGCTTAAGATACGAAACAAAAAGGCATTGTGGGCGGTCTGTCGTCTTGCATGCACGTCCTACATCGTCTGGTAATTGAGCCTCTACGGGGATCATCAATATACAAAATGAATCTCTAATGACATAAGAATAGAATGACTGTGATGATGGATATTGCTGTCCCGTATTCCAAATTTTATTGGCGAACTGTGAAAAAAGTGCGCGAGGGTTTGACCAGAGGGCTTTCATTTTTTGACGTGATAGATGCCACGCAGCAGTCCAATACCGGAGTCATTACTTGCACACCTGGGCGTGGTGTCCACTTCGGTGTTTTTTTTTTTACGTAATAACTTGTCCCGTACGATGACGACAAAAGGTGATCTCGTGAGCTTAGCGAACCATGCAAAACGTCGAGCAGCGCCCGGTCATCCTTAATTGCATTTGGCTCGCCTGATGAGGTCGGTAACTCACCTCAATAATGATGCGAAAAAAAAGGGAAAAAACAACAGATCATTTGTTTTATTTTTTTTCGACATCTTTGTGACTCCAGCTTGTTATTCATTGCTATCGGTCTCTTCTTTCCGTAGCTCCGAAATGGTGAACGGGAGTGGAGTCAGTGGTTTCAGTCGTGCCACTTCGAGCGAAAGAAATTTCACGCCACCAGCTTAGGTTTGAGTTCCATATTTTTCTTGCATCCCTGCGCAACACTTAATGACAAAAAAGTTCACCAGACTGGCATGAGCTTCGTGGTTCTACTGGCACCTAATAAAACCTAATTGAACAAACGGATAATCTTGTCAAGTAGGCACAAGGACGATCATTTGTAGTATTTAGTTGTAATATAGTAATTATGGCATAAAAGAAAAGAAATTATTGTCCATGGTTTGGTCCCTACCAGCGTTCAGTTGTTCTTTTATGCACTTCAAGCTTCTTTTAATTATGTAATAATTAGTAAATACAGCTAAAACTACACACAATCATTCCTATGCTACCTTGATTTTATTTTTTGGCCTGGACACTTTTTTTACCGACAGGCAAAAAAAATAGAGTGCACCACGTTCGTCGTAATGGTAACAGGTGATGCTTACCAACGCTCTAACGTTTAAATGCACATATGTACCCCATAAAGTGGACATGGTAATAACCACCGTGGTAGCTCAGTTGGTAGAGCATCGCACGCGTTATTCGAAGGTCTCAGAGTTGGTCTATAAAGCGGACATAGTGATAACCGCCGTGGTAGCTCAGTTGGTAGAGCATCGGACGCATTATTCGAAGGTCGCAGACTCGGTCTATAAAGTGGACATAGTGATAACCGCCGTGGTAGCTCAGTTGGCAGAGCATCAAACGCATTATTCGAAGGTCTCCGAGTCGGTCTATAAAGTGGACATAGTGATAACCGCCATGGTAGCTCAGTTGGTAGAGCATCGGACGCATTATTTGAAGGTCGCAGAGTCGGTCTATAAAGTGGACATAGTGATAACCGCCGTGGTAGCTCAGTTGGTAGAGCATCAAACGCATTATTCGAAGGTCTCAGAGTCGGTCTATAAAGTGGACATAGTGATAACCGCCGTGGTAGCTCAGTCGGTAGAGCATCGGACGCATAATTCGAAGGTAGCAGACTCGGTCTATAAAGTGGACATAGTGATAACCGCCGTGGTAGCTCAGCTGGTAGAGCGTCAAACGCATTATTCGAAGGTCTCCGAGTTGGTCTATAAAGTGGACATAGTGATAACCGCCGTGGTAGCTCAGTTGACAGAGCATCGAACGCATTATTCGAAGGTCTCCGAGTTGGTCTATAAAGTGGACATAGTGATAACCGCCGTGGTAGCTCCGTTGGTAGAGCATCAAACGCATTATTCGAAGGTCTCAGAGTCGGTCTATAAAGTGGACATAGTGATAACCGCCGTGGTAGCTCAGTTGGTAGAGCATCGGACGCGTTATTACAAGGTCGCAGAGTCGGTCCCTGCCCAAGGCAAGTTATCTTTTCGTCCATTTTTTTCTTCACATTTACACTACAATCACTTCTAATAACACTCCCTTTATTTTCCTTGGCGACAATGTCTGTTAGTTATTATAAAGATTACCAGGATACCTCGTTAGCTGACAATTAGTCCGGTGCTCCCGTAATCTTCCTGCAAACGCCGTACATAATCTTACGTACCGCTTACCGCAGACAAAGGTAACATTTAATGCAACTTGCTTATTGCGTTCAATCATTTATCGAACGTGATTGATACCGCAACTATTACTCTCTGGTTCTTTTTGCTTTTGTTTTTTCACGGGTATTTCCCTTTCGACATAATCTATTTATTTCCGACGTAATTCAATAGGTTTCCACGGGGCTGAAGAAACATATTTTAAGTTTTTTTGCATTTACGATCTTTTTCAGCTGATGTGAAAAACTATGGATATACGGAAGAATTACTGCTCTCGTCTTCAAATTACCGATTCATCATTTTTACTATTCTTCTCTTATTTATTCTCCTTAACAGTTTTTCTCCCAATGTTGTGATCACGCAATCAAAAACTGTTGTTTTTTTCAGTCTCTCTGCCTGTGCCTGTGTGTGGCGCCAGGGCCAAGGACGCAGTGAAGGCCAGAGGGTTCATGGAATGGGGAGACCTCCCACCTAAGGTGAACGCGGAACCTACACCCCTACACCACTACACCATTTCGAAAATAAACGTTTATTCCTCCTGCTCTCTGCCTGTGTGTTAACGTTCTGCGAAATTTCATTTGGAGAGAACTTCTGTACACATTTTTTACTCAAGAAATGCATGCTCGAAGCGTGCATGCCACCAAGGCCACATAATAGTACAATTTAGGGACGTTTAACAGAGATGGGCACCTTGTGGAAATTGTATACATTGACAAATATCGACTACGAATAGTAGAAACAAAATAGAATAGTTTGTGTGATTTTGATTCCAAAGCAGCACTGTGTTATGAGGGATGCCGTAGTGGAGCGCATCTGATCAGTAAAGACGCTTCGAGGATCTTCGAGAGATTCCTGAATGCCAAGTATAGTCCGCCACTGTGGATCAGTGGCTACGGTGTTCTGCTGCTGACACGAAGGTCGCGTGTTTGAATCCCTCCGCCGCGGAGGTATTGCGATGGAGGCGAAATGGTTGAGTCCCGTGTACTGTGTAATGTCAGCGCATGGTAAAGAACTACAGATGGTCGAAATTCCTGGAGTCCTCCGCTACGGCGTCTCCCTTAATCATATCACAACTTTTGGGCGTAAAACTTCAGATGGTACTATCAATAAATTCCAAGCATACAGTCTGTTCTAACTCTTCCTTCATGAGAAGGTGACCACGAGTAAAATCAATCACGTATTGTTCACTAGGGTAAAGTCTTAAGGATTATGGCTTAGGTACACGTCACACATTATGCTAATAAAGCTTCATTCACCCTCCCCCCTCTCAAGCCATATTATTCGAACGAAATGCCTAACTCTCCGCCTCAAGGAGACCAGTAGCACAACTTCCGGTCGCCACATGACCTCAGCAAAAAAAAAAAACGTCAAGTGAGACGTCACTGAGAGAGTGGCACATTTTTGTCGACGTAAGCCTTGACAGAAGCGCGATACTGACAAAATGCAGCCGTGAAGCTGGATGGCGTAAGTTATCGCACTTTCCGCCCCTCCCTCACTGCAGCCAACAATACGGCTTCGCCACTGACACTGCCAAGTACCTTGCTTATGCGACGTAATGTATGCCTTTCACTTTTTTTCAAAATTTTTGGCGTGATCACGTCACACGTGATGTTTATGCTCAGGGGACTTGACTGTTCCGCGTGTCACGGCGACCGCAAGCTGCGCTATTTAGCTCCTTATGATGTTGAAACACGCGAGAAAAACAGCGCTGCTTTCATTAAACTACCATTTAAGCAATACTTTAAAAACACATTACATCTAAATTGGAACGTGGATATCCGCTAACCTTTAGCGACTGATTTCGAAAATGGCAAAGTTGAGCTCCTACGGCAAGTGCGCACAGGTAACTAATGGGAGTGCCAGTCTAGTCTGATGCAGTCAGTCCTCTAGAAACTTTCGTCTTCTCTCGCACTTTCGCGACGAACGTTCTGCAACAAATAAAGTGATCCTCAGGCGCCAGTGAACCTGGCGAGAACACCGTCTGCTCTCAACGACGCCCCGTAGCGGCGCCGTCAGTCCGCTCCTAGCACGGGATTTCAGCAACAGCATGCGCAGTGCAACTGAAGCGTGGTGTTTCTTCGAGACGAGGAAGGAGTTTAATGGGGCGTCCGTAACGTCACTGCAGCGTTTCCTCGAGCCATGCGGTATTGTGCCCGTGGGTGCGCACACACTCACTTTACGTGCGTTCTATTTTGTTTTTGCAGCCTTTCTTTTGTAAACAACAGCGCCGGCTGTGTTGGGTGCCTATCTGTACGACCTGTACTTCGTCCCGCTGCAACATACGATCATGCCGTTCAATGGCATTGTCTAAAACTGAAGCGCCGTACGGCTGCCGATGCAAGTTTTCTGGCCGAGTTCTCGCGTCCGGTTCTCTCAAGTGCAACGAAAAGCGGAGAGCGATTTCGATTCTTCGAGCAGCCTCTCACAAGTTTATTACATGCAAAGCGTCTATGTGCGTCTACAGATGAAGAAGTAACACCAACGCGTTGCACGCATGACATTCAGTCAGGAATCTATTCTAACGAAGCGAGGGAGCACAGAAAGCAGATAAGCGACGTGATCAAGATCATCGCAACGGCATAAAGCAAGCACAGCCACGCCAGTGGTGCCAGGCTGGGAACATGCGGTCCACAGATAAAGAGAAAAAAAAACATGTGATAACATAACAGCGTTGCAGAAACTTTTAAACAGAATGTGTGAGAATTTCATGGTGAAATTCACAGTGAAACCAAAAGCTGTATAAACTGCGGGGCACTGATACGCCTGTGTTTGCATTGTATTTATTTTCTGTCCGAAATTCACCGCCATATTATTCTTGTTACTCTTTGCAACTGAGAGAGAAAAAAAATATTTTCATTGAGAGCTGTACACTATAAAAAAGAGTGAAAATGGTGTCTTTTTGTCCCACAACAATAATCGTCATCTATATTGCGTTCCATCCTTGCGCTATCTGCCCGCGCCCGGTACATTCTGGTCACAATCGACATGCCCATTATCAGGGTTACATTGCATTCTCGATAGGAAAGTGGCCAGCGCCGAGTTTTCAAGAAAGGAAGCGCACGCAAGTCTGACGACGATTATTGTTGTGGGACAAAAAGACACCCTCTTTACTCGATATTTTTTTAGAGTTTAGATGTTTGTCTGGCTTTTCGTCTGACATGCTACTCCAAGTACTGGGTGATGACTATGATATATAGTGATAAACAAATACAGTCACGCACGCACACTACACTATTTGCAATGTTTCCTTCAGGTTTGTGAACAGAAAGAATGTAAGTAGCGCTTAGCTGTGCGCCTATCTACCGGCGGTGGCCTTTTGCCTCCAGAACTACCTTCCATGGACTTGTATCTGACTTAAAATGTCTGGTGCTTTGCTGGCTCGGACAGATGAATTCAGCGATGTTGACGTTTTTGGGCAAGCAGGCGCTGGCATTACAAGAGTGCTGCCTGCTAGGCTTCGGTGTTTAAATACTGGGGCCTGCGTAACGCCAACTAGAGACACGTTACGATGACGAGGTGTTGCCCTACACTGTTACGGTTCGAAATAAACAATGGCGAAAAACAATGACGATTACAGTACTGCGTAGCGTTATTTTAAGCTCAGGCTCGTATTGGCTCAAGGCCAACTGTGTTTAAAGTGTATGGTCTTCCCCAGTCGTGGCAGTGTAACAGTCGTTACAAATTACCACAGAAACTGTCAGCACCGAAGTGCTCCGCACACCATTCTGCGAAGCGAAGCGTCGGCAGCCCATTTACGACAAGCGAAGCCAGCCACAATGTTCATAAAAGCCCTGCGTGCAAACGAGCTCCGACCGAGGGGCTAATGTACGTCATAGAGGAAGAAAAATGTGGTTAGGGTTAGTGACTCGCGATATCGAAAGACTCCGCGTTCGCTTTGTTTCGTCCTCGTTCGCTCTATCAGTGAAGCCGACACCAGCGCCAACGTCGACGCCACTCCTAAATCGTTCCTAATTGTAATCGACCTCGGATATGTTCTCGTTGTTTTATTTTTTATACTTTCGGTTACGCCAATTTCACGCCGATGGCGCTCAACGCATGAACGAGTGCCCAAAGCGGGGCTCTAGTGGTACGTGATCAAATGACAAGCCCTAAATTTTTTTTTAGCCTTACGTGAAATATTGGTTTATCGAAACCACGTGACAACTCTTGCAACAAACACAAAAGCGCTTGTCGTTTATAGCAATAGAGGCATATTTTCCTTTCTATGTTGTTTTTCGGCGTGTGGATCGCATTGCCACTCGATGCTAAACAAAAGTAACGGCTGATGAACTTCACCCTTCTCATGTGACGTCACATGCTACGTAGACCAACTAAAGAAAAAAGATGAAGCTAAAAGAGCAAAGTTTCGCTTGCATCCGAGCTGCGAGTCAGTATTATAAACACTGCTTTTGGCACTTGAATAACGGACGGTCAGGTTTCAAGGGACTTCCTACCGTACTTTAACATCGCCGGCATCTTCAAGTTTTGCCGTAGCTTGTTTAGAGGGCATATGCTGAGAATTATATCCATGACGTTGCAGTTTAAATCAAATGGATGGTGCCTTAGGCTTGCCGCAACAGTGCGCCTTTAAAAGTAATGCACTGTGTAGGACAGCTCGAAGATTAAGTGTAGGGCACATAAATGTGATTCAGAGTCACTTAAAATACATTTTTGTTTCTGTGATGTGAAAGCTAAAAACGGACACTTTATGGTGGGCGAATAAATTATGATGCAAAACGGACACTTGTTTTCACTCTTTTCTTTTTTTTCTGCAATCAGAGCCTACACAAAGGGTTGATTTATTTTCGAATTTGTCACGGGTGGCATCAAGTTTCTCTCAAGTGCCACGTTGGCGTAACGGGGTTGCCACTTCATAGAAACATGATGCTCTTTTTTTAGTAAGGCGTCATACATTGTTTTCGGACACAGCAACAACATCGCCTTAATATTGTCACGGGGGTGCGAGAATGAATGCAATAAATATATTTACAAAATATACAGGGAGAGACAGAGGCAGCTGCAGCCAAGATAGAAGAACAGCAGCAACAACACGAGCATGGTAACTTTCATCGTCTTCGTCGTCTATGATGCTCTTTCGTTGCCGATGTCGTGTAACAATATTTACTTAATTCTGACATAATATAGTCGCTCCGCGACTAAAATAAATATGGGTGAAATCCAGGAACATGCTTTATAGTTTTGTAACTTCATAGCAGCTTTTCAGATAAGTGCCATCGTCAAGACGACTTTCCAAAACGATTTTGTTCAGCTATCTTTGTCGCTATAAGTCGTTGCCAAAACAGCCATGAGCACTGCTTATCGCTGGTTCATTAGCGAATGTATTCTATTGGCTTATAGAAATTTTTTAAGCGTAAGCTAAATGCACTGTGATAGTGTAGGGGTTATAAAAACGCTAATGGTACATTTAAAAATGAAGTTATAAGCAGGCCCACGAAGCGGCCGCCAGGTACTCCCTGTCAGTACCTACATGGGAGATGCCCGCTACGCCCTAAGCGCGTCCTGCTGGACTAAAAGTTTTTCCATTCCATTTTATCTGTAGTGATGATAAATTATTCAACAGTGACTCCTACTGAAGACAACGCCCACACTAGTGCTTTTGTGGCTTAATCATGGCTGCCTTGCTTCTAGAGAAATATCCTGATCAAATTTTTTGTATCGCTTCAACCTTCATGTATGTTCCCTTTAACTTCTTATTGTTAAACGAACAAATGCACTGTTAAGCGGTGCATCTGTTGAAGTACATGCCCGCTATTGGTACTTAATAAATAGGCATGAAGGGACCTACTATAACCTCACTTTGAATATAACAAAATATTTCTCATTGTAAGATTATATATATATATATATATATATATATATATATATATATATATATTGGAGGAGCGTTTGTCGCCGGATCCGGGAATAATAGGAGAATAAAAGGAGTTTGACTCACAAGTGAAAAGATTTTTTACTTGACGTTTCGACCGTGGGCCCGGCCTTCGTCGACCGTGGGCCCGGCCTTCGTCTGACGAAGGCCGGGCCCACGGTTCGAAACGTCAAGTAAAAAATCTTTTCACTTGTGAGTCAAACTCCTTTTATTCTCCTATATATATATATATATATGTGTGTGTGTGTGTGTGTGTGTGTGTGTGTGTGTGTGTGTGTGTGTGTGTGTGTGTGTGTGTGTGTGTGTGTGTGACGTATGAAGGTAGCGATGGTTGGTAGAAGCCGAGAAGAAAGAAGTGCAGAGCAGAATAAACGTGGAGTGTGAGCCAGGCCACGTCTCCCATTCATCATAGCGTTACACAAGTCGACAGGATGAAGACCTCGCAACCACTTCATCGCCCGGCCATCATCATCGAAGACCTCAGCGAGACGCAGTGACCGAACGCGGACCACCAAGACCACCAAGCATCATGACAGCAGCATCGGACGACCTTCCCATCCCCAAGTACACCGGAGCAGCGGACGATGGACCTGTACAGGACTGGTTCGACCTGTTTGAGTTCCACGCTACCGCTGCATCTTGGTCGGAACGGGAGATGGTTACAAACTTCAGCGACTACGTCACCGGTGAGGCATTTAAATTTTACCTCACCCACATATTCGACAACGACGAGTCTTGGCGAAAAATAAAAGAAGAAATGATCGTCTGGTTTCAAGACTCCAATGAAGATTCGATTAGAACACACGCTCTCAGTGCATTCGATCTCAGTCATCGCAGTCATAAGCAGCCTTCACGCGTTCGAGCACAGAGCAGAAGTTTACGATTCCCGTCAGGCGAAGTCAGTCATCTGCTCATAGAAAGACATCCTAGCCGTTTTTCTACAAGGCCGAACCTTCCACCTGGTTTCCCATGTACACAAATATCACCAACGCTAAACTTTTCCATACAATACACAAATCAAGACAACATTCAAGCACCAAATGTACTTGACTCCTCATCTTCCTTACGTAAGCCACCACCTGGTTTTGTGCCAAGTAGCTCGTCTGGTGCTTGTCACTCTCATCGCACCCCTCAAGATATTGCCACATACGCAACTCACCACCTGAAATATCGGCCAAATACTTTGTCAAGCCACTGCCATTCCGAAAGCGATTGTACTTCAGGAACGCTTGGCTCAATTCTCCCGCAAAAAAAAAAACGAACCTACGGAATCGGAAACACGTCAAGCGATGTTTGCGGCGATGTCATTCTGAGGAACCGTACCAACCGAAAGTGGAAACATTACGGAGTCACCATTCAATGCGAGTCTCGCCGATAAAAACGAAAATGTATCTACTGCATTTCTTGACAAAAATCATGCTTGCATCCCACTCGTAAAAAATGCTGGCAATACCGACAGCGTCTCCTTATTCAACGACGATGACCAACCACAATTTTCTCAGAGCCATCACCAAACCAAGAAAATACGACGACGAACGAAAACTTCAACGGAAGCACACTCACGACTTGAACAACTTAAAAAATTAGGGACTTTGATCCAAGGGTCATTTCAAGAAGTAGGACGTTTCCGAATGAAGGAACATCGCCACAGACGCTCTCTGCGTCTGCGGTTACACAGACAACACCACGGAAAGCGCCCAGAAAGACGTGGAAGCACTTCTTGCACGCCGCCAGCACACAGGCATCTAGCCGTCACCATCTCTCAAGAAGCACGCATTCTAGATACAATGCGTCTGTCGCAGCCACGACTCGAAATCCGACGCATTAGACATCCAACCTTCCAACGCTACAAGGACTCCCAACCTTGTTCGTTTTCGCTACTATCCAGGCTGTGTCATCACCATTTTCCACGTCGAATGCAGGGTTATTCTCTCCAGAACGCAACAGCCAACCTCGCCCACCTGAGGTCTCCTATAGATGTCACTGGACTGCCTTCCCTGTGAAGATTTGTGCAAGTGCATGGAACTGCCGTGTTACATGGAACTACTCTATTTTGTGATATTTTTTCCTATGATGAGACACCACTTGTTCATGCTTCATAGTTTGTACCTCGCGCATTCTTTCGGGGGGAGGGGTAATCATGTGACGTATGAAGGTAGCGATGGTTGGTAGAAGCCGAGAAGAAAGAAGTGCAGAGCAGAGTAAACATGGAGTGTGAGCCAGGCCACGTCTCCCATTCATCATAGCGTCATATATATATATATATATATATATATATATATATATATATATATATATATATATATATATATATATATATATATATATATACGAACAATGCGAAAGATCAAAAACATCCTGACTGACTGAACGAGGTCTTCTTACAAAGGTGGCTTCTCCTTATATAAATAAAGCTAGACGCAGAGCACGCTTTACAATCAGATGTCCAATCATCGGGGATGAATCTGCAAGTTTATAATTCAATATACTTGAGAATAAACACTTTTCCCCGTGATCCCGTCTGCTTAACCACCACATCTTTGTCTATGAGCAGGATAAATCTCTTTTTAAAGAAATTAGGCGGATAGCACGAAGGAGCACGTATCCGTTGAGAAAAGTTATTTTGCAAAGGTGGCTTTCTCTCTCTACAGATCAGCCCAAAGCAGAGCACCCTTTACAGTCAGATGTGCCACAGTCGTTGAATCGACTCATTTGTTCCTTCTAATAATACTAGTGGTTCTAGCAATCCCTTCGTAACCTTCAAGGTTAGCCGGTTTTCATTTCCCTGATTTGTTTTTTTACTAGCAGAGATAAATATTTTTATTATTTTCTCTTTTTTACAATGATAGGTGAAATAAGCCAATGTTTCATGTTTCTGAATAATATATATATATATATATATATATATATATATATATATATATATATATATATATATATATATATATATATATATATATATATATATTGCCACTTGGCCGCTAGTTACGGCGAGCGCAAGCGATGGCTGCCCGCGAGAATGGAAGACGATGTTCTTGGGCAGCGCGTGCTCTGGCCAGTTGTTTATTATTGAAGCAGCCATCTTGCCAGTTTTCGGTGCGTCTCCCTGCCGGCTCAGTTCTTCCTAGTTGAAGACCTTTTGTAGCACGTGACAACTGGTGGAGGTGCTGGGTAACCCCCAGCCGATGTTCCAACGCCTCCAGGTATCCCTGTACCTGCAGTGACAACACCTGTCCACCGCTCAAGCCGAAGACTCCGAGGACTACCTCCTGAGCGTGGACCTCTTCCTGAGATGACGTCTGTCACACCCCCGAACGCTATGGAAGGCGCTGCAGCCTCCAACGCACAGGAAGGCGGTGCGACCACGCATCATACGCTGTGGAAGCCACGTGTGCCGAAGGTGTTCCACGGTTCCGTCTTGGAGGATGTCGAAGACTGGCTGGCCCAGTTCGAACGGGTTTCGGATTACAATGGTTGGACCGACTTCGACAAAATGAGGAACGTGTATTTCAGCTTGGAGGACAGCGCTCGTACTTGGTACGAAAACCGTGAGCCTTTTCCCTCGTGGAGCGTCTTTCGTCGATACCTGCTGGCAAGTTGGGCCAATCCCGATCGCCGCGAACGAGCCGAGCGAGAGATTCAGTGGCGCCTCCAAATGCCGAATGAAAGCGTCATGATGTACGTCGAGGACATGACGAGCCTCTTTCGTCGAGCTGACCCCGACATGGCCGATGAAAAGAAGGTCCGTCATTTAATGCGAGGAGAGAAGGAGCAACTTTTCGCTGGCCTCGTTCGCTGTCCCCCGAAGACCGTGGCGGAATTTTTGACCGAAGCCACAACCATGGAGCAAGTGCTGCAGCAGCGCTCTACTGTGTACGACCGGCAAGTGAGTGCCGCTTCGTCAATAGGTCAGATCGGAGGTGCGGCAGGCAACACCAACATCGAGTCTCTTTGCGATCTCATTCGATCGGTGGTGCGCGACGAACTACAAAAGATTCAGTGCCAGTCCCAACCTACTGCAGGGTCTATTAGCAGCCTTGTCAGAAACGAAGTACGACAGGCTCTCCAAGTTCCGCCTTCCAGCTATGTCCCACCTGTCCCGGCGGAGCCACATCGTGCATCATACGCAGAAGCTGTAAGCCGATATATTCCTGCTTCACCGCGCTTCGTTAATTCTATGCATCAGGATGCACTTCCTTCGCTGCAGCCAATTCAGCCCTTAGAAAATCGGCAGCCACTTCCCAGAAAATCCGACGTATGGCGCACACCAGACAGACGGCCACTGTGTTACCACTGCATTGAAGCTGGACATGTGTACCGGGAATGTCCCTACCGTCGCCTCGGACTACAGGGTTTTGCCATCGACGCACCACGGCCGAGATTCCGCGAAAGACCGAGAGCTATTCAAGATTACCTCTCACAGCAGCGCATGCCACTGCGGCGGCAGTCACGGTCCCCATCCCCAAGGCGATCTTCTCCGAATTTTCGGAGCCTCCCAGGAGCGGTGCCGGTGCGCTCGCCAAGCCCTATGCGGGAAAACTAACGACAGCGACCTTCGGGAGCGAGGCCGCTGACACTCGACGCAAGCAAGGCCTCCCACCGACGCAAGCACGGACACGCAGCGATTCCCCGACGACAGTGACGAAAGCCAGAAGCAGATTTTCTCTGGATATACATGTGGTAGTCGACGGTCACCACGACGTTAGTGCGTTATTGGACACAGGTGCGGACTACTCGATCATAAGCGGGAAACTAGCAGCGCACATAAAGAAAGTTGTAACGCCTTGGTACGAAGCACAAATTCGTACTGCCGGCGGGCACGTAGTCACCCCAATCGGCATGTGCACTATCAGAGTGAGCATTCGGGGACGTACGTTTCTCGCCAGCTGCCTCGTACTTCGTGACTGTTCCCGAGACCTAATCCTCGGAGTTGACTTTTTGCGGGAGCACGGCGCTATTATCGATCTTCGAGAGCGCACCGTGACGTTTTCGACAGCTGGATCCTCCGACATACCTGACGACATCCGGGACAGCACGCTTCGCATTTCTGCCGACAGCATCACGTTGCCTCCGCGTTCAAGCGTCCTAGTTGATGTGGTGTCTGACAAGTTACGAGATGGTGAGGTTGTCGCCGAAGGCAACTTGACGCTTTTGTTCGCGCTAGGTATCTGCGCTGCACGCAGCCTCGTCACGCTTTATGACGGACATTCTGCCCTACTTGTGACTAATTTTAGTAAAGAGTACCGGCACCTGTTTCGTGACACCGCCATCGCTTTCGCTTACCCTATCGCAGACGTTTCTGAATGCTTCGCATCTACATTAGCCAACGACGGGCTTCGACCGACACCAAGCGACGTGACTTCACTACTTGGAAAAGTCGATGTCAACTCGACCCTCTCGGAACAACAACAGACCGAGCTACGTGAACTGCTATATCAATTTAAAGAGTGCTTCGCCTCCACCACGAAGGTTCGTCAGACACCGATCGCCAAACATCGAATAATTACGTATACCGACGCCTCGCCCATAAAACAACACCCTTACCGCGTTTCGGCAAAGGAACGTGACGTTATAAATACTCAAGTCAAAGAGATGTTGCAAGATGACATTATCCAACTTTCGAAAAGTGCCTGGTCATCTCCGGTCGTGCTCGTGAAGAAAAAAGATGGATCACTGCGCTTCTGCGTGGACTACAGGAAACTTAACAGCGTGACAAAAAAAGACGTCTATCCGATGCCTCGCATCGACGATTCCCTCGACAGACTGCGGCGAGCCAAGTATTTTCCATCGATATACTTGAAAAGTGGCTACTGGCAGATCGAAGTTGATGAACGAGATCGTGAAAAAACCGCCTTCGTTACACCGGATGGCCTATATGAATTCAAAGTGCTTCCCTTCGGCCTCTGTTCTGCACCTGCGACATTCCAGAGAATGATGGACACTGTTCTTACCGGTCTAAAGTGGCACACGTGCTTAGTTTACCTCGATGATGTTGTCGTGTTTTCTTCCACCTTTGAGGAGCACCTGAACCGTCTGCAGACTGTGCTGGAAGCGCTCTGCTCTGCTAACCTGACACTGAAGCCAGAAAAATGCCATTTCGGCTACAAGGAACTTAAGTTTCTCGGCCATGTTGTCAGTGCGGATGGTATTCGACCAGACCCTGACAAAAGTACTGCCGTGGCCTCGTTTCCTGTTCCACGTGATAAGAAGGCAGTGCTTCGCTTTCTGGGGCTCTGCGCGTACTACCGCCGCTTTATAGCCAATTTTTCTAGGATTGCTGAACCACTCACTCGACTCACTCGTGAAGATGTTCCATTCGTCTGGGAGGAAGAACAGGACGCAGCTTTCTCTGAACTACAGGAGCGTTTGCAGACACCACCAGTCCTCGCTCACTTTGACCAAGACGCTGATACTGTAATTCACACTGACGCCAGCAATGTGGGTCTTGGTGCTGTCCTCGTACAACAACAAGAGGGCACAGAGCGAGTGATAGCGTACGCTAGCCGCACTCTTTCCCGCGCCGAGGTCAACTACTCCACGTCAGAGAAAGAGTGCCTCGCTGTTGTATGGGCCACTATGAAATTTAGGCCTTACCTTTACGGACGCCACTTCAAGGTAGTGACCGACCATCATTCGTTGTGCTGGTTAGCCAACCTACGGGACCCGTGTGGGCGACTAGCACGATGGAGTCTTCGTCTGCACGAATACGATTTCACGATCGCTTACAAATCGGGCCGCAAGCACGAAGATGCTGATTCATTATCTCGTGCACCTGTCGAAGCTTGTGGCCACGACACCGAGAATGACGATGGTTTCCTTGGGGCCCTTACTACAACAGATCTGATTACGCGACAGCGTGCGGGCGATGAAATTCGCGCAGTTATCGAAAACCTTGAAGGACGCAACTCGTCCATACATCGATGTATTTCTCGAAGTCTGTCATCGTTCTGTCTGCGAGATGGGGTCCTGTATAAGAAAAACTCCAACGGCAATGAGAGAACCTATCTTCTAGTCGTGCCAACAGACATGCGTGACGACATTCTTCTTGCCTGCCACGATGAGCCCACATCTGGTCACTTAGGTTCCTCTCGAACTCTCGCTTGAGTTCGACAAGCATACTACTGACCTAAGCTTTCTGCATCAGTTAAGCGATACGTGAAAAGCTGCCGGGAGTGTCAACGCCGCAAATCCCCGCCACTAAAGCCCGCGGGGCTTCTTCAACCAATAAAACCACCCAGAGCGCCATTTGATCAAATAGGAATGGATTTACTGGGGCCTTTTCCACTATCATCTGCCGGCAACAAGTGGATCGTAGTTGCCACCGACTATTTGACGAAGTACGCCGAAACAAAGGCACTACAACGCGCTACTGCTTCCGACGTCGCCCAATTCTTTATGGACCAGATCGTTCTTCGCCATGGCGTCCCGTCGTGCGTAATCACAGACAGAGGAACAGCATTTACGGCCCAGCTCATTCATGACGTATTCAAGCTCAGCTACACGAGCCATCGCAAGACCACGGCATATCATCCACAGAGCAACGGCTTGACAGAGCGACTCAACAAGACCATCGCTGACATGTTATCTATGTACGTAGATGTCCAGCATAAGACATGGGACCAGGTGCTACCGTACGTCACATTCGCGTACAATACAGCCGTCCAGGAAACTACTCGATTCACGCCTTTCCGCCTTGTCTATGGACGTGAGGTCCAGACCATGCTGGATGCGATGCTTCCACACAATTGCGATGTTTTGATGACTCCTGATGCTGTGCAGCTTACCCAGTACGCCAAAGAAGCACGCCAGTTAGCACGCCTACACATTACGCACCAGCAGAGTACAGACGCATGCCGCTACAACGCTCGCCCTCAACAAGTTGAATACCATCCAGGCGATCAAGTTTGGGTGTGGACTCCAGTTCGATGCAAGGGATTGTCTGAAAAACTGCTAAGTCGCTACTTCGGACCATACAAAGTCTTGCGACGCGTGAGCGATGTGAACTACGAGGTAGTCCCTGACGGCGCCTTCTCATCACGACGGCGAAGGCACTCCTCAGAGATCGTCCACGTGGTGCGCCTGAAGCCGTACTTCACGCGGTAGTGCGACTGCGCATGAACCATATCGCTGTTTTTGTGTATGTGCGTATTTTTGTTGGTTCGCCCCGACTTTGCCTTTGTACTTTCCGAGCATCAGAGTGATGCCTTTTTTTTTTCTCAGAGGGGGAATAATAATGCCACTTGCCCGCTAGTTACGGCGAGCGCAAGCGATGGCTGCCCGCGAGAATGGAAGACGATGTTCTTGGGCAGCGCGTGCTCTGGCCAGTTGTTTATTATTGAAGCAACCATCTTGCCAGTTTTCGGTGCGTCTCCCTGCCGGCTCAGTTCTTCCTAGTTGAAGACCTTTTGTAGCACGTGACAATATATATATATATATATTATGACGACTCGGTTGTAGCGAGGTTTATTCGCCGTGAACTCGGGAACGAACAAGCGCAACGGACCCGACAAAGAAGCGCTCGTGCCAAACAGATGATGATTGTCAGCCAGAACATATGATGATGATTGACTGTTGTTCAGATGAGGATGAAGCGCATAATAGATGCCTACACTGATTCCCCCCCCCCCCCCCGTGGAAGCGGCCAGCCTGGCCGCTGCGGGCGGGTAGTCAAGGTGACGAGGAACGTCGTGTGAAAGCTTCATGCGGGAAACGTGTACAATTTCGGTGCTGCGGTAACGACGGTCAGTTGGCACGACAAGAGGCGTCACACGATAGTTGACAGGTGAAGTCTGCTCTAAAACAACATATGGGCCGATGAATCGAGGCTGGAACTTGTCGCAGAGACCAGGTGTGCGAATTGGTGTCAATAGCAGCACCTCGTCACCCGGTCGGAATGATACCACACGATGAGAGGTGTCGTAGACGGCCTTCCTTGCTTGTTGCGTAGCTTCCGTGTTCATACGAGCGCGCTGGCGGCACTGGGCAAGGCGAGAAATATATTCTTCGCAAGAAGATGGTGATGTAGGGCCATTGCTGGTGAAGAAGGAAACATCGATAAAGAAAGTAGGTGAACGTCCGTAAACGAGATAAAACGGTGAGTAGCCTGTTGTGCGCTGAACAGCGGTGTTGTAGGCGAAAGTGAGGAACGGTAGAAGTTTATCCCAGTTTCTGTGATTCGGTTGAATGTATACGGCTATGATGTCGGCAAGGGTTCGATGAAATCTCTCGGTCAGACCATTTGTTTGAGGATGGTAGCTAGACGCCATCTTGTGTGTGGTACCAGAAACGCGAAGAACTTCACCTAAAAGCTGTGATAAGAACACCTTTCCACGGTCACTCAGAAGTACACGAGGTGCACCATGACGTAGTATTATGGCCTGAAGGACGAAGTCAGCAACTTCCGATGCTGAACCAGTAGCTACTGAAGTTGTCTCGGCGTAGCGTGTCATATGGTCTACGGCGGTGACTATCCATCTATTTCCGGCACCAGTAACAGGAAGGGGTCCATAAAGATCGACACCGACGACCTCGAAAGGTGTTGTAGGGCACGTCATTGGCTGTAACTGACCAGCTGGGGGAGATGTCGGAAGTTTGCGAAGTTGGCATGGAGAGCAGGAACCCACGTACTTTGCTACGCTGGTAGAAATCCCAGGCCAATAAAAGCGGCTTCGAATGCGGTCGTAGGTTTTGTGAAAGCCTAGGTGGCCAGCAGTCAAATCGTCATGAAAGGCGTTAAGTACATGATGTTGAAGAGCGCGTGGCAGAACAGGTACCCAGCGTGTGCCGTCAGGATGATATATGTGACGATACAGCACACCGTCCTGAAACTTGAAGTGCTCGAGTTGTCGACGAAGGCGTGCATTGGGTGGACGCGTAGCTCCTGAAAGGTGGTCTATAATGCGCCGACAATACGGGTCAGCCTGCTGGTGGGAACTGAAGGGTTGTTCATCGTCGAATGGTGGTTGGTACAGCGAGGCGAGCAAGGCAACAGAAGTGGGAGTCACGTCCGCACTGGTGTCGTTGGAGGTGGCAGCTGGAGTGTCGAACGACGCTGTAGGTAATGGGCAACGAGAAAGAGCGTCAGCGTCTTGATGTTTTTTGCCCGATTTATAAATAATCTCAAACTGATACTCCTGTAGGCGTAAAATCCAACGACCCAAGCGTCCGGACAAGTTCTTCATTGTAGAAAGCCAGCATAAGGCGTGGTGGTCCGTTACGATGGTGAATTGACGGCCGTACAGATAAGGACGGAACTTTTGTATGGACCAAACCACAGCGAGGCACTCCTGCTCAGTGATGGTATAGTTTTTTTCGGTAGAAGTTAGCACTCGGCTAGCATATGCGATGACCCTTTCCCGTCCAGAGTTATCGCGTTGGAGGAGAACAGCACCTATACCGCAGCCGCTGGCGTCGGTATGCAGGAGTGTTGGGGCGGTGTCATCAAAATGGCAGAGTACAGGTTCTGACGTCAAAGCTTTCTTCAATAGGTGAAACGCCGACTGACATTCCTCGGACCACACAAAGGGTGCATTAGATGCAAGTAGTTTGTGAAGTGGCGCCGCTATTGAAGCGAAATTTTGTATGAAGCGACGAAAATATGATGCGAGGCCAAGAAAACTTCGCAAATCCTTAAGTCTTGTGGGGCATGGAAATCGAAGGACGTCAGCGATCTTTTCGGGGTCAGGGCGAATACCGTCCTTGCTGACGACATGACCGAGAACCTTGATGGATTTGGTGGCGAAACGGCACTTCTTAGTGTTGAGCTGCAGACCCGCACCGGCGAGGCATGTTAGGACGTCATCCAAGCGGCTCAGGTGCTGAGAAAACGTTGATGAAAAGATGATAATGTCATCAAGGTAGCAGAGACACGTCTTCCATTTCAGACCACGCAGGACGGTGTCGATCATGCGTTCAAACGTCGCGGGCGCATTGCAGAGCCCGAAAGGCATCACGTTAAATTCGTATAGGCCATCGGGGGTTGCAAATGCCGTTTTTTCTTTGTCGTCATCGTGCATGGGAATTTGCCAATATCCCGAACGCAAATCAAGGCTTGAAAAGTATTCGGCGCCTTGGAGTGAATCAAGGGCGTCGTCTATGCGTGGCATGGGGTATACGTCCTTGCGTGTGATGTTGTTAAGTGCCCGGTAATCAACGCAAAAGCGCACGGAGCCATCTTTTTTCCGTACCAAAACAACAGGGGATGACCAAGGGCTAGTTGATGGACGAATTATTTCTCGTTGGAGCATGTCAGCGACGTTTTCCTCGATGATTTTTCGCTCAGCGAGAGACACGCGGTACGGGCGGCGATGTACAATAGATGTTCCCTCCGTCTGAATGCGATGCGCTGCAGTGGTAGTTCGGCCCAACGTTGAAGAGCAGGTGTCGAAAGAATCAGCAAGTTTCGTTAATAACGCAAGCAACTGCTGCGCCTGCATAGCTGTTAAGTCATCACTGATAAGAGCTGTGAAGGGAGAGGATGAGGCAGGCTTACTCATAGAACGGTCGTTGGTAGAGGCAGGGTTAAGTGGCGTGACGCTGACAGGCTCAGCATCCACAACACAGGCTACTGCAGTGCCCTCTGGCAGGAGAACTTTCTCTGGCGTTTCATTCGTAGCAATGACGAGCGCGGAGCCATGGTGAAAGCGTACGACACCTGATGCAAGGGCTATGCCTTTTGCGACGCAAGTCGACGAAGGGGACACCAAGACGTCACCGTGGTTGATGTCCTTAGAGATCAGGGTCACAATTCGTTCTTGGTGTGGCGGTAGTTCGAGATCTTCACGAGCGAACAGGCGTAGAGGCTTGTAGACGCCTTCTTCGAACATGGAGTCCGTATTAGTTAGGTGCAGAATCCGTTCACCACAACATATAGCGGCTGAAGAAGAAGATAGGAAGTCCCACCCTAGAATTAGCTGGTGAGAGCACCGGGTAAGCACAGTGAACTCGATGTAATGCAAAATGTCATCAATAAACACACGAGCAGTACAAAGAGCAAAAGGGCGGATTGTGTTCCCCTGGGCTTCGACTAGATTGGGTCCATTATAAGGTGTCATTACTTTCTTCAGGCGTTTGCACAAATCATACCTAATCACAGAAACTGTAGCACCGGTGTCCACCAAAGCGTCCACGAGAACTCCTTCCACCGTAACAGAAACCATGTTGAACGGGCGTGCTGGAGGAATATGAGTCCTACTGTTACATGCAGTTTCTCCTCCGAAAACTGCATCATTCAGTTTTCCGACCGGTTATCAGTAGTAAACGAGGCTGGCCGAAGAGGAGAGGAGGAGCGACGAAAGGGCGAAGGTGATCGGCGTCGGCTTGAACGGTAAGTGTTCCGCGTCTCAGTCGACGCGGGCGGAGATGGAGACCGCTGCTGTCCAGATGAATAACGCCGAGCGTAAGAATCCCCTCTGTAAAAGTCCCGTGCGCGCATGTCGTACCCGCGACGCTCGTCCTGCTGGCGCTTGCGGCAGAAGCGCGATATATGGCCACGATATCCACAGTAAAAGCATGTTGGGCGAGACGGGCGCCAAGGCGGGTAGTAGAGGTCGTTCGGCATACCGGGAGATAGCGCACTCAAGTGGACTGACGGAGGGTCGGGTGGGATTGGCCGGAAGTGGACCGGTGGTGCAGCAGCAACTGGCGTGAATGATGGCAGCGGTGAAGTAGAGTTTACGTTGCGAGGAGGCGCGGCCGCAACTTGCGCGTACGTTGGAGGGCTAGACGGAGGTGGCTGGACGAAGGCTGGACCGGTGAATGATGTTAGTTCCTCCCTTACGATGTCACGGAGGGCCATGCTTGAAGGCTGTGTGACAGATGGAGAAGGTTGTGAGATGCCCATTGATTGAAGTTCTTCTCGTATGATCTCCCGTATCATGTCACGCAGGTCCCGGTCTGCGGTACGGTGTTGACTATTGCCCGACTGAAGGCGAACAGAATCAAGTTCGTCGAGACGCTGACACGTAGAGACGACGTCCGTGACAGTAGAAGGATTCTGGGCAACAAGGGCATTGTAGGCAATGCTTCCGATGCCCTTCAGGATGTGGCGCAGCTTGTCCGACTCGGACATCGAAGAATTGACGCGCCGGCAAAGCGCAAGGACATCCTCGATATAAGATGTGTATGACTCGCCTGGATGTTGTTGGCGAGTATCTAGGGCCCTCCTCGCTAGAGTGGATCGAACGGCTGGTGTGCCGAATACTTGGCGAAGCTGCTGCTTGAAGGCAGGCCAGTCGGTGAGGTCGATCTCATGGTTCAAGAACCATGTCTTGGCAACGCCCGTGAGATAAAGCGATACTCGGCGGAGCTTGTTAGAGTCGTCCCAGTGATTGGTTGCGCTTACCCGCTCGTAGTTATCGAGCCAGTCCTCCACATCTTCGCCGCGGAGACCAGCGAAGATCGGAGGGTCATGCTGGTGGTTTACGATGTAAAGAGGAGGGGCTTGTGGCGCAGTGACGGCTTGCGGCGCAGAGACGGGAGCCGAAAGGGCATCCACCCACTCACTCTGAGACATGTTGGCGGACTGAGGGTCCAAGCGGCGGCCTGAACGGAGCTCCAGCGAGTAGGCGTTGTAAGTAGAGGTACTGGGAACGTCAATCCACCTCCACCACGTATGACGTCTCGGTTGTAGCGAGGTTTATTGGCCGTGAACTCGGGAACGAACAAGCGCAACGGACCCGACAAAGAAGCGCTCGTGCCAAACAGATGATGATTGTCAGCCAGAACATATGATGATGATTGACTGTTGTTCAGATGAGGATAAAGCGCATAATAGATGCCTACAATATATATATATATATATATATATATATATATATATATATATATATATATTACGGTTCTCGTGGTTGATGGTCACTGCCGCTTACGCCTTCGCCCCGCCGCGGTGGTCTAGTGGCTAAGGTACTCGGCTGCTGACCCGCAGATCGCGGGTTCGAATCCCGGCTGCGGCAGCTGCATTTCCGATTGAGGCGGAAATGTTGTAGGCCCGTGTGTTCAGATTTGGGTGCACGTTAAAGAACCCCAGGTGGTCGAAATTTCCGGAGCCCTCCACTACGGCGTCTTTCATAATCATATGGTGGTTTTGGGACGTTAAACCCTACAAATCAACCTATCAAGCTTACGCCTTCCGCTCGGGATATCGGACCGCATCGACGACGGAGCATTCCCCGGCATGTTCCTGTGACCTAAGCTACGGACTCGAACAACAGCTATGGGCAGTTAATCGGGCCCGCGACGCAGCAGAGAGACTTGGTTTTTTTTTTTTTTTCGACATGGGAGCGGCCCGCAACGTGCTCAAGCACGTTCCGAAGGACCGAATAAAGTTCATCTATTCATCCATCCATTCATGGCATGGCTTTCGTCGAAAAAGTTCATGCAATGGTTGAAATGTTAGGCATAACGTATAGCTCTCTCGTACGTGTGCGCGCTCCTTTCATGATGTGGTCTTTCCAAATGCAAATGGAAGGTAGGAAGGAAGAAAGTGAGAAGACAGGAGGTTAGCCAATTCTTAGATCAGCTGACTACCCTTTTTTGGCGAAGGATACAGGAGGTATAGAGGATGATAGACGATAGGTGTAACAAAAAGAGAAAAATGACGACGAAGAAACAGAAAAAAAGTGAAGAAAAAACGGCACTGTTTAAAGTCTGAGAACACGCTAGAATAGAGAAGGGAGACGAACAAACCGTAACTTATTACGGCTTCATTATTAGATATTGTCCCAGGTTGTCGTTTTTGTATGTAGTGTGATAACAAGGTCACAGTACTCCACGACTGGTGTTGTGGCACAGAAACTCCTTGCAGGTGTACCAACGCCAGCTATGTTTGCATGCAGCGGTCAACCTTCCTTTACCGTTCATGTTAGTTTTAATCTCAGTTAAAACGATTTAATCCAGCTCAACACGACCTGTCAAAGCCTTTAGTTGCTGGGATATGCACCGCAGATCACTGGTAATTGACAGTGTCACCGTAATGTGAATAAACAAATGCATACTAACGTGACCATTCATTCACTTAATAGAGCGAAGTCTGAATGAAGTGGCCGAAGCAACGTTGAAGGTAACGCGACCAATGAATAAGGAATAACAAATTCAGAGCCTACAACAACAAAACAAACAGAAAGAAAAAGCCAATACAGGTGAATGAGTGTTTGTGTCTGTGGGTGTTTAAAGTACCTTGTCCATGATTACCAAGCACGTAACCACCTTTTGCTATTTAAAGTTTCACTTGGCTCCCCATAAAAACAAACAGGATGCATTCTTCCACGTGCTGAGAAAGACGCAGCTTCGTCATTTTTTCATCACTCGACGAAGATACACGATAAATTCAAGTGCGACATTCATGCCATTGCCTTTTAAATGCGAAGCATTTCTTAACGAACTTCGGCGACTTTGAGTGTATACATCTATCTAGCCGCTTACGATTCGGTGCTCTCATGGTCACCCCCTTAACTTGGCGTGAACCAAAATTAGCGTGGGAGGTAAGATGGTTTGACGAATATGACGCGCTGGTCAAGACATGAATAATGTAACAATCTCGCCAAGTACATCGTCGAGCACTTACCGCTAAACAGTGGCACATACCCACGGGCGGGTATGTACGGCTTGTATGCGGGTATGTGCCACAGGTGATTGACACTTAGTATCTACTCAGGAACGACGAGAACACAAATGGGCAATTTTAACGTGCGAGCGTTAAGAAATACTCGACCTCGGTAGCGTCGACCCGACGAATGCAAAGAATAAATGCCAGGCTCCCAGCTGGAATCGAGCCCAAGTATTCTGCGTGACAATGAAATATTTTACCACAGAGCTACGCCAGGTCTCGTAATTACTTTTCGAATAGACGTTAATCTTCGTAAAACGCAAATAGTGGTTGCAGTGCTGCCTACCCAATTTCATAAACATCACATACGTACTCCTTTGATACAGCCGTACATCAGAGCATCACATACGTACTCATCACATAAGCATCACATCACGTAAGCATCACATATGTACTCCTTTGATACGGGTTAACCTCATTTGTGGTTAGTTGCCATGCGCTAAAGTTGATTTATGTAGCAGTGTCCAGGGCCAGCATCCCCGCGAGCATCAGCGCTTCATATCAGTTCCTGGTGTTGCTAATACGCATGTTCCAGTTGGCATCGTTGCGCAAGTGCAAGAAACTGGTTATATAGGCATCTGCAACTCTTCAACATATGCGTGTGCGTGAAACAATTGTACATATATTTAGCGTCCTTTTGTGACGTGTGGCTTAATACAAGAATTGCAACACAGTCACTTTCCCTCCGCATGCTTCCAGGTATGTGGGATCTGCCGATGTTTTTTTTTTTTTTTGCCTGTCTCGCACGTGTACAGCTTCGACGCGCACCATCGGCTCTGACGTGTTTTCCTTCCGCGCAATGTATTCCGAACGCGAGGAGGTGCGTGCTCCTAATGGGAATGGGGAGAGGACGTGGCAGGTATTTAGCCTCGAGTTCGTGCGCCGAGGGCCTTCGTGCGATCACGCCATGCGTCCCGAACAACCCGGACGCCAGAATAATGCCGTCCGCTCGGCGACCCCAGCAAACGTGCCGTCGCCACCATGGCAGTTAAGCTGTGGACCACAGATATTCTATTGTCGTAAGCTAGGAAAGCTTGCGGACAAAGCCTACATAAAACTCAGTATAACACAAGCAAACTCGCCAAACTCGACTTAGCTGAAAAAATAACATGATAGTTTTTGAAGCGTACCTGAAAAATCTGCCTGCTGTGTCCTTTTCCTCTGCTTTTGTTGTTTTGGCGGGCGATTTCGTAGTGTGTAGTGATTCCGACTCGCCCACTTGTTAATTTTAATGCAGTCTCTAATTTTATTTGCATAACTATGAGCAAATGTCAATAAAAGTTAAACATTCTGAAAAAAATATGAAGTTGTAGCACAAAATATGTAAAATCATTAAAACCGCACACATGTGACGTGATGTGTGAGTCAATAACAAAGCCGACAATTCTAAAGACAACGCGAAAACTTTAAAGTTTATAAATCGTGGTAACAGCAACTGCAAGAAAAGTTATCTCCTGTTTATTTACAAGAAATACTTCTAGATCAATACAGCTCGAACTTAAGGTACTTTATTTACGCAGTTATTTCCACGTAGCAGCTACAACTGAACCAAACCACTGCGCTTGTGCAAAGTGCCCGATTCGAGTTTTACAGATGCCGTCGTCGCCTGAAGAAATCGCTTCACTTAGAGTCTGCGATATCTCATCCTAAATGGCGTCGCCCTGTGCCGCTGGGTTCGAGCTTAATATGCATAGTAAGCGACGACGCCATCTGCACCGCATAAATATCGTCAGAATACCTCGAGCCCAATGCGAATGTTTGGCGCCAAAGCACCGCCGCTTGACTCGCAAGCACCGAGCAGATCATTTGGGTGCGTCTGCTTAAGGGTAAGAGAGAGGCGAGTGGCAGCGCCTGCTTCATTGGCTCAATAAGAGTTGTGGCTGCACAATGGAGAAAACTCCTATTTCAACTATTCACAGCTGTGACGTTTCGTTTAATGTAGGCGTGCACTAAACTTCAAACTCTGCTCTGGCATTGTGTTCCTCCCAAGGTTGTGGGTTGAGATTCAATTATCAATGGCAGCTTCGAAAGTGGTGGGCAACGTAACAAGAGGGAAAGTGTTGAAATTTAATCGTTCACTTATCGTATTTTTTTTTTTGCCGTTTAGATGGTTTATAGCAACAGGCACCACACTCCGGCAGACTTGGCAAGAATTCGGTGTTTGGTTAGTTGGTTTGACATACTGCGGGTTTTCAGCGCACGCACCAGATAACTAAACGCACTAAGCGCAGAGATTGAGCAAAGACTTCATCTCACCGATCAGTCATTTCCTGCCAAAAACATGGATACTTCGAAAAGATATATTTCATGTTTTGTGCGTTTGATCGCGAGGGTACCGCAAAACTTTTTCGCTTGAATACGTTTAGAGCTTCTTAATGCATCTTTACTGTCTGCATTGGGTCATTTATCGATGTTTACACGTTGGCTCCGCTATACACGCCCTACTGAAGGCTTTACGGGAAATTGTATATTATACGGATAACTTTTTATTGTATGTGCGACGTACCATTGTGTAGTGAATGCCTGTAACAAAAAAGTTGACACAACGGACACCATGCTCGTTCACGGTTGGGTTTCTATTAAAGAAATTTACAATGCAGAGCGGCCAGCCGGACAGGGGTATTATCTCGGTTCAAAAGCCATTAAGGACTAGTTCTTAATGTTCTCTTACTTGCGAGGGTGGTTACTGATCTCTGGTACCGAAAAGAAAATGGCACCCATCACTGATGAACGATCGAATGGGCTTGGTTAGAAGTGCGTCAATTTACTATTACATAACCATTAATACCTAAAAGCTTCAGCTGTGTACTCATACACACTGGCACTTTTGGCTTAGGCTTCCAAACCAGAACCACTTGTTCGGCAACGCAAAGTACGTAGTGACAAAATAAAAATTTTAGTTGACAGGGGATCAAGATAATAATGTTAATGAGGACCAGTAAGTTTACAAAATAGCAGCACTCTCTAAAGAAATGATCTCTAAATATATTACAATTATTGCTGACCACAGTAACATTCACGACAAACTATAGTCTAACAAGATACATGCTCACTCAACTTTAGAGAAATAAGCTGGTACTAATGTGTTCCCCCTCAGAAACCGCAGCAGCACCCTTTAATTATTTTTCAGAACTGCGGTTCATGTCAGCGACCTTGCGTCATTAAATTGAGGGCATAAAAATCAGGTTGTGTAGCTCTCAGCTTAAGGAAGCATATTAAGAAAAAATCACAGCTGATAATGGACATACAGTCTAATTTGCACAGGTCTAAATGTGGCTGTTGATCAGCGAACGTTACGTTCGTTAAAAATGCAAAGCTGCATTTTGTTGTGTTTTGAATATTGCCCTAATGGCGCTAATTTTTTATAATCAGTACTTCTCTAAGAAAGCTTTGCAGGGTACCAACAATACCAAGCCAAAGCATGACATATTAGACGCTTCTTGAAACCAGGTGGTACATTACTACAACGCAAGGGTTAATGAGAGGCATCTGAATACTGCTTCAAATAATATGAATCTTCGGAACGAGGAGATCGAAACAATGCAGCATTGAAGAACTAAGTGTCACAGCTTATCTAACTAAACACTGTGACCTGCTGTAAGAAATATCTCTGCTAGGTCAGCGAAAGAAAGAGAAAGAAACACAAACATTATTCTTAACAAGCTGCTGAACAGAGTAGAAAGAAGAGCAACAGCTGTACTCGCTAGCTGCTATTTAAAAAAAAAGACGACTTGAAGTTTTGGCGAGGATTGTAAGCAATCGTAAGCATTGTAGCCTGACAAGAACAAATACGTAGCCCACGAAGACACCTCCGAAAATGCGCGAAAACGTAGGCACGAGCTGAGATAAGACGAACACTAGATGGGGCGAATGCGCGAGTCTCGTGGCACAGTAGCAGCTTTGCTCCGATTCTTGTGCCCCCGACGTGTGCGGAGGGCAGAGTTCCCTAGCTTCCAATTAGGGAATAGATGGCTGCGCAGCCGAGAGTGGCCTCTACTGTGCAGAAGCGTAGCCTCTCTTGCGCCTCCGCTGTACTTACTTTCCATGAACTCGACTCCACCAGCGAGTTTGAGAGTACTGCAAGCCTTCAAAGCTGCCTACGCTACGTTGTGCTAAAACCGCGCAGTGCTTCATAGTGTTGCACAAACATGAATGGAATTCACTGAGCAATCCGCACATGAAAAGTTTGTGAATTACACGCTGTTTCATTAGAGCAGGCTAAATTTATTGACGCCTAGACTGGGAGTAAATTGCGTTCCCATAATTTTGTGAAACGTAGTGCTTCATTTTCTAGAGCACCTCGAGATTTTGTTAGTGTGTAAAACTCTGAAAATTATAGGAAGTATGTGAGGCAGTGACTATGTGGTATGGATTTTATTTACTGGAAAATGGTTAAGGAATTGTCTAGGCACTGTACTTGCGTTTCCATTTTTGCGTTATGCTGTATATAGCATGCTGCAGATTCGAGAATCTACTTCATGTGCTCTTACAGATTCAGCTAGATCAATTGTAAGAATTTTTTTTATCGCCAATTGGAAAAACACGGCGCGTTTTTTTTTTTTTTTGGCTGTTTCACATATTACGACCACTCATTACTAGTGGATATGTTAGGGCGCTGCCATGCAAAGGGTCTCAAACAGTCCACTCAAGGGTGTCTGTAACTAAACCACATGTTTATAATCTATTAAATGTCAATGCATGTTGTATCGTAGCATTCATTTACTAGCTGGATGTGCGTCTGTCGAGAGAACAATTATTCGACGTTATATAAGCGGTGACGATTGAGCATCTAGACATGCATCTGCGCTAACTTACGCACAGAGAAGATAGTAGTCATAACCTAATGTTATAGGCAGTCATAATGCTAGACCCAATACTTATGGTGGTATGCTATCAAAGGCTGGCAGAGCTTGCGAACAAAACGGCCTCATTAGCTCGGCGCCAAACCGATTCCATCATCTGCTGTGTTGCACGCTTTTAGTTTAACACGGGAGTATAAGTGGCCTCTCGCGGGCTTCCTTTGAAGATCTCAGGGACCGGCGCGAGTGACTGCACAGTGTTTTTAAGGGCAACACATGCCAACAATGGCGTACCACCGGGGCTCTTTTGTTCAGACCGCTAGCGTAGCGGAAGTAAATGCGCTGTTGCTTAATGCACTTTACTCGGCACAGTTTCTAGCCCTTTTCTTGCGCTTCATACGTATTCGTTTTCTAGAGCTGCTTGTTTTTGACAATATTAGAAGCGAGCAGAATGACTATGTGCCAGAAGGACTCCATTGAATCTTTCTTATCATCATTACGTTGCGTGCTTGTTCCTCCTCCTACAGCACAATCGGGAATGTGGTAGACAACACAGACGACAAGAAGTAGCCAAAGAGACTGGTCGGTACTCGCAACTACCACATTACTCTTACCTTGTTTGACACAGGTATAAGTGTCGACGTACATGTTCTTCTCAAGAGGGGTTCTTTGATATTGAACACATATCAATACTAAGAGAAAAGCTGGACATTTAGCACAGATGGTCTGGTTGATGCTAACGGTGGACGAGATATAACTTATATATCACTATTGTTGTTTACTATCCTAAAACCGGGATATGATGATGAGGGATGCTGTAGTGGAGAGCCCGAAAATTTAGAACACTTGAGGCTCTTTAATACGAGCTGAAATTTAATTATGCGGGCCTCAAACCTTTCCGACTCTATAGTGAGGACGCTGTGGTCGGTATTTGGGCCCGCGAGCTTCCGCTCGGTAGGTGAGACGCACTAATTAGTGCAGAACGTTGGACTAAAACAACATGATGACTTGTGACGTCTAATGACACAAAAACCACCATATGATTATGGAAGGTGCTGTAGTGGAAGGCTCCGAAAATTTCGACCACCTGGGGTTCTTTATCGTGCACCCAAATCTGAGCACGCGGTCTTACATCATTTTCGCCTCTATTTAAAATGCAGCCGCTGCTGTCGGGATTCGATCCCGCGACCTGCGGGTCAGCAGCCGAGTACCTTAGTCACTAGGCCACCACGGCGGGGTGGGCTAAAACAACAAGCCCAATCAACATGGCGCTCAATTTCAACAGAAGCATTACTTCGGTATAACACATACAACTTACACGATGCGCGGCCTTCTTACCCAAACGGGTTCTCAACACCGTGATTTTAAGCGTGGGGCACTCAAGGGGCCCGGGCCATCGTGTGTTGTCAGCGTCTCTTGTAGATTAGTGTAACGCAGGCAAAAGCACGGTCGTGGGATGGCCTGCCGACGCAGCGATGGCTCCATGTATAGCATACATAGCCTTTGTTGTTGAGCCATGTGTAAGAAATATTGAGGCAGCTTAGCCCTATGGCTGACAAGCTTAAAGGAAGGACGGGGCCTGGGAGCCTTCTTTATTTCTACCTTGTTCTCACTTTCTTTCCACCTCTCTTTCTTTTCGTGTTTTTCCCGTTTTTTTTTTTGGTCTTCGTTCTCTTTATATCTTTTGTATCATATTTTTTTCCTACTTATTGCCCTTTTTTCTCCCTCTTGCCCGCTGGACTTTTTTTTTCATTTTTTACACGTGGTTTTATCTAAAGTGCTCCCCATTTATTAGCATCATCACTGCGATCGAAGGACAACAGTAAGAAGACTTCTTTTGGCACGATCACGTGTTCAGTATGCTAAAGATGGTGCTGCTGTATGCAGTTTTTCCTACGTTAAGGTCGACACGTTAGGTATCGAGGCTCTTGAAGAACAAGAGGAAGAAGGCTTCTCTTTGGCGCGAGCTGATTATGCCACATGTTGCTACACCGGCAATACGCCAAGCGGCGACTTCAGCGTACGACAACCAGTCCTCTCCATTAAAGTACTCCTCGCTTTAAAAAAAAACATAAAACAACAATGTTTTTCTTCACACGCTCCTCACACCACGAAATATTTTACATGCGATGGCCGGATTTACTGGAGTGACATCATACATTTCAGTTCCTTAGGGTGCAATGGACGCGCTAGAAAGATTTTTGACCAGAACGTCGAAGCTGTGCTGCCGCAGTCAGCAGCTCTATTACTTACGGTTTGGTTCGTTGCGGTCACTGCAGCCCGCTTATGGTCGTAATAACAGCTATCATTACTGGCGAGCTGTCTAGTGCTGCCACACAGCTCTAATGCAGACATCTCCAACGTATAGCGCACAACTTGAGATGTAAATAAATGTACCACTAGTTGCTTGCACAGCTTCATGCCAGCTCCTCTGTTGTACCCTGCGTGCTGAATGTCAAATACATAAAGCAATAGAAAATACCATAGCCACAAAAGAAGAGATAAGGTTCTGTCTTGTTTTTTTTTTTTCGCTCTCTCTTTTTCTTTTTCAAGCAGGGTACGTAGACTAACGTGAAGGGCTCTTCACGGGAGCCTATTTTTCCTTAATAATGTGCGAGGAAACTTTGGTGTTAGTTTACTTTTCTGTGCGATTTTTTTTTTCCTTCGGGAAAAGCTGAAGCACGAGAAGAATTCAGTGTTAATGTGTCCGAATTTGCCTGGAGCTCGTAATTCCTGAAGTGAACTTAAGATAGCTTTAGATGAATAATTTTGGAGACATGTTTCTTTTGTTGTTGTTGTTGTTGTTGTTGTTGTTGTTGTTGTTGTTGTTGTTGTTGTTGTTGTTGTTGTTGTTGTTGTTGTTGTTGTTGTTCGCGCTAGTATACGTCAGAATCGCAACAGCATATGCACCTCAACTTTAATTACGTGACCCAATACAGCTACAACACCCCCAAACCTTCCAAAAAGACCATCTGCTTGTTGACAAGGAGAAACGCAGGTACACTCAAGCATCACCGACGAATCTTTCACATGCCCGAGTCAGCAATTTCCAGAAGCCCACGAAATGTATCTGTTTTTTTTTTCTTGAGAACGGCGTTTACATGCACGATATACAAGCCCTTCTGACATAAGGTATCGCCAAAAAAGCTATACAGTCAGTAGCGAAAAAGGAAAGGTTATTTTCGTGAATGTTGAATGAATTACGGAGGAACCGGAAAATAAAACGCACGTTCCATTCACTCCTTCAATATATCAGTAAACACTCTGCTCGCAGGCTTGCTGGCACGTGTAGAACTTTGAGTGGAGTTCTTTCCGAGGTGGATGCCACGAACGCGTTCAGCCGATATTTCGCGTGGCACGTTCTCCGTCGGGTGTGCTACGCGATGCGAGTACGGCCAATCGGCTGCCTGTTTGTACCAAAATGGCGGGCCAGAGGGAGGTTTCTTTTTTAGATCTTTATTTTTTTTTTATTGTTCTCGCTTTTTCCCGGGACGTTTGCGGTTCCGTAATGAAAGGTTGCTGACTCGACACAACGCAGTGCGGTGTGCTCTCGTGCTCATTCACGCGAAATCTCGTGCGTCAGTGACTTATGCTGGCGCCGATATATTTGCACCTACCTCTAATATAGTCTTTTTTTGTCATTTTGTACTTTTATGAGATCAAATCTGCCGGGAAAGTGCTTGTAAGCGATAACAGAAACATGAGAAAAAAAACCCACAAAAGTGAACAACGCATGACTAGATCTAGCAGGAACTATGTCTGTGGAACAGGAAGCACAGAAAGTTCGCCAGCAGTTTCGGCAAACGTGCTCTGGAATTTTCTCTTCTCATTCAAAATCTTACTTTCCTTTTTAGCGCCACATGCTACTTGTGCAACGCCCATTTTTCGTATGCTCGGTCATCGTGTTCTGTTTAACTGCAGGATTAGCAGGGTGAAGTAAACGTACTAGAAGTATAGTGTTATCCCCGCCTTGTATACTCCGTGTGTGCTGTGACAATTGTGTGACGTACTGTGAAATTTGTGTGGCGTTTTCTTTGTTCAGATTCAGCGGCTCTATATCGATGAAGATATGACGTTGGTGTTGATTATCGGTCTTCGTAGTCTGATTCGCAACCGTTGGGGTAGTACAGTATTTAAAATGTGCGACTGTTGACTGTAAGGTCACGAGTTGTAACTCGGCCTTGGCGATTTCGTATTTGGCTGGAGATTTAGCCGAAGAACGAACACAAATATCCACTTATGAGGACTTATCAATAACGACAAGATAACGAGGAATAAAATAACAGGGATATATATCTTACAATGCTGATGCAAGACGCTCTCAGCGCATCATGACAGGGAACTCGGGATGGTGGTTCAAAAAACAAAAGGGTGACGATGAACAACAAAATGGAAGCTACCTCGGCATTTTGTTGTTCACTAGTTCACACTCTCTTGGATGCAGTGCACAAGTACTATGACTATGCGCTGACGTCATGCGCGATGACGTCAGCGCATGACGTCATCTTGACGCTACATGTTGGCAACTTGATGTAGTCATTATGACTTAACTGTGAAGCCTGACGTTGTAGTTCGGAAACAGGTGGAATGATCCTAGATACACTCAAAACCACGTGAGGTGTTGAAAGCTTGCAACACCTTCAGTCAGAGTGCATAAAACGAATGGAGGTAATCAATGCATTCTATGGTAGACAAAGAATAGAAAGACCCCTTTCGCGTTGAAGCCGTCTTTAAAAATGTACAATGAACCGTGGGAATATTAATTTTGTTGCCACAAATTAAGCACAAGGACATCTGATTTGACTTGAGGCTAGGACTTTTCGTTCAATTCTTGAGCTTTGGAATACCACATCATTGCGCATGCAGATGCGCAGCGTTCTTGTAATACGTGGTCCTCTACAAATATTTCGTGCCCGCAGACTTCTTTGTTCGGTATATCGGCGCTCTCGTCACTGGCCGTGCACTCACGGCAAGCACGTGCGGACGCGGAGTGTGCGTGCTCTGTGCGCCGAGCACGTGCAAACCCAAGGCCGGGCTTCGCGCACTGAGACCCGCGTCCGCCCGTCCGCACGCAATGCCGTCGTGAGTGACCGCAATCCTCTTATTAACCCCACGAGACTCGAAGGACATCTCAGGGCCGTAATCGCATTTCAACATGGTTCATGAGGCCTATCAGAGCAAATCGAAAGTTCGCCGCCGTGGTGTAGTGTTTACGAGGCTCGGCTGCTAGCTGACCTCATGGTCGCGGCTTCGATCCAGGCCACAGCGTCTTCTTATTTCGACGGAGGCGAAATGCTAGATGCCTATGTACTGTGCGATGTTAGCGTGTTTGTACCAAAATGGCGGGCCAAAGGGAGGTTTCTTTTTGAGATCTTTAGTTTTTTTTTTATTGCTCTCGCTTTTTCCCGGGACGTTTGCGGTTCCGTAATGAAAGGTTGCTGACTCGACACAACGCAGTGCGGTGTGCTCTCGTGCTCATTCACGCGAAATCTCGTGCGTCAGTGGCTTATGCTGGCGCCGATATATTTGCACACACCTCTAGTATAGTCTTTTTTTGTCGTTTTGTACTTTTATGCGATCAAATCTGGCAGGAAAGTGCTTGTAAGCGATAACAGAAACATGGGAAAAAACCCACAAAAGTGAACAACGCATGACTAGATCTAGCAGGAACTATGTCTGTGGAACAGGAAGCACAGTATGTTCGCCTGTAGTTTCAGCAAACGTGCTCTGGAATTTTCTACTCTCATTCGAAATCTTACTTTCCTTTTTAGCGCCACATGCTACTTGTGCAACGCCCATTTTTCGTATGCTCGGTCATCGTATTCTGTTTAACTGCAGGATTAGCAGGGTGAAGTAAACGTAGTAGAAGTATCGTGTTATCCCTGCCTTGTATACTCCGTGTGTGCTGTGACATTTGTGTGACGTACTGTGACATTTGTGTGGCGTTTTCTTTGTTCAGATTCAGCGGCTGAATATCGATGAAGATATGAAATTGGTGTTGATTATCAGTCTTCGTAGTCTGATTTACAACCGTCGGGGTAGTACAGTATTTAAAATGTTCGACTGTTGACTGTAAGGTCGCAAGTTCTAACCCGACCTTGGCAATTTCGTATTTGGATGGAGATTTAGCCGAAGAACGAACACAAATATCGACGTATGAGTACTTGTCAATAACGACAAGATAACGAGGAATAAAATAACAGGGATATATATCTTACAATGCTGATGCAAGATGCTCTCAGCGCATCATGACAGGGAACTCGGGATGGTGGTTCAAAAAACGAAAGGGTGACGATGAACAACAAAATGGAAGCTACCTCGGCATTTTGTTGTTCACTACTTCATACTCTCTTGTATGCAGTGCACAAGTACTATTACTATGCGCTGACGTCATGCGCGATGACGTCAGCGCATGACGTCATCTTGACGCTACATGTTGGCAAACTTGATGTCGTCATTATTACTTAACTGTGAAGCCTGACGTTGTAGTTCGGAAACAGGTGGAATGATCCTAGATACACTCAAAACCACGTGAGGTGTTGAAAGCTTGCAACACCTTCGGTCAGAGTGCATAAAACGAATGGAGGTAATCAATGCATTCTATGGAGACAAAGAATAGAAAGACCCCTTTCGCGTTGAAGCCGTCTTTAAAAATGTACAATGAACCGTGGGAATATTAATTTTGTTGCCACAAATTAAGCACAAGGACATCTGATTTGACTTGATGCTAGGACTTTTCGTTCAATTCTTGAGCTTTGGGAATACCACATCATTGCGCATGCAGATGCGCAGCGTTCTTGTAATACGTGGTCCTCTACAAATATTTCGTGCCCGCAGACTTCTTTGTTCGGTATATCGGCGCTCTCGTCACTGGCCGTGCACTCACGGCAAGCACGTGCGGATGCGGAGTGTGCGTGCTCTGTGCGCCGAGCACGTGCAAACCCAAGGCCGGGCTTCGCGCACTGAGACCCGCGTCCGCCCGTCCGCACGCAATGCCGTCGTGAGTGACCGCAATCCTCTTATTAACCCCACGAGACTCGAAGGACATCTCAGGGCCGTAATCGCATTTCAACATGGTTCATGAGGCCTATCAGAGCAAATCGAAAGTTCGCCGCCGTGGTGTAGTGTTTACGAGGCTCGGCTGCTAGCTGACCTCATGGTCGCGGCTTCGATCCAGGCCACAGCGTCTTCTTATTTCGACGGAGGCGAAATGCTAGATGCCTATGTACTGTGCGATGTTAGCGCTCGTTGTGGAACACCAGATGGCCGACATTTCTGAAGCCCTACAATTCGGCATGCTTCATCACCATATCGTGGTTTTGGCATGTGAAACGACCGATATTGCATTGCGATAGCAATATAGCAATTATATAAACACGCTCTGCGTGTGGTTGTCATCACTGTTTATTGACTGATTTGTGGGGTTTAACGTCCCAAAACCACCATATGATTATGAGAGACGCCGTAGTGGAGGGCTCCGGAAATTTCGACCACCTGGGGTTCTTTAAGATAGATAGATAGAGATAGATAGATAGATAGATAGAGATAGATAGATAGATAGATAGATAGATAGATAGATAGATAGATAGATAGATAGATAGATTAGATAGATAGATAGATAGATAGATAGATAGATAGATAGATAGATAGATAGATAGATAGATAGATAGATAGATAGATAGATAGATAGATAGATAGATAGATAGATAGATAGATAGATAGATAGATAGATAGATAGATAGGTTTTCATGCTCCCATGTTTCTATAAAGACATGTGCAGATATTTAAAGTTTTGTCAGTCAACCCATTACCTGGACCGGAATTATCAGATCAGCCCTTCTTTCTGTCGTCTCCTCATGGAGACCAGGCTTATCTTGAAGTCTTCCGCGTAATAGCTACATTTCACCACGCCTAACATCTGGAAAGCGGCACGAACACCATGGCGTGCCTGTTAATAGCGTGTTATCGTGAGAACAACTGAAGGTCTGAAAAGAAGCGTAGAAAATAATTTCGTGCTTTTGCAACATCACCTGTCAGTCGGGTCTGTGAGCACGGCAGCTCGCGAGGCTTCGTTATAAGGGGCAGCAAGCTTTACACGTAGCGCACGCCCATCTGCACCGTAGTGTGCAGCGTCGTGGAAGCTGTCACCCTGTTTCGGCCGCACTGCGTAGCTCAATTTAGCACTGAAGTCCTGCAGTACATGTTTTCTTAGCTTGCCACCATTTAGACTGCTATTGATTGTCGCTTTCTGTTTCAAAGTTTCCAGCTAATGTGGTTATTTCGCTATGGTGGACCATCTCTCCGAAGGGAACACTCATGGGATGCGAAGCATCAGCGGTGCGCACGGCGTTGACGCGGTTGAAACAGGTGTCGACGCGGGTGCTCGGAGAACGGTTTGAAGCGAAACTCGGTGTAGCTTTTACTCGAGTAAACGTTTGTTTGAAACGCAAAGAAACACGGGTGGCAGGTTAGGCTTTGTGTAAGCTTTATCGCAGATAAACAAGCCGAAAAAGTGTTTAAGATTGCTTTCTCGCGAAACGAGAATGAGAAAATGTTCTCCAGTTGCACCTCACTACCTTAATCTTTTAGGCTCGACAATTGCAACCTGGTCACGAAGTTCCAAACTGTTTTTTTTTTATTCGAAACAAAACCAAAGCACAGCAAGAAAACGAAGCCAAAAGTGCGATTTGAGGGCCGCAAGTACGAAGGCTAGCCAAATCCGTGTATTACCCGTCATTCCCATGGTCACTCAACAATCGCAGCGCCAGAGTCATCTTTTTAATTTCAAGAAACTCTATGCACAAGAAACCCTCTAAGTTTGTCCGCAAGGGAATAAATTATTAATTACATGTAAGGCAATGGCTTAGACTTGAAGAACCCCCGAAAACAATGAAGAATTGCTAGTCACAAATAAACACCCCCTCCCCCCTGTTTTTACTTGTACAATGAACCTCTTACACATAAGTATGCCTCCGATTCCGTTAAGTCAATGATCTACTAAGTTTTAAAAAAAAGCGCCAAAAAGTACGAGAATAGGTTAGAAGATAACATAGCCGCTAACGTTCAACTGAAGGTTAGCGCCTGGGTTGTCTACTTCGTGTGTATGTGATTTTTTTTGTGCTATTTTTACTAAGTAATATCAACTAGCTCGGTTTTCTGTACTTTTATCTACAAACTGTCTATCTATTTCACTCAGGGCAGCCAGCTCACCCACAACCATGCCTGTTGCTGTTGACCGAACACTGTCCTGAGGCGGTCGTCCGAACAGCTCGTGGTGTGTCAGAGCTTTGGTGCTGGCAGCTGCAGACATCAGCCGACAGCGCCGACATAAGCGTTGGCAGGTTCCTGCATATTGCCAGCAGAATCTGGGCGTTCGATGAAAATGCGTCTCACGCATTGCATTCTCTGCATTTTCAAAGTGAAGCTGCCTTAGTTGTGCCACCGTTGTCATCGTCAGAGGAGGAGGAGGAGGAGGAGGAGGAGGAGGAGGAGTAGTAGTAGTAGTCACGCAAGCTACGAGGCCGGAAAGAAGAGTAAATAAAGACATTAACAAAATGAAATAATGTAGATAATGACGTCCTTGATCCCGATAGCTAATCACACAGCGCATCTTGACAGCTTCACGGTACGACAGTTTCTGCGGCGTCGAATTGAAAGGGAAGAGCTCTTTCATTGACGCGTTTTGAGAAAAATGATAGAGGCGAGCGGGAGGCTCCCAAATTAAAATTGGTGGCTGCACCAACCACAAAATCGGGGTAATGGTGACTCTCAGCAACGTCACAGGCCCCCTGGACCGCCTGTAATTGGTGTGTTAAGTCCATGCTTTGCATTAGGTCAACCAATTTGCCCTTGTCTTAAATGTCTGGGCACGTGTTGAAAGGGCACAGGACTGCTGTGGCAAACTGGCTGAATTTATGTTTTGGCAAGAAATCATCGTTGTTCCTGCATGTTTAAAAAAACAGAATATGTAGGAGTTCGCGGCAATAGACCTATCGCATCTGGCCCATAGCATAGACCTGCATCTGGCCCATAGCAACACGATACACCCATAGGTACACTCGCTTTTCTGATTGACCGATGCCCTTTATACAATTAGCGTTGCTGCGTGCTTTCTTCGGTTGTCTTTCCTTTTTTTTTTACGATAAGGAGTGACAAAGACACAGGCCGCCGTTAAAGGCAGGGATTCTATGTGACGTACGAGGCGGAAAAGAAAAACTCCGACAATGAGTACGCCGGATGAAATGAGGGTGTGGTCCGACATGGCACGCACTGCGCCGTCCATCGTCTCGCGGGCTCAACTTCTTTTCATTTTGTTACCTGTCCATGATCACCGTTGCACGAAACTCCCCTGTTCCACCTCTCTGTAAAGCGTTTCTTCGCAGATAATCCCCTTTAATACCATTGACTTATCTTAAAAGTTAATTCAGTTAATTATGAAGATGATCGTTCAAAGACAGTTTGCTGCAGTTTTTATGCACGGGATTTTTTTCGTGAGCTTTTTTACTTGACGGCGTCACGATTTTAGAAGGAACGCCGTAGTGGAGGGCGTACCGGCGGCGCACCGGAGCTAATCGCGGAGGTCGCGGCCTGCCCAAGAGTATTCTTGGCCTCATAATACGGCAGGCTAGCTTTGCACAAGTGGCAACGTTGAAAAGTACAATTTGTTAACCGAATGGGCACTCGGCATCGGGAAACTTGCGGCATATCTACGCCAAGGAATGACGCGTTCGGGCTTACAGCACGGGCTCAACTCTTTTCTAACAAATATGCGCACTTTTTATAGTTCCTAAATACGCGGTGCCACTACAGAATTATAACCTCAAGAAGTGCGCACAGCTTGCCAAAACAGGGTTGTTTACCAACATCATATCTGTCGAAAGGTCACGTGCGCAGATTTGCATGCACATACTAGGCGAAGGTCGCTCCTGAGAACCGTGGCAAAGCGTCACCCCGCAGAGAAAGGTAGGCTGCTCGTGTGTTCTAAGCAGATGTGGATGACACTGCACACAGACAGGAGGGGGGGGGGGTGACCGAATTTTTATGAAAATGCAGCCACTGCGGCCAGGAGTCGACCCCGTGTCTTTGAGCTTATCAGCGTGACGCTGCCGCCGGTAATGTTACATCGTTTTCCTATTCTGTATTGTGGTAAGCTACTACGCCTCCAGCGAATTTGTTCGGTTGTTCACTTTCGGTGCACACGTTGTTTCGGGCACACGGTCACCGAAAGTGTGCTTCGTTTTCGTGTCGTGACCATGAGAGCACAGGTTCGACAAGGCCCCATTTGCTCGTTTCATGCTTTGACGCGGGGAAAACGTCCTTCAACGGACGTGTCTTTCTCTACGTGCTCAGGTAAGGCAAATAAGGTAAAACAGTGGATACCGGCAACGCGTCTTGAAATTGTTGCGCACTTTTCCAGCTCCAACACAAGGAACAGTAACGAACATAGAACACGCTGTCCCTTAGTAGCTTCGTTTCGGCTAAAACATGGGGCGTCGTTACTACGTGCCTCTAGTCAGAAAACTTCCTAAACGCTTGCTTCGAGGTTTTGTCCTTACAATTTCCCTCAGATGCAAAGGTTGGACGTAGGTTGGGCGTACTTGCGGAAATAAAATTTTCCTCCTTCACCATTTCCTGTTCTCGATTTATATTTTGTTTGCGGCATTACCTAGAGAACTAGAACAACCGTTGTGGTACAACTAATATCACACAAAGTACTAACGTAAGTATGCCTAGTACAAACTAAGCATAAACTGACGTCAACCTATCGCTAAAAAAAGTGCTTTGAACTACTACAGCCTAGCTTTCCGCTGTTTTTTTTTTCTTGTAGGGCTGTGTAGTCAGAAAAGAGCCTGAATGATTGACATGTACGCGTTCTCGCACATTTCGAACACAGTCAACAAATAAGCAGTCGTGCTGCAGCAATAGACGTAGTTGTGCACCTGTTTTTTTTTTCTTGCACAGTATCGTATGCTAGCTATTAGTAAGTGCATGTTTATTGTAGTATTTAACCTAGCAAAAGTTTGTCCCGCTCAGATTTAATTTTTTTTTCTTATACTACGTTCGGACGTATTAATGAAGAAACAAACGTCTAGTGTTTAAGAAGTAGCAATGAAGAATTTTATACAAGCCGTATAAAGCTTAAGGATCAGTGAAGCTGGTTTATCTTAGGGGCCTAACGGGGCCCTCTTTGCTGATGCTATTTCTTTCCTTGGCGTAGACAAGCTGTAGTCAAACCACAAGCTTCCACAGACCATGCAAGAGTATCTAAACCCCAGCGCCAGAAATTAGCGTGTAAAGCTGACTGTGGCACCTGTGGTAGAAGCGTGGGCCTTTTGTCCCTCGTACGCGGCTCGCACTACGCCGGACAAACTAGGCGTGGCGGCTGCGCGGACTGTCTCCGTCAATGGGAGTGGCTTAGCACAACTGCTCCTTGGCGTGCGCGCGCTAGGCGACTAGGCGAGGCTAAACTTATGTTGTGTGCAGCTGTGGCTTAGTTATTGCTATGCAACGGGACGGAGTATGTTTGGATTTAGTTAGTTAGTTGGTTAGTTAAGTAGTTGGTTAGTTAGTTAGTTAGTTAGTTAGTTAGTTAGTTAGTTAGTTAGTTAGTTAGTTAGTTAGTTAGTTAGTTAGTTAGTTAGTTAGTTAGTTAGTTAGTTAGTTAGTTAGTTAGTTAGTTAGTTTTCATTTGTATGTGGGGCTTACCATCCTAAAACCCCCATAATGCTATGAGAGACGCCGTAGTGGAGGGCTCCAAAAATTTTTACCACCTGATGTTCTTTAACGTGCACCCAAATATGAGCACACGGGCTTACAGCATTTTCGCCTCCATCGAAAATGCAGCCACTGCAGCTGGGATTCAATCCTGCAACCTTAGCCACTAGACCACCGCGGCGGGGCCACGGAGGATTTTTCGCTAATGGCGGAAGTTTTACCTCGAGTGTTAAAATCATCGCTTTAAAAAAAATAGTTCGTTGGCAAGTGTTTCTCGTCGAATACTTGAATCTGATGACTCCCGTACTCAGAACTTTTAGAAACTTGATGAGAACGTAAAGCATTCAGCCTCTCATGAAAGGTTCATGCTTAGTCAACCGCAAATTGTGCCGACACCTTCGACTTAACCACAGCAGGAATAGTATAAACCAGTCTGCGAAATCAAGCTAAATCTACAAAACGAATCGAGATGGGTACGGTGGATAAATGACCATAGCATGCAATCATTACCTATTACTTTTGAAACTTCATGCAGCGACACTTCCATTCTATGCCGTAACCATCTCGACGTATCACCATCTCATTGCGTTTCTATCTCGCCTTTCCATTTCGTAAATACCGTTCTTTCCTGCGCTTGCTTCATGACTTGGTAATATTCACGTTTCCCTTGACGTTTATCATTGTTTCGTTTTTCTGGCATAATGTGAAGGAAAGTAAGTCTATTTGAAGCATGACCTTCCAATCTCATGCAGAGTTTGTCCCCCCTTCCCTCTTCATACAAACATTTTTTTTTCAGGCTGCCGTCTTTCAATTTATGAGAAATGCCGGTGGTCTATGACAGGCGCACTGGCTGGCTGTTGCTATACTGCCGGAATTTGGTCCTTGAAGTTTTATTCGCGAGTTTCTCGATATAGCTGGTTGGATCATTTTGAAACTCACTTCTGGAACACTCGACTTTTATAGGTCTAATACTGTGCGCTTGGAACTGCAGTGGCGCGCCAATAAAATGAAAAACGTAGCGAAGAATAAAACGAAGAAGGCTTTACGTCACAGGGAAGCCTTATGTCCGAAAACACCGGGCTTCACGCGCAAGGGAGTCATCTCTCTGAATCGACCCTCCCAAATAGTGTCGTTGACCGGACCGTGCAGCGTATGGGAGAAACGTGGCGGAGATCGAGGCGGCGTGATGGATTGTGGTTGTGGTCAGGCCTAGAAGCATATGGTGTCTTTGCGACGAGCTTTATTGCGAAAACAATGCCAGCAGAATGCGGACACATCGTTGACCGAACAACACTTGTCGCCACGAAAAGCAGGATGGATTCGCGCGTTTTCTCGATGGTTTACCGCTGCTTGCTCTCATTTTCTCTCTTTCGCTCTCAATATGAGCTACGCCTGGGCGCTCCTGGAACGACGGTAGCGGACATCGGAGATAGCCGCCAGAATCACCGCAGCGGCGCTGTCGGGTAACCGTACTCTCACGTCGCGCCGAGAGAGATGCATGGTCACGTGAGATAGCGATTTGCCGAGTCTGGGAAAGCTGAGTCGCGGGAGGCAATTCGTTTGTCTTAATGCCGCACTGCCGCCTAGGGCTCGCGGGAAACGGCGCGTTACTGCTGAGCTCGTTGTTAGAAGGTTCGGACTCCGGATCGCGTTTCAATGTGTGTGTGTGTGTGTGCGCGTGTGCGTGTGCGTGTGTGTGTGTGTGTGTGTGTGTGTGTGTGTGTGTGTGTGTGTGTGTGTGTGTGTGTGTGTGTGTGTGTGTGTGTGTGTGTGTGTGTGTTCAGGAAACATGGACATAAAATGAGTTATAATGGCACGTCTATGTGCGCTAAAAAAATATTTGCTATCCGGTAGTTCTAAAACTGTCCAAAACTCCAACCTCTGAAAACATAAAAAAGAGCACAGTATTCTCTCTTAGCATTTCCCGGCATTTCCGCACAATTTATGAAAGCATTCTTGTTATTTTTGTGAGTAAATAAGCTCTCGATTGATCTACGCGAGAGGAAAATTGGTTGCGAATATTCTCCCACCCAGCTTTCCGGGCAGTTGCATGCCCATTCTACCTGCTCTCTCGTGAATGTCGTGCGCGAGGAACTGTTCTCACTTCGGTTGTGCGTTTTATACGGCACAATCTCAGATAAGAGCATGCAACAGAAAAGCGAAAATTTGGTTTCATAGAATGAATGATCAGAGCTGACATGGCACCTGTTTTATGAAGAAGCAATTGACGTGGAGAAGATAGCATCTGCACGAAAGCTAACAATGAACTACTTTATCACCTTCTTTCGACGTCCTGAATGTTTAGGCGCCATATAAGGCTAAAGCCTTACATGAAGAAAAAAATGAAGACCGGGAGAGCTGCGCCTTCATTTAACACTGAGGTGTTAGCGTGAATAAAAACATGAAAAACTAGGGGCCCTCCGCAGCTCGAGGCACTCGTACCTCCTACACAAGTTTCTCATAGAGTTCGCCACGAAGTGCTGCCGCGTAAGATTGTAGGACCACCTTCGAGTCGGTGCTTGGTTAATAAACAATTATTTTGGGCAAGTTGGTATGATGAATCCGTTTGGGTAGGAAGTGCACAACTTTTGCACGACAACACGAGAGAAGAGACACAAGTCCTTAAGCGATTGTGTCTCTCCTCTCGTGTGCGGGTGTAAACTTTGCGCGCTTCCTACCAAGAAAGTTCTTGGTTACGTGACAAATCTTCCCAATTGAGGTTGAACAGGCAATGAAATACAATAGTCCTACAGTTTACGATTCAGCTCCAGGGGTAAGTTAGTTAGTTCCAGCTGCTTGTATATCAGACATAGCTTGTTCATGGGATTGGACGAAATACCAATAAATTAGATTGTAGGACCACCTTTGAGTCGAAGAATACAACCCATTAATTAGCCGGCTGCAGGTTAATATACTCGACTGTGCCTCACAGTGCAAAAAGCACCGAACTGATTGATGTGGTCACGTGAGAAATTTTCGTAAATGAGCTTGAACGAATAAAATACAATGTTCATACACTTTCCACGTTAGCTCCGGTGATAAAGTGAGAAATCGTGATTAGGTGGTCTTCAGCAAGCTATTAAGGAAACTGCACATGCGACTACGCGCACAATAATACGCTCTTCGAAGTACTCTGAATATGACCTCGAGCTGGAGCGACTTCGTGCGATACGCCGTCGTGCCGAAAGACGATACCGACGCACCAATTCCACAGACGATCTACGGACAGCCCGGCGCATTCAAAAGAAGATACAACGGCGCCTTGACAAATTAGACACCTAACAATGGAGGAAATTTTGTGCGTCGCTAGATCCTCATAAACCACTGTCTCAGATATGGAGAATTGTGCGAGGCCTACGTTCTGTTCCAGAGCAGCGTTTTCCCTTCAAAGCCCTTGCACTTTTTCATCGCCGGCATGAAATTGAGGTAGCAGAAGATTTCTGCGCTATGACCGTGGACCAGACAGCGTACACAAGCCTACATACAGTGAATCAAATCCCTCACTCACGGGACCCACGCATGGATCTACCGTTTACATCACAGGAGCTCGATGCGGCGCTCGTCTTATGTAATAAGTCGTCGTCAACTGGCCCGGATGACATCTCATACAAAATGCTGTGCAACCTTGGTAAACGGGCACGAGAAGCACTCCTTAACATCTTCAATGATTCCTGGCAAGCTGGCGTCGTTCCGCAAGATTGGAAGATTAGCCGCTTGGTACCGATCCTTAAGCCTGGCAAATCTCCCCTGGACATTGCCTCTTACCGACCGATCGCACTCTCAAGTTGCGTAGGAAAGGTAATGGAGAGAATGATCTTGGCCAGGCTTGAATGGTACCTGGAATACTATGAGATATATCCGAACGCCATGGCTGGTTTTCGCCATCACCGATGTTCGATCGACAATGTTATAGATCTCGTCACATATGCCCAGCAACAAAAGGCAGGTAAACGACTATCTGCAGCCATGTTCCTTGACGTAAAATGATCATACGACAATGTTCTACATGACGCCATCCTCGAAGCCATTGAGTCAGTGGGCCTAGGCGGGCAACTGTATTGTTGGACACGCAGCTATTTACAAGGGTGGACCTTGTTTGTGAACACTGCAGATGGTCCAACTTCCCAACACCCAACGCATCGTAGAGTCCCGCAAGGTGGCGTCTTGAGTCCAACACTCTTCAACCTCGTTCTCATTGGTCTTGTAGAACGATTTCCAAGTGTGGTCAAGTTATCCATGTACGCTGATGACATCTGCGTCTGGACATCTGGCATGACAAGGCCTCAGGTACGCGCAAGACTTCAGAAAGCTGTGACGTTGGTATCAGTGTACCTCAAGGACCAGGGTCTGAAAATCTCGCCAGCGAAATGTGCATTGATTGCTTTTAGTCGAAAGCCAATGAGACCATACGCTATATCAATCGATGGCCAAGTCATACCATATGTCAGGACGCACAGATTTCTAGGCGTATTCATTGATAGAGACCTCTGCTGGGGCCCACATGTGGCCCACTTGAAGAAGAGGCTGACAGAAATTGCTAACTTATTCAAGTATCTCGGAGGAAAAACCTGGGGGACTTCAGTACATGCAATGATGCAATTGTACAAGACGCTTTTTCTTGGCTATTTGCGCTACAGTTTGCCTGTGTTGACCAACACCTGTAGAACCAACATTCGGACTCTCGAAAGCATCCAGGCCATGGCTCTGCGAGTTTGTCTGGGGCTACCGCGATGTTCATCATCAGCTGAGACAATCGAGATCGCTAATGACTACCCGCTAAAGACGCATATCATGATGGAAGTGCTCAGAGCACACGTGAGGCATCTTACTCGTGCCCCTGCCCATCATCTAGCTTCACTGCCAGAAGCCCGACCTCGTGCCTCATTTTGCCAGACAGTCTTGTCATATCGCACACGCATTCCTGCGGGATATACAACTCCATTGAGGATTTCAACTCCCCCATGGAGTATGACCTGTGCACATGTTGAACTCACGGTTCCAGGCATAGGGTCAAAAGCCCGGCTCTCGTCTCCAGCGCTAAAGCAGCTTTCTCTTCTCTTGTTATATGAGAAATACAGTGACCATACTCATCTCTATACTGACGCTTCAACTAAAATGGATGGGTCTGCAGGGTCGGTGATCTTTCCTGCAACAGCGACAACGGTGAAGTTTCGTTTATCCCACAAGACATTATCGACAGCTGCGGAACTTGCTGCTCTACGTAGCGCAATTCAAGTCATTAAACACCAAGAGAAGCCAAGAAATGGAGCGTGTTCACGGACTCTAAGGCAGCACTACAGTGTTTGACATTCGCCTTACGCCGGGGACCTCATGAACAACTAGTGCTGGAAATTAGAGAGCTGCTTCACCACCTCTTCGACGAAGGACACAGAATCGCGTTTCAGTGGATTCCAAGTCACTGCGGCATATTGGGCAACGAACATGCCGATGCAGCTGCCCGATCAGCACACGAAGATGGTGAAGAAAAATCTATACCATTTTCAAGGACTGATGCTGCAATGACCATCCGAAAAATCGCCAATGCAGAATTAAAATCCCTGTGGAACACTGAGTGCTTACGGCACACGCGACTGCGTAGACTGGACACGTCTCGTCGACTCCGGCCTCCGTCTGGACTCTCCCGACTCGAGACAACGGTGCTTTGCCGACTATGGCTTGGTGTCGCCTTCACCAAAGCTTTCGCCTTCCGAATCGGCATGGAAGACAGTGCTGCTTGCGGTCATTGCGGCAGCGATGAACCTATAGAGCACGTTCTCTGTCACTGCCCTCGTTACAGCGTGCAAAGACGGCAACTAGCTGCTGCGTTAGCTCGCCTTGACGACAGACCTTTGTCTGAACAATCAGTGCTGGAAAGACGACATGATTTGTGTGCTCACAGAAAATCAGTGAAGGCCCTACTGAACTTTTTGCGTGGCAGCGGCCTATTGTATAGACTGTAGCACCCCAGCTCCCCCCCCCCTTTTTTTTTCGCGCACGTCTATTTCCCTCTTCGCTTTCTTTCCAATCTTTCTTCCCCATTCCCTCTTCCCCTAGTGCAGGGTAGCAAACCGGATGTTTCTTTTTCTGGTTAACCTCCCTGCCTTTCCCTCATTTTATTCTCTCTCTCTCTCGTGATTAGAGAACATGTACATTACGTGCTCCATCCGATTTTTTCACTTGAATTTTGCCACCATTCATAAGAGTAGTTAGGCACGGGGACGTCGTTTTAGTACGCAAGCACAAGAGAAATTCCAGACTGAGGTCCAGGAAGAAAATATATTCAGCAGAACACATTGAAGTGCTGGAAACAGGTTAGACTCGTCGGGATTATGCTACTTTTCTGTTCCTTTCGGGGAAGCGCTATTGTGGATAAACTGCTGCCAATGTGCTGGTTCGATAATAGCCTTAGATTAAAACAAGAAGTTCGGTAGGAAATGTTTGGTTGATCGAGTTTCTTTTTTGTTGCTTCAGTGGTATTGTTGACCACCTGTGCGTCTTTGCAACGACTGAAGTTATCTAACAGGTACTTCCTGCCCACTCTATTCCCAAAAAGATCAGGCAGGTTCTTTTTTTTCTTTACTATTCATCAGTGTAATCTACCAAATCGGTCAGCTTTAGGTGATCGATCTGCAGTCCGAGTCAGAAAAACTGTGCTATCACTTGTGCTGTCGTCAAACAAAAGCTTTCCCGCCGACTTCGCCGAGCCAGGTACGTATATCCTTTGTCAGCGTAAATCCGTGCAGCTGTTCAGAAGGTTCAATGCGAACTTCACTTCAACGTTTCCTTCCGGGTGACGAAAACCCGGTATGAGTACGTGTTAGTTCCGTTTCATCGTATACGTTTTAGGGAAAGAAAATCCTGTGAGTCCGGTCACTCAAGAACTTTATCGAAAGGTCCTGAGGAGTTTAAGTTCACCGAAGTGTCCACGAGGGACATCCGTAGCAGCCGCTACTGTAGGCGACGCCCGAGTCGGGACGGTAACGTGGTGACGTTCCGCCAGTTATTGGTGAGAATTTATTGGTGAAAATGTGTGAGAATTTTGTAGTTTACATCAGAAAGTACACCTATAGGGTACTTGTTTACCAGTTAACGTACTCTATTAGTACTCGCTGTTAGTGTGAATGATTAGTAAGGGCAGTAAACTCGGCGCGAAGTTTACTATTGATCCCCGTAATGTTCGCCGAATAATGTGGCGGGAGGCGATACTAAAGAAAGGCAAAATAATTTTGAATAGGCCGGTGACCCATTACGATGACACATTTGGAAAGGTGTCAATAATATTTTGCCAGCACCACTTATTAGGAAAATGGGATTTAAATATGGTTTGCAGTAGTCCTTTCCTGTGGGACTTTGCTCTCATCTGACGCCTTCACCATCGCTACAACAATACTTGACGCAATGCACGCGAATATATGTTAAAGTCTCCGTTGATAAAACATAAATAAATCAATGAGGGTATCTAGGAAGTAAAAACCTATGCTAATTAAAAACATCCTTAGTGACTAAGAAGGGAGAAAATGGTTTGACTGACTAATAATATTTAACAAAAGACAAAAAAGCTCGTGATTAATACTGTTTCTTTAATTAAACTAGGACCATGTCTTACACAATCGGTCAGAACAACGAGATATCCTTGATCAGGAAATGTAGCTCGTGCCAACAGTTCGACAATTCCCTCGTCATCATTAGGGAACCACGGAACGTGAAGTTGGTGTCAAAGTTGTCCCAGCACAGAACGCGAAGTTTATTTAGTCAAACAAAGAAACAACGTTTCGAGCAACCACCGTCTTTCGCGCAACTCTGGTTGTTTTGAATAATGTTCTTGCCACATCTCGTGTTTAATATTCAGTACAACAGACCACAGTGTAAGTTGGGTTGTCCCTATGTTTCTTCGATGACAGGTGACGTAAGTGCAGTTGAGTGCACTTTGCGTGAATTGTCACGCATACTTCGCTATCGAAGTGTTCAGGGCACAAGAGTATGCAATACTTCCACGCTCTAGAATGGCCAGGCGCGACATGCGACTTCTGCGTTGCTGCACGCTTTTAGTGAGGCGAAAGTTTATGGACCGCGCAAGGAAAGAGAAAGTCCCATTTCGGAGGCAACAATGGCATGTGGTTTCGGCATTGATCGCGAAATTCAGAAAGTTGCTAGGTCGTTATTTTCGTAGCCCATGCTTTTGTCCAACCGTCCCACGTGAATTGCTTGGTGGGCAGTCTTTGCTGCCGTCCTCAGGATTGGAGTCGCGATAGAGTTGGGGATATGGAAGTGGTTTCATTGTGGTTCAACATCACTGTCTTCGAGAGAGTTCCGGATGCGAAAATTGATTTCATTGTAGCTCTACCGATACATCTCCACCGGCTTCGTGATCGTACGTGACGCACGGTTCCGTACGGCCCCCGCAAGTGTTGGTGCCTCAGTTTCTTTTAAGCACGAAGCATTTCTTTGCGTAGTGCAAGTACTTTTGGCGTCTATCTATCTAGCCGCTTGTGTGTGGGTGCTCTCGAGACCACCTCCTTAACTTTGCGCGAACCAAGATTAGTATGGGAGGTTGAGATGGTTTGACGAATATGACACGCCGGTCAAGACACGCACAATGTAACAACCCCGTCGCGTACGTTTTCAAACACTTTCCGCCAGACAGTGGCACATGCCCGCGGGCGGGTATGCTGCCTACTGGGTACTGGCTATGTGACACAGGTGATTGACACTCAGTATCTACCCAGGAATGGCGAGAACACACATGGGTAATTTTAACTGCATGAGCGTCAAGAATAAGCTCACATAGGCAGAGTTGACACCCTCGACGAATGCAGAAAATAAATGTCAGGGTCTGAGCAGGAATCGAACCCAAGCATTCTCCGTGGCAATTAAAGTATTCTACCCAAGAGCAGCGCCAGGTCTCGGAACTACTTTTTAAATAGACACTAATGTTCATGAAACGACTATTGCGATTGCAGTGCCGACTATCCCTTTTTATAAACATCATATATGTGCTCCTATGATATAGCCGTCCCGACGTGTTAAAGTCGATTTTAGTTAGCTGCCATCCGCTGAAGTTGATTTGTGTAGCAGTGTCCTGGCACGCATCCTCGTGAGCGCAAGCGCTACATGTCAGCTTATCGCTTCATGGTGTTACTATACACGTTTTCAACACATGTATGTGCGTGCGACATTTGTACATTTATTTAGCGCCATTTCATAACGTGTCGCTCAGTACAAAAAAAAAATTACGACACTGGTCACCTTCCCTCTGCATGCTTGGCATAACGTCGATTCCCGAGGTGTGGGATCTGCTTAACGTTTTCCTTTTTTTTTTTGCCATCTAAACTTTCTCCTCACCTTACTCTCTGATCCCTGCATGTCTCTCTTATCACTCTGAAACGCAACTGACATTTATGTTTATGCGCATTCAGTAGTTTTATCTTCGGGTGTACCTTCGCGCTTTATACCACAAGCTTCGTAGTACAAAAATCATTAAAGAAGCGCACACTATGGAAGGAGTGTGAGTCTTGAACACTTATTGCTTTTTTTTCACATTCAATAGTTTTTAATATCTGTACGCACTCAGAAACAAACGCTGTCTCAAGTTAGCACTCATGTTCACCACTTTTGGTCGTCCTGCGTCAAAGCCTAGCGCTGCGCGAATCATTATTCTTAAGTATGATTTTAAATGATTCATGTTGACTCTTCACATTTAAGGACCGTAATTGAAGCAGCGTAAGGCGTTCGTAAGTGCCCTCGAATATCGCTATGTGTAACCGCCACGATAGCTTAGATGCAATGATCTCTCGCTAGCGTGCATGAGGTTCCAGGTTCGATTCTGTTCATCGCGGCTGCATTGCAATATAGTCAAAATTAGAAACATTTGCGTACCATGCCTTGGTTGCCCTCAAAGAAAATTAAGCCTGTAAATACTTAATTACTCCTTAGAAAAGAGAGTACAGCTTAAAGTTTTTAGAAATAGTGAAACTATGAAATACTAAGTGAAATCAGATGCCGGAGGCGGCTGTCTTTTTCCCGTTTCTTTAGTGCTTACTTACTTCATCTCTTTCTGAGCAGTGCTAATTCATAGAAACGTTATGAAACAACAGGCCACACCAACTCAAGACAGGTTAGGAATCTTAGGTATACTAGATCTGATACAACTAGGTCTGTTCGATGTATTGTTTCCAAAGCAAGCAGTGCTTCTCGCTTTTGCGGAAAATAAAACTTTCGCGCTGTAATCAAATCTCTTCGAGAACTTTATTACGCCTCTAGGTTTCAGGTTTGTTTACTTGCAGCGCGGGAGAGCACAATCATAAGCATGACTTAACGGTAGAGTTTAACGTGTCAGTCTCTTGCTTTAGACAAGGAACTTTAACGCGTTGGTAATTTCGTCGGTTATTCTGGCACCACTGGTGGTTGACGATAATATTTGAGGTAGTAACTACGAACATTCATTTCACAAAAATCATGGGGAGGAGCGCAACATCTAGGGAAGGGTGTTTCAGCTCCACGAAGGGGAAACAAGGAGAGGGGTGAAGCATACAGCGTTTTGAGAGAGCTACTCTTTGATGAGCCACTATTGGGGCCAAGCCTGAAAAAAAAGATGCAGCTTCTTCTTCTTCCCTACACACCCACGTCTCGGTGTCCAGTTCCCTACAGTGTGTAACGAAGGGTGTCTCATCTCCACTAACGTCGGCTATTTGTTGGGCTAACTGTTGCCCTATCCATGTTTAGTGAGCCAGTGGCCAGTAATAGCATATACCCAATTTTCGTGGTGAATAGCCATTTTCGGTGCGAAGCACGTTATTATCTCTGCTTGTCGGTGCCTCATGTTGTCGCGGTGTGTTGAATACTAACTGTCTGTCATAAAACGGACATGCGCTGCCGAAAATTGGCTAACTCCCACTGCTCACCACTGCAACAGCTAGCCCAATAAATAGCCGACGAGGTTAGTGGAGCTCAGACACCCTGCGTGCCGAAGGGAACTGAAAACGGGCATGTAGGGAAGAAGACGAAGATGATAATGAACTTTAGGATAGGCTTCATTCCGATGCACTTTTCTGGTGATTTCGGTGAATGGGGAAGCACCCTTTACATGCCAGGCTTCGGGCATGGCATTAGTAGTGCCTCTGAAATAATATCAATGAAAACAGTGCAAGATTCATCCCTCGCAAAGTTTAACCTTACAGTGGAGCTTGAACCCTCTTCCCATCATGCTTCGCTCCTCCCCCCGTCTTTTAGATGCAAAGCAGCTTGGGGTTAAATCTCAATCCGGTGTGCGGCGTTACCACCCGTACAGCGCATTCCCGTCTGTTCCCCCTTCTCTCCTCTCCATATTTCATCTCTCACGCCTCACAACACCGACGCAGGTAGCATCTACTAGCAAGTTTCTTGATTGAAAAAAAAACCTACTATTCGCGCTACACAACGATTCACTGTATAGGCACCCTGTTATATATAGGACACTGGATCTCGACCTCCAAGGGAGTGCCAGTAGGAGATTTCTTCTGTGCATTGTTGAACAATAAAAACAAGCAGGCCTTTAACTAAAAGCGGACTGCGGGTCTCTATCTACAGTTGGAGCCTACTGTATCTCATTGCCCATTGGCCGCGATCGGCATGCTCCGGTAGTAAACACCGGTCCATCACTGCGTGTTTTGCGCCTATAGGTTTCTCTTCTGCGCAACACCGCGATGAGCGCCATCGCCAACGTCATCGCCAGTGTAAGCGTTAGTCTCCGCTGCTTCGCATCTACACATGATTCCCTTTAGCGGGAGATGGTGTTTTATTTTGTGTGTGTGTGATGGACCATGAGCCTCAAAGCTGTTTCCTTAACACACTTCCGCGATAATCTCAGGAGCAAGGCGCAATTGTTGCAGCCTTGAAGAAAAGAGCGCTTGTCAAAACGTCGGGTCGAGTGACACGCCGTGGTCACGAATTTCGCACCTCTTTCACGTCTTTCTGACTAAAAAGTGACTCTTTTCGACCCTTATTCCACCTGTAGCGTCTGCGCCCTCTTTGACTCTGCGCCTTGAGCCTGTTGCTTCGGAGAGGAATTCGGGGAAGAAGCAAGACCAAATTAACTTCAGATTACTCGCATTAAGGACCGTCTCTTGCGGCTTCGCGGGGGCTGCGCCAGACCCAGCGAAGACTAGAACCCCAATAACTCAGCCTCCGTCTTCACGTGGCTGCTGAGTCAGCCAGCAGCGAAATGCTTGCCGCAGATATTAGGAAGTCGGCTTTAATCCCTGCATTTTCCGCAGTTTCCTAATAAGTACATGTACCACACGAACGCCTCACACGTAATCCGACGAATACAGCAAAATGCTCTCAAAACATTGCAAAAAACACACTCGGTCAAATCGACTTGCTTGTTCATAAAACGTAGTTTAGGCGTATTTTTCTTTCACTTTTCGGCAACAAACCCTTCAACTGAAAGCACTGTCGCAGGGACGCCGAATTTCGCGTTACCATGCATTAATATCCAGAACGAAGGCATCGGCCGTCGAGGTATACGTGTGTTTCTGGAACCTCGGAATGTTTGCTGTATTTCACCTCTGTGTTATTCGCTGAACTTTTGAACTTCGCTGTTGCATATGTTGTTGAAAGTGCGCTTTATCACGCGTTACTTCAGAATATCGGAAGGTGTTTATAATTATTTTCTTGTATGGTATATAATAGTCTAATCTAACCCGGTTTTACTGTTTCTTATTCATTCAGGTCACTTTTCTTTGATCTACTCGTCGCATGTCAAGTTGCGCAACTGTATAGGTACGAAAGTACTTTTCAAGTATCGGAAGGTTTTTATCTTTTTAGTTAGTTTTTCATCTTTATTATAAAAAACGACCCAATGTAGTGTTTACACTAAGAGTCATCTTCAAGAATATCTATCTATCTATCTATCTATCTATCATTATTGTTCAATCTATCTATCTATCATTATTGTTTTATCTATCTATCATTATTGTTTTATCTATCTATCTATCTATCTATCTATCTATCTATCTCTCTATTATACCAACATCACTAACGTCGGGCATTGGTGTAGAGAGGAGTTACGGAAATTCAGGTCCCATCAGTGGCACGTCAATGGGATGTGTGTACAGAACAACTCCAGAAAAAAAAAACAAGCAACAAGAAGACCCAAGTACAAATGGTAAAAAGAAGTACAAGAAATGTAATAGAAAAAAAGGGAAGCCAACAAATGGAGCCAATTTCCTGAGGAACCATTGTTCATTATCGCATAATTCCTCAAAGAAATGAATATCTAAAAAGTCTAGTTCCACATGATTACGTCACTAATCTCGACCTCTAAGTGTCAGGAAGTGTGAGTGTAATTCACGAAGTGTGAAGAGGCAAAGGAAGGAAAGACGGAAGCGCACGGAGGTTAGCCACTTTCTTTGCATTAAAATTATCATATTCTGTTAAAACAGATTATCACTGTTGCGTTTACCCTGCGTGGTCCTTCATTGGTCACCTACGTGACTTCTTTGCCAATCCCATTCAGTGGGTAAATGCCGAAGCAGAGGAACAAGTAAGCAAGAGAGCACTTCTGCCCAATAAATTAACCACCACTTTCATGAATCATGCTCCTGTAGTGGGTACGATGCAAGCATATATGCACAAGCAAAGGCAAGCCACTTGTCAGATCGATAGGCTACACTTTAATATGTATTCCTACGCTATAAGGGCACGGCGTCAATTTCGAAGCACCTAACACCAATTCCTGGGTTTCCCCTGAAATTCACGCACTCCTATTGCCAATAGGGTATAAAAAAAAAGCAGCGATAAATTGCCGTCTGCATCGGGACTCCGTTTAGTGGTTACGATGCTCAAGGTTCAAGTGCTTCTTGGAAGCTTGAAAATATTTTCCCCGACGAAAGAACTGACAATAGGAACTCGGGAGTGAGCCAGGCATTCTCTTAATCGTGACTCGTGCCTCTTGCGTCTTCAATCTTAATCTCGAAAGAAGCATCATCTCCAGTCACTCGAGCGAAAGTGCAGCTATTCCATTCTCATGCGCGCCTCAATGGCCACGAAAATGGAATTGTAATCGGCAACTGACTTTCGAGGCAGCCGGAGCGGGGAATAAAAGCTCATTACGATCCCCCCAGAGTTAACAATAGCACCCTTTCCCTCTCCCTAACCTCGTCTCTCAAGCGCCTCCAATCTTACGGCGCTACCTTTTCCACGAAAAAGAAAATATACAGCGATTGTCCTCGCCGACCTCGTTCGTATCTTAATTTTCTTGTGAAGCTTAAAGAGGCCTCTCTTTGTTGCGTAGTGATAGCATCGATACTTTCTTATATACGTCCGGCTTTCAGAGGTGAACCGCTGAAGTCCTAGGCCATGCTAGCTGGCAGGCGTGACTCCGTTGAGTCTGAGCTCGGCTTTCAGGCATCGAAGAACAGCCACAATAGCCGCACGTGCTTTCTCTGTGGTTTAATTAAGACGACTGTGCGAGAGATTTACAGGGTGAATGTTCTGAACTTCTTTCGTTGGAAACAATCTTTGCAAAGAAAGCAATAAAGCAATCTTCCTTTGTTCCCTTTCAGCCTTCTTCAGACAAGCTCAGCAGCCTATATCGCCGGCATCTTTTCAACCGCTGTCGGAGAGTATTTATTTAGGTACGCGCACAGTCAGTTCACTACGCAGACGTGAAGAGTGCAACACATTGTGTAAATGCCAACTTACTTGCTTATGTTGTGGGTATGAAGGATGAGTGACAGCCATGCAAACCAGAGGGAAAGATAAGGCGAAAGCGTGTTGCTTCAGTGGAGACCGGCTTATGGGCACGTAAATGCTATTCTAAACAGGAATGCGTAATTTGTGTGAACTGAATGCTTAACTGTGCGCTACCAAAATGTCCATTACATTCAGGAAGTATTCAAACATTATGTTGTCTAACAGCTTAGATGCGTGAATTCGTGTTTCTCACAATGGTTATCATACGTGGAGGAGCTGCTGAACTATGTTCTTACAATAAAACGCTTACAACCTTGCAGAAATACAGAATGCATAAAACAAATGACAGCCGTGTGCCTACTTTAGCACAGCTTGAAGAAAGGTGTACATAAAAAGGCCCACTACAACCTTGTTTCTCGCAAGGTACCGCAGACGACCAACGTGTTTATCGTGCGCATCAGTTGAATCAATACCAGGAGAATCGAATGTAGATTTATGAGAGCCATCGTAGAATAGATGTTTTCCCTGAGCTGTCCAATCCTCGGGTGTACAGTGAGTATGAAATGCTTATTGGGTCAATGGAAAATAGAAAAAGACCGTATTTTTTAGAAGTTATTTTCCAGTGAGTTAAAGATGACATAATTCCGGAGTCTCACATGCCAAGACCGTAATCTTATTCTCAGTCACACCTTAGAGGTGAAATGTGAAATAAGTTCAACCACCAGGGGCTCTTTATTCTACCCGAGGTTAAGTGCAAAAAAGTGCTTGCACTTAGCTTCCATCAAAATGCCGTCAGCGTGGGCGAAAGTCGAACCGACCTCTTCAAAGTTTGAAGAGCTTAACTGACATTACCTGCTAAGCTACCAAGGCGTGTTGGTAAGCTCACAGATATATATTGCTTCTGCACTTTCGCGCTGAAGCTCTAGGTACGAATCCCACGCCGACTGCCAAACCTGCAGCGGCAACGATTATGTGTTTTTTTTTTTTTCGAGCTGCCTGGTTCCATAAACTTTTAACTGCGCTTCATGATGTTTTATCGCGTCTGATATTTAAGTTCACCACACGACCTTGCCATGCGAGACACGGCAAGTATTCAGCCACGTCATGGTTGTTTTTCGCATCGCGAGTATACCGTTCATTTCGGAATGATATTTGCGATACATCGTTGTCGCCACCTTTTCGCTTTCTCTATACAAAAGCTAAGTCATAGCCGAACCTCGCAATCTTCTGCTGCGCACACCGGTTGGAAATACGGCGATAGCGAAGCGACAGGGCTCGCCTGGTATGCTTTTAGCGACGAAACGAGTTCGCAGCCCCGAGGCGAAGGCACAGATCAGCGCATCGTTTCGAGGAAAACGTGCAAAGACTGCCTGAACGGCAAAGATAACTCGGCATAAAGCAGGCAACGGTGAGTGACGGCGATATACGAGCCGGAACTTCGTACATATTTTCCAGCACAGAGGCTCCTCTATACACGCGAATCATACGCTTTATCAAGATACAAAGCAGCTGCCGCTAAAGTCATTCGGCCAAAAGATATATAAATAAGAGAAGTAAAGAGAAATTACTGCGCTACAGCGTCACGCTACGAAAGGTGTTCGCAATATTACCAAAATATTCGCCCGTGAGGCAGACATGATATGTCTATGCGAGTCCTCTCACTGCACTTTATCGTCTACAGGTTCATTTCCGTTCGTTTCAGGGCTACCTCGTTTGAAAGCTACCTCGTTCGTTTCAGGGCTACATTTCTCCAGAATATAACCTAATAGATTTGCATCGCTACGAGTATTATTCTACGACTACTACAGGTACAGAAAATCACGGGGTTCCTTTAAACCCAATATGAGTTGAAAGCGAGAGCCATTTTGTTCGTATAGGTGAATCGTATTTTTTTTTATTCTCCCTCTCCCTTCCCTTTTTTTCTCAAAAGCTTTCTGGCTTTGCAGTGCCTCCGGGATGGAATGTCGATGACAGCAAACTGATCATGATGTCGCAGTGACGCCACATTAACAATGTGATGACGCCACGAACTTCGATGACGTATGCTGTCATGATGATGCCATAGTCTCACAGGGTCGTGACGTGACGGCTCTGGAAGCTGAGGAACGTCCAGAGATCGCTGAATCTCCTGGCGTACGACGTCTGCGATGGAGTTCACTTGAAGTAGCGCTGCAGGTAGAAATTTCCGCAGCTCCTCTTGCACAATCGCTCGGATCGTCTCACGTGAGTCGGTGGTTCCTAGCGCTTGGATGTCGGCGTAGCTTGTATCTGAGTAGGTGCCGTTGTATTGCCGTGTCCACATCTCAAACGTCTCCTCAATTGTGGATGCTTTCGAAGCGAACTCAGCGCCCGTCTTCGGTGAGTTCCTGATCAATCCGGTGGTTTTCTTCTTGCTCGACACCTCTCATAAGGAATCTCCTTTTTTTTCTCCTCGGCCGTGCATGCTGGGGTCGGCGTTAAGGAGCAGGCGCGTCATTTTTTCCGTGAAAATGGTGACATGTTCGCTTAGTACCTGCACCCGGGTCTCCAGCAAAACAGTGGCCTTCTCTTCAGGAACGACGCTCAGTGATCAGTATCAATCAGTTACTCAGTATCAATCAGTGATCGGCTCAAGATAATCGCCGACATTATCATATGCAAGCAGTGAGCTTTATGTCGAAATATAGGACAATATTTATACTGAAAAACAAGTTTATTCGCAACAGAGAATTGATGCATTCAAATTTAAAAGCAATCAGTAATTTGCATTTGTTTGGGTTCTCTTCATCACGACTACGTGAACGTCGTTTACAGGTTGCTCAAGAGCTCTAGCGCAGTGTTCTAATTCTGATCTGCTTGAAAATGTTGTTATTGTTATGTTGTTTAGAATCTGTGTAATAAACTTGGTTTGGATTGGTTTTGATACACACATTTTCATCCCTCTGCGGTTCCCAGTTCGAATTAATCGCTGTGAATACCGACGCGTTTAAATTACCGGGAGTTTTCTCTCAGAAATACACAAAGCTATTCTGAGACCAATGTGTCAATACGAATGAACGGTAATCTGCAATTAACTGAATTCTAATTAACAAGCATTTGCTGTACATGATACAATTTCTCAGTGATAAGTATTTTGATGGGCCTTAGTCCGCAATCAATTTATGTGTGCCTGAAACAATTTAGTTAAAGCGCCCGCAACAGACGATGCACCGGTATTTAAATATTGCGCGTCATTTTCATTTGTTTTTCAGCGATGCGCAAAAAAAAGCTTTTTCTTGCATTTTTGCAAGCATCAAGCCTCTTCATAAATTAGTTTTTTTTCTTTTAAGCCGTATATGACTTGCTTCAGTTGAACAGCAATGAAGATCTCATTTTAAAGCTAGCTTCCCGACCAATCCTTTCAGCTTCCTACGAAGTGCACCTGGGAGATCTTAGGCGCACATAGAAGGTTATTCTTTGTAAAAAAAATATTTTCTCAAAAAAACGTAATCTCCCCCCCCCCAAAAAAAAAAGAAAAACATACATGCATCCTTCGTGTGCAGATGCACGGGAACGATGCTTCAAGGATGGCGAAACATTTCATCTTCTCGTTACCGAGCGTTGCTACCGGGTAGCACAAAGTGATGAAAAAGAGTTTCAGGATGAGAAATCACGTTCGCGATTAACCACGTGGTCCAGGACGCGTGGGGAAACTCCTTCTCGGAAGCTCATCTGTTGCCACGCATGGCCGAACATTTTAGCTGGGATTCCCGCGGTGTCGGATTAGCACCCTAGAAGTGCGTTAATGCGAACTGAGCCTCGCCGTTCCGGGCCGACTGACCGGGAAGTTTGGATAATTACCGCGAACGCCTCTGGTGAACGCGGGAGATCTCGCACCCGATGGTCAGGGGCTTTTCTGCGCAGATTGAAAAACAAAAAGCAGAAACAAGAAAAAGAAATCAGAAGTGTTCGGGCAGCAGTGGCCTTGCGCGATTTGAGTGTAATTCTAAAATGTTGTTTTTGTTTTGCAATGACGTATAGCCACAGAAAGTGGTCAAATCAAAGGCCTTTGGAATATGCTAGAGCGTGGTCAAATCAAAGGCCTTTGGAATATGCTAGAGCGTGGTCAAATCAAAGGCCTTTGGAATATGCTAGAGCGTGGTCAAATCAAAGGCCTTTGGAATATGCTAGAGCGTGGTCAAATCAAAGGCCTTTGGAATATGCTAGAGCGTATAGTAAGGCTCGTTTGACAAACGCTCACACACACGCTGCTTGCATATAAGAATGAAGAGGCAATGCGAAGTATCGTACAGGACCTGCCGGGTAGGAAAGTATTTTAAACGCGACATACGTTTTAGCAGTATTATCTGACGTTTAGGCCGCCGAACCAGCCTTTGCCGGGAAAAACAGAATAAAAATCCCGCACTTACGTATTCCACAGATAGGGAGACCCCCAACCACGTGTTTAAGTATAATGAACTAGACGATTCTATATTGGCACAAAGAAGTTTTGCCGACAGATTAAAAGAAGACGCTGAGCACGATAAAAACGAATAAAAGCAAGACGTTTCAATCCACGTATGGGAGCTTTGTTCACAAGTGAAAAATAGGTGTGTCGGCGGTCTGGTTATGTATGTTATAAAAGCTGACGCAAGAGGCATGTGCAGGCGTCCATATGTTTTGCTCTCATTGCCATTGACGAGCTGGACGCACCCAGGAAAGCATACCGACTGACCCAACATGAACGATCCCAAGTAGGTTTATTCACTAGGTTTTTCTGCAAGGCTTGTGTTTCTTCTGAACCTTTAAGTGGACTGTTGGTTTCAGCGTGCTGTGATTGGTTGCATCCCGAAAGACAGTGGAGATTCTCGAGTACTGACGACCAGTTTCAAGCTTATCGAATCAGCGCGGGCTAAAATGACCAATTCACCTGGCTTACTTATTGAAGTAGAGCCTTTATCTGAAGTGGTTGATACATTAACCTAATGAGGCGGGTGAATGGTGAAAGACACAGATGAAGGAAAGCGCAATGTCTCTATCTATTGTCCGTTATTGTCCTTTGCGCTTTCCCTGCCTTCTTTTTTTGTTTTAAAGAGGGTCACCGCTTTTACACACTTGCTGATTGGCGGAGCACAAATGTGAAAATTTACTCATGGCCTTCACAGTGACCACGGCATGATGACTTTGGAAAGTTGAGTCTACATATTTACATATGTGTAATTGCGGAAAATTGGTAGCCTTCCTACAAGGTGCAGGGCCGAGGCCCTAATAATTATGATTTTTTTTCTTTTAGTACGCTGTAAGGCAGCTCTTACTGAAAGAAAAAAAAAACGCCGATGAGTGGTACATGTCTAACGTATATGTCTAACGTATCTTTCTAACCTTCTTTTGCCTGAAATTGTGAAGCAAGTTACTTTCTTGAAGGAGCACTTTAGGTGAGGACGGCCAAACGCACCGTCAGGCGAGGTTGGCTATCTGCAGCAGTGTCAGCCAGCTCCGTAATTTGTGCTCAAAGCAGCAGGCCTACATGTTTTTTTTTTCAGTACTGTTGATGACACACACCCGAAATTATCAAGCGCAGAACAGAACAACAGTCAGCGATCTACGTAAGTCGCAATTCACGCTGAACCTTTCTTTACTCCTCCCGTGTCATCCAGCTCCTCATTATCTTTTCTTTCATTCTTTCCTACCTTTTCCTATTTATTTTTTGTTGCATCTAACAGTTTCGGCGTGCGTTTACTTACGCCTCGTGAAGTGGTACGCGAGAAAGCAAGGTGTTCTTCCTTTATTTCCCATTTCATACATAAGCAAGCGACTTTCGATCCACGTCGCAAACGAAAGTTGAGGCATACACGACAGCGTCATCGCGGAAGAAGCACAGGTGTTGGAGCGACGCGTAGGGCATCGTATGCCAACGAGCCTTAGATGCTTCTTCCTTGTTTCTATGTATAGTTAAATATTGTTTTGTTTTGTTTTTTGCTTACAAGTAAGTGCTTCTTTCCTTATCCTACACCCTGCCCGCGCCCCGTATATTTATAAAGGGTGCTTGTAGAAATCTCGTTTACAGTAGCACGGATATAATGTTTGTACTGAAGTGTTATTCGGCCGTGGTTTTCTAGGTTGAAACTTCAGCATATTTATCCCTAGGGTGCGAGTGTTTTTTTTTCTTTTTTTTAGTTATTGTCATAAATGGCACGCTTTATCAATGGTTGTCACAACCTACACGCTTGTTTATTTATTCCAGACTCGTTTTTCAACGTTTAATCTCTTTTCGATTTGCCTTAAACCTGTGTTCTTTCTTCAGTTTTAACGTTCTTTCCTTCCACACGTTTCAGCCTTTGTAAATTGCTTTTTTTCCCTGACTATCGACCTTTTCTGGTGCTCTTCTGTCACCTTCAAAGAGGGGTGCTTCAAAAACTGTCTTTTGCGTTGGACCAGTATTTATGATCTGCTGGCTTTGGTAATGTTTAGTTGTTTTCTTTTTTTGTTCCCGACCTGTTCTTCACGAGGCTCGACGCCTTGCCTTTGGAGTGTGCGCAAGCATTACGTTCGCATTTGCGATTCAGCTTTGGCTCCCGGAAACGCCCAGGCACCGTTCGCGCGAATGACGAAGGACCCTTTTCCCGGAGGCAAACATTGGCGTGTACGACTAAGCGAGCATCCAATAACGTTTAGATCCCAGCCTCGGATAAGTCCACTGCGTCCATTTGGGCATACCGAGTCTGCGGCGCCATTGGTACCGGCTAGATTTATTGGTATGACCCGCTCTTTTGGCATACGTTCGAAGCGCAATGACTGTATGTTATCACTTCTTTTTTATTAGAGTTCGGCCGAGGCATGCAGCTTGGTTCGAAACTGGGCTCGAAGCTGTGATAGGAACAAGTGTGAAAATAATATAAGCCTATTGTCTCGCGCCCTTCATGCCCCTCGTGATCGGCCGAGGCATGCAGGTGGATTCGAAACTGGGCTCGAAGCTGTAATAGGAACAAGTGTGAAAATAATGTAAGCCAATTGTTTCGTGCCCTCTGTGCCTACGTGAAATTATGTGACATATCTTTCAATATATGACGTAACTATAAGGTTTTTTTCGTGTTTTATTGATTTCTGTACGCGTAATTTAAAAAAAAAGACCATCAACTGGGTAGGTTTCAAGCCCGACAACAGCTGTGACCAGAACTTTTCAGCTTACTGAACTATTTTCCTGAAGCATATCGCTTGTAAAGTACTAAGAAATATTCAAAACGAATGTGTTCACCAGTTCTCGCAAAAGTTTACTCACTCATGAAAAAAGAAACATCGCTGTTGCGATAAGCTGATCGTAGTTTCATAGCGGATGCATTAAAGATAAGACTGTTGCTCGATACTCATTGGTATGCGTATACCTCTATACAGATATATTTTGCTTTCGCCACTGACTGCCATGTTTGCCTGTCACGGTGCATCAGTATAGTTAAAACATCCCTCTGCTAGGCTTAAGTGCATGGGTTCCTACCTATTCATATTGAAGAATTCCAGGTTGTCAAAGTTAACTTGAGAATTTAGTTTGATTCGTAAAAACACATATGTAATTTACTTCGAAAAGCTGTTATGTAGCATTGACTTGAAGATGAGGCAAATCGATTTTTTTTCTACCTTGGTTTGTCTTGGGGTACATTGTAGGCAGACTCTTTCTATACCAACAACCCCCGTTGGTACTCAAGCAATTGTTACTTTACTTTCGAAGTGCACTATCTATAGATTTAAAGTGACAGGAAATAGTTTTCGAATGCTTTTATTGTGCGGCAATAATTAAAAAGCAGTATACAATTATTGAGGTGGGGGGGGGGGGGGGGCGTCACCTGTTTGTACAACTCTGGAACCTAGATAATTCTTCAATGCTGATGCCTGAGTAGCGGTATACCGTAACAGCGCCACTAAGCAAGCGCCCCTGGTGACATTGGTGGCGAGACATATTACTATTCACTTGTTTGTGGAGACGTTGTTTATGCCAATTCATTACTGAGGAAAAATCATCAGGTGTAAGTAGCAGTAACCTGTTCATTTATTTGCTTGTAATAATCGATATAAGTGATCCGAGCTGCACTAGAGCGCTACGTGCGCGCACTTGTTGCCTTCGAGAGTGAAAATTTTCGTACTGAACACGTGACGAGACGAAAGAACAAGCCCAAAAGACGACAAACGCTCACGAACATGCCTGTAGGAGAAGTGTGGTTCAGTAGCAAAAGAGATGGTGGGACACCCACGCTGGCGTTGTTGCACTGTTGCATGCGTCAGTTGAGTGGTGGCGCTGACGCGTTCGCACGTGGTGAACCGCCTCAAATGCCGCACGTGCGTTTGTGACACCACGCGCGTTTTTGTAGCCGCTTCACGCAACGCTGCTTTCTCGCTCTCCACACTGTCTACCTGTCATGGTGGCGTGGGGAGAGCACACTGCAAGCTCGGGCCATCCTGCCATAGCACCCCAGCACGCAGTCTTTTTAAATGTTGAATCCAGCGTTCGAAAACTGTCGATCACATGCGTCGAACCGTGTTGAAATGTGTTCCTCTCTTTTGTAAATTATTTTCTGTGGGTGTGTATATAAAATAAACGAACCAGGAAAGCCCGATTTTCACACATAAAAAATAACGAATAAGGGGGACTGCCTCGAAAAAGCTAATTTTCGTAAATGCGGTACCGCCATCTTACTCTCCATTTTCATTCCATCTCGATGAAAGCGATTGCGTCCTGGCCTTCTTACTTTTTTTTTCGTCGAGCTAGCTGCCCGGCAACCCTTCTTCATCCGTGAACGTCCAAACAGGGCGGTGACACTCACGTCGTCTGAGCTAGATGGGCGTGGCCTCCATCTAGGGGGGCCACGACCCTTCCCGACAGACATCAGGTCTGAGAACAAATGACGCCTGGAAACGAGTATCTTTTTTGTCCCAGTCGGTTCATTCCAGTTTTTTTTTTTTGTATTCCAACAATTATGTTTTAGGGGCGAGATCCTTAGTGTGTAGGTCTGCCCATCCTCCGTTGGTATATGTAGCCACCAGTGACACATACCTGTTCTAGAGCGGGTATGTGCCACGTGGGATGCGAGATTCCCATCTCTCACCCCACGTTTTTTCGGCGTGCGTACTTGGGGTGTTCACTACATGGATGCACGGACAGACGCATGGATGGACGGACAGATAGGCTAGTAGACGGACAGACGGATGGATGGACTCGCGTAGCGGATATGTGCCACAGGGGATGCGAGACGGCGGTACCAGAGATGGACGCGCGGATGGACGGGCGAATGGACATATGGACGGACGCGCGGATGGATAGACGCATGAACGGAGGGACAGATGGACGGACGGACGCATGGGCAGATTGATGGACGGATGGACGGATGCATGGACGGACGGGCGGACGGACGAATGGATTGACGCACGGACGAACGGAAGCACGGACGGGCTGATTGACGCTTCGCCCCACTCATCATCATTCACTCCGTGGATACGCTGTGTTTTTTTTTTCATCTCATGTGTCTTTCGCAATAAAAAAAATCCCAACATATCCACGGAGTGAATGACGACGAGTGGGGCGAAGCGTCCATCAGCCCGTCCGTACTTCCGTTTGTCCGTTCGTTCTTGCTTCCGTCCGTTCGCGTGACCATCCATGCATCCGTCCGTGCGTCCATCCACGAGTCCGTCCATTCATCCATCTGTCTGTCTGCCTGTTCGTGCGTCCATCTGACCGTACGTTCGCGCATCTATCCATCCGTCCATGTGTCTGCTAGTCTGTCTGTCCGTCCGTCTGTCTGTGCATCCATCCAGTGAACACTCCACCTACCACCATCTCCCATCTAGCATCCGCTGTGGCACATATCCGCTCTAGAGCGGGTATGTGCCACCGGTGGCTACGTACTACTACATACATACAAAGAATGAACAGACCCACGCTTTAAGAAGCTTCGCCCCTAAAAAGCAAATAGATGTGGAGAGTTGGATTTTTTTAGAAATAAATGCAAGGTGACATGTGCTCCGAGATTCACCAATGGACAGGAGATTGTCAAGCGAAAATTGCGTTTGCGTCAAAAACGAGACACTTACTAATCGCAGAAACTGCGCCAAATTTCGGGAAAAAAACACGAAAAAACGCTTTTTTTTTTCGGATTATCAAAAAGCTCGAGAAGTTCAATTTTGCCGCCAGGAAGTGATTGAGAAGCGGGCACTGGGCCGTAAAAAGGAAGTAACAGCATTCGTGGAACACACGGGCATGTATTCGGGTCTATATTGTAGTGTTATGCTGTTGCTTCTTTTTTTAGGCTTGACGCCGAGACTCCATGCTATGACGAGCGCACAGGCTAAGCTAAAGAAACTTTCTCGCTTCATTGGCGGGGTATTTATGTGCAATGTATCCTCGTTTTGCTCATTTTAAACTTTTTATTTCAAACACCGTCGCAACTCTTGAGTCTTGTGAGTGCACGTCAGCGCCCCCGAATGATCAATAATTTCAATATCCAGTTATTCCCTCTATGAGGTGGCGTGCTTGGTGCTTGACAGACAGACGGGTTCAATAAGAAGTTATGGATTTATCGAGCCGCACTCGCAGACTGGCTCTGTGGCATGCACTGTTGCATGCCCTTCCTTTCAATGCTTTTCCTTCGAAATGTTGCTTCGTTGTTCATTACGAGTGTTCTGTTATACACGTTTAAAGGTGAATTCGTTCCTCTTAGGACCCACATAAGGCACAGTAGATCTGATATTGTAGGAAGTTGGTTCGCATTCGTCTTTAAAACAGAGCAGCAACAGAAGGACAAAAAGAACTGATAAGATACTTTTGAGTGAAGCCATCGAATGGTATAAAATGTGCAAAGAAAAACGTTTGCAAATGACACGGGTGGGTAGCAAATGCTCATACAACAAGGTGGGTTGTCTTCACACATCTTTTAGTGATAATTCTTTTTTCGCGCACAGGGAGTCGATGTCTGGATGGTAGATGTGACGTACGTGTTGCTGAAGCATAAAACTATGTTTTCACGCCGGCTTATCATTAACGGCAACGGTGTGCACGTGACCTACCCACGTTGAAAAGTATATCTTGTAAACTAACATTGCTTCTACCTTCGTCATCCTGTTGCTGCGCTCTTTTCAAGATGAATCCATGCAGCCAATGAGAGACACAAGGTACTGGCCTTTCAGAGCCACTTCCATTGCTGAGGGGCGACTCGACACAATACGGTAAACTCTCCACCGCTACCCACACATACAGTAGAAGATGGATAGGCAGTATATGTGGTCTGCGGAAAATGCAGGATTCATAGCATTGTAATTAGGGGACCGAGAACATTCTGCAAGCAGCATTGTGTGAAAGTTTGCCCATTAGCTAACACTATCGGGCGGGGAATCGAGTTCGCCCCCTTCCCGATCCCTAATCGTACTTGAATTTAAACGCCCTGTGGAATAGGCTATTAGCTACAGAAACTGCTCTTTGAAAAAGTAACACAAAATCAACACCCGGAAATACTAAAACTTAATGTTGTTGGTGACGAGAATATTTTCCGAAACAACAGTAACAGCAAGAAAAAAGATATGACTGGATGAATAAGTGAAGTGGCACAAATAAAACGTGTCAAAACTAATTGTGTCAGCATGTCATCTATAACCCTTTCTCAAAAAGAATTTGAATTTTTGAACCGTAGGTGATATGGATAGCACGCGTGTGTGCCACCCGGCGCTGACGCGTATCGGCGGGAGTGTCACAGGTCCCGTTAATTAGGGAGGCGATCGCCGGGCTAATTCCAAGGGCCGAAGTATCGGCCCCCCGAACCGCACCACGAAAGCGTGGACAATTCAGAAGTGGTCCTTTTTGGCGCACCAGCGGACGCCGGCTGTGGCCCAAAGAACAAGTCAGAGCAAAGAGTTGATAAACAAAACAGAATTATATTCTCAATAATGGCAGATCGAAAACAATACACAAGAATGCACACTCCATAATAGTTGCATACAATATGTCACCGATCAAACAACGTACTACACAGTACAATCAGCCACACTCGAAACAACGGACACGGACAACAATACGCACCACAATGCAGTCGCATGCATCGAACAACCAAGACACTTAAAGACTAAAGAGATTGAAAACTTATTCAGTCCAAAGTTCTTGGAACAAAAGTCTGGATGATACTCTTCCGAGAATCACTCACTCAAAGTCCAGCGTTGTTGTCATTCCGCTGCCCCCGAAGTTTCTCTTCCAGGAAACCTCGCCGAAGTTTCTCTTCCAGGAAACCTCGCGTCTTCAATTGGCCACTCTCCAAGCTTCAAACTTCTTCGCCGGAAATACGTCGGCTTCACACACGCAGCTGTTGCCACGCGTCTTCGCTCAATAGCGGTAAACACACATTCTTGCCTGTGGCTCGAGTCGTCACCCCTCAGGTGGAAATCATCTTCTTCTCCTGCTTTGTCTCTACGGACAAAACGTTCGCCGACTACACGGCGGAATACCCTACGCGCTCTGGCGCTAACTTCCGTCTTCTCCTGATCTCTCGTCTCGGCTGCTCGATTAAATACCTTCCGCGCGAGATTCCAGAAAGTTCTCATCATTTCGTCGGCGCGATGCGCAGCGAAGGCTGGGGGAAAGGTCGAGACGATATGAGGGCCGTCCGCGACGGATGACTCAACCCGGCATCACCACGCCTCTTTCCATCGAGAAATTTCGAGTGCTTGCTCGGCCGCCGATGTGGGGTGAGGAGGTTCGTCGGCGAAGCCACGCTTCCGAGGGGAGAGGCGCGCGCCCGAGGGTCTTTGGATGTTTGTTTTCATTTTCTTTTTTTTTATCGTTGACCTCGCGGCGTCACTGGCGCTTCATCGCGAGACTTTGGCGGCACGCCCTTTTTGAGCGCTCGTTTTGTGACAGGGAGATAGGGCTATGATTAGTTATTTATTGCTTTTTTTTTACTGTCCACGTACATATATCCCCACATGCCGAAAAATAAAGTCAGTTGTAAGTCAGCGCTCGTGTCGTGCCTTCTTCGTCTTCTGAATGTCTAAATTTTGCGCTGTTCTTTCCTCTTTTAATGCTGACGAGAAGCACACATCCTCTCGCCGGAGCCCCCATGACCATTGTTCTTTTGTTCTTTTGAGAACGTTGCTGAATTCGTAAAGGACAGTTAATGCATTCAAAAGCAAGCAGTGCATTCTCATGGCAGGAGGACAATAACAACAAGAGAGAAGGCAGGGAGGTTAATGAGGCACATGGCCAGTTTTCTACCCTACGCTGGGGGAATGAGAAGTGGGAGTATAGATATGAAAGAGAGCGAGAGAGAGATGATTGTCAGTCAATGGGCTGATGCGTATGCAGCGGTGGCACAATACAAAACTTAAAGGTGTTCACATAGGCCAGTAGTCCTCAAAAAGCACAAGACGGCTTTGACTGCCTTTCGAGCCGACGAAAGACGAAGACAATGCTCCAGTAGCAATTACATAAGTGCGTAATTGGATACACACACACAAACCAGAAAAAAAAAGAAACAAATCAATCGGAGCTTGTCTGTCCGTTTTAAGCCCTTTTCTGGCACACATCTTCGAAATAATGCGCTCTAGTGGCTTTGATTTGCGCAATGTAAGGTGTTGTATGGATTTCAAGTGAAGTGCCAACAGTGATGGCGTCGTGTATTTAAGTTGCACGCTCACCTTTTTTTTCTTTTCCCTCTCTTCCCTCTTTCTCGTCTTTCTTGTCCCCTTCCCTAATCCCCCAGTGTAGGGTAGCCAACCGGATGTCTTTCTGGTTAACCTCCCTGCCTTCTCCCTTTTTGTTGCTTCCTCCTCCTCGTGAACGCAATATGTTTGAGACAGAGGAACTGAGGAGCTTTTGTAGCACGTATAAGAGCATACACTTGCTGTGATGCAGACTTTAAGTTCAGCAGCATCACAATTGCTCGTTATTTGACGTCTGAACGACTTTCCTTAGTGCCGCACTCCGCCGTCGTCGTCGAAGCTCGCTGCACCGGGAAAGCGTGCCGAGCAAAAGAGCAAGTGCTCGCTCCTGGCCGATGGCTCGCTTGGCTCCGTGCCCACTGCACAGACTCGCTCAATCGTTCCCGCCACCGAGCGCCGCAGACAAGGCCTATGCGAATAGGTCGTGAAAGTTCGGGAGGAAAGCCGTTGAAGAAGCTATTGCCACCGTCATCAGCATGAGGAGTTACGGGAGCTGCGATTGAAGTGCGACTATGTGTGGAGAGAACAAACACTAATAGTGAAAAACCAAGTTTGATTCAAAGTCGAAGCAATCATAATATTTTACATTTGACATATTTTCCCCAAACAATTTTATGTAGGTGTAATTAGCAAAAAAATTATGACAGCTTTTTATTATTACAAAAAATCTTTTTTTCTGGCGTACTCTGCCTACGATATTATTACTCAGAGCAGCCCTTGCTGCAATGCATGGAAAGACGCGCTCGTAAAATTCGTATGCGATGACACACGTCTTCACGTGTTTTTTTTGTGTTCTGCGCTTACTTGCGTTCTCTCCTGTGCGCGGAATTGCGAGGTGCATTTTATTCCTGGGGAACGTCTTGAGGGCAGTGTCCAACTGGCAGTGGAACGATGCGGATTACATTTAAGCCGAGTGATTTCGTCGGTACCGGCAGAAACGATGTGCTGTGCAAGGATGCAGCAACAACAAACGTATGCCTGGTGATGTATGACTTCTATATAACAAAACAAGGGCAGTGGTTCAAGATATAGTGCTCGCTGGACTTCCATCCATCAGTATTCCTGCGACCCGGTTTCCTTCGTAAGTATACGCAGTGCCTACGATTATTCGCGTTATCGGTGAGCAGGTCGCCAAGTTATCTATCACGCTACTATTTGCATGTCTGCATTCGTATACGTAACGATGATGTAGCCGAGGGTCTGCCCATAGGACTGGAGCCAGCCAAAGTCTCGGGGACATGTCGAAGAGAGTAGCCAGGGCTTATTACAAGAACGTTTTATGCACAGAATTTACATTTTGAAGGTAGCGTTGCTACACGATGGTGGTAGCATAATGTATAATCTCGATGGAAGCTTAATGGGAGCTTCTGGGAGCATCTCGGCACTCGCGTTTCATGCCCTGGTTTTCCCAGGATTCCCTGTAGGGAAAACAGATGTGGCCAGAATAGTCCAATGAAATTGCCATCTTCACCCCCACGCTCAAAAGGGGAAGGTGAAACACCGTCTCCTTCCCAACCCAGGAAAAGGGGAAGAGGAACGCCCAGTTCGTCCCATGGCGAGGGAGAAAACAGCACACAATACGCCCGACACAGCACAGCGCGAGGACCTTGAGCTCTGCGTGCATATAAACTTGTGTATACAGGGGCAGTGTTGACTCGTTGATTTGGTCAGCGGCGCCGGACAGGCCACGGCTTGTGGAAAACTGCAGCCACGAAGGCACCACGTCGAACGTGGGAAACGTCCCCGCAGATGGATCTCGGACACTTCCCTTATTGTTTGGGGCACCTTGACGTATAAAGCACACAGCCTCGACGCCAACAGAGCGCTTCCTATGCCGTCACTCGGTCGGGCGTGTTCAAATGGTTTTACGAGGGGTGCCGATGGCCCTGGGGAATTCGGAGAATGGTTTTCGTGGTGTGGCCGCTTTTGGCTCATCTCTGAAAGCACTGTCCCGGAAGAAAGCAGGGTAGGCTCAGCCGCAATGTCTCACATATCTAAGCGTCGCCAAGCACACGAGATTGTTCATAGCAGCGGTAATTTATCAGAGCATAATGTTAAAAAAGAACGGATCGCTAGTAGTGTCCACAGACATTGTGCTTATTGCCATTACGTGCTGTGTAATAAATTTCAGTCATTGTGACGATTGAATAAAACTGAAATGTCATAATTTTGGCGTGAATAGGTGTAAGTTTTTCCTGTTAAAACTGAAGAACACAATCGTCGTGCATGCTACAGAGTCTGCGTAAGTGTGAAGCAAATAAGCAACGCTGCAGATATGAAAGGTGTATACGCTGTTGGTTACTTTGATTCATCTGCGGAAGATCACACAAACGCTGAATAAAAGTTCGAAGAGTAAGTTTTCTTGTAAAAGCAAGGCAAAGTGAATGGTAGTGCACTTAAACATCACTATTTATAGTGATGAGTCGGTATTAGATCAGCTGGCGTTGACTTAAAGTGCACTCGTGGAAGGCTCGCCAACGATCGCCTTTGCAAGATTCCTTGCAAATCAGGGGCCTAAAAAATTAATGAGATCAAATTTCGAGCTAGTGCACACAAAATGGCGTCACTTGTTTACCAGCTGCTGCGTCGCATCCGCTTTATTTTTCGTTCCACCAGAAGTGTTCCCTCCTCACAGAAATGGCGCTAAGCCCCATGAGCAGCTAAAAATCTGTCATTTTCTGAACGTATGGGCTTGTATAGAGGCTTCACTACCAGTTGTATTTATACCTTGCAGCAGACACTCGCCCTACCCTACCGTCTTCATGAAAGCAAGCAGCGAAATCAGGCGCATAGTCATTTGCGTCCCTTTTCTAAATAGCTTCGCTCATCTGTTGTGTTCTTATACGGAATCACCTCTAGTTTTTTTCTTTACACATTTATTGTCAATGTAATTGCGAATTGAGCAGAAAAAGGAGTACCTTTTTTTTCTCTCTCTCTCGACGCTGAAGTCAGCGCTTAGAAGCGATGATGGGAGAACGTCCAAACGACGTAATGCCCAGCGGTTCAAAACTGAATGAAATCAAACATCGGCGTACTTTGGGATGGCTTCCGCTTCTCTGACAGTACCGGCTGTTGTTTAGTCGTGGCTTAATCTACCTCAGAACTTTTACGTAAATAACAGCGCTTCCGCCTGTTTAGGGGGCCTCACCGCCCTAAGCGCGACACTAATGAGGAGTGCACATCGTCAAACAGATACGGTAAACAACTGATGACTAACACGTTGATACCGGAACAAAAGCTTGTACAAAATGAAAAAAAAACAGCTGGAAAGTATCTCGATATCCTGCTATAGAGTCGACGAGCAATAGCTAAGGTCCTGGACCGTAGAGGTGATGAATGGTTGCTGGATGCCACGCCTCTCTCTGTTATGTCCGTTGTATCCACATGATAGCTCGTTATCGGCTGGCAAAAAAGCCGATCCCCTCGAGTATCGTTAGGCTTATCGCAATGCCTCTAAACACTAGTGCCGACACATGTGTTGCTGTGCCTTTAACACTTATCTGAACTACATTTGTTGAACACTTATTGGATGCGAAGCGTGGAGGTAAAGCTTTCATTGGTGTTTGTCACCCGTAGAAAAAAAAAAAGAGCTTGCCGAGTTGCATTCTAGCGAAAAAAATATTAATCTTATTTTCACATCCATTTATCGCAAATACGTTTTCCCAGAAACGTATTTCTAGAAACTTGTTTGTTGCCTGCTTCTAAAACCAGCGCAGCGTGATCAATCGCGAGGTTCTGCGCATAAATCTGCTTACTATGAAATCAAATGGCGGGCCACGTTATGGCATCCAATGTTATCTTTGTTGATAAGATTTGTCAAATCCTCTCTGGGACTAGTTGTGAAAAGGACGGACTGCATATTGCACGGAACAGAAACGGTTATAGAACGGACGTCACTTTTGCGCTTCGCATTGTCGAATTCATGACATTATAAACGCAGTCTTGTTCTTTCAACTTAGGGAAAGTAGAGTTTTATTTCGTCTAAATGAAGGTTTTGCTTGTTTGTACAGGTGTGCGTATTACCTTAACATTTGCCACCTCTTCATGCCTACAGTCTTGTGTATACATAAATTGTAGAACGCTTATTGGTAGGCCAGGGGACCCGCATAAGACTCGACAAAGAATTTAAAAAAATCGCTTCACAATCGGTAGACACAATCTACTCGTTTGTACAGGTGTGCGTATTACCTTAAGATTTGCCACCTCTTCATGCCTACAGTTTTGTGTATACATAAATTGTAGAACACTTACTGGTAGGCCAGGGGACCCGCATAAGACTCGACAAAAAATTTAAAAAAAAATCGCTTCACAATCGGTAGACACAATCTACTCGCTGCGCAACTCAAATGTCGCATGGCGCGATTCTACGCTTCTGCTACCCAGTATCTCATGCGTTTTACTGAGACTCCTTTCGCTGCATGACATTCATTATATTTCAAAGCTATTTCAAGAAATAATGACGCTCTCTGCTTGGCACACAGATGGTCTAGATTCCATTTTCACTTCTAACTCAAAATTGTTGTTAGTTATTTTTTTGCATTAACTATTTTTGGTCACAATCAATGACGCCGACGCCAACACCGACAGTGCCACTGATGCCGGAATGTTTCTGAAACGAGCTCTAGAAGACATTTTTGTGCACTAATATTTTTATTTTTGTGCTTACCGACACGTAAAAGCGCTATTTCGAGGATAAACGTTCACTTCAAGCAGCATTTTCTGCCTCTCTGAATTTCACTGATCTGCCTTTGCTTATTGTGAATGAATTTAGCTATATGAGCAATACCAATAGGATTCTTTGTATCGAAACAATGTTAACGTGGTAGCCTTAAAAGATCGTACCGCGGGAATTCTGGTGTCGGCATCATCGGCTGTGAAGAAAAATTCGCGCTGTCCGTGACCCAAAAAAACAAGAATTATGGAAGTAAAATAAATAAACAAGATGTTCAAACTTTCACTGCATTACTGGTGCAGGTGGGCAATCTAGCCCTTCTCACATCCTGTCCTAGCGAGAATCGAACCCAGACTTTCTCTGTGACGGGAAGGTGTTCTATCACATAGGCGCACCATAACTTAAGATTCCTTCAGAAAAACACTATATATGAACAGCTGCATCTTGCCGGTACGCATACCGACAGAACGGAAACCTGAAGGCTTACAAAAATGGTCCAGCTTCAATTAAGTACAACGCAGTGAGCGATGTAAATGAATATATATCTTTAACTACTTGTTTACCTCACGTTGGTATAAACCATCAAAATTTTCGGAAGAGCAACTGTAACCCATTTAACAGGATATTTTACACCGTAAGAGTCGGCCCTACACGAAAAAAAGTGCACACATCTACACCACATGAAAAACCAAAGCAAAGTGAGTATATTAAAGCGAGAAATTTTTTAGCAAATATTCCGACATGACACTGCTGCTTGCTAGCGCATTAATTGGTAATTAACTAGAAGGCAAAATGTCAAACTTTATTTCGAGAATGGACATCGTGCGCCCTAAGCTGACGAACTCATTCCACTAAAATAAAACGAATTTTATCATATGGTAGCCTTTGTTGTTCTACCTTACGTCACGAACAAATGTACGATTTTCAGTCCACGTAAAATTAAAAAAAAATATAAAGAATGAGCACCCATCGCACAGTCACAAACACATGACGAAGACGTATCTAATTAGTTACTGCTCTCTTTGAGCCACTTCCTTGCATTGGAAACGCCGTAAGTTAGACAGATCAGCCGTTTTGAAAGCGATGCCAGCTCATCAGCGTTCTACAAGGTGGCCTTAACAGAAGCAAGAAATCTTATTTGAGTTTTGCACCTTAAGTTTGCACTGAATTAGCGACTTTCCTAATTGGATTTTCCAACACAGTCTTTTTATTTTATTGATGCGACTCTTTTTCACTTATACTTATCGAGCAGCAGATGTGTGCTAACGTTAATATTTTTTTTATTTCTGTATATTGCTGTATGGCGGCGGCGATTATATGAACACTCTTGGCACATTTTGTCGTTTGCGTCGCTGTCAAGTCCCGGATATGTATATATATATATATATATATATATATATATATATATATATATAATATATATATATATATATATATATATATATATATATATATATATATATATATATATATATATTGATACGCAACAGCCGGCACAGCCTGTCCTGAAGAAAGAGAAAGACGACGTTGGTGGTTGGTTGTTTATGAACTGTCGCCATCTTGTTCGCCGAGCACAGTGCCTCGTATTTAATTTATTAAATAAGTTACCCGTAACATTATTGGTGGAGGTGGACGACTCCCGTACCTCGATGGAGACGCGCAGCGGTCGCAACACCGGGGACTCTTCGGCTACTTCAACTGCCAGTGCCTCATGCCCACCGGTCTCTCGATCCGAGTCGACAACCTACGTCACCCTGCCACCCCTGCGGGATCCTGGAACTTTCTCCGCTGACGGCACCATCGACGTTGACTCCTGGCTGCACCGGTACGAGCGAGTCAGTGCTACCCACCACTGGGATCCCACGCTCATGCTCGCCAATGTTGTGTTCTACCTCGACGGCACGCCGCGGACATGGTTCGAAACCAACGAAGCCGAAATCACAAGCTGGGATCTTTTCAAATCGAAGATCCGTGATCTTTTCGGCGATTCATCTGGTCGTCAGCTCGCTGCCAAGAAGACTCTCGCCACTCGCGCCCAGACGTCTACTGAATCGTTCGTCTCATACATTCTTGACGTCTTGGCGCTTTGTAGCAAGGTCGACCAGCGCATGTCAGAAGAAGAAAAAGTTAACCATGTCTTCAAAGGGATTGCTGACGATGCCTTCAACCTGCTGGTTTTTAATAATGTCACGAGAATCGACACGATCCTGACAGAGTGCCGCCGTCTAGAACAGGCTAAAGCCCGTCGCGTCACCCACGGCATCACGCGCCTGCCGAACACAGCTGCTACTTCCTCTTGTGATGACTCCGTCCGCCCAGTTCCCCGATGTGACAACCTCACCCGCATCATTCGTCGTGAGGTCGAGGCAGCCCAACCAGTAGCTACTCCATTTACAACACCTGATCCTTCACCGACCACGATCTCACTGATACAAGCCGTCGTTCGTCAAGAATTATCGAACGTCGGCCTACACCCCATTCAACCAGTCTACTCTGCCGAGCCTTTTTATCGTCGTCCATCCGCTCCTCGATTTGGGTCCAACTACTCTCGACAGCGCAATTTGTCCGAATGGCGTACACCGGACGACAAGCCCATCTGCTTCAGCTGCCGACGTGTCGGTCATATTGCTCGCCACTGCCGCAATCACTGGGCTCCACCGGCACGCTATGGGCCTCCTACCCAAGCCACTTCTGACCACCAGTCGTCCTCAACATTTGATTTTGATTCCCCTATGCCGACCACATCTTCTGATTCTGCCGCACCTCTGACGAGACCTCGCTACGCCCGCTCACCATCCCCTGCTCGCCGTCAATCTCGTTCGCCCCCACAACGCCGTCCTGCATCTCCGACCTATTCGCAGCGCCCCCGGACGGAAAACTAGGCAGTGCAGCTTCTGGAGGTGAAGCTGCATTGACGACGACCTCTGCAAGAAATCCTCGTGTAATATTACCGACGACCCGGAATCTGTTGAACGTTACATTAGACAATGTACCTGTGCGCGCATTGATCGATACCGGCGCGCATATGTCCATAATGAGTGCTGCTCTTCGTCGCCGCCTAAAGAAAGTTGTCACACCCGCCTTGAACCGAGCCGTTCGAGTCGCCGACGGGGGAACTGCCGCGATTATTGGCATGTGCTCTGCCCGTGTGACTATCACCGATAGAAGCACTGCTGTTCTTTTCACCGTTATAGAAAATTGCCCTCATGAAGTAATTCTAGGCATGGATTTTCTAATCGCTCACTCGGCCCGTATAGATTGTTCAGCCGGCTGTCTTGACCTTGAAATGCCTCTACTTGCTGATCTGACCAACCCACCCCAAAGTCGCCTTTGCTGCATTGATTTCGCACGCCTTCCGCCTAACTGTGTCACACATATCGACCTCTTCTCTACACCACCTGTACCTGACGGCGATTACATGATGGCACCAATTCATGCTGTGATGCTTACGCATGGCGTCGCTGTTCCGCACACCATTTTGACAATCGTTGGAAACCGCACATGCCTTCCTATTGTCAATTTTGCCCTCACTGCCCAAATTCTTCCACAAGGTATCTCCCTGGCCGAAATTACTGCTCTACAAGACCATACGGTTGAACCCTTCAGAGTGGATGATTGCTGCACCTCAGACAATGAACCAACTCTAACACGTTCATCGGGCGTCGACGTTGACTACATGCTACCATCAGACCTCGCTCCTGATCAAGCCGAAGCCCTTCGTCACGTCCTGGAGTCCTATAGTGACATTTTCGACTTCGCCAGCACGGCTTTAAGCCGAACGAGTGTTGTTACTCATCGCATCAATACCGGTGACGCGAGTCCCATTCACCGACGTCCATACCGTGTTTCCGCGTCCGAGCGCACAGTCATACAACAGGAAGTCGAAAAGATGCTTGCAAAGGACATAATCGAACCCTCTTGTAGCCCCTGGGCTTCTCCTGTCGTCCTGATCAGAAAGAAGGATGGAACATGGCGCTTTTGTGTAGATTATAGGCATCTCAACAAAATTACGAAGAAAGATGTTTATCCGTTGCCTAGAATTGACGATGCCTTAGACTGCCTTTACGGTGCTAAGTATTTTTCCACTATCGACCTTCGATCTGGCTATTGGCAGATCGCTGTGGATGAGATGGACCGTGAGAAGACCGCATTCGTCACTCCTGACGGGCTTTATCACTTCAAAGTTATGCCCTTTGGTCTCTGTAATGCGCCGGCCACATTCTAAAGAATGATGGACTCGTTGCTCCAAGGGTTTAAATGGTCAACCTGCTTATGTTATTTAGACGACGTTATCGTTTTCTCGCCCACATTCCACTCCCATCTCAAGCGTTTATCGGCGATTCTTGAAGTTTTTCGTCGAGCCGGACTTCAACTGAACTCCTCGAAATGCCACTTTGCTCGTCGTCAAATAACCGTACTTGGCCACATCGTCGATGCCGCAGGAGTCCGCCCGGATCCCGAGAAAATTCGCGCCGTCACGGACTTTCCTGTTCCGAAGTCAACAAAGGACGTTCGCAGTTTTGTGGGCTTGTGCTCCTACTTTAGACGATTTGTTAAGAACTTCGCCATCATTGCACGCCCACTCACAAACCTCCTGAAGAAGGACACCCCGTTTTTCTGGGGCGCTGATCAAGCCTCATCTTTTTCCCAGCTCACGACGCTCCTTACAACACCGCCGATTTTAGCCCATTTTGATCCATCAGCTCCAACCGAGGTTCGCACTGACGCTAGTGGGCATGGCATCGGGGCAATGCTAATGCAACATCAACGCGGACATGACCGTGTTATAGCATATGCAAGCCGCCTACTATCTACAGCCGAGCGCAACTATTCAATCACGGAACGTGAGTGTCTTGCTCTCGTGTGGGCAGTCGCCAAGTTTCGCCCATACTTATACGGGCGTCCATTCCGGGTAGTCACCGACCATCACGCACTCTGCTGGCTGGCCTCACTCAAGGATCCCACAGGACGCCTCGCTCGTTGGTCCCTACGATTACAAGAATACACGTTCACCGTAACGTACAAAACAGCGCGGTCACACCAAGATGCTGATTGTTTATCACGCTACCCCGTGGAAGAGGCTGCCCATACTGACACCTTTCCAGACCTTCTGTCTGTGACGCAGCTACTCAACCTTGGGCACGAACAACGCCTGGATGCTTCCCTGCGAACCATCATTGGCAAACTTGAGTCAAGGCCTCGCGACGCATCTCTACAAATGTTCCTGGTAAAAGACGGCATCCTGTATCGCCGTAACCTCGATCCATATGGCCATGACTTGCTCCCCGTCATACCAGCACATCTTCGTGCGACTATTCTCAACCAACTTCATGACGCTCCTTTGGCGGGCCACTTGGGCGTTTCTCGCACATACGACCGTGTACGTCGTCGTTTCTTTTGGCCTGGTCTTGCCCGCTCTGTTCGACGCTACGTCGCCGCTTGTGAACCCTGCCAGCGCCGCAAAAAGCCATCTTCCCTACCAGCTGGATTCCTTCAGCCAATCGACATTCCCATCGAACCTTTTTTTCGAGTTGGCCTCGACCTGCTTGGCCAATTCCCGATCTCCAGCTCAGGCAACAAATGGATCGCTGTCGCCACTGACTATGCGACACGGTACGCTATCACACGAGCACTTCCGACGAGTTGCGCAACCGATGTGGCGGACTTTCTGGTATATGATATTATTTTAGTACACGGAGCTCCACGCCAACTTCTCACTGACCGGGGCCGCACCTTCCTATCAGCTGTCGTTGATGAAATCCTGCGCTCTTGCTCTGCCAAGCACAAGTTTGCCACTTCGTACCATCCACAAACGAACGGTCTTACGGAGCGCCTCAACCGCACCATAACCGACATGCTTTCTAAATACGTAGCGGCCGACCACCAGGACTGGGACGTTCATTTGCCATTTGTGACGTTCGCATATAATTCGTCACGTCACGACACTGCCGGCTATTCACCATTCCATCTTCTATACGGCCGAGAACCCGCCCTACCATTTGACACCTTGCTGCCCTCGGTCACCGAGTATGTCGGCGAAGCCATCGCGCGAGCCGACCACGCACGCCAACTCGCCCGCAGCCGCCTGCAGGCTTCACAGGAGCGCCAAAGACAGCTCTACGATTCCCATCATCAAAACGTGCACTTTTCACCGGGTTCCCTTGTCCTCCTCTGGTCCCCCACTCGGCGTGTAGGGCTTTCTGAAAAACTGCTGTCACGCTACACTGGACCATACCGCGTCATTCGCCAGGTGACTGACGTTACATACGAGATCGTTCCAGCCGATTCAACGTCATCATCGTCACCTTCGAGTGACATCGTGCACATAGCTCGACTCAAGCCCTATCACCCTCCTTCTACCGCATCCGAGTCGCTCAAGCACCGAGACGGTGCTTCTACCACCGGGGGGTTATGATACGCAACAGCCGGCACAGCCTGTCCTGAAGAAAGAGAAAGACGACGTTGGTGGTTGGTTGTTTATGAACTGTCGCCATCTTGTTCGCCGAGCACAGTGCCTCGTATTTAATTTATTAAATAAGTTACCCGTAACATTATATATAAACACAAAATTAAATCTGGACAAAAAATATGATGTTCTCAAGCGAGGATCAGAACATGCGACCCCTCGTGCTACTTTAGACAACTCAGCCAAATGCCCTGTATGTGTGGGCGTGGTAACGGCGAGTTATTTATTATACTATTTACCCTTGCTAGTTCACGGCCCTTAAAGCAGACCGGAACAACCTGCACTTGCTGTAGGCACCTTGGGGTATAGTTTCGAAACGGCCAGTGTTACACGCAATGTCGTTCATTACCTTACGGCACAGCCCCGCCGCGGTGGTCTAGTTGCTAAGGTACTCGGCTGCTGACCCGCAGGTCACGGGATCGAATCCCGGCTGCGGCGGCTGCATTTCCTATGAAAGCGGAAATGTTGTAGATCCGTGTGCTCCGATTTGGGTGCACGTTAAAGAATCCCAGGTGGTCGAAATTTCCGGAGCCCTCCACTACGGCGTCTCTCATAATCATACGGTGGTTTTGGGACGTTAAACCTCGCATATCAATCAATCAATCAATCAATCAATTAAAGCAGTTTGACCGTGTTTTTCCATCATCAAATGCTCCTATTGTTATCTTTATATTTGAACCTCTTTCCTCTCTCTCTCTCTTTCGCTCATCTTAATACTCCCCTTTCCCGTTCCCCCAGCATAAGGTAGCAAACAGGGCACTGTGCCTGGTTAACCTCCCTGCCTTCACTCTTGTGCTTTCTCCCTTCCTTCTTGAAAACTACCCTTTGAAACACGCACACAAAAATGTGGCCCCTGTCTGTACCCATTCGTGGTGTGGAACGGAAAAAAAAAGAAAAAAACGACGACCACACAAGCCGTACATTGCGTCAGACGTCAACGCGTAGCAGGAAGCACACAGGTGTCGCTCTATGTGCCCCAGTTGGAAATAAGCACAGAAGCACACAAACTCACCAATTTTCAGCAAAATCAATTAAAAATAACTTGTTTTACGAGCAGCGTTTCTGTATAAAAGTGATACTCTGTGTCACTTGCTTCAGCCGTTTCATCCCGAAAACCCGTTGATGCAATCGTGATATGACGCCTTTATGAGTGAGTGGTTTAGTGTTATAATATTAATAATTATTGTTCGGGTTTAACATCTCAAAACCACCACATGATTATGAAAGACGTAGTAGTGGGGGCTCCGGAAATTTCGACCATGTTGTACCTAAGTCTAAACACACGGGCCTCAAGCATTTTCGCCTCTATCGAAAATGCGGGGGGATTCGATCCCACGACGTGCGGGTCAGCGGACGAGTGACTTAACTACTAGACCAACGGAGTGTAGGTGGGGCCATGTTTTTTCCTCTTCTTGAAACTCTCATAAATCAGTGGTACATAAAGTCCTACTTTTTTTTCTTAGTAAACTACGGCCTTATATACTGAATATGTTTTTACTATTTCTTTTTTTTTTTGAAGTTTACATCAACATACTACAGCCCATTCTTATATCGTGTTGAAAATACAGGCACGCCTATAGAGTGTTAAGGCGCTCGAGCACAGGGTTACACTTCCTATTTCTAAAACCTGAGTTACAAAGAGCTAAAGTTGGGGTGTTGTTCGAGAGCCTCGTCGATTCCCTTAGGCGGTTAAGGCAAACAGCAGACAATTGAGTCAGGGAAATCATTGCGAACACTATATGCTTTTTTAACTGCAGTGCAGGAATTAGCACCTGAAATGAAAAACAAACTTTATGCTAGACTAAAAAACACCCTTTCTGACGGCGGACCAGACAAAATGGCAATACAAACCATTGCTTCCGTAGGACACATTTCTATAGATGACTTAACATATCTTTTTCATAGGGAAGGTCTCAAGTTTATTGGTGTCTCTTTACGAGAACCTGTTATATGCAATCATTTCTAAGGTACTTTTTTTATTTTTTTGTCCAGTCTATGTGTACTGTGACTTACTTAAGAACGTTTTTGGGCACTTAATTTGTGCAGAAGGAAGTAGTCAGAGCTAGCAAATCCTATGGTAACTGTAGTGAGCTATGGCATTCAATTAATCTTAGTAACAGTGTTCCATTCGAAGTCGAAAAAACGATACTGCGTTTATAATTTCTCACGTTCGACAATGTAAAGCGTGAAACGGGTGTGCGTACTACCATCGTTTCTATTCCGCGCATCCTGACTCCCCTTTCCTTTTCCAATTAGTCATGAAGAGCATCTGTCAAACCTTACAAACAACAAAGACAACTTGTGATGCCCAAAACGATCCACTACTTTTAGCTGATAGCACACAGATTAATGCGCATATACTCATGATGCCTCGTCACGCCACGCTGCTTTTAAAAGCGCAAAACACTCTGCGAATAATCCATCTTCGGAAAAACGTTGATGCAATACACGGAAGCAAAAAGCAACAAATGAATGCTAATTACTGCGCTAATGTGAAACTCGTCGGGCTTCTTTTTTTCACACTTGTCAAACGCCAATAACGTAATGTCTGCGCATCGTATGCAATTAGTGGCAAACAAATGTATGTAAATAAAGGTGTTACAGGCCCGGCAACAAAGGTGTCTAAAGCAGTGTTTAGGAGCATTGTGATAAGCCTAACGATACTCAAGGGATCGGCTCTTCCCCAACCGATAGCCAGCTATCACGCGAATACAATGAAAATTAGATGAGAAGGTGTAACATCCAACAGCCATTCACTACTTCGATGGCCCTGAACTGTAGCAGTGGCTTGTCGATTTCAGCAACATATCGAGATACTCGCACCTGGTGGTTTGTGTGTGTTTTTTTTATTTTGCAGAAGCTTTATTTCATATTTTTATCTCGTTCAAACGCATCAATGTGGTCGTCAGCAGTTGCTTATCGTGCATGTTTGACGATGTGCACTCCACGTTAGCGACGCACTTGTCACCCTGAGAGTCCGTAAAAAGAAGGAAGCAGCGTTAACTATTCAAATGTGTTGAGATAAAACAAGCCTACATGCACCGAACAACAGCCGATACTGTCAGACCATGAACGGGCACCCAAAATTCACCAGTGCTTAGTTTGATAAATTTTATTTTCCTCTGAAACACATTTGAAGCACCAACTATTAACATCGCTTAGACTTTCCCGCTGTGTCTATTGCCCCATCGTGGCTCCTCAGCAGTGACTTCAGCGTCGCAATAAAATAGAAACCAGATATACCATTTCTACAAAATTTGCAACAAATTTTTGCTTATCGGAAGAAAACAGTAACAAAAATAAATAAAACCAATGCTTATGAAACGTCAAAGAACGAGTCGTTCTGGTGCAACTTAGTGTCACATCTACAGTTCTGCTGAACGATGTCCAAGTCGTACCGCGCTCAAAACTTTACTATTATTCATGATATAAACCTCATCAGCGTATCCGCCCCAAACGTGATGCATTTAAAATGTACATCTAAAGTTACGCTACGCCACACCAGCTGGCAAATCATATTAAATTAATACGGAACGATACCTTATGCACATCGCCGCCGCTAAAGCAGAAGGCTAAAAATGTGTGAAGGCCTGCACTCAAAGTGCAGCTTGGTTTTAATTCGTCACAAAGCACGGCGGAGCGGCAGGGTAGTAAAGCTTCTCAGAAGCTGTTTCTCTGCCCGAAGGTAAGAGAGACGCACTGAATTAACAATGAAGTGAAATTGACAGCTACACGGTGTCCAGTTTCTTGGAACAAATAACTCCTCACGACGAACTTAGAAAAACTAAGAACACGAAAGAAAGAGAAAGAAAAAACACAACTAAGCTCTCTTGAAACGTGAACCAGAGACCAGAGAGCCCCTCGTCTGTTTATCACGTCGAGTTTAAAGCTTTCGATGCTTCTTCGTACTTTTCGGCAAAAATTATCTCGTGCACCGTTCCCAGAAGGATACGTTTTTCAATATTCGTAATTGTGCGATCAATACTGCAGACCTCTGGGTGAGTGAGGGGCAAGAGAAAGACCCTTTCTAACTGACTCACCGCACTAATGCATTCGGTATGTGCAGCTGCTGCCGATTTTTTTTCTATTACCTCTACACACAGTGTCCCTCTCAGAACCCTCTTCTTGGTGTTATCTTTTTATTCCGTTTGTGAATTTTATGTCGCTTTTCTTCGCTGCACTTCGCTAAAACGGTGCAGCATTCCCGGCGCTATCACCTTGCCTAAATGTGTGAAGAGGCTGAAGTCAAGAAGCTGCTTGCACGCGGAAAATTTGGGTTATCGGCCATTGCCTACGTGCTCGAACAATACGTATTCCTAATTACAAAACCAGCTAAGACCAACTAGTCGGATAGTCTCAGTCTCGGATAGTCTCAGGATTTAAGGAACGCATAAAGACATAGTTGATAAGAAGCCAAATCAACAAAGTTGTTTACGAGAGCATTTAAGGAAGTGAAGCACACGAAGCTAAAGAGAAAACTAACCTTAACTAGTTGTTTACGAGAAAAAAATTCTTAGTTGGGCTTTACTCGCGCACTGTGCAATATTGATAAGCAACGTATGTACGCAATCAGCAAAGCCACATGTACCCAGTCTTGCTCTTAAAAGGACTGTCTACTGTTCTACACTGCTTTCTTGTTTTGTGTGGCAACAAAAAGCGCACCATCCCAAGTGTCTAACATTGCCGCGGTTTCTCTTGAAAGTGCGTTGAAATTTTTAAAGCAGAATATCTTTATCTGCGTTTAGTCTCCTTCCGTCGGTGGGATGAATATCCACAACAATGCCTGGTGGTACTGGTGATAGTCGAAAACTGAAACCACGTGAGAATTTTGCAGGCTCCGGGAAGTTTTGTTTTTTTTAATAAATAAATACCTTAGGGGTCGTTTAAGGAACACACACACACTTTTGTGTTCTTTTGAGCGTCGGTGAACGCTGTGCTCACATTTCTCCGCCGTTTGCAGGCAAGCGAACACACCGCCGGCAGCGCCACCAGCGGCCTCCTCGTACACGTGAAAAAAGAAAAGCAAAATTAGTCTAGGTCAACATAAAGCTACTTCAAATGCGTAAAATACAATTTCAAGTTATAGACGTTTGTTTTTAGGCTAGTTAAGCCTATTTTCGAGGATTTCTTGCAGTAGATTGACCGTGCACATCACTCTTGGGTGATGCCAACGGTAATTTTTTGCCGACTTTCGACACCAAGTTAAAATTATAGTTTCCTTTTTTATAGTACAAAAGCATGCTCACTGCCATCGATATGATGAACTATCTTCTCATGTGCGCCAGAATCAAGTCGTAGACAGTCCCTTAAAGCGCACCTGTCCCATGCTTTGTCTGTTCTTTGTCCCGTACGTTATTTGTTCACAATTACGAATCAACTGCCTTACCAACCGATTCTTTGAACAGCAAGTTAGCCACTGTATGTTCTTGTGGTCATCAAAGCGACTTTCGCACCACTAAACTGAGGCTTGATCTGGGGAGGTTAACGCAATAGTCATCAGCTCGCGACTGGTTGAAAAACGCACGCACGACAACCAAGCCAATCACTTACCACTCGTTTGTACGCGCAGGAGAGGTTAAAGCGTTAGAGAAAAGCACTGGCTCCATACAAACAGCATCTGCACTTAAGAGTGTATGTAATCTTCTGGTGCTGTCCCAATGCTATCTTAATCATTATACGATATAAAATTCATTTCTTATTGTCAGTCTTGCCTAGTGATCGGAACTGGGAAGAGAGTGGGCATGGCGTCATGCATTTCATTGACTCGTAATAGTCAAGATTGATAATGCAATACAGACTCGTAATATAGAGCAGTAGATGAAGATGTGGCAGCGCAAGTGCAGGCAGTTACTACAGTCTGCATTGAAATTCTTTTATTCGTTTGTTACGCAGAAAAAAAGAAAAAAAGGTAAAAACCATGCGGCTGCGCAGTCTATTACTCCTATTCACGTTCGTCATAAACCTACATTAAAAACAGCAAAGGTAAATTAGTAACAGTATGTTAATTAGTAATACTACAATCTTACTACTGTAATGAAGTATTAATGCGTGTTAATTACTAGAAATAACAACGCAACCACCAACAGTGTTACCGAGGGATTGAGGACAAGGATAAACGTATAGGCCCTACGTATTCGTGAGTGAAAGGTTTCGTCTATTTATCCCGTCTTTATACTGACACAATACTGCACACTACTACATGTGTGCTCCGCCAGCGGCCAACTTTCTGCACACGGTCTGCAGGCCTTGTTTTATTAATGCCCACTTGCCGCTCCTGTTTCGTCACGTTTATACGAACCTTATACAGACCCGTTTACTTTCACTTACTGCTTTCTTTTCTGGACACTCTTTTTCTTTTCTTCTTTTTCACTTCTAGTTCCTATTTCTTGTTTTTTCTTTACATGACACCCCCGAGTGGAATGACCGTCCCAGTTGCCGCGCGGCGATTCACTAAATGACAGCACCACTCGGGCCATTGCTCCGATGTTCGGTCGATACAAGGCACAGATACTGGGAAACTGTCAAGTGTTCCGAGACATGGGAATCCAACTTCACTTCTCGGTAGTGTAATGTGTTAAATTTTAAGAAAGGCTACGCCGAAAAGGCCAGCTAACCTCCGCATATTGATCTCAAAATGAAAAGCCTAAGAAGGTAATGGTGTGATTATGAAGATGAAAGCTGTATACGTCTCATTAAGCAAAATGAGCGTGGCGTTGGCACGACTGATGGAATAAAGTATCACTAGATGACGCCACCATATGACATCATCAAGGTAGCAATATGACGTCACATGACGTGGTGTCACGTGATGACGTTATCGCACGCCATTGTTGCTTGGTCAATGGTGGAATGACTATACGGTGGCAGTGCAAAACCAAGAAATGTGCAGAAATTCTGTCCCTTTTGGAAGCGAAGCTCCCTAAGCCGTGGGTCGTGCGTCCGCGATATATGTAGTAGTAGTAGTAGTAGTAGTAGTAGTAGTAGTAGTAGTAGTAGTAGTAGTAGTAGTAGTAGTAGTAGTAGTAGTAGTAGGTAGCCACCTCCACGGCTGGACTAGAAGAGCGGCACGCGCACAACCTTTTGAATTGAGGAGCGAACCCCCGCATGTTATTAATAAACAAAAAGATTGTTTCTGATGAAATAACTTACAGATACGAGTATCGGTTAGTTAATCTCTTGATTATCTTTGTCTTGATTTTGATGCTTACCTAAAAAAACTTGTAATGAAAGGACGCACTTTGAGCTCTATCTCACCAGGAAAGGTTGGTTAAACTCGCTAGGCGTAACCTTCTTAGTTTTAGCAAGGTTTGGCGAGTGTTGGGCCGCAGTACACATGAACTAGAGGCGGCGAAATGTGGGAAGCAGACACGAAGCGCAGGCCGTAAGAAAGTGCGCGCGTGCCGCTCCTCTAGTCCGGCCGTGCCACCTCTCATTTAGTCCTTGGAATGTCCTGTAGCGTCATCATCATCGCCATTCATCATCATCGTCATTTTCTAGCCACCGCTCTGCGCCTCTCGTGCAGCTCATGCGACAACTCGAGGCGCGAGCGGTGGAGAACGAGCACCAGGCCTGGCGGTTCGGACGTGGCGGCCGCTGCCGCTTCGCTTCAGCAATCGCCTTTGATAATAAAGTGGCGAGAGTTTGACACGACCACGTTGGCCACCGTCCCGTCTTCCTCTCTTGCTACAGTCCGCTGGATGACGGTAGTACTACAAGATGAGTGAGAGAGAGAAATAAATAAAAGGAAGAGGCAGGAAGGTTAACCTAGAAAAACTGGTAGGCTACCCTGTCCTGGGGTGGGGAAATAAGGGTCGGAAAGAGGATAGAGATAGAGAGATGAAAAATGATGAATATGTGATAGAAAGATGCGAGATGGCGGTACTTGGAGTGTTCATTACATGGACGGACGCACGGACGGGGGACAGACAGACAATTACACGGACGGACGCATGGATGGATGGACGTACGGACGTATGCACGGATGGACGCAGAGACGGATGGACGCACAAACAAACGGACGCATGTACGGACGCACAGATGGACGGATGCATGAACGGATGGACGCATGGATGGTCACACAGACGGATGCATGGACGGAATCGCGGACGGACTGATGGACGCTTCGCCCCACTCATCATCATGCACTCCGTGGATCTGGTGCGAATTTTTGTGTGTGTTTTATCGAAATAAAGAATCGATTGATTGATTGATTGATTGATTGATTGATTGATTGATTGATTGATTGATTGATTGATTGATTGATTGATTGATTGATTGATTGATTGATTGATTTTGACGTCCGGAAACCACAGTATGATAAAAATTACAGCATATCCACGCAGTGAGTGATGATAAGTGGGGCGGGACGTCCGTCTGTCTGTCGAGTCAGTCATACAACTAGGCGGTCACGTACAACGAGAGATGTACAAGGGACGGAGAGATCCACGGCTTTAGGAGCTTCGCCCCTAAAAAAAACAAACAGTGTTGTTGCCCCCGTTATATGGTGACGTCTACACCTTTTTACTTGGTCGTTCTCATGAATCAGAATCACATTTCTTTTTTATTATTTCCATAAAACCTGGTTAACGCGATTGAGTATACAGGACTAGGTCCCGGAGTCGGGGACCTCTTCCTCTATGCTCATTGGGGAAACAACGGTCGACTGCATATTTAATATTCTTCACTGTAGTAGCCAATTCAGTGGGTAACCGTAAAACCACAAACCGTTCTCAATAGATAGATCGGTTGTGCATTTGTAAAAACAAGAACAGTCTTTAAAACTTAAGGCTGCGCACAATGACAGAAAAATACATCGCGAAAGCTGGGAAAACGTTTCCATCCGCTTCGCCGCGTATTTCATCCGAATCTGAGAAGTAAAATTGAAAAAAAATCACAAATTTTGAACACGTAAAAGTAGCCGTGAACATGTCCCAAAAAGCAGCTGTTCCCAGTATTTCGGAAAGTGAGAAAATGCGAAACCAGCCAGTTCTGCGATTTATTTTAATTTCTCTTTGATGATAGTTTCTTGGGAATGAACAATCCAATCATGCTAATGTCGGCAAATCGAGAAATAGTTCGCGACTTCGCAACATCGTTGCCAAACACTGCGGCGGCGGCATAAATTTACAGGTTTGGGCAAACCCAGTGGCAGTCTCGTCAGGCAGCGTACAAGTATGGCTCACTAAAAATTTACAACACACACACACACACACACACACACACACACACACACACACACACACACACACACACACACACACACACACACACACACACACACACACACACACACACACACACACACACACACACACACACACACACACACACACACACACACACACACACACACACACACACACTAAACAACTTAACGGCTTCAAAACGAGTTTCACAAGACGCTTTTGCTATGGGTATCTTCGATCACTCATGGCCAAACGTTCATCCCACGAAATCGTCCAGGTACCTGATGTTTATTTCCATCTGAAGAAGTGTTCATACTTACTGTTTCAGAATATCTTTTAGAGTGAGATCGATGTAATCGGCATACATTACGAAAATTTGTCTACGCTAAAGACGAATATTGGTCAAAGGCCATGTGTTATGTGCAACAGACAATCAAATGAAATGAGACAAGCAAATGAAAGTATAGCTGAAAGTATGTGTTTTATTACACATATTCAAAATACGACGTGCCGTTGGTAGGGACTGAAGCTACAATCTTCAGGAAGCTTGTTTAATGCTTCCTGAATTAGCTCCTAGGTTACAAAGAGGGTTAAACTTATGTTGAGGTCGACGCAGTGAGCAATGGAAAGAGAAATAATAGCTGTAACCCTAAGGTACATGAAGAGAGCAGAGTGTAACGGAGGAGAAACGGGTGTTAAGGACATCATAGTCGAAATAAAGACGAAGAAATGGTCATGGGCAAGGCACGTAGCGTGAAGGCAAACCGCTGGTCATTAAAGACAACAGACTGGATTCGAAGAGAAGGCAAACGGGGGAGGGGGGAGACAAAGTTAGGTGGGCAGTTAATGACAGTTTGCGGGTATACAGTGGCAGCAGCAAGTACAGAACTAAGTTTACTATTGGAACATGGAAGAGGCCTTTGTCTTGCAATGGGCGTCGTCATGATGATGATGATGATGGTGGTGATGACGACGACGACTAACTAACCATAAGTGGGCGTCGCGGTGTCATAATGATGAAACTGATATGTGGGGTTTAACGTCCCAAAACCACCATATGATTATGAGAGACGCCGTAGTGGAGGACTCCGGAAATTTTGACCACCTGGGGTTCTTTAACGTGCGCCCAAATCTGAGCACACGGGCCTACAACATTTCCGCCTCCATCGGAAATGCAGCCGCCGCAGCCGGGATTTGATCCCGCGACCTGCGGGTCAGCAGCCGAGTACCTTAGCCACTAGACCACCGCGGCGGGGCATAATGATGAAACTAGAAAAAAAACTTCGTTTTGTGTGCACACCCATGCATTGTACAGGATGTAGAAGTAGCTGGTAAGATCCTATGCAGTGAACATAAAATGACAAGAGGTGGAATTCACCTTGATTTTGAAAAAATCAAAGACAAACTGATACGCAAGAAGCCAAATAATGAGCTAGTGGTGAGGGGGAAAGTACAGGGACTCAGGATTTCGCTTCAGAATAGATTCGCTTCTGTAAACGAGGTAACCGACGTTAGCGTTGCACAATGAACGATAACCTTACTATTGTCATCAAAGAGTGCAATGCAAGTCGTAGGTACAGTCACTATACAGGACACTGACCAACCATCTCATGAGACGAAAAATATTATGAGACGAAAAATTGCTACAGATAAAATAGAGCTGGAAGAACTCTCGAAGTTAATCAATAGGCACAGTAAGGTGGCAGAGAAAGTATAAGATGGAGAGAATCGAGCATGCTGTAAAAAGCGGAAGGAGCCTAAAAGCTGTGAAGGCAAACTTGCGCATTGGCATCTATGTGTATGCATTGGTATTAAGGTGTATGCATTGGCATTAAGATGAATGCATTGAGGGACAAGGAAGGCAATGTCATAACCAATATGAATAGTACAGTAACGACTGGGGGAATAAGGAAAGCCCTAGAAGGAATGCAAAGAGGCAAAGCCGCGGGTGAGGATAAGGTAACAACAGACCTCCTGAAAGATGGCGGAGAACTGGTGTTAGAAAAACAGCCACCTTATACACAAACTGTCTAATGACGCAGGGTACCAGAATCTTGAAAGAACTTCTGCATCATCTTAATCCATAAGAACGGAGATGTCTGAGGACTTGTCGAATTACAGGCTGATCATCTTACTGCCTGTTCTCTACAAACTATTTACAAAAATATTATCTTATACAATTTGGGTTACATCGGAGTTCAGTCAACTAAAGGACCAAGCAGGATTTCATACAGGCTACTCCACAATAGACCATATCCATACGATCAGTCAGATGATAGAGAAATGCGTGGAATACAACCAACCCTTATACATATAGCCTCCCTAGATTACGATAAGGCGTTTGACTCAATCGATACAGCTGCAGCAATGCAGACACTACAGAATCAGGGCATCGACGAACCCTGAGTAAATATACTGGAAGAAATCTACTTCGCATCCACAGCCACAATTGTTCTTCATACAGAAAGCAACATAATCCCAATAAAGAAGAGTGTAAGGCAAGGAGACACGATCTCCTGCTATTCACCGTGCGTTTACAGGAGGTTTTCAGGGCTCCAGATTTGGAAGACTTAGGGATAAGAATTAGAGCACAGTGTTGTATTCGTTACCGAAAAAATTCACTCAATATGTTAAACGTTACTCCACCAAAAAGAACGCGTTGCCGCCCACGTTACCTACTGGAAAAAACACGCGTCACCGAAAAAAAAAAATTACGGACGTTACCTCAACCGTTACTACGCAATCAAACTTTAATCAGTATGTCTGTTGCAGGAACTAACAATAAAATTTTTATATCTCAAATTTACGTTTCACATAAAACTTCTAGCACAAAAAATTATAATCAATTTGCTCGTTCGACGAGTATTATTTGTACAAATGTACCATGCCTTAATGTTATAATGGCTTAAAGCTGCGTGTTGCATGTGATGCCTTGTGACTGTGCCACATAATGAAGCCATTTTTTCTCGACGAGACATTATAGACAATATCACATTCAATCATCCATACTAGCCACAAGGAAAGCATCACTCAACTCTAAATAAATTTGCAGTAATCGGTTTTTTCCGAGTCCAAACAGCCCCTCCAGTGAGTATCGTCGAAATCTAAACTGGTGCTGTAAAAGAAACAAGGAAGGGAACAATGGTTTTTCTTGCCCTCGTCCTGAAAACATGATTCAGTGCACTATTACTACAGACAATTACCGCACATTTGCACCTGCAGCTTCTCTGTACCTACTGTCTCTGCGCGTTTGGAGTGAGCCGCTTGTGCCCAGGTGTAGCCGGCCGGATCGATCTTCAACGTGGAAGTGCCGCAGGAGAGCTCTGCTTGCGTCCATTTGCGTAATTAGCTAAAGCTGCCCCGTGTCTTGCTTCGCACACGCAAGTAACTTACTGGTTCGCGAACGAAGCGTGTACCTTCTAAGGGGGACGTTGCAGCGACTCCAGAAGTCCCCCATGAGAGGCGAGTCCAGCCCGGCGTTAGCCAAACGGCCGCTTCTTGATGCAACACTTCTAGGTGTCCGTGTAGGGGTAAGTTACCAGAGGGAAATTGAGAAAGAGAATCTCGTCGTTCTTTCTTCCTGCCTTCGACGGCTGATTATCGGTAACGTATGCTCCATTCTCGCGCTTTTGAAAGAGTGTGCGCATGGTATAATGAAAAGGCCGTTGAAGTAAAGAGTATACATAATACAAGGAGGAAGGAAAATAAGAGGAAAAGAATGACAGGGAGGTGGACCAGCCTATAGGCAGCCGGTTTGCTACCCTGCACATGGGAGGGGAATGGAGTAGATAAAAGATAGAGAAGAGAAGGGGAATAGATATAAACACAGCACATTAGGCAGCACACACGCACACAGTCAGTCATAGTCCAGTCTTATCTTTTGTGGTGTGTGACATTGCTGTTACAGCCGCTTGTTCAAGTCCGTGTCGCGTAGGAATTGCAAGAGTGCTCTTGTCACCTTCTGTTGCAATGCTGTAAAGAAAACGAGGCAGCTTTCTTTCTGTCAATTCGTATACGACACACCTATGTATTTTCTTAGTTCTGGTATTCCCGAAGTTCGGCCACTGGTTTACTTAAAGCAAGGTGTCAACTGACCAAGCAACAACTTCTGCTACGCTGCATCTAACTATCTAGAAAATGTATCAAGTTACAAACAGCCGCAAAAGAGGTTCTGAGGAACCTTGCAAAGTTTAAATAATTTAAAAAAAAAACAGAAGAAAATCCCCATCCACACGTTCTTAAAACTGAACAAAAGAAATTCACGCAGATTTTTCAGATGGAAATTTTCCTCGTAGACGAAGAACTCGCTCTGAACCACAACGATTCAAACTCGGAACCAAGTCTTTTCCCAGACGGCCCAATACCATTTACACTTTGAGATCCCCGCTCAAGGGCGAATTCCTATTTCGAAGCAAGTGGACCCTACACATGGCAAATAAGTTCTAGGAAAGACCGCGAGTTTAACAGAGGTCCATCGAAAGAAACATTGAATAAAAAGAAAGCTGCAAGAGTCCAGAAAGCCTTAAACTCGTCTGCTTGAAATTACGGCCGTTTGAGTCACTCACGTCGGTAATGGGACGCGAAAGGATTATCACCTACCGAAGCCAGTGAAAACTTGCACTAACATTGTCGATCATTCCGACGAGGCGTCTCCGGTGGTAACCTCCAAAGTTTCCATCGGTGGAAGCAATAGACTTACATTGCATGTGGCTGCTCAACGAGGGGGACTCGTCACTACAGCTAGCCGCGACATGCTCGCGTTCCGTTTGCCGTTACGAGTCGCAAATGAATTTTCGTTCCACCCTCGTTGACTGTTGGACAAATCGGTCATCGACAGTGCCAATCGGCTGCTCTCGGTACATCTTCAGTCGTCTCCTCCTTCCACCCCCTTCAAAGCCGCCGACGCATAGTGGCTGTCCCCGCCATCATCGAACGCTCTCTCTATTATACTTCTCTGCGGCTAGTACAGTTCAATCGCTGTCGGCATTCGAATATTGTCTTTAAATATTCGTCAGTCTCTGCAGTCTTGTATCCCGAAGCATTGTGCGCGACGTCACGAAGTCCTTCCATTTCGCCACGCGCCGACCCGTACTTGCGCAAACTGCTTCCTGTTCACCTTTGCGGCGACATCTTTAGCAAATCGCCAGTCCTTCAACTTTATAGGTCGAGCCGTAATCATAATCGTTTTTCTCATAGAAAGTCCCTTGCAGCAGTGTTTGCACGCCTCGACGACCAGCCGCTTTCTGAGTAATCATTCGGACAGATTGAGTGTCACGCCGGACGGCGACGAAGGCGCTGTTGAGTTTCTGCGAGCGACCAGCCTCGCTGAACGACACTCTTGTGTGGAACACTACTGTGTGTCTGCTGAAACCCTCCACTTTCACATCATGTACCAATTGACCTAGAAAACCACACTCCCAAACACTCTTTTGTGTTTGTTTCTGCTTCCCTCTCTCTCATTTTTCTTTTCCTTCCTTTTTTTTCTCCCCTTACCCCTTCCCCAATACAGGGTAGCCAACTAGACATTTGTTTTCCGGTTATTCTTCCTGCCTTACCTCATCACATCTCTCATTCCCTCTCTTTTTCCATGAGCTCAGTGTTGGAAGCTTACGTCCTTTGCCTCTTGAAGACAAAACGTCTGCTGTTTCCTTTTTTTTTCTTCTTTTTTTTTGCTGCTTCCTGACGGTTTATACGGCCACAAGGAAAGTATTCCGCTACTGGCTGTCTTGTATTCGATAGTTTTCAGTTTTACGTTCACTTCCATTTTTACTCTTGCTGTTCAAAATGCACCTCATTGCGTCGTTTGTGAGTTCGAATCTCTCGTAAATCGAATCCCTCGTAAATTGTATAGCACGCGCTATACAATGCTGCAAGGCCGTGGCGATGACAGCCATGCCATCGATAATGGCGATATCGATGAGAATCGCTAAAATCTTCGTGAGTTTGTTTCTCGTCCAAACCACGTTAAAGTTTGTACTTTCAGGACTTAATATAGTACTGTTTTACTAAGGCGTGGTTTTTGTAACCATATCTCATCACTTTTCTCGTATCAGGAAGATAGTTGACGTGCTGAAGAAGCACGTCAACTAGCGCGCCTTCGAACATTGTCTTCTCGAGAACACAGCAAGAGTCACTATGATGCCAGGTATATCCCCGTAGAGTTTTCTCCTGGCGACTACGTTTGGCTGTGGACTCCTGTTCGCAGAAAACGATTGTACCGGAAGTTTCTAGCAAACTATTCCGGCCCATTCGTGGTAGTCACTCGTCTCAGTGACGGGAATTACGTTGTCGCCCGAGTCACAGCCAATAACCGGCATTCGCGCACTGCGCAAATTGTTCACGTAGCCCACCTCAAACAGTACCATCATAGGCATATTTAACTCGCTCGGCGAGCTTCGTCTGCCGCCGGGGGAATCGAAACGAAGATGCGCGAGCGTACGCGGCGCGAAAGAAGAAGAAGAGTAGTGGAGCGGCGCCTGGACTGTGTGGTTGGGTGAACCGGACTAGGCCTGTCGAAGAAGTACGCTGCTATTTCACAACGCCATTTTCACCTCATCTGTAAATAAACACAATCACTCGTGACAATATTGGCCTTTGAATTTATAGCAAATCTGTAAGTGATCAAATTATATCCTCAATTAGATAACGTTGGTTAAAGGGCTAACCATGACACAATGCGATGTTGAGGACGTTTCCGGCTCCGCAATTACTATTAGACGAAATCTGAGTTACGGACACATCGCGTGAACTACCTCTCCCTCTTCAACTTGAGGCGGGGTTGGCAAAATTAGTGAGAGAACACTGAAGGGTTTGTCACCGTGTATACTCAGCCGTAGCAGAGTGGTTCGGCAACACTAACACACCGTAACTTTCATTGCCCTGTGGCGTAACAGGTGGATAGAAATGCCCTTTACACGAATATAATAGACTACTGAGAACAAGCGAGGAGCTAGTATCTCGGACAGAAAGCGTTTAAAAACGAACGTGCAACAGTCCCTGTCACAGAACACGTAAGTCGGAGGGCTTCGAGGGCGGCTCGATAAATCCATAACTTCTTATTGAAACCGTCTGTCAAGCACTCAGCGTGCCACCTAATAGAAAGGAAAGAACTGTATATTGAAATTATCGATCTCTAAGAGCCGCTGACGTGCACACGCAAGCTTAAACGGCTGCGACGATATGCAAGATAAAAGTTTAAAAATGATTGATGTGTGGGGTTTAACGTCCCAAAACCACCATTTGATTATGAGAGACGCCGTAGTGGAGGGCTCCGGAAATTTCGACCACCTGGGGTTCTTTAACGTGCACCCAAATCTGAGTACACGGGCGAAAGTTTAAAAATGAACAACCTGCGGATACACTGCGCATAAATACCGGCACAGAGTCAAAACCGAGGTCTTTGAATTGAGCCTAGTTTGCGTGCTTATCGTAGTATGGGGTTTATATGTCACCCCTTAAAAAATAAGCGAAGTAAAAACGAAACAGGTAGGTAATGTTACCGTATAGATTCAAACACAATTCCCAGTGTTACACAAATGCTGATATTTACTTTTTTTTGTCACAGTGCGTTCCTCTCGACGCATCCCTTCCTGGTGGTTAAGTTTAACTTGTCGAGCTTCTTGTATTCTGAAGTGACATACCCTATTTTCATTCTCCGTCTGGTGAAGTTTTCGGGATAAATAAGTGTCTCTACTTTGACACAAACGCAATTTTAGCATGACACGCTCTCCTACGTGAGCTCTTTTACTCATCACATCTCTTCACTTTTTTTTCTTGCTGCCCTTCATCGTCCTACGCTGAGGCAGCCAGCTGAATGAATTGGCTGACCCAAAATAACGGCTTGCGGAAATGATGCAGCATATGTTCGGAGAAGGTAGTTTTCTAACTAACGTAGAACATTCTAAACTATTTAATTTCTAAACATAGTCTTTTTATAAAGCTATTTTATTTTTTTGTCAAGGCATCGTCTGACTCATGACCGACTCCTCTGGGCGGGTTGCACCAACAATCTTCAGAACCACCAACGAACCAACATTCGATCACGCAGAACTTTTGAAAGAAATGTTTCCGATAAACAGTATCACCTTTGCAGCAATTGGAACACCGTATTTAGTGCGCAGGGGTTCGGTGGATGATTGATTGATATGTGGGGTTTAACGTCCCAAAACCGCTATATGATTACGAGAGACGCCGTAGTGGAGGGCTCCGGAAATTTTGACCACCTGGGGTTCTTTAACGTGCACCCAAATCTGAGCACACGGGCCTACAACATTTCCGCCTCCATCGGAAATGCAGCTGCCGCAGCTGGGATTCGAACCTGCACCCTGCGGGTCAGTAGCCGAGTACCTTAGCCACTAGACCACCGCGGCGGGGCGGGGTTCGGTGGTAATGAGCCACGTATCCATACGGCTTCCCATTTTAGACACTTCTTGATTAGCACTCATCTAGTCTAGTATTTAATAAACTCATACTTGTACAAGCCTTAGACGAGCCCTCTGAAATGTTTTTGCCAAAAACGAGAAAAGCTGTCGCAAGGCCTCTATGTGTACGAAACGTTTGAAAATGGGCGATCACCTTTAGCGTTATGTCCAGGACTTACTCTGTAAATTATCGTGATTAACCACATGCAATTAAGTTTTCTACATTTTTCAGCCGCTATTAGAAAAATCAAACGTCAAATATCAAAGTTCCGTAGCTTTCATTTCTGTTCCATTCACTTTTCTGCCACTGAGTAGCCATACTTTATAGTTTTATTACGGCATAATGTGCAAGAAAATTCACAGATCACTTAGCTAAACCACGTTGTCCTCAATGCTGAAAACGTGAACAAGCATCAAAGCATTGGAACTGTGCGAAATAACGCGTGTTCGAACCATTCGATTGCAATCACCCCTCTTTTATGACGGTACTTTGTTGATCTTCGCTGTCACCAATTGCCTGGCATTCGCAACAGCGAGCCAACGGCACGTCGTTCAAGAAAGCGCACGGTAATGCTTCAGGAAAGGTAATGGTAGCGCAGGCGCGTCCCTTTCACTCGCCTAACCACGTGCAGCGATGAAAAAGGCTACCGTACGTTGATGCAACACCAGTGATCAACATTTTAGGTGGTCGAGAGATCTATTCCAGGTACAGATGCTACAATTTAATGGAGGCAAAAAGCGAGGACTCTCACGTACTTTAAAGAACCGCAGGATGTCGAAAATCGCGCAACTTCCTTCGCCCCGGTGTCCTTCATAACCAACCATGCAGTTTCTGAACGTTAAACATTAATTCAGGAAGCATCGTTACACATCTTGTATGTCTCCGAAACAAACAGAAAGCAATAAAGAATATCGAGTACTTTTATCATTCATGTGTTTTGTGCACACCGCCTGAGTGGCAACCACAGGTCAGTATTTTTTGTAACTTTGAAATCTACTCCCATCCCTACCCCTGTTACACAGTAATGTAACGAAACATTTTAGCAGAATGTTTGAAAAATGTGTATGTACTATCATTTTTATGTATTAGGCATGTGCTTACTTTAGAATAGTTAGTATGGTTTCCCAGTGCAACGACAACAGCAACTGTAACATTATCTGCAAAAACACACTCAGAGTAGGCGAAACTTACTCAAATGAGCAGTAGAGATCTATCTCACTCTATACTGAAAATATCATACACTAGTTGGCAGTCACGTATCTCTTCTAAATTATAACCGTTGAAGATGACCAAAGTGTTTATTTACACTCCCCACGAGCTTTCCAGCCATATTTATTACTTTTCGTGGAAGTATTGGAGAGCACTTTTGAGGCTTATTTATTGGCATACTAAAGGTCTTTCAGTGTATTTTATTTACTCTAGAAAAACTCAATGCAAACAAGCAAAAAATCGACCCGCTCAACGAGGTCTTGATATAGCAAGTCTTCCTTCGGCTTTATATTGACTATTCTCTCACAAATGTGCAGCTTCACGAAGGCGAACAAAAATCGCCGAAAGCAGCCTACTCCTTTTTATTTTTGTATGTTTTGCCTCACAGCGAGCCAGCGTTCCCTACGGAAGAAAAAGCCCACCACAAGCGGCGCTCAACGCGACGCTATCTATATAGAAGAACCTCGGAGTGAACCATGTCCTTATTAGTGTCTCCCATGGTAGATAAGTGGTTATGATGCTCAAATGCTAAACCGAAGGTCACGGGACCGTATCCCGGCCCTCTAGGGCGCATTTTGATGGAACCGATATGCTTGGGGCCTGTATAATTAGATTTAGGTATACCTCAAAGAACACCAGGTGGACGATATTTCTGGACCCTCGCACTATGGCATCTCTAATGACCATACTATGGTTTTGAGTTGTAAAACACCAGCAATTGATATTTTTATTGTCCTTATTAGAGATTCCACTCCATCGAGTCATCTTTGCCCCGATAAACACTACTCCGATAAAACGGCATCACCAAATCAGAGTGACATTGAACGAACGCACCTCAATCGCCATGTGCGTGCTGTCAAGAGCTACACAGCGACTATGGAATATATAAAAACAATACGATTGCGTGCGACAACAGTTTCTTGCATAAAGCTCCTTTGATTCGCACGTCCTGCTGTACTTTTTTTTCATTTTTGAGATCAATCTTTTTGTTGTATGTTTAATGTCGGTGGCCTCGTGACTTACACGTTTTGCTCGCTTCGTTCATTGCAAGAACGTGTCAGGTAGGCGCAATATCACGACTCATCGGTTTCCCGGCCGACATGTTGATAGCCTGAAGTTGTAATACTTTTTACGGCGAAAGCTGTTAGATGATCACAACAAGGGTCGAAGTCTGCCGTAGTTGTCCGCCGCCGCCGGCGTCCATAACGACTATCGCGCAAAGTGAGAAAAATCGAAGTAAATGAGAAACACCAAAGGCACAGTGCGATTCGAGCCCGGGTGCCCTGCGTGTCAGCCCAGCAATCTACCACTGAACTACGCCGGTGCTTGGAACCCCGTTGCAAGCTGACCCTAAGAAGGCTTCATTTCGGGAAAAGAATCGCGTTAACGAGTGTAATAAGATGCTTTAGAACAGCAAAGGCACAGCCAGGAGTCACACAATGCAAATTGCGTAACGAATGCGTCGTCGAATGGCACAACTCATTACAATAGCGCTAGGCATAGTTCTTCACCGTCGTCAGCCACAGCATCAAAAAATTGCCCGAAATTCCTTGCAAGTTTGTAGCGGGTACCACGCTTCGTGAAGGAGGACGAAAGATGACGTATTGAATGCCATTCATTTATACTGCACAACAATCACGATTTATGACGTAGTTGCTACCCTGCAAGAGAGCTTGTAGCATTTAGCCAAATAGTGTTTAGAAAAACATCAGATCTGCGCGGGAATGCTGGATGAGTGGCTTTTCAGAGCCTTTCGTAAACACTCTTTGGGTAACTGCTAGAAGTACACTTGCTGGGTACCCCCTACGCCATATATAATAATTTTTGTGTAGTTGACCGGCATTCACTATGCTATCCTTCGTCATCCATCGGAGAAGCGCGACCGCCACTACACACATAATATTGAAGTAAGTCAGCAACACAAGTAAGTCAGCATGAAGTAAGTCAGCAACACAGTTATTAAGGGATCAAGAACAAGTTTTTGTAATGGGTTGGAGCATTGGACGATCTACTCATTACGCAATTCGCAATTCGTGATGCCTGCTTGTTCCTTGGATGTTCTAACAGGAGTCATCGCTCATATTAACGTGATTCCTTTCCCGACTTAAGGCCCACCTAAGGCCAGTTTGGAAACCAGTTCCAAGCACCGATGTGGCTCAGTCATCGAGCAGTGAAGTAAAATTATATTTCAACAATTCTCCGTCCTTTCTCTTCTCTCGCTTACTAAAAAATTTTACAGTGATCCCTGACACCTTCCCCGCTTCATTCCCAACAGCGGCCGATGGTCGCCTCCTTCCCCGAAATTAAGGTTCATTCATTCATCTTAATGTTATTCCATGCATCGCGTCTTAACTGGTCTGCAAATCGGCTAATGCGATATGCAACATCGACAACGCTGCACAGATTTATTCGTAAAACGTACAATATACCGCAGTCGTTCGTGTACGAAAGCACGTGCGAAACTCGAACGAGTGATAGAAACAGTGCGGAAGGAATGATCCGGGTGGGTGACGTGTCTTCCTGTGTGAAACACCCACGGCTGCTGCTAGCCTTTCCTGTATATGCCAACATTTCAAGAACAAAGACACAATGAGATGAGGAAAAAAACGAATTGACGAATATAAACGCTAGGGAAGGAGCAGTGAGAAAGGTGCTCGTTTTCAGCAGTCGTTTGTCCCCGGGCATGACGTCAGCCGGGAAGGGTCGTGGCCCCCGTTAGATGGAGGCCACGCCCGTCCCGGTCAGGTGCCGCCCTGTGTGGACGTGCGCGCATGATGGAGGCTGGCAGTGCTGCTGTCTCAACGAGCGAAAGGAACGGGCCAGGATGCCCTTGCTATCTGTGAATGAAGCCCACAAGAAGGTGATGGTTGTATCGCATCTGCGCAAATAAACTTTTTCACGCTAGTTATGCTCGAGCAGTTCATTGTGTTTCTTCCTATGTTTGTTTGTTTTTTGTCATATAAAGCTATATTATATAAATGTCCGAAAGAAAATTTACGATAACGAGTCATTTAATACACTTTACTTAAAATTCAGCTCCGTCAATGGTGATGGCGGTGCAGAATATTTTTTAACACTCTCGTTTCTAAATAATCAACAGTGGTTTTATATCGGAACAGCGCAGAGACAAATCAGAAAGACTGAACGACACGAGCGCTGGCTGACAACTGGCTTTATTCAAGCGGAACAAGCGTGTGTTAGCGCACAGTGTTCATTCAAGCGTGTTTTGGCGCACCATTGATTGCATTTGTCGATTGCGAGCTGATGTACTTGGAGAAGACGTAATCTTGCTACAGGTATAGTCTTGTCAGGTGCATAAGTTGCGCGTGTGTTTAGTTCTTCCTTTTCCTTTACTGTCGCGCTTCAATAAATCACCCAGTTTTCAGCCAGTGCTCGTGTCGTTCCGCTTGCTGTGTGCTTAGATGTTGAGCCACCGCATTCCATGCCCTCACCTCCAGAGTAGCCGCATGTAGTCGGCGTTGCCGCTTTGCGTTTCGCGGCCGAGAGCGCTTTCACGATCGTTTTCATCCATGGCAAAAAGAGAATGTATGGTCAGGAACGCGTTTATTGCTCATAGTCATCAGTGTCATCATGACGTATAGCGGGTGCCTTGAATGTGTTGTGCCGTGATGGCAGCAAGAAATTGTGTGATCCGCAACGCGCTTATTTACCATCATCGGCGTCATTGCCATTGACGGACAACTGACAAGCCTAAAACCCTCAGGTACTTCTCCCCTAAAACAACTGTTTGTGTACCAAGTGGTTGTTGGTACACAGTGTACCAACAGTACCCGAGGCTAACCATGACAGAAATTGAAGTCCGACTTGTCTCACCATCAAGTTACAGCTTCAGCCACTGTGGTTGCCTATATGGTGCTTGGCAGATCTCTCTAAAGTCACAGGATCGAATCCCGAAGTCGTATTTCGACGGAGGCAAATGCTAGACACCCATATACTTAGGCTTTTGTGCACAATAAGGAACTCCGGGTGGTAGGAATTTCCGAAGCTCTCCACTAGGGACGTCAAGTGAGTGTTCACAAGCTGGGATAATTCTATGCGAACTAAATGCACACGTGAACTTCACGCTGGCTGACGCATCGTCAACGGCCTTTCATTTAATGCATGCGCTATCAAACTATGATCATCTTATCGCAACGGCACCTTGTTTCTCTATTTTTTTTCCGAACAAGCAAACTTTTTTCGAAAACTCCAGCGCATATTCATTGGCATATGCTCATACACTTCGCGTACCAAATGCTTCAGACAAGCAGTTTTGCAAGTTTGTTCTAGTCACACCTGTTCCTTGGTTCTTACTCGACAACTGTATTTTTGTGCAGCATTACACATGAATAAATCAATAGAACACGAAAAGAAAACCTAGTAATTACGCGGTGTACTTAAAGAAAAATATCTCGCATTAGTGAAAGTGAATGTGCAGAACGCGAGATACCTGAATGAGCCTACCTTATCTCCACACTTTTTTCTATCAAACGAAAACCCTCGATTCCAGTTCCGTCCTCAGGTCCACTCAAAAAAAAAAAAAAGAGGGGGGAAACGTGCTCTGTTCGCGATTCAAGCATGTGCTAAAATACCGGGTCGCGCCGATGAAACAAACTGGTATAAACGATGCAGCAGATTTGGTAAGTACGAGTAAACACACGCAGTGGACTTATCCGAGGATGGGATCTAAACGTTATTGGATTGCTCGCTTAGTCGTACAAGCCAATGTTTGCCTCCGGGAAAAGGGTCCTTCGTCATTCGCGCGAACGGTGCCCGGGCGTTTCCGGGACCCAAAGCTGAATCGCAAATGCGAACGTAATGCTTGCGCACACTCCGAAGGCAAGGCGTCAAGCCTCGTGACGAACAGGTCGGGAAATCCAAAAAAAAAAGTTAAAGGAAAGCTACGGCATCGCAAACACTTATCTGACGTAAGAAGCAATTTTACAAGCAACCCTCTCTAAAGGCAACGGAAAGGCGCCGACAAAGTTTGATTTCCAAGGGAAAGGAGAGAATGGCGACGTCTGTAACGCGTTGAAAAAAATAATAAGAAAGAGTAAAAACGAGTTTAAAGCAAATGAAAAAGAGTTAAAGTGTTTATTTATAAACCTAACATGAATAAATGACCGCAGAAGCTGTGAGAAAGGCTTTGAAGGTGCGGCAGTCGAAAAGAACCCACAAAAACAACATTCGTATTGGATGAACAAGCCGAAATTCAACTTAAAAAAGAACTACCAAATACACCCTACAGCAAAACCATTTAATCAGTGCTGCAATAAACACGGTTTCTACAAGAATACTTTTTAAATGTATGGCACGTTAGAAGGAATAAGGAAGTCTTTAGATACTAGTAAGCAAAATAAAGCTGAAATAGACCGCTATATATAAAAAACATAAACAAAGATGGAAGACTTGGTGGCATACAACACCCTCCGCATCGCTCCAATATCTGTGCTTCTTCACCGATGACGCTATCGAATGCTTCATTGATTTGATTGATTGATTTGTGGTGTTTAACGTCCCAAAACCACCATATGATTATGAGAGACGCCGTAGTGGAGGGCTCCGGAAATTTCGACCACCTAGGGTTCTTTAACGTGCACCCATATCTGAGCACACGGGCCTACAACATTTCCACCTCCATCGGAAATGCAGCCGCCGCAGCTGGGAATCGATCCCGCGACCTGCGGGTCAGTACCGAGTACCTTAGCCACTAGACCACCGCGGCGGGTCGAATGCCTTAATGCTTCCCTTTCGACAATCGAAGCCTCAGAAAGTCGCTTGCTTATGTATGGTATGGTAAATAAAGGAGGAACGCCTTGCGTTCTCACGTAATGCTTCACGAAGCATAAGTAAACACTCGCCGAAACTGTTACAAGCACCAAAAAATTAAGAGGGAGGGGGTAGGGGAGGAGGAAAAAAAGAATAGTGGTAAGTTCGAAAATGGGGTGGGTAAAGAAACAAAACGTTGCTACCGACATCCAACCTAACCTTGCTTTGTGTTTGACCGCCTTCACTTAAAGTGCTGCTTTGAGATAAAAATCGAGAAAACACATAGTCGCTACATGTTAGGCATATACCCAGTCATCAACGCCTTTATTTTTTTCAGTAAGGGCGGCCTGGCAACGTAGTAAAAGAGATAACAAATCATGAATAGGACCTGAGCCCTGAATTTTGCACGAAGACCGGTAATTTTCTTTAATTACAAATAGGTCAACAGTAATTTATATTATAATCATGTCATGAACATAGTGGATGTCACGAGGGAATCCTCGCAAATGTGCACCGCGATAGAGTAAGTCCGTAACACGGGTGATCTTCTGTAAAATAATAAGGCAGGTGAAGCGCGGAAGACACAAACAGAGAATAGACAGGCATAGGCTCTCTGACTGATTGATTGATTGATATGTGGGGTTCAACATCCCAAAACCATCATCTGATTGTGAGAGACGCCGTAGTGGAGGGCTCCGGAAATTTCGACCCCCTGGGGTTCTTTAACGTGCACCAAAATCTGAGCACACGGGCCTACAACATTTCCGCCTCCATCGGAAATGCAGCCACCGCAGCCGGGATTCGAACCAGCGACCTGCGGGTCAGCAGCCGAGTACCTTAGCCACTATACCACCGCGGCGGGGCACATGGGCTCTCTCCGCCTGTGTCTTTAGCACGGATGAAGAGAGCGCTTCTTCTTTGGCGCTTACTCTGCCTCATTTTGTTACGTATGTTACCGTACCAACTCTTTCATTCCCAGGCCCTACTTTCAGTAAGGTATACCGAGTGCACTGGTCATTTCAGTCTACTTCAGTAAGAGTCCGCCACGTGCACTGGTCATTCCAGTCTGCACCGACTTGATAGAGCTCAAAGCTAATGGTCACTACTCTCGAAAATCTCCACTCTCGGTCGAGATGGCGCCTATCACAGTACGCCGAAACGAACAGTATTTTCTGGGTTCTGAACGAATACCAGCCCTGCAGGAAACACGTTGTTGACGCGCCTATTTGAGGCCAGCTTTGGTCAATCGGTATGCGTTGCTGGCCATGTCCAGCTCGTCAATGGCAACAACAAAATAAATGGCGTATTATTTGTTCGGCTCTGTGCGAATTGATACATGGGTCATAGTTACTAAGACCCTGTCTGCCCGTTTACTTCACAGTGACGTCTATAGATGGCGCCAAGACTGTAACCAAGAAAGGAGGAGGATTGGGGATGGGGGGGGGGGGGGGTCGGATAAGTGTTTGCGAACCCCTTCCCGCCGAAATTGTGTTCAGTTTTGCTTGCGCATGTATACACGCACACGTACAAACGCACGCATGAGCATACATAAACTATGGTTGCTAGTTGACTCGCCTGCCACTGATATTGACGCTTTTATATGCTAAATATATTGCTTTCCACTCGCAGCAACAGCACTTTATAATAAGAAAATGAAACGCTTCTTTAGCTTCGAATCCTCGTTCGCGTGCACCTCGGTGCAGTGCACTTTTTTTTTTTTTTGAGGAATAACATTTCTTGTGCGCTCAAGGTCTTTCGGGCGAACTTCATACGGAGTTACACCGACTTAACACTAGGTATACTAAGGAGGTTTATCGAGAAACAAAAATCAGATTTTATAGCTGTTTAACTAGAGCAAGTTTTTTTCTCTTTTGCAGAATTCTGAAAAGAAACGATATTTGTGACTCACACGCAATATTCAAACATCTGTTATGTGAGCGCTCCAATTAAATTATTTCAAACTTTAAAGTAGCTGCCAAAAAACGTTCATCAGAAATACTCGTCACTGTGAAATTGTTATATGTACAGTAAAGATTCGTTAATTAAATTCGGTTAACTTGAAACAGCTGCTAATTCGAACTTGTCGGTTTCGACAGCGGTTAGTTCGAAGTGGAAACCCTTGATTTCCATCTCAGCTCACAAAATTTAGCTCATCGCGGTGAAAATGGGTTTACTAGAGATTTATTACAAATATATAAGTAATATATACAAATATTATTTATTTATTATTTATTTATTATTTATTTATTTATTTATTTATTTATTTAGAAAAACATCACAGGATTCCCGTCCCAAAGCCATAATATGGTTATGAGAGCCGCCGTAGTGGAGGACTTCGGAAATTTCGACCTTCTAGTGTTATTTACCGTGCACCGACATCGCACACTACGCCGGCCTCTACAGCGTTTCTCCTCCGTCGATACGCGACTATCGCGGCCGACATCGAATGCGCGACCTTTGGGTCAACAGCAGAGCACCTGGACAGCTGCAGAAATTTCTAGTACAATGCATTTCGAAGCAGGTGACAAGCCGCTGGAGGCCACTGCTGCGGCGCATTATAAGTGAGCCAAGCTACGTGCTCCAGTTTTTGCAAGGTACCTTAATCACCACTCCTAACAACTCTGCCACCAACCACAGTGTTGTGAGGTTATTGTAAGAGTGAGCACACGCACAGGCGAACTTAGCAACTGCTTCAGATCGTCTGGTTGGTTGTAGCATCAGAGGCGCGCTGTTTTTTTGTTGTTTTTTTGCGAACTGTGGCTTCTATGTGGTAATTCAATGTACGTTATTCTATTTGGGTGTAACGGCGGGTTGCCGTGGCAAGAAGCACAGTGCTGCAACTAGCAATCAGCGAAGTTGCCCTTTATAAAACAAAACTGCTTCCGGAATGTAAAATCTAGTTTTAGGGTCATAACGAGAGGTTAGTGAAGCGTAAGCCTTGAACGTGATTAGTGACCTTCTGTGGCATCCACGGCGTCTGCGGCAACACAAGTAATGAACGAAATACCATTACGACGTCACCGATTTCCGGCACTTGTGACGTCACGGCACCACAATTGTTGATCGGTCAATGATGAGCCGATCATGGAGGCACCTGGTGAGGTGCAAAACGTTTGCACTGCCACCGTTCCTAGAGGCCATGCGAAGCCACGTTAGGCGCAGAAAACCTTTCTTAAGTGAATGCGTAAGAGATCTTGTAAGTTCAGTAATGTAATTAGCGGAGTGAGTTGGTGCTGTTTATCATAAAACCTTCAAGTTGTTTTTCAGGGGGTGAAGGATAGGGCTGCTTTTTCCCCCACATGCATATTTTGCGCCATCGTGCGAAACACTTGGTTCTATTATATTTAAATATGAAAAAATCGGCTGCATTAGAGCCGCTTATCCCGTTAACCTGGCAGTAATAATATTATCTGGGGTTCAACATCCCAAAACAACGATACAAATATGAGAGACGCCGTATTGGAGGGTTCCGAAAATTTCGACCGCCGGGTGTTCTTTAACGGGCACCTAAATATAAGTACATGGGCCCCAAACATTTTCACCTCCATCAAAAATGTAGCCGCCAAAGCTGGGATTCTATTCCACGACCTTCGTATTAGCAGTCAAAACCTGATAGTAGTACTACAGAAACACTCCAAGACAGAGAAAACTATTACGAATATTACGAACAATTACGAATAGAAGAATAAGATAAGAGAAACTAATCAGAAGCAATAATAAAAATACGATATCTGGCGTATAAAGAATTTGAGGCTAAGGGCAGACTACAATACGTAGTTGGTGATCTCAGGTATATCTGCGAGTAGAGTTCATATAGTTTTTTGTGCACTTAAGACAAGACTATGAAGTGACTATGAAGCGCACTCAATAATAACACTATTATAAAACGAAGCAATTAAATATATTATAAATGGTTCAATATTTTTATTAAAAACCCGAAGAGCCATAGCTGCACGTTTTTGATTGGTCCAGCATTCCCATGTAAAATCAAAGATGCTTATGTTTCGCGATATACAACGTGGACACTTCCGTTTTATGTATTAGAAAAGTTGTACCCACATAGCTACTGTGATTACCATAAACTCGATCCTTTGTGCCTTTTTGTCACACTACATTGCATCGAACATGTTGTACTGGAGCAGTGATAGCAAAAGTTGGGGTCTATCACACGAGAAGTTTTTTCAGCAAGGTCACATACAACAAAAGCGCTTAATAATGGTATATTACGCAAAGTAGGCTGTGAGGCAAACTATCTCAACATCACCTGTACCTTTCGACTGTAGCCAGATAATTTCTTCAAACTGCTTGGATCGTATCCCGGCTGCGGCGGCTGCATTTCCGATGGAGGCGGAAATGTAGGTCCGTGTGCTCAGATTTGGGTGCACGTTAAAGAACCCCAGGTGGTCGAAATTTCCGGAGCCCTCCACTACGGCGTCTCTCATAATCATATGGTGGTTTTGGGACGTTAAACCCCACAAATCAAATCAAACTGCTTGGAGCACTATTACAGCTAGGGACAAAGGTTACCCCGAAAAGCGAAACGCATAAATACTAATTTGCACGCAACCACGTCACTGCTTGCATTGTCGCAACGCATTGTAAATATTTTTACGGCGTCTGCGGTGTACGAAACTCCAAACTACGACGCCATTAACGCTACATCGATTCGCCGACGTGTCGTGTCTGTACTCGTGGGACAACCCTGGTGTTTCGCATCACACCACTCCATTTCATGGATTAGGTGTTATGCTGCGAAGGTGAGCGAGACTTCGTCTTGGTGCCCTCGCACCACGAATTAGTGTTAACGATTTAACCAACCATAGTGGATGAATTTGCTTTTTAGGCTGAGTGATAGATAAATAGATATTGTGCCTTAGAAACAATGAAACACCTTTATGCAATTGTCAACACATTTTTGTGGACCAACTCCTCGTTTTCCTTGCACGCGTGTGTGTTCAACTGAAGGGAGCTTTTGGTCCCGTGGCCAACAAGACGTTTACAGAAGTGCGCCATAAAAGAGTTGAAAGTTTTCCATGAACATAGTGGCATTTTCGGCCGATGTTAGTGCAATTCAGATTTTGTTTACACTTGACAGTGCATATTTATGGTACTATTGATTGTTGTGTCAAGTATGTGACTGTTATGTTGACGCTGTAATGTTATGTTACGACGTTATGATATTATTATGAGACTGTTCGACTATACGCTGCGAGTTTTGTTCAAATTGTTAAAATCACCGTATATATCCGTATATGTAATTGTTTAATACGTTGTTTCGAACTATCATATGCTAACTGTTATGCTAAATTGTATATTTATGAGCTGTTGACTTGCTAAGCTGTAGACTTGGAAACTCGGTGAACTTTGTTATTCGACACTTTCAAGTGACAAGGAGTAGCCGGCGCCCTATTGATGCGCCAACATCTCACATCACATCAATAAATAAAAAATGCGAACGCCATGGATGCCTTATCAGACGCGTAAAGTGACCGCCAGTGGCGTTGCAGTCACAGACAGTAGTAAAACAAAATAGGAGTATGGCAAAAAAAAAGAATTATCGTCATGTCATAACGTCCACGTGGCATAGGGTGACGCCCAAATCTGTGACGTCATCAAGTCGTTAACAAGGCGTCACTACGACGTGATGATGAAGTGATCGTTTGCTTTTAACGTGACTCCAGATGGGGAGGACGCCATCACTCAACATCGTCACCTGTACGATGGTGGGCACATCTCAGAGCTATTGCTAAACCAGAAACGTATCGGGGAACACAGGTCAGGAATAAACACAATCGATTGATAACAACAAGAAGGCTCTCTTCTAATGGCGTAAATTGGGTGAGTAAATCATAGGAGGGTTAAGTAGGGCCTGACCCCCCCCCCCCCCAGCTTAGCTCAGGCTGTGGAGGGTGGACACCCTTTGCAAGTGTTCCCCGTTGAAATTTCTCTTTCGAACATCATATACCTGAATGGCTTCACACACAGTTAAGTATAGTGGGGGCAACTTTTTCAATGCAGTTATATTTTGTAGATCGTACCGGTGTTCAATAACCCTCAGCTGTGTTGGAACACGGAAATCACCACTGCCGATTGATCGCTTTTGGAAAAGACTCAATATAACACTGCAATAACGCGAGCAGGGGACCCGACGTTCGTTGTTCTCAATTTTATTTCAAGGCGTGGTTTTAATGTTTTCACAAGTAAAACTAAAACCTACAACACTCGTAAAAACAAAATGGCCGTCATGGCAAGACTCTGACGGCGTCCTCTTGTAATTTTTTCTGAATTTATTTCATTGGTCTTCAGCTAATGCATAAGGAACCCTGTGCTTTTGGCTTCTCACTGCCCTTTGGCGTCGTAGTTGTTTAACTGCTTCACTGCAAATCCAAGATTTTATTCCGGAGACATTCCTCGTGCACGCGCTTTCGAGGTAGCCCTGAAAAGGATGGAAAGCAAGCTGTAGACATTATAGCGCGTGAGAGTGCCCTCACAGTAATATTTATTTATTTATTTATTTATTTATTTATTTATTTATTTATTTGCCGAACGTTCTGGCATTAGCCACGGCTTCTATGCCTCATGACACAACGCATGAGTTGCGTATGGAGACGGCTCTCTGCACCGGAAAATATGTACGAATAACCAGCTTGTCTATTGGCGTCGCTCGCTTTTCGTGCTTTATCCGGCGTTATCGCTTCCATTCAGGTAAGCTTTACTCTTTCCTCGAAGCTACGTGCTGAGCTGTGCATTCACCTCGGCGCAGCGAACTCGTTTCGACGCTAAAAGCAGACCGGTTGAGCTTGCGCTTCGCTATCGTCATACGCCCAAACGGTGTGGGCAACAGCAGATTGCAAGGTGCAGCTGTGACTTAGCTTTTGTATAGATAGGGTGAAAATACGGCGACAGCAGTGTTCGCGAGATTGCCGATTGTATACCCGGCTGCATACTTATCCGCGTCTCGCACGGTAGGAGTGTGTGACGAACTGAAAGCCGAGAAGCGATAAAAAGAAGCCTGAATATTGCCGCAGGCTTGGAAGTCGGCGTGGAAATTGAACATAAAGCTTCAAATTGCAAGTTAAGCAACCATATTGATGTGTGAGCTTACAGTACTGATTAGTAGCTGCGAACAACTGACCTTAGATACAGGCTTTAGGGTCGTTTTCTCTTTAATTTTGCTTTTCCTCTTTCGCTATCTTTTGTCGCTCTCTATCTTTTCTATCATCTTTTATTCTCTTACCTCCTTCCACAGCACAGGAGTAGCCAGCCGGTCCGAGAACTGGCTAACATTTCTGTCCTTCCATTTATTTCTTACTCTTCCTTAGAGGATATTGTGCTTAAAGCTTTTCTAAGCTGGAGCAGCGGGTTCAATTCCCTCCCATGCTGACCGCACTTTGACATGTGCTACGTGTGAGTACTTTTAGGTGCTTTAAAGAGCACCAGTGGGTCACATTTATTCAGCAGGTCAACACTACGGCACGCCTGATACACTTTTGGCATCTAACACTCCAGAATTGGGTCATCACGAACTTACTGACAAATAATGACCCAAAAATACGACCTTTTCCTTTTTCTCTGTGGTCCAATAAGCATTTTACGCTAACTATATGCAAGAGTTTTGAACAGCTCAGCAAAAGCATGTGTGGTTGTCATAAATTTTAATACGAGTCTCGTATTCATACTGATTCAACTGACACGCGCGATAAACAAGTTGGTCGTTGGCGCTACATCGAAAGAAACAAAGGCTGTAGCAATGGTTTGTATAACTGATGTAAGCGTTGGGCAATCATTTCTATTATGTAATCAGCTTTTTTGCGACATTGTAAGCTTATAATTGTAGGAAGACATTTTGGCAGCTCCTTCGCGTATGATAACCATTCCGTGTAGCATAGGTGCGGGCATTTAAGCTTGTAGAGACCAAAATCTTCGACTCATTACTGAATATGTAAGGATCATTTCGGTAAAACATATAAGGCTGTACGTATTTCACTTCAATTACTCATTCCTGTTTAGAATAACGTTCGCGCACCCAGCAGCCAGCGTTCACAGAAGCAGCACGCTTTCACCGTATCTTGATGTCTGTTTTGCATGGCTGCCATGCGTCCTTAACTTCAGTAACGTAAGCAAGCGCCCTGGCATTGATGTATTTTGTGTGCGTACGATGACGTGCGTCATTGATTGATGTAACCCCCCCCCCCTCGCTGTAACGCCCTCGGGTGCTGCGGGGTATTTCATGAATAAAGAATAAAGCATAGCACTAGTTCCGCCTTCGGAGTGCATAGCTGTGCGTGTAACTAAACTCTGACGGCGTTCAAAAGACTTCAGGTTAAGGCCCGGAAGCTCAGCTTGTCGAAAGGCTTAAAGTGAAGAAAGGAGAGTTCGATTGCTTTTTTACTGGAAGATCGTTCACGACGAAAAAAGTTGAAGCATTCACTCCACAAATCAGTCTAGCAGTCGTCTTAGCACCCACCGAGGAATAAAACCACAAGCAAAGTGCGAACGGTGATTGTGGCTGTCCATTCATGCCTGAAACCCAACCTCAGACTGAAAGAATCGCGCCTGTTAGCTTGGCGCAGGACTTCGGCGGTTCACCGCTGAAAGCCGGACGTATATAAGAAGGTATCGGCGATATCGCTCAGAAGAAAGCAAGGCTTCTTTGCGATGGGAGAAAAAATGAGCTCTGCGAAAACAAGCGCTTTATTTCTTTTCGCTGGAAAAGTAGCGCGGAAAGGTTGGAGGGGCTTGAAAGAGAAGGTCGAGAAGTTGGAAACGATGGCATTGCTAACCTTTAAGTCGTCGTAATGAGTTTTTATTCCTCGCTCCTGCTGCCTCGAGTTAAAAAGTTACCAACGAGAATTCCATTTCGCAGCCTTTCAGCCACGCATGCGAATGGAAGAGCTGCACTTTCGCTACGGAGCAGAAACCTGGAGGCTCACAAAGAGTGTTCAGCTTAACTTGAGGCCGACGCAGCGAGCAATGGAAACGAAGATAATAGGTGTAACCTTAAGAGACAAGAAGAGAGCAGAGTAGGTGAGGGGAAAAACCGGCGTTAAGGATATCACAGTTGAAATCAAGAAGAAATGGGCATAGGCCGAGCCCGTAGGCAGGATAAAAGCTGGTTATTAAGGGTTACTGAGTGGCTTCCCAGAGAAGGCAAACGCACGAATGGGAAACGAAAAGTTAGGTGGGCCGGTGAGAATAAAAGTTTCGCAGGTATAACGTGGCAGCAAACAACGAAAGACCAAGTTAATAGGTGAATCATGGGAGAGGTTTTTGCCCTGCAGTTGGCGTAGTCAGGATCATGATGATGATTAGGATGAGAATGATTATGATGCTCCTTTCGAGATTGAGATCGAAGAAGCAAGAGGCATGAGCCACGATAAGAGAGAATGATAAGAGATAATTATTTCACAGGCAATTGGTTCAAGCTATCTAGACGTGGCACATGAAACCTGAGTGCCGTAATCACATACGCAGCCTCCAGAGCCCTTCGTGAGCCTCGATACAGGCGGCAATTTATCGCCTTTTAGTGCCATATTGTCAGTAAGAGCACGGGAACATTACGAGAAATCCACGAACTCTTGTTTGGTGTTTCGAAGGTGGCGTCATACCCTTACAAGCGCAGGCATGCTTCCTACAGCACAGCCAATCGATCTGTCAAGTAGCTGACCTACGCCTGCTTTCGTCTTCCTATGTCTCCTCATAATTGCTGAATTATAAAAAAATCATATTTCAGGAGCCATTCGGCAACGAAATAAGCTACCTCAGGAAATATGCTCCGTTTTTTTGTCCACCTGTTTTTGGCTCATACCTTCCTTGTTTTTTGCATCTGTGCTTGACTTTTTTCGTTGATTTCTTGTTTGCTTCCAAACGGCATTTCAAATGTATTGTTCTGTAGACGTGTCACTGATCTGCAGTTTGTTATTGTCACACAGGTCCCGTAAATTAGGGAGGCGATCGCCGGGCTGATTCCAAGGGCCGAAGTATCGGCCCCCCGAACCGCACCACGAAAGCGTGGACAATTTAGAAGTGGTCCTTTTTGGCGCGCCAGCGGACGCCGGCTGTGGCCCAAAGAACAAGTCAGAGCCGAGAGTTGATAAACAAAACAGAATTATATTCTCAATAATGGCAGATCAAAAACAATACACAAGTATGCACACTCCACAATAGTTGAGTACAATATGTCTCCCACCAAACAACGTACTACACAGTACAATCAGCCACACTCAAAACAACGGACACGGACAACAATACGCACTACAATGCAGTCGCATGCATTGAACAACCAAGACACTTAAAGACTAAAGAGATAGAAAGCCTATTCAGTCCAAAGTTCTTGGAACAAAAGTCTGGATGATACTCTTCCGAGAATCACTCACTCAAAGTCCCGCGTTGTTGTCGTTCCGCAGCCCCCGAAGTTTCTCTTCCAGAAAACCTCGCCTTTTCATCTTCGCCGGAAACAACTTTCAACTTCTTCGCCGGAAACACGTCGGCTTCACACACGCAGCCGTTGCCACGCGTCTTCGCTCGATAGCGGTAAACACACACTCTTGCCTGTAGCTCGAGTCGTCACCCCTCAGGTGGAAATCATCTTCTTCTCCCGCTTTGTCTCTACGGACAAAACCTTCGCCGACTACACGGCGGAATCCCTACGCGCTCTGGCGCTAACTTCCGTCTTCCCCTGATCTCTAGTCTCCGCTGCTCAATTAAATACCTTCCGCGCGAGATTCCAGAAAGTTCTCATCCTTTCGTCGGCGCGATGCGCAGCGAAGGCTGGGGAGAGGGCGAGACGGTTCGAATGCCCTCCGCGATGGATGACTCAACCCGGCATGACCACGCCCCTTTCCGTCTAGAAATTTCGAGTGCTTGCTCGACCGCCGATGTGGGGTGAGGAGGTTCGTCGGCGAAGCCACGCTTCTGAGAGGAGAGGGAGCGTGCCCGGGGAGCTTGTTTTCTTTATTCTCTTTCTTTTGACCTCGCGGCGTCACTCCGGCGTTTCGTCGCGGGAATTTGGCGGCACGCCCTTTTTGAGCGCTCGTTCTGTGACAGTTATGTATTGGCCATTTAAGGCGAAACTTTTAGATGTCTCATCAAACGCGAAATTTGACCGTCGGTGTCTTGCGTCCCGCGGTGCCGGCGACGAATCATGAAAAATACCATCATCACAAGGTGACGTCACTATATGACGTCGCGGTGATCCCACAGGTCACCGAAATTTTGTGGAGTCATTATAACGTCGTCATGGTGTCAGTGACGTAAAGGCACATAATGACGTCATCACATCGCACTGTAGCTTGGACAAAGGTCATCTGATCACAAAGGCAATGCGAAACCAGGTAAAGTGCCTCCGGTTTCGGAGGCAATGAGAGAGCGCGTTAGTTGCAGAAAGCTTTCGAAGGGTGGGGGGTAAGGATAAATACACCGACGGAAAGGATATATAACATGACTTTCGTCTTCGGTGTTATTGACAAGTAACAATTCTGAACTTCATTATGTATTTTTATTGGAATGTTAGTTCCTCCCCAACACTAATGCGCCACACGGGGGCTGTTCCTATTATAAATAGTTATTAAATACTCAAGGAGGATAGCTAATAGTGTAAATACCACAGATACTTCTCAAACTGGCGGAAAAAAAGAACAAGAAATCGCGATTCATCGAAAGCGTACTTCCATACCTGTGTAGTTGCGCAATATAACAATTAGCAAGCAAAGATTACATTACAGGCAAAGATTGCATGAGAAAAACGAGTAAAACTGGCTAACAATAGATTATTACATGTCATATAAGAAAGTACAATTGAGATGCCTTCATGCATTGTTGAATGACGTGTTAGGGGGGCTTTCAACAAATTATGCAAGCATGCAAGTGCGAGGGTTCGAGCTAATCAACAAAAGTTCTGATACACGAAACATTTTGATGTTTTGGAAGCCCATATGGACTGGCAGCCGATACCTTAGTTATGGATATTATTGCATGGTAACGTCAAGTGCGGTGTACCTGCGACCCTGCATTCAGTGAAAGAGTTTGTTAGAAAAGCATAGTAAAATACACCGGCTAAAGTAACCTAACAAGAACATTAAACCTAATCTGTTTACTGCAATGCCTTTAGAGCCTTTTGTAGTATTTGTCGGATTTTGTGCGAGACCTTCGCGTAGCCCATCGACTTATTCAGGAATGCGAAAAAAAAAAGAAGGGAAAGAGCTGACTACTTGTAGTCTGCAGCAAACACTTCGTTGCTGGCCAGCTCAGCTCATCTATAAATACAAAGCTGAGCTTCGATGCATCTGGCGCGCTTTCAGTGGAGCCACAAGAAGGGGTCCTTAAGGAGAAGGCTTAAGGTGCAGAGTCGACGTATATACAGGCGCTCCAGGTGGAATGAGAGAGAACAAAAGGCTTTTTTTTTTGTCAGACAGACTCGCATGTAGAGATTAAGTATCTGTGACCACGAGGATCTCAATGGAGTCGATGTTTCGACAAGCAGTCTATTCTTCAAGGCTGTAACGGTTGCAGCCTTGGTGATATTGAGTGCTGCAGGAGTTTAACAGGAAAGTATCAAACAGGGATTCGCTACAGCTCCGCTGACATATTTCCGTCATAGATATGCCATCGTAAAATACACAGAGATCGCAAAAAGCGACAAGAAAAAGTTCCATCACTGGGCCTGCAACCTAGGACCTCTCGCTCCACAGCACGCGACGTGAAACGAAACCACAAGGCCGCAAAGTGTACGGTGTCAAACATACTAACTGCAAACTATTTGTATTAATTTACCATTAGCAGTCCTCAAAGCTCAGTAACTTCAGCGCGTTTTCGCCATCAGTAGCGAGATGGAGCGATTGGCGTGCTTTGGGCGCGTTTTAAAGGTCGTCGCTCCGCGCGTTGCGCTGCACGCGCGCCTCCTCTGGGCGTGGTCATTTGTACGCGCACGCTTGTATTGTTATTGTGGCATTTTGTACGTCTGGTGCATCCACAGCAATTTTTTCTTGATGTTACGGGGGTTAAAAAGTGCACGAAGGTCACCTCACTCGCAGCAGCGGCCGCACTTACAAAGGCGCACGAAATAGGAATTGAGATCGTTTTTCGCGCTCACCCAGTATTTACACCTGAGCGCACTTTCGGTGTGTTTTTCTTTGTATTGAGCAGCGTGCTTTACGTGTCGAGCAGTGGCAGTTTGTACACGCTCGTCCTGTGTATGCTCATTTCGTGTGTACTTTCTGCTTGAGGTGCGTGCTGCAAGTTTAGGGCTGCTTGTCGTTCTTTGCTATACGTTGCAATTTGATGCTGTAGCATTCATTCCTTCGCCCTTGCAGCGAAATAATGCAATATAACCGCTGAACTGCCTCTGCGAAGACACGGTTCACTTTCGTGTTACACTGATTCCTAGAGAGAAAGACTGGCCTTTTTTTTTTTTAGTCTCTGCTGCTCTGCAAATAAAGCTCATACCATAGAAGCGTGGGAAAGTCTCCACTACGTTCGACTCCAGCGCAAAGGCTTTATATTCTGCAAAAGCGACAAGCACTGCTTGCTTTGCAAACAACGTATTCTACAGACCTTGTTTGATCATATGCAGTGTATCTAAGATCGCCAACTTGTACTGAAGGTAGTAGTTGGCGCAGGTTGGTGCCACATACGATATTATTGCGATAGCAATTATGTGGACGCTCACAGCTGTATTTTGCCGCCGCCAACAGCGTAGACGTTGACGTCCGCTGTCATTCGCCGTATATGTATACGTATCTATACATATGCACGAAAAAAAAATAATCCAGAAAAACACTCCGGCGCACTGAATCGACCATCCGACCTTTCGTTCTTGAGTGCGCGGCGTTAGCCACATAGCCGCGAAGGAGCCCCTCCTTCTACGTTGAAACGACAAGCTATTTATATCGACTACTTAGCGCTGGTGGCGCCTCTCTTGGGAAAAATAGCGTGTTTTCAGCATTACGAGCGAGATGGCATGATGAACGCGCTCGGCGTAAAGCTCGGCGCCCACCTCGTCGCGATGCGCCGATGCGTGCTCATCTCCCACACATGCTTTGCTCCACGGAGAGAAGGGGCCTTATCCCCGCACTTATCCTGGGGTGGAAGAAAATCGCGTGCCTTAGGCTTTCACCGAAACAATTGTGTTTAATTGCCAGGCGCACAAAGATCACTTCGCTCGCGCTTTTCATACACAGCGAAGTATAACAACTGGGACGCTTTTTAGTTTCCACTCATATCTGTACCTGTGATTACGTTTACTGCGTCGTTTTCGTTTGAACAGCGCGGTAAGTGTCGAGCTCATCAACGTTTCATCAACGTGTTCACGTGTTCGTCAACGTTTGCGCAAAACATAAATACATATTGTATGTCACTCTCTGTAACCTCCATTTGTTAACCCATCCCTTATGTAATACCCCCTCACCGGGGTCTTTAAGGTAATTAAGTGAAGTGAAGTGAAGAGCTGTAAACGTTGTTAGCTCTCGCCCTGTGCGTCTTGTTCTCGTGCGTCGTTCGTGCATGAGCAGCGTGCTGCACGTTTCCACGTGCTTGCCGTTCTTAGCGTTGCATTTCAAGTTGTTGCTATAGCATTCATTACGTCACCCTTGCGGCGCAACTAACTTTTTTCACGAGTTCACGCACCTCAGGAGTTCAAGCAAGCAGTAAGGTAATGGCAACGAAACACGCTTCTGCTGCATCTGTTATATTATTGCCATCAATATTCCTTAGCTGCACTGTTAATGAAAAGCTCGATACTGTTTACAATCTGGGTTTCCTTCAAGTGCAACCAAAGCAGAGTATACGGTCGTTTCCTTTACTTATTGACTAAAATTCAGCGTGGCCGCAGTGAAGATAATTGAACCCACAACTGCATGTTCGGTTGCAAGAGATCATTGCATTCGAGTTATCATGGAGGTAGCGCATATAGCGGGGGTCGAGTCCATTTGCGAACAGCTTAAGCTGTTACGATTGTTAGACTGTGAGGCGGGGAGCCAATATGAAATATTTGGAATTATATTAAGAATAACGCGGATCGCAAAACGCTACACCCTGAAGCAGGATGAGCGAAATGGTAAAGACGGGCGCTCACTTTAACTACCGTTCATTTTGGAGATCTAATAGATATAATCTCTGTAAATGCGAAAAAAAAAAAAGAAACAAAAACGTTTCAAGAAACACACGCCCCCGGATCAATGCACACAAATGTCATGACCACGAAGCTTGCAACGCGATATAAAGCGACCAGGTATGTCCAAAGAGCGCGTAAACATAGATGTTTGTTTCGTCTCGGGGCAATAAAAAAGACGCAGCCATCGGGGAGTAAGTTGGTGAGAAAAACGGGAATAAGAAGAGAAACTGAGGTCCGTGTGGGACCATGTGTCACGTGCGCTCCCGAAGCCGATGGCAATGTCGTATCGGCCGAGTCACAATGAAACCGCTTTTCAGACTCTCTCGAAGACAGCAATGTTGGAGCACAATGAGCGCGCTTTTCTATCCCGAACTCTATCACGACTCCAATCCTGCGTACGGCCGCCAAGACTGCCCACCGAGCGATTCACGTGAGACGGTGGATGACAAAGGCACAAGTGACCAAAAATAACTGCCTATGGCAACTTCTCGAATTGCCCGATCAATAGCGAAGCCTCATACCATTGTTGCCTCCGAAATGGAAGTTCTCTTTTCCTTCACCATTCGTACATTTTCGCCATGCTAAAAGCCTGCAGTGATACGGGAGGTACATCCCGCTTCGGTAATCCGAAAACGTTGTTAAGGCACATCTTCGTGGCCTGAACGTTTCTACATAGCGAAATATGCTTAACAGGGCACTGGAAGGTCACTACTTTGCACCCACGTCACCTGCCAACGAGAATAAATCAAGACCACCTATCCGATAGGGAGGTCTGAATAAGAAACATGGAATCGGGCAAAATAGTGATAATCTGTGGTCTGGTATTTCATGCCAGCTCCAGCATTTAAGGCGACCAGGAATGCGTTGAAGAATGGCAGCTCCTTGACGCGTTGTATCCTTGTTTCACTAAACTGAAACTATGCGCAAGGATGCGTTAAACTCCAACAACGGTGACCCTGCTGCCATCGCAACGATGAGTCCAGTTACCGAAGCGTTGACTTCAGCTAAGCTCCCTTGTCAAGTATTTTTAGTTGCTTTAACGGAATGGGTATGACATGGCCCAGGCTTAATGAAAGAAAGAAAATTAATCATGGCGTCATTTTTATTTGTTAATAGTTAAGTCAAATAGCTCACTCATTTTCTGAGCCAAGAGTTTTCGTAAAGAAGACGAATCGAGATATGTGTTTACGTCCTAAATATATTTATGTATTTATTTTTATTTTTCAGCAACATTAATCATTATTTTTGTGTCTTGCGCCAAGTATTGTTTCTTGCGCCAAGTAAGCGAGAACATCAGGTGAGAGCAGAACCTTTAAGATTAGTACTAGTCAGAAATATTTTTCATGAAATTTTTTTTATTATATGGCGCTGGAAAAAAACAGCTACTCAAGTGTGACATATTAACAAGACCCGACGCTTTTCAAAATTATTTGAATTTTTTTAGCAGTGGCTCTTGCCGCCATTACTCGCCCACCATTAACTGGTATGAATTTCACTGTTCTCGTTGCACATTCACCCCAACAGCAAGTAGCGCTAGAGTATGTTGACTACTCTAGAGTATACCTGGTTATTGCACTTCCTGATATAAGATATAATAAATTCACCCACGCTTTTTTTTCCCTTAAATTGTATGCGGCGAAACAGAACCAACGCGAACTCATGCCTAGAGTTCGTCAACCGCAGGAAAACGTAAAGTGGGGATCGCATCACATCCTCTGAAATACTGCACGGATTTGCGGTGACAGAGCGTATTGTGTACCTGGCTCGGTGAAGTCGGTGGGATGGCTTTTGTTCAATGACAGCGAAAGTTATAGCGAAGCTTCTCTGGTTCAGGCTGCAGATCGGTAAGCTCTGATATACCACAAACATAACAGGTTAAAAAAACAAAAAAAAAACTAGAAAACGTAAGCCTGCTTTTCTTGGAAGACGAGCGGGCAGGGAGTCCTAGCTCGAAACCTTCAGTCGATACAAATGCACTCAGATGGTCAAGAATACCACCGAAGCTACTCAAATAAAGTTTCGAACTACCAATTTTTTTCTTACTGAACGCCGCGTTCGTATTCAAGGCTATTGTCGAACCAGCACATCCGCAGCAGGTTACCCACAATAGCGCTTCCACGAAAGGAACACGAAAGCAGTATAACCCCGATACATTTCAGCTTCTAACAGAACTTCCACATGTCCTGCTAAAAGTATCTTCCTGGAACTCCTTCCCGAATTTCTCAAGTGTGTTTGCACTCTGAAAATAACAATCCAGTGCTGTACCACTCGTTAGATTGGGGAGAAAATTTCGGTGATAAAACTGGATGGAGCACGCACGGTATACATTCTCAAGTCACGATTACCAACTTAATAACCGAAGTTAAAGCGGAAAGTATATGAACATTGTATTTTACTCGTTCGAACATGCTTGCCAAAATGTGTCACGTGACCGCATTGAGAAGTGTGGTGCTTGTTTCCCTGCGAGGCACCGTCGACTATATATTAACCTGCAACCGGCTAATTGATGGGTTGTATTCTGCAACCTAAAGGGGGTACTGCATTCTAATTTGTTGGCACTTAGTTCTGGGCAGTGTCAACAAATTCTGTCTGAGATACAACAGTTTTATTCGTTAGAAGCTACGTAGGACACAGAAGGCGCCTTCGAAAATTGATGACGTCACAGTCTTTGGTGCGTCTCCAGTCGCAGTTTTTTTTTTTTTTTTTCGCGCGTTTCCTCTCTTTTCAAGTGTCGCGTAGCAGTAATAGTGGTGTTTTGGGGATTGTGAAATTGTACTTCACTAATACGTGGAAAAGTGTTGTACTCGTCCCTTTGAGGCTTTCGCCTTACACGGCCTCTAAGTCACACCGGCAGGCAGTCAAAGGCAAGAGTGATTTTCTTATAGCATTCACTAGCCTTCCTGCAGATGCTATCTTCTCCTCATCACTTGATTATTCTTAAAACACGCGCCACGTCGGTTCTAATTGTTAATTTTGTAAGAATATTTAGCACTTCGGACGCAGGCTGCAATCTGAGCTTGCGCAGTATAAAACGCAAGGAACAAAACCAAAATAGTTGATTGCGTACGACAGTCATGCGAGACAAGACAGAATGGGCGTGCGGCCGCTCGACAAAGAAGAAAACTCAAAACCGTATTCTCCTTATGCTAGTTCCTCCTCAGCTGCAACTACTGAAATTAGTATGGGTACCCGGTCATTGCGGCTTAGAAGTAAATGAAATCGCAGACTCTCTAGCACGAGCAGCATTGGAAGGGCCAGTACTATCAGTCCTTCCCGAAGTGGCCACTATAACGGCGACAAGATACAGAAAGCTTGCGCTCAGTGCAGACGCTATGGAAGCAATGTTGTCAACACCAGAATTTACTCACTTAAGATTTCCATGGAAAAGTCATTGGTGTCCTACAAAACAGTTGGAAACCATAATAACCAGATTTCGATGTCGTGTCCCCCCGTTAAATTTCTATTCACATAGGGCTGGTCTGACGATATCACCACTATGCATGTTTTGTTCAGAATTGGAAACTATAGAGCACTATTTTTTATCATGTCGCCGATACAAATTGCTCAGGAAAACATTATTAGCCCTCCCATTCGCTTGCCTGGGGTTGAATTTCACTATAGAAAACATACTTTCTTTCGGTGCTTACGATCTGGGCTTCAGCCACGAGAACGTTTTCTACGCAGTTTGCAAGTACCTGAATGAAAGTAAAAGAATTAAGCTTTTAATTGCGTGATTATTAATCATGCAAAAAATAATAATAATTCCAACGAACACAAGAGCATTGTTTAACCATGCTGATTCTTATTCAAGGCAATGAATAATTGTCTTATCTGCACGAGTGACAAGCAACTATTGCACTCCTTTCATTCTGACTAGGGTGTCTTCTTTTTTCTTTCTTTTTTCTGGTGGGTGGTTTCGATATATAAAAAAGAACTTGCTTAATTAAGTCATCGATTCTTGGCCGATCCCCCTGAGTGGGTACGAGCCATGTCTGTGGATTCATCATCATCATCATCGTATTCCTCGTTTATGGATCAATCGAGAATCTATGCAGTCGTTACGACACGTGGACAGCTTCACGAATAATACGGAAAATGCAGTAAATGTCAGGAGAGATTACGGCGCTCATTCTTTTATATCTTCAATTGTTGGTTGGGTATCATTCGAACGCTACTGGACGGCAATTATTTTTGTCTTTCAGTGCATGAAAACATCTGAGAATACTAGCTCATTCTTATGTGCCTGCTTCCTCAACGCGCACACATTGAAACATAATCCGGAGCCCAAACCTTGCAACCGCGAGCTCAGCAGCACCACGCCGTAACCCGCGAGCACAAGACGGCGATGTGGCAACAAGACAAACGAACTGCCTGCCGCAACTCAGCTTTCGTGGACTCGGCGAATCGTGATCTCACGTGACCGAGAATCTCTCCTAGCGCGACGCGAGAGTACGGTTACCAGACAGCGCCACTGCGGTCATCTTCGCGGCTATCTCCAATGTCTGCTACCAGCGTCCCAGGAACACCCAAGCGCGGCTCGTCTCGACACCAGAAGGGAAAGTAAGGGAGCAAGCAATGAAATGACAAAACGTGCGAATCCATCCTACTTTCCCTGGCTGCAAGTGCGGCTCGGTCAACGATGTGGCGCGTTCTGTTGGCGTTGTTATCTAGGCGTACATACACAGCCCTCTTCGCGACGACACCATAGGCATCTCTACCGCCGACCACGGACGCTATCCATCACGCAACCTCGACCACCGACACTTCTCTATGACACACCCCATGGTCCGGTCAGCGATATTTTTCGGGAGGGCCGAATTTCCTGCTCACAGAGATTAGTCCCGTACGCCTGAAGCACGATGTGTTCGGGGAAGAGGCTTCCCTCTGACGTAACGCTTTCTTTGTTTTATTCTCCGTTGTGTTGTCAGTTTACTGACGCGGCACTGCGGCGCGTCACCCACGTAATATTAGACCTATCAAAATCAAGCGATCGTTAAGGTCCTTTCAAACGACCAAACAGCTATGTCGGAAAGTTCGCGGGGAAAACGTCAAGCACCAAATTTGAAGACCATATAGCTACGGCCAGCGTTCCTGTCGTAGAACCACCGGCATCTTTCAAAAATTGAAAGACGACACCCCAATAGAATGCGTGTATAAAGTGTGTGTGTGTGTGTGGGGGGGGGGATATTTCATGCCATATTACATAGCAATCGTTAAAAAAATGGTAGGCGCATGAAGACGGATACAAGAAGGCGACACAGAGTGCTCTGTGTGTCGTCCTGTTTCAGTTTTCGTGCGCTTACCAATTTCATAATCTAAGATAGAGCTGATTAAGTAACAAAAGTGACAACCTTAACATTGTCGGGTCTCCCAGGTGGTCGATATTTCTGGAGCCTTCCACTACGTCTTCTCTCATAATCATATGGTGGTTTGGGGGCGTTAAGCCCCATAAATGAATGAATCAATCGAATAACGCCAGGTTGAATCAGGTCAAAACGCAGTAGCCGGAAAGAGTGGCAACTATGAAAGAGAAGAATGAGATAGTAACGTGACGAGATAGTACTATGTCTAGATGGTTATGGTATGCAATGGCAACTTTTAAGCATGAAGTTTCAGAAGTATAGATAAGTACCGCATTGCACAAATTTTTATTTCTTTTGTTTCCATAAAAATTGTAGAGGCGGAAAAAAAGAGTTTTGACGCAATTGCAGCAAAAGTGCGCATCTTAAAACTTGAAACACGAAGCCTCGAAGCGAGCGTCCAGGTAGTTTAGACACTGGAAGCACGTAACAATGGTCCATACTTTAGCTTAAACAAAGCTACTAAGAGACTGTGCATTTACTACGCTCGTTATTGTTGTGCTTTCTGTGTTCTTGGGAAGAGTGCACGACTACTTCAAGACATGTTAACGGCACCAACTGCCTATTTGTCATAGTTGGCCACATAAAGAAAATAAACCAGCACGTGCGTTGAGGGACTGTTACTTTTTCCTGCGTTTGAGAATTAAATCACTTAAGGCAGTTTTTCCTAACGCGTGCTTCAGTGTCCCCTACTTGGAAAAAAAACACTTTCGTTGAATTTATGCGCCTTAAGCTATAATGTATTGACAAAAAGTTATCAATCGAACAAATTGACACTAGCCGTAATAGCTTCGTAATAAAGAAAAAATACGGCTTACCAGTGCCAGGCTAACCACGACGTCAATGGGAGCGGGACCAAGCCCCAAGAATAAACGACGACCACCTAATGGAAACGTGGGAGGCCAAGTTCGTCCTCGAGGACCTGGAAGACCAGCGACAACTCGTCGCCAGGGCCAAGAGTTCAGTCGAAGCCAGAAGGTTCCTGGACTAGGGAACCCTCCCACCTTAGGGTGACACCGGGCCTCGCTCAGAACACTATTTTCTAAATAAACGTTCATTTCTCTCTCTCTTACCGTCAATGGTGTCACGTTGAAAAGCTTTAGACGCTGGTTTGAAAACACTCATCTACATAATTTTACGAGCACGTTAAGGAACATCACGTTGTCTAAAACTGATCTGGTGTCTAACCCTACGGCATAATTCATGATAATACCATGCTATCGACATGCCGGATCCTGGAATTATTTTTAATTAGTGCTTAGTTTCAACGCACCACTTTTTTTATCAATGGTCGCTGATAGCTTAGCATCGTGACAACCTACTATCCTCGGAAAGTCTCGTGCATGATAACTAGAGAAATGTGCGATAGATCAATCATTATTACAATTTAGTGCATTATCCTTTTCCACAAGTCGCTGCCACAAGAATGGATTGTCCGAAAAGACAAGTTTTACGACAGATGGTATGGCGACAACGATGATCACACACAATGAAGAAAAGAACCACAAAACAAAAAGCACCCGCAAGACGATAGACGACGCAACACATGTCAGTATCGGACCACACCCTCATTACATTTGGCATGCCTGTTGAAGTACATTGTTTCTTTTCCGACGTGGCCGCCACATGTCCACGCTCCCTATCCTTACCAGCCGTCTGCGCCGTCGTCGCATCTTATTGCGCCACTAAAACGAAGCATGCAGCGCTGCAAATCCCAGAAAGGACGTCCTTCATTCAAAACAGCGAGCATGTCCACGAGTCCATCGCGTTCGTATCAAGGTCTCTATGCGCCGAATGGGTCCGCTTCCGTTGAACTTTATTATATTCTGTTCTCTGGTACACGACGAAACAACGATGATTGTTATAATCACAGCGAATGCAATGTGTGGCACGTGTTTGCATCGGCCGCCCTGTGCTTTTGACAGTATTATAGGCACATTGCCGACGCTACCGCCATCACTGTCTGCATGGTCGTGACCGCCATCGTCATCACCGAAACGCCGGAAATGGACGCGACCTTGTCCACTGCCGTTGCACACAAATGTCCTACGGCCAGTGAGAATGTCGTGTCCATTTTCGGCCGCTTTGTAGGTCTCACGTGTAAATATCGCAAGAACGTCGACGCGGACCACCGAGCATTGAGGGACAAAGAAGAAGAGCGCGGTGGCACGGGTGGCACGAGGCGCGCTCGCAGAGTTCGGGCCAAGGCGTGCAATTCCGAGATCGGACGAGCGAGACGTTCTGCCGGGCGAGACGCGGGCGTGTGCACAGAGTACCACGGAGCCGGGCGAGGTCCAGGGTGGCCGAGGATCCAGGTGCCAGGGGAGTTGCTGGCTGAATCGAGAATCGCCGAGCGGTGCCGAGCCGTACCGAGCGGCGCACCAGACTCGGACGTGGGCCGCGAGCTGACGAGCTGTGCACCCGAGGGTACCTGGTGGTGCCCTGGCTGAGGCGAGGAACGCCGGTGACTGAACTGCCGCACCACAGCTGTGGCGAGCAGCATTTCAGCATGGCACAGACGGTGCTGTGCTGGCCAGAACCCGCACGTCGAACCGCTACGCCCGGGTGGTGATCAAGAGCTCGGAAACAAGGTCCGATGTCGCGCTGGTCCAGGCATCTCCTAGACGACGCCACCGCTGCTCGAGAGTCGTGAGTCTACGGGACTCTTCTTCCTCATGTGCCGTGGTGGTCGTCCCGACGGCGTCCACATCACTGACTTTTCATAGCCTTCCTTTTGTATATAAAAGTTTGAACTCGTCTCCCTGTCTGTTTCCTGCGCCGCTGCACAGTAGTGGAAGTGCTCGAACCATACTAAACATCACAGTAGGGTATAATAAGCGTCTAGCAAACCTATCTTCACATAAGTGGTGCCCAACGTGGGACACGAACCCGCGACCCTGAGATCATGTTGAGTCTCAAGCTCTACCTACTGAGCCAGCCGGGCACGCATACGAGAAGCCGGCTGGTAGAGCAGCGCCTCTACCTGTCATGCAGGCCTGTGTGAACTTTCCGGTGGTGGGCGGGCGCCGGGAGAACGCAAGCTACCGGTGGTGGCTGTCATGGGCGGCCAATCAGGATCAAGGAAGCACCGTGACGTGTACTATAGCATGACGCGAGGGAGAGGCGTTGTGCGGACATGTTCGGACACATCTTTCCATGCACGTAAAACCGACATACCAGACAAAAAGGCCTGACGGCGAAATCATGGAGGTCATGCTCAAAATCACCACTGGTGGTTCTTGTGACATTGTCCTTGACGCCTTTCGTTCAAACAGATGTCCCGAGTTTACTGCCGTGATGCGTCCGAAGTTCCTTGAATTGGTGTCCATGTGATATATTTCCCTGTTTTTTTTTCTTGCTCGTTTTCTTGTTATTGACGAGGGCTGATGCGTAGATATTTGCGTGCTTGACCGCAATATTCATCGATACACGCGGCAGCCACGGCCAGGTTCGCACCCACAATCCTAGAGTAAGCTGCCGAGCAGCCTAACCACTACCACCGCGACGGCCGTAAATGAGACCATTAAAACCGAGAATTCACATCGCAATCGATATGAAGCAACCGATTCCAAAGAAACAAAGGGCAGATATATTTCAAAGAAATGTGACAGCACACACCGATTAAAAGGTGCAGATAATTCGATACGTCTGGTACGTTTCCTCGGCTCTGCTAACCTTTCAGTTAAACTGAACTAGATCGCCCACGAGAAGGATGAACGGTGTTGAACGAGTAACGTGGGGTGCCGAAAAGGAGAGAGAGAGAGAGATAAATAGAGAGGAAAGGCAGGGAGGTTAACCAAGCTTGGCTTGGTTGGCTACCCAACACTTGGGGTGGGGGAAAGGGAGAATGATAGAAAGGAAAGAGATAAAAAAAAAGAGGAGTAAGAAATAGAAGGATGAATAGTCAGCTCGAGACCACACAGCATGGTTTCACACTGTTCTTTCACAAGCTGTCGTGAAGTCTGGTGGTCCTTAAGAAGTGCAAGAGGGCTTTCGTGGCTTTGCGTGTATGGGAGACCGTCAGCCAAGGTCCCAGGATCTTCTCTTCTGTAAGCGGCCGTGAATCCAGCTGGCGGAGCTTGGCTTCTATAATACGTCGTTCAGACTGGTATGCTAGGCAATGACATAGAATTTGTTCGAGCGTTTCCTCGCAGGCGCAAATGTTGCATGCCGAAGTGCTCGCCATTCCAAGCAGACGAGAGTACGCAATGCTATCATCCGAAAATGAATGCCGAAAAGGAAAAATCGTATACCGAATCAGAGGTGAAAATTGGAGAGCCCATTCGCCGAAACTGCCGGCTCACTTTCCGAGTTTTCTGTTCCGTATACGCAGTTCTGGCACGTATTCATGCACTGTTCCCAAATATACTCGCATAAATACACAAAAACAAAGCTATAGATATATGAAAATAAATCGGCGCCAGCGTAAACCGCTAACTCGCGAGATTCCGCGAGAACGAGCACCAGAACACGCCGCAGTGCGTTGCGTCGAGTCAGCGACCTTTCATTACTGAACCGCGAAAATTCCAAAAAGAAAGAAAGCAAGAAAAAAACAAAAAAGCAACGTCCTCCGGCCGACCATTTCTGGGCAAACACGCAGCTGGCGGGCCGCACTCACAGCGCCTAACACCCCCGATGAAGAACGTGCCACGCAAAATATCGGCTCAACATGTTCGTGTCGTGGCATCCGCCTCGGGATGAACTCCAAACAAATTTCAACACGTAACAGCACACCTGCGCACACAACATTCTTTGATATATAAAAGTTAAGTGAACGCGTGTTTCACTTTTCAGTACCAACGTAATTTCGGGTCTTGAAAAGCATGGCCCCCTTTTTTTTTTTGTTCACTACTTCGTATAAATTTTCGTCGGAAATTGGTCAGAATTGCATCTATATTATGCATGCGATTGCGTTTTTTTTTTAGTTTCTCATCGTTGAAAATCAAACTGGAGTTCACAATATTGCTGATTCGAACACGTAGGATATTCGTCAATGATGATTCAGTGAGCCTACGTTTCGCCTTCCCAGACGCCGAGTGGTATTTTTGATGGACTGGTGGCGGTGTGACCATATTGAATCTGCTAGGCAAAGTTCGGGTGCATACGTTCTTGCGATTCTTACATAGACTAGCACAAACAAAAACAAAAAGAATGTAAGTCAGGAATTTAAAAGGAAATTATAGATCAAAACAATTTTTCGCGTATTAGTAAGATACAATTTCACAATCCCGAAAACATCATTCTTACCAGAAAGTGACACTTCGTAAGCGGGAAAATGCGTGATAAGAAAATGTGCGTGGAGACGCTTCCGTGACATTCCCGCACCAAACAGTGTGACGAGTCGACGTAGTAAATTTTGAAAACGTCTACTTTTGAAGCTCCTCCTGCTAAAAGTGAAAGATATTGTAAAAATGAAAAATATTGTGACCTGCGGGTGCCACAGACCCAGCACACGAATATGCAAAAGTTTCATCGAGTCAAAGTCGCAATAATACAAAGAATACATTTTGAAATTTGTTATGTCACGCACTGAGATTTCGGCAGAAGATTTAAAAATAAAACTTCAACCTTCATTTCCTCCGCTAGTACTAAACCTATGGCAGAGAAATTTATGACATTAGAGTTCTCAGAGTGCAGTTTATATATCTAAATTATTGTTTCTATTTGGGTTTATTTAAAGGATTTCAGGTGCACTGCACCACTGAGCTACACGCAAACGGAGGATTGGGAAGCCATGAATCTAGAAACAAATGCTGGTGATTGCATCTGGCTGTCATGTTTACGAACCCTCTTGCGCTGGCGCAAACACACACAAAAAATTAATTTCAACGCGTAAGGAGCCCACTACGAACTATTCACGTCCAACCAACTGGTCGCAACCAACCAACTATTCGGTATCGTCGCGTAATAACGGACACTGCTTACACATTAAAATGACTGAAGGGGCTCATATGAACAGCCATTCATGTTAGCTTCCGGATCTATGTCTCAATTTTTTTTCGAAAATCAAGCATAAACAGAGCAATTCGAGGCTATTGCAACTAAATTTTTGCTACGTTTTAATCACCGTGTTATGTTTAAAGATTGTTTTCATATAGACTCATAGAACGCACAAGATATCAGAGAAACAACTGACGGCAGTTGTTTCTCTTAATTTGACTGTTTGCCTCAAAACTATGAAGCAGCCCTGCAGGGTTCGTCAGTAATGGCACCTAACGTTTATTACGAGCATGAGTGCATTGCATTGAGCGCGGTGAATCAAATTATAATTACCAGGGCCACCTATTGCAGTAACATGGCTCTAACATTCCACTTAAATACCTATGCAGTACGTCCAAACCACGCTCAAGAGAGTGCGTGTATAATGTTCCATAATTACAGCCATCATTCACCGCATGTGAAATTTCCCCGAGTGTGTGTGGAGCGACGGGCGCGGAAAATAATTGTATTTTGTATTTTGTATTTTTGTAAACTCGTATTTTGTCAACGCATGCGAAGCATGGGAGCCTAGTTACGTACACCTACGCGGCAAATAGAAAAAGAAACAAAGCAGGTGGCTGGAGGGTAAGAGTAATGAATGTTCATTTGTGCAAAAGTTGCGCATGCAGATTTCGTCAGTCGCATGTGTTTTGCTGAAGTTAAGATTCGGTAGTTGAGCCATATGTATTCTGCGTTTCTTGCATTAGTCCTCGCGTCATTTTTGCGCTAATTGTTTATGTCTCAAGTTCTCCATTCACGCTAACTTGTCGAACTATTCTAGTATTTTCGCACTTTGAATCTCAAACAACGCCTCCGAAGGGGAACATGTGCATAGCCTTTCATAAATGGTCAGAGCGGGCAAAAATGATGCCCTACAAGTTTCGAGTACCAGCCAGATTCCTAGCCTACTTCTCGTCGACTGCGCTACTTACCGTACTCTCGATTACACTGTACACTAAAAAAACCAGCACACAGCATCACTGAGTCGGAAACTATTCGATGAAGTTGTTCTGTCACATATTACTTCTACTCGCTTCCCATGTCGACATAAACAAGCCGCTTTTGGCAACGTATACGTATGAAACGCCATAAAAGTGTTAGAAACTACGCCGAGTAGAAGCGCACTAATCAACAGTGCACGCACTTTCACTACACTAGCGGCCCGAACAAAAGAGCCCCGGTGGTGCGCCAGTGCTTGCACGTGTTGCCCTCAAAAACGCTCTGGAGCCGCTCGCACCGACTCGCCGGTACCAGAGATCTTCAAAGCGAGCACGAGAGAGGCCACTTATACCCCGGTGTTACAATAAAAGCGTGCAACACCATATATGATGGCAAACGAGGCAGTTTTGTTCGTAAGCTCGGCCAGTCTTTGACAGGCTACCGTCATAACCATTGCGTCTAACATTATCACTGCCTAGCCGTTTACAATTACACTGGGTTCTGAATACTGTCCTCTTTGCGTGTAAGTGCGAGCGGACTAAAGTCTAGATAACCAACCATCACCGCTTATCTAACGCGAAAGAATTACTCTCCCGACAGACACACAACCAGCTAATACATTCAGCTTATGGCGCGATGCAGTGACATTTAATACATTACAAATAAGTCGTAGTGTCTGATACACCCAGGACCAGACTGTTTCGGAAACCCGGCATAACAGCGCCTTCACAAACTTACTAGTCATGTGTGATCATAATATGCGACACGGCTAAATGTAGGGTATTATGCTATTCCAATTGAAGACCATAAAATCTTTAATAACCTTGCAGCTGCATCTGTCAACACATGAAGTAGCGGCTGCGATCCGCTGTACGTAATATATCTTGACCTAAATTTCAAAACAGGATGCAGTGCCAACACAATGGCCTATAACATTAGCCCAATAAAGAAAGGGTCAAATCACATGGTCGCTGCCACGCATCTTTCATATAATCTACCGAGTTTTAAAAAGAATTGCTTTTTACAATATTTCGAAGTGCTCTAGAGCATGAAGCACTACATTTTATAAACCATCAGAACGTAGTTTGCCGCTCCTCAAGGAGTCAACAATTTTAGCGTGTTCTAATCAAACAGCGTTGTATTCACAAACTTTCTCTCGTGCGGACTGCTCGGTAAGTTCGGGTCATGTTTATGCAACAACATGCACGTGCTGCGCGGTTTTAGCACGAGGGAGCGTAGGCAGGTTCGAAGACTTGCAACCCTCTCAAACTCACTGCCAGCGTCGAGTTCATGGAAAGAAAGCACAAAGGAGGCGCAAGAGACGCTACGCTTCTGCAGAGTAGAGACCACTCCCAGCTGTGCAGCCAGCTATTCCCTAATTGGAAGCTAGGGAACGCTTCCACCCGCCCCCGTCGACGGCACAACAATCCGAGCGGAGCCGCTGCTGTGCCACGGGACTCAAACACTCGTCCCATCAAGTGTTCGTCCTAGCTTTTGCCTACGTTTTTGCGCACTTTCGGGAGTGTGTTTGGGCGCTGCGTATTTGTTCTCGTCAGGCCACAATACCAGCGCTTGCTGCTAGTCTTCGCCAAAACTTCCTCAAGTCGTCCTTTCTTATAGCAGCTAGCGGTTACAGCTGGTGCGCTTTCTTTTCCTGCTCTGTTCGGCAGCTTCCGAAGAATAATGTTTATGTGTTTCTCCCTGTCCCGGCTGAGATATTCCTTACAGCAGGTCACAATGTTCAGTTACAGAAGCTCTAACGCTTCGTTCTTCAATGCTGCGTTGTTCCGATGCTGTATCACTTCGTTCCGAAGCTTGAAACGAGTGCAAGCGGTAGTACTTGTCTGTCACAAGGTGTTGGGGCCTCTCAGTAACCCTTACGTTATCTAAAAGAAAAACGTTGTAAAACTATTTTATAGGTTACTTTATAGTTTGGATTTTTTTATAATACGTAGAGCAATTTTAGAGACGTGCATATAGTGAAGTCACTCCCACAAGACAACATTTTAAAGCACAATAAAATGCTACATCGTCATTCTTAATTATATCTCAATACATATCAAATATACGTTGGTTTACAGCCAATATTTGACCAGTGAAAATTGTAACCAATGTCCATTATCAGCTATTGTTTTTTAATACGCGCCTTGGAGCTGATAACTAGTTTAAGCTCCTTTCGAGTGTTAGAACTAAAGCTGCAACGTGGCTGTCACGAGCTGTTCATCCATAAGCTCAGTTCGGCAACATTAATTACGGGATATTATAGCGACTCTAAGTGGGAGCATATTGGTATCCGCTTATTTCTCTTGATTTCGAGTGAAAATGGCACTAGCGGTTCTACATTTCTGCGTGAACGTTCCTGTGATAGGCAGTAACTGTAACATTTCAGAAGAATAAGTCTCGAAACTTGCTTCGTTTTTTTATGTTCTTATGATTAACGTAGTATTTTCGTTTCATTATCACATTTCTTTATTCTATCATGCTGGAACAGGCGGCTCTAGTCCGGGGACCCATAACCAGTAAGCACTAGTGTATATCAGTGCTCAACTAAAATTTTTTGACAGGAAGGACTACACAACAGTGAATCGACGCACATCTAACCAAGTACGCTCGATCACCCATCAATAACGGACGTCGTTTTCTTATTTGTTCCAGGGGTCAGTAACCACTCTTGCAAATAGGAACACATTACGAACCAAGCTCAGTACTTAATGGCGTTTCGCCCGAGATTATATATCCCTGCCCAGCTGCCCACCGGTATTGTGAATCTCTTTAATATAAACCCACTCGTGAACGAACAAGGTGTCCGTTATATCAGCTGTCTCGTTATAGGAATTCACTCTAGAACGTTACTTTGCATAATAAAGTCTCTCTCGTACAAAAAAGAAAACTCCAACAGCTCGCTAATAGGGTTTGGTCAACGCGTAATAATGCAATGCTATTATCTAGAAAATAAAGGTGCATTACGGGGCAGTAAATGTGTTCAAGCGAAAACGTTCAGCTGTACTTTCGCCATCAAACGTACTAACCATTCGACAGCAATCAATGAATGGTTCGATTTGTTTTTTCAAAGTAGTGTTGTTGGTGCGAAATTGTTAAGCGTGGAGATGAACGCTTAGTTCAATCTATTTTCTTTACGTAATACGTTTTCTTATCTCTTACATGGGCTAAAAAGCCGCAGTATGTCAAACCAACTAACCAGACACTGCGTCCTTGCCAAGTGCGCCATAGTGTGTTTGCTGCTTCACGCCGTTTAAACGGCAAAAAAAAGAAAGAAAGGGATAAGCTATCGATGAGCAATCGATGATATCTCAACATCTCGCCTCTTTCGTTGAGCGCCACTCGCGAAGCCACTCGCGAAGCCACCTTAGCAAAGTCCGAAATTTCGAGCACGCTTATATTAAGGGGAGTGTTATAGTGAGAGGAGTTGGACTAGACGTTTTCCACTGTGTAACAACAATGCGTATTGAGCCGAGGAAGCCAGCGCGAGCCCCACCCTTCTCCTAAAAAGAGACCCACCGAAAAGATCTCCGTGGTGCTTGCGGGTGGAGCGGCGCCGCTTTGTCGCCACTCATTTGCATTGGGCGCGAGCTCTTCCAACGATTTCTATGTGGTGCAGATGGCGTCATCACTTACGATGCATATTATGCTTGGACTAAGCGCCTCGGGCCAACGCCATTTCGGATGCGATATCACAGACTAAGCGAAGCGATTTCTCGAGGCTGCTACGGCATTTGTAAGAGCCTAATCGGGCGCACTTTCAGCAAGCGCAAGGACTCAGTTTGGTTGGAGCAGCTACGTCACAATAACTGCATAAATAAACTACTATAGGTTAACATACAATAAATGAGAAGTGATTCTTGTAAATATTTAGGAAAGTTTTTTTTGCACTTGCTGTTACGGCTAGGACTTCTTTAATTAACAAACGTGACTTTCCGCGATGTCTTCAAGATTGTTGGCTTTGTTATTAGAACGTCACTTGAGATGCGTTTGGCAACAGTTAGCGTACATTTTTTTTCTACAATTTTTTATTGTTTCACATAACTGTGAAGAGGTTAGTATGACAATCCAACTTTGTTAGACCGCTGTTCTTATTTCGTATTACTCACATAGCATTACGTGATCAGAATCTATGTTACTTTTGCTAACGTTTCTACATTATTACTTCTCGTCACAATAGTGTAAAAGTAAAACTCAAATACCCTTTTATAATAATGGGAAAGAAGGGTGAAGAAAAGGAAGCACAAATAGGTTCAACAATGCATGTATCAGAATAACTAAAACTACGAAGATGCAATGTGAAAAAAGTGAGGCGTGGGTGGGTAAAACCTTAATTGTAAATGTCCGGCGGTATTTAGTGGGGTGGGGCTATAAGCACCCCAGCCTAGGTGACGGCCTCTAGTGCTTGGACACGGGCGGCTTCTTGGGCGTGCCGGCATGCCCACATTTGCTCACAAAAATTATCTGAGGGTTTGCACCCCAACACCGCGATATGATATTGAGAGACACCGTAGTGTAGGGCTCCGGAAATTTTGACCATCGGGCGTTCTTTACCGTGCGCCGACATCAGGATGAACAGAAAAAAAATTTACATACTAAATACAGAGTGTTGATGTACTGCATAAACATCTAGCGTAGCCAGAGTGGATGCAATGCGAGAAACTTCAACCCCACCTCCTCCTCCGCACACACTTGAAAAGGCGCGTATTAACGTACATAGAGAGGCGCTGAATCACCATTTCTCTCCTGAATAAAGGTCTGGCTACGCTACTGCCGTGCACTAGTCAGTCAATATCATCTTCAGTAAACAGATTAGATTAAATTTGTGGGGTTTAACGTCCCAAAACTACCATATGATTATGAGAGACGCCGTAGTGGAGGGCTCCGAAAATTTCGACCACCTGGGATTCATTAACGTGCACCCAAATCTGAGTACACGGGCCTACAACATTTCCGCCTCCTTCGGAAATGCAGCCGCTGCAGCCGGGATTTGAACCCGCGACCTGCGGGTCAGCTGCCGAGTACCTTAGCCACTAGACCACCGCGGCGGGGCAGTAATTTTCAGTAAACAGACTGATAGTTTGTAATAACTATGTCAATCAGTTCGAAAACTAAAGTAAGGTAGACAGATGGGCGAGCTTGAATCATTGCATTTTTTTTTTTTTTGAAAAAACGAGAACAGAACGACTAAAATACAAGAAAAAAAGATACACCACGCGCTAGTTTTCCCAGCGTTCTTCGAGAACTGCCCCGTTATTTTTTTTAATTCATTCAAGCTTCGCGAGTTTGCTTGTTTCGTGCCGAGTTTCATGTAGGCTTCGTTCGCAAGCTTTCCACGCTGACGGAAAACAGAATGTCTGTCGTTCGTCGCTCAGCTCTTGCGGTGGCGACGGCACGTTTGCTGGAGTCGCCGAGCGGACGGCATTGTTTTGGCATTCGGGTCATTCGGCACGCATGGCGTGATCGCACGAAGGCCATCGGCGCACGAACTCGAGGCTAAATACCTGCCACGCCCTCTCCCCATTCCCGCTGAGAGCGCCGCGCCCTGGCTGGACTACACGGCACGGAAGGAAAACACGTCAGAGCGAGCAGTGCGCGGCGAAGCTATACATGTGCCAGACAGGTTGACAATAACAGAAAAGTGATGACATAAATGTCGCGCTTGAGTTTATTGTGCGTTTTCTCCGCGTGTTTATCGTGAATCTTTCACGCGTCCTCAGCAGGCGAAGGACTGTGTCTTGTATGCTGCTCGGTGAGCAAAATGAAACGTTAATTAGTATAAGTGATTATCTTCGAGAAATAGTCTAGTATTCTTGCAAAATGACACTTAATACATGGATAGACATGTACACTCTTTCACTAAATTTTCCTGCTTGTGATGCTCGCCTAAAATAATCACATTAACGGATGTAATATTGCCGCCTTTGTGTAATTAGGTCGAAGGCAAGAGCAGGTTCCTCGAAGGTTTATACATCATCGGTGAGGACTACCCGCTCCTCGAGGGCAAGACCCGCTCTTGCTCTCGACCCATCACACTTAGGTGGCAATATAGTGTGGCAATATAGGCAATATAGGCAACCGGGCGTTACATAATATACGTTCCGTAACTAGTAAATTGTTTAGTGTTTTCCGCACATTGCAATGGTTTCAGCCATCATTCATTGTCAGCAGCCACTGTATCAACAAAGTACTCATAATCTTCTACATATCTGTAGTGGGTACCTAGCTTCTCTACAAATTGATGAATAACGGCATTGTGCTTGAACGTTTTCTGAAGCCAATTTTTTGTGTATAAAAAGTGCTGCCAGAACGTCTTGACACACCAGGCGGGTATTGATCCAAGTATTTTCTTGATACGCAACCCCGTTAAAATCCCATTGTTGTCATTCAGGAGCATCACACTCTTGTCTCAGCATAACCTCAATAAAGTACGAATATATATCACTGATTAGCTTTATTTTCCTTTTAATATTAAACAAAAGAGAGCATAGATCTCTCCTAGTAATAAAACAATGGCCCCGTATCTGCATGTTACACTGCAAATGTTGTCGAAAGACGATAGTCTTGCGTCTGGAGAGAGTGAACAAAACGTTTTATTTTATGTTGTGCGCAAGCAAAATTGGTGAACGGTATTGTGGGGGCACTGCGTTGGAGTCATGAGCGTTATCTGGCAGTTATCTTGTAAAACGAAGCGCGCGGCGTGCGCGCCCATGTTAGAGGCAATAAAGTGTAGAACGCAAAGCGACAGGTAGGTGCCACCACCGTATCGTCTTAGCAAAGCGTTAGAAACACTTTCCTTTATGAGCATCGCGTTCCATTGTAGCATAGCGTGATAAAAGCTACGGACCTTAGAATTACTTATGTGTGACTTTTCCAGTAAAAATACACACATACATAATATTGGTGTGTTATGGTGCCTCAGATATGCGCAATGATTGCTTTTTAACTGACAATCGCGCAAGTATGAACGTTGAATCTTGAGCAATATTGGTGAGCGCTGCGGATGGGGTCGGCCGTTTGGGGCATCGTTTGGTGCCGTTTGGGGTATCGTTAAGGGCGGAAAAACAAATGTACAGACAGACAGACAGACAGACAGACAGACAGACAGACAGACAGACAGACAGACCAAAATTTTTGTGTCGAAGGTCCCCAAGAAAGACTATCGTCTTTAAAAGGGCAAATCATGCAAACAAAGTGGGTAACCTCGAAGGATACCTTGTGTTTGCAAAAACACATGGTACACCTGCCTGTAAAGCGTGCTCTGCCTCAAGCTAGGTCTACAAAAGAAGAAGCCGACTTCACAAAATTTTTTCCAGCTTATACGTAATACTTTGCGCTATTCATTTATTATCTTCATCATGAGTCAGTCCTGCTAAAAATGTAGCGTTAAAGTTGATGGGCTAGCGTAAATAAATATCATTTGCTCAGGTAAATTTAACCACAAGACGGTAAGTTCAACCACAATGATGGCAATTCTACCTGTAAAGCGTGCTCTGTTTCAAACCTAGTTTACAAAAGGGGAAGCCACCTCGGCAAGGGGGGACCCAATTCAAACAGTACTTTTCACGCTGTTCAAATGATGTGGTACAGTGAGAAATAAATTTTCTAATAACGAAATGAGTTTACACTGGATTAATTCATGCATATTTTTAGTGCTAGTAGCGAACAAATTACGAAACAAGCACGCTCTGTACAGCATGTCATGCAGATAAAACAAGTTTAGAAGAATATGGAGGTTGAAGTGATAAACCTTCGAGCAGGATGAGTCTACACCAAAGGCTCCTACAGAACCACTTGTTGGAACCTTGTTTACAGCAAGAGACCCTCTTCAAATATTTCTCATCACCACAAGTGCGCGCGTCAATTTAAAATGTACGAGAAGGTTTATATATATATATATATATATATATATATATATATATATATATATATATATATACATACAACTAGGCCAACGCAGCACATACCGAAAACTTTCAATAAATTTTTATCAGCCAATATTGTATTACACAAATTATGCTAAGCATTGTTCATCTCTATTTTATAGACGACGGATAATACTAATATCTGGAGCTTAACGCCACACAACCAAAATATTATGAGAGACGCCGTGGTGGAGGATTCCGAATATTACAACCACCTGGTGTTCTTTACATGCACTAACATCGCACAGTACCCGGGCATCCACCATTTCGCCCCCATTCCAATGCCACCGCCGAGGCTGGGATCAAACACGCAACCTGATGATGAGTGATAGTTAAATACTATGGTCAACGTCACAAGGATAGCCGAGTGAATCGTCGCGACGAAGCCATCTCGTCTGTGCCGTGATTCTGAGAGGCCACAACGAAACAACGAGAACGTCACACATATTCCCCAGTTTTAGCAATTTTTTAGGAGCTTGCTCTTTTTTGCTTGTGGCTTGTCTCATTTCGGCGAGGGGGGGGGAGGGGCGTGTACACCATTGTTGCTTGCCCACTTCTGCGGTCACGCTCAAAGTCACCTCTCCGATTATTGCAACAATACTCGTTACAACAACATACCCAAGGCGTCAGTTTTCCATGGCCCGTACACTCGCTTCCTCGAAGTGGATTTGAAAGAAAGGTAAGTGAAGAGAAAAGAGAAAACTGTATCTGTCAGGAGGTCACCTCAACAACGCTGCACGGAGGATGGGTGGTAGGGTAGAGAAAGAAATATGAAAGAAAGAGAAAGGAGGAAAGTGTCAGTAGTGATTCGTGCGCCACCTCCGAGCTGGGATCGTCGCCTAGTACGCACGGCAGCACGTGACAAGTTCCTAGGATGAGTGTTACGTACGAGTACGGACATCCTCCTAGCCCCCTCACTTGCCTGCTCTCGACCCCGTTGAAGAACACCTGATAGCTCCACGTCTGCCATTTATTAGCGCTAAGCATTTGACTCGCAGCAGCAGGCCGGCATGCATAAAGGGGCAGGTGGTCAGCGTGCCGATCAGCGTGGTCAACGCTGTGCAGTGCCAGCCGCACAACGTGCCCAACAACACTGCCTTCGACGTACACATCATGCAGCCAGCTCGTCAACAAGCCTTCCTACAAAAATTGTCTCGCCAAGAAACGTCTCATGCACCTCCGAGCAAGCTCCTCTAACACCACTCACTTTGTGGATATGGTTGTGACTTATTTTCGTCATGCAGAGTGTAGATTATGCCGTGATTAAATATTAAGACGATTCTGTCACTCTGAGCGCTATAGTAATGAATGACATTTTACAACAACAAAAAACGTGTGGTGATTTTTTTTTTCCTTTATGAAGTGGAAACCACATTACGCCTGCATTTCTCTCCAAGGAGAACTTGACGCCACTCGCGACTAAGTAGCGAATAAATCAACCCTCAGAGTCGCCTCTCGTTGCAAAAAAAAAGTCTGCGTTTTAGCGTTCGCGTGACGACGGAAAAAAGATTATATGTATTTTAATTCACCCTGTATCATGCTCAAATTACCCTCAGTTTGTCTTCGACCTATCCCATACGCTGCGTCATTTTGAAAGGCACGCTGTTGCAGCAAGTGAGGGGCACTGTAGTGCGTTCGCTTTGCTTTAAACTGCCACGTCATGACCATAATTTTCGGCATACGCCTTCTAAACGACTGGCGAGAAAATTTAAGGAATGCAACGATGTGGAAAGTACGGTAGTGAGCCCCTTGAAACCTGGCCGCCCATTATTCAAGTGACAAAAGCGCCGTTTCTATAGCCCTGACTCGTGGCTCCGAGGCAAACGAAACTTTACGCTTTTAGTTATATCTTTTTGAGGTGGTCTACGTAGCATTTGACGTCACATGAAACGTGTCAAGTTTGTCAGCTCTTACTGTTATTCTGCATCGACTGGCAATGCGATCGAGGCGCTGAAAAACGACGTGGAAAAAATACGCTTGCTTCTGTAAATGACGCGTGCTCCTGTATCTGTTGCAAAGGCTGTCATGTGGTTTCAATAAACCATTATTTCATGCAATCCTGCACTTCGCACTTAAGTACCCTAGGTGCTATATTACGAATATATGACGCAAGATTCAAACTACAAATTGAACCGATAACCATTTATCTCGTCAGCGCATGCGTGAAATTTTGTATCTTTCTTACAAGCGACACCAACCTAGGAAAACGTAGACAGCTTTAGGAATCCAGAGACTGACACAAAGCACCTCATCCCTTGGAAATGATATGGCCAAGCTAAGGTTCGTAAGTCACACTGATGCTGTACATGGTCTCCCCATATACTACCCTCTGTTTTTTAGATTGCACATTTAGAGCCCCGCTCTTGGGCACCCGTTCTTGGGTTGAGCGGCGTCGCCGTAGGCGTTAGCGCCGGCCCCAGCGTAACATCAAAAAAATTAAATGAGAAAAAGCACTCAGGATCGATTGAAATTTGAACCCCACCCCTATATCCAGTACTCCAAACTCATTTGCAAGAAGACTAAGTATAGGCGTCATGTTGGGCGGCCGCGTTAACCTATAGCGTGGCTGAAGTTTAAAACCGCAACCAATCGTCACATAATACTAACTGCACAATAAGTGCTTGGTTTAACACTTTCCGCCCACTGTAGGTTACTCAGCAACAACTCGTCATCATCAGTCACATGCAGAATCTACAATGTGCACCTAATACGTTACATGTTTGTAGTGGATACCGTCTGAAGGCACTCCGTCAGTTTTATTATGACAAGGAAACTGCGTACTTTTCTTCCGACATATGTGAACCACTGTCATCCCGTGCTCGCAGCTTCCTGCAATCTGCGTCTATATATCTTTCCACGCTGTACACCACAGTCCCTATGAGACCGTTCATGTGTAGAGAGGCGTAGATGCAAGAATGGTGAAAAAGCACTAACGCGGAGTCTCAGCGATATGGTGAAGCCACTGGCCTGTAACCTCGCTTTCGCCGTCCCGCGTGCTGGCCCCTCGGTGAGAGATCGTACGCATGCAAGGCTGTCACGTGCACTGCGACTGTCTTCGCTTGTCGTAACAGTGCTGTCGGCATTCCTCTGGGTTCGCGACACCTGCAATGCACGGAGTGGTGTGCGTAGCACTAGAGCACTGGTGGTTTCCATGGCAATATGTAACGAATCTTACATTGCTACAACTGGGGATAGCCAAATGAGGAAAGATTAAGCGGACGGACAGGGAAGTTAGCCAGTTCTTCGACCGGCTGGCTACCCTGCGCTGGAGAAAAGGGTGAAAAGAATAAAATATGATACAAAAATGTTGCAAAGAGAAAAGGAGAGAGAGAGGAGAGAGAGAGAGGGAAAATAAAAAAATAGCGACAGCGGAAAGGACAACATAAAAGAGAATAAGACACTAATGTCTGTCTCTGAGGCCAGTTGTCCGCAAAAAGCGTAGCAAAGCTTTCAAAGCCTTATGGGCTCGGAAAATGACCCAGAATCCATTTTTCCGACAAAGGCCGATCATCTAGTCTATCCAGAGGTGCAGTAAGTTTTTGTCTTGGCCCGTCCAAATCGGTGCACTCACAATGAAGGTGCACAATGGATAGCCTTAACTTCCAACAGAGTTAACATTGCCCCGACACGAGGCTACACCAAGAATTTGCATTAGGTAGTATCGTAATCGTTGGTGATTTGACTTTAAAAACACGAAAGTATAGCGGACCACCTTGTCGTCGTAGAATTTCCCGCGTTGGCGTCACGAAAGTACCACGTTTGACACACCTAAGCTGAGCAAGTAGCACATTCGGAACGACACCGCTTGCTTGCACGTCAACGTCGCCAAAGAGCCACCGAAGTGCCAGCGAACCATCTTCACTGAGAGTTAGACGACAATGCTAGCTGGCGCAGCAAAGAGTAGAAAAGGTGTAGAAATGAGACCATAAAACTGAAAATAGATAATCTCAATACAAATCGGGTAATTAAATGAAAAGAACAGAAAAAAGGTGAAAAAAAATATCACATCATCACACGAATAGAAAGCGGTAGATAAACGAGAAATAAACATAAGGGGCACACCAGCGAATCAATCATTCGCAGTTCGTATAGCTTTTGCTTGGAGTGGAACTTAATCTTAATTTTTTCACTACGACAATCTCGTATTTTACGTTTTATAGTTTCACAGAGCTGTTATTTTATGTTTTCTCATATTTCCCCATGGGCATGCTCCCAACCTGTTACGGCTGGCAACGTTCTTACTTTACGCCGTTTCGGTGTCTCCACTTTTGCTCAGGTCGCTTATCTTTTCTTTTCCTCTCATTTTATTACAATGGCTTCTTGACTGAATGTGACGCACCAACCCCGTCGATTTTTTTAAGCACACACAGGCGCTGTGCTCGAAAAATCAAGAATTACACTCCATTTTTATTTCTGTTGAGAGAACGGGGCGAGGGAACTCACCCAGAAAACTTGCATCGTCAGCCATACGGCACTTCAGTTTTAAACACTGACATTCGACAACACGACCGTATTTCACTGACGTAGTATAACACCTACAGATAAGCCTACAAGGCAGTCAGCCTTGTTGTTTACAAAAGAACATTATCAAAAATAAAGAGCACGCGCGTAAACCAAGCGTGCACGCCTTGGGTATCTACCGCAGTAGCTCGAAGAAACGCTGCAGTGAAGTTACGTACGCCCCATTAAACTCTTTCCTTGTCTTCGAGAAACCCACGCTTCAGTTTGCCCGCGCATGCTGTTGCTGAGGCCCCGTGTTGGGAGATGGCTGACAGTGCCTCTACGGGGCGTTGTGGAGAGCAGACCGGGTGTGCATCAGGTTCTCTGGCGCCAGAGGATCACTTAATCTCTTCTAGAGTGTCCATCGCGACAGTGCGAAAGAGCATAAAGTCTGTTGAGAACTGTCTGCACCAGACTACGCTGAAACCCTCGTTAGTTACCTGTGTGCGCTTGTCGCAGAGGCTCGAATGCCCTGCCTTACTAAGAAACCAGACCCTTAAGGTTAGCGGATATCCACGTTTAATTTAGATGTAGCATGTTGCAATATCCTAAAGAGTCGGACTTCATACGACCACTGCAAATTTTGAATCAAAGAGAACGCTCTATATGGTGTGGCATGAACTTTGTTATTTTGTCACTGTCAGTGTCTGAGAACCAGGTGTTGGCCGTCATGCGGGCACTGCGGAATCAAGGTTTGATTGATTTGTGGGGATTAACGTCCCAAAACCACGATATGATTATGAGAGACGCTGTAGTGGAGGGCTCCGGAAATTTTGACCACCTGGGGTTCTTTAACGTGCACCCAAATCTGAGCACACGGGCCTACAACATTTCCGCCTCCATCGGAAATGCAGCCGCCGCAGACGGGATTCAAACCCGCGCCCTGCGGGTCAGCAGCCGAGTACCTTAGCCACTAGAACACCGCGGCGGGGCGCGGAATCGAGGTTTCTTGACAACGATAAGGATTTTTAAATAGGGATTCTTAAGGATTTTTAGAGATAAGGATTTTTAAATGAGAAAAAAGATAAACGTGAAAAGTGAGCCCCGTAACTCTCTGCATGAGAGTGCGACACCTCAATAGTGGCTCACTAGAGAAGGAGATAAGGTGATATTAAAAGAAATAAACTGAAAAGTGAAGATCATATAGGGAAAGTTGGGGACACGGTCCAAGAAGTCCGAGGATGGGGTACCATTCAGCGAGAGCTTCACGGCGTCAGGAGATGGAGGGCAAGCCGGTCGGCCATAACTGCGCTGTCGTCGGAGATCGTGGGGGAACAACCGTTCGGCACTGAATCTAGGGAGCTAGACACGCCCACCGGCTTTTCCTATGTGATTCTTAAAGAGAAAAGAAAAGTGCGACACCTCAACAGTAGCTCACAAGGAATGGGGGTAAGGAGTGATTAAAAGAATAGGATTAAAAGCTAAAAGAGGAAGAAGAAAGAGGAGCAGGAACAGCGAGCGACAGAAAACGACGGAAGTAAAAAATGGCCCCGTATCTGCATGTAATCTGCAAACGTCGTCGAAGGACGATAGTCTTGCGTGTAGAGAGAGTGAACAAAACATTTATTTGATGTTCTGCGCAAGAAAATCGGTGAATGGTATTCTGGAGGCGCTGCGTTAGAGTGCCTCGAGCGTGCAGCGGAGGCGAACGAGCGCATCAAGTCTCGTCACACGTGAGACATGAGCGCCATCTGGCGGTTTTGTTTGGAATACAAAGCGCGTGTCTCTGAGACGGACACGTCTTTATCCCCTCTGTCCGTCCTTATCCCCTCTCCGTCCTTATCCCCTCTGAGACGGGCGTGCGCGTCCATCTCAGAGGGGATAAGGTGTAGGATGCAAGGCGACGGGTAGGTGCCACCACCGTGTCGTCTTAGCAAAGCGTTGGAAACACTCGCTTCTGCGTGCAAGCGTTGCATGGTCAGCGCAGCATGATAAACGCTAGGGTCCTTAGAATTACTTATGTATGCCTTTTCTAGTAAAAAAAACGAACATGCAGAATATATACGTGTTGTTATGGTGCCTCATATATGCGTAATAATTGCTCTTTAATTGACAATCACACACGTATGAACGCTGATCCTTGAGCAACATTGGTGGGCGCAGCGGATGGGTCGGCCGTTCGGGGTATCGGCTGGTGCTGTTTAGAGTACCCGGTTCGCGGTAACGGTAGACAAACAGACAAATGGACAGACAGACAGACAGACAGACAGACAGACAGACAGACAGACAGACAGACAGACCAATGTTTTTGCATCGAAGGTCCCCAAGAAAGACCATCGTCTTTAAAAGGAGATAACAAAGATGGACACGGTCACAGGAGTCCGAGGACGGTGCACCACTCAGCGAGAGCTCATGTTGGCGGCAGGAGATGGCGCAGGACGAGCTAGTCAGCCAGAGCTGCGCTGTCGTCGGAGATCGTCGGGGAACAATCGGTCGGCACGAAATCCAGCGAGCGAGTCCCCGCCCGCCGGCAGCAGCTCGCGCATGCGTTTGAGAAGTGTGGTGTTGAACTGCATCGACTGCTACAGCGGTGCGCGCAGGTCAACTTCGGGCAGCCAGCTAACTTCATTGTTACTGCGGAAACTAGGTCGTGGTACAGAGTGCATTCACGTATATTTCCTTGTGTGTGCACCGCAAAACACTGCGATGAGGAAGACCATATTTAGTACGTACCAGTCGCGGCATTTATTTCACGATAAAGAAAAACAGAGGCCTCTACAGTGACTGCCGTGCCGCTATATAGGTTCAACACAATAGAACGAACAATAATGGATTTATAAAAGCTGTAGGTCAAGATTATGATCTGAAAGTGCTTCCTTTTATTGGCATTTATTACACGAGGTAGCACTAACGCACCGGCACCTAAATGCTCGCGTGTTGCTTTCAACTTCGCTTAAAACCTTGTCATGTCCCCAGCGGCATTGATGACGACGTTCACTTTGGAGGGCAGCGAGGCGTACAGTGGCGCGATGAGCGATATTGGTCCAGATGCCGGAGTGACGATGAAATTTATCCGCCGCCCAACAATGCGGCCAGGGCGCGCCGCCGTAGCCAATCAGCACTACGCCCCTCAACCGTCTGCACACGCGCGAGCTGATGCCGGCGAAAGACTGCCGCGCTGGCCGCATCGCGATGCCACGCGCTATGAGATTACCCGTAAGTGCGAAACGGACAGTACAGTGGCGGTCAAAATATTGCGGACCGCGGGAACACGTGCCAAAGTCCCTTAAAAGTATCCAGGGACTTTAGTGCCAAACAGCACCGTGGCGCCTTCTGACGGCTGCCTGCGACGTTCGACAGCACGCACTGCGCACGCACGCCCCTTTTTAAAGGCCGAGTCAACAGGCTCCGAAACGCGCAGGATAAGCTCGCGCACTTTTCCTGTGCGTGACCAACCTCCTTCAACGCGCAGTGACGTCAACTGGGCGATCGGCGACGTGACGTAGCACGCAGCTCGTCGATTGGTCTAAACCAGGTATCAATAAGGAGTAACTTAGTCGACGTCGCCAAGCTGACGTCACTGCGTGTGGAAGAAGGTTGGTCAGGCGTACGAAAAATGCGCGAGCTTTTCCTGCACGTTCCGGAGCCTGTTGACTGGCCCTTTAAAGACGATTGGCCTTCTTGGGGACCTTCGACGCAAAAATTTTTGTCTGTCTGTACATTTGTCCATTTGTCCACCCTTAACGGTACCCTAAACGGCACCAAAGTGACCGAACGATACTCCAAACGGCCGACCCCATCCATAGCGCTGTCCGCGGCGAGCTTCCAACAACTGTGCTTTTTTTTTTTTCGCTGCAAGCGAAACCGCGGACTGAAAATCGCTACTTTTTGTGTCATGTGAAATGGCCTTAAAGCGCCCACCGACCACGTACTCCACGCTTCGGGCACACCGCACTCTGAGCAACGTGGTCACGCAAACGAAGCGGCGCAAATACACAAGCCTGTCGTACTTTTTTTCTAAAAGAAACGGCTGTCGACCAATATGTATTTATTTACAGCGCAACACCAGAAAAAATACAAGACAGGGAAGAAGCAAAAAAGAAAGAAAAGACGGCGCCGTCTTTTCTTCTGGTGTTGCGCTGTAAATAAGTTCACGATGGATCCTATAACCAACTGGCCCAACTTACCGTCTCGCTGTTGACCAATATACTGGTCGTTAAGCTATGCCTGAATGCTTGTGTATCCCACAAGCATGAGGCCACGGCACGAAGCAACGCCTCTTACGCATACACCAAAACGCTCGTTGCGAGTTTTAATTACAAAACCGACAAAGAACAGTGAGGATCACCGTGTATAAAAACTGCCACGTAATCACCGCGTCATGAGCCACAAATAAAGCGTCAATCTGCCCATTAATTAAAACGGGCCTCAAGGCACAGGAGCGTGAAATTATCAGCGCGTTCTGTCACAACGGGTTATCAAATCGTGAAAGTTCGATAGCAGCACTAAAAAAAAAAAAAAACGAACCTTAGGCTGCTACCACGTTACTGTTCACGGTAACTTCATGATATCATAATGCACATATTATTACATTAATTTCGTGTCTGTCACAATGAGCGGTGGCAAGAACTCGCCACTCCAGTCATAAAGCGAAAATCGCGGACCGTTTGCGGTCCATGTGAAACGAAACCGCCATTAGCGACGGTTGCGAACAGAGCGATTGGAGCGAACAGAACGATTCTTTTCGCTGCAATCGCGGCATGCGAAACAGCCTTTGGACGACACGGGGGTGGCACCTACCCGTAGACTTGCGTTCTACGCCTTGTCAACTCAGAGACGGGCGCGCCCCGCTTTCCAGGATAACTGCCAGATAGCGCTCATGTCTCACGCGTGACGTGACTTGATGCGCTCGTTCGCCTCTGCTGCACGCTTGAAGCACTCCGACGCAGCGCCTCCACAATACCATTCACCAATTGTCTTGCGCAGAACATCAAATAAACGCTTTGTTCACTCTCTCCAGACTATCGTCTTTCGACGACATTTGCAGTGTAACATGCAGATACGGGGCCAATTTTTTTATCTTACCGTCCGCTCGTTCGCTTTCTTCAACAGCGCGCGGCACCGGAACGCCAGAAGAAGCGCAAGGTGTCATTCCCGCTGTTGCCGCGAAAGCAGCGAGCGATAACATCGTGACGAAAAGACGTGATTTGTACTGGCCGTGCTCATTGCGCACCGCATTCTGCGCCTTAGTCCCAGACGCTCGGCTCTGTCGAAAACGTGCATACGGCGTCAGTTTTTCGAAAATCGGCCTTTGTGATAAGTTAACGTGGTTGCTTGGGCGAGTTGGTACGACATGATTCACATAAAACTCGTGTCCAGTGCCGCTGTCTGTCTCCTTCTTTCTCTTGTCCCTCGTTTTTGGCGCTGTTTTTTATGTGAATTTGTGATAAGGCTCGCCCTCTGCCAGCCGAAGTGACACCTTGCGCTTCTTCTAGCGTTCCGGTGCGCACGCTATTGAAAAAGTGCGCGCTTTTGAGCTTCGCAGGTTGCCGTCACACGGCGCAGCGGTGCGCTCCCGTGGTCCGCAAAGTTTTTACCGCCACTGTACATATGAATTTATGCGTTTTTCCCCGCCCTTTTTTTTCACATAGGACTACAGGTTACACATACTTGTGACTTCCCACTCCCCTTCCACCGCTACACAAGTAACGCAAAGGCTGCTTCACATGCCGCGATTGCAGCGAAAAAAAAAATAAAATCGTTCCGTTCGCAATCGCCGCTGCGGTTTCGTTTCACAAGGACCACGAACTGTCCGCAATTTTAGCTCTGCGACTGGAGCTGCGAGTTCTTGCCACCGTTCTTTGTGGCAGATACTGCAAAATTTTTCGAATGAAATATAATGATTTGGGCATTATTATATCATTGAATTTCTATATGGACGCTATCGAAGGGCCCGCGTGTTTCGACATCGAAGAATACTTTCCACTGTAAATTAATTTTAAAAATGCACAGCATCGGCCATTACTAAAACAAGCACGTCAACGCTATTTCGACGGCTTGGTTGGCCCGGCCCTATTTCGACGGATCCCGACCAAAAATCGCTCCCGCCGCTGGGATCAGGGCGAAAATTTCCAAGATGTTGGAAGCTCGCCGCGGACCATTGCGGTGGGAGCGAACTGTCTTTTTTTTTTTCGCTGCAAGCGAATCCGCGGACTGAAAATTGCTACTTTTTGCGTCATGTGAAACGGCCTTAGGCCGCGTTCACACTGAGCATTCCGGCCGCCGAAAGTGCTCCGAATCCGGTTCGGCGGCGGCGAGATCCGCCGAAAGAGCCCTCTCCGCGCCGATCACTCTCGGACCGATTTTTGCGGCGTCTGCCGCCGAATCGGTCACCGCAGACCAATAGGAGCGCTAGTTAAGGAATTTTGAAAAATGGCGGCCAAGCCCTACTCACTTGTTATGCCGCAGTGCATGTAACTGAATGTTGAAACCAACGGGAGTTTAACCTACTCTGTGCCTACTTCACCATATTTCGTGAAGGAGGTGACTGAGCTTGCTGTTGGCGTGACCGAGTTTGTTGTGGTCTTGCAGAGCAAAACGAACCCACCAATGCCGCTGGCGTCGGTGGTTTTTCTGCTCTTCGTGCATTACAAGACAGCCACTTGCCAGCAAAGTAAGCAGTACTGTCTTTTCTTGCTTCTTGCGTACGAGAATCATCGAAGTATACACCACCGGAAAGCGTAGTGGCGTTTGCGAGCCGCGACAACAACCGGGTGACAGCGCATCCATCCCGCATTCGCCCCGTAGTAGATGGCATATTCGGCGGCGCGAGGCGCGTCCAGTGCGAACGATGCTGCGTTTCGGCAGCAGGGGAAGTTCGGTCGCTGTAGAAAGCGGATGTTTCAGTGTGAACTAGGCATTAAAGCGCCCACCAACCACGTACTCCACGCTTCGGGCACACCACACTCCGAGCAACGTGGTCACGCAAACGAAGCGGCGCAAATACACAAGCCTGTCGTACATTTTTTTCTCAAACAAACGGCTGTCGACCTATATGTACTTATTTACAGCGCAACACCAGAAAAAATACAGGACAGGGAAGAAGCGAAAGAAAAAGAAAAGACGGCGCCGTCTTTTCTTTTGGTGTTTCGCTGTAAATAAGTTCACGATGGATCCTAACCAACTGGCCCAACTTACCGTCTTACTGTCGACCAATATACTGGTCGTTAAGCTATGCCTGAATGCTTGTGTATCCCACAAGCATGAGGCCACGGCACGAAGCAACGCCTCTTACGCATACACCAAAACGCTCGTTGCGAGTTTTAATTACAAAAACCGACAAAGAACGGTGAGGATCACCGTGTATGAAAATACTGTGCCACGTAATCATCAACGCGTCATGAGCCACAAATAAAGCGTCAATCTGCCCATTAATTAAACGGGCCTGATCGCACAGGAGCGTGAATTATCAGCGCGTTCTGTGACCACGGGTTATCAAATCGTGAAAGTTTGATAGCACGCACTAAAAAAAAAACCTTTAGTGCTGCTACCACGCGAGTCTCACGCTACCTGCTGTGTTCGATAGAATGGTTAAGTGCAAAATGCAGAGCAAGCTTCCTGGCATAAGTAAATCAATTAGGTGCTATTTAGGGTAAGGCGGGAACTGGTTGCACTCGCTCCAGGCGCTAGCAGAACCCTAAGATGTCCTTCACGGAACCCAATCAAATAAGCCAAGGTTTCCGGTATTATAATCGCCATTTCATCATGCATACCGTTTCTACAAGACGCCTGTCTATGCCAGTCGTCCGCGCCTTTCACTATCTTGGGGTCTCGAAGGCACCAACGTAGCTAATTTCCACTCGTGCTGCTACTCACCTTGACTTGTAGTAAACCTGTCCCGCTGCCATCCAGAACCGCTCAGTGGCTCTACCGTACAGCCACTATGTCATGGCCAGTAGCGTCCCGTCTTCGTGGAAGCTGCCGTACTATCGCTCTCATTGTGCGCTACAGCACGCGAGCCTCTGGCCTGAGTCCTCTGCACTGTTGTGCAGTGGCACAATTTCGAGTTATTGGGGGAGCGTTTGACTTTTCTTGCGAGTGCGAACTGTCCCCACGTGCTTGCTTTCATCCTCGAGGTTATCGTGTTCGATGCTGATATCACCACAAAGCTCGTTCTTAGCGCGATCGTACGGCAGCCAAAACTCGTGTCCAGAATGACAGAGCATCGTGCTCAGAAGGGCACGAGCGACATCTGCCGTTCCGAGATAAGCCGCATGCAGGCACGGCGCCAACGTCGAGCGTCCCTTGCATCTTCGAACTTTCCTTATCACCGCGGATTCAACAACCGCTTTGGCCATCGGAAGCGCTGTAAATGGTTTAGCGCAAAAATCAGACAAGAAACCACAAGAGAAAACAAAGCGAACCATTCTTGGTACGATATGATATCACAAACCAAGAATAAGTTAGCAGTATGAAAGGTGCCTATTCGTGAAATTGCATTTATTTATTTTTCTTAGCGCCGATTCAATACCGAAACATTGAGAATAGTTTTTAGTTTTTAACTTTAGCATTAAAAACCGTAGGCTAACTCTGGCTGGAGAGTTTATTTTATTCGCGTAATGCAGTAAACTCCCAGCCAGACAGATCTCTGTCAACTCTTTTTTAGCTTTAAAGCATAGCTTTACAGGCCCCGAGCACGTTCGCATGCAGGAAAGGGACATGCACAAACGTCTGAGAGCCACAGCGTACCCAAAGCAACGTAAACGCGCGGATATTGATCTCCGCGTAGCCGAAATATAAGGACAAGTGTACATTGTCTACCTAAGTGGTGCCGCAATCATGGTGCATCACTTTCTGGAACACTGCCTCCTGGCTGCACGCAACACGATCGTAGAATTCGAAGCACGAACAGTGCGGGATCATGACGCACCTTCGCTTTCTTAACGAGGAGAGCATGAAAGAGAAAGATGTACTCCTCCCCCTTCCCCCCCTCCCATCTCCCACGCGTACGTTCGACTCAACAGCCTTGACTCGGCCCCAGCATGTGCAGTGGCGAGATTACGATGGCAGCGTCCCGAATGCAGCGAGTATAGTGAACTAGAGTATATTCTAGTTTACATAGCGAGCCGTGGAGCTATTCCTGCGGTGTCAACTTACTGGACATGCCCACTTGGGCCTCCACTGATTGGCTTGAGCTCGGCGAGAAGACACCGCCTGTTTCCGGTATTTCTATAATCCGCGACGTCATTTTGACGCCACGCAGCTTTCCCAACTCTTGACGCAAATGAGAAAAAGAGAATGCGTTTTAGCCCAGAAGATGCTGCCCCCAGAGATGCGCTTTTGGACGCACATCTTGGAGAGCATGCATAAATTCTAATCACGTTAATTATTGAATTAGGTTTAACACGGCCGCCCGCCTGACACACCTGGAATAGAGTGTACTAGAACCAAGGATGATTTTAAAAAATTGCTGGAGTGGAAGCTCCCGCAATGACTTGCCAGCGGAAGCGAAGCCAGCTTTCGCCACTGCCAAGATGGTGAAACATGCTCTTTCCTGATAGTGCCCACTTAGAGATTAAGTGGATTTGATATGTTGAAGTAAATGCTACGATAGTTCTATATTAAAAGATAGTTGTTCCCGACAAAATAGCACATAGAAACGAGTATGGCTGGCTGAATCTCCAAAGAATGCAATAGAATGAAAAAACTTTAGTCCTGCAGGACGCGCGTAGCAGGCGTCTCCCACGTGGGACTGACAGGAAGTATCTGGCGGCCGCTTCGTGGGCCTGCTGGAGAGGCCCATTGCTGGTCGACGAGAAGTGAGCTCCTGAGGGACCTCTCGCACTTGTTTGAGTCGGGAGGAGTGTTCCTACACTACCAGAGCACGTGTGCGAGTGTCAACGTGTGTCCACACTAGGGACATGTGTCGCAGGGGTGTGCATCAGGATAATAATAAACGTGAAGCGTGACAAGGTTTGCGTACGTGCGGGTCTGTAATAGGCGTACGGTTAGCGCCTGCGGTCTGTTAAGTTTCGAATGTGGGGGTGGAAAAATGCAACGTTCGAGGCAAAAGTGCTTTGTTATGTACTTCGCCGCCAGTTAGAGGCTTACTGAGGAAAATTTGTAACACTAAGACGCACTTGGAGCACTATGTGACCCGAAAAAGTTTCCACATTAACTCGTTGGGCGTGCGAGGGAAACGCTCCGTCCTTAATTGCTGAACAGTCGATAATTTATCAAGCCCCCAGTAAGATGGCCACCACAGCCGCCATCTTGCCATAGGCACAGCTTCCCTCCTGGGCAATTATTTCTACTGCAGCATTTTTTTTTTTTAATCCTCCTTGACTAGAACTGTACCTGGAAGGTCGGCACGCATTCCCTGCATCGTTCTTCAAACATGTCAGCATGTTCAAGCGCACGTTCAGACTTGTCAGTTTTGTTTAGGAGTCCTGTTGTTGTACGTTTCTTCCAATTTCTTTCTCTTTAAGCTGGGAAAGTGCTGGCGTGTTCGGTGTGTTGACGTGGTCAAGAGGACCATGACGTCACGACTCACCCTTTTCTCGCGTAACTGAACGCGCTCCGCCGAAGTGAACACGTCCGCGAAGTGGGCACTACGAGAATCGCGCCCCTGCCGCTCCTCGGCTAGAGTGTGTATCTCGGCCGGGCGCTGCGCTCTGGGAACATTGATAGAACATTGGTCTGGGAACTTCGACTAAAACACATCCGAACTATGTGCGAATAAATGAATGAGCGAGAAAAATTGCCTCTGACAGACTGGCCAATGTTTTGATAATAAAACCTACCACTCAAGGTCATCTTGTCATCGTGCGCCCGTTTTATGCAGCTTAGTGTTGACGCCATGTACCTTGGTATCGCCTGTCGCTGTTGCTAATCGGCGTCTGGAAAGAAACTGGAAAGCAGATACATTTGACCCTTTCTCTTTGTGAAGGGAGTACTTTGCGGGGCTCAATAAACACGCTGGTAAAGTGAGCAAAAAAAAAAAGAAGAAACGGGAAAGTAAAACGAGAAAGTTATACTTAAGGGAAAACAGCGCAAAAGCGGGACGAAGTAAGAAGACCACACAACACAAGCACTAATTAACTTCTGTATGTAAGTTCATTACACCGGATGAAATAAACTTGGGCTCCATGGCATGAGGGGCGCCCTGCCACGCTGCCGCAAAGAGTACACAGAATGGTGTCGTCATCCTTGTACTTCCTGAAGAACCACCTTTGCATTGCAAGGACACTGATCGATTGATTGATTTGTGGGGTTTAACGTCCCAAAACCACCATATGATTATGAGAGACGCATTAGTGGAGGGCTCCGTGCAAGGACACTGTCAACATTTCCAGTGGGCTTGGTGGCCCTCACCGCAACCGGCACGTCTCGAAGCAAACCGTTTCTTCTGGAGCAGGTTAACTAATCGTTACTGTGCTTATTCACTAAGAGTGCTCGTTTCGCTTCTTTCACCGTGCTACCAGGCAGTGACTTTGGCATTCCTCATTATTGGGATCCCATAATGTCGCAACTGTTATTGCTGTCAGTCCATGCTTAGCGAGATTCCGAATCCACTTATCTGAACTTTGCCTTCATTTAGAATGCTGTTTACAAGGTAACTCAGATATTTTCATTGGGTAAGTAAATAAACAAGCGACTAAATAAATACTTTCACTAAATATGAGTTACTTAAGGGGTTGTGTTTTATTATACACAACCTAATTAAATCAACTCACGATCAAGTCAAGGAAGCGAAGGGACATTTTTATAGTTCTTCGTTATAGTTTAGTGATTATGACAGAAGTGGAAGAGAATAATAATATCTGGAATTTTACGTCTGAAAACACGATATGATTACAAGAGACGTTGTAGTGGAGGGCTCCGGAAATTTCGGCCATCCAGTGTTCTTTAACGTGCGCACACCATTTGGCATCCACCGAAATGCGACCGAAATCGAACCCGCGACCTTCAGGACAGCAGCCGAGCACCTTAGCCACTTATCCACCGTGGCGGAAGAGAATTCAAGTGCATAGAACATCAAGTAGACGATAGTGGGTACCGAACTCTACGACAATCATTCATTTCTTTTTATGTCATAATTACTACACGGCTAAAAACTACAAATAATGTCCCCTATGGTTCCTTGACTTGACTGTCTGTAAGTTAAATCACGTATTACCAAGTGCTAGTCGAACCAAAAAAAAAAATAACACATGAGGATCTGGCCAGCTTTTTTTTTCCCCCATATAAGGTAGTTCTCACAGCTCATAGTAAATACCATGAACACTATAGACTAAAGTCTTCACCAAGGAGGTTTTTTTTTAAACCTCCTTGACCTCAACCAATCGTGCAAAATTTTCTTCGCTTGGCACTGCATTACTGAAGCGACTGACAGTATGCTCACGTCCACCGTTTCGCAGCTACGAAACAAACAGGCCGAGTACAACGAACGACAAGCGAAGGATCCGGGGATTTTTCTTTTGTGTGTGTGTGTGTTTTCTCGTTTCATCGTCGAGGTGAGTTACCGGCCTCATCGGCGCAGCCAAACGCAATTAGGGATGACCGGGCGTCGCTCTACGCTTTGCGTGGTTCGCTAAGCTCGCGAGATGACCCTTCGTCGTCATCGTACGGGACAAGTTATTACGCAACAAACTACGAAGTGGACACCGCGCCCCGGAGCACGAGTAATGAAGCCGGCATCGGACGGCGGCGCGGCATTCATCACGTCAAAAAAATTTTTTAAACTCTCCTGTCAAACTCCCAACCCCTCCCCCCTTACTTTTCTTTAAAGCTCGCCAATAAACTTCAGAAGACAGGAGCGCACTATCCGTCATCACTGTCACTCTTTTCGTGTCTCAGAGTTTCATTTGGTATTTTGGGGATCACCACAGAGGCGCAATTACCAGAAGTTGGAGGAGGGCGCATGTGCGAAACGACAGACCGTTCTCAATGTCGTACCATCTAGTATTTCAATTTTTTTTACTTAGATGCCTCATCAAACGCGAGAATTGACCGTCAGCGTCGGCATCAACGCGAGTGATGCAAGAAATCATCACGTGATTACGTCACCATATAACGTCATCAAGATGTCATCAATCACCGTGTCTTGTTGTTTCGTTATTACTAAGTAATATATGATTTGCATACACGAATCCAGAAGGATACGCAAGAAAGAAGGAGAGGAAAATGGCAACTGCCACGGGCACAATCATGAAGTCAGTATACAGTCACATGACCGGGACGTGACGCATTACGTCACCACATCACGTCGTTGTCAGGTCAAAGGGGACCCAATCACTGAGGTAATGCTAAACCAGGTGACTTGAAGAAAGCTCGTAATGTCTCTGATCGTGGAGGCAGTGCTAAACCACGTTATGCGCAGAAATGATTCGGATGGGGGCTGGGTAGGTTCAATACACCGACAGAGAAGAGGAAGAACAAGAAGACGAGCAAAAAGAATAAGACAGCTTTCGTCTACGATTAGTCTTATGTGAATGGTTAGATGACCCTGTGAGTATTTTTTTCCTCACTAGGCACGTAGCTACAGCCTTTTCTTTATTTTTTTAAATTGAAGGCACTCTTGCCGTCACTGCGTTTTTTTGTTAGTTTCGGTCTCGCGGCGGGCGCAACCAGAAAACCGAACCCGTGTACACGAGCATAGTAGCGTAAAACCTTATTCGCTATGGGCTACCACGGCTGGTGACCAAAAAATGTAGAATGACGCGTACCAATGTAAGACGACGTCCAGAGTGAGACTTAAACTGAACGTGCAATGGAAGCCACGCTTTAGCTACGGAACTTATTTTCACGCTAAAGCCGCAATATTTGCGGTGTACCGCAAGATTCTTACGAGCTTTCATGGACACGAATGCTCTCACTAAATCTACGGCTTGTTTTTCAATTCCCGTCACGTTCTACGTGTTGCCCGCTTTCATGAGTTTCATTTTTAGCCCCGAAGAGATATCCTTCCCGCTTTATAGTGTATATTTATGTGTTTACATAAAAAAGCATTTGCCGTTTTACGTCCGCTTCTCTTCTGCGATTATCAGGCACGAAAACTTATCTTACACGAACACTTTGAAGTTGCCGAACGTATTGTACGACAGACACTAACTATGGGGCCGGTATTATTGTAGGGGTTTTACTTTCGAAAATCATGCCATGATTATAAGGTGCGTCGTAGCGGAGGGTTCCGAAAATTTCACACATCTGGTGTTCTTTAGCATGTACGTAAATATAGGTACCCGAGCCTCCAGCATTTCGCTTTCACCGCAATGCGGCAACCGTGGCTGGGATCTGAACCTAGCAAACTGAGAGTCCACAGTCGAGCGCCGTCAGCGCCAGGTCATCATGGCGGTTTAGGGCTGCGTTTCTAAGCTCTATGATTTGATTTCAATTTTGCAGGAAATGACCGAGAGAGACGAAAAATCTCTTGACAGGAGGCTTTGTTAGACAACGGCAGCACCTCATCGAATGCATGATAATCAGAATTTTCCTTGAATACAGTGCCATTCTTAACTGTTACTACAACATTTAAAATTTGTTTTGTTTTTATGTGACAATGTATATTTGTGTGACTTCTGAATATATTTGTCTTGTTTATATCATGCGACGCTTGCTCTTTTTTTTAAATTACTGTGTATACACATATATGATATGCTGTTTTGTCTGTTATATGTCTCGACCTTTACACATAGTTGAATACTGTATGTTCTATGGGCTTGTCCTGCTAAGAAATTTGACTCTACGTTAGACACCTATAAGATATAAGCAGTATCCCGCACCTTATTTGTGCGCCTACACGCCCTCACGTTGTGACAATGAAAAACAAAATTTACACCATCTCACGCTAAAGGGGACCATGGGTCTATGCGAAGCAGCATGGGTGGTACACACCGCGACTCTTACACAGCCTTTTACGTAGACTCTTACGCGCTAGCGCGTGCCAGCGCGTTCTGCCAAGGATACAACGCCTTGGTTCATCACGCGTCTGCAGAATCGCGTTCCCCGACGCCATCACCTGATTGCTGAGATAGCGTAAGGGGCAGAGGCCGCAGCGTCTTACACGGCCCTTTACACAGGCCGAAACGCGCTAGCACGTGAGCGCGTTCTGACAGTGCTTGGCCAGCTTCTGTGCATGCGCAGTAATGGTGCGCACGCACGCCGTATTGAACTCCACCATCAGCTGCTCCGCATCTAAAAAGCCTCGTTCATTGCTGGCGTCGGCTCCGGTCACTAAAAAATAAACACCTTCATTCGGGTGTACCTGGTACATATTTTTGCGGCTTAATTAACACTGCAAACGCGCTTTCTTCTCCTTGCCATGGAGCACCAGCCATTTGCGAGCCGCCAGATCTCATGTGCCCTCCTTTGCGCGCGCAATGGATATGCTTTCTGATGTCTGAAACCCACCAGCTCACATGACCGCCTTGATTAGCTTGGCAGCTTGGGTTTCATATCAGTGGTGACGTAAGCGTCTGGTGAAGCTGCTACGGCACGGTCCCTTATCGGAAGCGTGTTGCAGCAAGTTCCCGTGTCCCTCCGAGCTTTAAACAGTGACAAGACGAAGGCTGCGCAAGTTTGTGCGCAATGGTCGCAACACGTGCCTCAAAGTTCCACGGCCACAAGGAACAGCAGCAGACCAGACTAAACCAGCCTAACTATAAATCGAGTGGTTCACACGGACTGGACAGCGCACAAGACTCCGTTGCGGAAGAACCTATGAACCGCAGCTCATTGCTGACCCATTCACTAGAAGACGGGAGGGGTGGAGGGAAGAGGGGAGTATTAGGCAAACGAGAAAATAGACAGATTTACTCCGGGCTGCTGCGGACGCAAAAATAAATCTGCCTAATTCCACACACGTGACGTGCACACCATCAGAAACGCTCTTTTAGCTACACGTACGCGACGTGTGGTGAGAGCTACCACGTATAGCTATATCTGCTGGAAATCTTTTGTTGGCGGTTCATGTGGTTCGGCTGCCAGGACCCAACGGTGCCTTCTTAAAGACTCTTATTTTATATCCATTCTATTTTGCGACTGTCGAAATTTCTTCGTGCAACCGGTACTCCTTCCGGGTAGATGAATCTCCCCGTCCCGTCGTGACTGCGGCCCGCCGATGTGACCACCCTAAGGGGAGAGAGAGCATGGTCTCCAGATCAAATAAAGTTATTTGCCTGCCTCGCTCCTTCCGTGTACGCCTCCTCGGTTAAAAAAAAAACTTTGTATTGACCAGTCTAGTTCGCATTGCGCGTTGTACACTAAATGGAAATCATCAAGTGACTTACCTGGCCTGCGAATTCTCCTCCTGTCTTGCTCAGCGTGTGGCACGAGCAGCATGCAGCCCCGCCTGGTCGCGAACAGCGCTTGCGACTCTGTCAAGCCGACTGCAATATCTTTCCACCGCACTGTGTGCCCCATGCTTTCCTCAGAACGGTCGCATTCCCTCGCATCGTGTAGCAGGTCTAAGTTACCCCCGTATTCACAAACGCTCCTCGACTTGACTTTCTTCCTTCACTTGACAGAGCTGAGCACTGCGCCACCACTCAGATAAATATTACGCTGCGCTACTCAAGAACCACAGCAGATTATTGCTGATATGCAGTGACTTGCCGTGCCTAGAGATGGCGCTCCAAACTGCTTTCTCAAGTGAAGGTGAAGCGTTGAGTGAAGGACGTTCTAGAATACGGGGGTAAATCATCGCTGTTCGAAAAGCGAAAGCGCGGAGCCGCTCCAGTCATCCCGGTGCCGTATTTTGATGCAAACCGTCTGCGCGCGCTCAACACGCTATCTTGTTCGAGCGCCCGCACGAAGCTTTCTACTTTCGCTAGAGACACATTCAGAGAATCGAATCTCACGTATGTCCGTGAGATCAGTGCGGGACCGCCATGTTCTGCGCATGCGTAGTGCTTAAACACAGAAGCACTACGTACGCAAAGCTGGGTGCTAATAATTTTAAGGAATAAAAACAAAGCATCAGATGTTGTTCTACCCAAATCAAAAGCTGTACAATAAACGTGACGAAGATTCGCCTATGTTTCCCATGTGTTTATATAGTCGTTAATGTCTGTTATCCATTATTTCGTGTTCTTTTTCAAAGCAAAGCATTTCTTAGCGAACTTTCACGACTTTAAGAGTAGCTATCTATCTACGTGAAACTAAGATGTCTATTGTCACGGCGCTTCCGCGCGCAATGCCAAGGGCGGATGCGCGAGGAACCACGTGACTTTTTTTGTGAGCTACGGAGTGAATAAAGGTTCAGCTCTCGTTTGGGACACGTATTGCTTCTGCTCTCTTAGCACGGCCTAGCTGGACGTTCCAATAGGATCATAGGGCCATGAAACCACTTCCGATACTTTTTTTTTTGCTTATCAAGTAATTTTGCGCATCGAATTCAGCATGCCGTCAAAACCAGCAATGTCAAACACAAAATCGAAGAAAAAAAGAATACCTAGCCACTTTTCGGACCTTTCCGTTACCGCAGCGTTTCTGGTGATGTCAGCGCTCGCACGGGGTAGTGTCAGCATTAGAGTTTCCTAAAATTAACTAGGGTGGACTCCGGCGCTGCGATTGTTCAGCGCCCAGGGGAATTATGGGTAGTACACAAATTTGCCTAGTCCTCGTGTCTGCGGGCTTCGAACGCACCAACGGCTTTGTTTATATTTGTGTTTTGGTCTTGTTTTGAATAAAATAACGAACCCTTTCAAAGTTCCTGACCTGATTTGAATTGGTAAGCTTGAAAGGTTAAGCTGGTGAAGCGTAAGTACTGCACATTTGCTATGATCTTACGAAAAAGAAGCTTCAAGCCACGCAAAGCCGAATGGAGCCGGAAGTACGATCCGTGTGCTACGCATCATTCTCAATCTCGCTGAAGCGTCATACGTTGCAGCTCGCATAGACACCAGTGCCAGAGTTTCCTCTAGTGTATTTGTAGAAAACTCTATCGTATCAACGTCCGTAAGAGCCTATTTGTTGATAGCAGATGTACGCGCGCTACCTGGTGTTCATCCTCGCCTCGCCAGGCGGGCGGGTGAGACAACCAACGGAGCGTAGCGAATAAAAGAGCGAAACCAGCGAGAACCACGTTTCTATCTTGAAACGCATGTAGCTCCGCTACTACGGCACCATTTGAAAAAAAAAAAATCGCGAATATGAGTAAAGTAACAAAAACCTGAGGGTGTGAGGAAAGGCACCCGTGTGGGGAACCGAAACGTCTTCTTAATTTTTGTGTATTTTACCTTGGTCGGCGTTTTTGTTACTTGTTTGTCTCCGACCAGACGGGATTCCATAGGACTCTTGACTATGGCTATGTGTTCGGTGTAGACTCATGTACATCTGCAACACAACAGACTGTCCACCTCACGGTGGTTCAGGGGTCTTTTAAACGACCTCGAAAGCAGGCTTGGCTTCACAAAGACGCTGTGAGCACTGCCAGTGGTGTATGGTTCTGTATGACCGTTACGCATTTTCACACCAACCGGGGGTGGGACGAGAACAAACCCTTTTGCAGAGCACTGACATTCTAAGGCGACCTGGCATGCGCGAGTGTCTGCGCCCACCGCAAGATGCCACAAGAAAGGCCGCAAATGGACTGTCTTGCTATATAAAAGCAACAATAAATGTTTCCTTGTGACATAGAAAATAATAGCACAGCTCAGAATGGTGACGTGACCTGTGTTACGTGCCTCCAAAACGGCTACCGCCTGAAGTCGGCAGCGGACGAAACCACGGTAATTTAGAAAACGGGGTACATCAGCTGTGCCTCGGGTGTGCAACTGCGCAATATTGCGAAGCCGCGCACTTTGGAACTTCTTGGTTCTTTAAAGTGGCCGTTTCGCACGCCTATACTGAACTTGTTTGCTCTGTGAAATTTATACTTTTCGCCGAAGTTCCCACCGACATATGCTCGGCCGTTGCGTTGGCGGTAGTAGCGCGAACTTTCCGTCTAGCCGGGCTCCTTTTTTGCTATTTTGTAAACCCCGCGTACTGCAACGTTCGTGTGTGGTCTCTGAGCACGAGAACTAAAGAGTTGTCGCCAAAGCTCTGACTCGAGCGACCACTTTTTTTCGTCCCTATGTGAAAATTCGCGGGCGTAAATCGCTGCGATGTTGGCGTGAGCGATTTCTTGCGAACCATTTTAAGTCGGCACATCCAGGCTTCAAAGGTTAATGCTGGCACCATTTAATTTGCGAGCCAAATTACGCTGCCGTCGTGGTCGTCGGGTGCCGCAGAAAGGCTAAAAATAGTTGGCGAATACTTTCGTGCGAGTATACAGCACTAAAATGCACATTACCCGCGGATGTAGAACGCGCCGTCACCAAAAAATGGCACCGAAAATTCCTTCGTTTAGCACTTCGCACGGAAGTCTTCGTTTTTAGTACCTGATCCATGAGCGACACAGTTTGCCGCCAAGTATAATTGCGTAGCTCCCGCGTAATGGTGTCAATGGTCGTAAGGATGGCGGCCATTCGTGCTTAAACGTACTTCCTTCGCATTCTTCACTTTCATTTCGCTATGTTCTTACGTAAACAGGACTGCGTCAAGCTCACAGTGACGGTGCAACTACGACGACGACGAGCAGTTGTCCACCGTTGTCAACTATTGCAACGAAAAAAAAGTAAGAATCATTGTCGCTTCGCTAATCTTCTCGGGTTGGTGGACGCACCACTGTATCTTTAGTCTTGCTTATCTTCTGCTCTAACAAAGCAATGAAGACGAATGCGAGCAGCTACTGCAAGCAAGGGTCACCGCAGTCGAAGCACGTCCGGCAACCAGTAAGCACCCTGCGACGGCGGTTGTCCTCCTAAGAGGGCGCCCGCATCGAGTCACCAAATATGTATTATGTAATGATCCTGAACCGGGCCACCCTCCGAAAGCTTTGTGCACATAGCATGATTTCGCTATAATGAACTAGAATGTATTCCAGTTCACTATTGTCAAAGGCGGCCTCCACGATAGGGCCGCCTTTGAGCATGGTACGGTGTAACGTGATGAGAACATGTGACATAACCTCACAGCGAAGCCACAAATTTTGATGATGTATGACGTCATCATCATGTCGTATGATGACGTCATCGCGTGATTTTCTTTTTCTCATCCTTCAACCCCGTCGACGCTGGACTAAGACGGGCGATCTTCGCGTTTGATAAGGATGCGCTACTGTTATCAGTGAGTATACTGACTTCCCGCGTACATTAAAAAACAAAGAAAAGACACAGTCGGTTCAGAATTCCTTTTATTTGTACAAATCCGTGCGCGCCCACGGCAACAGCGTAGATCGGCAAACAGTTGGAAAGGGATACAAGCGTTGATCTCCGCCGAAAACCACCTTGTACTGCCACTGTTAGGTGCTGCTTTAGTACACCATGAAAATCTAAAAAAAAAAAACGCATGTTTCTGTGTTTTCGAGTCTAACTGCACGAGACAACAGATTGTTGGTCTGACAACGCGGATCACAACAAACACAATAGAGGGGATCGCTAGATGTCAGAACGGAGGAGTATTGCATAAAACCGCAACATTCACTGTGTTATTCAGCGTCTCTGGAATCACAGTTTGGCCAACAAATCATCCCTCGATAATAAGGCATACTGACAACAGTACAGCTCTGGTCGTCCGAAATGATTTCGACAAAAGTTAACAGCTTCCACGGGACGTAGATAAGGAAATCACACTATCGAGTTTCGGTAAACAAGTCAGCTTGCGAGGTTCAACCCGGAAACATTCAGAGAACTGAGATAAAATGCGAACAAGAACACGATTATAACGCCTTCTACAGTGATACAGTCGCTATACTGAGAACAGATCACCAAAAAATTCAGCATGCGTACAGGTCACGTTTACATACTACATACACAGAGGATATGTGCCACGCCTAAGTGAACGCTAGCCTAAATCCCGCAGTCGCGGTCATAGCGCACAAACCGTACCATGTACAACGTAAGACTGGAGTGGGGCTACGCTGTCATGTGTACGTTCTCAGTGTTCAACTCCGATATTGCAGTCAACAAATGCCCTCACGCGACGCGTCAGTGTCCACGTGTATTTTTCTCTCGACATTAATGAGATACCTGCAAAAGGGTTCGTCACGAGGAGTCGTCGCATGTTGCATAAAGAAGTATACGGACATCGCACACGTTATGCTGAGACATTACAGATAGCTGAGAGTTAGTGGAAGCGGTATATTACAAGCGTCAAAAACGATTTTCAAAAACACTCATGACAAAACGAAACAACAAATTACGTTGGGCCTTCATCTGTGCACTTTGAAGCCAGATACTTGACTTGCGCTTTCACTTTAAAACGACTTCAATGCAATTTTTCCCGTTTCTCGCTTTTTTTTTTTGACACTTATCTTTGAAGTGGGTCTAAAAATACGGCATGAAATTGCGATCATGTCTTTATATATTTGCTAACATTATTATTATCCGACGTTTCGTGCCTGCTAGTAGTAATAATCAATAAACCAGGCCGAAGTCGAACAGAATACAAATATTAACCTCAATTTTACAAAAACGCTGCCGATGGCGCATACCATATTATGTGCGGTTTTGTCAGCGAAACCTTATCGACGGCGCGTTTTGAGCTCAACCCACCAAAACTTGCGAGTGAATTAATGTACGATTCATATGAACACAACATACAGCACAACAGACTGAATACCATACAATTTGGCAATTATCTAATGCTGATTCTGCTGCCCTATCGACCGTGGAAGCCCAGTCACGCTTCAAATGACACTGGGTCATATTGTCACAGGACCAGAACACAAAGCGTAGGCAAAACATCACAAACAAACAGGTTACCGCACGAGAAAAACAAATACATTGGAAGACGTTCCGCTGAGTTCACCGCACTACACACGTTACTTGGCGCTTCACTGTTTATTCGGCGATGCGGTCACTGTGGCAGACGGACGCACTTCTAAAGAAAGAGTATTGGATACGCAAAATAAACACGACACACACAAGCATGAGTTATTACGCAACACCGGTGATGCATTCGTCCTTGTATTTAGAATGTTGGACCACTTCGTACAAACAAGTACTACACGAGGGCATGCATTCACCGGAGAAGTGGCTCGCAACACAGTGCCAATTTCTTAAGAGTAAAACAAGAAAGTAGGAGTAAAAAGACTATACACTGGGTCTCACTAAACGCGTGCAGACTTGTGGGAGCGACAGCAGGCACCAGCCAATACAAAGAAGCGAATGCGCAAGCAGAGTTTTCGCGATTCCGAGGTTCACGTGGACCAGCGAATTTTTTGCGACTCGGACATGGTACGTTGGGGAATTTGTGTCTACGTAAACAAAGTTCCCATAGTATCCCTCACACTGTCTATTTTATATCAAGTCACACCCGACTGTACTTCGATAAATGCGTGCACACTAAACCACTAAATTATGTGCCGAGCACTTGCAGTAAGCTTCCTCAAACGGTGTAAGACCGGCTTTTCAGAAGCTGCTCCTGCACCTTACGCCGTTACTTTAGTGTGCCGTTCCGAGGACACGTGGTCTACACAACACGCAAGAGTTATGTCGGTGTCGACCGAGATTTCACTGACGTCATTTCCGTCACAGATGTTACGTCAGTGAAAAGACTGTGCAAATTCTGGTTGTTACTCTTATTTCTCTACTTACGCTCCACGCTTCACTAATTTTGTAGGGACACGTTTCACTTATGTGTTGTACAGTTTCTTACGAAAAATGGATCAATTATAAGCTTTCAAAGCGCCTCGTCACTTCAACAATTCTGCACGATTTTCGTGAGACGGCAAAAAGCACACACTAAATAAGACGAGAACACACGCCAAGGCCTAAAGGAAAGTTGCCGCAGCATACGTTTCACACGTCATGTATAGCTCGAAGAGTGATGGGCTGGAAGCAAGCGCTTCAGAAAAAAAAAAAAAGCTTTGTACACGCAACAGGCAAAAAACACGAACGCTCTGCAAAACTCCATCGGACGATCTAACGCTAAATACTTCATAATGCCATTATAACGGGACACTGACGCAACAACGGGGCGATTACGATGGTTGTGCAATAAAAAGCACTTTGTCATTGCGATAACCATAAGCAACGGGAGTGTCTAAAAGAAGCGGGAAGGTTCGCCTGGACTTCCATCATCACTCAACGCATCGCTTCTATCCAATTATACAAGTAACAGCGAATAAAGTGCAGAGAACGGTGAGAAATGACGATAAGAGAGTGAAAGCCTGTAGCGCCAGCACCTCAGCGTTACTAAACATAAGCTCGGTGTCACAGCTGAAACGATGCAGATGGAAAGATTCACAAAAAATGCGCCCCCCTCTTTTCTGTGTGCGCGTTCGCGGATCTGAAACATTAAGCTCAAACAAAAAACACAGAGAGCCATGCACTGAAAATAAAAATATTAAAACTAAAAGCTAGTGATGTGTCAATTGAAATAGGTTGATTGGTGTAACCTTACCCCAATCATTTTCTGAGAAATATGGCTAGTATAGTACTTCAGAGAAACGTCTATTAACGGATCACGAAATAAGTATATGAGTGCAATCTCGTAGCCCAAACTTTTTTATGCTATACTGGCAGAATGAGCCATATCGGAATTTACTCAGCACAGGGTGACCTATAAGCGGAGAATGCAAAAATAAAATGTGTTAAATATTTCAAGAGGTCACAGCATGGCTGATAGACTGCAGCATTTTTGTTGTTTTGTTCAGACGCTTCACAATAAAATGTGATCATCGCTTAATTAAAAACGAAACATTTTACCCATACGACTCCTAAATTATGTCGTACAAAATTTGCCACTCGACACATGCTAATTTACACCCCCTGTCACGTGCGTACGTGCGTGTCACGTGCACCGATAATGACATATTTCTAGTCAAATAGGTGAGTGCAATAAAAAGACGTTATGCACAACTTTAAAGTAATCTTTATATTTAGCACAAACAAATGTTTTTTGTACACAGCTCTAATGTCACGTAATACATTACACCAATCGCCAACGTTATGATTTCCTTGGCATCTGCATAAAGTGGAAGCTGGATTTCATTAGCCATTTCCCACTATCTGTGGCAGTCATCAAGCATTAACACTTCTGATACGCCCGACTTACAAAGTACCGTATTCGCACAATTGTAGGTATAGCCCTTTTTATTAACAAAATTTGAAATCCAAAGTTCGGGTACATTCGAAACCGAAACTAGCAGTGGCAGTTACGGCGGGACAAAACAAAAATCCGAGATGTTGCGATATGGCTACGACATTACTTTTGTTACATTCCGGCTTCACCTGTAACAAAGAACATATTTGCTCGTGTGCAACCCGTACCCCCTCATCAACTAAGCTGAATTATTTGCATAGCTTTCAAGCACTGCAGTGAAACCACCTTTGCCCTACATAATTCACGTTTCTTGGTTGCGATATAAAACACATTTCGGAGTTGTTGATCTTAAACTATTCCTGCACTGTTTTTTTACGAGGGCACGTAAAGAGAAGTCAGTAATAAGACAGGCGCTTGACTCGTCAGCTGTACTCAGTTTTCATTTTTCTTTTGCTGTGCGATCTTTAAAAAAAAAAAGAGAGGGGGGGGGGTCAAATTTCATGAAAGTCGACTTACGATAGTGTAAATTCGGCACGCCTCGAGGACACGTTAAGGTGGACGAGTTTTATCCATGCATAGCTTTCCCCTGGTTAGTGCGCCACAGCAGAATGCAAATGGAAACGAAACGCAGTGCACGACATCGAGGCAAAACAACGGAAGAAGTTAGCGCGGTAATAACCAGAGAGTTCCTTCCGAGTCGACGTGACCGATAGCCGGCGAAGTGATGCGCCGATTCTGCGTTGATACCGCGGCGCGCCGCTGGTAACGAGAATGGTTTCGTTTTACTTTGCGGTGGTACGGCCAGTACTGCGCGTGCTTCGGACACGCTCCAGAGTGCAAGTCAACGGCGACACGAGTACTGCGAAGGATGCGGCTTCTTTTTTTTTTTTCTTCTCTTGATTGTTCAAGCAAAATCGAAGCTCCCAATCCACGACGCGCTGAGCAATTGATGACATGACGTAGCGGAAGCATGGTCAAAGGAGCCCAAGGAGTATTGGAGTTACGCATAGGAAAGTACTGTGAAGACTTGCAAGATCGAGGTGCAATTACGAAACGGGTCTATTTTAACACAGCATGGAGTCACGATCACGCCTACGTTTGCGGATTTTTTTTTTTTTTTTACAAAGACAAGTTTCATAGCTAAGCAATGCGACCAACTGAGCTGCCCGGGCGGCACTGGCCGGGCCGAACAGACTAAGTCGCACTGACCAGATAACCAGGACATTCACGAGCAACGCGCTAAGCTAAACCACAGGCTTGCGATTCTGGATGTTTTAGTCGACACGCTTACAGCCGCTAGGCCAGTCTACTTAACCAGTGGGGCGGTTGCCCTTGCCACGCGCTGGTCTTGGGTCCGAATCCCCGACCAGGACTTTTCCTTTTGAAACCACAAAGCCTCGCAATCCACAAACACTAATGGGCTTTCTTCATTACCAATGCAGTATGCATTCAAACAAAACTATAATCTTCATCTCACCCTTATTGACCACAATATAGCCAAGACGAAGCGATACTGCACGCGGCAATAGTAGGCTTAACAAATTCTTCCTGGTACCGCCAACCCAAGGAGTAGAATAAACATTGCTGGCACAAAAAATAGTATAAAATCCCGGACATCTTTTTTTTTTTCAAAGCAGGAACCTCTTGCCGCATCTAACTAGGTAACTGCCTCATGAGCTCTGAAGCAAGGTTAGCTGGACCTCGCCTGCCTCCGATTAAGCGTTAATTAAAAACAGCACAGAAATTACAACGTATCGCACGTATAAGCCCATTTCGCTAGTGCTGCGCCTAGTTTTGTGAACTAACAGCCACTCTACGCTAGATGATATATTCTTCTATGATGGACTTGGTCCCTGAACAACGACTGTGCGAAAAAAATAGTATGTCAAAAGAAAAAAAAAGAAAAATTCGTGGGCTAAAAGTCCTTCGGCGTATGGGGGACACAACACACACAATGAGAATTTAACGGCACTCTATTCAACTTTTATGTGAAGTCGTCGAAACGAGAACTACCACATCGATACGAAACTCTGCGGCAGCTCACCACATATACACAAGTTCACAAACATATGCACTCGTGTAATAATTAAAAGGTTACTGACACAAAAATTTCCGTCTAGTGTTTTTTTTTTTTTTTGCTGCAATATGTTGCTGGGCGCGTATTAGTCATAACATGACACATAGCTTGTTGCAACGCGCGACAGACAATTAATCACAGCGTATTTATTACCGACGAGTCTCAATTTCGGTTTGCGCGAGCTCAGAGAACGAAAGGCCGCCGGGTGCAACTAACGCCATCTAGCGTGTGAAACGCACACAGAACTGTGACGCGCTTCCGCGTTGCTCGTATGGTCTTTCGCACGCGGCAGGTGCAGCGCGATGTCTTTGTCGTCATCGGCATCATCGTCGCCTGTTGGCAAAAACTTTCTCGAGATGCCACACTGATCGCCACATGAACGAACTCGCGACAGCCGCCGTGCCGGCACAAGCGCAGCCAAAGGGCAATGACGACTTTGACGTCATCCTTCTAGCTTCGTCAGCTTGGATCTCAGTAGAAGTGGTGGAATACCGAAAGCTGGACGGCACCTTCAGCTCACCTTCAATGATGTCAATGTCGCGAAGTGCGGCGTATAGCGCTAGATCACGCATGCGAACTTTATTTTTTTTTATAAATTGATTCCCAAGCTGTATTTACTGTTGAGATTCGATAGACAATACACACATCTTCACGGGAACAGATTTCGAAGGCTGTCTCAACCACGAAATTTTGTGTGAGTACCCTTCAAAGGGCAAACTGGCTAACGTAAAAAAAAAAAAGTGTGCCACAAATGAGGGCGCCAAAATATTAAGTAGTGATCGAGTAGACAAAATACGCTTACGAAATATGAGTTGCGAGATACATGTAAAAAACGATGAAAAATAAATTAACACTTCTTAAAACACGAGAGTATAAGCTCGGTTGCGATGAGAGAAGGTGAAATATCGAGGTATTATTGTGCACAAAAGCTCTCGGCACGACTGCTTGCATGTCACTACGCAGCCACAATAATGTTGACTGAGAAAAAATCTTCATGACCAACAATGCTACTAAATCTCGAAGTGCTCACGATGTGAAAACTCTTAACCGACCGATACCGAACCTCCTACTTTAATGACCTCTCGTCGAAGGCGTACCTAAAACTTTATGGCAAGATTGTGTGACTGGTAACGTGGTTTAAGAGTTAACCTTTGTCGTCGCTGAACAGAGTATCTTTGAAAATGAGAGAAGAAAAAGAAAACGTACAGTTGGACGCATTCAATCTTGATTACTTTGTAAGGTAGCTTACGAAAGCAGTACCACGTGACCACACATCCTGGACAACTTTTTGACCGCGGCTCACGTGACGTGACGTCATCAAGATAAACAACAGGCCTAACACTGATCAGAGGCGTCGCTTATGAACAGAAGCACTTTAGAGACGATATTCCTACATTTTTCTCTCTTTCTCAAGCAGACAGCATTGCCCGGCTCCCATAAACACTTATTTCGTTTTGTTAATAACATGTAGCATACTTCTAAAATTAATCGTGCTCATGTTTACTTCCAAATGTTCATCGCAACAATTACACACTTTTGTGCCTCCCACAAGGCGCAAAATTTGTTCGTCTAGTGAGAGAACGACGTGTCTAGTAGCTCTACCTTAATTTTTTCAATGGCTGATGTTCTTACTCGTTCACTTGACCAGTGGTACACGACCGTCTTATCGTTTCTTCATCAGAGCAGGCGTCCGCCGCAGAGGACAGCGAACCGGCAATCTCGCTAACACCGGAAGCGAGTAAGCTGATTTCGTGACACTTGTAGCTGCCTCGTGATTCGTGCGACGACACCACACCCGACAGCAATGTTAAGATACGATGAAACAACGTGGGCTGCTAAACTTCTCGAGGTGCGACACTTCTCTGTGTGTGTTTGAGGAAAACGCGACGGACTTAAGCTGCGATGCAACTGCAGATTTTAAAACTTGCCCGCGTAAACCAAGGCGTTCGCCAAATGAGTTCCATTTTCAAGCTAGCTGCTGATCCATCTCTTTCTTAGTCTTCTTTCCTTTCTATAGTTCCCCCTTTCTTCGGCATCAGGTGCAAGGTAGCCAAACAATCCAAAGCTTGGTTAACTTTCCTGCATTTCCTCTTCGTTTATCTCGCTTTATCTATCTATCTGCTCCAAGAAGATGCAGTCATATTACCTTGGTTTAATTTATTTACCTATTCCAGCAAATGAGCCGACAAGCCGGCACTACAGACGTTCAAACCAACTAACACAAAACAGCCTCCGCGGTGGGAAATGAAATAAATAACGCCCGAAGGCACCCAATTTCATATTGCTGAGGGTCGTATCCATGGCAACGCTGAAAGCAAGGCCAGTGTGTGCCAAATGCTGGACACCGTTGGCACCACAGTCCTCTGGGGATCTTATGGCACTGGCAACAGCCACGAAATGAAATCCCCACCCTACGTGACATGACGTGAAATCATGGCACAGACAGAACGAATGTGACTTGTGACACTTTTAAAGTGACAATGCACGAGCAGTAAAAACTTTAAAAAGCTGCCTTCTAGGACATATGGATTTTTCTTTTTTTCACTTCTTTGTGGTATGGCTACACTCTAAATCAGGTCCTGGTTAAATTCTGGCTATATCCAGGACATCAGACAAAAAAAAGCCTGCCGGTTTACTGGCTATATCTAGCACTTTAGGCGGGACTTCGTTAAAGTGCACAAATGAAACAGCGCCATAGAGGCGTGACATGAACACGCGAATATTACGAACGATTGCATATGCCGCGGCTACTACGACTCACGTAAAAGGCCCCAAACCAGACTTGTCGGGCACATATTTTGTGACTACGGGCGCCGATCAAAGCAAGCGCCGATCAAACAACACAGCACAACCTTCCGACATAGTTGTATAAACTGTGTCATATCGATAACAAGCTATTCCTCTGAAATATCTCTCAACATTACAATCGACAAGACAAAACACGCGGAATATATATTCGCGTGACAACTCACTTGGGCGGCTTAATCTATCACCACCTATAAAGTTGGCGGCCTTCGAAGGGTTCGCTTCTGTGAACCCGACGACAGCGAGTCGAGTTGACGCGACCCGATCCGCTACCGTTTGCAGGAACGCCAAGGTTCGTGTGAACGTATCTCAAATCACACTATCTTAAATTTCTGACCACTAGCCAGCGCCAAAACCTTTCTCGAAGCAATGCATCTTTAAAGGTGAAACACTGAATTTGTTTAGATTGACAAACTATGCTCTGGGAGCTGTAATGTCGCTCATTTCAACGCCGTGAGTTTATTAATATAGAATAAAATGAAGGCCAATGTTTGGTTTTTAAATTTCGCGCTGAAGTCTCCGCGCATAACGTCAGGGATTTGAAAGCGCATTTTTCCTATTTTAGCTCGATCGAATTTCCTGAAAATTGGTATGTTAATACCGAGTCCCCACGGAAAACAACGTACTTCATTTTTAGTGATTAAGAACTAAGCCGTGAAAATCAATGACCTAACGGTGCTAGGTTCAGAAATATCAAAGTGGCGTCGACACCAGCAATTTTATTTTGCGTGTTTTCTCGCTTGCCCAGCGTCTTCGCGGGACGAGTATGGTGTTTTCGGAATCTCGAAAAATTAGTTTACTAGCATGAGAAAATCGTTTTTCTTTTTAGCGTGCCTTTAAAGTTCGTTTCCGGAATTAAAACACCTTTAGAACCACAAATGCTGTAGGCCCACGTGCTCAGATTTGGGTGCACGTTAAAAACCCCAGGTGGTCGAAATTTCCGGAGCCCTCCACTACGGCGTCTCTCATATCATATGGTGGTTTTGAGACGTTAAACACCACAAATCAATCAAGTCAATTCTTTAGAACCACTGCGAGCAATATACGCTATTTTACTGGTACGTGTACTCCCAGAAAAATAAGATTTCGAAACAGCTCGCAGAACTCGTTCTTACAAACGCGCCACTCCCAAAAACTGCAACCTCTTAACCTGCAAACAGAATGAGAAAACTGTGCGTCTTCGGTCGATCGTCCTTTAAAAGACATTCGCTTTCATGTCGAAACAGGCACCAAAACAACAATCATTGCGATGATCTACACCACTTTTCCATAACCGCGGCCTAACATCGATCACCCGCTGCCCTCCAATGTCTGCATAAAGGTATCGACACGCCACACTGCTTCTCGCATCGAACCGGCGGATGTTCAACAATGTCAAACACTAAAAATGGGCGAAACAGCGACGTAGTATACCCTTACGCACGACACTTAATCGCAGTACACTCCATCAATTAACAGCTACAACGCTTATCCCAAACTGTGCCAGTTCCTGCCAGCTGCGTTACAACATCATTCGTTCATAGCTCAAGGCTAAGACTAACACCGACCAATCGAAAACGACAGAAACGGCAAATATTTTAACTCATCTATAAGCCAAGCAAACGCTAGCCGGGTTATATAAATATTGCTAGAAATCCCGTCTTTTCGTATTCAACGTGTGCGCCACGCTTGTGAAATTTGCGAGCAAATGACGAAGCATAGACGGCGGCGCCACAAAAAACGAATATCAATGGAACACATTTCCAGGCCACCACTTGACCAGAGTACTGGCCTCTCCTGCAAAAAACCGAAACAATGTGCCAGAACGAGGGATAAGCAGGCGGCAGGATCAGCACTGATAGCGACATCTTGTAACGCTAAATTGAAACCCAAATAAGTGGTTTTCGTATAGTACGATTGTCGAAAACAAAAGTAGAAAAAGCAAGTCACAACGTTATATATCGTCGCTAACAACGCTCTTTAACAAGCCTCCTGAGTAACCTACAAATTAATTTTAAATTACGAGTAGCGATAACTAGACTTGTGACGTCGAATTAGACGTCACAAGCTTACCACTACCCGCACTGCTGCATGCTGCGCACGTCCACCTTTACGGCGTTGCGTCATTCGGGAAGCATCAGTGCACACAAACTCAACGGAGCGGGCATAACACTGCGACTAACCTAAACTATGCACAACTACAGATTAACTTTCGAGGAACCTTTCTTTTCGCTCTATTTCCTTCCCACACCGAAACGTTGCAACCGCGGGAGTCGAGCTTTCCTAAAGCCGGCGGAACATCACAGCTGTCCCGGTCCGCGCGGATGCCGCAACGCGCTCGGTACTACAACCGGTGCCGCGCCTAGGTGTTTTCTGAATTGTCCCTTAGGGCCTTTACACGCGCTTTCCGCACAGCCGCAACGCACGTGCCGAGACCCCTGCCGCACATTAGCGGGGGACAAATAAGCCAATTGGCGACGCTCTTTCATCCTCCGCAGCGACGCCAATTGGCTTATTTGTCCGCCACTTGCGCGCGGCAGGGGTCCCGGCACGTGCGTTGCGGCTGTGCGGGAAGCGCGTGGAACGGCCCTTAACGACACTACGCGAGACACACACAGGTCAACATGAGGTCACACACGATCGTACACAGCCGGGACCAAACGGTGGGTGCATAGCGCTCTCCGCAAGAAAAGTCCAACGGGGAGAAACTAACGCGTTGTGATATGCTTCTGCGATGCGTCCAGACGCTGATATAGATGCTGGGTTTCTTCGTTTCGTCAGCGGTTGCCGGGCGGGAGTTGCCCCGCGAAGAGACGACCGTCGCGGTTCGGAGACCACAAAGACGCTTCCGGTGACCAATCGAAGCGCGCGCTTCACTCAAGCGGGCGAAGATATGGGAAGTCCTCGTTGTCTCGATCCCTGGAAGAGATAAAAAAACGAGAAACGGGAGAGGGATAACAAGAGCACTGTCAGTAACACGCTTACGTTACCGACGAAATTACGCTGGCATCGTTACACTAAGCAAGGGTCGAGTAGGGCACTGATGTTGTAAACTGTCGAAAGTGCCACAGTTCCGAGGTGAACTCGGAACTCGCCCAGGAACTCGCAGTTGTGATGCTGCCCAAATATTCACAACACCAAAGGCGCACCGCGGACCCGTAAACACGTTACATACGCGCACGGGACCAAGGACAACTATATCCCCATACAACTAGGACTACAACTCAAGAGGGCGCTGGGCGATTTGGTAATGTATAACTACAAAAACTGCACGAAAAAAAAAGAACACAAGAGAGACAACAGCAGCATTTGCTCAGCCAGCCATCACATACGGGTCAATCAGTACCTAGCGATAGATTCAAATACCAGCATACGTAGCTCATAACAAAACAAGGTCTGATTACATGTACTTTTCATGAGTGATCTCGCAGAAAAACTTCAAGGGGCCCTGCAACACTTTTGCAAGAAACCATGGAATGGCTTCGCGCATCGACAACGAAAAAAAATGTTTTTTTAGAATCCGTTAAGCACGGGCGGAGTTATAGATATCAGTCGCACGCTCTAATTGCCGCCTCTCTCTTCTCGTTCACAACGAGCGCGCTGCAAAATAAGCAGGGAGGAATGGCACTGGGGAAAGAAGTTACGTCACGCGCACGTCATGAAGTTGGAATTCTTTTTTTTTTTTCGAACGCACGTGCTTACAGTCAGCGTGATCGCGATCGCAAACACGCGCCGGCCTCCCGCGGCGGCAGTGGTAAGTATGCAGCTGATGACGCTCAAATAAACTAATGGCTATGAATTTCAGGTATATGGCATCATTTACGAGAAAGAGGGGGGAATGACTTCGAGCTAGCTTTGAGGGTTAAAGGTAGATTGCGGGGAGCAGGGGGGGGAGGGGGGGCTTGAAGGAATAAATTTAAAAAATTGAACCCCGAAATAGTCTCAAGCGAAGCGGGACACCTCACAAGTGGTTCACAAAGAAAGGGACAAGGAGGGATTAAAAGAGAGAGAGAGAGAGAAAAAGTAAAGATCGGAAGAGGATTAGAGAAGTTCGCTGACAGCCGTGAAATTCACCGTCAGCCGTAAGGTTCACCGAGCGCCTCCAGATTGCCAGGTCAGCGCAGCGCTATAAATTTCGGCTCGCGTGCTCCCAGGAGCCTCGACTACCAATCGGCAACATTTTCTTGTCATGCTGAAAAAGTTATACAAGGACACTCTAGCATTAACACTATAAACAGTGACCGTGTCGACGCTAACGTTTCGACAATGAAAACAAAAAAAAAACGCGGAACCGTTGGTGATCATCACAATTAAGAAACGCCGTTTCACATACTACACGGTACGTGATGCCAATTAAAAAAAGTGGGGTGATTACATGTTAGACTGGCAAGACTACTAAATCAAACCCCTTCGTCTCAAGTAGGCGGTGGTATATACATACCAACATATATGTTTCCTTTGCGTCCTTTTCCAAATTCTTCCTTTTGTCAAGCGCCTACCACACAACAAAGAATTATTTATGGTAAACTTATGCGGAGAATGGTTGGGGAGAGGCCGTAATGACTGCCTGCTATCAGAAAACAGCCTTTATTGGCGAGTTTTTCACCCAAGCACGCAAACCGACAGAACCAACGAGGCGCTTCTATATCTCTCCGCATCTACACGTATTTTTGCACGAGAGTCGACCGCGAGGAGGGGGCGTACACAAGAGGAGCGACTCGTAGTACGCGCTACTCGGCACAGCAGGCTAGGCATTTCCAGCAATGACGAAAAAAAAAAACGGAAAGGAGGGGAACGGCCAAATCGAAAGCGCGGAGATAAGGAAGAGAATCGCGAGAAAGAGCCCGCCGCGATGTAGTTACAAAACACACACCCACACACAGGAGGGAGTGCTTTATACGGCAAGGAGAAGTCACGAAGTCGGGAAACGGAGTTGTTGCGGCGGAAGGGCGATGAATATTTTGTCCGAACGAGCGAAAATGGCGAGTTCGGCAAAGAACGCCCCGAGGAATCGGAAATCGGCGGAAGTAATCGGCAGCGCGCGGGATTTCTTTTCGCGCATGTGGGCGCGCATTTATACCGCAGAAAGCATCGCTCTACGTCACCGTCACCCCGTTCGTTTTCGAAGGGAAAACGGGTCAAAAGTCCTCTCCCCTGACGAAAATCGGTGGCGTCACGATGACGAGACGGGGCGTTTGACGGCTGTGAGAGCGAACGCTCAAGCGGGTGAGCGGCCAACGCAAACGATCAATCCAGCGGGAAGTACGAATCCATAAACGGCCAATGAAACAGCGAAAAACAAAACAACAAACATTTGATAGACTGTAGAAAGACGTAAAAGTGAAAAAATGCAAAGACAAACGACGGGCGAAATGTTCGCGAGAAGTCACAGATAAAGCAGCTCCGCTTTCTTGGAAGCGAAGAAATTCACGTTCCGAGTAATAAAAAAAAAATGGTAAGTTTTGCAGCTAAACAACGAACAGGTGAGGAACCCGCGCGTCCATTTTCCTTCTGCTCGTCTTCGCAGAAAACTCTTACGGGAAAAGCTATAGATTGCAGCCAAAGACGTCAACATAAAAGGAAGGAGGTAACGCGAAAAGAGTACCAAGCATTACTGAAATACACGCAACGATGGCGCGGACTTGTGAACAACGCGAAACGCGCAGTGTCCAAACGAGCATCGCAGCTTCGTACGCAATCAAAAACATAACGAGGAGAAAAAGCTGCTTGCGTGATGAGTCTGTTACGGAGAAAGGAAGCGATCAACGGCCCCACGATATTTCACCGGAATGCAATGCGGGATGCTAACAGTGAGTGGAAGTGCAAAACTTCCCTGCGCGTCTTCCAGGAAACCGCAAATTGCGAAACCGTATACAGTCTAAGAGGGGGCGGGAAATCATCAGGACCAACAAAAAATAGGGGAAAAATATTAGGGAACACTTGGCGATCCCGCACAGCCACTAGCTTCTACTGACACTAACGATTTCTCGAGGAACGCTGCTGGTTTACAGGCGAAGCATGACGGGCGAAGAGATTTCGTCGAACGTTGGAACGCCCCATGATCGCATTAATCCTCCCAAGGTCGACCCGGGAACATTATGCGGCGTGACCGGCGCTATCGTCGAAATGTAAAGTCCACAAGAGTTGAGTCACCCGGCACAGAACTTGATGCTTCGGCCAACGGCGATTAATCATCGAATTGCGACGGCGCGCCACGCCCGGGTAAAGTGCCAAAGGAGCGGTGACTGCGTGCATTGCGGCCTATTACGTACGATTCTAAAGAGTTTAACAATCAAATAAGTTTGACGGGTTTGGTGAGCCAAAACAACGATATGATTAAGAGGCACGTAGTTGTTCAGAGGTTCGGGAAATTACGCCCATTCACGGATACGCGCGCTTCGAAGTGACGTGAATTTCTTAGCGGTGTGATTTTCGGGGCCTGCGGATATAAGGCGCGAAGGAAAGAGTGCATTCACTCGATTTCATGTCGTCGTTCTGCGCTGTGTGGACCGTAAGTCGCAACTCAGGCATTTATTTGCTTCATATTTACGCCCTGAAGCATCGACATCAACGCGTATTCGACGGTATTTTGCAGCGTTTTCTAGATTCATTCTGAATATATCGGAGGCAATGCCTAGTATAGGCATCGCTAAATAAACACAGCTAATCTCCTTAATAAAGGCAGCACATACCTGACGTCTTGTCCCCAGCATGAGGTGGCACGAAGCGGTAGCCGATTTCACCATTCATTTATTGCTGTGACGACAGCGGGCGAGTAGCAAGCGTGAGCTTGGATCGAAGCGGGCGGTCGCGTCTACAGGGGTGCTACCATGCTGACTTCGAAACCCAGCTATATACCGGCCCTTACGGCCACGGCTCAAGGAGTTCGCGTGGGCAACTGGCAGAGAAGAGGCCAGCTTAAGGTCCCATTATCAAACCTGGCAGCGCCCGGGCGCCGCTGCGGAAAATCATTTACAATTTCCCATGTAGCGCACGCGTTAACATCCGATAAAGATAAAGAAAGGGAGGGGGGGTAGAGCGTTTCAGATAGTACGTTCTCATTATTTTGCTATTGGCTTTTTTACACATGCGTGGCTGTGTTCTAGGAAATATGTTTGATAAAGTTCAGTTGTAAGTACAGCCTTGTCCTGTGCGTTACTTTCCTCTTGTGCTCACGTTTGTAGCTTGCTGGCACCCTTCCCTTCACACCTTAATCTTTGACTTGGACCCACCACGGTGGTCTAGTGGCTAAGCCACTCGGATGCTGAACCACAGGTCGCGGGCTAGAATCCCTGCCGTAGCGTCAGCGATTTCGATGGAGGCGAAAATGCTTGAGGGCCATGTACTCAGATTTGGGTGCGCGTTAAAAAATCTCAGGAGGTCGAAACTTTCGGAGCCCTTCACAACGGCATCTCTCATAATCAAATGGTGGTTTTGGGATGTTAAACCTCAATAATTATTATTAATATTGGTGTCTGCTAGTAGTGCATCCATACGCCGGCTTTCGTGCGCCCCGGTATATTTCTCAGAATAACTTGTGAGTCATCTTGCTGACGAATCGCATTTCAGGGGTCACGCGGTTGATGTCTGCCTACAACGATCTCAGCTACTCACGAGAAAATAGTCTGCTCTTCTAATCAACTAATTAAATCGATTTTCATTAATTACCGTGAAAGTCAATCGCCCTCACCTTCTTGCAACCATCTCCTCCGAAACAGTATAAGGCGCCTTGAATATGCGTTGAGTTGCTACGGACTACAATAGAAGACTCCTCAAACGGTTTAACTGCTTCCGCGGCGGGAAAAAAAAAAAACTTCTCAATGGGTGCAACCATGTTTAAGGAGTATATCGATATCTCGAAGCAACCTGTGCGCACTTACTCTAGCACGAGGATCCTCCTCCTGCGCATGCGCCGATGCGAACAACGGCGCACGGCGATCACGACGGTGACGTTGATGATGAGGAAGCCGACGATGCCGGTGAGCGCTCCCAGGAGCACGTTGAAGGAAGGCACGGCGCGACTGCTGCTCTCTTCGTCGCGCAGGATGGTCTGCTTGTAGACCGAGTGGTACGAGCCCTGGTAAGGGTCCCGCTGACGCCACTCGCTGCCGCTTCGAGAGTCGGACTGCGGCTGCTGCTGAGAGGGCCACGAATGCTGGTGGTGGTGGTCGCCCCCGACGTAAACACCTGGCGAGAACGAAAACCGTCCCTCTCGGCTCACATTCCAGAAGCACGACAGCATAAACACATAGCTGCTTACTACACACAGCTTCATTGTAGTTAGTCTGATTACTATTGTCTGCTGTCGGGCTAGTTTGTATAAGGCAGATGTTGAACAGACTGGAGCGAATGCTCGAATCGGGACGAAGAACGTAGAACCCGGACAAGCGCACACTCGCAACTAAGTTTCATTCATCGAAGAGATCTGCTTCACAACCCTGAGGCATGCGTACAAGAACGAGAAAAGTAAAGTTACACAATCTTTGGGAAACCACTTGATCGATTGATATCAACAACCACAAACCTAGCTATATACTCATTCTGATAAATGGTCACGGAAGCAACGCCGATACAACAATCACCGAATTTCTGTAGGCACATAGCCTCGGCCAGTTTCCGAGCCACCTTGTTTTTACTTTTCCGCAAAATAAATGTGTTGCCTAGCAATGGCCCACACGTGCATTGCTTGTAGTGATACGGCAAACGAGACCCTGTCCCATTTCTGGTAGACAGGGCGAGCTTTGCAAAGCGGTCATTAATACACCAGCCAAGGCATATATCTTCGCCCCTGCTCAGCGAAATTATACGCACACAACACGTTTTTGTGGGTAGGGCAGGAAAGCCATAACCCATTCTCGCTCCGCAATATCACGCCAACGATATCGTAGTTCTACCACATATAACCCCGGGAATCATACCTCTTATTTTACCGTCTATGCACAAGCTACCATTCCCGAGACTTACAGTTGCCTACGTAAATAACGGCTCCGGTTCTATAAATACATTCCTGTTTGTTATCGTGGTTGCCCAGCAATATCGATAAACGTCTCCTACACAAATCAACCAATTGAAGCTTGTTGTTGATACCATAAATTCATTTTTTGCGCTTTCGTTCGTCGCTACAGGTCGCTTGCTGCCGACTGACCTGTGGTGAACCTGAGCACGTTGGATGTGATCTTGGTCTCGGTGCTCGCCGTGGTGTTGCCGCCGGAATCTGGCGCCGCGCCGTCGGTGAGGCAGCAGTAGCAGATCATGTGGAAGTGGTACGTGGTGTTGTGCCGCAGGCCACTCACGATGAAGGTTGGGCCGCGGGGCATGAAGTTGGACATGACCTCCACCTGGTACGGGTCCTCCAGAGGCCCGTACGCCAGCTCGCACGCCGACAGTCGGGACGCCGGGTCTTCGTCGTCGTCGCCTAAGCGTTCTTTGCCAGCGCTTCCGGGTTCTAGCCTCCAGGCGATCTCGGCGTAGCTCTCGCTGGCGCGGCTCAGTCCCACAACCAGAGAGGCAACCTTCTGCTGCGCCGTCGAATGCGCCGTCTGCTGCGCAGCCTCGCTCCCATTGGTCTTCACTGTAGTGGAGAAATCGCGGGCTTTTTATGGGGAGTACTGTAAGTCAGTTGACACCCCTAAGAGTGTTTTGCGTATCTATAACTAACACTACAATAAGGGTGCTTTGACAAACCAAAACACACATATCATGGATGTTTTGAAACACCCATGATATAGGTGTTTTTTTGTTTGTCAGAGCGCCCTTATTATATAGGGCACGTGTTATAGTTAACAACACGCAAAGCAACTGATTTACAGTGTGGGTCACGAAACGTAATGCTCAAGAGTTCTTAGGTGGACAAGTTGGTTCACTAAAAATATTTACAGAACGACGCAAAATACGGGGCGGAGCATAATATGGAACAGTGGAATAACTATAAGCATGCTATCTATATAGTCTATTCACGGACATTACGGCGTTAGACGCACATAACATGCCAGAGTGAAATTCTTTCGTGGACTAGTTGATTCATTGACATAATGACATAACTGTGCATAATAGGGAACGGGGCGGAATTACTACGTGGGCTAGTTAATTTATGGACATTGTAGCGTAACCACTCAAAATGTGGAACATGGAAAATTCCCAGGTAGGCTATAGTTGGCTCATGGACATTATTGCGTAACCACGCAAAATATGGCGCACGCACTAGATATGTCATAGGCATTATGACGTAACAGCGCAAAAATGTGGGAAATTCCGAGGCTGGCTATTTGCTTTATAAGCGTTATGTCATACCAGTGCAAACTACGAACAGTGAAACACACTGGACACGGCGCTGTGTCCTGCGTGTTTCAAAGTCCCGTATTTTGCGCCGTTCTGCTTTAATCGTATCAAACGTGTTTTCGTATCACAGAGAGCTACTTCCCATGCGAACGTGAGTCGGCGAGATCAATCACATGAGTCGACTCGCTCGGACTACCTCCCGCAGTGAGTATTCTAAGTGAATCTGTTTGAGAGCCATCTGAAGAAAGCAGCGTTCATTCAAACACGGACGACGAAACATCACACGAGGACACCGCCCGTCTTCGTGTGTTGTTTCTTCTTCCGTGATTGAATTGGCGCTGATTTTTTCAGACCAATCCATGCCAACGAGCTCGCATCAATTCCATTCTAATTCGTTTGAGAGTAATTTTAGTGAGTCCGTATGCGAGTGGGTCTCACTTTTTTTTTTTTACATGCGAAGCATCTCTTGCCTGTGCTTAAGTGACGTCCCGCGGCGTCGGCGGCGTCCGCACTCCCACTACGCATGCGCGACTCTCCTCCTTCCTTCTCTCCAACAGCTGCACGTTACTCTCTCCACTTCTCTCCTACCACCTGCTTGCGCTCTCTCTCTCCTCTCTAGGCACCCCTAGCAAAGGCGTTTACACCGCCATTGCGCATGCGCGCTCCTTCCCCCTCCTCTCGCCTCGAGACGCCGACTCAGGCCAGGGCAGCTTCTGCTAGCGAATTTCTCGATGAAAAAAATAAAGAGCAATTGCTTGCGCTGCAGAACTGTTCACTGGATCTTGACCTCCAAGGTAGTGCCGGTGGAACATTTCTCCTGTGCGTTGTTGAACAACAAAAATTCAAAGCGTGCGCGTCAACTAAAAGCGGACTGTAGGTTTCCATATCCAATCGTAGTCTTATGTCTCTCACTGCCCATTAGCAGCAATTGACGTGTTCCAGTAGGAAACACCGGTCCATCACTGCGTGCTATGCGCTTCCACAGGTTTCTCTCCTGCACAACTCCGCGATGAGTGCCAGCATCAACGTCGCCGCCAGTGTAAGCGTTAGCACCCACTGCTTCGCATCTACGCACGGTTACCTTTAGCGGGAGATGGCGTAAGTTTTTTTAGAATATGCATGCGGAAGAGTTGTGTGAGCAGAAACGTCACCTATGACGTCACTCGCAGAGCCGCGAATCGCTGTAGATCCCGGTTTTGACAGCAGTGATTCTGGCAACATACCGAAAACCGCGAAACGTCACAGCGTACATTCTTGGCGCGTCCAATGACTCAGGTCGACAAATTCTACCCCTGTCACACAACTAATCTAAATGTCATTTAGAGCTTATATCATTCGTTTTGTACTTTCATCTGTTCGCTGTCACACGGCAAAGTGATATAATCCGATACAAATAATATTTTCTGTCGAATGGGTTAACGCAGCACATTCGCATTCGATTTCGGACCGAAAAGCGTAATCTCGACGTCAGGGACCTTTCAAAGGGATGGTTATTGACTCACGCATGTGAAACATTCGTAATTCATATTTTTTTTTTCGCTATATAAACTCAATTACCGAGTTCATGACATAGTAGTACGCGACGCACAAAAGTTTCTGAAAGAAATCTGGATTGATATGGCTGTACCCTTTAGATCAGGCGGCGGCTAACGCCACCAAGCCGTAATACTTTGTGAACCAAAAATTAGATTTATGTTTTTTTTTCTTTAAATGGTGAAGTTGAGGACTGGTACTTTGCGGTGAAGGGTTTAATTTTCACTCGTGCCTTGATTTTAGCCACCAATCAGATAACCTCCTTCTGGTGAATTCTACCCGCTTAAAGTCTTTTTTGCCCTCCCTGTCCCTAAACTCCAGCGCTTTGAAAAACTCTGCGCCATCATCCTGAACTATAGGGTCAAGCTTTTTACGAAACATTATGAAGTGTTCGGCAGTTTCCTCTTCCTCTCCACACGCACTGCATACCGTGTCTACCGATTCGTATTTGGCCCGATATGTCTTCGTTCGCAATATACTCTCGTCCTGGCCTCAAACAGTAGGGAACTACCCCGAGTACTATCTTAGATCCTTTCCTTGGCAATTTCCTGCTTAACATGCCCTACCCGCGCAGCGACACCGGGGTGCTATTCTGAACACTGTCGAAATCCGCCATATTGTCAAATTTTGTAATGGCGACACTTTAAGCCAATCAGAGTGGTCGTAGCAACTCACTTGACCAATAAGCATCGATCAATGGCGGAATCTGACAACATGGCGGAATTCGACAATGTCCAGAATAGCACTCCTGCTCTCAACTACAGTGGCTGGCATGGCGGCTTTACGCCGGCCTTGTTTTAATAGTGCTCTGTTGTCGTTGTAGCCTTGATCGCAGGTGATGTTGATCACCCGATAGCACGTGTTTTGGTTATGACAATGGTTACTACGCGAATCAGCTGCAACCATCTTATTCCTACAGCCTGGCTGTCAGTCCTGCCTTTAGTGTCCATCATACAGTCGGCGACACTGATTTCCGATTCTCTCTTGACTTGCACTTCGTATCAAACAGATGTGGCAAGTTGTGTAAAACAGCTGCGCTTATATTGTTGGAGCACTTCATTAGTGGTGCAAAAAATTAATTTCAAGGCTTGGCTCACGTGACAAGCGAAGCAGGCGTGCGAAACAGCCGCGATGTTTTACGTATATACACTACGTAGACAACGCATACACGGTAACGCTAAATCTGAAAAATAGCGTACTGGGTCATTCAGCGTAGTGCACATGCGCATTTCAGTCCCACTATTCCGCTAAGCCCGCTATCGCACTAAACTATAACCTTCTAATAACTGTCTAATGACCAGGCTCGTACTGCCCATTTGCTGGACCAGGCGACAAGTCAAGAACGAGAGAGGGAGAGAGAGAGGGGGGGGGGGACTTGACGGCCGAGCAGACAGAAGTCCGAACAACGAAGGACGCATTATATTCAGCTCTCTAACCTAGTTGTATATCTAAAACGAACTTGTGGCAATTAGAAACCTCTGCGTCAATGAACTAAGTAAAACGAACTTCCTTACAACAAACTGAAATGGAACGGCGCTACGCGACCTGGGAGACCAATAAAATTTCCACCGCTGTACAGCGACTCTTAAGTAGGCCCTCACCACTCCCTCCCATTGGTTACACCCAGTTTTATTCGCCACCATCAGTAGTCGTCCCCCTTTAGAGGATCCATCACAAAGTCACCCACCAAATTGCTGTTTTCATCGGAAAATGGACGTAGAGAGCCTATTGTACCTATACGTATATGAAATATAAACTCTAAAAGAATATTTCACTGCAAAATTAGCCCTAGGAGTCAGCAGCTATAAGCCCCGCCCACTGCCGGCGAGCGTCATTTTGTCATAACGTGTATGTCGCGATGTGCTCCACAGAGTGCAGCCGTCGTCTTCAGCCTAAGTATCAGCTGCTGCTAATCCTTCAGTTTTCAATAGCACGGTCAATAAAGCCTAAATAACTCCGTATACGCGTAGGTGAACCCTTAATAAAATTGCTGGGTGGAACACAGACGCTCGCAGAAGCAAGCGGTTTGTTACGTCACGGCTCGCGTGTGCGCCAGTGTTGTCGGACTCTCGGACCATTAGCACGTTTTAAAAATTAATTTTAAGTTAAATTATCCACGAAATTCGCTAAAATTTCACCAGCTTGTTTGCGAACAACCAAAGATTATCCCACACAATACAAATTATGGACGAAACTTGGGTGCCATGGCCCCTTTAACAACACACTCACCGGATAACACATCTACATTGTCTATCGTCGACGACTAATTTCTGAAGCAGTGATATTATTTGGTTAAAAACATTCCCGGATCTATAAAAATCGGAACTAAACTGTCGAATAACCTTCGTGCCTACGAAATTAGCTAGCTGCCCCTCGCCAGTTTAACGGGCCGTTCCGCAACCAGCATCGCTACCCCTGTAGAGGCAGGGCAAGCGAACTGTCCGACCGCTCTGAACAAACCTGGTTTGCGGTCAGCAACTGGTTGCGGTCAGCAAATTACGCGAGACGACCGGAGAGGTCACAAAACAGGGTGCTATACTCACCTTTTTTTCCCGGAAAGTGGACCTCGCAATTTGCCCTAAATGTCCGAGCCACTTCAGTAAAAGGTCAATTGGATTAGCCTAGACCACGCCTGTTTCTGCGCACAGGATTATTTTTATAGCCGATGCACTATTGACCGTACCGCCAAACAAAACATGCTGCCAAACCACGTCTTTTACTCTCTCTATCTAGCCGCCACGGCGGTCTAGAGGTTATAGTGGTCGACTGCTTTCCCGTAGGTCGAGGGATCGATTCCCAACCGCAGTGGCCGCATCTCGATGGAGACGAAATGCAAAAGGCCCGTGTACTTTAGACTGAGGTGCGCAGCAAAGAGAACGAGGTGGTCAAAACTTGCGGGACCCTCCACTGCGGCGCGCCTCCTAATCGTATCGTAGGTTTAGCCACCCTTCTTTATCGCTTATGGCTAGAAGTGGCATTTACAAAATCTTATTCCTTTGTCATAGGAATGGCGGACAACGCTCTCTGCGATGCCTGTCGTTGCGAAGAGACGCTACACCACATCCTATGCGACTGTTCGTAGTATGACATCCAGAGACAGTCACTGGCATCCGTTCTTGCGCGCATCGACAACAGCCAAATGTCTGTGGACACTATTCTGTCAAGTGCCCGAGAGAAGACATTGCAACAGAAGGCGACAAAAGCTCTGCTGAAATTCCTACGCGACACGGACTTGTCGAACAAGCGGCTGTAACAGCAATGTCACACACCGCGAAAGACAAGACTGGACAATGACTGAGTGTGTGCGCGCGTGTGCTGTGTTTATCTCTCTTCCCTCTCTGCTCTCTCTATCTTTCATCTCCCCATCCCCCTCCCATGCGCAGGGTAGCAAACCGGCTGCTTATAGGCTGGTTAACCTCCCTGCCGTTCTTTTCCTCCTGTTTTCCTTCCTTCCTTTCATGTACGCAACACCGCAGATATCTGAGGGCAGCTATTACGGGCCCGTTCCAGCATTTAGCGGAGCCACCACTGCCGTCGGCGACGTGACCGCGCGAACAAACACGTCCCCAACTAACGTGTCCAGCAAGTTCGACGGCCACACGAAAACGAAGTATGTGCAAGCCCGTACAGAAGGTGCAAGTGTCAAACGAAAACGAACACGTGAAAAGTAAATAAAGAAAGAGAAAGAAAGAAATAAATACAAAACAGAAACAGGAATATAGTAAGAAATCAATATAAAAGAACAAGACAAAAAAAGAGAAAGAAAATGACAGAAATATACAGGAAGAAAAAGACATGCGATATTGCTACAACTGCAGGTAACTAAAATCGAGGTGAAACTTGGTCACCTGCTTTTAAATAAAACTGATACTGTCACGCAGTCGCGATGTTGACGAAGGCAGGAGTCGGTATGTTCAGGATCAAACTTTATATGGCCACGCTTATGGCCGGTAAACGGGAGTAAACGCTTTGCCGAGAGCGAATTTTTCGAACTTTGGCGATGTCTATCGTAGCGTCTGGTGGACGCTCTAGAAACCCGTTTTGGGCTCGTGTGACAGTTGCAGCGTCACTCTTGCGGCAAAATCGCTCGCATGTGAAAAAGGCTTTAGTCTCTGGCCACGGCTGCCAACTTCGCCGCCGCGGTGGTATAGTGGCTAAGGTACTCGGCTGCTGACCCGCAGGTCGCGGGATCAAATCCCGGCTGCGGCGGCTGCATTTCCGTGGAGGCGGAAATGTTGTAGGCCCGTGTACTCAGGTTTGGGTGCACGGTAAAGAACCCAAGGTGGTCGGAATTTCCGAAACCCTCCACTACGGCGTCTCTCACAATCATATGGTGATTCTGGGACGTTAAACCCCACATATCAATCAATCAAACGGGATGTCAGATTGCAGCAATACACATTGGCACTGATAGCGGCGAACAGAGCGTCGGCCGTCGATCAACTGACAAGCTGTGACGCACGTCGGCATTTATACATGTGCCATCAAATATTCCAGCGTTATCGCTGGCGGCCTCGTAGGTTCCAGAATCAACTGTGATGTTCGCGTTATGCGCGTAATCGCATCTGATTATGATTATCTCGATGGCTCTTATGGTCATTCGGCGCGGTTTGCACTGAAAATTGCTGAGAGCCTTTGTAGGCGTTAACCGGATCCAGCAAAAGTGAAATATTAAACGTGTGTGGTAATGCGTAACGACGATCCAATGTTGAAGCGAACACCACGAATAAAGCTATAGATGTAATGAAACGGCTAAGCGTGTTATCTAGGCTTGTGAGATTGTTCTAGCACCTCGAATGTTCGAGTACGAATACTACAATATTAGAATTCACTTCGATTCGAATTTCAGTTATTGGAACTCTCGAAGTATTCGCGTGGGACCCCCTCCCCTCCTGTAAAGGTAGTTTCGCTGCAGCAAAGAGATACTATGCTGTGAGTACACTATCCCGGGGATATCCGCACTGCCATGAAGCCCCACTGCAAGGTTAACCATCATACAAGGTATCCTCATATCTATTCATTATTTTTTTTCAAGTTTAGAAGATTGTTATACCGACTCATATGCTCTAAGTAGAGTAAATATTAAAACAGAACATATCTTACATGTTATCACTAGCGTTCAACTGAAAATCACAGGCTGTCAAATTCAATGTTTCCACATTCTTCGAGCCGAAATTAACGACATTCGCAGATCCTTTATTTCAATTAAAAAAGATGTTGCGCAGGTTAGTGGAGTCATTAAAAACATGCTCACTTTATAATATGTGATATATACCATACAAATTCGATACGAAGTTATTCGACCATTTCACATTCGATCGTATCATTATGGCTTCGAATTCCCCGAAACATAAAATTTTAAATTCGCGCAAGTCTAGTGTTATCACAACATAGGCATCAGCACACCCAATTCACGCACACACAACACTGGCGTAATGTATTCATGAAGCTGAGGGCATAGTAACCCCGTCCCCCGCCTCCCCTTTCATTTATTACTAGGAAGACGGGAATTGATTGATACGACGCAGCTGCAGCACAGTGAAAACTGTAGCATCAGAACGGATAAGATTATCTGTTATTTTACTTCGAAAAACCACGATATGATAACGAGGGACGCCTTAGTAGAGGGCCCCACAAATTTTGACCATTTAGTGTTCTCTAACGTGCACTGGCATCACACAGAACACGGACCTCTAGCCTCCATCGAAATGCGACTGCCACGGCGGGGAACGAACCCGCAACCTTCGAGTCAGCAGCCGCGCGCCGTAGCCACTGTGCCACCGAGGCGGACAGAATCAGGGCGGAGTTTTCAGAAGAATCGCCTTCATCTGGTAATCGGTAGTCCCGTAAAAGCTGGAGCTGTATTCACATTGGTAATTTAGTGACTAAAAAGAATGAACAACTACCCTTAGCCACGGTGCTTTAGCTGTTCGCGGTTCTCCCGTCGATGCTGATTATTCGAAAACTACGCGAAAAATGTCCGGGATTTGAAGTATGGACTAACTGATTCGAGTAGCGAATCGAATACAGTGCTATTAGATGTGTTATTCAAAATTTTTGAATATTCGAACAGCCTTAGTGATAGGCGTTCGGCCTCGCCGCTGTGCACGCAGCTTAGTATCATCGCCTTGCGTAGAAGTAAGTAGCTTGACGAAGTCTGACTTCGGCTACCAATTAAACACAAGATGAAGCTTGCCCATTGCTAATATCGTCGAACGAGAACTCAACAGTGAGTACAAATTGCGGTGCAGTCCAAACTGTAATGACAAGTCGTACGGATACACAATCTTTTGTCGACGTGTTAACTTACGGGCGCATTTTTCTAACGCGTTATCTTTAACTAAGGCAAAAAAGAAAAGTACACTTGTACAGTGCCCAGTTAGTCGATGCGCACGCGAAACATATCTGGTAGCTGTAACTCGTCATGGCAGCGCCCGTCTGCATGTTGACTCGATGGTCGCGGGATCGAATCCCGGCCGCGGCGGCAGCACTTCCATGGACGCAACATGCTAGCGCTCCTGTGTACTTAGGTTTAGGTGCACGTTAAAGAACCTCAAATGCTCGAAATTTCCGGAGCCCTCCACAGCGGCGTTCCTCATAATCAAATCGGCATTTTATGACATAAAGCCCCCCCCCCCATTATTACGTATTATTAACTTGTTGCTGCCAGTCTATCCTCGTTCCCGTTTTTTTTTTTTAAATGTCACCAGCCGGCACAGCGTGAGACTCCTATATATATATATATCTACCGCGCTTTTGTTTAAAATTCCAAAGTATTATTTAAGATGGCTATGTCAGAGCAACGTCGGAAGGCGGCAAGAATTTCGCGCCTAAATTTGCTGGCGGTGAAGGCAAAACAAAGGTTCGCAAGTAACACGCTCCACGAGTGATACGACAAAGTCAGCGGCTGCGTAAGGCTCTTTGCCTCCCGCTACACAAGTCATCACTCAGTCCATGTCAAACCAAAGAAGTCATGACGCAATGAAAACGTGTTTGCGACACGTGCATGGATATTTCTTCCGTCGCCGCAGACGCTCGCATTCTTAATCGTCAAGCAGGAAGCCACTTGGCCGCGGTTAGATTTATTTGTTATTTATCTTCACTGGCTGATCTCCCGAGAAAGGTGCAGCCGGAAAGCACATTTACATAAAGAAATGCCCGGACCAAGGAAGAAAAAAAAAATATTAACGAGAGTGCGCTGAAGGAAGAAAGGAGAAAAACGGAGGTCCTCGCGAGCCGCCGTGCCGCGCTAAACACGTTCAACCTAACGCGGCCAGAACTTTTTTGGCTTCTATTTGTGGGCGTCCCGCCGCGGTGGTCTAGTGGCTAAAGTACTCGGCTGCTGACCCGCAGGTCGCGGGTTCGAATCCCGGCTGCGGCGGCCGCATTCCCGTTGGAGGCGGAAATGTTGTAGGCCCATGTGCTCAGATTTGGTTGCACGTTAAAGAACCCCAGGTGGTCGAAATTTCCGGAGCCCATACGGCGTCTCATAATCATATGGTGGTTTTCGGACGTTAAACCCCACATATCAATCAATTCTATTTGTGGGCGTTAGTCCCAGCCGTGCGTTTTAAGCCATTGTTCGAACCAACGCAAGGTTACGCCAGATTTGTGTTGGTTTTCTTTAAGCTTCTTTCGTTCTTTAACACGATGCAGCGCGCAAGCAAAGGTGTGCATGGTCACGGTATAGTAAGGGGGGGGGGGGGGGAGGTTAAAGGGGCTCTGAAACTTTTTCAAGTAACCATGATTGAATTCACTGAAAGAGCTTATTGCCTCAAGCATTACCGCCGCAAAAAATTTAAGAAACCGTCCAGTGCGAGTGGAGTTACAAAGATTTGTCGCATGCTGCAATCGCATTCTCTCGTCCCGACGAAAGCGCTGGAAGCTAAGCAGGGGGGGGGGGGGGATGGCAGGGCCACATAAAAACGTCATGCGCGTCATGACCTTGAGCATTTTTTTTTTTTGCTTCGAGTGCGTGGCTTTCGAATCGCGTGCGCACGCGTGGACAAGTAGCGGCCTCCCACGGCGATCTCTTTAACGAGCGGGCGCGCCATGCTCAAATCAGCCAATGGCTGCTAGATGGGTCGTTGACGTGTGATCTTTGGGCATATAACGTGATCTGTCGAGAGAAGAGAAAGCAATTGGTAGCCGACTTTGATAATTTATTGTGAATTCCAGGTCGCGTGTTGTGCTATAATACTTAGCTCGCCTTTATATATTAGCGTTTACTACCGATCAGCAGCGTTTTTTGACCATGCTCAAGTGTTGCAGGGCCCCTTTAAGTCTGCCACATACATTTACGTAGTTTAACGTGCCTATTATTTAAAGAGAGCCGGGTTATGGTAACACAGGCTTCGGACGGTAACGGTGCTCGAAGGCCACTGATGTTACACTCCAAACACAGTTTACTTGCCAACTTTACTCCCGGAAGGTCCATAACGTGTGACCACTTCACTTTCAGTTTCTCATTCATTGCTGGGCGTCTTGTCTTTCGCACTCGACCAACGGAAATAACCCCCCCCCCTCCCCGCTCTTCTTTCCCTAAACGGGAACACTGCCCACTCCAATGCGCGCAATAATATCTAGAATTTCAATTTCAAGCAGCCGACAAGCGAGGAGTCGTCGATTACCGACGTTTCGTTCCACATTTTGAAACGCCAAGTGTTTCTTCGCTGAAGAATACCAGTTAGCGGAGTCCCCTGTCACGGCGTTTGCGGCCGCGAGTACCAACCTTTCTGAACGAACACGCTGTATAAGCTCGTTTCTCGTACATATATAGGGTTTGAACTAGCGTGTTTTACAGCCTCCAGTTCACCTACGTGTCGTTAACAACGAATTACTGCTTACAACGAACTTGCGACACGAGGAGCTGGCGCAGCTTATACGCGCGGCACACGACTACAAGGTCGCGCGATCGACTTCCTTCCACACTGATACGCGGAGCGAATAGCCAACTCGAATACTGGATTCAATGACCAAAAAAATTGCGGGACCCTTAAGCTTCGCCTTCAGGCATTGAACGCGACAGCGATAACCTGTCCCTAGTGCTTATTGCAACCACGTAGTGCATACTTATCATTGTATCATGTTACTCGAGAAGTGTAATTCTCATGGTATGATTACAAAGTAATCGATAGTCAGTGAACCTTTCGCATCTGGCTGCACTCTGTGTAATGGGTAGCATGGTTTAAATTACGAGCAATTACATATGTGAAGTCTTTTCGAACTTACACGCACAGTAACGTATGTGCCTTTTGTAATGGGTGGCCGGCTGTTAACAACAGTCATTATGATAATCGCATGTTCAGGCGCCCAATGGCAATGTGTGCTTCCTTTACGCAATATTGCTGCGATATTACATGTGTAGTGAATCCTGTACACAGGACACGTGTGTTTGTGAAGCATGAAAGTTACTTTCACTGTCTTTCCAAGCAGAGAAAGTTATTCTCACTGTGTTTCCCAGGAGAGGCGCGACTGTCGCACGGGCCAAAACGTGCAACTTGTTTACAGTGGTAAAGCTGCGGTACGTAACTCAGGTTTTGCACTGCAGTAGAATACGTGTACAGAACGTAAACACAGCAGTTGCAGTTTTCACTTGGAGCTCTGTCTGGGAAAGATCGAGCTGTACAAACCTCTTCAGAGAAGTACAAGAGAAGTACAAGGCCTGGATTAGCTCACAAGACATTAGATTAATACATCAGACAACTTGTCAAATGTTTCCTTTTCCTGCGTGATGTAAATGACCTTTTTATATATATATTATACAACTAAAGTTGTCTATATCGCTGCTGGCATTTTTCGTGTCGTCAGCAAATGTGCAAGGACCAATACAGTGGTATTGAAAGAAAGTTGCTTCGTCCTTACACTTTCTATCAGTGAGATTTTCATTAGAGTGTCTCGCTGAAGTCTCACGTAAAAAATTGTACACAAAGACCTTGTCGATGTTCTTCTGCCTGTACCATTGTACCACCAGCAATAATGTGCAGGCCCAGCAATAATGTGCAGGCCCAGGACAGTGTGTTCTTAAACGTGTTAAAAGAATGCTTGTAGCACCAGGGGTCATTTTTTTTTCTTTTAATTACGCACTGGTACCTTACCAGTTAAAACATGGTTGGAGGATAGGGGATTATTCGTCCCATGTGGCACACATTGTTACTTATGTAATAACCAGAAACGATTCAGCATCAGCACATGTTCATAGATTTCTGGAGCGAGGTGTCTTTCTGGAAATATTACAGAGAACCATGAAAAAAAGATTTGCGGTAAGTCCGCATGGCTTCCGTTTTCTTTCTGTTAAAAACGAGGCTGGCGTATCTCATGATATAATTATGCTTCCCAGCCTGTACAGTATATGGCAAACCCGATGTGCCTTTGATAATGCGTGTGTATGGGTGCGATCTGTGCGAGAATATTTTTGCGAATCAGTGCGTCGTTTTCTTGAAGTTCTGAAGGGGAAAGAAAATATACCAGAGTGGATTGTGCAAATTGAACAATTGTTACGAATGCCAAAGTATTCATAAATAGTCAGCTCAGAGCTGACTATAAAAAAAATATCTCACGATTCACGATTACTCCACCGAAATGTATTTGGTGTAAGCGTTTTTCTTCCGTTTCAAGAAAAAATAATGGGCATTCATTAACCAGTACGCAGTAGCTTTCAGTACATGTAGTAGAAATTCACGGGTTACAACATGATAAAACTCGAGCAACAGGCGACCACGCGAATTAACATAAGACAATGACTTGCTGAGCCATCTGCTTTCCTTTAAAGAAAGATTACATAGTCTCTCGTTAAAAATACAGAGTTTAGCCCACAGGAGCTCAAAGAACTTCAGTTCGGTTTTATTCGTTTAAGGCTCCCATAAGGTGGTGTTACAAAGCTAGCAATGCGGCGACGATAACAAAAGGACAACAGGGCGGACTCAGCTTTCATATGTGAAATACTGATGTCACGTGAATATGAAGAATGAATTGGCCGGTTCCGATTTTGAACGGCTTCCAATGCAGCATTGAATATGCTTGCTACGGGCTCCAGGTGGCAGATGTATTTTCTAATTCTTGTATTACAAGTTATTAATATGCAAGTAATTTAACACGCGGTGGGGCAAAGCGGATGTGGCGTTTTTTATTCGATGTTTTAATGACGTTAATCATAGTCGTGCGTTGGGTTCCCCTTCAGGAGAGGGGGGGGGGGAATCGCAGCGTCCCCCCCGCTTCTATTAAGCCAAAGCATGGGGGCAAACTTTGCGCACCCCCTCCCCCCTTGGTGACAAAGGGCGGGCGGCGCGCCCCCCATGCTTTTCCCTTGCGCACGCCTATTATTGAACAATATGGGCTTGCTATGATAGAAGGAAAGGTGGCTCTTAGCTATTTAATTATTCTACTGGTTCAACCAGTAAATTGGAAGTACAATAGTGAAAGTGAGATTAATTGTGACGACGAAAGAGCGCGGAATCAGTGGGGTTTAGTGGGGTTGCAAACCCATTTAACGCAAGCTAAGTTTAATAGGTCTCAATGCCATCGTTCTTTGATTTACGATTGTCCCATTTTAGCAGATTTTGTCAGTTTCGTGCCGATCTTTTTTTTTTTTTTATCCCGTTTAAGTTTTCGTGAAATCTGCTTTTGCCATTTCTTGTAACACTTACCGAAATTGATAGCAATGTCGGCCGGCCGAGTCACTCGATAGCATTTGTGCCGTGAACTGATGGGGGAGGGGGGGGAGGGGTATAGGCAGCTGTCATGTGTGACTTCGTGCTCTGAATGCCAAGACAAAAAAAAATCAGAAGGGGAGAGGGGGGTGTTACCTCTTGGCTAAGCCACTGCTCCACTGAAATCACGAATAAAAAAACGGCACCGGCAGACAGCGCGCTGTGTTGGAAACTTCCGAAAAAATCCAATAGCAACTTTAGAATTCGCGAACGGGAAATAAACCTAACAAACGAACCAAACAGAACAGAAAATGAACATGGACACTAAAAAAGCACGTCAACCTGATTGAGGCAGCATGTCGTCCACGGCGTACGCTTCTCCCATCTATAAGCAGCCAGATCGAATACTGGCCGTATACTTGTTGATGACACAACGGTTGCTAGGGGGGACACTGTCCATGGGACCGTGTAGGTGTCGGGATCGAATGCAAACAAGAAAGAAGAAAAAAAAATAGCGTCTCTGTCGTGCTCGTCTTCGCTTGAGACACCGAGCGATACGGCCGCTCTTGCTTATTGTGCTTAGCGCAAAAACTTAGCTGACGGTCAACTGCGTAAACAAACGTGTTGTCTCTACCCAAGAGAGAGCGACTCCGTGGGCCGGAAAGTTATGACGCGGGAAAGCGTGAAATGACGTCCGCCGTGCCGTGTCGGAGATCAATCAATCGAACACGGTTTCCGCGTCTGAGCCGCGCCAGCGTTGATTTTAACGCAAGCACGACTACGACGCCGGCCAATATTGCTTTTTTTTTTTTAAGCGCAACGGAGACCCCTTCCAAGTTACGCGCATCGAGAAAGAACAACAATAAAAGAGAAGGCAGCGAAATATCAGGGAAGTATTTCAGCTTTGTTGACTTCGTTTGCAGGCGTATGTTTTAAGTGCTGAAAAGTGGCAGAGAGAGCTGCAAGAGCGGTAACTTGACGCGAAACTAGTGGAAGAAACGGTGACATTCAACTTGAGTGCATTGTTATTGCTTTTTTTTTTTCGCGCTGGTTTGGAAAAGCGCATCTGTGCGCTTTTGTGTGCGCGCTGGGTACACAACAATGGCAGAAACTCCAGAAATGCCGGTGTTTGAACAACGAGCCGAAAGTCGAGTGTGTGATAAACTGTCCAGTAGCGTCAAGTATGCATCACGCGTGGTGACTATTTTCAGCCCCCCCCCCCCCCCCCCCCCCTACGGGGCGGCTCCGTAAATAAACAAAGAGCGCAGCTGACAGCGGTGTTCTCACGGCCCCGAGGCATGCTCCTTTCCCGTTTCGTAGGAAACACCCGTACGCGACAAGCAATGAGCGACCAGAGATCAAGATCAAAGATACATTTTCCCGTTCACAGACGTAGGTCAGGATAATGACTCGAGAGCCTGGCGCCAACGGGACGCCCGGCGCGGAGGTCAAACTGCCCACGCACGGTGCGTAAAAGCAAAGCAGACTGGAAAAGTTGGAACGGGCCGAGGAGTTGTGGAGGCGGAGCGAACTCACCAAGAGCGTTTGTCCAAGTTGAAAATCCGAGCAGGAGAAGTAATCCGGCCCACAGTCCGAGCTCCGAGACGTAAGCCATAGCGTTGCCGATGGTTGCAATAAAGTTTGGACCGATCGCATTTCGGTTTCCCCGCCCGACGATGCGACGCGGAGAATGTTGCTGCCCGATCTGTGGAGTTTGCGAGGCCGCGCGTCGGCTCCTATCACCTCGTTGCCATGTTGCTTTTTGCGACTCCGCGAAAAACTGAAGCCACCGCTCGCCAGGGCACAGTTTAGTACCTGCGCGGGTTGCCAACTTTCTCGCAGTTCGCGCAACTTTTCTACTGATTATGGTTTTCTTCCTCTCCCCGTCCGAACTGCGCTTGCGCGGAAGCAAGCAAGGACGCATTGAAGGCATAGATTACGGATCATTTTAGTAGAGCCAAATGTGAAAAAAAATTGTGTCCAAAAAATCTACCTAATGTTTGCAGTTACATTCTGTGGCGTCCTCTATTGTTAAATATCTAAACTAGGATATCGGCATTATTAAACAAAATATTGTTGTATTCGTTTGATATTCTTTTACTAGATGGCAAGACAATATGTTTTTGCAAAACTTTTGTTATGAAGCGTAGTAAAGTGGTTGTTCACAAGTTTTTTCACAAACGCAAACGTACCGCGGACGCTCGCCCATTGATACATTTTAGTCTCCCCCGCTCCACGCTCCATTCTTTACTCCAAGCAAAACACTTCCATTCATTGGTTCCTGGAACGCCTCCACTCCTCACTCTCTGACGGCGCGTTCCTCGAATTTCAGCGTTACAACCTTTGCGCGGAATTCGTCGCTATCTCTATCCCTATCCCTTTAATTCTCCCTATTCCATTTTTATCACACCTCACCCCCATCCCTCGTGAGCCACTGTTGAGGTGTCGCACTGTGATGCAGATAGTTACGGGGCTCGCTTTTATCTTGTTTTCTCTCTTCTAAGAACCACTTACATACATCGCATGCGTGACCTTACGTTTCTCATAGAGCGATGGAGAAGCGGTACATTGATTAGTTCAGTGTACTTACACTCCGCCGATATCGGAGTGTGGCCGACCAATTGACAATCCAGCCTGCGATGCTGTACTGCGCTCAAATCACCTAAGGGTCGCCTGGAAGCATCCGTTAGAATTACACAAGTCCATCGCTTAATTAAAAACATGAATGAGTGCACTTAAAACGAAGTATTATAAGTTGATATAGGACCGGAACCGTCAATAATTACGGGGGGGGGGGGGGGGGGGGGAAGCGGAAACCACATCCGACCTACCGTCGAAACGCTGGCGCCCCAGCCCCCAGCCCCCACCCCAACCAAAAAATCCTGGCGCCGCCTCTGGGGGGTGGCAATTTTAAAACGCTGAAAATTGAAATGCCGAATTGTCGGAATGCCGGAATTCAAGAAGCCGAATCGAAAAAAAAAACGAAAATTTGAAATGCCCGAAAATTCAAACATCGAAACATGTCGGAATGCCGAAGCGCCGAAATTCCTGCATCACGTTTTGCCAAGATAACGGTTCCCCGCGGTCTTGTTCCCCGCGGCCAGCACACATCTTCGCTCTCTTTTCAAACAGACATGATCCCTTTGCATATGGCTCAAACTTCAAGCCTTCAAGAAAGAAAAAAAGAGTATATGTACTATTGCAGATATATTATTGCATTTCAGACAAATAAGTTCTGCCCGGTTCCCCTGCAAACGTCGACATTGTAGAGCGAGCAACTTGCCAAGATAAGCTGCCAAACGATTTTCGCGTAACTCTTGGCTCTTGCGGGGCTGTGCTCTAATATCGCTCCCTCGACGTTGTCTTCGAGCCTAGTTCACTCCTTTTTCGAGGAGGTGAGAGCTTCTAGGGAGCTATTCTCGCGGTATCCGATTCTAGGACACATAGAGTTTCGTACAAATGCTTGGACATGTCCAATTCAGCCTCCCCTGATTGGCTGGAGAGAGAGAGAGAGTGAGTGAGTAAAAACTTTATTGAACATGTGAAACAACTTTATTTTTTTGATTGGCTGGAGCACGCCGCCTGTTTCCGGTCTTATCTCCGCAACGTCATTTTGACGCCACACAGCTTTCAGAACTCTAAACACAAATGAGAATAATGGAATGCGTTTCGCCACAACGAATGCTACTCTTAGCATAGAGTTAATATGGCTCCCGGAGATTTGCTTTTGGACGCAAGTCTCGGAGGCCGTGCTTAGACTCTTATCACGTTAGCTGCGGTGAACGGCGCTATTAGCTGCACGGTGTAAGAAAAAAAAATATATCATTTTTCTAATGCTGGGTTCTCACGTGCGAAACGCCGTTATGGACGCTACGTAACACATTCGTATTTCTTCACGATTCCCTTCGGGTAGGTGGGGGCATTATATTGTGTAACAAACATAAATCCCTCCAGAAAAATAAAAATGGTAATCGCAAAGCGGACGTCGGATGCTGCGTCTCACATTACTGTTTGCAGTAAAAAAAAAAAAGGCATAGCTTTTGAAATAGCTAATTGTCTCACAACATTTAAAAAAACCTGTCGTTGGGGTGCTTTTTGAAACATTATATACACTAACCTTATCAATGTTTAATTAATAAACTAATTATTAATGTTTTTTAAATTCGGTGGCGCGGCTAGTGTTACTTCCAAAATTTAGGAAAGGCGCACTGGCATAGACATCACGTATTTCTCAAGATGGCGGACTTTAGAGGTGTGCAAGTTTTTTCATATCCACGTGCGGGCGTTAAAGTAACCGAAGACAATGTGTACTGGAAACGGCTTTCGCTTCCGGTAACCATCAAGGACATAGGAGCCATCAACAACGTCGACATTTCGCTCCAAGAACCGCACGCCTTCGCAATAACGTGTTCTTCAAGGGTGCGCGTGTTCAATCCCGTCAGCCGCGAGATCACATGCCAGTTCTCGAAGTTCTCCAAGGCGGCATGCGGTGGCGTGTTTCGCGCCGACGGCAACCTCATCGCCGCCGGAGGAGAAGACGGCGCCGTCAAGCTCTTCGATGTCAAGACGAGGTCACTGTTGCGACAGTTCACAGGCCACAAAAACCCCACGCAGCGGGTCGCCTTCACTCGGGACGGCAGGCAGCTGCTCAGTTTCTCGGACGACTCCACCGTCGCCCTGTGGGACATCCCGGGCCAGACCAGGCTGCTCTCCCTCGACGCGCACGAAGACTACGTGCGCTGCGGCTCCGTGTGCAAGGCCAACCAGGACATAGTGCTATCCGGCTCGTACGACCACACCGCCAAGGTGTTCGACCTGAGGACCGCTGACCCCGTGGTCACCGTCAACCACGGCTCCCCCGTCGAGTCGGTGCTCATGTTCCCCACGGGGGGCATCTTCCTCACGGCGGGGGGACCGCACATCAGAGTGTGGGACGTAGTGGCCGGTCGCATACTGGCCCAGATGACGCAGCACCACAAGACCGTCACGTGCCTGAAGCTCGCCAGTAACGGACAGCGCCTGCTCTCGGGCTCGCTTGATCGACACATCAAGGTGTTCGACGTCGCTACCTACCAAGTGGTCCACACCCTCGACTACCCGTCTCCCATCTTGTCTCTGGACATATCGCCACAGGACAAAGTCCTCGTTGTCGGCATGATATCGGGCCTCATATCCGTGCAGAGAAAGAAGAGCGAAATCGCCAAAGAAGTCTCCCCAGCAAAGCGCAGGCGGACGTCTTCTTACTTCCAGGAGGCCCACGCCGATCCCGCCTTCGTTCCCGGCGAAGGCGACGCCGTAGTTCCCGAGCGAACCTCGCAGAAAATGGCCAAGTACAACACGTACCTGAGGAAGTTCGAAGTCTCGAAGGCGCTCACCCAAGCCTTGCGGGACGCCAAGTTCACCAGGGAGCCGCAGATTGCCGTGGCCGTCATGCAGGAGCTCATTCGGAGGCGAGCCTTGAAGTCTGCCCTCGCCGGCAGGTCGGGGAAAGACCTGGACGAACTGATGCTTTTCGTAACGAAAAACGTCACCGACCCTCGCTTCTCTAGAATAATGTTAGACGTTGCCTCGCTCATGGTTGAAGTATATTACCCAGAGGTCACAACGTGTAAAGAGACATTTCGTAGACTGAAGATTCTGCAGAAGGTGATGCACCTAGAGGCAAAGCACATGCAGGAAATGATGGAACTGAAGGGCACTATTGAAATTCTCCTGTCGAACTCCAGCAGCATAGTGCAGAAGGAGACAGCACCTAATCTAAATGAGCTATAGATGACAAATTATATTGTTATTGTTCATATTATCATCATCATGTACATAAATATTCATGTACATAAAATGTTATGTCATCATATTCTAAATGCGTGTGTTTATTCTAGTGCTTGCATAGCACAATTTGTTTGCTATTGTGTCACAAGCCAAAAATATTTTACATGTGTATATATTTGATGCATCTACATATATGAAGCGTAAGGATAATGATTTCTTTCCTTTCTCCTTTACATAGCATTCGCATGACATCACTTTCACTGCTCTCGCTTTCTCTCATGAGTACCTAAGCTGCTTATGCCACCGTTTACGTGCTGCGGCACAGAGTGTTGACTGTCACCTGTTGCTGCGCAAAATATCGAAAATCAAACTGTGTGTTTGTTTGCTGTTCTACTTCGATTAGCTCACCGGACTATGCAAGGGTTCAGCAGTTGACTTCATACAAGCTCTTATAAGATCAAAATATGCAATGAAGTTGACCCGTGCCAGCCTTCCATTTAGAGCAAAGCTAACCCACATGCCGACTTGTTGTTCCCCTCATACACCTACGTGGACATATTTAGCTTGTTTTCACCATAAATTATGTTACCCAAGCACAAATTAAAACTTCAAGAGCTTTGAAACACACAGTACTTTACAAGTGGATGAGTGTGTATCATAGGGAAGCAGCTCTAAGGAAATGACTAGGACGTTACGCCGAGCAAGGTGATTTTGCACGAAGTGCGACTTATGTCACTGAAGTAGTTCATGCAGCAAGAAAGTGTGTTTTGTCTTTTGTTTTAAACAGTGACAAAACTAAAACTTCTTTCTCTGCATTTGCAAGAACAGGAGGAAAAGAAAATTGTGTAAGTTTAATGTGGTGACTTAGCGTGGTTTCACAACGTACTGGTGCAACAAGGAATGCCTGTACATTTTGTCTCATAGAAACGTTTTTGCCACTGTTTGCTTTGTTTAGTCCACGTACCTATAAATGCCAAGGACGGCGATTTGGTGAAGTAATGAGGGGGATCTGGAGAACTAACCAGAAATCGCCCGTAATGAAGTCGCATCTGCATGTGCGAATGTTGGTCCTTTCCGGTAATGCTCACAAACCAAACATACCAGCGCCCCTTCAGCAAGTCATAGTCACTCTACCTTGCTTCCCGTTTGCAGGCTTCAAGGACGACTTTCTTGACCTACAACCAAAAACTGCATAAAATGGCATTTTGAGGTGAAACTGAGTGGACTCAAGCACAATGCAGCGTCAATTGGTATCCAGGCATGTCGGTAGTGTGTACCGTAAGCGACAAAGTGACGCACGTTCACACTATGTATAGTGAGGTGCAACTAAACAAGGAAGCGGCATTTCCACCTTAAAGACGGATACACACGAGTCTGCACCGATGAGGGCAAATTCTAGACATGTCATTACTGGACTGTCGGTGACCCTTTCATTAGAGAACATCGCCAAGTACAGAAGCGGGACTGTTTATTTAGCTGTGAAGACAATTGGCTTCTCTGCTTCGATTTAGTCTCAGCCTCTTTGGCCTCGTTAAATCGTACCAAACTATAGGTCTATCAAGTTGCTCAGTACCATGAAGTCATCAAAAACTACTGGTGACATCTATGAATATGAGTACCAATCAGATCATTCTAAACGCAGGTTGCATAAACCCTATGGCTTCAACCACCTATTGAATAGGCAGTCTCTTTTTCTCTTACCTACCACTTTCATTTTCGCTGTATTACTTGGTGGCTAACATGACACAATGAAAAGAATTCCTCTGTTTCTGTGGTTACACATATCATCATCATCATTAGCCTGACTACGTCCACTGCAGGACAAAGGCCTCTCCCATGTTCCGCCAGTTAACCCGGTCCTGTGCTTGCTGCTGCCAATTTATACCTGCAAGCTTCTTAATCTCGTCTGCCCACCTAACCTTCTGTCTCCCCCTAACCCGCTTTCCTTCTCTGGGAATCTAGTTAGTTACCCTTAATTACCAGCGGTTATCCTGTCTACGCGCTACATGCCCGGCCCATGTCCATTTCCTCTTCTTTATTTCAACTATGATATCCTTAACCCCCGTTTGTCCCCTAATCCACTCTGCTCTCTTCTTGTCTCTTAAGGTTACACCTACCATTTTTCTTTCCATTGCTCGCTGTGTCGTCCTCAATTTAAGCTGAACCCTCTTTGTAAGTCTCCAGGTTTCTGCTCCCTAGCTAAGTACCGGTAAGATACAGCTGTTATATACCTTCCTCTTGAGGGATAGTGGCAATCTACCTGTCATAATTTGAGAGTGCTTGCCGAATGTGCTCCACCCCATTCTTATTCTTCTAGTTACTTCAATCTCGTGGTTCGGCTCTGCGGTTATTACCTGCCCTAAGTAGACATAGTCTTTTACAACTTCAAGTGCACTATTACCTATCTCGAAGCGCTGCTCTTTTCCGAGGCTGTTGTACATCACTTTCGTTTTCTGCAGATTAATTTTATGACCCGTCTTTCTGCTCTCCTTGTCTAACTCCGTAATCATGAGTTGCAATTCGCCCCCTGAGTTACTCAGCAATGCAATGTCATCGGCGAAGCGCAGGTTACAAAGGTACTCTCCATTAACTCTTATCCCTAACTGTTCCCATTCTAGGCTTCTGAAAACCTCCTGTAAGCGTGCGGTAAATAGCATTGGGGAGATTGTGTCCCCCTGCCTTACACCCTTCTTGATTGGTATTCTGTTGATTTCTTTATGAAGCACTATGGTAGCAGTTGATCCCCTGTTAGATTTCTTCCATAATGTTTATATATACTTAATCTACGCCCTGACTCCACAGTGCCTGTATGACGGCCGATATTTCTACTGAATCAAACGCCTTCTCGTAATCTATGAAGGCTATGTAGAGTGGTTGGTTATATTCTGAGCATTTCTCTATTACCTGATTGATAGTATGAATGTGGTCAATAGTTGAGTAGCCTGTTCGAAATCCTGCTTGTTGCTTTGGTTGATTGAATTCTAATGTTTTCTTTACTCTGTTAGCAATTACTTTTGTAAATATGTGGTTATACAAATAAAAATTCATGATAAAAGAACTGCCACGCAAGTGCAATTGCGTTGAATGCATGATGCAAGTTCTTTGCCTAATTTCTGCAGCTAAAGAGCACAGTTAGAGTCCCCATGCTTTTCATGGCTCGAACAAGAGGTTCATAACCTATATTTATGTGATTTCTTTTGCCCAAACCAACACTGCTTCACTATGTGCTTTGTAGCTAACATTCTGCATACACTCCATACTGTAAGACTCCTCCCAGGAACATCAAATAAAGTTAATTAGATGAAGCTTACCAAAGTCCAAACAAAATGATCTGGTAAGCAATTTCATCCCAGTCCAGTTTCTTGAGAGGTCACATCATGCAAGGCACAGAGGCATCTTCAAGCTTCTCATCCACTTTTGTCACAGTTCCAAGACCTGTAATTTTCACATTAAGGCGTATTGAGTTTCGTTCAGTTTTCGATGAAGCGAGTGCATGACATAGTTTTTCCACTGAGTTTCGCTATGTATGCCAGAAAGACCATTAACTTGTAATAATTACTGCACTTTTCTTTTGAGTCAACTTGTAATAACCCCTGCACTTTTCTTGTGAGTGAATGAATCACACTTGGGGAGTATGAAGGTTTTGGGATACAAGATATCTTAGCATTATGGTAGAGCCTGGCCTTACAACTTTGGACTTGATACCATGTTCAATCTTTAGAGCGCAGTTATCTCAATAATTTTAGGTGTGATGACATCGGTCAGGCAAAAAGAAACGAGTGCTACCTAACATTCTTTTTTCCTGGCTTTTCTCCCAGCTTTAAATGCAACAACGAAACAAACTGTTGTATCAAGCCAACAAATTTTCAACTTTTATGTTCTGTAACAGCTTCATAGAAGATCACTATAGTCAATTGTTTAAGACATGTATGTTCTGTAACGGCTTCATAGAAGATCACTATAGTCAATTGTTTAAGACACTTGGATGCTTGCCAGCATTTTTGTACGATATGATGGTTTGGAATTCTCATTAAAGCTCTTAGAGGAACTGAGCTATTAGCAACTTTTCATTACCTTTAACAGATTTCGTTAACTACATTTAGCATTGAGAAGCATAAAAACTGCTAAACATTGATCTCATGCTTGTCTAATGAAGAAAGGTAGACATCTCTTGCCAAAAAAGCCAGCCTGTCTTTGAATCATGAGATATGCACCAACTATAGATTAAAATTACACAATAAAAGCTTGTCAGCAAGCTTGTGTACGCGTAGATATTGCTTCAAATGTCATTTGTTTCTGTACGTCTATTTAGTTCGGGGTTTACGCTCGAGCATTGTGGAGTAAAATTAGGGCATGCAGTTTTTATTTTTTAAGTATATTTCATATGCACCTTTGGGCGGAAAATCAATTAAGTGAGCTACAGCACGCATGTGTGCGTGTTTCACGACCACTAAACATCTCCACATATATATTATTTCACCAACTGTGATAGCAAAGATGATTAAATACGATAAAAATGATTAAATACGATGTCAGCTTACATTCGAGAATATGCGGGATCTGCCGTAGGTCATTCAAGTCGCCGTTTTTTTTTTTTAATAAAACAAAAAGGTATTTACAAGTTCCAAACTCTTGCCACTCCAGCAGCGCATTTTTATTAATATTATTATTACCAGAGATCAGAGTTACTTGTTTCCAAGATCAGCGTAGTTCACTTGTGGCTAGCAGAAATATTAGGAGGCGCTGCGGTCGGGTCATCATTTTCTGCACGAAGGTTATTAGAGTAAGCGAGCTACATTGAACTGCCAAAATGTCCCTCTTTCGAGCTTCCGTAGGAGCTTGCCGTTATGTTTTGCCCAGAACTAGGTTACTGGCATCGCAGGCTGTTCAGTCTAGAACATACGCCGACGGTCAGATGCCGCTCACATTCGCATCGCCGGCAGAGGTGAGTCCGACCACATTGCTACGCCGACGTTCAAAGTTGCTAAAATTTTCGTGATAACTTCCATCGCGATTTAATCTCAGAGTCGTAACGCGTGCAGCTTTGCACGCAGAAGCTTACAAGTGAAGCGCTTCGCAATTCTCTTGCCTTGGCATCAATGAGCGAGAGGCACGCGGCTGGCGGCACTGTGAAATGTAGCCTCCTTTCTGCTGCGTTCCAGACTTTCTACGATAAAGTTGACGTGAAGCAAGTGGACGTGCCGTCGTACAGCGGAAACTTCGGTATCCTACCGAACCATGTACCCGCCTTGGCCGTGATCAAGCCGGGAGTTGTCACAGTGTTCCCCAAGGACGGCGAGGCCAAGAAATATTTCGGCAAGTATCCTTCATTTTATTTTATTTTTAGTCGCCCACAGTTACCTCGGCGACGCACTGCGTGCATCTAATAGACAAACAGTGCCTTAACTTCCCCGCCTTTCACTCAACCGTAGTACGGATACTTACTGCTAAGATCAGCCTGTCTTCATCTTTAACGTGGGGATCACACACTTGGCGACGACTTGGGTGTATTTTTTACCAGCAACGCATCGTGCTTTACTCAGTACACTGCCCAAATGCAGTTAAGATTGCGAATACGAATTCCAGGAATCGGTGCACACGCACGCAACGAAAACAGAATAATCGTGCAAGTTATTGCATTGACAAAACTGCAACTGTCGACCATGGCAGCTGCATTTTCGGTGGTGGCAAAATGCTTGAGGCGCGTGGTCTGTAGGTGCTGTTCAAGAAACCCAGGAGGTCGAAATTTCCGAAACCCTCCACTACGGCGTCCCTTGTGATCGTATCCTGGTTTTGGGATGTTAAAGCCCGGTTATTATTGACAAAGCCTCTGCAACCACATGATGTACTTCAAATGTGCAAGAATCTGGAATGATGTACTCACATTTTCCTTATTTTTGTCCCCCTCAGTGAGCAGTGGAACCATCTCCATCAATGAGGATTCCTCTGTGCAAGTACTGGCTGAAGCTGCAGTTCCAGTTGATCGCCTAGACCCACAGGTAAGCCTACGCATCGGCTCATTTGAAAGAACAGCTAGATCTTCAAATAAGACAAAGTTACTTGAAGGAAGAATGGAAGCTTGAAGAAAAATGTTTGAGCATGTGGTCTCGCTACAGTTTCTTCTATTCGACTAGTGGTTTTCTATTCTTCAAGGCAGCTATCTTAGACATAGAGTTGCCAGTTTTTCTTATAATATAATAAGCGGATTTCGGCTTTTGTCACTGAATCGCCTGCAAAATTTTCCAGTCAATTGCCATATTTTTTTGGCCTTGTTAGCATTTTTTCAACAACAAATACATTGGTGAACATCATGTTCACCAATAGCCCATTTGTTGATGATCTTGAGTACTTGAGTGTTGAAGTCAAACATAACATACATGGGGGGAATCAACAAGTAATATCATGCACTGGCAAGCATGTGTCCAGCCAAATGGAGACAACTTTGGAGACGATAATAATGTGCAAATATGTGCATTCATTCATAGCTGCACTAATTTACGCTGTACAAAATATATTTTTCAAGTCTTCTTGGAATGTGAGCAACTTTTCTTTCTTTTTTTTTTCTGCTAAAGTTAGCAGCATTTGTAATAATTAGAAAATTCAATAAATTTTTTCTATCGTTTGGGCTTTCCCCACTCGGTGTTCCTTTGAAGGGCCCCTAAACAACATCTGAAAATATGATGGATGAGCACGCTATTCCTTCCTGGCATTTCCCTCTTTTGCAGCACAATATGTGCCAGGAAATTTAATTATTATTTGCTTGTTAGCAGGGTAGCATCTGGCAACTCTGCTTTCACAATACCACACCTTTCTGGTATTTTTTCATGTCGGTAAAACCTCCATGAACAGAACTTGCTTCTAACTAATTATATTGCACCTTATACAAGTGCGTCCAATTCCTTTGAGTGCTGTGTGTGCATGCATATATCTCATTGCAAGAAACTTCTTAAATTGACACATCCCCCCCCCCCCCCCCCGAGTTTCTTCAGGTTACGATTAATATGCTACTGCAGTGTGTCATCGTTCAATTGAGAATGCATGAGCATCTTTTCTTGCAGCCTCATGTACTCGTTCAAACTTTTGTGCAAGCATGGAGCAAGGTGAAGTACAGCATGACAACATGCTTGGCAAGTGAGAAAATACATGTGCAGTGCTGCCTTGTAGTTCCTGCACCAGTTCACAGGACTGTCACGGATTTGGACTTCAGCTAAGGCCCATGTATAGGAATGTAAAAGTCTTCACATAGCAAGTTTTAGGAATTTTCACCAATTAAATATGACGAAGATGTGCAAGAACGTAGAAATTTGCGATGTCAATATTAATGTGCCTAAGTTTTGGCACAAAACTCAAGTATAATATTGACATGCATTTCCTCTTCTAGTAATCAATCTGTAATGGCAAAAGTGACAATAGAATCTTGAAAGAATGATTTAGCTGACTAAACTGATTTGATGCTTTACATTAGTGCCCTTTTAAAATGTAACTTGTGCAGATCTTGCTTGAACACTTTCGATTGCGATTTAGCCTTGATCAGAACTGAACTTCTCAATCACAATTGGCTCCTTGCAGCATCTTGAGCAAGAAAACCTGTAGGATCAAGCATTCAACCAAGTTTGAAATTGTAACATGGGATAACGACATAATTTATTTCTTTTTCTCTCTCTGTGGTAAGAGTGGTCACAAGGAAATGGTGTAAATATTGCACCCTCTTTCTTTTAAAGAAATTTTGAACACATTGCCTCAAATGTATTGCTACACAAGCTTGCTTCTTTTAGTATTATTGTCTGTATTATAACCTTTATTACAGCAGTTTCACTGAGCCACCCTCCCATCTTTATTCTTTCGCAGCTGTGCAGGGATGGCCTTACCAAGGCCCAGCAAGCTCTTCAATCTGCATCCAGCGACACTGCGAGAGCAGAGGCACAAATCGAAGTAGAAGTTCATGAAGCGCTGGTCAAGGCACTGGAGTAGATCACTGCTGCAATTTAATGACAGTAGCACCTGCACCAACAACTTTGAGAGTTAACAATAAACTGAGCTGTTCCATAATGATCATACCATTTTATGCTTTGGTGGGTCTGCATTGCAATTGATATCTTGGGTGGAATGCATCTACAGTTGCAGTGAATTTGGAAGAGTTGGTGCCATTAGTGAACTCTATGGAAGACAAACGTGCCATGAAGATTTTTGTCTAGGCTAGGGGGGCCCAGTACACGAAATGTCCCATCAAGGAATGAGGCTTGGTTTATCAAATGCAGCTTCAAATTATCAGAGATAGATTATGGCAATTTCATGATGGTGCGTTCCAAGCTCTGGCTACCTAGAGAGATTTACCGAAAGGTGGTATCAACTTGTGTAGCCATATTACCAAAAGCCAGGTATGTAGCATAATTTTATAGCCCGAGCTAGTATTCAAGATAAGGCAGATTGACTGCAAGTTCATTAGCAACTGGGCGGGTGCAGGTCCTCTAAAAGGGGGGGGGGGAGGACATTGTCCGACTATATATTATTATCTGTATCTCATAATCTTTTTGGGGGCTGTCAGTTGCTTGAGGAGAGAAAGAGACCTTCAAATATTGAACTGAATGCAGAATATTACTCATCTCTATATTACATAATAAAGAAAAGCATTGTGGAGCATGCAGAGCTGCACATTATTCATGAAAGGTGCAGATTATTTCACACATAACGCCATCAACACTCGCAAGCAGCTCAGCAAAGTAGTTTGTAAATGACTAATAATTCAAATGTAATCATGACCGATTCACAACAATGGCAATGAAAGATGGCCATAGTATAGACTAATATTTTATGGGCGGTTTTCAGAGCCGCCGCAACTAAACGAATAGTGCTATGATGGGCATATAAAAGTGAAAACTGTTGGGTTGGTACATTTGATGTTTTCTTAACTTATCAATTCACATCTCAATATGTAAAAATAAGAAAGCACTGGTTTAACAGCTCAAGGTGGTGGCACCAGTATGTCTTAGATAATCTACAGTTCATTGGAGAGATAAATCTATTTCGATTGATATGCGAGGTTTAACATACGAAACCACCACATGATTATGAGAGACACTGTAGTAGAGGGCTCGAGAAATTTTGACCACCTGGGGTTCTTTAACGTGCACCCAAATCTGAGCACACGGGCTTACAGCATTTTCGCCTCCACTGAAAATGCAGCCGCAATTCGATCCCGCGACCTGCAGGTCAGCAGGCAAGTACCTTAGCTACTATACCACTGCGGCGGGATAATATAATACAACTTCACCTAAATGAATGAAAACATGACAAGTAGCTAGTAAGTCAACTGTACTGCCTAAAGGACGGGTGTTTTTATTGAATAAATGGAGACTGCACAAAACCAGGTTGCTCCCGACGTTCACTTTGCAACTGGTGCCGCAACAGCATCATTTGAGGCCACTCACACTTGCTTTCATGCTCGTAAGCACTAAAGCAACTAACTAGAACAGAATCCAAATTCTGATGATGCATCTTTGACAACTTAGTGTTAATTAGGCGAGGATGTGGTCACCTCTCACGCTAGTCTAATTAGCACTGCAAGTTGGCAAAGAGAAAGCTTAGGGTTACAAGAGACATACTCAAAATTTTTGATTTCTGGTAAGCCATTGAGTTCCAGGCCAAGATTACGAAGTAATTCTAATGATGGGCTGTGCATGGATTTTCCTTCATCTCAACTTTGCTAAGAGGGCACATTGAATTCTGCTGTGCACTATTTTCACAGCATGAATAAAAGCAAAAAGGTTATTGCATCTCTGACATTTACGCTCAACACCGAATACTATTGATGAAGGCGATTTTCATTTCTAGTCTAATGCAAAGAGTATTATGTACGACACAAAATTAATGAGCCTACAATAAATATGCAGTCAGATATGCATAAAATAACAATACCAAGACATTTTAAATAAAGGATGCCCATACTTCATAAAAATTATTTAGCTTTGCATTTTTATGTACATTGATGAATGCAAGGAACGTGACACAGTCGAGCGTAACGTTTTTTAGAGCACCATCCTCCTCCCAGACAACTAAATGTGTATATACTGAAAAGTCCATATAAGCAAAGTTCTAAGAAAGGGTTTTAATATTTAAATAAATATTTAAGACTGATCCTTGCACCACCCATTTTTCCTATGCTGAACTAGCTTACTGAAAGCTTACTGCAACACATTTTATTTTGAATATATGACTGCAATAAATTGTAGACAAAAGAGAGGTAATGCGATACAACGTGTTGGAATGCTTGATTGTCGTACACTTACCACGAGCCTTTGTTCCAAGCAATCAGTGAAAATCACAAAATTTTACTTTGTGTGAAATTTATATTCATGTTAGCGTAGAGCAGACTCAGCATAGAGATTGCCCTATGCCAAGATGAAAGTTGTTGGCTCATTTTCTCGTCATCATAATCTGACAATGTATTCACAAAAGTACACGCAAGCTAAAGCAGTGGTTCAAGAGTAACGTAGACCTGCACCTGCGGCATCTCATATAGCACACATAGTATACTAGATTTAATTATTGATATAGTATACAAGCTGTTTTAGCGAACTTGTGTCATGGTTCAAATATTCAGAATGAACAATACTGCCACCACAGTATTGTTCACTGTCCTCTTGAGCAGCTCAGAATATTTTTTTCACATTATTACTCAGCTTTTGGAGCACAAGACTTATTAATAACATCTAGGGTTCTACGTCTCGAAACCACGGTATGATTACGAAGGGCGCTTAAGTGGGGGGCTCCGAAAATTTCGACCATCTGGTGTTCCTTAGCGTGCACTGACATGGCACAGTATAAGGGCCTCTACCACTTCGCCTAAAAGTGCCGTTGCGGCTGAAATACAACTTGCAACCTGCGAGTCAGCAGCGAAGCGCCATAGCCGCTACGTCACCGCGGCAGACTAGGGCACAAAGCTTTTGGCACAAAGCTTATGATGAGAAAGTTACAAAGTCTACTGACAAGTACTGATGTAATTTGTTTATGTAATGATAATTGCTACTGTTTTGATTTTTTCAGGCTAGAAAGTGTGAGCACATCTTCCAGTTAATACTGGCTTTCCTGCCTCAGCTGAGGTATTAAAATGATTTTCTTTTCATTGCGATAATTTCCAATGCATTCAGCAAGAGTATCTAGGGCACATCTGAGGTTTACAGGAAAATACATTCTTTTTTTTTTCCGATGCATAGCATACTGCTGTACTGAAAAGTAGCAGTTAGTTTGTCATGTTGGAGCACGCAAGAATGAGACAATACACCCAGTCAAGCTGTTTTTTTTTTTCTTTTTCTAAAATGGGAGTTTCCGTATATACACAGGAGTGTTTCAAACAAGACTATCATCTGATATGTTCAGGAGGCAAAACAGTAAATCAATATCTTTCCATAAAGACAAAACAAAAAGGCAATATTACTATATCCAGCCCTTTACGCACATAGGAAAATACTAGTAGAAATATATTTACAGCTCTCGTTCTGGAAGTCGCTGTCACACTTGGCAGGGAAGGCACATGAAACAAAACCCCTAACGCAGATTATATTTTTCTCCTCCGAAAACTAGGTTTCACTAAAAATGTACAATGTCCGAGTATAGGGCTACATATCACACATTGAATAAATACAGGAAACAATCAGGTTGTACCCAAACAAACCCTGCTTATAAGCTGAACAATGAACAAAAACGCCATTTGCACAAGGAATCAACTACTATTTCTATTTTCAGCCTCTCCCGCATCTTTGGTCGCAGATATGCAACAGTGCTCCAACTTTTACATTAAAACAGAGCCACACATTAGTGGCAGATATTCAAGCTTCACAAATGAATTCATGAACGTGATCATCATGACTTAGAGTGTGGCTACAATGTAAAAGCATTTCAGGGCTTCGTGGCAGCGCAAAACATTGCCTCACGATCACTTACACAAAGCAATATCTCATACAGTTAAAGCTCGATCTAACGAGACCCAATTTCAAGAAGTTCCCGACTTAACAAAGGAATTTCAATCCCCCGCAAATACTCATGGGGCTCAGTGTTATCATCAACCCGGATTATTGAACTAACTTAGCCGCCAAGCCCTATTTCATGAAGTTTTTCCCGAAATATCGGGGTAACAAAGCAGTAACTTCCTTCGAAATTGCGCAGAGACAAGTCCTTCTTAGAGTGTGCACTCTAATGCTATCGCATTAAAACATACAGGCACTCCATTCCCTCGTGGCTCCAACTTTAGTCAGACAATGCTGCACACTGTGCCCATGTGAGAAGGAATAGACTCGGAAATCAATATAGTGCTCTTACGTACTGGATGGTTCTATGAGCGACGGTTCTTGATTTTGCGATTTCATGGCATTGATAATCTCTTTTGAATTTCTGGCTCACCCTGCTCGCACGATCACTGCATTTATTCTCTATGTGTTCACATATGGTCGGCCATAATTGCTTTACGTAACTGTATTTCTGCTCCACTTTGTCTCGACATGGTGCCCCCGATATCTGGACTGGCCTCATCATGCGCAAGAGTATATTGCAGGTCAGAACAACAGCCTGGTAGCTTCCCGTTGCGGCAGCATTTCAATAATAGCTTTCAAAGAGCCAAGAAATACCTTTATCCACATTACAACTTCTCGATTTAACAAAATAATTCCAGCATCCCAATCACTTTGTTAGATTGAGTTTCAACTGCATTACCACAGACTTGCACCTGGTAGCCTAAATTTCTAGTGAGTACAATGGAAACAAAATTACAGTACCTCTCCTTGTTGGCAATGTAATTAGGTTAAACAAGGGATGGCTGAGGCCAAGAATGACATTGAAAACAGCACACTAGTATTCGTAAAAGATGGCAAGAGAGACAACCATATGGAATTTTACTAATCTGCTACTGCCGAGCGAAAAGATAGATATCAAATCAGTTTTGCTTTCAGTGACCTACAAGACAGTTCAGAAGGATTCAGACATCAGAAGTGCATGAATACCCAGGAAACACTGTATAAACTTTCAGTAATGCTCAAAATTTATGAGGCTGGAAACTATAAAACTAAGTGGAAAGATGAGAAGATACAACCACAAATTTAACAACTGCACATAACTTGAAACCTCATATTTGTGAATGTGCCATTTCGTTTAGCGAAATAAGGTACAGCTGGCGAGCTATTTTGCACACATCCTGTGACAGAATGGAATAAACCATCATGAGAGAACAAGAGGGAGAAAACAGCCAATAGGGAAGCTGAGGGAATACAGAAATGTTTTTCAACTCGTGAAGAAAAGCGAAATCATAGCTGAACATCAATATAGGAAAGCATTGTTTCTCAAAGCTTGAAATTGAAGAGCATGATGACTTTAACAATTTATTTGTTTAAGTGTCTTGACTGGGCTCTAAATTGTGTGGCAATGTCACGAGGCGATTGGTGGGGAAGAGGCTGGTTGCAATTGTTGCAAATTATCGGCACGAAATTTGAGTAAGCCAGTCAGAAATTTGATTCTACAGCCCTAGTGCTCACATTTCGATCCAGTTCAAGTTATCCACAGAATATTAAATATCTGTTCAAAATGTTATGACTGGCAAGGCATGGATTTGGCCTGCAAGAGACGCTCATCGGCGTACGGTCTAAACTCGATCCGCGTCCAGCAGAAATGCAAAAGGCGTCTGCGCACACTGCAGGGAATGTGCATTAGCATCGCTGGGACACACAGTTGCCATTTGACAAGAAGCACGAGCACGGACCGGGGGATATAAAAGGAGTGTAGCATGTGCGCTGGGTGCTCTTTTACTGGCCTTCTTTTTGGCCTGTCATGTCTCCTGTAAAGGCACGTGTCGACGCCTGGTGCGTTGGACGCTTGTAAATACGTAAACAAATCATGTGTTCTTGTTATCAAAAAGCCTCGCAAGAGTTTCGCCTGCCCTGGGGTTTGAATGACAGCCTATGCCCTGCTCTTCGGTCACATTAACTGGTTGGCTGTGGCGGGATTCGGTTGAATCTGGTTTGCGTTCTTTCCTGGTACCGATGATGGCGAGTGCTTACTTTCCGTAGAGATTCCACCAAGTGTTTTGGATAGATAGATTGGTTGCTGCTTTATGAAGGCAGTGTTTATTAGAGATACCTTCACAACAGTTAGAGCCACGGAAGTCTGCACAGGGTGACCACGAACTTGAACAGGTAGACGAAACCGGACTTAGTGCTTTTGTGCGAAGAGCTGGGTATTGATAGGAAGCTGTATTTAATACAGGCGATTTAAGGATTTTGGCAGTGGATGAGGAGAGGCTTTGTGATTGTTGGGATCTCATACAGGCCAGGCATAAAGAAGTCAAAGAACGAGAGCGGCGTGAATTTGAGAGGGACACCGCCAGGCGTAAAGAGGAAGCTGAAGCTTATGAAAGGGAAATTGAATGACTGAGGCTTGAGCTTCGGACTGTCCTGGTGAAACGTGCGGTTGGTCAGGGTACAGTAAATGCAGAGATTCAAGATAGACCTGGCACGAGAAACGTTGAACGCGCGGCTGAGCTAGCTGAAGAATGCAGCGTTCATCGCCAGTCGAAGATAACAGGCATCACAAGCATGGCCGAAATACAAGGACAACTCGATCGTAGAGAAAGGTTTTTCTCGACTTAGGGTAGGTGCGGTATCTTCAACTGAGCAGGAAGAGTGTGTAGATACACTCGTCAAACCAAAAAGCATGCAGTTGGAGGTGCTATCATCAGTAGATAGGGAGGTAGATGGGCAGGATGGCGAAAATGGAAGGGTCACTTGTGGTGATTTCATCAATCAATGTGGAGAAAGGGACAAAGGTTATAATAATTTGGAAATGCACGGTTCTTCAAGTGAGGTGGACGCCGATCCATTTTTAATGGTTTCTTAGGTTGCAGCGGGCACTTCCTCAAAGATCATGAGTATGTTGATATCGAGCTAAAGGAAAGTGTGTGCGTTCAAGTCAGGTTCGTTCGGAAGCTACCCTGCATGCTACCGAAGGTAAATCCTTCAGTTTGGATCACCTGGTTTCTGCCTCACGGATAAAGCATCCGTGAAGCTTCCCAGTGTATTTGTGCGGATTTCCGGACATGCGTCTAAAAGAATGTGCTTAAAAGGGACATTTTGTCTAGGTCCATTGGCATGTGAAGGGATTCCATTGCATGATTTGGGGTACGATCACCTAAGTGTAAAGCTAAGTGGTCACCACCATAGTGTAGGCTTCAGTTGTACGAAAAAGATTAGGAAAGGAGCCATGCAGTACATTACATCATGGGGATCTCGGGAGAGCTGAGTGTTCTCAGCATTGGTATTGGGTAGAGTGCATCCCTCCCCACAAGGCAGAAGTCCAACTTGGCCTACCTAGTCCAACAGCATGGCAAGGTGGACAGGAACCAGCCACTGCAGACTGTGGTCTTTTTCAGCACTGTGTTCCACTTTCGGCCAATGGACAAACACGCAGCGGTGACAGGGTCTTTGCACCAGTGCACGGTACTATGCTGGAACTGAGCGTGTGATGTTCTGTGAATTGTTGCGACGCCAAAGTGTGTCAACAGTTCTGTCTGCTGTGTGATGTACGTGCGTGTTTGTGATGAATCAGGGTGGAGCCTACGAAGATGCGCAACGGCCGCTTCAGAGAGCAGTGCCACTGCAGCCCTTACGTGACCTCTTCGGGCAGCGGACAGGCTGTTTTAACTGGCAAGGCGAAGACCCGGTCTGCAATGAACGGTCATCGGCATACCTCCCAAACATGGTCCACGTCTTGCAGCAACGCAGGAAATGTGTGTGTACGCTGCAGGGAACACGCATCAGCGTCTCTGACACGTAGCCCACGTTAGAACAGAAACACGTGCACGAACTGAGGATATAAAAGGCGCGTTGCGTGCGCGCTGGGAGCTCTCTTTCTGGCCTTTGCCTGGCCCTGTCGTCTCTCCTGTAAAGACGCATCTAGTGTATTTGACGCTTGTAAATATGTAAATAAACCATGTGTTCTACGTAAGGAGCCTCGCGAGAGCTGCTTTCTTCCGTTGTGCCTGGGTCAAAGCCTTTGCCGTGCTCCTCACTCACATCAATGTGCACTGCGGGGATTTCGGGCTGCAACTAGCCTGGAACCCCTCAGGGAAAAGGCCATAGTACAACTGTACAATGTGTGTATCAGAAGTTGAACAAAACAACCCCCTCGGTGCACATCAAGTCAAACCATGATGATCAAACCATGTAGCTTAAGCTTAAAGGTGTCCAAAACATTTGGCTTTACAAAAAGCAGTAATAGGGTTGCTTTTGACCTGTCTGTGTCGTGTTGAAGGTAACTTGTAAGGGTTCGGGGCTATGGTTAACCCGAGAACCCCTCGGGGAACAGGCGAAGACCGACAGAAACCATGTCTACTGATCGGAACCAAGGCCGCAACTGCCCGCTGCCAGCGACGTGCCAAGAGCACACCAGCGATCATCGTCTTCCTCTTCTACCTCCAATCGGCATGCTTGCGGCTGCCGCTCCCATACTGCCTCCTCCCCTCGGGAAAAGTGCAGAGGAGATGCCGCATAGATGGAGGGGCTATCCTTGACCCTGGCAGACTGCATGTGGCACACAAGACCACATGCCGGCGCAGTAGATTCCCGCAGGGGGGGGCCAACGCCGCCACCACCACCTGAAAACAGAGGCACACCCAACTCGCAACTGTCTCGCATGACAGAACTTCGATGCTCCGTGTGCAGCATCGGTCCCGGCAAATCATAAACCGATGTGTTTCGTTGCTGTTGTAGCTGCCCAGACCTCTCACGCGCAGGGGGCGGCCACTCATCCAGGTAGGAGTCATTGACTGCTGGCGACCTCGGAAGCCATGTAGTGACGTCCACACAGAAGGCTTAGCTGTCTGTGCTTTCGGCAGTCACTCTTCGGCTTTTGCTGATCTTAGTATCTTAGTACCACATCGACTTTGAGAGATGTGTGCCTTGACCTCATTGTGGTACCCGTCTGCGTCGTTGCTGAACGACCTGGTGTACGCCGGCTCAGCTCAGCTTTGGTCAACGGCATCATCTTCGATGGAGACGGTTTCTTACATGATCCTAGCATTGGCTTCCTAGGCATTCCCTCTTCACTCCTCTCGGCCTTTTTGAACTTCTCAGTGTCGTCCGAAATTTCTGCGGCTCTCTCATCCTCAGCACTTGAGGCACTGTTCACGTCATCCACGACCTTTGCATTGTTGGTGTCCACGCACTGTATCTCGTCCCATTTGCCATCTCGGGTGGTGCCTTTGTCCTCCTCGTAGTACATGACTTCGTTTATGCCCTCCGCGAGTTCAGTGTCTGCGCTGTCAGGTGCTCCTTCCCAGGCATCTCCTGCGTCCTGTTGGGCTTGCTCTTTATGAAGGCCGCCACTTCCACACTCAGTAACTCCTCCGCCTGTTCTTCGCTGTCGTGACGGTCAAATACTGCATAACCAACACTCACGTAATCCACTTCGGCGTTTATTGCATCGCCTACATGCCCCGTGGCCTCCACATCAATGCACGGCACGTAATGGTGACTTTTAAAAACGACAGTCTTTCTTGGGGGCCTTCGACGCAAAAATTTTGGTCTGTCTGTCTGTCCTTTGTCTTATCTGTTTGTCCACTCTTAACGGCAGCGGGCACTTTAAACGGCACCAGCGGATACCCCAAACGGCCAACCCCATCCGCAGCAATGTTCCTCAAGATTAAGCGTTCATACTTGTTTGATTGTCAATTAAAAAGCCATTATCGCGCATATCTGAGGCACATGACAACACGTATATATTCTGTATGTGCGTCTTTTACTAGAAAAGGCATACATAAGTTATTCTAAGGACTGTAGCGTTTATCACGCAGCGCTGACCATGCAACCCTTGCACGAAAAGGAAAGTGTTTCCAACGCTTTGTTAAGATGACATGGTGGTGGCACCTGCCCGTAGCCTTGCGTTCTACACCTTATCACCTCTGAGATCGGCGCGCATTGCCCATCTGAAAGCCGCGCGTTCCGTTTTACAAGATAACTGCCAGATGGCGTTCATGTCTCACATGCGACGTGACATGGTGCGCTCGTTAGCCTCCGCTGCACACTCGAGGCACTCTAACGCAGCGCCTCCAGAATACCATTAACCGATTTTCTTGCGCAGAACATCAAATAAACGTTTTGGTCAATCTCTTCAGATGCATGAATATCGTCTTTCGACGACATTTGCAGATTAACATGCAGATACGGGGCCAATTTTTCATTTTCTTTTCTTCCTTTTCCTCTTCTCCCCAAGGTCTCCATTCACATCATCAGCAGCACCGTCTCTGGCCACAGCGCCGGCTTGCCTCACGTTGTCCTTTAATGTGGCATCTGCTGCCACGCTTACTGCAGCGACGTTACACATCGCCAACGAAACACATCAGCACCCGAGAGCTCGCTCGTACCATGCTCGTATGGAGGGTCACTCGTGCGTAGTTACGACGCCGAGGCAGGTGGTGAGACACAAGAGGGCCCAAAAGGACTGTCTGGAGGTTGTGGCTCGTAGTGGTGCTCCCGAAAGGTGGCCTCCTCAACTTTCCTAGCAAAGCGGGCAAGCTCCTCGAGAGAAGGGAAGAATGGCCCAACAGGTGTCGCTGGAAGTGGAGGTGGCATTGCCGCACAACGGGCGGGACCTCAACGGTCTCAGAGTAGTGGGGTCCGCCCAACGAAAAAGCTTTTGCGTGGTCCGAATATAATCCCGCAGACCCTCCTCTGCATATTGCGTTCGGGCGTCGAGCTCACGCCGGATACGGTTGTCGTAGGCAACTGGTAGGACCCGCCGAAGCACGTCGGACTCCGAGAAGCTGCTAATGGCCGAGTATACGAAAGGTCGTCAATCAAATCGATAATAAATTTCCTCGCGTCTTGGCCAGAAAAGGTGGGCACGGTCAGCGGCCGCCACTTCCCATAAACTTTAGAAATATGGTCGAGAACGGATTTTTTACAGCCAGATATTCTGCATTTACTTGGATGTATAGAACACACCCTAAGCACTGTCACTCAAGGCAGGAACCAATGTAACTAACAGCAACAAAAATTTTTGTTACCATTACACAAACATCACATTACGAATACTTCTGGTCATCTGTGAGCAGATCATTATCCTGCAGTGTCTATACATAAAAAAGTCAGTGAAAAAGGGAAGCTTACAATTTGATTAACGAATTTCTGTGAACTGTTTGCCCCCGCCAATTTTTTTTTCGGTCACGTTTTTACTCCAACTGTAGCATTTTCGCAACTATCCAAACTTCATGCACTTGTCCAAACAGGAGCATAACCTTACACATTTCCAGCCATATTCGAATGCATCTATGACTAATACAGGTATACAAAAAGCGTAAAGTTCGGCTCCCCACACGGGAGCCTTGTTCACAGTGACTCAGGGTCACTGTGAACAAGGCTTCCATGTGGGGAGCCGAACCGTCTTTTTAATTTTTGTGGTTTTTTTACCTTGGTCGGCGTTTCTGTTACTTTGCACTATGTTTGCCCCGACCAGACGGGATTCCGTCGGACCCTCGACTGTATACAAAAGGCGTGGTCTCACTTATGCTCTTCATGTTTTAATTATCAAATATCATGCACCCAAAATGGTAACATTGTCCAGACATTGTTATGTTGTAACACTACACAAGCCCACTTCCATTACATAACATAACAGCATTCATTTTCATTGTAATAGCAATCATATGGACACTCTCGGCTGGATTTTGCCACCGGCATAGGCGTCACTCATCATATGTGTATCTACATAAAAATGTATACTATCTATATAAAAACGCAAGAAATAAATATAATCTAGAAAAAAACTCCGGTGCACGGAATCGAACGTGGGACCTCTCAAGTGTGAATGCGAGGCCCTAACCACTGGGCTACGAAGAAGCACCTCCTGCAACATTTAAACGGCAAGCTATTTATATACCGCTTACCGCTGAAGAAGGGCATCTCGGGGGGAACTATCGTGTTTTTCCGAATTACCAGCAAGATGGCCCAATGAGCGCACGTCGCCACATTGTCACACGCTCTCATCTCCCGCGCGCACTTTGCCTCGCGGAGAGGAGTTGGGTGGACGCTCACTCGTGTGCCCTTATCTCGCAGTGGGGAGGATCGTACCTCTTGGCTCGCCTTGAGCTTTCACCAGAACGATTCCGTCGTAGTTACAGGGCGCACAAAGGTCACCGTGATCATTGCACAGTCTACTTTTGCAAAAAGGGCACGCTTTTCAGGCAAAGCAAAGTGATAACCGAGACGCTTGTTCGCATTCATCTGTACTTGTGAGTATATTTTGTGCGTGATTTGTGCGTGAGAAATGCAGGGCACATTTCAATCTGCTTGCCATTCCGCGCATAACCTTCTAATTTGTTGCTACGTTCATTGCTTTGCCTTTGCGGCAAAACTGTGACTTCTTTTGTTTAGTGTCAATCACGACAAAAAAAATGAAAAAAGGAGATAATTGCATGCACGAACATTCACTAAATTCCCCAAACAAAAGTGACATGTCATTCAGTATGTTTGTGCAATGTTTCTTCCAAGAGTTGCATTGTTCTCCTCAAATGGCTAGTAAACAGGCTCAGATCTCTTTTTACACCTCGCAAGCAAGCTCGCCAACTCCGTACCATAGATCAGCAGCTATCACATTTTCCTAATACTAAGCGCTGTGCACCATACAGACTCTACATTTCGAAAAACGATGCCGCACCTGTTTCCTTCACCTGACCGATCCTTCACGTACGCTCACAGAGACAAAAGCTTGTCCATGGGCAACTTTACGTAACTACTGAGCTCATCGATTGGTTCTTTGCCCTATGAAACGGCACCTTGGTCCTGCGATGATGCAGTTTTGGCGGTGCAGTCCGCATTCGTTTTCCTGTGCTGTCCCTCAGCCACTTTGTAGAGCTTGAGACTACTACCGAGAGAAACGGTATTTCCAGAACGAAAGCCTGGAATATAAGAGATAAAGAGGTGTCTCCCTACTTTAGAGCTAGCAAAGGGGTGCTCCTCGAAATGCGCTTTCTCTGCGGCACTGCTATGACACGTGCTCATGTCGGGGATGCCCTGCTCGATCGTTGCCTATGTACTGATGACGTATCGCTTGACGTCATGTCACATTGCTGAAGTGGGCAGAGTCACGACGACGGGCTACGCCTTTCCCCTCCCTATGGCAGAGAAGGGTGACGAGGTAACGCGAAAATTTGAAACCCGCTGAAACGGAAGTTTTAACTCCTGTAACTTCCTTATTATAGCAGACATTCGCAAAATTCTTACGGCAGCATGTTTACATAGCAAAAGCGTGCATATTTTGCTCCATAACAATTTTTGGACCTCAGGATTGTTTACTGGCACTTTAAGGGCCCCCTCACCAGGTTTGAGCATTGAAAATAAACAGGTGTGGCTCATGTGATTTTATCTGTGAAGTACGAAGAGATTCTTGAGAAAGCAGCGCTTTGAGCAAGAGTTGAAGTCACACACACACACAATGCTTGGAATTCGACTGACCATAGCACAGGACCTCGGTTTATCGTTCAATGCAAAGCATGTTATGTTGCCATTGAGAACGCAGCCCAAAGCAAAGCAGAAACAAAAGATGAGAAAGAGGCACTGTTCGTCACATGAACATGCAGCATCAGTGGAACAGATGCGATTGCCCACGAAAAGAAGACGTGGTCAGGCAATACCACAAGCACATCAAGAACTTGTGACTGCTTCTGCTTTGGCACTAAAGAAATGAAGAAGAAAACAGCTCCAATGTTGCAACAGTGCCTCGTCTCACATGTGCTCCACAAACACGACAAGCTCCCTTGACTGGAATGCCACATACATGTGATAGCCCAGACAAAGAGGGAAAGCTCTGTTGAGCACAGAAGCAGAACAATTAAATTACTTCCAACTCTTTCGGTACCGAACAGACTTGGAAAACAATTTCGGTAAAACGCGTCCTAGACAACATTTTACAATTTACAAGGTGCCTAACTAAAATTAGGAATAGATCCAAGTGAGAGCTCCCGTAAGGGCATGATGGGAGACCAGTAGGCTTGATGCGATTATGGTTTGTGCAATTGAACATACACGCCACATAATTTTCATAATAATATAGGTCCTTCATATCAGCCCCATGAAAAGAATACTAAACAGTTTCTGCTGTACACAATACACATGTAGCATCCGAGGTGACCAAGGGCGCTATTTAAACACTGTAAAATACTCGGAATATTGACAGATCCTGTAACAAAGGAAGGCGCTGTAGCCCTGTGATTCAATCGGGGCTAATAAGGTTGCAAATTCGTTGATGTGGCAAAATTGGTTAATGTGACCGTTCAAAATAAGAACACGCAAGGTTGATCGAGGACATGCTTCTGTGGAGATGAAGAAAAGGCTGCAAGGGCAGAGTTTTTGCGAAGTGCGACAATTTAGGGCTAGGTAAAGCACATACTTTTTTTTCTCACTGCCTTCAGTATGTGTTGCATCAGTGTGATATTGGCTCATATGCTTACACCAGAGCCATAATCACCTTTAGTGGCCGGATTCACAGTGACATAAAGCGGTCATCGCAAAAAATTGTGCATACCAGTTATTACTAAAATCATACAGCTGCATTTAATTCCGTGAGCACTGTACATGTGTAGGTGCACCGTGTACTCCCCAACTGATTGGCAATGCTTTCCATAGTTCAGTTTCTGAAAGCACATACTGAATCAGCATGGCACACTACTCGCAGTGGTCTTCAAATTCACAAAACGCAAGAGAGCAAAGAGGGAATGTGGGAATGTTAAAATTAAGTTTTACAGCAAGTGTAAAAATGACTCTTAGAAATAAGCCAACATCCTGAAATTTCAAACACTGATTGGTTTTTCATGTTCATTACGTATTCAATTTAATAAGCTACTGAAGAAGGGCTGCCATTACTAGACTATGTAAGGCAGACAGATCACTGTATCAATGTCCGTCGAAGTGAGCATCTCAATAAGGTGCGCAAAGGATTGGATGGGCATCTCGCAGATCACTATCAAGAATGTGAGTGAACCTTTTTTTCAATAGCAGACTCGGACATTGACTATAGACTGATTAACCAGGCAGCTGAGGTGAAGAGGGGTGATTTAATTGTAGTTAGTGCTCCTTCAATTGCCTTGACAAGCAAGGAACTGCACTGTCTGGAGTGGTGTATAAGACAGTCACATAATGCGTTCCTTGGAACTTCTGCAGATGCTATCGGCGTGTTGTCTGACCAAGTCTTCACCTAGACCCGTGCCAGCGTGAATGAACTCTGCATAGTGATAGCATGTTCCTTTTCCATTGTTTTTTTTTATTCTTGTCTTGTTTTAATGCTTTTTTTTTTTCTAAAGGCTACACCTATATATTTAGTGTTCCCTTCCAATAAAATTTCAGTTGAAAGTAGCGCCTGTCCTGTGCCCTTTGCTCATCTTACGTACGTGCCTTTAGCGCTTGCATAAGTTATGAGGCTCTAGAACCTAAAAAAATGCATGGGCAGATGTAAACTGTTAAATAAATTTCTAACATTAAATAAGAGTGTCAATTTTAGGCACCATTAGGAATCTGATCCCAGTTTGGACAATTCAATCAGATGTATAAGGCAGTCTTGCCCCGCACATTAAATACAGTATGTGGTGCTGTGGCAAAATACATTCCTCAAAAAGTAGATGTTCAAATGGTGCTGTGCCATAGGTATAGCGCTCTATACATAACATACAGCAGATGCTCATCATTTACAAGCAGCTCAGTTGATTGCACATCCAACTATCAATGGCACTACATGTATGTGGCAAATACTATTTTGAATAAGCCTTATTTTCTTGACCAATCGATTGCACAGAAATATATCCACCTCAACTTACTCCAAAATGAAGAAGAAACTTGGACTCAATATTCAAAGGTCATTGACTAATGTCTATACTCTATGCAGACAGTTCATTATCTGAACACTCCTAATGACTTTTTTTTGGTTCCACAGCTTGAATAAACACAACTAAGAATGAGCCCATACTGAAAAGCACTGTCATGCATGCCTTTAGCCACTGCAGCTTTTCCTTCAATGCCACAGTGTAGCAAGAGTGCATTGCCACTGAAGGAGTTGTGGACATACGTTCACATAGCATCTCGAATAACAAAAGTGGGCAAAGCAAAGGTTTGGCTGAAGTTCTGACAGGCAGATTATTTTTGCGAAGTGCTGGCAAAGAAGCATAGTGAACTGGTGGGGTAAAATAAAAGCAAAAGCTTAATGCCAACCCTTCATGCCCATTCCCCCCCCCCCTTTTGTTTTGTTCACAACGAGCACCCAAGACAAAACAGAACTAGTGACATCAATGCAATGACAAAGATATTGCCACAATTCATAAAAGTTATCAGCACGATATTGTACCCAATTTACAATGCAATTTAATGCTTTACTGACAGACAACTGACTAGTGCCAACCAGATACTGCCAATATGCTTAACATAGCAGATGTAGGATGTAGGTTAAGGTGGCTGCAATGTCATACTTCTGAGCCCTCTACTCTACAAGGTCTCAATACTGAATGATATTTGATTGTTTGCAGTTCCACATGTGTTGTTTACTATAAGTATACCCTAACTTATGGCAAACCACATCTGGAGCAGCTCAAAAGGTAGAGAAAAGGTAATGGAAAGAAAAATGGTCAACAACCCACCTCAGCATTAATTTGCAAGGAAAACCTGTATAAATTTCTAAAAAAAAAAAAAAAGCCTCAGAGTGACTGAAAAAAACCTCCATGGAGCATGATGAACTCAGCTGGGCAGAAGGCTAGTTGACCAAGTGCAAATGCGAAAAATCCCATTCATTCTTGATTTGTGCAACTAGTAGTTTGATAGTCGCATCTGCTTACATAGCTTCGATTAATAACTTCATTTAGTATGTCTTTATCGCCTCACAACTGTTCTTGAAGTAGCCATTATTGGCTCTATCACCTGCCCTAGCAAAGCGAAAAACTCCAGCTACAGAAACACCTTGTTTCAATTTGGAAGTTTTGAAAGCACTGATAACACAGTGGGCTGGCCAAAATTTAGGAACTTGTAAAGATACCCCAATTTCGAGTTTGAATAGTTCTGGGTCTGCTTCATGCCCCCGTCTTGACCAGAAGTATTTTTATTAGAGGTGTGTGAATATTCGAGTTTCAAATTTGAATCCAATAATATCTAATCGAATAAATTGACAAAATGAATATCTAAAACACAACAAAGGTCACTGCTGCAAATTGGTGAAGACAATGTGGCTAAAACAAATGTCAACTTCGTTACAGTAGGCCTTTCGTTACACACTTTCATTAACATCCCAGTTCAAAAGCGAGAACTTAATTACTTTAGATTACGTCATTTCTGCCTGCCATGGTTCCAGCAAAGAAGGCCAGGGTACAGTCTCGGAGACTATATTGGAGAGGTAACATAAAAAATACCCAGCTCAGACCTTATAATCAAGAGGTTCACAAAATACTTCAATGAGCTTCTGATACCAAGAAAGGATGACCCTTTGAAATACAGGAGAGAGAGTGGAAGCAGCACGTTATCTAGATATTGCCGAAATTGCTTTGCGATACCTCACAATTTCTGCTACTGAGGTGCCAAGTGAGCAGATGTTTTCAACCGCAGAAAAGATAGCAAAATCACCGAGAGAGAGCTTGGAGCAAGATCATGTAGAAAAGCTTGCGTTTTGTGTAAGAGAATTTGCAGCCTTTCAGTAGCCATGTTATGTGCCCAGGGACATGAGCAGATTCAATTTCTTTGTTCTTTCTTTCAATTTTCCATAAAATCTTTAGCATCTGGCATTCAATTCAATATTTTAGGCCACTATTTATGTAAGTCAAGTTTCACTGTTCCCACACCCCTCATTTTTATGCTAAAATATTCGCACACGATTTCAAACAACTTATTGCTCCTGCACAAGTAAAAAACATCCCTCACACAGGGCAATGAACATATTCTATTATATAAAATAACACTTTTCCATCTCGTTGCCACATATAAACTGGCAAATAACCATCACAAAGCAACGCTGACAGGTTTCATTATATTCATCAAGTGTAAGTAGGAATAAGCTACTAGATTGTAATACACGCACATACAGATACACACACAAAAAGAAACTTATAACCCAAATCTAACACACCAACTAACACTACGTTAAAACAGCCCCTTAAGCAAAGAGAATACCAAGATTTTTTTTGTTTTAATAAATACAAAAAACACGAGCATGCGCGCCATAGTATACCAGCAGCAAAAGGCACGCCTGGGTCTATGTACACATGCTGGAAACCCTTTACATATTTACAGAAGTCACATATGTACTGGTTACTATAAAAGCACCACACCGGGATAAGAGAAAATTGCAAACCTGAGAACAATTTACAAAGCAGCTTGGCACATCCTTAATTCCTGGTTATGCAGTGACAAAAAAAAAAAATGCTATGTCACACGTGTAACTTGCTGTTCATCCCCCTCACTCTCTTCCATTAGTGTCGAAATGCATGCAGTTAACTTGCACAACAACAACACGAGATACTGTATTTGCATTAATGCGATGCAGACACAGATATAAGAGGTCTATCACTTTTGAAAGACAGGGAAAGTGTGAAAACATCACAATCACACATCAACTCGTGTTTTTAAACTACCTAACAACATTTAAAAAATGTTTTCTACATAGCAAGGTTTTGTTCCCCAAACCTCACAAGACTGCATATTTCAAGCTTTGATATCCTATAATGAGTGGCATTTTCGCCCAGAAAAATAGTTTTAAAAAAGAAAATGATGGAAGCTATAGTGTTTTGTCAAATGATGCCAACTAACTAATGCAATCGCAATTTAATATTTGGGCGACAAACAGAACAAGACCTTCTGCAATGTTAGCACCAGAACTCAAGTCAATGTAATTCTAACAAGTGACATGCAATTCAAAGAGTATTAGCATTGACGACTAAAAACTTTTCTAAAGGTTGGCATATTCGAACTAGCAAATCTTTACATTCCTACATTAGCACGACAGATTTCCTGTAAACCTTATTTGCTTAGTGACCAAGGTCACTACATTTGATAGTGTAAATCCTTTGAATTTAAGACAAGCTATTCTCCCAGCCGACAATTTTGGCAAAAAGGAAAGCATTACATTCAGGCAAATACAGTAGCTCGCTTGTTTAACCGATGCGTAACGCACGAGTGCTACTCCACCTAAGCAGTACCACATTCAGAAGTACTGAATTCAGTTACTTCTTGTGGAACCAGGATTTGACATTTCGCCCACAGTCATATTTAAACATCCCCACCCCAAAAGATCCTAGATAAACATTCAAACAGGCTGCCACATGTACAGCAATTTGCATAACTCACGTGTCCATGGGACAAACGCCAAGAGACGTCTGCACCTCTTATCAACAAAGCAATGTTCACCTTAGCACTGTAGAGCCACTGCCAGAGAGTGCAATCACCGAGCGAAAATTACAACAATTGCTTTGGCTTTTTTTCAGCAAAGCTGAGCTCATCACAGTCTGATCCAGCATTTCTACTGCTGGGTAGCCAGGCTAAACTTGCTAAGCTCGTCACAGCTGTACAACATTCGATTGCAAGCCAACGAACTTGCGAACTATGTACTTGATTTGAAGCCATTTGGCATCACATATTGATAGATGCTTTTCCCTAAAACACCCAAGCAGGACACAGCAAGGTTTGACCGCAATGTTGGAGAGAACGGCACTGGCAGTTTGCAGACGCCAAGGTTTACGTCTTGCAGATCACTATTTTTGGTTGGCATTGCTTCTTTCAGGCCTCCGATTCCTCCTTAGGTGGCATTACCACCACATGTGGTATCCTCAATATACATTCTGCTTCCTCGAAAAATTGCTGAAAAAGAGCATCAAAGCAACCACACACTTAAACAACATGAAAATAAATTTACAAGCATGCAGGTAACTATGACTGGGCTATCAACACCAGACTTAAGTGTGAACAAGTCAAGTAACACGTTTCTTTGTTTCTAATTTTACCTACAAAAGTAAGTTATGTTTAAACTACATACAGTACACATCTCTTGAACTGCTTGTTCAGAACAAGCTGTGCCAGTATATTACACCCTCAAATCATTATAGTACATAATGTTGTTAATGGTTGCATTCTTGACTGGCTTTTCCATACACACATCCTTGTTCAGGCACTCACAGTACCATCACCATTCTGCCTTCTCGAGCTGTTACAAAACTTGCAAACATACGAAGTACCCACCTTTTCAAGACTAAGGTCAAAGAACAGTTCCTGAAGCAAGGTACGGGCTCCTAGCCTATAGCGATACCGTGACATCAGCAGACAGACCTCAGAGTAAAGGCACACATCCTGAAAGGCGCTTGGGTACTTCTGCTTAAGGCTGAAATCAAGCAATTAGAACATATCCATGCATGTCCGACACAAGAAACATGTGAAACCACAACACAACCACGGCTGCTCGATAAAAAACAAGGTGCGGTCTTTTGCGTGCTGCCGAAGCGGCAGAACAAACCTAGTTCACCTCGCGCCTGCTCTGGCGCCATCACTCCTCTCAGGAGAAACGCTTTCATACACATCACTATGTGGGACAGAAGGCCGTAAATAACACGTTTCGTAGTTGAACATCACAGGTTCGATTCTGAATCGATATTAGGAATACTTATTACACCACATATGTGAACAGTTCGCCCTAGGAGGGCCAATCATTCAAAGAGTACAGGCCTCAATACTCTCCTTGAATGCTGCCCGTTAGACTCACCTGAAATGAAAAGGGTCGCTCATTCCATTCATAGGGAGGCAATCGCCAGGAAGATTCCAAGGGCTGACGTATCGGCTCACCGAAACGCACCGCGAAAGCACGCACAATTTAAATGTAGCTTCTTTTAGTGCACGACAACACCAGTTTTGGTCCGACGACCGAGTTGAAAACCAAAAGTTTACGACACAAACAGAATACATATTCTCAGTAAAGACATCACACAAACTTGCACACTCGGCAGGTACCAATTACAGCTCATAAAATCACTTGGAAGGTATTTAAAACAATGGGAACAAGCTTGCCGCGCTACAAATGCAATCTCACGCATTAAAAACTTCGCAAGAACACTTAGCAGCCCCAAGTATTCCCAACACACGTGTACTCCACAATTCTTTGAACATGTCTCGAATATTTCTCTTCAAGCAAACACTGAAACGAACTTCAGCACTCCTCGTCGTCCTGGCGACACTCTTCAACAAAGTACTCCAGCGGCATGATAACTCAATTCTTCAACATTGACTGACTGTACTACACGACTCACTCAAACTGCTTGTACATCACTTCTTGACCGCGTTTACCACTCGTCCTACCCTCCGACATCTCTAGTTTGGATCCTTCCCGGTTTCGCGAACATTCGTAGTAATTGTACTGCACGTAGCACGTACCAGTGCGGCAGCCAGGGGAAAGAGTTTCGTTTAGCCGGTCTGTCTGCGAATACGGTCACCCCCCAAAAGAGGCCCCGCTTCGATGTCTCAATTTCTCCTCATCTGTGCTGGTAGGCTGTCGCCTGTGTAGGGGGTAAGCACACGCCCTGGGTGCTTTTTATGGTTGTTTGCTTGTTTTCGTGCGCGCGCCCGTAAAGGGAGTATTTGGCAAGGTTATTTGAAGCTGTCGTCTGGAGGAAGCGGCACACGTCTGCCTGAGCGCGCGTTTGTGACAAAAACAAGTGATTTGTTACGAATAATAAGCATCCCGATACACTTTTTGGCATTGTAGACCGCAGAAGAATACATTGTGCTTCAATGTAGCGTCTTTTTTCTCATTCGAGCTGCTTAGCGCCACACAAAATGCTGCACGGCATCACACCACTAGAAAACCGCCTGGCACAAGCGCTGGTACCAAAGAATCATACTCGAGCACAGAAAACACGCGTCGCATTCCTGCCCCCCCCCCCCCCCACTCCCCACACGTTCCGACACAAAAAAAATTACGAGAAAGCACTCGTAAAAGCACACCGACATGCAAAAATCTTCCTGCAACCACATTGAAACGCGAAGTGTCATCCGCTTTTATGGGTGGAGTGTCAGAACCCTCACCAAAAAAGCAGCCGAAACTGTCAACTCTGCCCAGACGCGCTCGCCCATTGACGGCGATGCTACGCAAAAGGCCGCACCTTGTTCTTTATTCAGCGGCCGTGACACAACACAAAGTGAGACCTCGTGGTTTGCATATGCACACTTTCTTTCACTTTTAACATTCTCAGCTTCGAGTTACTTGTGTAGCTTACTGCAACTTCAAGCATGATTAGTCACAGATGCTATGGTATTCGCTAGCATTTGCAAAAAGGCAAAATATATAATAAGCTTCAAGAATGAAATATTGGGGATTTACATGACAAAATTAGAATCTTGCTACAGCATTACAATCAAAATTAGAATAACGAGGCACAACAAAGTTGACGACTCTGCAACAATTTTGACCTCCTGGGGTCCTTATGAGCATTTAGGTCAAACCATATATGTCCACTTTTGCATTATGCGTCTACCAAATGCAGACACTGTGGCTAGGAATGGAACATTAGCAACAACACACTCGAGAGAGTAAACTCAGCTGTCACTTAGTCGCATACCACCCCAAGGCCAGAATTGTTATTGCATTTTGGCACTGCTCATGAGATGTCTTCCCATTTTTGATGCTACTCTTGTTGATTTTATTTGATTCCTGTTCACTATCATCATCATCACAACCTGACTACGCCCACTGCAGGGCAAAGGCCTCTCCCATGATCCTCCAATCAACCCGGTCTTGTGCTTTCTGCTGCCACGTTACACCTGTGACCTCATCAACCCACATAACTTTCTGTCTCCCCTTCATATATTTGCTTTCGCTGGGAATCCAGTCAGCTACCTTAAATGACCAGCGGTTATCCTGCCAACGTGCTACGTGCCCAGCCTTTGTCCGTTTCTTTTTCTTGATTTCAACTATGATATCCTTTAACCCCGGTTCGTTTCCTAACCCACTCTGCTCTCTTCTTGCCTTTTAAGGTCACACCTTTTTTTTTTCATTTCCATCACTTGCTGCACTGTCCTCAATTTAAGCTGAACCCTCTTTGTAAGCCTCCAGGTTTCTGCTCTGTATGTATCAGCAAGATGCAGCTGTTATATACCTTCTCCTTGAGGGTTAGTGATAGATTACCATTAATGATCTGAGAATGCTTGCCGAATGTGATCCACCCGATCCTTATTACTATTCTAGTTATTTCACTCACATGGTTCGGCTCCGCGGTCACCACCTGTCCTAAATAGACATATTCCTTTACAACTTCCAGCATCTCTCCAACATCTCTCCACCAATCGCAAAGCGCTGTTTTCTGCCGAGACTCATGCACACTACTTTAGCTTTGTGTATCTTAATTTCAGACCTACTCTTATGCTTTCTGTGTCCAGTTCAGTAATCATGAGATGTAATTCATCCTCTGTGTTACTCATCAAGGCAATGTCATCAGTGAATTGCAGGTTACCAAGATACTCTCCATTAACTTTTATCCCCAGCTCTGCCCAATTTAGGGCCCTGAAAACCTCCCGTAAACACGCAGTGGAGAGATCGTGTCTCCCTGCCTTACGCCCTTCTTTATTGGGATTCTGTCCCTTTTTTTTTTTATGGAGAACCAGGGTGGCTGTGGATTCGCCATAATTTCTTCCAGTATGTTTATGTAGGGTTCATCGATGCCCTGATTCCATAGTGCCTGTATCAGTGCTAATGTCTAGACTGAGTCAAATGCCTATTCTGTTCACTATATGGTAACACAATTGACACTCAATGAGCCACTATAGTGGTTCCCAAAAGTGGACCTCAGGAGATCCATGAAGCCATTTTTAAAAGGTCTGCAAAAAAACAAAAAGTTTTTGGGAGGCTTATGATGGCCCAGGACAGTGGCCCCATTTGATCTTTTACATACTTCATCATATAACAATTTTGAATTGTGGTGGAGCTGACTTGTGGTGCTTTTGCTGCAGCTTTCTACATGAGCAAGCGAAGAATACTTTTTCTATACTTGCAGACCGCTCAAATTATTGAAAAGCTGTTGAGACCGAACTCTTGTGGTGGTTTAGTTTTACTATTCTTTGCCATGGAGAAACAAACGACTCTTACACCCCCCACCCCCTCCTTTTTTTTTCTCTCACTGCTAGGGTTCTTTCATCACTTCCCCTGGTCCAAAAAAGGTCTCCGAAATGGTGCACAGCCCTGACTGCACTGCACTCGGAACCACTGAACCACAAGTTCCTCTGGAAGGCACTAGGTATGGTTAGTCATTCATGATCACCCTGCAAGTCACAGCAGATATAGCGTCAAACATGACAACATTTCACTATGCTGATGAATCAATTAAGTAAGCTCTGGTGGTGACAGAAGTGGCATTGTGATCAGAAGCGATAAATAACAAAGCGGGATTTTACTAGCAATGCTGAATCTTAAGTAAATGTGTGCTGTATACAACTAGCATTCACACAGTTGTGCACATCATCCACAACACATTACACAGTTATGGCACATACCGCAATTACTCGAATCTAACGCGCACCTTTTTTCCGATTAAGCGAGTTCATAAATTGCATGCGCCTTATAATCGAGTATGAAAAAAAAAAAACTGAATACGGTCATTCTATTGCCATCGGCATATCCAAAATGGCTGCCCCCTACATGGCGCGTCGGCCATTTCTGCCTATATGTTTCCCACGTGCGGCACTTCGTACGTGTGCTGAGGAGTTCGTCATCTTGTAGTGCATTATCGTCGACGGTATGGAAGGACCGACTCCAAAAACTCGAGTGCACCACGATGCCGCTTTTTAAAGAAAAGTCATCGCGTGTGTAGAAATGGACGGAAATGGGCCGCGTTGCGGTTGTTCGGAGTTCCCGAAACGTGCGTACGGGACTGGCGGAAACAAAAGCAGAAGGTTGTCGACAGCAAAGCTTTACACAAAGGCATCAGTGGACCACAGCAGGGTCAGGTTTCCGCAAATTGAAGAGCTGCTCGGCGAGTATGTGCGTGAGCAGCGAGCGGCACAGCGGCCCGTGACGACAGAACTGCTCCAAGTGCGGGCTATGCAGTTAGCCTTAGAATAGAAAAAGGGCTAATGCGGAGCCAGTTTAAAGCGAGCAGGTGCTGGCTAACTAACTTTATGAAGAGGAAAAAGCTTTTCCCTCCGAAGGCGAACGGGCATATGCGAAAAGTTTCGAGAGGAGTACGATGAAAAGCTTCACAGTTTTCAGAGGTTCGTTTTAAACTTGCGGCACAACAACGGCTATCTGCTTGGGCAAATCGGGAATGCTGATCAGACGCCTCTTTACTTGGACATGCCTAGCGCCACAACCGTCGAGAAGAAGGCGGCGAAGCAAGTTCGCGTGCTGACAACGGTCCACGGTAAAACTGCAGTGACGGCAATGCTCTGTTACACGTCAGATGGGCACAAGCTTCCCCCGTACCTCATATTTAAATGGAAGACTCTCCCGAAAGGAGCCGTTTTTTCGAGTGGTGTGATCGTGCGGGCCAACGAGAAAAATGGGTGCGCGTTGCAATCGATGTCTTACCTTTTTTTTTTTTTTTTCGACATCGAAACCGGGTGCGCGTTACAATCGAGGGCGCGGTAGAATCGAGTAAATACGGTAGTCATGCACACAACTTGTGCAGGAGCTGTTTCTGCTTTGGTTCAGAAAAACAAAGAACGAGCTTTACACAAGAAAATACAGTCATCTCCTGGCAAACATCTTTTTTTTTAAATCAATAGTTTTCCCACAATAAAGGTTGATCGATATGGTGGGCAATAAACGAACAGCATGATATTGCTACGTAGCTGACATATCAGCAATCAGAAGACGACAATGAAGAAGTGGGATGGTCTGTCCGCTGTTCGTGCTGTCCTCCATCTTAGTCGATGCTATACGCATCAGTCTCAATATAGATTCCAAATAGACATGCCTCGTGTCATAGTTACATAATATATTTATGGTGGAGGTGCTGGGTACTTCCCTGTTTTCATCACGAAGCTCCGCAATGGCCGTATCATGATAGGTCCAGCCATGTCACAAGTTGAACAACCATCTTCTTCGCCACCTGCCCCTTCGGTGACTTCTACCTACATCGTTCTACCTTCTGCTCGTGATCCCAGTGTATTTTCTAGTCAAGATGGCGTTGACGTCGCCAAATGGATCATCCGTTACGAACGAGTCAGCGCAAGCTATAGGTGGGACCAGACACTTGTGCTAGCCAATGTGCTTTTCTACCTCGGTGGCCCACCGCGGGTGTGGTTCGAGACGTTTGAAGCGGAGATTACAAGCAGGGACTCCTTCAAAGAGAAGATCCCCGACCTTTTTGCCAACATCGTTGGACGGCAGAGTGCTGCTCGGAATCAACTGGCGGCTCGTGCACAGGCGTCGACGGAGTCGTACGTTGAGTACATTCACGTTGTCATCGCCCTATGCCGCCAGATTGACGAACTCATGCGTGAGTCTGAGAAGGTGGCCCATGTGCTGAAAGGCATAGCCTACGACGCCTTTAATCTTCTAGCATATAACAATGTTGTCGACGTCGAAGTCATTATTAAAGAGTGCCGCCTGCCGCCGAGCTCGATTTCTCCAAGTGCCACTTTGGTCTTTGTGAAATTACCGTGTTGGGCCACCTTGTTGATGCTGCCGGCATACAACGAGATCCAGTGGAAGCGCGGCCTGTAACGAACTTCCCAGTTCCACACTCTGTCCATGATGTTCGCAGTTTCGTGGGCCTCTGCTCCTACTTTTGCTGGTTCGTGAAAAAGAAGAGGAAATGGACATGGGCCGGGCATGTAGCGCGTAGACAGGATAACCGCTGGTCATTAAGGGTAACTAACTGGATTCCCAGAGAAGGGAAGCGGGTTAGGGGGAGACAGAAGGTTAGTTGGGCAGATTAGATTAAGAAGTTTGCGGGTATAAACTGGCAGCAGCAAGCACAGGACCGGGTTAACTGGCGAAACATGGGAGAGGCCTTTGTCCTGCAGTGGACGTAGTCAGACTGCTGCTGCTGCTGCTGCTGCTGCTGCTGCTGCTGCTGCTGCTGCTGCTGATGATGATGATGAAAAACTTTGCAGCACTCGCACGACCATTCAACGACCTTCTCAAACAACATATCCCATTTTGTTGGGGCCCTCTTCAAGCTGACACCTTCTCTCAGCTAATCACCGCCCTAACGACACCTCCTATTCTTGCCCATTTCGACCCCGAAGCTCCTACAGAAGTGCGCACAAGCGCGAGTGGTCACGGCATTGGTGCAGTTTTGGCGCAAATTCAGCAAAAAAATGGCCGTGTAATTACGTATGCAAATTGACTCCTTCCAAAGTCTGAACGCAATTACTCTAGAACAGAACGAAAATGTCTCGCTTTTGTGTGGGCGGCTTCGAAACTTCCCCTTACTTGTATGGCCGCCATTTCCATGTCATCACAGATCATTGCGCGCTGTGTTGGCTTTCTTCTCTAAAGGACCCCACTGGACAACTTGGCCGTTGGGCGTTACACCTACAGAAATATTCCTACTCGGTTGCTTACAAGCATGGACATCTCCATCTGGATGCCGATTGCTTATTCCGCTACCCTGTTGATCAGCCCGACGAATCAATCATTCAGCCTACCCCAGCGTCATGTCAATGTCTCAGTCTTCAGATTGGTGATGAACAACGTCATGATGCTTTCCTGCGACAACTCATTCACCGTCTCGAATCTGCTTTGAACGATGCTTCGCTTCGCATGTACGCCCTCCTGCATGGCACGCTGTACCGTCGTAGCCTTCAGCCAGATGGCCCTGAGCTCCTTCTTGTCGTGCCGAAACATCTGCGTTCAACTGTACTCCATGAGCTCTACGATGAACCAACTGCTGGCCATCTGGGTGTATCTTGGACGTACGACTGGGTTCGTCGCCAGCTTCTTCTTGCGCGGTTTCACCAGGTCCCTTCGCCATTACATGTCCTCCTGTGGTAGATGCCAACGTAGAAAGCGAGCTACTGCGTCCCCGGCTGGTCTTCTTCAACCGTTCTCCTATCCCGACCGAACCTTTCTTCCATGTTGGTATCGATCTTCTCAGTCCTTTTCTCGAGTCCAAATCGCACCCTCACGGACATGCTCACGATGCATGTGTCCTCCGGCCACCATGACTGGGACCTGGCACTACCTCACGTGACCTTCGCATACAATGCTTTGCACCACGACACCACTGGTTATTCACCCTTTTATTTGCTCTATGACCATGATGCAACGTTACCACTCGACACCCAACTTCTGACCACTACAACACCATCAAACAAATATGCACGCAACTCTATTGCTCGTGCCGACCACGCACATCAGATCGCCCACTCTAGACTTCCGGCTTCCAAGCCACTCAGAAAGCCATCTACGACAGCCGGCATGTCAATGTTCGCTGCACACCCGGTTCTCTCATTCTCTTGTGATGCCCAGTTTGTCGAGTTGGCTTATCAGAAAAATTGTTCTCTCGATACATGGGTCCTTACCATATCGTCCGCCAGGTAACCGACGTCACCTATGAGATCATTCCTACATCTGAGACCACCCTGCCTGCAACCATACCCATTGATGTCATGCACGTGAGCAGGCTAAATCCCTACCTCCTGCCTCCTGAAGACCGTAATTATTGAGCACCGAGACGGTGCTCTTACCGCCAGAGGGTAAAACTACATAGCTGACATATCAGCGATCAAAGGCGACAATGAAGAAGTAGGTAGGTCTGTCCGCTGTTCGGGCTGTCCTCCATCTTAATCGATGCTATACGCATCAGTCTCAATATAGATTCTAAATAGACATGCCCTGTGTCATTTTTGCGTAACAATATAAATACCATTTGAAAATATGCATGTGTTCAACACCTTATTGCTGCTCAATTTTTAAGAAACACCATGTCTCAAGCCCGTAGTAGAGGGGGGTGGAGGGGAGGGTCTAGGGCCTTTTACTCCTCTTGCGAAATTTGAATGGAGGTGTGTGTTATACCGAGGACATTGATATAAAAAATAGGTGTTCTTCAAGGCCTTCAACAGTTGGGTGCCCCCCTCATGAAAAAATTCCTGGCCACGAGCCTGCTGTGCCTACATATTAGCCGCCTAGAAAAACTATTTACACATTTGTGAGCACTGTGAGACAGGATAGCTCCATAAGAGTTTGTGTTTTAAATAAGGTTGGCCATTATTATTGTTTTGAACAGATGGCCATTCAAGCTCCAGACAACACTATGAACAGTGACTTGTAACAAGTAGACAAATTCTTTGTATTAATTGAGACAACATAACACTAGCGTTTTATTCGGGAGGGCCTGTTAAAATCTTAAATACTTCCAGATCAGAAACAAACACTTACGTCAGAAGGGCCTGTTCGGATCCCTTCATGATGACTGAGCTGTTGAGGTTTGCTATGTACTTGAGCATCTCTCGCCTCACAGAAATCGGGTCATAGTCCATTTCAACTGCCGACCGGTCACCCGACTTCCGGTTCCTCCCTGCATTTTGCGACACATAAGATGCTATTGTACTTGTACTAATAGGTAAACAAACAAACTCCATGCAACAGGTAGTTCCTATTAGGAATTTTTAAATTAGGAATTTATTAAGAAACCCAAACTACTACGTGTTATAAGGAAAGAATTCAAAGTTTGAAAAGACAGTACAGAGCAGCGTTACTAGATTCCGTCAGTTGTCAAACCGCGCCTGGCAGCGGCGCGAAAATGCGACTCTCTGCCATCTCCTCTTGTGAAATGGCGCTGCCGCCACGATCAGCCCAGTTGGCTACGGAAGCTTCGCAAGGCAGCAGCGTGCCACCGATCGAATGTCGCTTCTCTTTATCTCACTCTCTTTCATTGCACTGCTGTCCTTAGCACCAAGTATTCAAGGAATAGCCTTTTGACATTGTGTACTCTCTATAAAACAGCTAATGGGTGAATAAATTGGACACAGAATTTTCCTGCGTGGTATACTGTTTTATGTACGGATATAACGGGCCGGTTAGATAAAAATACAAAAGTGCGTTTGGCAATATTCACAAAAGACGTGCTTTATTGTTTGCTACAACTACCTTGTGACTGTTTTCTAGTCGATAATTCATATCTTTCGCGTAAAAATGCATCTGCATCACAATGAAAAAATTCACCACTTCGCACGTGAATGAGAACATATGGCCTCCACAGCCAAAAAGAGGGAGGCAGCACCCTTCTAGATCATCTAAAACCTTCCAGAATATGTTTCCGCAAAGGTTCAAGTCATCCAGGGAATCTCACACACCTATTTTTTAGCAGTCTTCATAAAGGCCAGCATGTTGTAGGTGGGGTGGTTTTATAAAACTTGCTTGAAACTCCTGTACTCAATTAAGTAACTGTTGCAGCCAACTACTAGAATGTCAATGCTTATGTCTGCTATGCATAGATCACATGCTGTGCCCTTTGTGACCAGCCGCACAGCTGGAAGCTGCGCTTCTTTGAGGGCTTTGATAAATATTTCGGGCAATTGGGAAAGATACGTGGTACCGCGTCTTCTTTTAGCGTCCACTTATCACGTGATATGGTGACCACTTCACCATTGAGGTAGTGGATGAAATCTTCAACGAGGTCTTCTGGCTGGAAGTGCAGGTCACACACGACACAAGAGCTGGTAAGCTCTTTGTCGAGCCTTGGAATGGCACGCTGCCACTTGCGAAGATGTGAAGCAGTCTTTGGCAGCCTGAGACTGAGCCTTAGCCTGAACTGAGTCGTAGCCACCCCTGCAGCCGGTCACAAAACACAGAGGCATATTTCCTCCCAACGCATGTGGCACTATCCTGGCGCATAGTTAGCTAACTAATATGAACAAAAAAAGCGTGCGCTTCGGCGCCTCTGCCCATTGCCGCTGCCATAATTGTCAGCACCGCTCTCCCTCGGGCTGACAGCGCTGCATGCGTCGCTCCATGGTGGTGACGGAAAAGAGTCAGGCGCCGCGGCGGAGTTTGAAAAATGAAAGTATCTAGTAACGTTGATACAGAGCGCGCTACAACACATTCCTTCAACCCCACACTGATTGATTGATTGGTTGATTAATTGGTTCGTTGACTGATTGATTCATTCATTTATTGGTTTAACATCACAAAACCACTATATGGTTACGAGAGACGCCACAGTGGAGGGCTCCAGAAATTTGGATCACCTGGGGTTTTTTTACCGTGCACCCAAATCTGAGCACACGGGCCTACAGCCTTTTTTCACCTCCATCGAAAATGCAGCCATCACAGCCGAGATTCAATCCCGTGACCTAGGGATCAGCAGCCGAAGACCTAGGCCCCTAGACCACTGAAGCGGGGCCTTCAACGCCACACAGATTTGTGACATGCAACTTACTCATGACTGAAACCAAGACTAAACAGTCATACAAAAAGGCCATACAACATGGAATCTCAGACGCCTCAAAGAAATAAAGGTTTACATGACACAGGTAACTAAACATAGCCCACACGAAGGTTTATCGAGAAAGAATGCATGAACTGCAGTCAATACTTACTAGTTTGACTAGAACGGGAAAAAGCAAATGCTCCAATGACCGCTTGACGAAGATCCACACTACAGTGTTCCTCAATTGTCGGACTGACTGCACCAACCGGACTAACTGAAACATCGAAACCAGTAACAGACATTTCGTTTTGATCCAGAGCTCCTATATCAGCGACAAGAAACACACCGGCCAAACGCCTGAGCCAAGCTATCAACCATAACATTTGCAAGATCCCATGAACAAGTGCTGAGAAGAGAAACGGGAATAGCAAGCGTTTTACGAAAGCTAACCATTAGGAAAGATTTCTTTGGGAATGCATGTGCAGTTTACTAGTAACAATAATTTACCTCTAAACACACTGAACAACAAGCAACAAGCAGCAATCGATTTGGCCCAGGAAATACTGACAACACATAATTTTTAGGTCAAAGTGTATTCTGCAATAACGTCAGTGTTGCTGGATTTTGCTGCTTGAAGGATTTGTCTGTAAAACTTTTTTCGAGGTAATTTACCCTCTAGCGTCATTTCACAGTCAGAATGCTTGCAATAGAAGGTCTTGGGGTTGACAGACACAACTTAATCGTGAATAAAGCTTTGTTTTCATAAAACATATGTGACATTTGTAAAGTCCTGAAATTAGGTACAATTTATAAAGTATATAAGAAAACTCTAGAGAACTATAAACTTTTCAATTTTCTAAGCTTTTCGTCATTATGTAAAGAAAATGTTCATAAAATATTTGAAAACAACAGTAGCAGGCCTCACCTGACTTCTCAGGGCTTCCAGCAAGCCTTTCCTTCATCTTAGCAACTCGCTCGATGCTGTGGCAGAGGAGACACTCTCGCGTCGTGTGCAGCTCAAAGCCATCACTCCGCTCTTCAACGCTTTCAGTCCCTTCAGACAACTTATCCTCACCACTGCCACCTGTAGATGGCTGCACGTGATCATAAACCTGCAACCAAAGATAAAAGAATACTTCGGCACAGGCATCTTACAAATTCTCTATGCAGTACAGCGGCCCAAAACAGCTATCGGGCGCAGCAGCCACTTTTTTGTATGTAATATGATGGAACCAAAAAATTGTTGTGGGCGCATGTGCCTTGTGGGTATGCACATGTCTGCACCGTTTTTGGGACTTAATTCAGTCATATAGAAAGATACATAGAAAAAACTGCCGCTTGAGCACGATTATCTAGTTGAAGATTTGGCCGACTGTTCAACGCAAACGATATGTGACAAGGAATTCTAAAACTGCATGCGCTTTGCTAGGCACAATTATGCTTCGTGATAAACAAAACATGGACAAGAATGGCACCAGGGACAAGGCTGTAGCTTCAACACTTTCTAGTAATTTCAGCCATCTTATAAGCTTTTTGAAGGAGTGTTTCTAGAGTATGGATAGAAAATGTGCTGTTTAAATTCTATAATTTCTAGCCCTGACATTTATTAAAATCTGTCCTGCCTTTGCACTAACACTTCGAGAGTAAAAAGTAGTAACCTCACACATCATGAGTGGCAGTGCTGCTAACAACACTCCAGGGATGCCAGCAAGACTTGCCGTATTGTCTTCCCCTACAACCTGGCTGGAGAACAGCTGCATTTTATTTTATTTGTTTGTTCTCTAGACCTACACAGCACAACACCCATCAATTGCAACACACCATGCTTTCCAGTGTACCATTCATAGATTTCACCATTAGGAAGTAAGACAAACATTTATAATAAGTGTCTATCCTCTACGTATACCTGCAGCATCAGGGTCAGAAACAACCTCACTACTGAGTAGTGTAACTGCTTGTGGTAGGTGGTGTTAAACATCCTGCACAAAAGCACAAGTGTCATGTCTTAGTGAGTGAATAAGAGTCTGCACAGCATTGGAAACAAAACACAATCTTAGGGCTGATTCGCGAACGTTGGGACACACGCACACGCACACGCACGCGCACACACACACACACACACACACACACACACAAGAATGGGCTGAACATATAATTCTAGCACTACAGATCAGTTCTTAAAAACATGCACCAGCTAATAAAAACAACGAATAGATGTTACCGTTACATTTAAAGCCTTAGCCAGTTTAGCCCATGTTTTGCACAGCTCTTTCATTGCTGTGGTTGTACTTCCAAGGGAAGTGCTCTGATGCTAAAAGCTTCGATTCTGATTATGACAGTGAGTAGGTTCAGACTAGAAGGGAAGTGTAAATGAGATGAGCGTATAGTAAAACCAGAAGATTTAAGTGATGATCTTGTTGAATCCAAGAAGCATACAATGAACTAACAGAAACGTCAAAGTAGAAGCAAGTTGCCAAAAAGAGGGGTAGTGTACAATATTTAACATGACATGGCTGTTCTATAGACTTTTGAGGCAACAAGAGGCAGGGCACAAACACTCCTACACGCAAAAGTTCCAACTACAGACTGAAAGCTAATGTAGCTTAGCCCACTTAAGTGGGTTTCTGCTCTTCCCCATGCTAAGTCGGGCCAAAACTAGAATTCAAGCTTTAAAAATTTTGTGTTAGTTTTGTTACGAAGAATCCTGAACCCAAACTGCTTACAATGTACTGTGACAGACAACAACAGACACTGTTAGCTGCATCAACTTACAGAAAAGATTAGTGCAGTATCAACAGGCACGCAGAGTCCCATGAACCTCTCGTCGGTCCGTCCCGCTGATGATCGGGCCGTTGCTGCAGAAGCAGTGCTTGACATTGACATAGTCCGAATGCTGGTGGTGTCATCTGGATAAGGCTCCTCCCCTCTGTGTGTACAGAGGCAACAGAGCCGCATTAGCTGTAGCTACTCTTGGGCTATTCACACAGCATGGAAGTGATGGGCAATTGTAAACATGTATATTAAGATCCTGTGAGAAGGAAAATGCATAAGAGGGAGAAAGAAAATCAGGTGGGCAGATGAGATTAAAGGGATACTGAACAAAATTTTTGATGCCAAGACTTTCAGCCAAATTAAAAGATTTGGTCCTGAAATCGATAGATAGAAACTTCATTCCAGCCAGAAACTACAGGAAAATAATGAATTTAATGCATTTTTCAAAAACTGCCACATCAAACGGCTATGCTGTGAACTACAAGAGGTGTCGTTTGGTGATGTCACATCCACCCGAAAAGGGCAAGCTAACAATGCCAGCCATCACACGCATCTCTCGACTCGCTCATCTCCCTTTATGGCTCCCAGCATAGGTATGAACAGCACCCTTTACAAACAATGCTCCCAGCTGAGGTAAAACATCAGTGCTTTTGTGGAAGGTGAAGAGTGGAGAGAAAGGAAAGGTGGAGAAAAGAAAGAGAAGGACAGGAGCTCACGCACCCTGCATGCGCCTTGGCGACTGACGTCATGGCTCTCACTCGCGTGCAGCCACCACGCGCTGACAATCCAACAAAAATACAACCAACTGTTCAAACATATGGGACAATTAACTCTGTTCATCAGAACAGTCGCATCTCCCTAGTAAAATTTCTAAGTTTTGTCAGTTCTTCCAATTTTCGTTCAGTATCCCTTTACGAAGACAGCAGGTATGATGTGGCAGCAGAAAGCACAAGACTGGGTTGATTGGAGGAACATGGAAGAGGCCTTTGCTTTGCGGTGGGCGTAGTTAGGACAGATGATAATGGTGATATCAAGATACATCAGGAAAGGCAGCGAGCGGGCTTCAGTCCTTTAGAGCATCTAAGACCGCAGTGATGACACTGTTCTGAAGCAGCTTCAAATGGTGTGTTTTGTAGCAATTTCTAGGGTCAAACATTATTCTTAATATAAATATTTTACTTTGTGAAAACAGAAAATTCCAGTGGTCTTACTTGACATGCAATACTGATGAACCGACCAGAATTTCCAAAAATTAATAGTTCATGTTCCCGTGAATAAATTAATACAGCTTACAGAGCAATAATGAAGTGAAAACAAGAGATAAGTGATGCTTTGGATAGCTGCACATAGCTAGTACAAAATTCCAAGTACGAGGCCCCCTCCCATTTCTGCGCTAATTTTATATTTTCACCTCGTTCTGAGAGCACACATCCTCCTTTTCCCCCCACCCACATCTTTACACCCCCATCATGTACACCTTCACGAAACATGGCCTGCTTGAATCCCATCCAATCGTATACTTGGCAGCCCAACACCTCAGTGCCTTCAGGTGAAATTTATTGCCAAAATTTCATTCTCTGTTCAACTGCATTAGGATCACCCCCAAACTTGGCGCAAAACACCAATGATGATTTTCAGGATCCCATGAGCAAAAGCATGGCCTTCGAGATCTATATTCCAAGATGGTACTTATGATGGCGTAGTCAGCTAAAATAAGGCCTTCGAGATATGTGTTTGTAGGTTAGAGCTTTTGTGATGGCAAATTATTAGAGGTGCTTCCATGTCAGGCTTTGCGCGTTTTGATCACGTTGACATCGTGCTTGATTTAATCTTGGGTCGTTCTTGTAATGCATCGTGCCATGGAAAGTGAGAAGAGTTACGAGGAAGGCCGTATGCACTCTTTCTTTTTTTTACAACGCAATATTTGGTGTTACTACATTGAATATTGGTGCCGTTCCGAGAAAGCGTCCTTCTCTGCCCTCCACTTAGCTGGTAATTTCGAATTGTTAGGGGAGGGGTGGGGTTAACAGTAAGCCTCAGATGAATTAAGAAAGTCCATGTTAATAAAACACCACAGTTTACATGAACTGAGAATTAGACTAAAGTAAATAAGACTTGATTTCATTCTAAACCCAATGAGACTGAAAATAAATTCGACAGAAGATCCGAGAGGAAAATACAGATAAACAATACACTGCATAGCTAAACCTGACTACACTTCAACAATTTTTTAACACAAAAGTGTTCTATTCCAGGCTCCACCAAGACTTCTATGACGCATTTCCCTCACTGATATGACGTTGTAGTACTAACGCTACCAAATGAGAAAGAAAAACATTCAAGAAAAAGTTCTCCAACTTGGGTCGAACCTCTGACTCCTTTAGAAAATAATGAAAGGCACCTGGTGCTCTACTGACTGAGCTATTAAGACATTTTCTGGGTGCCGTAACGAACGCGCCTCATATCTTTCACACATTCTCTCTCGCTCTGTGCTCTCTGTTGGTGAAGCGGGGCGGTGCTGTCGTCTGTGAGTGCTCAAGAGGAGTGGTGCGGCATGACACAGTTAAAGCATGGCGTCTCGAGATTGCACCCCAGAAAGTAGTCTTGAAGGCCACGGTGAAAGCTTTTCAATAGCAGTGAAAAACCCTGACCGAGCGAGCATACGATGCAGTTATGCTCTTTGCCTTTCTCTTCATGTTAGTGCGTGACAACTCATCGTTGAAGTCGTGCTGCTTCCACATGCACCAACGACGTTTCACCGCCGACTATTTCAAGTGTGATAGCACCGGCTTATTAAATAAAAAAACTGCTGCAGTAAGCACTGCAGCATGGCGACGATATCAACTGGTCATGATGGAGCAACACTGAGGTCAGCTAGATGTGGAATGCCACCGTGTGTTCACAGCTCAAGCTATGAACCTCTGCATCCCAAGTGCTCAAGCACAGTATGCGCAAGTGCTGACGTAGGTTTAACCCCTTCGGCGGTGGTGTGCGCAATTGTACACATAAGTTTGGAGGCACCTCATGCACCAAGTGTTTCCTCAAATAGCTTGAAACTTATTATGTACATTTGTGGAAGCTTCCGGCATTGGGCATCTTGTGGTAATTTAACCTTATTGTGCACCATTTGCTTCACAGGGTCACTTTGCTCGAGAAAATACTATGTTTGACAATCATGCCACGTTCCAAGATCAACATGTCACGTTCCAGATCAACGTTAAGAGTTTATTTTTTTTTGTACTGAAAACAAATTGTAGCATGAAAAATACAAACAATGCATTTTGGACCTAATATCATACTTTTTTAAGCAAAAATGGTAGCTGAGTGATTGTACTATAATTAGGTACTTGATTACATGCTAATTTTTACTAACTACATAAACTCACAACACCTTCCTTCATTTCCTTTCTTGGACTAATACTGAGTGCCTTAAAATCAAGTCATGGGAATCGACTTGCAGGCAGTGAATCTTGATTCGCGCCTGAAAGGATTAAAGAGCACACACCATGCTGTTTCTCTCCCTAACTGACAATCTTTGATGATGTGCATAACGGGTAGCAGGGTTAATTAAAAAACCAGCTTGATTCGCAGGTTTCTTACGGTCCAAGTTACTTCGCATTAGTGAGGTCTTACTGTACTTTCCATGTTGGACCATATACTATCCACACAGGCTATTGGTCCCAGTATTTTGTAAGCATTCTCTGTAATTGCACTTTAATAAAACACATTTCAGTCAGATTTAATTTGAAACTACTCACATGTAGAAGCCACTACGATCGAGACTCCAACCAGCAAAAGATGGAGGCGAAAAGAGCTCCCCGTGCGGCTCTGTACCATCGCAGCCAACCGAACAGACACGCTTCCGACGGCGGCGCATTGAGGAGGCCTCACGCACTGCCCGCAGCGTCGCATAGCCTGCCACATCCCGTGCACTCGTGTACATCAGCACCGGAGAGTCTGGAGACAGGGGACTTGTCGCGGTGCTGCTCCGCGTAAGTGTCCGCACACCGCCAATAAATCCCCTGGGCCTCCGCGGCATCACAGCACCATCACCCCTGTTCCCACCCAGAGTGCTTAGTGAGGTCGAGCTCGCAATTGGGCTCAAAGTCTGCACTGTCCTCGCTGTGGCAGCATTCTCGTCGCACGAGCTCACACCGCTCGTCGTCGAGTCTGTGCAGCTGTCAGACCGGCTCTTGCCGGTGGTGATGGCACTCTCGTTGCTGTCACTCCGCTCTCCTTTCACCTCGGCATTGCTGGAACATTTCTCAGTAAAGGATGTCTCAGTGCCCGAGTCACGGCTCCCTCCAAACGAGCTCGACCTATCCTTTGAGCTGTCAGGCACCGACAGCAGCCTGCACTCAGCAACAGAAGGGTGTACTGCAACTGCCTGAAATGTGTCCAGTACAATTACATTTAGAGTGTAACATACAATATGCAAGGACTCAAAGTACAATATTTACATCAACCAAATAATAACAATCATTGTAGGGATTTTACGTCCCAAAATCATGATTGGATTATGAGAGATGCCACAGTTGAGGGCTCTAGAAGTTTCAACCACCCGAAAGTGCTTTTAAGGGATACTAGAAAAAATGTTTACCACCAAGATTTTCAGTCATATTGCAAGACTACGTGTTGAAATCAAGAGACAAAACCTTCATTTTAAGTTGGAAATTAGAGAAAAACGTTTAATTTAATCCCCTTTTCACAAACTGCCACATCTAGCAGAAACTCCATAACCTAAAGGTGACAGTGTCATTTCAAGCACCAGTGCCAACAACGCCAGCTGCTGCCTGCGTCAAATCGCTCAGCTCCCACTACGACTTCTAGAACCACTATGAAAGGCAACGGCAGTGAGCAATTTTCCCGCCGTGGGTAAAGCATCAGCGCTTTTGTGGAGGGGGAGGTGAAAGAAGAGGTGGAGAACCTTAAGCCACTGCATCATCTTTCCAAAAAATGGAACAATCATTTTAATATTCAAGAATACCAGACCAGAATGAATATTTAAGCTAATTTTTTTTGTTCACTCTGTCTGTCATTTGTCTTGTGATGACCAGGTGCACTTTAATAACAAAGATTTATTTTTTTCCAAGCTGTCACCACCTGCTTACATGCCTTTTGGCAAAACAGGGTATTTCTGAATAAATGAATGAATGAATGAATGAATGAATGAATGAATGAATGAATAGGAACATGCCACAGTCTTCATTAAAAAAGAGGTCTTGTAACGTTAAATTCAAGTACATTTTTAGTTTGAGCTTGATAAATTGGGTGTACATTAAACTCAAGAAAAAACAGTGGACAGGAAATGAAAGCTGTATTGAGAATTATATGATCAAAACTAAAGTTTGTCAAAAGAGGAACAGAATATGTGCTCCACACTGGCAGTAAATGCAATCAGGACAATCAAACAACGAAGCTTAAAGCTTCAGGACATCACCAAACTAAGACAAGAAGGTCAATTACAGGGTTTGTCCGCTCATCAAAATGCCACATCTGGACCGAAGACTGCCCGAGTTTGTTCAATGTTAATCAGCCCCATATGAAAACAATCATGCATTTTCACTACCCATATTCACAAATCAATCTTCTGCATATCACTTCTCTTTTTCATCATTTATGTGCTTTTGAACATGCTTCATAATATTGTTACGTTTGAAAGAGACTGGTAGACGTTGAAAGGGGCCGTTTATTAGGTCGCGAAGGGCAGCTCAGAAGCGGCCGACTGGGTAACGATCCTCCTGATCCTCTTCTTCTTCTCTCGCTCTGGGCGACAAGTACGTTCACCGTATACGCTTCTTTTTCTTCGTGCATATACGCAACATTCCTCTCCGCGCAGACGAAGGCCGCCGGACGAGTCAGTCGAGTTGTCGTGGCGTGTACAGTTTCAGGCGGGCAACATGAACTACTTGAGTTTTGGCAGCTCGTCGACCACTCGCCGTGAGACGAGCTATTACATAGTTGACCTCTGTAAGTCTGTCGACAATTACAAAAGGTCCATCGTAAGTGGCCAAAAACTTTTGGCATAACCCGCGCTTGCACATCGGAGTCCACAACCACACCAGATCACCACGGCGATAAATCACTGGTCGATGGTGAATGTCATAGCGTGCCTTCGCCTTGTCTTGCGATGCCAATGTGCGCAGTAGAGCTATGCGACGCGCCTCTTCGGCGAGGCAGAGAGTCTCGGCGACAGTGACGTTGTCGTGATCACAGAAAGGCAATATCGTGTCGATTGTGTACCGGGGCGAACGGGCATAAAGCAAAAAGAAAGGGCTATAGCCTGTAATCTCATGCTTCGCGGTGTTGAACGCGTAAGTAATGAAAGGGAGTACGTCATCCCAGTTCTTGTGGTCGCAGGAAACATACATAGATAACATGTTGATAATGGTGCGGTTGGTACGCTCCGTCAGCCCATTAGTTTGGGGGTGGTATGGTGTCGAGTGACGCAGGCGGGATTCACATAAACGGAGTAGCTCCTCCACGACATCCGCTGTGAATTGTCGTCCACGATCACTGATAATCAGGCGAGGTGGGCCATGTCGGAGGATGACGTACTGTAACAAAAACGACGAGACTTCACTGGCAGTTGCGGAGGGGACGGCCGCCGTCTCGCAGTAGCGTGTGTGGTAGTCGACGCAAACAATTATCCATCGGTTGCCCTTAGCCGATTTTGGGAAGGGGCCCAGAAAGTCAATGCCCACTTGTTCAAAAGGTGCGCCTGGAGTAGGCATCGGCTGTAGAAGACCAGCTGGACCAGTTGATGGACGTTTGTGACGCTGACATTGCATGCAGCTTGCCACATAGCTCTCAACAGACTTCTGCATACCAGGCCAATAAAAGCGCTCTTTAGTCCGGTGAAGCGTCCGCGCCAAACCTAAATGTCCAGATGTAGGGTCGTCGTGCATGACACTCATAATAACTGTTCGCAGGCTCTCCGGGACCACTAGAAGGAAACGCGCGCCACTACTGGAGAGGTTCCTTTTGAACAACAGTCCATCACGCATACAGAAACGGCGGGCACTAGTAGAAGCGGATGCAGCGGCGAATAGTGGTGCCAGTTTAGCATCCTTCCGCTGTTCTGCTCTGAAACTGGGATAGTCCGGGAACGTAGGCGACACAGACGCTACAAGCTGGTCAAGGTCATCGGATTCACAGTCTGTTGTACTAAGTGGCATACGTGAAAGACAGTCCGCGTCAGCATGTCGACGACCACTCTTGTAAGTGACGGTAAAACTGTATTCTTGTAGCCGGAGTGCCCAGCGCGCAAGGCGACCACAAGGGTCACGAAGGTTGACAAGCCAACACAACGAGTGGTGGTCGGTTACGACTGTGAATGGGCGTCCGTACAGGTAAGATCTAAACCGCTGAATTGCAAATAATACCGCCAGGCATTCTTGTTCCGTAACAGTGTAGTTTTGTTCCGGCCTGCTTAGGGAGCGACTTGCGTATGCGATGACGTGTTCGCGGTCGCCGTAACGTTGTACTAGGACGGCGCCAATACCTATGCCGCTAGCATCCGTATGAAGCTCTGTCGGAGCAGAAGGACTGAAGTGCTGAAGGACGGGTCGTGACGTCAGCAAAAACTTCAATTGACGGAATGAAGAATCGCACTCCGGAGTCCACTCAAAGGAATTGTCCTTTCGTAAGAGGCATGTGAGAGGATACGCCACGTCGGCAAACTTCGGAATAAAGCGGCGGAAGTACGAACAAAGCCCCAGGAAACTACGAAGCTCCTTGACGGAACGCGGTGCATTGAACGCCTCAACTGCTGCTGTCTTCTGGGGGTCAGGGCGGATGCCATCCTTGTCAACGAGATGCCCGAGCACAAGAGCAAATGATGACGCTCTATTCATCGACGAGCGACCGACGTTTCGACCTCGGCCGGTGTGCTATTCCTGCGGTGTGCCAGGCCACATATCGCGATTTTGCAACCGTCGGGTGACTCCTCGGTATTACCAACCATGCGATTTTTCACGACCCTTCGAACAGCCTCATGGTGTCCGGCGGCCGGCCCACATACCACCTGATTACAACTATTGGCCCAGCAACTTCCGCAACTACTCCCCGGCATCTGACAGGAGTTTAACGCCCCCACCGCGACCTCGTGCTCATCGTTCTCCTTCACCGATGCGTCGCAAAGCACCCTCTTCGCCACCGGAAAACTAGCCAGCGCGGCCAATGGGGGTGAGGTCGCTGGAAACGTGCTACTAAGAGAAATGCCTCCTGTGTGTATGTTTAAAAACAAAGTGCGTGTTTTGGTGGATCACGTGCCTGTGATGGCGTTGGTGGACACAGGTGCAACGATTTCCGTGATGAGTGGTTCTTTTAAAGACGTGTTAGGGCGGAAAGTTGTTTTTACCTGGGATGAAACTTCGACGTTCTGTGGAGTGAGTGGAGAGCCATTGCGCCCTATTGGTGTGTGTAGTGCTGAGGTATTTTTGGGAGGCCTTATGATAACGACAGAGTTTGCGATTATTCCTCGGTCGACACATGATGTCATTCTCGGCATGGACTTCTTGCGAGAATGTGGTGCCACTGTAGACTGTCGCACGGGGAAAGTCTTTGTGAGTGGCCAAATGCCTTCAGAACTTCTGGAAACTCCAGCGAATGACCAAACTACGCTGTGTGTCTGTGGCGATACGTTCATACCTGCGTTGTCTACCGTACGTGTTCCTGTTGTTTGTCGCGGCGCTGATTCTGACAGCTTCGATGCGAGCGTAGAACCAATGCACATAAACTGCGTGAAGAAGAATGTGTTGGTTCCCCATTGTGTGGTGTCGATTGATGGCGGAAGAACTGGCCTATGGATTGTAAACTGTTCCTCTGAGCCCGTGACCCTACCCAATGGTTTAAAATTAGCTTCGGTTAGCAAAGAACACGCGACCTTATCAGTGGTCGAGCTCACAGACGTGCCGGAAGAACGTGACGGAACTGGTTGTCACAATTTAGACGGGGCGCTTATGGCAACGATAAATAAGTCGCTTAGCTCAAGCGAGCGCCGAACTTTAATGAATGTGCTGTTGAAGCACGTTTCGGTATTTGACTTTGCGCAGAAGGGCAAAGTAATCCCTATCCCCCTGTCTCGAACGCGCCATACCATCAACACTGGCGCGGCAAGTCCGATTCGCCAAAAACCGTATCGTGTTTCCCCGTCAGAAAGACAAATTATCAACGACCAAGTGCAGGAAATGATGCAAAAGGGAGTAGTACAAGAGTCAGCCAGTCCGTGGGCAGCACCGGTAATCCTTGTTAAGAAGAAGGATGGATCTTGGAGATTTTGCGTCGACTATCGCCGACTGAATGCCGTGACTAAAAAGGACGTATACCCGCTGCCCCGTATAGAGGATGCAATAGACTGCTTACATTCGGCCTCTTATTTTTCCTCCGTAGACTTACGATCCGGTTATTGGCAAATTCCGATGCACCCAGAGGACAAGGAAAAGACTGCCTTTGTAACCCCTGATGGGCTCTATGAATTCAACGTAATGCCATTTGGACTGTGCAATGCACCGGCAACCTTCGAGAGGTTTATGGACACCATTCTGCGTGGCTTGAAGTGGAACATTTGCATGTGCTACCTCGACGACGTCATCATCTTTGGCCGCACGTTCAGTGAACACAACTCTCGTCTGGATACTGTTTTGAACTGCATCCGAAACGCTGGCCTAATTTTAAACTCGAAGAAATGCCACTTTGGAGACCGCCAAACGCTTGTGCTCGGGCATGTCGAAGTCACTCACGGCAGATGGTGGGAGACCGGCAAGTCGACGGCTTCGTCGAAGCTGTGGCAGTGATCGTTCCGTAGTTGAAGCGCTTACCCAGCACCTCCACCACTCTGTTACGTTTGAAAGAGACTGGTAGACGTTGAAAGGGGCCGTTTATTAGGTCGCGAAGGGCAGCTCAGAAGCGGCCGACTGGGTAACGATCCTCCTGATCCTCTTCTTCTTCTCTCGCTCTGGGCGACAAGTGCGTTCACCGTATACGCTTCTTTTTCTTCGTGCATATACGCAACAATATATTAAACCAGACATCAGAAACCATTCTTGTTTTATATTTGCTTTCCTTAGCATCCCTGTGCCTTTAATAGTTTACATTTCAAGTTTAATAGTTTATATTTCAATACTTCAACAAAGACATGGCAAAGAAGTGGCAAGTATAAGGTTGGTTTGTTCGCCCTTCTTCACATCAAGAAATACGTGGCAAACAAATTAGGTACAATAGACTCAGTATGATTCACTCTGATAATCCACACTTTTGATCAATTCAAACAAAACTAAATTTTTTGGTTGGCCCTCTATTCTTTCAATGTATTTAAAAGCCTCTCAATTCATACTTCATCATTAAGTTAATTCATACTTTTTGCAGGTCCTTACCAAGAAATATTAGCTGTTTTCTCACCACTATTTAAAAAATTGTGTGCTTATATATTCCTAATAGTTTTTAGGCCTTCAAAGAAAGACTTTGCAAGTAAACACATGTTTGAAACGAAGCACATGCATGGTAAATTATGACGCCTCTCAACTGGTATAGAGAGCTTTGCGCTGAAGGCACATACCTATAGCAATGAAGCAGTTGGCAATTCAAGATTCTTCAAAAGGCCTGATCAGCAGTAAATGGCCAATAAACTTGTGCAGTTAGGGCTTAAAAACACTAGAAACATTTTTAAATGTGATAAAATCAATGCCTAATTACCTCACCCAGAGTCATCTACCTGAAAACTTCTGATAATTCAAACTTCTTCATAATTCAAACAACATTCAGAGGTATCTTCAAATTTGAATTAATGAGAGTCAACTGTACAAGTATAAGATTGGTTCGTCAACACAAGCCAATGTTTGCAAGAGGCACTATAGGTAACGTTTCTAAACAGGTAGTCGTTACAGCAAACAAACCTCCGGACTCTTGTAGACCTGTCTCTGCGTTGTCTCCCCATTTGCATCGTGCCTCGCATCGCCCGGCCTACAGTCCGACGAGGAACGCGGCCTCCGAGACGAGGCAACCAGAGCATCGTGTCGAGGGGACAGAGTCACATTGCGCGGCAAGGTCTGTGAATGACGCACGCCACTGTTGCTGCTCTCTGCTTGGGACTTCGCCTGCTCCGACACAAAGTTGAGAGTCCTCCGCTGCGGCGTCTCACCAGCGTCGACGCAACTCAGGGACGACGCTGCGGAGCCGTGAAAGCGCCTGTGTAGAGCGCTGGCGGTGAGCATCTCGCTCTGCTGGCTCCCTGCACTGCTTATGGACCAGGTGTGTGCCCGGAGTGGTGCAGGTGACGTTTTCACGGCACGCAGCGCGTCCGATGCCACAGGCCAAACCTCGTTGTGCTTGTGCTGAACGCAGTCCCAACCAAGGCCACTAAGATACTCGACAGAGTCTCCCGTGCTGGCCAGTAAGCACAGCACATAAAAGCACACCCTGTGAAAGGAAGACAAACGTAGTGAAAAATAGTAGAAAGCTCTCAAGTCCAGTGTGAATACAGAAAAGTGAATTGTCACTGCGTTACAAAGGAGCGTACAGTGAGAGGTCATTAGTGATTTTGCTGGCTCATGTGCCACCTATGGGCCAAATCACTGAATATGTGGCACTGCTGCTGAATACTAATGAGATCTAACAGACAATCATGCCAAGGGAAGTATATGAAATCGTTTTGTATAAAAACAATATTCAGGACACAGTGGCCCTGAAGTAAAAACTCACCCTCTAATTGAGTATATTGGAGACTCTTGAGCCATTCTGACTACAGATGAGAGCACATCTGCATCTGCCACAAGTGCAAAGCCTTCTGGTGATGTTCCAACATGGCCCTGCAAAATAAAAAAAAAAGCCTTTTCCTTACTGTCTACATTTGCCGAGACACGAATCTCATACATTGATTTCATCAATGACACACTACACTAAATATATAGATAAAATTTTGCACCTGGTTTCTAGGTTCAGTAAGCGAGAAATCGCATAAAAAAATAAAAATGAAGGTGCCAACACTACCCTGAAGTTGCTGCGTCAAACGCTGTGATGTCATAGATTTTGACGTCTACATAGTCCCAAATCAGCAAAAACGAAGTACATGTTCACCTGAGGGGGTCATAGACTTAAGAAGTTTCAGGAAACTTCATTCAGCCGATGTCCCCAAGAATACAAAAAATAGACTGCAAAATCCGTGACATCACGTGCGGAAATTTTGAAGCAAAAGTTAAAAATGAAACATTAGCCTTTATTTCCTCTTCTATTAATAAATCTATGATAAAAAAATTGATTGATTGACATGTGGGGTGAACGTCCCAAAGCCACCATATGATTATGAGAGACGCCGTAGTGGAGGGCTCCGGCAATTTCGACCACTTGGGTTCTTTAACGTGCACGCAAATATGAGCACACAGGCCTACAGAATTTCTGCCTCTATGATGAAAAAAAAATGATAATAATAACTAATGACATTATAATTCTCGGAGCAGAATTTATCAATCTGATATATTTCTTTTATTATTGTAATCATTTTCCTGTACATATATTTTTCGAGTGCCATTATAATGCATTTTCATTCATGCATTGTATTTCAACCTGCTAAACTCCCGAAGGGGTTGCAGTAAAAATAAATAAAACAATTAAAACATTCTTGTTACACCTCAGTGTTTCTTCAACTGCATTCCTTTAGAACACCTCAAATGCCGGCCATGTGTTGTTGCACATAAATCCAGATATATTAAAAGTCCTGCCATTGCACAACAAAATGCATACCACTGTCCACAATGATGCCTTGAGTCGCAGAAGGGCCTCTTCATTTGACATGTCGCCAGCCATGACAGTCTCAAAATGGTGCTCCAGGCTTCCATGCTTCTGCAGATACTCCAGCCCTTCTTTGTGCTGTACCATCTGGCCATAGAGGTGAGGAGGGGCAAACACATCTTGCACTTTGAGTCTGCAAAAGAAAAGCAGTCCAATGAATTCTCAACAGAGTTTGGTCCTGCACAACGACAAGAAAGGATCAAAGTCCCATGTTCAATCGAACAAAAAGTCAAATGTTCTATTCTACTCCTTCTCAGCCACACTGGAATGAAGAGCTTTCTACTAAGCAGAAACTGAGTCTTATGCTTCCTATAAACCAGGGGTTGTTGGTGCCACGGAAGAATGCTAAGCTATAATAAGTTCCAGGGAGCCTCCCCCAGCTCCCCTTCTCCCAGTGAGCTTTTTTTTTATTTTCTTATTTTTAATAAATTCAAAAACAAGGGTATATAAAAAGTCTAAGAAAGAGAAAAAAAGACAACCACCTGTTTGTAGCACGAAGCCACAAGGAAAACCATACGGATTTCTCAAGAAAGAAAAGCCTCTTATGTGCCAAAAAGTTTTTCCTGGTCCAGATCAACTTATCGGCAACTAAGAGGCTTTTCTTGCCGAGAAATCAGTACGGTTTTCCTTGTGGCTTCGTGTTACAAATTGGTGGTTGTCTCCTTTCCCTTTATTAACCCTTCCTCCACCTTTTGGGTTTTCGCAGAACTCATTTCCATATAAAAAGTTGATTCACCAATATGCGACCTAACTAACTTTATTTTTTCAAACCTTCCGACTTTTTGCTTATGCTAGCGGTACCTATCTTCAAAATAGCCAAAATGCGCATGGTGGTAATATATGGCCCCCGAGGTTTAAGCCACCACGCGTCCCATTTTCAGAGTCTGACTGGCTACAAACTGCTGGAGGGATTTATTGCGCAGCTCCCGCGTTTCTGTTACGCAACAAGATATGTTTATTGACGCTTGGGCATGAATAATGAAGGTTACCCTATCACACCTCAGGATCACCGTCTAAGTGGGTTGAGTAGGCGAGTGCGGAATCAGGGAAAACTTATCAGTGGCTTGTGGAACCCTGAAGGGGCACCTGAGGTTCCGCAGAACCCACTTTGGGAACCCCTGCCGCAGACTCATAAAAACCGTGCAAGCAGTTTAGCCTTGCAAGCAGTGGAAATCAGATGATGCCAAATATTGCCAATGCACCTTGCCAACTCCCTATTTGCTGTTACAGGTCAATCAATAAATTAATCTATCGATGAACCAATCAATAAAACATCATCTGGATTGAGCACACAATTTTGTTAGCACTGCATGGATCTGCCCCCCTACAAACACAATTCATGAGAACACCGCCCATGTACACGAAGGTTACAACATTTTATGATCATGAGTATTCATATAATACATTCATCAAATGGCAGGCTTAGATCCCACTTCATCAAATGAATAACAAGCACAACGGTGCTTGAAGTGCCCCCAGTTCAGTCATCTCAAAGCCATGAAGTTATGTAACATAAACAACAACAAAAGCACATACCTCGTGTTACTGCTCCGCCTTCCATAGGTTCCATCTTCACCTCGCTGATGCCAGGTCACTGCTTGACTGATGGCATCTTCAACAATCTTCACATATCGAAGATTGTCAACCTGTACAAAAAAAGAAGACCTATGTCGACTAAACACCCTATTAAGACAAGTCAGGCACATACGCTTATCAAGTAGTCATTAAGACTGTCTTTGTTTAACCACTGATGGCCACATATCATGACACACATTGAGAGCACAAGTTAAGTTTGTTAAAAACATGTACAAATATGCAAAGCAGTCATCTCCAGCAACAATACCCTGCTAGGTAAAACATCGTCCAATGTTAGGCATTCTGTACATCAATGTACTAATGCTGGTCATCAGTGACAATGAGCAGTGCAGTCCAGTGTTAAAAAAAAGTGTCATGGTGAACTTTCGCCTTTGGCGAGCGAGCAGTCACCCTAATAGCAGATGACCTGTTGGTGGTTAAAGCATCAGTTCATGTGAATGAGCCTTGCGACTGTTCCGCAGTGTAGCCAGCTGCTTCTGCACCAATAAACCCAACATAACTAAGTTTAAATAAATGAGAAAGCACCACTCATTTGAAGAGTTGAGCTAGTTTGCAAGTTAACTTTTTTGAGAACAGGTGAAAAAAATGCCAGGCCTGTGCATAATGCGCAGCACAGTCACAGCTAAAGCTGGACGAGCAGCCTTCCACAGCCTTTTCTGTACACTCTTCAGGTAACGGCTGCAAGCACACTTGCTGGGTACTAAGCCATAAATGATTATAATTCTTTTTGTAGTAGGGAGGCATTCACAAAGGAATTTTGTGCAATATTTTCATGCTGTGGCTGACGACGAACAATTATGCCTGAAGCTTTAGTAGTAGGTTGGAGTATTCGATGACAGACTTGCTTTACAATTCGCATTGTGTGATGCCAGGTTGTTCTTTTGCTATTCTAAAACACTTTATTACTCATATTAACAAGATTGTTTTTCCTGACATCAAGCCTGCATAAAGTCAATTTGCGACACAGTTTCAAGCACATGTGTGGTAGACTACCAGAGCTGGCACATATTGGGAATCCGGGTTCGAATCCCATTGTGTCCTAGGTGTTTTTTCATAACTTAGTTTTTTTTTTTTTTTCTTATTTCACGCGATAAAGGTTACGAACACCAGCAGCAGCAGGCTACTGCGGCACACGCGACCCTTGTTGAGATCTTATTAAAGCTTTCGTCATAAAAAAGAAGTCAGTCATAGTAGCCAAAACAAGTGCACCAGCCAAAGAGAGCGCTTGTACGAACCTCATCCCACTTGCGCAGCTGATGTGCCAGCAGTTCGGCTTCCAGCATGTACTTGAAGCCACTTGGCACAGACAGGAAACGGATGTGCAAGAGCAGGCCTCGGTCACCGAACGATAGTAGCACTGGGCGCAGTGCGATCAGGGCTTCCAGATTTTCCTGCCAGTGGTTGAAGAGTGGTTGAAACGAACAGAAAACATAGAGCTGCTACATTTCTATGCACCACTGTGAATTGAAATATCAAATTGCGTTCTCTGCATCATCAGCACCAAGGTTGGCAGCGACACCTCATCACACTGTGACCAGCCATAGCATGTTGAGAAAGCTTTCACATAGAACCAACTTTTTGGGAAAAATATAAGTAGTAAAAAGGAGAATAGAAATACACCTTACAGTGACGAATATGTCCTCGGTGAAACATCTGTGCACAAGCAGAAAAATTAGAAATGGTGACTAACGCGCATTTAGGTTAAGCAACACCCAGTATTCCTGGGTACAGCGCGGAAAAAACAGAGGAGATGCTCAAAAGTAAGAGGGATAACAGAGACAAGACCTATTCATTCAAGAATGTCCCCCCCCCCCCCTTTATTCTCTCTTTTTCTTATTTTTTTAACGCTTTGTACCCAAGAATGAATCACAAACTTGCTCAAGCTCATACCTAGCGCCACACAGTTGCCAACATGGCTGCTGCAGTTACATCCTCAAGTACTATTTTAATGTAGTACAGCTGTGCTAGGGTGTATTTTTTAAAGGGGCCGTGCAACAATTTTTCAGCATGGTTGGAAAACACTGCCGAACAGCAGTCAAGGATCCAGAGAACATTTATAGCGCAGCACGCAGCTTGCAATTGACAATGAATTCTCAAAGCTGGCTCCGCTCCTTGCTGATCATGACATCACAAACACTATGGCGAAATGGCACTTGCTGGAAATGGGCAGGGTTTACAGCCGGCGACTTCAAGCGCTTATTTTGCATTGAAATTAACCTTTTACAGCCCACTTTTCATGTCTGTACAAGCATAAAAAACCCTTTGCTTCTATTGCAGGAGAGTTTCTTGAAGGGCCAGTTGGTACATGATACTGAGGGGAACAGCGCAATGAACGAGATGGAGAAAAAGAGGTGTCATGTGTTCGTTCTTCCTCCGTCCCGTTTTTTACGCTGTTCCCCTCAGACTCGAACTTCTAGTTTATGCTGAAAACTAGACATTGTTGGGTGACCGTGTCTTGGCCCCATGGACAATAAAGAGCAAAACAATTTTTCACATATTAGTAAAGTACAATTTCACAATCCTGAAAACACTACTCTTATTGTTACATGAGGCTTGGTAAGCGAGAAGACGAATGAAAAGAAAATTCAGGTGGAGATGCCACCTTGAGATACCAGCGCCAAACACCGTGACGTAATAGATTTTGAAGGCATCTACTAGGTCCTATGTAGCTTGTAATCGATAAAAATGAAGTACATTGTCATCTGTGTGTGCCATAGACCTAGCATACAGTGTTTCAGAAAATTTCATCGCGCCAATGTCGCGAAAATACGAAAAGATAAATTTAAAAATTTCTGACATCTCACATAGAATCTCGGCGCGAAATTTAAAAATCAAACTTCAAACTTGATTTTGTCCACTAATAATTAACTCATGATAGTGAAACATATGAAATTAGAGTTCTCAAAGTGCAGTTGGCTAATTTAAACCAAGTCATTGCTTTTCTTCAGCGTCTCTTTAAAAAGGGGTGGTGCCACCAAATTTGTGGCATGCATGTTCTTTGCTGTAAGCGTTTTTTTCAGCTCCAGGAAGCAAGATACACGCACCAAGATTCGTTTATTTTCGCTAAATAATTTAATATTGCTCTACTTTTGTGGCCCATTTTCGGTTTCAGTTTCGCGGCGCCAAGTTGGGCCGTGACGTCGATGCATAGGTGGCTTGGTCACGTGAGCACACAAGGCTGTGACGCACATCGTGTTGTGTTTCGTCTGCTCTCATTCACACGTGCCACACCAAGTGCCAGCAAAACAAATGCGCTGACAGTCGCCATGGCCAGCTGCAGTAGCATTGAGGCAGGGGCAAGGAAAAAGTCAGCCTGAAGGAAACAAAGCGTTTATATTTACAACGTATGTACAGAACGTGGATGAAGAAGCTGCCCAATTCTGGATGCACTGGCCTTTTATAGGCGCCGAGATGCTGAAAGAGGAGAAGCAGCCCCCGCTGTTAGACCTGCGCAGCGTCTCTGACGGACGGCTACATTGTCCCTGAAGGATGTGTCGAGGGTATCTTCGAAAGCACCCAGTGTCCTTGACGGACACACACAGTGTCTCTGCAAGGAACGCCAGCACACTCGTAACAGCACGCATGCGAGTTCTCCCCTTGTTCACAACATGCGCACCCATCCGTTGTACAACACAGCTCTTCAACAAAAGGATCATAGCCCAGTATTTGGCAAAGAACGAAGTCTGTTTGAGCGTTTCTTTGTTGTACGTCTCGGGGGAATTCGTGAAAACTCATTGGGTCATTGAATCTACTCGGCCAGAAGCATAGTCACTACGCGGGTAACCCACCGGATGCCTTCAGCACTCAAGCACGCTGAATCCCTTTGTAGGCTTCGATGCGTAGCACTTTGCCAAGAATTGATCGAAACTCAGTGAGTAATACAGCAACCGATGCTTTGCTGGTACGCTGAGTAAGCTCGTTTCGGAGATGACGGAGGTCACTCACGTCACTACAGATCTGGTGTGACGTCACGACAACTGCGGTTGCTTCTTCTATTCTGAACCACCAGTGTTGTTGCGCAAGCGATGGGCCTAGATCGCGAGAGTGAGCATTCAGCTACACTTTTAGATGTGAATTAAAATATATTCTAGCATTTGCTGTGTCCAACCCTTCATGCGCACAGTTCTTGCATATAGAGGAAACCCACAACAGGCTTGGAATAGCCTCAAAATTTGGTGGCACCACCCCTTTAAAGCAATGGTTTGACTGTATTTGAAGTCCCTTTGCACAGCTGCATGCTAAAGATCTCCAATATACTTCACAGCTAACAGAAAATACAAAGATGCCCACCTTGACATCACAGGCTTCATCCAAGATGGAAGCAGCCGTCAGCATGACTGCACGGTTCGGGTCACAAAGCTGAATCACAAGAAGCTCCATGACCCACTTTCTGAAGTCTAAGAGTTCCAGACGAAGCAGGACCCTGAGGAACTTTGTTGCGTAGAGTCGAGCGTCCTGCAAAGGTGTTCCAAAAACAAAAATGGCAGTAAACTCATCCACTAAGTCAACAATCAGGATGCGCTACAGGTGAATCACATATAAAAAAACCTAAGTGAGCTTACTGCAACAAATTTCGGCATTTAGGCAGTGATTTTATGTGGCACACAGAAATACAGAAATAGTAGCATAAATGCCTTCAAAAACTCAAAATGAAGTATTGTCAAAAGAGATTGGCCCCCCAACATACCAAGAAACTGTGAAGAGGTTCATTTGTAACAGTTACCCTAAATCTAAAGCAACTTAAACAAAAATACTGCAGTGCCTTATTTTTTTGAGCTGGGAGAGCTGTCCAAGATAATTTCCATCAAATCAACAAAACATGTAAAATAGAATGACTGCCTGACCATTGTGGGCATTTTAAATGCAGATAACAATTTAATCACATACTCAAGGCTCACTATCACTAGTACAATGAGGGTGACAATGCGGACTTCATAATTGTATTATTCATACTTGTACGGGTCGAGTGCACAAAAAAACATGGACAAGAGGAATGGACGTACACTCTTCACTAGTACAAAAATGTGCAGGGTGAAGAATACAGTCGATCCCAGATATATCAAACTCGAGTATATTGAATTATTGGCTATATCAAACAGTCAAGAAATTCTCTTAATTTTTCCATGCAAAAGTATGGGACCGGTGTACCCATATGTCGAACTCTCTCACTGCGGGGTATCCGCTATATCGAACGCAGCACCGTGCTGAAAGTGCATTTTTCCTAGCAAATATTGCCCGATTTCCGGCCGCGTTCTAACAAGTTCCGATCCCTTTGAACGCGCATGTAACGAAAAGGTGGTGTTATTCCATCGCACTAATCTGGTTTGTTGCACAGCGCTTGCGAGTTCACCTATATGTTTGATGCGCAATCTGTCGGTATTAACAAGCGGGTATAGTGTTTTTCAGGAAGACCGATTGCCGAGGACACCCAAATGAGAATGCGAAGTAATTGGGCAATCTCGTTGTATTGTTAGAGCACAATGGCATACGAGCCTGAAAGCATGGCCTTTGAGACGTGCAACCTTGCAACATAATTTTGGTGTTGGGTTTTAAAACACACGTCTCGGAGGCTACAATTTTTCCATCTTTTCGCATCAAAGCAGCTGAAAGCAGCGGCTGCCAGCTACAAAGCCACAAGTGACATCGATATTGCCAACATGTTGACCACCATGTCGACGATGAGAACTCGGCTACACTAACTGGGTGAAGGTGGGAACTCTGCTTTATCTCTGTTATACAGTTAAACCTGGATATAACAAAATTGATAATTCCCAAGGAAAATTCGTTATAAAGAGGTTTTCGTTATATGCAGGTTCGGTGGGAAAATTCGGGAAAAAAAAAGCGCAAATTAAACAAAAGAGCGACTGAAAGCAGAGCTAACCCCAAACACTCATTTTACAGTAAAAACTGCGTTTTTATTGTGACAGCAATTATATGGACACTCTCGGCAGGTTCTTGCTGTCGCCGTCATGTTCCGCAACAAGTTCAAATTGATAACATGCCCCCGCGCATTGTAACTTTCATGAGCAAGTCAAAGCACGCGCGAGCGCTGCTGAAGCAGAGATCAAATGAATCGGCCCTTCTCCATTGCCTGGAAAGTACATAGAACATCTCCCGCGTGTTAGCACTGCCGTGGAATGCTCAAACAGAAAGTAAACCACCCGTCTTGAACGAGCATGAAACAATGCAAGGAGGGGGGGAGGGGGGGGGAATCGCTCGAGTAGCAATAATGAACTATGATTTTAAAGGCGGTCACGATCGCTGGCGCGCTTGCTATCTCGGCGGGTATTAGTGCGGTTTCAACACGAAAAGACTGTGTGGAAAGAGGAAACACAATCGTTCCGGTCAAAGTCGAAGGCACACAATTCTCCCCATTGAAGGATAAGTGGGGGGCGCACAAGCATCTAACTCCCCTCTCCCCCTCCGCATTCCGGGGGCAAAGTACCGTGGGAGATAAGCGCCCGTCGGCACATCGTGACAAGATGAGCGCCGAGCGCGGGCAGTTTTTTTTTTCTTCTCGAGTTTCTATATATATATAAGTATGTATACATGTATGGTGAATAAAGGCGGCAATAACCCAGCCAAAACTGCCCATATACATGATTGCTATCGCAATAAAAAAAAAGCAAAGCTGGACGTTGTCGGTAGTCACACCATGCGCACGCAGTGAATCTATGCATGCGTGCACGGCGTCCAAAAAGAAGAGTGAACGACACGGACACAGACACGGTTACCGCGAAAACTATTCGGTAAAGCACCCTGCATATGCAGCGCAGCCCCACATATGTTCTGAATTCCTGGCACTGCCAACGCGCAAAAGTAGTATTTTTTTTTTGTTTGGAGGGGGGGGGGGGGCACACCCGCACATGCGACCGCGACGGTGAGAATGGGGGCAACGCCGGCTCATAAGGTGCAGGCCCCCCTGCCTGCCGCCACAGGTTTGCGCTTCGACAGCAGCGGCGAAGCGGCGGAAGATGCATGCTCGTACCAAAATGCCGAAATGCGGAGCAAAATTCCAAGATTGTCCGTGGAGAAAACTCATATGAAGGTTGTCTCCCGCAGTTACTTTGTTACATAGAGGTCGCAAACACATGTGCTCCTATGGAGCGACGACGGGAAATAGAAAAACTTCATTATATCCAGGAATTTGTTATATGGAGGTTTGTTATAAGCAGGTTTAACTGTAACTCAGCGTTGTCTTTTGCGCCTTCTGAACTTGAGTGCGTGTCGCCTTGTTCCTAATAAATATTAATTCCAGAAATTCATTCGGGAGTTGAACTGATTGTTCACCCGCCCGTAGCGATAAAAATTATGATTAGAGCTTGGAGCGACGTCAAATGAAGCACCGTGAAACTTTCTTTGCGGGCGAGGTGCCTGAGTGAATTTTCCGACTTATCAGCATTTCCAGGCACCATCTCTGACAGTGGTGCAGATAGTGACGTAGCTATTTCTGACTATATTAATGCTGAGATCAAATCCCCGCTGATGGTGCCATGGAAGTGTACCTGCGTGGTTATGAATAAACCAACGTCTTCGCTGCCGCCACTAACCAACCTTTTACCATGCTACAAAGCTTGCATTGGTGTTCTGCATCAATCTGCACTGTTGTGGCCGAAGGACCTGAATTGGTTTATTCGAAAAGCTTCGATGATATTGAGGATGACTGGAACTTGACGGCACGCAACAATCAAGACAAGTTTCCTGACTGTTTTTGTGCGAAATAAAATGCGATAACTTGCGGTTCATACCTTATTCATTATACTGTGAGTGAATTGTTATGTTAGTGCTTTTAACAATTTGCAAAGGCTGAGATGCTTTAATTTAGGCCATAAATAAGCATATTTTGTATTTCGAACTATTTGGCGATCCCTTTTTTGAGTTCAATATATCTGGGATCGAATGTAGTACTACCATGACAATGTCTGAAAAAAGAAAAAAATTTACAGAATCTCCCCCTAAAGGGAACCACTAGGCGATATGAAGCAGCATTGGGGATGCATACCATGTTTCTGTTTACATTCACGTTAGTGTGTGCTGTTTGTATTTAGTGTTGGTGTTATCATTACATTGCATTTGAGCACTGTTGAGGAAGTCTCGCTTGAATCGTGCGGTTGCTCAGTCAGTTCACAGCCGCTGCAGTTTCTTCGAAAGGCTTGCCAACCTCACTGTAGACTCGCGTTGCCTTTCTGTAACGGAAGCGGTAGTTTGATGCCAACACTTGGCTTCAGCATCGGCGTTCCAGACCTCGGAGTTTACATGATTGCTATCGCAATAAAAAAAAAGCAAAGCTGGACGTTGTCGGTAGTCACACCATGCGCACGCAGTGAATCTATGCATGCGTGCACGGCGTCCAAAAAGAAGAGTGAACGACACGGACACAGACACGGTTACCGCGAAAACTATTCGGTAAAGCACCCTGCATATGCAGCACAGCCCCACATATGTTCTGAATTCCTGGCACTGCCTACGCGCAAAAGTAGTTTTTTTTTTTTTGTTTGGAGGGGGGGGGGGGGGGCACACCCGCACATGCGACCGCGACGGTGAGAACGGGGGCAACGCTGGCTCATAAGGTGCAGGCCCGCCTGCCTGCCGCCACCGCTTTGCGCTTCGGCAGCAGCGGGGAAGCGGCGGAAGATGCATGCTCGTACCAAAATGCCGAAATGCGGAGCAAAATTCCAAGATTGTCCATGGAGAAAACTCATTATATTAAGGTTGTCTCCTGCAGTTACTTTGTTAGATAGAGGTCAGAAACACATGTGCTCCTATGGAGCGCCGACGGGGAACAGAAAAACTTCATTATATTCAGGAATTTGTTATATGGAGGTTCGTTATAAGCAGGTTTAACTGTAACTCAGCGTTGTCTTTTGTGCCTTCTGAACTTGAGTGCGTGTTGCCTTGTTTCTAATAAATATTAATTCGGGAAACTCATTCGGGAGTTCAACTGAATGTTGACCCGCACGTAGTGATAAAAATTGTGATTCAAGCTTGGAGCGACATCAAGTGAAGCACCGTGAAACTTTCTTTGTGGGCGAGGTGCCCGAGTGAATTTTCCGACTTATCAGCGTTTCCAGGCACCATCTCAGACAGTGGTGCAGATAGTGACGTAGCTGTTTCCGACTATATTAATGCTGAGATCAAATCCTTGCTGATGGTGCCATGGAAGTGTACCTGCGTGGTTATGAATATACCAACGTCTTCGCTGCCGCCACTAACCAACCTTTTACCATGCTACAAAGCTTGCATTGGCGTTCTGCATCAATCTACACTGTTGTGGCCGAAGGAGCTGAATTGGTTTACTTGAAAAGCTTTGATGATATTGAGGATGACTGGAACTTGACGGCACGTAAGAATCAAGACAAGTTTCCCGACTGTTTTTGTGCGAAATAAAATGCGATAACTTGCCGTTCACACCTTATTCATTATACTGTTAGTGAATTATTATGTTAGTGCTTTTAACAATTCGCAAAGGCTGAGATGCTGTAATTTAGGCCTTAAATAAGCATATTTTGTATTTCGAACTATCTGGCGATCCCTTTTTAGAGTTCAATATATCTGGGATCGAATATAGTACTACAGTCGAACCTCGATACATCGAACGGCGCGGCGATCGCGAAATAGTTTGATATATCCAGAATTCGTTTTAAAAAGTCACGAAAAAAATGCGTCAACAGCTTGCTGAAAACGACCAACGAACCGTGCAAGCGTGGTGCAGTAAATACTCACTTGAAGATTCAAACATAGTATTTATTGTGTTGGTTTAAAATATTGAAAAAGAGTAGCCTGCTTTTTGTTGGCCATGGCGTGTTTGACGACTGCGTCCTCAATATAGTCCAGGCGATACATAAGTGATAGGCCGGTGCCTTCAATCGCGCCGGCGCACAAGGGCCAAGGCAGTTATGACCTCAGCTGATGTCAGGAGCGGGGCACCATCAGTGCTTGCAGGATCCACCTCGGCAGAGTCTTCATTTGGCTGCTCAGCAGTAGCTTCGGCGACAATCTCCACATCCGTGAGCTCCGCCGTTATGAGCTTCGGCGTTCGGAGTTAGGCCTGTCGCGCACCACAGCGCGCGACAGGCCCAACTCCGAACAGTGCGCGACAGGTCTAACTCCAAACGCACGAACACTGCAAGCACAACGACCGATGCCTGCTGATGCTACGGGGGAGGAGCTTGCAACAAGTGCGCAGTGTGCCGTTGACACCATAGAGACTGCAACTACTGCAAGCTGCGGCGTGAGTCCGGGTGTAAAGCGCGCACTTGGGGCGCCCATGCCGGCTCGCCTGACTGCTTTCTCTTTCCCAGCGGCAGCGCGGGCCGCGTCCGAGACAGTCGTCTGTGTCCTTTCCCTCCTATACTTTCCTCCTCAATCTTTACCTCCCACTCCCCTTTCCCCGCGCGAAGCCGTGTTGGTGCCTTCGCATTGAAAGACAACAACAGCTTCGCGCTTTTCTTTTCACTTTCCTCATTCAAGAACCTCTACCGCAAGGCTGCGGCGCGCGTACGCCGCTACGTTAAAGTGGCGCTCTCGGCGCCATCGATGTGTGCAGCATTCGTAAACGCCCGCCGCTCTACCGCTACTTTCGAGAGTTGCGGGAAAGCTCGCCGCCTGTCAATGGAGCGCGGGCGGTTTGGGGTGGCTGAGTTCGATATATGTATCCATTATATGTCAAACTTTGTTCGAAATAAAAAATCAATAATGCATGCGATTTCCCACGTGATATAGGAACTGTTCGATATAGGCAATAATTCGATACATCCATGTTCGATATATTGAGGTTTGACTGTACCATGACAATGTCTGAAAAAAGAAAAAATTTACAGTATCTCCCCCTGAAGGGAACCACTACGGGATGCGAAGCGACATTGTGGGTGCATACCATGTTTCTGTTTACATTCACGTTAGTGTGTGCTGTTTGTATTTAGTGTTGGTGTTGTCATTACATTGCATTTGAGCACTGTTGAGGAAGTCTCGCTTCAATCGTGCGGTTGCTCAGTCAGTTCACAGCACTGGACGAGGCTTGGCAACCTCACTGTAGACTCCCGTTGCCTTTCTGTAACGGAAGCGGTAGTTCGATGCCGACACTTGGCTTCGGCATCGGCGTTCCAGACCTCGGGGTTTGCAGGTCTTCGAAAGGCTTGCCGAGCTCACTGTAGACTCGCGTTGCCTTTTTGTAACGGAAGCGGTAGTTCGATGCCGGCTTCGGCATCGGCGTTCCAGACGTCGAGGTTTGCAGGTCGACGCCGACACTTGGCTTGAACTTCCCTGGCCCAAAGTTCCGGATCACCTTGCCTGTGCAGGTGTTTGCATTCGGCATCGCGAACGCTGTGCTACTGCTGATCTGCGACGATCTCGATCTCGCCAGAGGTTGGAGTGCTGCTGCAACTGGTGCTGACATCTAATCTGAACTCATCTGAATGGAAGCGAAGCAAGAATGACGGAAGCTGACGAAGCGCACCCACTTATATGAAATGGGGGAAGAAAAGCAGAGAGTGAGTTTACAGGATGCAGCGTGGGCGAAGAAGAGAAAAGAAGGCGACCGAACACCTGCAAGGAGGAGAGGGGGAGAGAGAGAAGGCATATGCGCAATGGCGTGCACACGCCATCGGATTAAGCTCACTCATAAAAAGCATCAAAAAATGTATTTTTGGTTCTCTCAAAGATAAATTCATAAAGAGTCAAAGACAGCACACCTCGCATTTTGTTGTCAACGCTGTGGACAGCAGGGACCTCGCAAAGCCCGGCTTGGTGTAGTCCATGGATGCCAGTGCCAGCTTTAGGTACAGGTCGTGGCCTTCCAGTGTGACCAGCGTGACAATGTGCTGGTACACACCGAGCCTCTCCAGAAGCCGCGAACCCTTGCTGGAACTACCAAGCCGGCCAACAAAGAGGAAGTAGGCGTGCGAGACCATCGCCAGCATCCTGGATGGTCCCAGGAGCGCCGACATGGCAGCCCCAGGAAGCTGTGCTTCGTGAAGGCAGTTGCAGAGGTCGATCAAAAAGTCCTCGATGAACTCAGTTGCACGACTTCGTCGGCGTCGAGCAGAAACTCGAACAGCTGGCACCCGACGGTGACGACCTGGTTTGCGCACTCCCGCTTCGTCTCCATCAGCGAGAACTGGCGGCTGCTCGGCTTGTAGAAAAGGACGAGGCGGCGGATGAAAGTCTTGTGCGTATTCTCGTTGAGCGCACGCAGTGATTCGCTGGGCCACTTGAGCAACGAGCTCACGAGGTGCCAGTCCCAGGAGTTGTACTCGCGCACGAGCACCTGGGAGTCGCGGATGCTCTGCAGGGCGCTCTCGTCGGTCTCCTTGCGGAGGCAGGCACTGAGGCGCACCCTGCCTGCCGCCTCACAGAAGTCCTGGTTGGCACTGCGGTGCTTTGTCGGGCTGCAGAACTGCAGAAGCTGATCTAGGAAAAGACTGCTTGGTGTCGTGCTCTTTCGCCGCAGAGCATGAAGGCGTGATAGACGGGCCACAGCAGTGCTTGCACGGCTGCAAAGAACAAATTTTTGAAGTGAAAACTTTAAACGCCTCATCGATTGCAAAATGTCGATGCCCCATGGTGGTAGGATGAGTAATGCAAAAAATCATCATCATGTGATGACATCACCATATAACGTCACGATAATGTCAAATATTGCCAGATTATGTCTTTTTGATGTCATTATGACATCACAGGACGACGTCAACACATGACATCACGGCTGGGTCATAGGTGGTCCCATTACTGCAGCAATAAAAACACAAATAGGCGAAGAAACCTTTTGCAAGGTGGCATGGCAGGATAAGAACACCAACTGAGAAGAAAAATGTAATAGCATACGCCTTCAAGTCACCTTTTAAGTGATGCATAAGGGACCCTATGAGATTTTTCTACATTTCTCCACTTCATTTTTCTCCAACCAAACTGTTTAAGGCTACAGTCAAACCTGATAACAACAAACTTAGAACATATCTTTGCAGAGAGAAATTGGTATCCTTGCATTTGCGCTCGATGCCTTATGGAAGATTAAAAAAAAGAAAAAAAAACTGCCAAAGGGAATAAATTTTAGCTTGGTTCACCAACTTTCCTCTATGCTCATGGACTAAAGCACATGAAAACCTACCAGCTATGCCCTTCTAGAAAGTAACTATAAAAAAAAAAAGAAAACATGAACACTGCAATTACGCCCTCCCATACTAGTGCTCAAGTTCTCGCTTGAGCAGAGGAAGAACTAAAGCACTGATACCAGGCACAGTGGACTGAAGAGGGAATAGTAAGGCTAATGATGACACAGGCAAGAGGTGTTACCACAGAGGTGGGTACACCCATTGTCAGTAACAATGTATGTACACTGCAGCTGCATACAGAATCACGGGATTACAATGCTTTCAGGATGGTAGCAGATTAGTGGAGAGCCTAATTTGTTGAAAAGTCCTATTTAGCACAGTTGTACTGGCTGCAATGGTGCGACACCTGATACAAGCTCTCAAGAGAGAGTGAATCCTATTTAGCGCAGTTGTACTGGCTGCAATGGTGCGACACCTGATACAAGCTCTCAAGAGAGAGTGGATGATAAGAAAGAGCAGCTGTGTCTCACATGCGCTTCTCCTGAGGCGATCCGAAAGCTGCTGCTTGTGACATCAACGTTGGCAGGCAGTGGCAATGCCGACTAGCTTCTGAGGGCAGGTAGACACTCGCCTGCCAATGATTTAAGAATAAAAACAGAGAAATATTCATTACAGACTGAAATGGGCCACTCAGGCTTCTTACGAAACACTGAACATACTGCAGACTCATTTTAATGTACATACAGAAAAATGTCGTGTACAGACAGCCTCGGCAATAGCATGGGTCATAAATGTCCGTGTTTTTAAAATGAGTACAAGATCTAGGCCCTGACATCACTTGGCAGTCAGTGAGGCTCTACAGCCTGTCTCGATGTGCATGTGCGGGTGAAGCCACACCAGTTGTAGATACTCCACGGAGCACATGCAACCTCGTGGCGACACTATCACTCCCTGTAAAGTCGTTTTTGCTACATGGAATACGCATCGGGTGGATTAGTCATACATAGTGTAGCTGCCGTTGTGACAGATGGCACTGTGTTTGCACAGTGGTGCCAGCAGCGCCATTTGTCGGAAGTGTGGTTATGCATGTCTACGTGGTGAGCACTCTGTCTTTTTTGGAGTTTGCCATGGTTGGTGACAGTCTGGTTTCGGATGGGTACATGGGCACAATACCAAAGTTAGTTTTCTGCAGGCCCTTGTGGTGAGTCGGACGTCAGCAATGCTGCACTGGCCGTACATTTCAGGAGTTATGTTGTTTCTAGTTATGTTGCATGTGTTTTCTTTTAACGGACATTGTATTAGCCTCTTTGTCATGTTACCAGTTATGTATTAGATTCAGCTGGTGAGTTGACCATTGTAAAAGCAGCCAATAAAATGCCTGTAAGTTCGTTTGCTCGGCGGTGTGAACTGTGTCCGTGTGTTTTGAAAGCAGCATCTAATCTTCTGACCCCACAACATAAATGTGGTGTGCGCGTGCCCTTGAAGTGCCAATCTCATAAAAGGAATGGCAAGTGGCCTACTGTTTCAAATTTCAACTGTTTCTGCCCCACACAAGAGTTGCATAACTTACACAGATTATCACTACCAATTTCTCGACATGCCACACTCATTTGCAAGAAAGCCCATCATAAAGGACCCTTTTGATAACTGCTTTAATCAACAGCTTGAAGGGACACTTAAAAAAGAGATTTTTCTCACACTAGAAAATTACTCTTTTACAATTCCTAAAATTGCCATGCTTGCCTCAAGAAAACGCTTGATAAGCGAGAAAATTCACAAAAGAATAATGTGGATGGTGACCCCACCAAGAAACTCCTACACAAAATGTCATGATGTCATAAACTTTGATGGCATCTTCTACACCTATGTGGTTTCAAATAGGCGAAAATTAAGTAGTACACAGTCTCTTGAAGAATCTAGAGACTTAAAATATGAAGTTTCAGGAAATTTAACCAAGACAATGTCCAAAAATATGCTTTAAAATCCCCGATATCCTGGGTGATTTCAGCAGAAACTTTCAAAATGGGACTTTGGCCTTGATTTCCTCTTCTATTAATAAATTGATGGAGAAATTAAAAACATAACAGTTCTCAGAATACAAATTATCAATCGAAACCAATTTACTGCTTTCCGCAAGTGTCTCTTTTCAACTGAAACCATCGAGGTGGCAGTTGGAAGTAATCAGAGGGTTTTCCAAGTAACCATTGTATAGCCCTAACTACTGCCTTTAGCATTGACAAATTACAGCAAACGTAGTCTTCAGCTACAGGTAGCTCATTGAGAAAACTATGCAAAGAAAAAAAAGAACACTTTTCATTAACCTTTCATTGCTATACTGGTTTACACACGATGTTAAGTAGTACAGCAATGAGATAGCCTGCTGTTATAATACCACGCATTTTAGAAGAAAAAAAAAAAATTGGTACCTACCATGTACAGCAGTTCTGCCAGCAGTATTGTTGCTTGAATAGCCAATGCATCTTCGCTTGACACAATCACTTCCACTAGTGCCTACATATTTGTCGGTTCAAAATAAAAATAAATAACACTTTATCCAGTTTTTAAAACTAAGCAGTAAGTTTAATACATACAAATACACCCATGAGTAGTGTAATTATTGTTTCCTCTTTGCATTATACATATTTCGAAATGACAGAATTTACAGGTCTATACAGGTCTATACAAACATCTGTTAGGACAGATGTACTTACAAAGCAGAATCCTTCATCTTCAGCCTGAAAGTCATTTACAATGCTAATAAATAATATGCATGAAATTGTATGTTACGCTGCAACATTAACACTCTTTATACAGTTGAACAACCACTTTACGAGAGGCATGCACTGGGTAGCAATTCTCGTCGTTTATATGAGGTGTCTCTTGCAAGCAGGATACTACGGATGCACTTTCTTACCAACCCTAAATTTTAAGGTGGGCACATTGATGTCTCTTATACCCATTTGTCTGTTACATCAGTATCTCTTATAGAGGTGTTCAGCTGTAAAGACACTAAAGATAAAAATGAGTTGGGCTTTATCAGCATACAAAGTTGTGCTTCTACAAAGGAAGCCCCTAATACCACGAGAGCACACTGATGCTACAACTGGAAATTCCCACACCTGCTCACAGCTTTGTTAGACATAGCATGCTTTGGGATCAATTTGTTACTACGATGTACTCTTGGTGCAATGGACTGTGATAAACCAGCAAAACGGGTCCATTTTATCCAAAGTCCAAAATATCCAAACTGCACTGTGTTCCTCGTGTGTGTGCACGTGTGCATGTGTGTTGTTATCAGCTACAGTGTATTTACCAGAAGGCTTGAATAATAAGATTTGAGAATTTTAGTAGTCCCATATAAGCCCAAATAGGAGAAAATACCAGGAACTCTGTGATGTCAAGTAATCCCACTGTGGTTCCCCACATTAAAGTATAAAAACCTAAATTTAACCTCGACTTTTTTCATACAGCGATGAACATTACACAGACCATAAAAGATTATAGATGACTATCAAACTTCCTTAGAAAGAATGAATTCGCAAGTAGAATAGGCTGAACATACGAATAGCACAACTTGGAATTAGTTACAGCGTAACTATGGAAGCAAAAAAAAAAAAAACAAGAATAGAAAAAGTGGAAAATGTTTGAAGTTTATAGAACTTGTTCTAGGAATCGAGATTCCCCCATATGACGGCCACTTCCCGGCACAATGTTTGTACAAACAAAATCACACTTGTCCAATGCACCCAGCCGGTCACTTCAGCTGCCGTTTTCAGCTGAAATATGAAAAGACCTGCCCCACAATAATAGGTAACATACTGATACTGTACGCCAGGCCCTAGGGGTACAATTCAAGTTTTGAAGGAAGCTTGTAACTAGCGTGAGGTGGCAGCTGTGAACAACATTTGCGTGCCCATCCATGCACTCCACCGCTCTCAGCAAGTGTGATTCCATTTGTACACATGAGCTAAGCACAGTTGTGCCATGAGAATAGCCATGTTCTGACACCAGAAGTCAATACGACACACACCAATCAACTAGTAACACCCTTGCTCACCTCCAAGATTCCAGCCTGCACAAACGCTAGTAAAAGAAGAGCCAAGTAGTTCCCCACTAGGTTCGACCTGAAAACAGTAATATAAAACAGAGATAAATCACATGACTTGACATAGACAAGTGAAGCAAAAGTAGAAAGTTATAACAAAGACAGTAGTGTGCTTCACACTTGTACATGCATCATTTCTTGAAATTTTGATACAATTTCACAATGCCTCGAGAGAAAAAGTGGGAGAAGACTATGAATAAACGGCTTACTACAGTTGCCAATGAAAGCAGAAAAATACTTTTGCAAGCTGAAGTTTCATATCATGCAGCAAGCATGGCAAGGACCTATAACTATATTAGCAATTAAATCAAACCAAAAACAAAAATCCTCGAGTGTCACCTGTGCTTTGACGGCGGTGGTAAAAGGTCACAGGCCTCAGCAACCACGAAGCCTTCATATAGTTTCCATGACTCCCGAATTGCCGTACGATCTGCAGATGGAACGCAAGTTTCTCAACAGCATTGTAACAGAACATGTGGCACATGCTATAAGCAATATTTGGCATATCTTCTTTTTCATCTGACAGCACCTCCTTCACTGGCCTCTACATAGATACTTTGCTCTTAAACACTAAAGGAACTTCACAAAAAAATAAAGCAAGAATTATAGGGTCCTTGCAATACTTTTGCCAGTACTAATCATCAAATGGCTTCATTGAAAAAGCTCTTTGCCTATTTGACTGCTGCAAAAATGTTTAGAATCTATTAGGTAGGAGCAAAGTTACAGGAATTCGCCGCACACATTCTCTCTCATTTTGTGCCAGCAGGCACGCTCAAAGCTGCGCAGGGAATAGGATGACAAGGGTGCAAGGAGATGCATTCCTTTATCAGTGCGCGTCATGACTTGGAGCACTCTCCTTTTAATTTTTCTTTGCACTTAAACACTTTCAGAGTGACCATGAGTGTGGGCTCATAGTGGCATCTCGTGGCGGCCCAGTAACTGGACAGGTGACAGTGCTCAAATCAGCCAATGGCCGTGGACCTTGGGCATATGGCATCATTTGTAGAGAGATGAGGGAGCAATTTCTGGCTAAATTTGAGAATTAACTGCTAATTCCAGGCCATGTGTGGTGCCATAATGTTTAGCTCGTGCATTCCCCAAATCTTTGATTTACCGATCCGCAGCGTTTTCTGAACATGTGAAGCCCCTTTAAGAGGGGGGCACTGGGTCTTAGAAGGCCAAAAATCGCAAGAAAATTGACTTTTGAAGCTGACATTTTCGAAATCTGCGCCTATTTTCGCACTTATCAGAGAAGTTTCTAGCTTCTCGGGTCATTATTTCTGGCGCAAAATCGATTTATGACAGCCCTGTGAGATGAATGTGAGCGCAAATTGATGCTAAAATCGCGCTTTTTCCGCGCCAAACTGTTGCCGTTACACACGAGCTATCGTGTTCATCTTGGTCTCGTTTGGAAGGGTCGTTCTTCATCTTCAACTTCCCGTCACCACTGGCTCACCTTGCTCATTGGTTTTTTAGCAAAAACGCGTCATCGAGAATCACTAGCGCGTGATTCAATTGGCTGCTTGGGGCACGAGACCAAATTTAGGCATCTGATTGGCCAAGGGGCGCTTTCGGCGTCTGCTACACCATCGTGACGCGCACGAACATGCGCCATTTTGTCAAGGTGCTACTGACTGCTTGCGGGGCAGTAAAGAAGTTCCGTGCTACAGTAATTTGTGAAGCAGATGTGGCGGTGGTTTGTTCACTGTGAAGTTCAGAAAGATCACCGCTATGGCTCAGGACAACGAGGATAACGAACTCAACGCGATCAACGGCGGTCGCCGAGTCACCAGTGTAGGCCTAACTCATGTACGAGCCCGTTGGTTGCCGACAACATTACTGAGAACGGCTGTGTTTTGCAGCCTCATCAGTTAGAGGACGGCAAGTAAAAAGCAGAAGTGAAGCTACCAGAGATATCAATCTTTGTAGTGACGGAACGGAAGTGCAGTCTTATAGCTAAACCCGCCGATCTTGTGGTTCCCCCCGCCTGATGAAAGGACCTTGAATTGCGCGACGGTTTGTCAGAGTGCAGTACGCCGCGCGTCGACCAACAACAAAAAGTCAATCCGTTCCCAGTGAACATGCTCGCGGCCCTCGCAATCGAGGCTACTGGCAACAGGTAGACTGCTTTTAACGACGTGCTCACAATGTTGTCGCGATCTTCTCTTACGTGAAAAGGAAACTAACACCTCGGCACTCGTGTAGCCTCGAAATTGATGAGCGAGGGAGCAACTTTGGTTCGGGGCACTTACGGGTAACTTATTATGGACAAGCCAGAAAACATCTCCGCGTTATTCGACGAATCGTGGATGACGCACGCACATTTGTCGCATATCGCTGTCAGTACAGTCACCGAACTGATAAGCGGCCTCGCAGCAGACGAGCACACGGCGACAACTTGCTACAGGACTAGAAGAAACGACACGCTCGTACAAACCATCAGTCCTATTACATTCCCGGTGCATATTAACTGACTAAAAGTATGTGTGCCATGATATTTTTTCCTCAGAACAGCGAAATTAAGTTTTAACAGCATTATTCTCGAAGCACAGATTTTGAGCACTTTCTTTTGCTTGTTCGGTAAAAGTTGACCTAAGACAGATAGAGCTGTAATTGCTTTTGCACAATGTAGCTAAATGTGTACAAAAAACAATTCTGGGAGCCTATTTTTAATGGGCAGCTTCATTTATTTTATTTTAATATAAAAAATTCTGTATTTTGTTACATGCAATGAACTTTACTGTGCTGTAATTCGAGAAGTACTCGTTCAATTTCTGATCAGCTTGCAGCATTGCACTCCTTAGGCTTTCTAGCATTCATTTATATGCCAATGGCTAAGTAATTATAAGTGCATACATTTTTACAGTTAAAAATGTTGGAATTCTTTGTTTTCTTCATTTTCTCAAAATGGCAATTTTGTACACCCTGCATGAAAATTACTGCAATATATCTGAAACTATTACAGATAGCAGGAGGAGGACGAAACTTTATTCAGAAAAAAAAAAAATTGAAATGCAGGCAGTTTGGTCGGGCCCTCAGTCCAGGGCTCCGCTGGCACGAGCGGCTTGCTGGACCTGGTCAAGCAAAGCTATTTGGCTCTGCTTGTCCTCGTCCGCAAGCCATGCCTCCCACTGCCTGTGAAACATGTGTGGTTGCTTCGTGATGTGTGGGCTGTCGATGTGTGTGGGCCTCTGGGTGCACTCCCATGTTATGTGGCTGAGTGTTGGTACTTGTGAACACCACGGACAGGTGTCTTTATATCTTGCGGGATATATTCTACTTAGATGGTACAAATTGGGAAAGCTATTGGTTTGTATGCGTCTCCAATCCCTGCTTTGCTGGCTATCCAAGAATATTTTATTTTGCAGCATGAAGCTATATGTTTGGAGCACACAACATAGGAAGCAGATTTTGATTTCTCTTGATGGAAGTTTTTCAAACTAGTCTTTTGTGTGACCACACAATGGCCACATTCAGGGCTGTGAAGTTTGGTGTACTGTAAAGTAAGAAATAATGACCCATTCAAAAAAGTGCTTCTTATGTTGCATGTCTTATGCTTTCTACTGTCAATCCCTATGTTATTTATAAATTTTTAACAGGTGGTTATTTTTCTATTATGGTAAGAACAATGGAAATTGTTATCTTGATTAATCAATTAACCAAGAAGCTACAGAAAAAATAACTACATTTTTAGAACCCAGAGAACAAACTAAGTAAGCATGCCAACTTCTGTCACACTTGGTTCAAAAATAAATGAGAGAGCCCCAAGAACCATGTCCCCCCTTATTATGTATCGTTTAGACTTGTGCAAATAGTAAATTTTAGATTCTATGCCATTCGAAGTGAATAATAATTTTGGGAGAATAATTTTCAATCGCATCTGAATACTATACTTCAGAAATTATTTTTTAAAAATCCAGCAGATCCCACATACCTTGAGAATCGATGTTATGTGAAGTGTACAAATGGAAAGTGACCGTCTTGTAATAACGTGTTGTAAACATGTTATTAAATGACGCTAAATATATGTACAAATGTTGCACACAAACATATGATGAAGAGCCACAGATGTTTATATAACCAGTTGTTTACACTTGCACAACGATGCGAACAGTTCACGAGTATTAGCAACACCAGAAGTGATAGGCTAATATGAAGCGCTGGTGCTCGCGAGAACGGTCGCCCTGGACACTGGCACATTAATCAGATTCAGCGAATGGCACCTAACTGCAATTGTCGTTAACCCGACGTGACCACTGTATCATATGAGTACATATGTAATGTTAATAGAATTAGATAGCCAGCCCTGTAACCACGGTTGATGTTTCACAAACATAGCGTCTATTTGTAAAGTAGTTCCGAGACTTGGCGTGGCTCTATGATAGAATACTTTATTGCCACGCAGAATTCTGGGGTTCGATTCCTGCTGAGACCCTGACATTTATTTTTTGTATTCGTTGGATCAACGCTGTCGATTTTAGCTTTTTCTTATCGCTCACGCGTTAAAATTACCTGTCTTCTCGCAGTTCCTGGGTAAATATTAGGTGTCAAACACCTGTGGCACATACCTACAAACCAGTGGCACATACCCACCCACGGGTATGTGTCACTGTCTGGCAAAAAGTGTTTGACCAACGCCTCCTTTATTTATTTCAATGCCAGTGCAAACCTGCACTTATCAACGTGAGCTGTCAGTCCGCTTTAGTTCAGGGAGTGGTCGTGATGCGACGCTGCATAAGGGGTCACTGCTGCTTGCGCCACAAGTGCTTCTGAACGCTTTCCCCCGGAAGATGTAATAGACGTGTTTCGCACTACAATAGCGTACGTCTGTCAAATTTGTTTCTTCGTGCCCCTTTTTTTGTGGCTTGAAGCAACGCTGCCAACGCATCACGGAGCAGCGCATTTAGAAGCCTTTCAGTGATGCTTCCCCATTGGTTGCCCGCATAGCACCACGAACTGCGACACGCTAACTCAAAACACCTCATCTTTTACAGAGCCAGCATGACCACTAAGATAGTGAACACGAGGAATGCAAGATGCCGCCACCCAAATCTATACACAACTAAACGAAAAAATTACGGCATATTCACGGGGTGAATGATGATGAATGGGCGAAGCTCCGGAGGGATTCATCGGTAAACTGTGAATCTTCCGTGTAATTCGCCCAGTCGATCATCATGTAAAGACGTGAGAAACGCTGTGTGTGTATATACACAAATCAACTTTTATTTGTTCTTAGACGATGGATGGCTTGCGATGTCCCTTCATTATGACGGCTTTATGGTCTGTGAAATGAAGGGAGAGCGGTTCCTGTATGGGTTGCAGTGGGCAATTTGCAAATACTAGGTCTATGCATGTTCCTCGGATCGTGGTAGGTTTCATATGGTCAAACGCTATACGTCTGAGTGCACATCTAGAAGCCATATGTTGGATAAGCCAATTATTGTCTATGATAGCCACGTTAAAGTCTCCAAGTAGTACAAATGGTCCATTCTTGTATTTGTTCTCATAATTTCATAACGCAGTGTCTATGAATGTCTTGATGTTCCCGGTCGACAGGTTGGGTGCGAGGTACATGGTCACGAGGACGATTCCAGAGTCAAAGAGTTTGATGGCTGCATATTCTCCGTTTTGGCTTTGACTCGTGAGTGGTAGTCTGAGATCTTCAGCCGTTTCCGTTTGCCTCACGTAGATGGCGACACCACCTGCAGGACGTTCTGATTCATCGATACACACGACGGGAACGTATCCTTTGATGAACAATCTCGTCACGTTCCACGTCTCGGTAAAGCACAGCACGTCGACTGCGGTCAGTATGGGGTCCCTTTCTATGTCAAGTGCGTGGGCGACTCCGAGCGCGCGCCAACAGCGAACGGATTTTATTACAACGCTCCCCCTAGCGTACGTCGCCGCACTAAATCGAACGATTGCCTTCAACCAATGACACGCACCATATGTGACATCATTCCTATTTTATAAGATCTCGCGTCTTTCATCAACTACAAGTACCGCTTTCTAGTTTATAACATCTTGCATCTTTTCATCATCAGCTACAAGTACCACCATCTAGTAAACACTACAAGAACTATCGCGTCTTTCATCAACTACAAGTACCGCTTTCTAGTTTATAACATCTTGCATCTTTTCATCATCAGCTACAAGTACCACCATCTAGTAAACACTACAAGAACTAAACGAGAGGTGGCTACATACAGGAGACGGTACCGCCATCTAGTGAACACTGCAAGAACTAAACTAGAGGTAACTACATACAGGGGACGGTACCGCCATCTAGTGAACACTGCAAGAACTAAACTAGAGGTGGCTACATACAGGCTACAGGGGACACACAGCCCACGCCCTAAGGAGCTTCGCCCCTAAAATTACTTCATATGATTTCCGTTGAGAGGCACTGCATGAGGGGGCTCCCTCCTCCATGACAGCAAAGCACACGCAAAGGCTGAGCAAGACGAGAGCGGGGAAGGGCTAAAGAAGAGGGTGGTGAACGGCTAAATCAGGCGCATCTGGCTGGCATTGGTAAAATAGAGGAGGGGTTGGTTTGACGACATACGCGACGGGATTGTGACATTATTCATGACTTGACCAGCATTTCACACCGATCAAACTATGTTACCCTAAATACTAATTTTGGTTCACACCAAGTCAAGAGGGTGACCACAAGAGCACCCAGACGTAAATGGCTAGCTAGCTAGCTATATCTGCACAATATTTTATAAAAATTGAAACAAAGCCCGTGCAAATGTTTTTTTTTCCCTCAAAGAAAGTGGGAACACCTTCGAATTGTAGCAAAATTTGGCTTTTGCGAGAATGCAAGTGATAACCTGTGAAATATGTGTCGTCTACAGTTTACTATACGGCAGGCATATAAGCCTGTATGTATAGTAAACTGTATGTATAGTAAACTTCAAAAATGATGAATCGATGTGAGGAGTGTATGTTCATTTAACCTTTAAATGGGGCTCTGCGATAGTCGGACCTGGGTAGGTGTTTTCACAGCTTAGCACCCCTCCACTGATATGAAACTACTTTTATGGTGGTTATATGCATGCTAATATACATATATTTGTTCATTTTGAATACTTCAAAATTTTCTGTAATTTAAATTAGAATCAAAGCAAATTTGGATAATGTAATATTCTGTCAATTATTCGCACAAGCCTATTATCGTTATAGTGAAGTAGCTTTGCGATAGGCCACAGCACTTTCATCTGATCAGCGCTATAAATGTACAAACTTATGCCAGCACAAATAAATTAGTAATCATATCAACCATATTAAATGAGTTCAAATCATTTGTAATGCCTCAAACAGACCACTGAATTGAATGTAAATACTCGACAGAAGTCTGTCTGGTTGGGCATGAAAAAACCCGACGTTTCAAAACCAACTTGGTTCCTTCCTCAGGGGTGACTGCGGAGCTAAGTAGCAGCAGAGTCTTCAAAGCACTCACGGGGTGGATAATGACCCCCCCCCTCTCTCTCATGTTTTGCCTTGGAGCCGTGGAGAGAGAGAGGGGTCATTAGAAAGAGGGGGGGTCATTATCTACCCCGGGAGTGCTTTGAAGACTTTGCTGCTATGTAGCTCCACAGTCACCCCTGAGGAAGGAACCGAGCTGCGGAGAGAGAGGGGGTCACTATCCACCCCGGGAGTGCTTTGAAGATGCCCCTGCTACGCAGCTCCACAGTCACCCCTGAGGAAGGAACCAAGTCGGTTTCTAAATGTCGGGTTTCTTCAAAACTTTTGATCGGAGTCTAAATCATCTCTCAGACTACTGAATTGGTCTCCTTTTAATGCTGACGGCTCATGGCCCCATGCTGGCATAATAAATGTGATGTAAAATGGAACACATGAGTGCAAAAGTGCAAAAGAGAAGAGAAAACGTGCTAAAAAAACAAGACAAACCCCCTAACTTCCCTCGTTCTAGGAATATTTGAGAAATTTTTGGAGCAGTCATATTATGGGGCAAAAAATCACCAGGGTCCCAAATGCATTGACTTAAGACGACTCAAATACGACAGCCATCTCCTCGTTCTTCTCAGTCGATGTAATGATGCTGCAGCCACGCTACCCTTCAAGTTATTTCTGCAAATAATGTGGTATTGCAGCCTGCTCCGAGATCGGAGGCAAGTCACCTCGTTTTCGCATTGCCTCAAGGATCAGATCACCCCTGACCGAACTACGATGCCATGCGTTGACGTCATCATGTGACGGTTACATCACATAACATCACTGTGATGCCATGCTGATCTCATAATGATGTCACAAATTTTAGCGATCTGCTGAAGTCATTCTGACGCAATATAGTGAAGTAATCCCTCAATAATTTTTTGCATCCCCTGTCTCAACGCCGTGCGACGCTGCCTGACGCCAACAGTGAAATTCCGCATTTCATGAGGCATCTAGAGTTTTCGCCTTAATGAACTTCAATACTGAGGGCAGGGCATTCTATCGTTACTTGTAAAAGCGGTTCACGACCTTCTTAAAGAACTCTCCAACATTTCTGAAACAACCAACTTTTATTCGTGGATTATATAGGCTGATTTATGACCAGAAATATTAGGACAGCTCAAAGTATCCAATGCCAATTGATTTATTATTTTAATCACGCAATGAAATCACATCATGCTCATTGCATCAACACACAGAGGCAAAACTATCACAGGTGAAAACAATGGGAAAATGTTCAGGCCTTTGATTGGCTAAATGTAAGATTAGAAGTGATTGAGACAATGCAACAAGAGAGAGATTAATATATTGGACTTTCTTTCTCGTACTTTTTCACTAAATGCCAAATATGACACTATTGCAAACAAAGACTAGTACAAAACACAATAAAGACACTGGTTGCAATTTAACTGCTGTGTCTTTGCTTGCACGGGTCAGATATCTATACAAAGGCCTTTCTCGCTTCTAGCTCTTGGTCTAGTACATACATGGACTGCGTTGTTTCACACATGCAGTAGGGAATCCCCCTTTAACGTTCAGGGAATCTTTGTTTGCTAGTGTTGCACCCTAGGAAAAAAACTTAAAAACTTCAATACACGGCAGCACTGCCTGCCTTTCAGCCTGCAGCCTTCGAGCATAAAAAATCTCGCACCAGAGGTTTGTCATTACGCAAGAGTTTTTCTTGTTGCCTGTGTATCCTCCTGAGCAGCCTCTTGTCGTGCACTCGTGAGTGTTACTGCACTCAAAAGGAGTCTTCCACTTCGACACTATTGCTATTGGTCTTACCCTTTTTCTCAAAATGTGGGGGGTGCAGCACCATGTTGTTTGTTATTATAGCAACACTGCGATCACTGCGCTGCACGGAACAAGTAGCAATGATGTGCGAGCACGGAGGAAGGAATGAGTGGAGAGGGCATGCCCAGCCGGCACACTCCTTGAAAAGTGTGGCAGAAGTGATGCCATGGAGGCCATATTCACTGGGCCCAATGGCGGCATTGCCATGGTTACGCGTTGTGTAGCGTAGCTGATCTAGCAGATGAGCGGCTGCGGCTGCCGGCAGCATGTGCGCCTCCGTAGGTCTCGTACCGAACCTGCGGCGGACAATATCCGTGCTCTGTGTCGCGTTGTTTGTTACGCAGTGTTCTCCCGATAGTTATTGTACGGCCTAGCAACATTTACAAAGCCTTTTGTCAGCACTGGGCCTCAACAGTACGTAGAAGGAGCGCATATCCATGTGCCGTGCAGTGGATGAAGTATTTGAAGTGTTCAGTGAAGTTGCATTCAGGCACCTAAGACAAAACGGAACCACGACGAACGCCTTGCAGGTCAGTGACGGTTGTGCAGTGTTCCTGCTTGTGACAACAGGCGAAACTTTTGTGCCCAGTAAGAGGCAATAAGGACCATGTGCATAGTGTCGTCTTCAGTATGTGTACAGTACCAACTTTTATGTGTGTATTAAAGCACCTTTTTTGTTTAGCTTGCTATGCTCGCCCCCAGCATTGTTCTCTCAGCATTAGAGCAACCGCATTCAAGTGTCACTTGCACCATGCTCAAATTAAGTCACCGCGGTTGCCCAATGCTTATGTCGGTGAGTTTTACGTGGAACATGGGCACGATGGCCAGGTGCCACGTCGGCCACGTGAAGGCGGCGCTGACCGTTTGAAGGCGGTGCACGGCCAATCGTGTTATCTGTACAGTGCGCGAGTTGATGACGTGAAAACACTAAAACCAAATTCGTCGTTGTCAGTGCATCTAGCGCAAGTTCTCTTGTGCTTGCTCCATTGTCAGCGAGCTGTTAAGACTCGGTCAAAACAATTTAGCCATTGGTGTCGTGCTCACCCAGCATGTTGAGAAATAACTTTAGTTCCGATGGTTTCAGTTCGCCTTGACGCGTGGGCGCTGCAGTGCATATGGTTTCCGCGCAGAAGAGAGAGGCACGCCTTCTGCTTCACATTTGGATGTAAACAAGAGAGGAGAATTTGCCCAGTCAATAAGGCCAACTTCCGGCTTCACCACGGCTTTACAACGAGAGACGTCAAGGCCTCTCCTGAGATTTTTCCTTTCTCCATGCGTGCGAGTTTCCCGTAAGCAGGACTTTTCGGCTCGTGCCATTGGTGGCACCTTGCACAGTCAGTGGCAAGTGAAATGCAGTCATGTGACCCCCCAAAAGAAAAATTCACTTGAGGGTAGACATTTATTTCCTGTACTTTGAATTTTCTAGGCTGAATAACTCTGGACCGTGCACCCCTGTCACTTTCATTCTTGCTGCATAAATCTCTCCATCCTTTGGTCTACCCAATTCTCGTGCGAAAAATGGGGGCTGGAATAGTGTTGAAAGGCGCATTTAAAATTTGTTTTATCTATGCTCGCAACATCACGGTATGAATACATAAACAGCCACAGCAAGAGTAACTGAAATGTGACAAAACTTACCAGCCGACTTGAGTGCAGTTTCAAAATCACTCGTCCACTCCGGAGTACGAAGGCAGAAGACGTCGAACAACAACTCGATGATGTTTTTCTGCGTAGACCAGGAAAGCAATTGGAGAGTCAAAATTGTGCCTGTTTCATGTATCTTTTAATCCAGCGTACTCGAGATGATGCTTCCTAATATATCCATTCACTGTCATTTTCAAATACCGGTTAAATCAAAGACAGGACCACAGGTAGGCAGGTTATTGTCACATACTACTTCACTGCTATGCATATTGTCATCGCCAAAAAATTGAAACTTAAGAGATGCATGGTGGGACGTACCCTTTTGTGCAAAGATACTTTAATAAGTTTATCTGCTATTGCTTACGTTAATTATTTCAAAGGCTATGGTGGCCGCAAATCAGAAAGCCCATGGGTGAATATTATAATCAACCAAGAAAATTCTTAAATTTTGAATAAAGGGATACAGACATTTTTTTCAAAAGTGGCACTTTTAAATATATTACATTAAGGAACCGTGTCATTTATGCATGGATATACTAATGTTCTGAAGCAATTCTGCAGTTATTGGTAGACTGATGTTGCCTATGATGCATGACACAAGCTTTCCACAATAATCAGCACTGAGGTTTGATCTGTTGTTGAGTTTTCTGCCCCCTAAACGTACCATCACTTGCAAAAGTGCCATTTCCAGAACAATATTTTGATTGACAATAAGCATAATGCCCCGCTAACACTATGATAGTTATATAGTGAGACGATCTCAATGAATTACTAGCAGCTTCAATGTTGACAGAAATCCAATCAGCACAACAAATTCTTACCCTTGTGTCAGGAAGGGGAAGACAAAGAACTTCTACAAGAGACTGCAGACCAGATGGCGGAGGTTTGCAGAAATGGACCATCCCTTTAAAAGTGAAGCAACAACAGCACACACACATTTCAACTATACCTGCAGCACTGGCAATGAGGTGTTTCAAATTATTGCGTGAGATGCTCCGGAATAAGTATGCACAACCAATCTGGTCATCATCAAGACAAAGTCATACTATGAAGGCTTACCTGGCCAGGACCTGAGTACTGAAGTCATGGCTATCCTACTTGACTGAAACCTGAGAACCCTGTCATACCTGCAGCCAGAAAGGCGCAATGTAAAAGCAAAGTGAGTCGAGCTATGCCATGGAGGACATTGCAAGGACCTAATACGATGCACTTAATTTGCATTTCATTTGTGAACGACTAGTAAAACCAGCAGACAATGAAGCAAAGGGAAGCATAGGAGACATTATCTGTTGTTTCTTTAAATGTAGCTAAATCATTACATTACACTTAGAAAAACAACATGTATATTCTTTATTCTTTCCTTTACTTACCGTATATACTTGAGTAAGGAACGCACTTCTTTTCCCGAAAAATCAAAGGCAAAGATGGGGCTGCATATATTATGCGGGCCAAATTTTATTAAAGCTTTATCAGGATGAGCAAAAAATGTGGTAATATAAAAAAGTTGGTAGCTTAACCTTTTGCATCTGACATACGCGTACACTGTTTGGAAGCAGCGTCTAAATTTGTTACACTCCCCTTATCATCAGTGGTTGATGGCGCTATCTTCTGCAAGCTGTCCCTGCACGGCCCGCACACTCCATAAAAATGTTTCCTGGCTTTCTTGTCTCACAATCGTTTAACTGCAACAGTGGTATCTGCTGTGACCTCGAGCGGCGCCCAAAAGCGTGTGCTACTGATGCACTTTGCCAACTCCACGGCAACCTTGCACGAAGACCGCAACGAGAGCGTCAGACCACATTAGTGACATTGCAGCAAGTAATCATCATTGCTGCAAGCTACCACTAAGCATCGAAACAAGCCGTTGATAAGGTCGATCACAACAAGATTAACGACATAATATGGTTGTCGCCTCGCTCTCCACGAGAGAATTCTGTAGAAAGGTACGAACGGTTAACAAGCATGAAGCGCCGATTGCAACCAAAGAGAGAATTAGGCGTGCTACCATGTTGCAGAAATCATCACGCTTTTTTCTGCGGGACCAGCGACATGCCTGCAACGCGATGGCAACGGATGGGCCTTCGCGACAGCCATGGCGATAGCAAATCCTGTCGTCGTCACTCAAAAATCGCATGCATGTTGTTGGGCCTTAAAGGGGTGGCGACATTGAATTTCGAGGCTATCCCAAGCCTGTTGTGTGTTTCCTCTGTGTGCAAGGACTCTCCACATGAAGAGTCGGATACAACAAATGCGTAAAATATATTTTAATTCACTTATAAAAGGGTAGCTGAATGCTCACCCTCTTGATCTAGGCAAATCGCTAGCGCAGCAACACTGACGTTTAAGAATAGGAGAAGCAACGACAGTTGTCATGACGTCACACCAAATTTGTAGTGACGTGAGTGACCTCCGCTATTTCTGAAACGCATTTTGTTAACAAGGAGAGAACTAGCATGCCTGCTGTTACGAGCATGCTGGCGTCCCTTGCAAAGACACTGTGTGCATCCGTCAAGGACTCTCAATGCTTTTGAAAAGTCACTCGACGCGTTGTTTAGAGACGCTGTGTGCGTCCAACAGTGGAGCTGTTTCATCCTCCATCATCATCTCGGCGCCTATAAAAGGCCGGCACATCGAGCGTCAGGCAGATTCCTCGTCCACGTTCTGTACATACGTTGTAAATATAAACGCTTTGTTTTCTTCTTGCTGCCTTCTGTCTTGCGACTGCCTCAATGCTACTGCAGCTGGCAATGGCGACTGTCAGCGCATTTGTTTTGCTGGCACTTGGTGTGGCACGTGTGAATGAGAGCAGACGAAACACAACACAATGTGTGTCACAGCCTTGTGTGCTCACGTGACCAAGACACCCATGCATTGACGTCACTGCCCAATTTGGCACCGCGAAACATAAACCGAAAATGGTTCACATAACTAGAACAATATTAAATTATTTAGTGAAAATACACGAATCTTGGTGTGTGTGTCATGCTTCCTGTGCTGTAGGAAACGCTTACAGCAAAGAACACGCATACCACAAATTTGGTGGCACCACCCCTATGAGGCGAAACCCCATAAGTGCGAAAATGCACGTGACAGCGACGAGTGACGCTATGAGCGATGAAACAGGTTGGTATGAGTAGATGGCCTCATGCCAGCAACAGTGAAAATTTGCTCGCTGAAGCAGTCGCATGAACGAGGTTTGCCTCTACAAGCGACTGTTCGCACCAAGGCGATCTACGTCGCATCGCTCATTGCTGCCGTGTGCATTTTCCCGGTTATGGTGTTTCGCCTTAAAATTTCGTATTTGCAGGAAGTGACCGTTTGTTAATTGGCGCAGGCAGTTTCATGACCTTCGATCGCTGTGTGCTTGTACGCTGTGATGTCTACACTCGCATCGTTAGTGAATCGTGGTGTGGCACACGGATAATTGAAAAGGCAAGGGACGTGCCGCACAAATATCAAAAGAAAAACAAAACGGTATGCAGCAGCTGGCGAAGGAAGCAAGCCAAGGAGGGTGAGCATAAAAAAAAACAGAAAAGGTCAAACAGGCAAGCACCACCAGGTGTCGGTTTACCAGGCTTTAGTTTGCGGGACTGCAGAGGATGAATGTAGGGGGTGGGTTTATCACGGGGGGGAGGAAAAAAATCTGACTACTGAAGGGTCTTTTATTATGCAAGTGCAATCATTACACAAGTAAATATGTTATCTGTCTGTTGGTTTCATTAGTTATGTCTAAAAAAAGATTAACCCCTTAGACAATTCCCCTTTATTTTTGTATCTGCGCGCAATGAAATACAAGGCAAAAAAAGCATTGAATTTCACTGATTGGCCACACCAAGGACATGTAAGTAGCGATGCGCGATGGCAGTAACCGTGGCTACCCTCTTGTTTGAAAGTGTACACCAGTTGGCCAACTAAGCAATTTATAGAGCAATTATGCACCATTTTACAAAAATTTAAAGTAATAATCATTTCATGCTGTCATTCCTATCTAATCATCAACAATGCAGAGAAGGTTATTAATCATGCATGACTTATGCTGACTTAGAGTGGTCAACAGAGTACAAGGTTTCGGAATAGCCAACAGAAAAAAACTCACCCCAAGTTGTTTTCTGGCGTGTCTGGTGCATACTTGAAGTGGCTGTCCGTGAATGGGGCCACCAAGTACTGCAATCAGAGAAAAAAAACGAAACAATAGGAAAAATAGTTTCACAAGTGAACTGCACACATTCAGATTTTTGTTGGTTTCTGACCTCTGTCAACCTGCAGACAGCAGCTTTTAGCCCTGAAATCCATTTCGAATGTATTTGGTAAAATAAAGAATTTGAATTCCACACACTCGCTGAGCACATGCAAATGATACGTCAGAGTGCAAACACCATACAGCTGCAACTGAACGGCATATGCTAATGGGCATTGCTGGATATTATGGTTCAGTGTAAGTTGCAAAAGCATTCTACCGTGAGACCTGGTAAGAATGATTTTTTTTAAAGAAGAGATAAAAGAGTAACCCAATCCATAACAAAGTGTCATCCTGCACTGTGATCTAAAAATGTTTGAATAGCTTTAGCCAAAGCTATTGTGCGTCACAAATTGGCTGTGTAGGTGTGACCGCAAAAAGAAACATGGCGTCGAGTGCACAGTACAGATATTATGAGGCTATACACAATCAGAGTCCTTGAAAGTGTGCCGCTCAAACGCGTATTTCTATGAGCCATTTTCCAAAAAATGATGCTCTCTTGATCTTGGGCTTTTTGGTGATCAGTTGTTTATGATAAGGCAATGTGATCTTTTATCGTGGTTTTATCAAAATAACTTCGCTTTTCGTAACGTCATATTTCTTTTTTGTTTGCATACGAGCACATGATCGTTCTTGCTACAAGCAGCAAGTCAAGTGTCGTGCTGCCAAACACATACCATATTTACTCATGTAATCTTCACACTCGCATAGTTATCGCACCTCGCACATCACCCAACAAAAAGAAGATTTTTTTTTTCCTCCAGTAATTATCGCACTCCCAAAAACGGCTGCAATAATGTCGCCTGCTCGTTCCCGCCACTGATAATAGCGCGCACCATCTCTTAAGCATTAAGCATACTATTACTTGCATGAAGATTAGATTCAATTCAAGCCGAAGCCAAGCCAAAGTGGTAAGTGTGCGTTGCAGCATGTTTTGTATGTTGTGCCGGTAATCTTGTCACGTTATGGGGCGATACTGAAGCTACACCGCTGCTTTCAAGTTGAGAGTGATTGATTATGCACTAAACAACGGCAACATGGCTGCCGGTAGGCCCTTCGGAATCGACAAGTTTTGTGTTCGCTATTGGTGATGGCAGGTGAAAGCCACCAAGACGCGTTGGGCCTGCCATGTGCCTAAAACTGGGATTGATGGTAAACTTTATTTCTTCAGAAGGAAATTGCAGACGATTCTGTTTAGCCATCAGCCCAATACTGACGTCCTATGCCTACCTTTTGAGGGCTCCTATTGAGCGACAAACGCTACCGCTAGGCCCGCAAAGCCCATAAGCTTTGCGTATGGTAATTCCATTCTCGACTATTTGCTTGCACTTTTTGTGTCTCAAATAAATGTTGCCTTGTGTTGAACCTGTGCTTTTATTGTAAGTTTTAATTGGTACTTCTTAAAGCTTGCTGTTAGTTGCTAGTGTAAGAATCCCGATTTGCGGCCACTTCGTTTTCTTAACACCCCCCACACCCATGCATAAAAAAAAAAACTCTAAATTGGCTGCCAATGTCAATTACAGAGACAAGTAATCAGAAAATGTTAAAGAAAAACACATGCGACCGCTGCCAAACTCACTTCAAGGTCGATGTCTCGACTGAGCAGTTCACGCGTGGCTGGGTCGTTGATTGAGTGGAAAATGATGCCCAGCATCGCCTCTGCCAGGGGTGGGTGATGACAGTCGAGCACACTTTGAAGCAGCGTGCGAAAGCCCCCAGTGTCCACGCATAGCTTAGGGTTCAGCAACGCTGTGCAGAAAGCAGAATGTTCACCACTCCAAAGCAGCAATAGTGGCAAACCGCTAATCAGAACTAGAGAGATTTTACTGCTTTCAGATGCAAAAAGCAAAACTTTTACAGTCAGCAGAGCTACGATACAGAACCTGCAGTAAAGGCTGCATCAGTGCAGTTTGAGTGAAGAGTGCAAGGACAAAGCAGCAGCACTTGCTAATCACTTGCCATGTTAGTCACATGTAGACTCACGGTACGTTGGTCTTAAACAGCTTCATTTAATACTCAGTAGCAACAACTCTTCTGAACTTTAATGAGGTAATGAGCCATCCCGGAGGCTTGGTGAGAAAATGCACCCTGCAGACAAAGACCCTGCTCTGAGCCCTTTAGCCAAATGTTGCAATTGTTTGTGGCAAAGAGAGTTTAGAAATGGAGCACAAAGTTGCCTTTTTTCAGACACTTTCTTTTTATACAGAGGCTGGTGCTCGCTTGGAGCTTTCGGCACCTGCTATTTGACATCAACACCACAGATAACATGCAACTGGGCTAAGACCATTATAAACCAAGAGCGGCATTTGGATCAGATGCCCGAACCTCGCTTTATGGTCTGTTATTCAAACCCCATTTTTTACTCGCAGGTTGCATAGAATGAAGTAAAAACAGATGAATGCAGCAAGAACTGCAGCGATAACAGCCCGCAGTCCAAGTTATTCGATTTATAAACTCCAAAATGCAAGAAAAAAACCTACCCCCAACTTGATATTCACGGCGTCACATGATCTGACTCACCCTGACTAGTAGCCCTGTGACATAGGAAAGCTCTCCCAATGAAATGAGCTGGAAACTCCTAGGAAGGGGAAGCTTGCACGCCATTGTTGCTTGTCCTTGCAATAAACTTTGCAACTGAGGTCACTGAATGATTATTTAAAAAAGTGGTTCCCAACCCCTTTGAGTACAACACGCAGGCTCAGGCTAATGTGCTACATCACCACAGATCTCACCGCTAAAGGCAATTTTGGATGTGGTGTACCATAAAAAGTCATACATAGTCTAAGGTTTGTTTCTAGATTTGATGATGCAAAAGTTCTGCCCCATACTACATGCCAATCTTAAGACACTTTACCTAGTATGCACAGCTACAGTTTCACCATTATGCGGTGCTTTCACCATCACCAGGCTTCCTTGTTAGGTAGAGTCTCTACATGCAACCACTTGGCTCGCATCACGACAGCTACAACTTTACACTATGTGAGGACAATGTAAGCAGTACTAACCCGGCTTTAAAAGAAAGGTGATCTCAGCAGCTGAAACTATTGACAATTGTTTTATAATGTGGTAGTTTGGCGTAAACAAGATAAGCGTTTGCAGTTGGGGAAAACTGAAGGAAGCTTTTGGTGTACTGCGGCCTGAGAATTTTCCAGGGGCCGAAAAATGGAGCACTTCCTGATGTTGAGCGGGAGTTGATAAACTTTGTTCGAGGAGGGGGGTAAGGGAGGAATAATGGAGAATTTCTAGGGCTCCGGTCGATACTCATGCTCAACACATTTGGGTCGGTCTCACCTCCGTGAAAAGACCACAGCGAGACTTCAGCGCAAAGCTCGTCACCATCCCTTCTGTATCCCAGCTGCAGTTGCTTAATGTGCACCCAAATAAACCTTTTAAGGCTGAAAGTGACCCCTGTCAGACTGAAACGGGGCTCGCCTACTATGCTGTGCACACGAATTGCTGAAACATGGGCCTGCATTCCCAAGCGCCTTCGTCGTGCCTTCAAGAAGTGCTCAATTTCAAACCCCCCTTGATGCCACTGCAGGTGAAGTGCTGCAGGAGAAGATCGCTGGTGAGGGAGTTTCAAAGGAAAGTGTGTGAGACTATGAGAAACAGGTGTATAAATACAGCGTACTTAGCGTCTGCTTTCCTAGGGCTTGTATTAAGGCGAAAATTTTTCTCACATTTGCTATCTCTGAAATACACTTCGGACTACATCAAGTCTGTGCTACACACAGGTTTTGATGGTAAGTGTATGAGCCAGTATTACACTGATATAAAACTAGCTATGTGTGTTGGAAACAGAAGTGCTTCCATTATTAATGCCAAGTTTTGGCATTCCATTCTATGAACATCAGTTACTTGTGAAGTCATGCTCAACATACGTAAAACCACTGCAGCAACAATGATGGCGTACCTAGCTCACAAATAGTAGCCAGACAGGCCCGAACAAGGTCGTCAGTCTCCTTGGCGCCATCTGCTGCAACAGCAACAAGGCTGCGAGCAAGCTGAGCTGGCAGCTCAAAAGGCGCCACAGCTACTAGACGTCGCACCAGCCTCAAGGCTTGAAGCCGCTCCGTGCGGCTCTCCAGGGCTGCATCCAGGGCACGTGCCACAAGTCGTGGAATGTGCGACGCTACAAGTGCCCGAGCAGCATCGATGTCTCTGACGAGATGGCGCAGGGCACGAAGACATCCTGCTCTCACTTCACTCGCTTCATGCACAAGCAGCACCCGCAGACTGCAGAAACAAGACTTTGATTGACTAAAGGTGTCCCGACAGCCCAAAACAAAACAATAACTACAGGATGCAGCACAAAAGAACATGTCTTGAAGTAAGTCAAATATCATCTTTCAACGAAACAGTTTGAATATAGTATGCTTGCTTTATTCACACCTGTGTCAACTTCAATATGCATGAAGATGTGCAGTGGTGCTCAATATGAAGCAAGGTGTTGGCGCAGACTAGCTGGTATTCCACAATGTTAAAGCTTCAGCCCAAAAAGGTTTACAGAAAAGAAATGATAATGACAAGCAATAACTTCCAACTACACTTGTAGCTGGAAGTTGTAGTTGGAAGGAACACACAAATTTGAGTAGCAACAGGGTGACCATGTTGAAGGAGCCCCAAGCCTACACTGAAACACCAGCACTTGTGAAATTGGTTTTTCAAAAAGCCAGCAGTCAAAACAATGTTTATTTCACTGAATTTTCATGTCGGCAGTACCGTGCTGTGTTGGTGTAGCTTTGACCATGGGCAGCATATTGCTACTCATATTGGGCACGACTGTACCTCCTTGTGCATACAACTAAAAATTTTCGTAATTCAGAGGTGGAAGTGGACTTCAGTGTTTTGGAGCAGCTCAGGGAGCAGTAATAATGATGTTTTGAAGCAGGTTCGGAGCACCAAAAGGTGCGTTTTGAAGCAACAAGAGTTAGTTTTGGAGCAGCTTTTTAGGATCAAACTTCATTGTGAGTCAAAATTATTTCTTATAAAAAAAAATTTCAAAGGCTTTCAAAAACTAAACATTACAATGCCAATGAGCTTAGCATACCTACCACCTGCGTGTGTGTGCTTGACACAAAACATGGTCATTTAATACTCAGCCTGAAATGAAAAGAAAAATATATTCTGGGTGGTAAAAACATGAAACTACCTTTTCAAGCAAACTCATTACTACAAGGAGTATCGTTAGTCTTTGCAGCTTTGCACCTGATGTGTGAAACGAAGGTGCACACGATTGCGGCGCACTTCGATTTTCATAAGTTTGTTGTCACGATGCTAATTAAACACACTACTCTGCTCATCTGTACTTGGTATGGAGTGAAGTAGGGACAAGCAATTCACACAGCAAGTCAGCTCCCTCGGTACGGTGAGCCACCAGCAGGAATGGCATGGCCAGCATGGGTGTCGCGCTGCATGCAGCTAACCAGGAGATGAACAGAATCCTTGCGGCCAGTTTGTGTTTCAATGAAACTGTCCGTTGTCGCTTAGCATCAGATGGTGGTAGAAAAGCACACATATATATAGATGTCAGACCCTGGAGCTGTGCAGACACGTAGCGCTACCTATCGATGCAGTTTTGAGTAGTGCAAAGCCCGACTCCCTTGCACGGTGACTATGCAACAAGGTGCAACTAGCAAGTGCGAAACAACGATTGAGCTAAATATTAGATGTATTTGCCCTTTGAAAACTCATAAAAAAAGCTACGAATTTCTCTTCGCTAGTTGGATGCGAAGCCGAACCGCCATAAGTGCTGGCTGGTTTACTCACCAGGACGACGGCGAAAGTAAGAGCAGACGCGACATCTCCACTGTCTATGAAGAAAGACTGCAGTCGACGCCACTGTTGCGTTCTGAATTGCCACTTACATAAAGGACTTCGGTTTTACCGATTTATGTAGCTGTCACAAAGCAGAACGGCAAGAGCGCTGGATACCGGCTTTTGCGAACAAGTTGGGTAAGCGAATCACTTGCGTTCTCCACAGCCAATCACATTAGAGAGTGTGATAATGTAGGTCTCCTGTTATTGTTTTAAGTAGCCTTGACGGAGAACCATAGTAACCTTGATTATGAAGCTAAACAGAGCCTCTGACCGCAATTCACGCTGCATCAAGTGCAGACTGGCGACGCCCGCGATAAACATCGCACACGCCACGACCACCAATAATTTGAAGTGGTCATCAACACACAGCTTCGCACACGCAGGCTTTAAAAGCCCCGAGTTCCAGCTCTAACTGGCAAATTGTAGCATGTATACATTATGCACGTAAATGGCAAAATGTTGGTCGTGACCACAATCAGGTTTTTCTTGCCGTTGATCTTTGAGATTGTGGGAGCTATCTCAGAGGCCTCGGTTTTGCCTGTCGTTGTACACGGATAAAAAGCAGATGCATGTATACTAATTTGCAGATATACAAAATACGGCAGTCAACAGAACAATGTAGGATGCTTAATAAAACAGTTCTATGCACAGGAAGCGAGAGAAGGATTGAGAATACAACTGCAAAGGTGGAAATCGCCAGGGCCATTCGTGCCTTATAAAGCAAGCTTTGTACCACTGATCGCAAGATATATTGCTCGCCTATGCAATTCAAAACTTTTTTGCCATCATGTGCAAACCTAAATTTAATGCATTTAAACTATACAGAACACACGTCAGGGCTCTTGCCTCGAACTCGATGTCATGCGATGCTGGCTTGCTCTTAAATAGCGAGTTGCCTACCGAAATAACTAGAACATTTTTTGCATTGTACTCGATGTTTGCTCTGATTAGCTTCTTACTTTTCTGAAGTGAGGTTGGATTGACGGAAGAAGCTTGCAAGGAAACATTTTCAGGAAACAGTGCCTCAACATTAACGAAAGAGTAGGGCCTATGCACGTTCACTAGCAAACGGCTCTCTTTGCACTACCCAGTTATAGCCAGCACGGCGATGAGCGCACTGGTAGCGGCATTTTTCACAGCGTCGCCTGAACGGAGTCTGACATCCATTGCGGAAAGGCGATAGTGTCTGTTCTGTCACTATTTCAGTCGCTGCGTATCCCAGACCTTATGAGCGTTTACAAATGCTACATGACGTCGTCACTGCACCCTATGAAGCGATCATACGAGAGTACCAGCCTAGTAACTTTTTCCGCACTCTGGCAAAGAGAAAGAAAATAATTTCTGGTGGGTACTTTAAGCAACATCAGCTATGGTCCTGTATTTATTTATTGGGGGCGATGGCACAAGTCGGCAGATGCACATTGGTACTTGTAAATGCGCACTGCCATTTAGTGCATGATCATGCCGCGTTCCCAGTTGGTACAAATTATTGAGGTTACTAAATGCAGTTACAGTACACTTTCAGTAAACAGAACCTGAATAGTGTTCCATATAACAGAAGCTCCGTTTACCGAGAGGTGAACAATAGTGCAGAATACAAGCCAGAAACTGAGCATTGCAGAGGCTATAGTTCCATTTAAGCAGTAGTTCCATTTATCAAGTTTCTGTTTACTGAGAGTCTCCAGTACTTATGTTTGTGTAACCACTTTTGTGGGGAAATCATGGCAATAACATTGATTAGACAAGCACTAGCAAACCTTATGAATGAATCGAACTACACTCTATATGAATGCGGTTACACCTTTTGTGTAGCCAAAGCTTAGTGTTGCTTAATATTAATCGATTTGGCAGTTCACACTAACAATCAACAATGATCATGGATACTGTCGTTTAGGCTCAGCCTGGCGCAGGAGGTCGAATTTTGTGGGTTAGGAAGGAGGCAGTGTTTGACCTTCCCCTAATGAGGGCAGAGGTGAAAACGGAATTTTCATTGGACTGCCCTGGCCTACATTGTTTTTCCCTGCAGGGAATCCTGGGAAGACCAGGGCATACAATGCAAGCGTCGAGACGCTCCAGACAAGCTCCCAGAAGCTCCCATCGAGAGCTTCCGTAATGCTACCCCTATCATGTGTCAACAAGCTACCTGTAATTAATGAAAATAGAAGCTACTGTTAACAGCCCTGGCCTCCTCTTCTCGACCTCTCCTCAAGACATTGGCTGGCTTTGGTCCTATGGGCAAACACCCGACTACATCAACTGGTGGCAGTGGTGGGATGCCATCGAACACCGGTTACATCACAACAACAAGTAAATCAATGCCCTAACTGTAATGTAGAATCATTTCCCATTAACCCGATTGTGGTACAGATGTTTATTCATAAATGGCATACAAATGCACACACAAGCACTGGCTTGAAACAATGCGTTTGCTACGGCACCAAATTGCTGACATAATGAAGTAACGATAAGCAATCTCAATAAAGCCATTTGCACTGTTGCACAAAAAGTAATGAAGCAATGTGTTAACACAGATAGCATGTCAGAGATAACGAGCACCGGTACAATGGGTCTTATCCAAGGAACAGCGGCGTATCAAGAGTGCAGCCTTCACTTGCAAAATCTAAAGCAGATCACTAACTTGTTGCTACTGTTGGACATCATCTGGGATCACTTGCATATCCGGAGAGTAGGAAGGGGCTGGAGGGTCAACCCCTTTTCCCCAGAAAAATCTTCAATTTTACATTTGTATGTATACACATACACATAAAATACACATTCTAATGTATATTATGGTTAACTTCACTCTTTCAGCCCACCGCCTCCCCAAACTCCTTAAAATGTGGCTATGCCACTGCCTTGGATGTTTACAGTTTTGTCCAAAATCAGGATGTTACCCAAGTCGTAAGTGAAGAGAAAAAAATACAAAAGATGGCTCGTAGCTTTAAGAGTGATCAATATTAGAATCCACATGCCACAACCACTTCGGTTCACTAAGACTCGCAGGATTGATATATCATTTCTGTTTTTACAGACATTCATGTGCAACTTTAATGTTACTTCACCCAACACATTGATCATGTCACGGTGGAAAATACTTTCTGTCGGTTTGAAATGATTTCATTCTTACAGTCATTGCACAGCCCCCCCCCCCCCGCCCCCTCCATGCCCAACTGTTAGATGTCAACTTATTCGCGTGATAGCGAAACTAGATATGATGCGACTTGATGTAAACTCACCAGCAGAATATATCCTCAAGGGTCAACCCAAGTTCCGTTTCGGGGGTGATCTTGGGACTCAGCTTCACGAGGCAGTTAAGGTAGGCTAGTTTCCTCTGCTTGCTGCCGTCTTGGCGCACCAAATAGATCAGGATCTCCCTCAGGTTGTCCGCCACGCCTGTGGAATTTGCGCGATATCAAGAACATAAAGAAATCGGATAATGATGACTACATGTGAACACCGTGGTAAGTGTCGCGAAGATAACTTGCGACTGATGAGAGACTTTGAATTCACTCCTAGCGCCACAAGTTTTTGCCAACACCGAGTTTCGAAACGAGAGAACTTCCGCGAGCACAGAGACGAGGATACGTTTGTTGCTAAACCAAAATCAATGGCATCGTACTGCTGGAATTCGCAATGACACGCCAGTTTTCTCAGTAATCTAATTAGAGCAAGCGCTAACAAGTGACAGAATGCCTAGATAACGCAGGATCAACTCGGGGTGACATCACGGTACTGCGAGACGCTCGAAGATAAACAAACGCTTGAAGCGCAACAAGTTTCGTTTACAGTTCGCAAACGGTTGACCTACTGCTGCGGGTCAGTTGTGAAGTCGTAAAACGCTGCTGCCCGAGCAATCGTCGGGCAAACACGCCAAGCTCGGCACGAAGAAAAACAAAATCATAAAATGTTTTGCACAACTTATTTCATAAACTGATAAGCCTAACCTTTAGTTAAATCAAGGTGAACCGTCTCTTCTTCGCTGTCATGGCGTCCTGAAATTGAAATATGGACATGTTATCCTTCGTGAAAGGTTGTAGACGGAAAAGAGCATCAAGAAAAACTTCTACAAGCTTACTTCTTAGAGAACGGCCACCTCTAGAGCTTCGCTGGCGGAACATGACATGCGCCATGTTCTTTGGGAGGCGTTCCGGTTCGTCACCGGCGACGCCAAATGCGGCAAGCCAGGTAACTTGTAGATAAGAGAAATTATTCTCCATGAACTCGTGAGCGAAAAAATTCGCCTGTCCCCTGCGTAATTAGCGCCTTAAATTTGAGTCGAATACCGGCAGGAGACAACGTTCACCGCTACGCTTTCCTGGTGTCTTGTAATGTGCATACTTTTCTTGTTTTGTTTTTACATGATCATCATCGGTGCTATAGCGCGCGCACGTGCGGGCCATTCGCTTCGTCCTTTCACTTCATTGTCGGGCACCGTGACAGAACGGCGTGTTGCTTCCGTATACTTTGTGTTAACGCGACTACCAGCACATAACTCGAGTAAGAGAAGAGTTTTTCTTCGTAAGTTTTCACTGCTGACGTCTGCCGTCATGAGTGGAACTGGTGAATCGTGCAAGCGCTTCGCAACTTCCATCAGACGTTTTGATGTTTTAGATTCCGCAGATCGCACGTCAACGCGATCACTTGAAACGAGGCGACAGCGTAGGGAACTTTGGACGGAACGCGGCTGCTTCGGCCAAGACCACCGCTCGCTGCTCGGCAACAAGGTCTCTTCGGACAGGCAGCTGCGTGAGTATTCTTCTAAGCTAGGCATAATCTTTTTTTCACGTTTTAGGGACCAGCATCTAGGCCTCTTTTGTCTGTGCCAAGCAAACACCTTTCTTCATTCCCTGTCTGAGGTTCGCGCAGATAACAAAAAACATGAAACTACAACTACAACATGAGATTGTAACAACTATAGAACGCCGCACATGTGAGCGAGACGCAATTCAATCAACTAGCGTCCCGCGCGCTTTTGAGCTACTGGGTGCTCGTACGCGTTTGGATACCTAGACTGTGGCCACCTGAGTGCGTAAATGTTTGATTATGCGAGCCGTTCACCCATACGGATAGTCGCACTATTTAATGAGTAATGAAGTCGATGTCATTGCCCAGGCTAAGTGACAAGCTCGGCAACTTTTCATTTTTTAGGAAAGCGTCAAACGGTAAAGTTGCAGGGTGCTTCGGGATACGCCTACTCGGCACTTCGACTCAAAGCCTTTACGCTCAAAAAACATTTCTCTGCGTGGTAAAAACAAAAAAAAAAGCCCGCGAAGCATGAACAAAAGCGCACACCACCTGACTGATCGCTAGCGCAGGGTGATTGTAGTCATCACGAGTAGTGACGTAAATCTTGGGGAGAGAAGGGGAATAAAAGGGGCAGAGAAGTCCGGACACCCCCCCCCCCCTTGTGGTCGGCCGAGGGGGGGGGGGGGGCACACATTCTAATTGCCTCCCTGGAGGTTTAGCGTTTGAAGATCATATTTTAATGGCTTGACAGTTACGTATTATGCACCCGCCGGAAAACCTGCACGAGAATATGAAGCCTTTACAAAGAGCAGGAAGGTAGTTTGAGCAAGAGCTTTCTGAAATGCTGTGGGTTACTTCTCACATGCTGCAAATGTTCATTATACTGTGCCTTAAGATGCAATGTAAATAAAGAATGCCATTCACCTACTGTTATTCAGGTCGATGATTTGTTCGAAGCCGTTGACAATGAAATATGAATCCGGTGGCTCTACCATTATTGTGTTATTTACAAAACAATCATCGCCAAATATAAATATTCTTTTCACAAAAAATTCGAGAGGTAAAATGTGGGAACCGGGAAGTTATGTCAAATAGGTATACAGGATGAAGACTGAGCTGAAGTTAAAGCTGTGTCTCAAATGGCATATTAGCTATGAGTATGTTATAAATTGGCTGCCCAATGCTGTTATGTTTTCGTGCCTGACACAGGCACATACTGGTTCGCTTTTTTATTTGAGAGAAATTTTTACATGAAATGCAAAACCTATATTTACAAAGATTCAAATAGCCGCCATTGCAGTATGTGCCCCCGCCCCCCTTGTTGCTCTTCTGGACTTGCACTGCGAGCATTGGCTGAACAGTGTGTATAGGATTTCTATTACATCTGTTGTATGGATTACTTACACTACACAAATTCACACACGTAGAGTGATGCAGAACAGTCTCGAAATTGAATCTCGCTCTCAACGTGCTGTGAGCGCCTATCGGCACAAGTCGGTGACAGGGAATGAGTACCTACCAACTATTAGTAGTTTGAGTACACACTCAAAACTTAGTAGTTTTGAGTGTGTACTTTATCTTATGAAAAGCTGTCTCTGGAGAAGTTCACAAGCTAAAAGCTGCCATGACCTAGTTGAGGATCTCTGTAAAGGACTGGTAAAAAACTGTCACGAAAATGGAATAATAATGTACGTGTTATATAAAAAATAAATTACAAATGTTAAGTGATGTCACGTATCTTCATGCTGCAGTAGGAATTCTAGCAACAGTAAAGATCTGTTTAATTTATATGCACAATCCTGAACCACTTTATAGTGGGGCACGAGTAGTTCAGAATTCATGCAGCTTGAGTTCAGTGATGCTTGCAGAACACAACTGTAGAAACTGATTCCATGGTGTTTACAGGGTATTTTGTGCTGGCCGCCTAATATGCACCAAGAGCCTGCGAAATTGGAGGTTTGTGTGAGCATTAAACACGTCCCACTATCGGCCAATAACATAAACAGGCGGCACCTCCTGCTTACCAATTTCTCATCGCAATCTTACATCTTCCCCTTCCTGCTTTTATTTTTGATGTTGGTAGATACGACAGACACATTAAGTGGGGTTTCAGTGGCAGTTACATTTTTCTGCTGCATCATCTGCACCACAACAGCTTGTTGCCACCCTAAGCTGGCAAAGTATGGGAAATTGTGGAGTGGCCCTGCAACTTTTAAAATGGTGTGTCACTGAATCACTGCTGCTGCACTGAAACAAATAGCTGCACTGTCAGGTGCAAGCGAATCCAGAGGCATCTGATATGGGAAGAAAAGGGGGATGGTGTCTAAATAACCATATAGCTACAATCAGTGCCTGTGTTTTGTACTAGGCACGTAATATAATTTTGGTCGAAACATTCCTGAAATGAACTTTTGATCTCAACAGTTTAACAGGTATTTTGTGTGCCTCAATTTCATTGCATAGTTAGTCTGGCTTGACTTTCCCACTCGTCCTTCTATATATATAAAAAGTTTTATTACAGCCACATCTTGAGGTAAATGTAATAAATGAGCTTGCTGCCATGTTCTGACAGAATTGTGGAAACGAAATCAATCTACCTTTATTTTTTTCAGGCAGTAGCAAGCTGGCAGCAAGATGAATCCAGATGTCGAAGAACGGAATGTCATCAAATTCGACCCACCCGTTTCGGTTCAGCGATACATGGAGGTTTGCAGGATCCTATCGCAGGATACCACAGTCGAAAAGGTTGTTGATTTTGGCTGTTCAACGGGCCAGTTCTTCAGGCATCTCAAGGAGATCAAGCATGTTAGGAAATTTGCTGGCGTGGACATCAGCTACGGCGTCTTGGAGGACGCTTACCGGATAGCACGACCTCTAGCCTGGGAATGCTTATACAAGCGCCCACACACTCTGGATGTGCAGTTGTTTAAGGGAAACATCTCGATCAAGGACTCGCGACTGTGTGGTTTCGATGGTGTCACGTGCATCGAGCTTATAGAGCACTTGCATGAGAGCGATTTGGAGGGAATGCCTGAAACCATATTTGGTTTCATTCAGCCAAAGGTAGTTGTGATCACCACACCAAACAGAGACTTCAATGTGGTCTTTCCTGATTTGCAAGGAATGAGGCACTGGGATCACAAGTTTGAATGGAGCAGAGCCGAATTTGAAGAGTGGTGCTCGCAAGTATTGAAACGCTATCCTGGCTACTGCGGTTCAATACAGTGGTGTTGGAAATGCGCCGTCTGCAAAGTATCAAGGTGTTGGCCATTGCTCCCAGATTGCAACGTTCAAGAGATTGTGCCAAGCCACTTACAGACCTGAAGACAACAGGCAGTCTTTGCTGCCCTATGAACTTGTGTTTGAGACAAGTCACCCTGGCAAAGATGAAGTGCCCTCTGTGAACAATTCTGAAGCATCTTCCAGCACTTAAGGGTCTTTGCATATGAGGCGTGAGAGGACAGTGTGTGACCGCATAATTTTATTGATAAGCTGTGGCATTTGTGACTTCATACAACAGAGTGACAGCTTCATGCTATTCATCGGTGCAATATGTGACACTTCTCTTTGTGTGGCTCATTGCTCTGCAGTGACTCGAGTGCAATGTAAGTGTCGGTCACAGAGATTTATGAGGAGCTTCAGAGACTCGGGCCTCGTCTTGTTGGTACTTTCAAATGTTTTGTGGGAAAGGACTGTTCTTGCTGAGCTTCTATGTTTTCCAGAGTGGTTCCTGCTTGAAAGTTTGCCGGGCTTCATGCCTTAGCTGTTAATTGCTATTATTAGTTTTCCATACATGCTACCAAAGTGAAATTCATGTCAGGCGTGTGTTCTTTGTTTTTAGCCATTCCACACTTCAAGGACAGCCACAGCTATTACCTTGGATTTATTTAAAATTGAAAACACTTCATTTTCTGTTTCTAAAAAATAAATGCTCTTGGTAGCACCATTATTTCTACTTATTTTGGGTCAATTAAATGTTTGTGTAGTTAATGTATTTTATTCTGCAGGGTTCTTCCTTCTTTTTTTTTTTTTCAGTGGCTGTTGAAGTAGCCGAGCATGCTAATCGCATTCTTGGCTACTTACGACCTAACTTTTCTAAAGCACCCTCTTCCTTAAAACTAATACTATCTAATTCTCTTATATGCTCTAAACTTGAGAATGAAGTAACCATGAGAGTGAAGTAACTAGAATAACTAGGATGGGGTGGATCACATATTCGGCAAGCATTCTCAAATTATGAATGGTAATCTACCACTAGCCTTCAAGAGGAAGGTATAAAACAGCTGCATCTTACTGGCACTAACCTACGGTGCAGAAACCTAGAGGCTTACAAGAAGGCTTCAGCTTACATTGGGGACGATGCAGCGAGCGATAGAAAGGAAAATAATAGGTCTAACCTTAAGAGACAAGAAGAGAGCACAGTGGGCCAGGGATGAAACCGGGGTTAAGGACAGCATAGTTGAAATCAAGAAGTAGAAATGGGCATAAGCTGGGCACCTGGCGCGTATGCAAGGTAACCGCTGGTCATTAAAGGTAACTGAAAATTCCCAGAAAAGGCCAACGCGCGAGGGGGAGGCAGAAAGTCAGGTGGGCCGATGAGATTAAAATGTTTGCATAGCTTGAAGCGGGAAGCAGAAGACCAGGTTGATTGGCGGATCATGGGAGAGGCCTTTGGCTTGCAGTGGGTGCAGTCAGGGCTGATGATAGTGCAGGACTGGAGCTTCACCCTGGAAAAGTGGCAGATGATTCTAGCAGTCCCGCTCTCACTGATCAGCTCACGGCGGGCCCGCGAGGTTGCCGGCAAGCTCGACTTGCCGGTCCCTACATGGGAGTGAGCCGGGTGCAAGACCCAGTCGCGTTCCGCAGGACCAAGTAAAGTTATTTTCCTTCCTTTCTCCTTCCGGGCGTTGTAGGGGACCAAATAAGGGACCTTGTGGGTTTTCGCGAAAGTGATCTCATGGAGACTCCAGGCGCATTTTTGCCGTCGCCGTGTGGTTCCGCATAAAAAAAAAGGGGGGGGGGGGGTGATAACATCAGGTGACTCGGGACGATTTGCAATTCATGATACGAAAGTAATGGACAACAAACCGCGGAAGAGAACAGCGCTTCGAGCAGGGGAGTACGTCTACTTAGGACATGTACTAACCGCGGAGCCTAACGACGAGATTGAAGTAACTAGAAGAAAAAGAATGGGTGGAGTACATTCGGCAAGCATTCTCGAATCATGACTGCATGGTAGATTACCATTATCCCGCAAAAGGGAGGTATATAATTGCTGCATCTTACTGGTACATACTATTGCGATCGGCGAGCCACCCTTTACCGCGGGTGCCGAGATGGAAGAAAGGCGAACCGCCTCACTTTGTGGCAATAAGAAGGAGCGCGAAGACGCCCGGCTGTTTTTTCATGTACTGGGAGGTGCGTGGTTGCAATTACTCGACGCAGCACATCTGTCGCTGGTGCTTGCGCGGAAAGGCGACACGTGGCGCCCAAGTGCCCCAGGAAGAAAGGCCGCGACGACGAGTTTCCGCCGAATACGGACCTCAGACCACCACGCTGTGCGTCTCTGGCTGATAGGCCGCCCACGCTCAAATGAATGCCAGTTGCCCAGGCACATGTCATTGGAGTTGCCTGGCCTGCGACCCCTGTTCGACTGCATAGGTGCTCGGCCCTGAGCAGCGACACGACGGATTCATCACGATAGTTATAGCGCGAAAACAAAACGACGACACAGAGACACGAAGGGCACGAGGACACGAGTGCTCGTGTCCTTCGTGCACTCTCTGTGTCGTCGTTTTGTGTTCGCGCTATAACTATCGTCATGCCATACCAACTAGCCCAAGCTGCCACACTTCTAGGATTCATCACATCCCGTTTGCTGGCGGCGTGATTCCCCAGATGCGACAGTGTTGCCGGAACAATACATGTTTTTCGGTTGTGTGGGTGTATGTATGTTGAGGGCAGTGCCGCCAAAATGACCATCAAAAGTGGCGAAATGATTGGATGAAAACGGTCGTCCCCTGTTTCCCTAAAGGCCCGGCGTCTGGGGACTGCGAAAGGAGTAAACGCAGCAGGCGAGTGCCTTTCTGTAAAAATGTAAATAAACCTCCCGTACTCTTCATCGGCTCTTTAGTCCGGTTATCTCCAACAGCAGCTCTTCGAGAAGACGGGGTTTGCGACAGCCTGCCTGGACGCGAGGAGACCGGGCATTCGGCAAGACCTCAACAGTACCTACGCAGCAGAAACCTGGAGGATTACAAAGAGGGTTCAACATAAGTTGAGGACGACGCAACATGCAATGGAAAGGGAAATGATATAGGTGTAACCCTGATTAATATGTGGGGTTTAACGTCCCAAAACCACCATATGATTATGAGATACGCCGTAGTGGAGGGCTCCGGAAATTTCGACCACCTGGGGTTCTTTAACGTGCACCCAAATCTGAGCACACGGGCCGACAACATTTCCATCGGTGTAACCCTAAGAGATAAGAGAGCAGAGTGCATTAGGGAACAAAAGGGTGTTAAGGACATCATAGTTGAAATCAAGAAGAAGATATGGTCATGGCATGAAGCGCGAAGACAAAATAATCGCTGGTCATTAGGTATCATAATGGTGTGATTATCATAGACTGGATTCCAAGAGAAGCAAGTGGGTGAAGGGGAGACAGTAAGGTAGGCCGGTGAGATTAGGGAAGCTTGCGGGTATAAAGTGGCATCAGCAAGCACAGGACCAAGTTGGCTGGCGGACAGTGGGAGAGGCCTTTCTTTGTCCTGCAGTGGGCTGATTATGATGATGATTATTATGATAACATCGCACAGGGTGTCTTTCATGCTCTGTGTGCTAATAAAAGCGTGCGAGTGCACCTGATGATCGCGGCTCAAGCGAAGATGAAACTTATCGGATGAAGACGCTCCAATAATAATCGCTTTGAAGAGGAAACGAGCCGGCCGCCTTCCGTCGCACGAAATGACCACTGCGTGGTGTCCTGCGTGGCTCTGGCCGAAACATCGTCCTTCTTTATTACTTTTATTTTTTTGAATGCAGCTTTTAATACCTGACCACACGTATACCCGTCGCAGCGCGCGGCGTGTAGTCTCGGCGCCGCTACCACTCCTGATGTGAGATCTCGTCAGGCCTTTCGGAACACATTCCGTTCATCGGCGTAACCGATACAACGACCGAGGACGAAAGAGAACAAACGCGAAGCACGTGAAGTCTGTTGAGATCACGAGCCATACGTCACACGCGCTGGCCTCTCGGTCGGAGCTCGTACAAATGCAGGGCTGTCATGTGCACAGTGGATGGCTTTGTTTGCCGTTACGGGGATCCTTGCGCTTGGTTCGCGACGTCTGCAATGTGCAGCACTCGAGCTCTGCCAGTTTATGTGGTTACATGCATTACACTGCTGCAACTGCGGATCGCCAAAACTTCAAACACGGCTATAGTTGGCGTTGCCCCAGCATGAAACTACACTCAGAATTGTGCCATAATCGTCGGTGACATTTTTGAAGATGTCCGATGTTACAGATGTTGCTTGCTAAATCGGTTTGCGCGGGCGCATCAGAAACATTTCCACTGGAGATGGGACGTCAGTGTACGTGCGTGCATATCATTATGTGTACGCACGTGGAACGTACCGACCGCAAAGAGGAAACAATCTTAACCTTGCTTTTTTTTCCTGCTTTGATTTGTTCGCAAACCTTCCTAATCAGGTTTGCGGAAGTATATGCAAGTGCAGGCAACTCCAAGTATCACCATCTTTTCATCGACATCAAATGTAATGTGGAACGCTTGGATCATGTCCCTGTGCGTTCTGATGTTTTTTTTTATTTACCTTTCGGATATACATATATAAGGGAAAGACGTGTATACCTAAGTGCTCGTTTTTTCTGTGGTTAAATACAATATTAATGAGACCTAACAGACAATAATGCCAAGGAAAGTATAGGGAAAGTTATTAGACTGAATTGTAATGTAAATATGAAGAAGAAAAGTGGGTGAGAAGATAACCTGCCTTGGGCAGGAACCGAACCTGCGACCTTCGAATGACGCGTTCGATTCTCTATACGAGGGACTATTGGTCAGCTGCCAGCTCGCAATAAGTTCACGTGCTACGTGACGCCATACAGGCTCATAAAGAGTGTGCCACACTCGCCGTCATGGCTACAGATGGCGCTGACTGACACTCCCGCGCTTAAGTTCACATATAAACCCACCCAATAAAGTAGCGGGGAGGATATATATATATATATATATATATATATAGGACCCTGTACACATGAATGCGCAAATAATAATAATATTAAGCCACCACCAACATCGAGAAATCTTCCTCATTGGAGGTCATCGTGGTGGCTCGCATTTGACAGATCTCGTGTTAAGTTGCACCAGAGTTACTGTACGAATGTTGTCAACCATAGTTTCGCCATTCGTCGGTCCATCGACGCACTCCTTCGATCCAGAGATGCTCCAGATTGATTGCCACAGTTTGCTGTTCTGTATACGTGGACATCATCTTTATAATTGTCATGCATAATTGTCGTAATTAATGTGTCTGACATGTGCGTGTGTAATGTACATTTTATATTATCGTGATTGTAAATGTCGCGTCATGTGATCTGTTGCCACGCCTGTCTTCGCATGATTATACACTCTAAAAGTTTTCCGAAGCAACTACGCAGTTACACCAAAAAGGGCCCTTTGCTCCTCGAAAATGCGAATGTGCGCAAAACATTGCCCACTGCACGGCAAGAGGGGCACTTTCCTCCTTGTGAAGTAAAGCGCTCGTTTTTTTTTCTTGTTTTTTTTTTTTCGAGTAACTACAGGAACGTTGGCGCCCTGTGCAAACGATCCGTCCGTACCTACACAAGTCTGTTTCTTTTCATTGGGCGTCGTAGCGCGGTGTGCTGTATAGTGGCTAGTGTACGCGCACGCTGACTGACCCCCGTATTCACAAACGCTCCTCGACTCAACTTTCACCCTTCACTTGACAGAGCTGCGCACTGCGCCGCTGCTCGGATGAAAATAGCGCTGCGCTACTCTAGAATAGCAGCAAATTATACTGATATGCAGTGACTTTTTTCACCTAGAGATGGCGCTTTTATCGTCTTTCTCGAATGAAGGTGGAGCGTTGAGTGAAGGGACGTTCTAGAATATGCGCCTGAGTGGTTTTGAGTTATAATCCCTTGTGTTTGCTGAAAATTTTCCGAAATTTATTTCCGATTGTGATGCTAGCCCATCGGTTGTACATCTAATGAAATACTTGCACGCGTTTCAAAATGGTGGTTAAGTCAACCAAAACTCGATTATATTTTTTTTATTTGCACAAAATAACTGTTGCTTCTTTGAGAAAACCGTGAGAGCGTGGTTACTCCTTCGCAGTTACTCCGAAATCAGTGCAATGGGTGTGGCAGGTTGTTATACTCCTCTAAAGGAGAAACCTAGATACCCCTTTTCCTTCTTTACTTCTTATATAGAGTGTAGTGAGAGCTCTCATTCTCGTATTATTATTATTATTATTATTATTATTATTATTATTATTATTATTATTATTATTATTATTATTATTATTATTATTATTATTATTATTATTATTATTACACGAAGAGTGTCTTTAGTGCACCACGTAATATTCGCTTTAGCAAGTGCTGCGCAAGATACCATGCTGGGCATTCAGTCACATTCGTGAGAGTGAGATCACACCGCCTGTATATGCGCCGTGAATCTCCCACTTCTACTCTGTATCCGATACATTACGTTTTATAATGTCGGCGTTGCACATTGGCAACATTTATCCAGCGTGAGTTGGACGACAATTCGTCGGTTGCTGTCGAGGACTTAGTCAAGAATATGTGACTGGAAAGAGGTGGGAAGGAAGAGGATGGTAGACAGCCACTTTTTAAGGATGTTCGTGCGTGTTTGTATTCTTGCATATATATAGGCTTTATACACATACGAAACCTAAGGGTTTTAATTCCCCGAATGGTTCCGCAAACGATTGCAGGAACGGGCCGATTTCCTAATAAAATGGATTAAGGAAAGCTTCTTGCATATGTGTTACACGCTCAGCTAACATAGTTTTGATCATATTAAAGCATAAAATGGGAGTGAACAACTTTCCCTCAGAGCTACTGACCACTCTCGCATTCGTGACTTCCGTATATACGGTGCCAATAGTTCTAGTAGAGTTCCCCTCGGGGGAGCGGATGCAGCAGCTCGTTGTTCTGACAGTGTCCACTATTAGAAAGTAGAGCGAATATGAGAATGGTTAAACTAGATGCTTCGCTTCCCCCCACCCCCCTCTTTTTCTTTTTGTTTTTTAGTGCCACAGTTCAACGTGTTTGGACTGATGAACACACAAAGCTTGTTTACGTCTGAAATACCATGGTCATTGAAATTTTTCATTTTTTAATGAATTGAGAGGCAGTGTGATCATTATAAAATATACGAATCGTTAAACCGTATGCCTGCAGGCCATGGCACGCCTATCAAGGCTGCGTTTTTCCGACCACAAAGTTGTTTTATTTTGCTATATTTTTCGATGCTTTCCCGCACAGATGTTGCGAAATTGAGTTTCTGGCTGACGCGAGCTATGGAGTTTCAGCCGCTGGTTTTTTAGAGACGCATGCGCGTCACTCATTGAAGTACTAAAACAAAAGCAAAAAGATTGTTATCCGTGTTTGTGAAGCCACGGCCGTTTGCTCGCCAGAACCCGACCAAGCGCAGCTGGGTTCCTCCTGTATCGGCCTCTTTCCTGTGCACAGGCGCGTCGACCACGTGACCCTTCGTGCGCCTCATCTATGACTGTTTCCTCCGCACTGGTGGCACTTTTTTTGTGAATAATGCAGCGCAACATGGCTTACGTGCGTAGGCGGGCCTGGAATCACATGTGCCTCTTGACACTCCTAGTTCTTGGGACTCCCTTGTGTCACGGGTCGGAACCTGGCTTGGGCATCTGTTCGGGACGCTTCGCCGTGGAAGACTCGACTGTCAAGCTTACAGTCCAACAGTTCGTCAACTCAACTGACAGCGTCGTCGAGTGCCGCTTTATTTTCGACGCACCGCACGACTCCGGCTTCCTCATCTTTGCGAACGACATCAGGGCCGTCAACGACTACGAGATACCAGGATGTCCTGTGACCGTGTACAGCAAAGAAGACGCATCTGGGGATCCAGTCGTATCCCTGTGTGGCCACTACGCTACCATGACGATCCCTGTACCTTCTTCCGTAGCCCTGGTGGTCTACAAACCGGACTTCAACGGCATACCGTACACCCTCACAATGGACCTGCAGGTGACGTTGACCGGTGGAAGCAACCTCCGCACATGTGGCGACTCGCAGATAAACGCGGTGTCCACCGTGCCGATCAAGTACTCGGTCGGCTTCAGAGCCGACGCTGGCTCGGGCGATGCGTCCGATTTCTGCGACCTCAGTGTGACAAGCGAGGACAGAGGTGAAACGTTAGGCACACGCTGCGCGCTAACTAGTGAAGGCGTTTGCGATTACGTGGTTTTAGTGAACAATGGGAGCGTTGCGGAGTCCGCAGACTTGGTTGACCTGGCCACTGTCGGAGGATCGGCTACGGTTAGGCTTCACCCGGCTGGCATCACGGGTGTCCTAGTCAACACCCTTCCGGCGGGATTCGTCCCCCTGACCTCCTTGGAGCCGTCTCCTGTAGTGTCGCCGCCGGAAGACGTCGTAACAAACGACGCCAACGTCTACGCGACTTCAGAAGGACCGCTTGTGAGCATTGATTTGACGACGAACGAGACTGAGACACCGACGCTGAACGTAACCTACTACAACGTAACCACTGGTCTCGATGCAGCTAACGAAAACACTACCGGAGGTGATGATGACGACGATGATGATATGATACATGTTGTTATAATTGATTACACTCCGACAACGATCTGGGGAAGAACACGTCACTGGTTCAGCGATACTTGGACCACTATGTATTACACGGTTACCTTTACGTACATGAGCTTTGAGTCATGGGTCAGAAGCTGGTTCTAACTGGCTCGGACAATTAAATGCGGTGGCACGAACTTAGCAAAGTACATTATGTACTTATATTTAGCGAACAGAACGGGGCAGCCTACGCCGCAGCTAAGACCCCCACGTGATGGTGCTTCTTTCAGTTTTTGTGACTTAGTGTATTCCATGCTTGCAATGTAAAATAATTCATGATAAGCGCACATTTTGCCGACGTTTGATGTGCTCATGTTAGACATTTTTTTCTGAAACGGTATTTTATTGTACGTTTTTTAGATAATCAATAAAGGTACTTGTGGACCTACTCAACAGGTACCTGTGCTTCAATGGTTGCCATAGAGACTGATCATAAGGAGATATCAATTATTTCCTTTGGCATTCTCTGAAACGCTCCGTATGCGATGTCCAATAATTCCGTATGTTTCCGTAAGAATCTTACGGAAATATATGGAAAATATACGGAAAACTTATGGATTTCTTATGAAAACATATGGAATTACGGGACTCGCATACGGAACGTTTCAGTAGTACAAATCATGGTATGGGGTATCACATTCAGCCTGTTGCAGGCTCATTGCAGCAAGTACACAGTCTGTCGGTGATAGTTTCTTTGACTATACTCTAATGCAACGTATTCCAGGAGAAAATATCTACGGTTTTTTTTTGTTTTCTTTTTTTTGTAATCTGTGTTATACATCTGAAGCTGAAGCATGACAAGAGACTCTACGTGCTCGCGAGTAGGGAGGGCACCCCGTCACTGCTCTATAGTCCAGCCGATGATGAAGCTGCTGTAAACGCTATCAATACCTTTCCCCAAGCCAAGCATTCAACGCATTTGTCAACTTACTGAAATTTGTCAAGTAACCTTAAATGTCTTCTTACCTGAACAACAACTGGTTAACATTATAGAGTCATAATTAAGCAGCTTTCGGAGGGAGGTTGATCGCGTTTTGACGTTCCCGAAAAAAAAAAGAAGGGGTGCTTGTCAATGGCCGTTACATGAAGAATTCGAGGGTCCCTCATGCATTTTCCTTAGACAATGAGAAGACGAAATCCATCTTATTTTTCTTAGTCAATGGATTTATCGTCCCTAAAACAAAAAGCGGACTGCGGGTATCTGTGTCCAATTGGAGTCTCCTTTTTCTCGCTGTCCATTAGCAGTGATTGAAGTGTTCCAGTATAGAAACACTGGTCCATCACTGTGCGCTTTGCGCCTCCACATGTTTCTTTCCAGCGCAACGCCGCGATGAGCGCCAGCGTCAACGCCGCCGCCACTGAGCGTCGGCGCCCGCTGCATCGCATCTACACGTGGTTTCGTTTAGCGGGAGATGGCGTAATTTTTTCCAGTGGTGGGGGGGGGGGGCATCTCACTGGTTTAGAGTGGGGGCCGAGCAGGCAGATGTGGTCAGGCGCCATTTTGTGTTCTATATACCATGGCGAAAAATCCAGGATCGGGGGCACTGGAAGTTTTCTGTTCCTCACGTGGTTTTCCACTGCCTCTAAAATCGGTTCAGCTCCTGGAACAGTCAGCCAGCAACGTTCGCATGTAATGATGTCATCTTAGGTCGTCAGGCTTATGGCGTCGCATTGACATCACTATGACGTAATCAACTACAGGGTAATGACGTCATGGTCATCACGTCGTGTGATTATTTTTCTCCCATCACTTGTGGTGATGCCGTGGGACGTTGAAGCAGATGGTCAATGTTTGTCTTTGAAAGGGCGTCCATGGACTTCGTCTTAAAAGCCCATGCAATTTTTGTCATGAAATCCAATCTCTATGCTTATTTTCTTGCTTTAAACGACCGAGTTTGGTTATACAGTCTAACGGATTTTATGTCACGAAGAGCTAACGGTCATGTTTATGACAACACTATTTTATGCGGGATACACAGTTGGAGACTACGCAGCATATCGAACAGAAGGCGCTAAACAATTACTCGTGCACTTTACAGGATAATTGTCCTAGTGACGTACGTAATTAAATGCTGTATTCATAAAAAGAAAAGCAGCTTAGCGAGGAGGAAATTTAAGTGTTTCACTCCACCCCCCGAAGTATTTCGGTTTAGCATGTAAACATACAATGCCCGCACCCCCCCTCCCCCGAAAAAGAACTTTTTGGCTACGTTCATAGACAAAACCTTCGCAATTCAAGATGAATGAATTGGTTGATGCAATCGAACCCTGGGGTGCACATGATCAATCATATTTGAATGTTGGATTTTTGCTTATGACGTGGTGTAGAAAAACAACATCCTGTCTGGTTCTGCAGGTGTGGTTGGTGGCCTGCGGCTTGAAGCCGCAGGTCCGCGAAGCACATACGCCGTTAGAGGGAATAAAAATATCGACAGTAACGAGCCACTTCCGCTTATGAAAAAGCGTTGCAAGGGGCTTCATCGGCGCGTAGCAGGGGTTGGTATGCAGCTACAGTTGCAATATCCGTGAGCCTAGTCACTCCGAACGCCATTGCTCTCCGCTCGCGTTCATTGTTTCTGCACCGGCGTTTACAGCAGATGCGCATAGGCATGGCACACGCACTAAAGCAGTCACTCGTGTGGTTCTGGCCGCTCTTGGCTTCGGTACTTCATGGATCAACACTGTGCGGTGGAACAGAGCCTCCGGAAGAATGTTCCGGGTGGTTCGTACTAGAGGACTCGACCATCAAGCTGATGCTCCAGCAGTACGTCAACTCCACCGAATATGCCGTCGAATGCCGCTACACGTTCGAAGCACCAGAAAATTCCGGCCTGCTAGTCATCGCGAACGACATCAGGGCCGTGAACGACGGTGAGATTCCCGGATGTCCAGTGAGCATCTACGGCAACGTCGATGCGCGTGGAGAGCCAGTGTTCTCGCTGTGCAGCCACTACTATACGTTAACCATTCCAGTGCCGTCTCCCGTAGCTTTGGTCGTCTACAAACCAGAGTTTTTGGGCACTCCTTACACCCTAACGTTGGATTTGCAAGTTGTTTCGACTGGCGGGAGCAACCTGCGCGCTTGCGGTGACTCACAGCTCAATGCTGTGCCAGCTGTTCCAGTCAGGTACTCCTTGGGATTCAGGGCCGATGCTGAATCAAAAGACACCGCCACTTTCTGTGACCTCAACGTTACGAGCCAATACGAAACCTTAGGCACCAAATGCATGCTCACTAGCGATGGCGTCTGCAACTACGAGGTCATCCTTAGCAACGGAAGTGCTGCGGAGCGCGTGGACTTTGTTGATTTAGCCACTGTTGATGGGTCGGCTACGGTCAGGCTCCACCCGGCTGCGATCACCGGGGTACTGGTGTCCAATCTTCCGGCGGAATTCGTACCATTGACCATGTTGCAGCCGCCGCCCACGGATGCCCCTGCTGTTTTGAACATCTCGACGCCAGCTGGTGTTCTCGTCAACTCGTCGTCAACGGAAAGCTCAACAAGTGGTGACGTTGTCGAAGTCTACAACAGCATGGCAGATTCGAATTCAACTTCAACCAAAAGCCCGAGTGATGAGGAGGACGTCGGTGGCGTCATCGTTGACGAGTGTCCCCCTACGGTGTGGCAAAGAATGAAGAATTGGTTCACTGACGCTTGGGACACCGTAACTAGCGCAGTTACGTCCGCCATCAGGAGTGTCGGAGACTGGTTTCGAGGCTGGTTTTGAACAGTCTGACGCGCGCCATCTGTTTGTTGCGGCACTTCTGCGTGAACCTTGTGTACGATGCGTGCTCGGTAGCCATCATCACTCCGGACACCGTATGTGCGTGCTGGGTTAGCTTTGGGTGAATTTGAAAAGGAGTCGGAACTAAAGCTACAAATTAGCCAAGGCATCCATGCCATTTCGTTTTAGCTCCAAATTCATAGTAAAATAGAACAGAAGTGGCAATGTGAGCAGAGTTTTATTATTGAACAACAAGTCATGTCCGTAGCTAGAGGGGAGTGCCCTATCGCCTCGGTCACCCCCCCCCCCCCCATCAAAATTCTGGTGGAGGGTGGGTGTTTTACAAAAATAAATAGCGAAAACAGTTACTTTTCACTGTGCTAAAGAACAGTGTACTTATAGTAGTACACTGTAGCAGTGGTGTAGCCTGAGGCGCGTGCGGTGGAAGCAAATCCACAAAGCGAATGATAAGTGGGGCGAATCCTTCCGTCCGTGTGTCCATCTGTCCGAGGAGTATCGATTCAGCTGAGTGACGTGAACAACGTCAAAAGACGATCGCGTGCTGGTGCAGTGAGTGAGTAGTTCAATTTCATAGGTCACGCCGGTGACTTGGCGCACGACTCGGTATGGACCCGAGTGCGGCGGAGTAAGCTTTACGCACAGGCCGAATCCCCGTGATGGCGCCCAAAGAAGGACCATGTCACCACGTTGGAACTAGATATCGCGGTGGCGGGCATGTAGAACAGTCGTTGGCGTTCTTGCGAGTCCGTAAGACGCAGGCGAGCGATTTCACGTGTCTCTAGAGCTCTAGAGATGAGATCGCGGACGTAGTCTGATGTGTGGGTAACGGTATATATGAAGGAACGTGTCAAAGAGTAGCATGGGTTTTCATTCGTACATGAGAAAAAAGAATGATGAGAAATCCGCAGTATCATGCTGGGTCGTATTGTAGGCAAATGTCTCAAATGGGAGGGCAGCGTTCCAGTCACGATGGTCGGAAGAGACGTGCATCACGAGCATTTATGTGAAGGTTCGATTTAGACGTTCTGCGAGACTATTAGTTTGAGGGTGATAAGCTGTCGGGAACTTGTGTGTTTGTAGCACAAGAGTGCAATATGTACTGGATAACTCAATTTGTGATAGGAAGTAGCGACCCCGATCGGCAAGTAGTTGTCGAGGGGCGCCGTGGTGTATGACGACCTCTAGGAGAAAGTCGGTGATGTCGGTTGCACAACTGGTAGAAAGGGCCCACGTGATGGCGTATCGAGTAGTGTAGTCCGTGGCGACTGCTACTCACTTGTTCCCACTGACCGATAAAGGAAAATGTCCAAGTAGTTCAAGACCAGCCCCATAGAATGGTTCCGATGGTATCTGGTATCACAATCCCTCTCGCTTCCAGTACTTCGTTTCAAATTCATCGATAGAGTTGTAGATTCGTATAGATATCTAGGAGTCACCATTTCCTCTAATTTATCATGGTGCACCCATATTACTAACATAATTTCAGCATCGAACAAAACGCTCGGTTTTCTTAAACGCCACCTCCGATTCGTCCCACCACATGTTAAACTACTTGCATATAAATTTCTTATAAAACAAAACTAGAATTTGCATCTGCCATCCCGCATCAAGCATATCTAATCTTTGCATTGGAAGCCGTTCAAAAGAGGACCACTCGATTCATTCGTTATTCATATTCATATGCCATCAGCATTTACCCTTGAAAGTTGCATCCAGGCTATCACTTCTTTCGTATCTTCGTCGCATTGCTAGTCTTACCCTTTGCCATAAGTTCTTTTATTCGTCTTCAATCAAGAACCTTATATCACAGCCGCATCCCACATTTCCCACCGCACCAGTCGCCCACTTCAAGTTGCCCGCCCGCCATCGCATGTCACTGCGTTTTCTGTTTCATTATTTCTCAGAGCAGCTTCAGACTGGAACTGCCTACCCTATGACATCGTCAACATTGCCTCATCATCTACTTTTCAAGAACGCATCACTGATCATGGGCAATGTTAATTGAATCATTACTGCTGGATATTTTTCTTGTAATCCCACCTCTGTAACACCCCCTGAATGGGGGTCCTTGAGGAAATAAAACTGAACTGAACTGAATCTGAATGGGCTGAAGGCGCCCCGCTGGAAGGGTGGCTGTTTTTTTTTTTTCAGTGCTCACAGGATTTTCATGAAGTGACGTAACGGTAGACGGATCGGCGCATACCAGGCAAAAGGAAGCGGCGTCGAACGTGGTCATAAGTTCTTGAGATTCCCTTGTGACCAGCCGTTGGAATATCATGTTACTGCGTGAGGGCGGTCTGACGCATATGTTGGGGTACGACCAGCAGCAGCTTAGGTTCATCAGGATGCATGCTGTAGCGATATGGTATGCCGTCTCAGAGCAGCAACATACGGAGAGACGGAGGAGTTGTGGGACCAGTCAGTCGAAGGATGATATCTCTCAAGTGAGGATCACGGCGTTGCTCATCTCCGATGTCGCCGAAGGTGGAAAGTGCCAACACGCAAGTAGACTCGCCGCTCTCAGGAAGGTTTGGTGGGTCTATACTGGATGACGCGACAAGCATGCAATCGGTACGTACCTTTATGGTGGCGGCCCAATTTGTAGACAACTGTGCACGAATAGTAGCCGTAGAGCCCAGCGGCCCATACGTATGAGGCGTGATGGTCAGTGACTACTATGAATGGCCATGTCCATATAAATGTGGTCGAAATTTATTTACAGCCCAGACGATCAAGCGCGAGGCAGTCGCGTTCAGTAATTAAATGATTTTGCTCCGCTCAGTGATAAAATACGGCTATAGCGTGTGCAATGACGCGTTCGCAGCCATGGTGTCTTTGTGCCAAAACTGCTCCGATTCCATGGCCACTTGCGTCGGTGCGAACTTACGTTGAAGCGGACATATCAAAGTGGCCGCGAATCAGTGGTCAGCTTAGCGAATGATCTGGCTAGTTCAGGTCCCTACACAAAAATCACATCTTTCTTCAGAGTGCTGTAAGTGGGTGCGAGACGTCAGCGAAATTCTGCACAAATCTGTGAACGTACAAGCAGAGGTCAGCAGATGGAAATTTTTGCCTGCGCGGACTTTATCAAGGTCGGGACGAACACCAGAAGAATCGACCAGGTGTCCGAGGACAGTGAGCTGGTGGCAGCCGAAGTGACATTTCGAAGGGTTTAGCTGAAACCCTGCCTTGCGGAAAATAGAAAGAATGGCCGAGAGGTGCTCGAAATGGGTTTCGAAAGTCGGAAGAAGACAACGACGTCATCAAGGTAGCAAGCAGATTGACCACTTAAAGGCGTGAAGGAGAGCGTCCATCATTTGTTCGAATGTAGCTGGGGCATTGCATAACCCGAACGGCATTACTTTAAACAGATATAGTCAATCGGGAGTTATAAATGCTGACTTCTCACCGTCCAGATCATCAACTGATATATGCCAGTAGCCGGAACGAAGGTCGATGGAATAGAAATAATTTGCTTCACCAAGGCAGTCAAGGGCGTCATCTATCCGTGGCAGGGGATGCACATGTGTTTTTCTTTTGTCACCTTGTCGAAATTCCAGTAGTCGACACAACTGTTGTCAGTCATCGTATGATCACAATATGATCTTCTTCCCCAGCGAAGAAGTGTGACGAAGAAGTGTGTTTTGAATAGGAGCTGCTTCTGCTAACTCCGGCGTATTTCAGTTGTAATTTAAGTCTGTTGATCAGTTTCCGCTGCTCCCTTGGAGGGGATGGAAGTAGACCACCCCGGGCGCCTGCTGGCACCAGCGGCGTCAGCGGCGACCGCCTCCAGGAAGCGGATGGGACAAGCGAGCGACAGCGACAGTGAAGATACTCATGCTTACTATCTCAGCAGTGAGGACTTCTCAGATGACGGTTTCCAACCTGTGCTGAGCCGCAAGGCGAAGAGAAGGAACATGAGGACATCCTCATCCTCAACTATTCAAACTGTAAGTGAAGCGCCAAAATCGAACACTTATACCATCCTGTTTCTGCCTGCACTTCCTACCGTCAGCATGAAACGCCTTAACAGACAGTCTGTGTCGAGGTCTCTGGAAACGCTCGTGCCAAATGAGATCACGGACATAAGAGTGAACGCCAGAAAGAATATACTGGCTGTGGACGTTTTGCACGCAAGTGCGTTGGGCGTTCTGCGCAGTGTAACTGACTTGGACGGCAACCAGGTGCGCTCTCATGTTCCCTTGGGATGTGATGTAGTAACCGGCGTGATCTACGACATTGATGTCGCTATTTCCAATAAGGACTTACAACTTCTTGTCAAGTCAACAACTGATACTCCAATTGTTGATGTCACCCGGCTAGGCAAGTCTCGCTGTGTGAAGATTGCGTTTAAGAGCACATCACTCCCCTCTCATGTGAAGGTGGGGTACTTCAGACATGCTGTGCGGCCTTTCATTCCAAAGCCTCTCCAGTGCCGTAAATGCATGAAACTTGGACATGTGAGCAGCGTCTGCGAGAATTCGGTGGTATGCCACCGCTGCGCCGAGCACCATGAAGCGGATAAGTGCGTCGCAACTGTCAAGAAATGCTCTAATTGCAATGGATCCCACGAAGCCACATCGAAGGACTGCCCGCGGATTCAGAAGGAAATTGCCATCTTGAAGGAGATGGTGCGCGATCACTCATCTCATCGAGAAGCCGCAGCTAAAGTCAGAAGGCGTCGTTCACGTCGACGTCGGTCTTCGAGGACGCCCGCTACCTCCTCGACACGTTTGCGTGATCCCTCATCAGTACCACATCCTTTGCCTCCCAGACCACATGCCGTGGGAAAGACTGTAAAGGACAAAGCCAGTGAGCATACCCTAACTGCGACAGAGTGGCCTGCACTTCAAAGGGAAGCAGCATCAAGCGAACCGAAGGAGCTTCATGACGGCCAGTCCGCGCTCCCGGTTCAAAATCTTTCCAACCAAGACAGGCAAGTGACTGCAATCGTCCCGGTTCGAGATCTTTCCAACCAAGACATGCAAGTGGCTGCAATCGTGCAATCATTAATTGCCACGATTCGCACGCTACTGAGCAGCATACAATCTCCGTCTGCTAAGAGTGCACTGCAAATACTGGATGCACTGAATCCAGTTCTTGCTAACTTCGTATAAGCACAATGGCTCAACAAAATCTCCACTTCCGCACTGAAGTTAAAAGTGCGTCGATTTTTCAGTGGAATGCCAGAGGCATGAAGTCCCGTATCTCGGACTTTCGCCAATTTGTTCGGGCCAATCAATTCCCTATACTTGTCATATGTGAACCAAACGTATCAACGCCTTATAGATTGTCCGGTTAAGAAGCTTTTTGTTCAGCCGCTTGCGAAGAACGAAGCAAAGTAATTGTTTACATTCGCACAGACTTGACTTATCTTTCGCACCCAATAAGTTCAAATGTCGACAATCAGTACGTGTGTCTTCGTGTGAAGAAGAATGCAGTTTCGTTCACGCTTATTGGTGGATATATATCTCCGTCATCGCGATTTGACTGCGACAGATTAAAAGACATCCTAATGAGAACCGATGGGCCTTGGATCATCACCGGTGACTTCAACGCCCATCACATGCTTTGGGGGAGCACTAGGATGAATGCCAGGGGCCGGAACATTGTTACATTCGCTTCCGATTACGACCTTTTCATCATGAACGATGGTACCCCCACATATCTGCGGGGTCTCACGTATGGCAGTTGCCTTGACCTGACATTGGTGTCACGGTGCTTCTCTCACAAAGTTAAGTGGTTTTGCGATATTGAGACTCATGGGAGTGATCACATACCCACCTACGTGACGATCGACGGTATCATAAAAAATTTCTCTTCCGGTGTTGCAATTGGCACTGACTGGTCGATGTTTGCATCGCGTGTTGAGAACGCTTGCCAAGAAGGCCTCGCCTGCAGCCTGGAAAATACCATAGTGGAAGCTATGCAAGCGTCCAAATGTAAATTACCATTTTCGTCTAAAGTAACACAGTTTGACATCGAACTGGAAAAATTACGAGCTATACGAAGGCGTGCTGAACGACGATACAGACGCACAAGATCAATTTACGATCTGAGGGAAGCAAGGCGGCTCCAGAAAAAGATTCAACGACGCATTTACAAACTGGAGAGTGAACGCTGGAAAGCATTCTGCGAATCTCTAGACCCTCATAAACCGCTGTCATATATCTGGAGAACAGTTCGTGGTCTTCGCTCCTCTCCACAACAACGGCACCCTTTTAAAGCTTTGGCACTCCATCATGGAAAAACAAAACTCGAGGTGGCTGAAGAATTTTGCACGAGAGTTGCCGGGAATATTATGAACGAGAGCATCGACGCCGTGATCGTTCCTGAGACGCGATTACCAGAAATGGACATTCCGTTCACCATGGAAGAACTGGAAGGTGCGTTAGTCGCTTCTAAGCGCATGTCATCGCCAGGTCCTGATGGTATTACTTATAGTGCGTTGGGACACCTTGGACAAAAAGCTAGAAAAGAACTTTTAACATGCTTCAACAACTCCTGGCTCAGCGGCAGTGTTCCCCGAGAATGGAAAATTAGTCGATTAATACCACTTTTGAAATCGAAAAAATCACCATTGGACTTGACAGCGTATCGCCCTATTGCCCTCGCAAGCTGCCTCGGAAAAGTGATGAAAAGAATGGTTCTATTTCGTCTCGAGTGCATGGTACTTGGAACGATACACCAAATACCCTTCTTGCATGGCAGGCTTTCGTCGGGGCCGCTCCTCCATTGACTGTGTCCTTGATTTATCGACATTTGTTCAACAAGAAAAAAGTCGCAAGCGCATATCAGTGGCACTCTTTCTTGACGTGAAGGGTGCATATGACAATGTAGCTCACGATGCCATCCTCACTTCTCTCGCAGCAATGGGCATTGGTGGACGAATGTTTCAATGGATAAAAGATTATATAACTGGCAGAGGTTTCTTTGTACTGTAACGAGGGTAGTGGGCATGGAGCTCGAGGATAGAAAGAGAAGAAGACTTGCTGTGATCGCAGCCTTTAGCTTGGGACATTGCCACAGGAGCGTATTCGATGCTGTATGCAATTTCATTCGAGAATCAAAGCGCATGTCATAATAATGCCTGCTTAAATATATTTCTGAAGACACTTGTCTAATTTTGAATGAAATTTGCATATTCATTTGATTGTGACCGGGTGAGATAAGCTCGATTGTCTGGTCTACTCAAAATTTCTGTCTTCCACTGTAGTATTACCTCACCTTTTCTCTTCTTGATTCAATCTTCAATTATTTGTTTAGTTTAATATTCCTTTTTAGTTAATTATTATTTTCTATTACATCATTAGTTTTTTCATTAAGGATAAACCTTTTAATATATCTCATATAAGATACTTCTAGATTTCATGGCCAATCCCCCATAGTGGGTATGTGCCAGTGCGAAGGGGCAACAACAACAACAACAACAATCGCAGGCTTGCGTTCAGTTAGCCCTTGCGCTAAATAAAGCTCTCCTTCGCTGAGTTCGCCTGCTTGTTCAACAACCCGTTTCAAGTGGTGGAAGTGCTGGGCACATCTGGTCCTCACCCTGGAACTTCGCAGCCGCACACTTCAACGACCTCCTACAATGACTGATCCGGGGCCATCTCATGCTGCTACTCCAGATCTCGCACCTGTGCCTGTCTTCTGCGCTGGCGCTCTCCGGCAGCGCGACCCCCCCCATATTTGGTGGCACAGAGGACCAAGATGTGGACAACTGGATTGCCGAGTATGAACTGGTGAGCGCCGTCAATAAGTGGAACGCAGCCGATAAGCTCACAAATGTGAGTTTTTACCTGACCGACGTGGCAAAACTATGGTACAGAAATCATCAAAGTGATTTCAGTACCTGGTCGGAATTGGCGAAAACCCTCGCGGAAGTCTTTGGCCGTCCTGCTGTCCGCCGCCTTCGTGCTGAACAGCGCTTGCGGGGCAGAGTACAGAGAGCAGATGAAACTTTCACGAGCTACATCGAAGATGTGCTATTTCTCTGCAAGCTCGTCGATTAGACTCTGGACGAGGCAAGCAAGATCAAGAACATCATGAAAGGAATCGACGACGGTGCATTCCAAATGCTGGCTGCGAAGAGTCCCCAGACGGTCGCCGAGGTGATTCAGCTCTGCCAAAGCTATGATGAGCTGCGTAGGCAGCGCGCTTTTACACGTTGCGCTGCTCAAGACACCGCGGACATCTCATCCCTCGACTATCGCCATGACACCGCCGACCACTCTGCGTTGATGCCAGTCATAAAGCAATTCATACGCGAGGAGGTCGCCCGGCAGCTATCTATAATCACAAGAACTACCGATCCGATGGCTCCCTTGTCGCCTTCGCTTCGCCAGGTCATTCGATCGCAAGTTGCCGAAGCATTGCCGCCAGCTCTGGCTCCCCCAACTGTTACAGCACCACTAACGTATGCAGCCGCAGTTGCTCAACCACGTGCGCCAGCGTCTCCGGCCATCTACGAAGCTACTCGCCACGTTTATTCGTCGACCCCACCTTCCCGCTCGCTGACCGTCCCGTCTCCGGCTGTATATGAAACAGGTCAGAACGTTTATATGACGCCGCCGCCTGCACGACCATTTACGGTACCTTATTCAGCGAACAGTGCCCCTATCGTCAGCCAATGGCGCACTCCAGATAATCGGCCGATATGTTTTTCATGTGGCATCCCAGGCCACGTAGCTCGTCACTGCCGTCGTCGCAGCTTCCCTTCTCACGACATTGCAGGGTCCTCACATTACATGCCCACCATGCCCACTCAGCCGCGATATCCCGTTCCTGCCAATCCACCTCTAGACGTACGTCCCGGTCGCCGACCATCCGGCGCAAGCCGTTCACCTTCTCCTCGTCGTCGATCTATTTCTCCGATGTTACGTCGCAACAGCCCACCGCGAGGGGAAAACTGACGGGCGCAGTTCCGGAGGCAAGAACTGCGTTGGCAGCGAAAATTTCAAGACCTAACTGCTGTCCCCCGAACGAAATCGAACTCTATATTGATGGCATTAAGGTGCACGGACTTGTTGACACTGGAGCTTCCGTATCTGTAATTAGCGAGAAACTGTGCCGAAACTTGAAGAAAGTGACCACACAACTTACCGACCTATCTTTGCAGACAGCTACGTCCCATCATATTCAGCCTTCAGCTTTGTGCACCGCACGAGTCGTCATTCAAGGTGCGATGTACGTCGTCACATTTGTAGTTTTATTCCGTTCTTCGCATGACGTTATCCTTGGGTGGGACTTTCTTTCGTCAAATTCTGCTTTGGTCGACTGTGCTCGTTCTGAACTCGCGTTGTCTGTGCCGTGCTATGACCCCGACGATGGTGCTTCGTGTAGAGTGTTTGCTGCTTCTGACGTTGACATTGCGCCTTTCTCAGCTGTTGTTGTCTCGGTGTCGTGTGCCTCCCCTCCGAAATCGCCTGTGTTGTTTATGCCATCGGTTCCATCTGCGTGCCGTCGAAATATCATGCTTCCGTTTGCCGTCGTCATTTTTCGCAATGGTCACGCTGCCATTTATGTGTGCAATCCGTCGCACAGCCCGTCATCCCTACTACGTGGAGAATGCCTGGGAAGCTACGAACTTTACGAGTGCATTCTTCCGACTACTATACCCGATTCTGCGGTTTCACTCCCAATTGGTGCTGTCACTCCTACCAACGCGCCTAATGATGCTCTGGACGTATTCTCGGATGCCATCGACTCTGACCTCGCACCAACTCAGCGCGAAGAGATTATAAATCTTCTTCTCCGCTTTCGTTCTTCATTCGATCGTGACCAGTCAGGCTTAAGCAGAACCTCTGCGGTCGCTCACCGTATTGACACCGGTCAACAAGCCCCGCTAAGGCAGCGTCCGTACCGTGTGTCATCTGCTGAACGCCGTGTCATCGACGAACAAGTGGACGACATGTTGAAACGTGGCATCATCGAGCCCTCCAACAGTCCCTGGGCTTCACCGGTTGTTCTCGTCAGGAAAAAAGACGGATCCATCCGGTTCTGCGTAGACTACCGCCGACTCAACAAGATAACGCGCAAAGACGTATACCCTCTGCCGCGCATCGATGATGCTTTGGACTGCCTACAAGGAGCAGAGTTCTCTTCTTCGTTAGATTTACGCTCTGGCTACTGGCAGGTGCCCATGGCAGAGGGTGACCGCCCGAAGACAGCCTTTGTAACACCGGATGGACTATATGAATTCACCGTTATGCCCTTTGGCCTCTGCAATGCGCCTGCCACTTTCGAAAGAATGATGGATACCGTCTTGCGAGGTCTGAAATGGAAAACGTGTCTCTGTTACTTGGATGACATTGTGGTATTTTCAAGCGACTTTGCGACCCACCTCAGCCGCCTCGAGCAAGTTCTTACGTGCCTTTCCACGGCGAGACTTCAACTTAACTTGAAGAAATGCCACTTCGGCGCTCGCAAGCTTGTAATTCTCGGCCATGTGGTTTCTAAGGACGGCATTCTCCCGGACCCTACGAAACTTGATGCAGTCGCGGCGTTCCCAACGCCAACCACCATCAAAGAGCTTCGAAGCTTCATCGGCCTATGTTCTTACTTCCGGCGCTACGTCCGCAATTTCGCCTCCATTATCGCCCCCTTCACCAATCTTCTTGCCAGAAGTTCTGACTTGTCAGCGTGGTCGCAGGCGTGTGATGATGCATTTCAGGAACTCCGACGGCTCCTCACCACGCCTCCCATACTTCGACATTTCGATCCGTCTGCTCCCACGGAGCTTCATACGGACGCTAGTGGTGTCGGGCTAGGGGCCATACTGGCCCAACGCAAGGAGGGCTTTGACGAGTACGTCGTTGCCTATGCCAGCCGCACCCTCAGTAAAGCCGAGAAGAATTACAGTGTAACTGAAAAGGAGTGCCTCGCCATTATTTGGGCAATCGGAAAATTTCGGCCTTATTTATATGGACGTCCGTTTGATATTGTAACAGACCACCATGCGCTTTGCTGGTTATCTTCACTAAAAGATCCTAATGGTCGGCTCGCTCGTTGGGCATTGCGGTTACAGGAGTTCGATATCCGTGTTATCTACCGTTCTGGCCGGAAGCATTCCGACGCCGATGCCCTGTCACGTTCGCCATTTGCTTCAGAGCCTGTCGGCTCGCCTGTCTCCACTAGTGCTGCCTTGGCCATCAGCATCTCGGACATGCCTTCCGAGCAACGCAAAGATGCTTGGATTTCATCTCTTTTGGACTTTCTCTCAAACCGGACGCCCGCTCCAGTTTCCAGGACGCTTCGCCGTCAAGCAGGACACTTCGCTATTCGGGATAACCTGCTTTACCGCCGAAACTACAGCTCGATCGGCCGTAAGTGGTTGCTCGTGATCCCCCGACATCTGCGCTCTGACATCTGTGCCACGTTCCACGATGATCCGCAATGTGGCCACGCTGGTGTGTTAAAAACATACACCCGCTTGCAGCTGCGGTACTACTGGCGCGGTATGTACCGTTTCGTTCGCCATCACGTAAGGTCTTGCCTTACGTGCCAGCGACGCAAAATGCCCACTCAACATGCCACAGGTCCCTTGCAGCCATTGCCAAGTCCAGCACGAGCTTTCGATCGTGTCGGAATCAACCTTTATGGTCCGCTTCCCTATACTTCGAGTAGCAACCGCTGGGTCATTGTCGCTATCGACCACCTAACGCGGTACGCTGAAACAGCTGCGTTACCTTCTGCTACCGCAAAAGACGTTGCGTGTTTTATACTGCAAAACCTGGTTTTAAGGCATGGAGCACCTCGGGAGTTACTAAGCGACCGTGGCCGCGTTTTTCTCTCCGATGCCATCAAAGCGTTGTTGAGCGAGTGTCGCATCATACACCGCACTACCACAGCCTATCACCCGCAAACTAATGGGATGACAGAGCGTTTTAATCGTACACTTGGGGATATGCTGGCCAAGTACGCTTCATCCGACCAGTCAAATTGGGATAGCATACTCCCTTTTGTGACATATGCTTACAACACTGCAACGCAAAGCACCACTGGATTTTCGCCTTTCTTCCTTCTTTATGGACGCGAGCCATCATCAACAATGGATACCATTCTTCCTTATCGACCGGACCCTTCAGAGATGACTACCGTTTCTCGAGCAGCAGCACACGCTGAAGAATGTCGGAAGCTTGCTCGTGCGTTCACGTCACATGACCAGACGTGCCAAAAACATCGCCACGACGCGTCAACCACGCATATGAGCTTTTCTCCGAACTCACTGGTGTGGCTATGGATTCCTTCTACTACTCCAGGACTCTCCCACAAGCTTTCGTCCAGGTACCATGGCCCTTATCGAGTTGTGCGCCAAACATCCCCTGTCAACTACCTTGTCGAGCCGCTGGATGCATCTCCGGACAAGCGCCGTCGGGGAAAAGAAATCGTACACATCTCTCGGCTCAAGCCATACCATGACCCTTCTGTCTACACCTGTCCTTAGGTCGCCAGGATGGCTCCCTCATCGGCCGGGGGGTGATTGTAACGAGGGTAGTGGGCATGGAGCTCGAGGATAGAAAGAGAAGAAGACTTGCTGTGATCGCAGGCTTGCGTTCAGTTAGCCCTTGCGCTAAATAAAGCTCTCCTTCGCTGAGTTCACCTGCTTGTTCAACAACCCGTTTCAGTACAAACATATGAGGGTACAACTGCCCAACATTACACCTACCGCGGAGTACCTGAGGGAGGTGTTTTAAGCCCCACATAGTTCAATGTTGCCCTCATTGGTCTGGTGAAGGTTCTGCCAAAGTCGGTGTGCCTATCCATATACGCCGATAATATTTGCCTCTGGAGTGCTGCAGTTACTCGCCCTCAGGTGCGTGCACGAATACAGCGGGCAGCAACCCTCACAACAGCCTACCTTCAGAAACAAGGCCTAAATATATCAACTGTGAAGTGCGTGTTGGTGGCGTTTACACGCAAACCAATGACGCCATACCCTGTTTACATCAATGGGCAGAGTGTCAAATATGCACGGACGCATCGTTTCCTGGGCATAATAATCGACAGAAGTCTTTCGTGAAGCCCACATAGTGCGTACTTGAAGAAGAGACTGCTATCTATTGTGCATATCATGAAATTCTTGTGCGGCAAAGCATGGGGAACTTCTGTGGCCTCCATGCTACAGCTGTACAGGGCCCTATTTCTGGGTCTATTGCGCTACAGCTTGCCGGTACTGACTAACACTTGCAAATCGAACACTCATTCATTGGAGAGTTTGCAGGGTCAGGCACTGCGTATCTGCCTAGGACTGCCCCGATGTGCTTCTACTTATGCCACAATCATGCTTGCCAAAGATCATCCGGTCAGGACATATATAGTTGTGGATTGCCTCAGAGCGCACATTCGACATGCTAGCCGTGTCCCCGACCACCACTTGGCCCTTCTACCTTCCGGAAGACCACGTGCTACGTTTTCAGACGTCATAGCCAAGCACCTAAACAGCATTCCATCAGGATATACGCCAGATGCGAGAACGGCATGCCCTTTGTGGTGCCTCGACCAGCCGCAAGTACGTCTAGAAATTCCGGGAATCAAAAAGAAAAGCAGTCACTCCAGAGTAGCATTGAAGCAAGCAACACTGCTATTATTACATGAGTTGTACTTAGACCGAACGCAGATATACACGGATGGGTCCGTCTCATCCAGCAGCTCATCAGGTGCCGCTGTGATTCCGGCTGCAGAAATGACAATCAAGTTTAAGTTGTCGCATATGACTACATCTACGGCATCAGAGCTTGCTGCTATAAGGGCTGCTTTACAATATCTCGTTCAAGAACGTCCAGGAAAATGGGTCATATTCTGTGATTCGAAGGCAGCGCTTCAGAGTTTGCAGTCTGCCATGCGTAGGAGGAGCCATGACCAACTGGTACAAGAAATAAGACATTGCCATCATGAAGCTCTAGCACGAGGGCATGATATTATATATCAATGGCTGCCTGGACATATCGGTATTACCGGAAATCAATTAGCCGATGATGCAGCCCGCTCAGCCCATGAAGAAACCCGTGTAGTCCCGATTCCTCTATCAAGGAATGATGCAGCAAGACAACTTTACCTGCTGGCTCGAGATCTCACACGCACGTTCTGGTCGTCTACCAGCTTCCAAAGGTGTCAATTTTATGAACTGGATCCTTCGCTCAAGCTAAAGCTACCATCACAACTTTCCCGCTCCGATGCGACACTGTTATGCCGCCTTTGGTTGGGTGTTGCATTCACAAAGGTGTACTCCTTTCGCATTGGTATGGCAGACACTCCTACATGCGACTACTGCGGAGATGAAGAGACCATCGAACACGTCCTGTGCAGCTGCGCTTGCTACGACACACAGCGATGCCAGCTACGGATGGTTTTGAATCGACTTGACCCCGGATCATTTTGTGTGCAGAAGATACTAGGACCTTGGGCATCTGCCTCAGTTGCGCAGAAAGCAACTAAAGCACTGCTACTTTACCTTAAGTCAACAAACCTGAGCGACCGTCTGTAAACTGTGTGTGCTCCCCGAGTGTGCTCGTGATTGTGTGTACCTTCTCATCTTTCTGCAACTTCTTTTCTCCCCTTTATCCCTTCCCCAGTGCAGGGTAGCAAACCGGATGTGCGTCTGGTTAACCTCCCTGTCTTTCCTTGTATCTTTATTTCTCTCTCTCTTCCCCAGCGAGTTCATCTGTGGCGCCCCGTAGCAATGCAAACGGAGAGAGGTGACGAGTGTGAGGAGGAGACGAGACCCTTGTGAGGAAATAAAAATTAAGCGCTCATTGGTGGTTTGCTTGCGCGGCAGCTGGTGGTGGAAATCGCTGACGGCAGAAATAGCTGCACGGCGGCCGGCGGCCTTAGATGCCATCATCAAGTGAAAAATTTCACCACCGGCGGCGACCTTCCGCGGCGAGCATATATGAGTGCGCAGTTTTCCCCTTCAGGGGGGTAGGGGGCGAAGTTTCGTCAAAGCGCCCCCCCACCTATGATGTCAATGTACACAGGGCTGACTTTTCGTCCCCCCCCCATTAGCGACTAGGGGGGGGGGGCGTCTCCCCCGTGCGCACGCTTATGCAAACGAGTGATGCAAAATATTATCATGATGTGATGACGTCATCATGACATCACAAATTGCAAAAAACATAACTTCACCAAGAAGTCACACATTCTGGCGTGGCGTCATATTACGTAACGCCACACGATGCATTTGAAGCACCCTATTTTGGGTGGCGTACGACACTGGAGAGCCTGAAGAGAAGAAACTATAGACGGTGCTTGGCAGAGGTGCGTGTTCCCACCTTTCTTATAATACATCGCCTGAGAAGGTAAAAAAGATCGCTTTTGCCTTCGAGTCGTCTTAGATGAATGGTGTCATGACTTGTTTGAACTACTGTCGATGCTGCACTGAGAAGAAAAACTGAACACGGGATATTTCTTTCTCCGTGATCCAGGTATACAGCAAAAGTGCATGTCAAGTACTCCATCCCAGTCTGTTATAGTTGAAGGTTGATGTGGAAATACCACAAATTTAGTATTGCTGCCTATAGCCGTGCAGGCAAACTTTGGTCGCAACACCGACCTGCTTCCAGGGGTCGCCCTGTAGAGACGCTTCACAATTCACTGACGGCACATTCGTGCCACAGCGTTTTAGTAGCATAGCGGGACAGTGACGCGTGTCACATCTCGATCATACGCCATTTTCCATATAGTCGCAGCTGCGGTTTCGTCAGCGTGGGCATACTCATCGCCACGAGACAGTTGCGATCGCTCGTCCGTTGGCTCATCCGTGTCTCTGAACCGAGGACGCTGCACGTGCCGCGGTCATGGCTCGCGCACTGAAGAAGGCTCGATCTCACTATCATTCATTGTTACTTTTGACACTCTGCGAAAAGCTGCTCGTTCCTGCGTCGACGGCTAGCTGTTCTGGACACTTCGTCATCGAAGACTCGACCGTCAAGCTATTCTTGCAGCAGCGCATCAACTCCAGTGAGGACACCATAGATTGTCGCTACAAATTCGAAGCACCACCGAAGTCCGGCTTGCTCATGATCGCCAACGACATCAGGGCCGTGAACGACGGCGAGATACCCGGATGTCCAGTGGGCATCTACAGCAACGATGACGGGCACGGTGACCCTCTGTTCTCGTTGTGCGGTCACTACACCACCATGACCATTCCTGTGCCATCTCATTCGTCCCTGATTGTGTACAAGCCGACATACAGAGGCACAGCTTACACGCTGACCTTGGATTTGCAGGTAGCTTCGACCGGAGAAAGCAATTTTCGTGCCTGCGGAGATTCACGTCTTGACATGGTGTCCGTCGTGTCGGTCAGGTATTCCGTGGGCTTCAGGGCCGACTCAGGCGATGCCCCTGATTTCTGCGACATCAAAGTGAGGAGCACGAGCGCTCAAGAAACCTTAAGCACTAAGTGTGTGCTCACCAGTAGCGGCGTTTGCAAATATGATGTCCTTCTTGTGAACGGAAGTGCTGCAGCATCCAAAGAATACGTCGATCTTGAAGCTTCAGGTGGGTCGGCTACAGTCAGACTGCATCCTGCAGGGACATCCGGCGTTCTTATTACCAAGATTCCTGCTGTATTCGAACCTGTGACCCTTTTAAAGCCTCCACCATTGTTGGTTTTTGGTGAAGACTTCTTTCCGAACGCAAGCGACTGGAGTGTCAACGTAACTAACGTTTCAAGTGGGCTTACTGCCGTCGATGACGTGGCCCCAGGTTTATGGAACAGGACAAAACACTTGGTTAGAAACGTGTGGCAAACCGTAAAAGATGTGGCTGAGTCTTTTCTCGTAAGAATTCGAAGCTGGTTTAATGGTTAGTTTCGAGGTGCACATTTGATATATAGCAGTTACGTCCTAGGTGCACATAGGATTGGCTGACGTCGTATAGCTGTAGCGGTGTTCCAGCACTGCAGCTAATGGTTCGCTTTTAGTCAATGTCCGCGCATGTTCAATCGGAATGTTCTAGGCTGAGTGAATGAGATGATGCATGCATGCCTAAATTTTTTGTTCCTAGCTAGTGTACAAAATATCCGTGAAACGGCACATCGATTTGCTAAATTTAGAGGATGCGACTAAACGGAGAGATGTGAGCTTCAGTCTGGTAGAACCATTGATCCCGCAGCCATGTTTTTCTATAGAGTCACGATTTTGCACCTCCTTTCACACCCCTCACCTGAGTCGTACTATAGAAACCAAAAAAAAAAAAAAACGCTCGACCAGTTCAAAGTATACTATAGTAGAACGATGCATTTGCTAGAGCTGGGACCCCATGTTCGTTTTTAAATTGTATTGAAAAGCATGGTTTAAATCTTATGTAAATAAAGATACAGTGTATACCACATAAAAGCAAAATGGCTGCCACGGTTTGATGTATTTCCACCCTTCTTATTTTTCTGGATTTACGACACTGCCAAGGGGTGTATGCAATGTTCGCCTGAGGGTGGGGGGAGTGGCTTATTGGAAGTGGGGTCAGCTAATGGCCTCCCCTCTGGATTTTCCCGTGGCATACAACTTGCGATATGGTGGATTCCTTTGCCTATACGGAAAGAGATCATGAAACGTTGCCAATTACATGACAAATAACGTTGCCATTTGAAAGGCCTTTACCATACGTCATATATTGGTCATTTTTGAAGGGTATTTGATGTAAGGATTCCAGGAACACATCGAAACCGATCTCCAGATCCAGGGGCTTAGCCGGATGGTGGGTTATAGAGTTCCAACTCCCCCCCCCCCACCCCCCCAATGTTTTTCAATTTTGCTTGTGTATGCATCACGAATGAACGCATGCACGAACATACATGGAGTATAAACTGACCTCTCCTTCCCCCGAAAAGAAATTCTGGCTACGTGCATCTCGTGTTTCCAAATTTGGTGTCAGGGCTCTTTCGATAAGTATCTTCATGAGCTATACGTAAATGACTCGTCTCAAATATTTTTTTTTTCGTGAGGCACCCCATGCAGTCACTTGCCTGGAGTTGCAAAATTAATGAAAAAAAATCGCACTTCATCGCAAAGGTGAACAAATTTATGTGATAGCAACAACTTGGAATGTAACGCCATGGCTGCTGGATATGTGAACTGGTAGCGTAACTTCCATAGAAGCCCATGGATCCAGTAGTCGGGCGGCTCGTTGCCACCATCGCCATCTACGCGAGGATGAAACAACAGCAAACAAAAATTTAAAAAATAAATAAATGTGACGTCACGACCGACAGCGGTAACGACGTTGTGCATTTGCACTACATGGCACGAAAGTCAAATTTTTTCTTAATTACTGACCTTTTACGCGGCGTTATTATTACGTGATATTATTGCGTCTTGTGGCTCGCTAATTGCATGCGGGAGAGGAAGGAAACAAAAAACCCAAAATATTGGAAGCAAAGTTGTTTATTTGCCAAGTGACGTACTTGCAATATGCACAAAAAAAAAAAAAACTTCTCAGAGAGGCCATTGTGAGACAACTGTTCGCGAGCTTAATAGCCCATAATAGTTCGAAAACTCAAGTCGCCCCAGCAGGTCTGAAAATATAGACCGTTTTCTGAAGCTGGTTTGTCTATGCAAAACTATAGATAGCGCCACCGCACCTAAGCGCCACGTCCTTCTCGGCGGCGTGGTCGCGATGTGGCGGACGTTGCCCTGTAGCCTACGGCGACAAATGGTGGTGGTGATTCGTGAAGAAGAAAAAGGCACCTAATTTCTGTCAGCCAAAAGGCGACATGGCGGAGTGCTTGAGAGAAAAAAAAAAAAAAGGAAAAAAATCCCAGCATATCCACGGAGTGAATGATGATGAGTGGGGCGAAGTGTCCGTCAGCCCGTCCGTGCTTAAGTCCGTCCGTTCGTCCGCACGACCATCCGTGCATCCATCCATGCGTCCGTCCGTCCGTGAGTCCGTCCATATGTCTGTCTGTCTGTCTGTCTGTCTGTCTGTCTGTCTGTCTGTCTGTCTGTCTGTCTCTCTGTCTGTCTGTCTGTCTGTCTGTCTGTCTGTCTGTCTGTCTGTCTGTCTGTCTGTCTGTCTGTCTGTCTGTCCGTTTGTACGGACATAATGAACAAACGTTGACCCAGAATATCCGAACCAATGCTAAAATTATCAACAATCGCGAGTAGGACACGTCGTATTTGACTCAATCCCGATTGTTACGACGGCGCGCGTAGCTTTCTTACAGAATTTGAGTACCAAACGACACTGAAGTTCACGGAGAGGCTTGAAGCGATCAGAAGTTTTCGAAAACGAAAGTCGTTGGAAACAGTGTTTCCGCAAGTTGACCTGTCATCGTCAGGGCAACAGCGTTGCCTTGACGATGAAAAGTTCACTTGTAAAAACGTTGGGTCCATCGACATTCTCTGTAATAAGCTTTAGAAGCAATTTGTCCATCACGTGTACTTGAGTGACACTATTAGACGTAAAGACTCACAAATTTTGAAACCGTGGCTACAAGAATTTTATGAGCAGGAAGCAGCCTATACATGACATCATTTGAACTGATTGATATGTGGGGTTTAACGTCCCAAAACCACCATATGATTATGAGAGACGCCGTAGTGGAGGGCTCCGGAAATTTCGACCACCTGGGGTTCTTTAAGTCACATCATTTGAACTACACGCCAAAAGTAAAATAATCTAGCCCCCCGTATTCAGAAACGCTGTTTGACTTGAACTTGACTTGCCACCGACTTCAATGCAGCACAAACACGTTTCGAACGCCTGGTCTTTAGGCGATGCCAAAGTAGCACAGACGCGTTCTAACGCGCAGCATTGAAGGCAGTTTCAAGTTCAAGTCAATTAAGGAGCGTTTATGAATACGGGGGTAAGAATGTGTTTCTGAGCCACCTGGAATAGAAGCCTTTCAATAAACGCATTTTCCCGACAGGAGCTTGGCTGCCGTTTTCAGCAATTAGTTAAGTGGCACTGCACTTTCCGTTGGTTCAGTCAGGCTTGCAGAGAACTGGGTTTACTCGTATGTACTCATGCAAAATCAATACTTGCTCAAATAATGGGTCCAAATTCTTGTGCTCACTCGTTGTCTTTAGGAAACGCTGAAAAACCTCCGCAGAACAAGGAATCCCCGGGTTGGCACACCGCAGAGCCTCGGAAAACATGCGTTGCCCGATTAAGCGATCTTCGACGAATGCATGGTTGACTTGTTCGGCATAGCTCACTGCGGCTTCTGTTTTCTGCCCGCCACGAACTTGCTGTCCTTATCTTTCCCGTAGTTGACATGCCAATCGAGCGAGATAACTGAGCGCGATCCAACTTGTGATATCGCTGAGCGAGGGGCGAGAATGAGCGTAGGCAAGCGCTATGAACGCAAGTACATACCGCGCTTCGCCTGATTTAAAATTCACAAAATAAAGAATAAGAAAAGACACAAACAAAAAAGAAGTTCTTTACGGAGGTATTTAATTTTTTATATTTGTAAAAACGCGTGAAAGCCAACAATTGCAAACATTCACATCAACTTCACTCTGTTCGACCGGATCTTAGGATGCAAGCGTGCATGTTCTTTGAAACCGAAACCAGCCCTGAGTTTCCGGGGCATGTGCCCGCCTTCATTAACGGGGGCGGGCAGGGTCCCTGCCCACCCCTCACCCGCTTCCATGTGCGCACGCCTATGGATATTCTTACTTGGTTTTAATGTAAGCGCGAAAGCTCATCTTGTAGAGTTTTTAGCGCCACGCGGCATCGCCACTGCTATGACGTAGACAAAGGCATGTCGCGACGTGCTATATAAAAAAATGGCGAGTATTGGCCTAACTTTTCAGAACATTCACGAGACACCCAACAGGAGCTATATTTGTTCCTCGTCCCTCTCGCTCTGTTGCCCGTCTGTTCTCAAGGTGGTTTTGACTTATACGCCAAGTTTAGAAGGCCGGGCTTAGGCCTCTCATGAGGAGACATGAAGCATGCTGTTCTTTTAACTAAGGGGGTAGCGGACACGTTCGAAGCACCCACATAGTTTCATTTTTCCCCATGCGCGCTTCCCGAGGTTTGATGATTGTGCGTTAGCGTGACCGGGCTTACGAGCACGTGATTTCAGTTGCTCCCCCAGTGTGCAGGTGCTAGTTTTTTACAATTTTAAGCGGTTGTTCTAAAGTGACGCTAAAATTGGTCACAATGAATGGCTCAAGCATTAATTTTACAATACGTTAGAGCATTTACGATCCAATTTTGGCATTACCAGGCACAATTTTACAAATTGCAGCAAAGAAGTCACACGGAAATATGGGATGAAGACATGTCATCATTGAAATTCGGGCCACGCTGCGTGTCTGAGACACGTGCGGTATATGATCGGTTATTTACTTTAAAGCCCAGTATAATCACAAACGTTTGCGGCACGTGCATCAGAAGTATCACGTCAGAAGCTTTTCACCTAATACTGTCAAATGATTTAAATATAATGATTGAAAGACAAATTTCAAGGAGGAGGATAATTCCAAGGCGTGTCATCCCCAACCTGAATACAAAGAAGTTCAGAACACACTCAACAACCCCCTTCCAACCCCATGCAACAGGTCGCAAAATATCCCTTTACTGCACTGCCCTTTCACGACAACGAATAATGACACTGCCCTTTAAGATTTTCTAGCTGCTCTTACGTTATTCATCCATTCTTGCTAATCAAAAAGAAAAAAATACATCGCTAATCCGTAAGTTGTATGTACACTAGAATAACGTACTTATTACTATACTAACGTACAGCCGCTCAAATCTTTAGCGTGCATCACGCATGAATGGCGACTTATGGATGGATGGATTGATGATGCTGTACCCTTTAGATCGGGCGGCGTCTAACGCCACCTAGCCGTAATACTTAGTGAACCAACAATTAGATTTATCTTTTTTCCCCCTTTAAATAGTGAAGTATAGGACTGGTATTTGCAGTGAATGGTTTAATTTTCACTCGTGCCTTGACTTTAGCCACCAATCAGATATCCTCCTTCTAGTTAATTCTACCCACTAAAGTCTATTTTGCCTTCCCTGTCCCTAAACCCCAGTGCTTTGAAAAACTCTGCGCCATCATCCTGAACTATAAGGTGAAGCCCTTTACAGAACATTATCAAACGTTCGGCAGTTTCCTCCTCCTCTCCGCATGCACTGCATACCGTCTCTACCCCTTCGTATTTGGCCCGATATGTCTTGGTTCGATTACTCCTGTCCTGGCCTCAAACAGTAGAGAACTACCCCGAGTATTATCATAGATCCTTTCCTTGACAATTTCCTGCTTAAAAGTTCGATAGATCTCTAGTGCGGACTTCTTAATCATGCCGATTCTCCACATATCAGTCTGCGTTTCCTTGACCTTCTTATTAACCGATAGTTCTTTTTGGTTTGGCCCCTGCATTTTTAAAAGTATTTACCCGTCAATTATATATTCTGTGCGTCATCACCGTACGACGGAGCCTAGTTGCAAACAGGCCGAGGATAAGCGTACGTGAGCAGGCGAATAGTTTTGCTCGTACTTTATTTCCCGAAGATGAACGTTGCAACAAGAAATCAAGAAAACACGTCTTGAACACTTGTCAAACATTGGCACCACATTGTTTCTGGGTGACCTGTGCAACGATGGGCTCCTTTTCTTGGCGCATTTATTTAGCCACAACTATCTCTACAACGTCGTAGTTTTGTCGAAGTAAACAAGGCATGGACACGTGCGATATGAGTTGTGCGCTGAAAACCCAACAAAAATACTGTTCTTGGGTCCGAGGAATGCTCTTTTAGTTCGCACTGGTTGTTCATAATGCCTACTAGTCGTAATATATCGCACGGGTTAAGTGTTGTTGGTCTGGTTTTTCCTGAACGCCTGCGTGCAGCGACAGACTTTCTTGCACGGAGGGAGGAAAGCCTTTTTGAAACATTACGCTCTATGCGAGTAACGGCTACGTCAAAGTGACGTCAGTTTCAAAACACAGTTTCGCAAATGTTTTAATTTAAAATCTTTGCGCAAGGGGCACTACCAGTTAATTATAATCAAACATTTATAAAAGAAATAGTAGGTACTTAAGTTACATTTTGTCTATAATTCATATGTTTACGGCTTCAATTGGCTTCGATTCGTAAACTCACTGGCTACTTTTTCGGTAGAAAGCCAGGGAGCCGGCGCTTGTGCCGCTGTGCGATCGCTGCGTATTGTGTTCGTTTACCGTTGCATTTCTCTCGTAGTTTCTTTTTCTCTTAGAACCGAAAAGATTACTCCGGAGCCAGAATGGTAAGCTGCATTGTCTGTACACCTGCGCCACACAATACCAAAAAAAAACAACACCTTTAACATAACTTGCTAAACTTTTTTGGACGTGAAGTGAACAGTGTGTGATCCGCGCTTCTCGCAGTTGCCGCTATCCCTGTTGCGGACGGCCCAGAATCATCCGATGGTAAGAGAAAAACACGTGAAAGACCCATTCGTGTCTAGCGTACTCTGACTGCCCCGTATACTTGTTTGCAGCTTGTAGAACTCAAGAACGGCGAGACATACAACGGCCACCTTGTCAGCTGCGACAACTGGATGAACATCAACCTCAGAGAGGTTATCTGCACGTCTAGGGTACGCATATTTAACAAGATCCTTATTTATTTACCCACTAGACGACTTTGGTAGTGCTGACAAGCGTTTTCGAAATGCTGCTACCCTTCTCAGGCTGTTCGTTGCGACTTCGCCCAGTTCCATGCCCAGCGCTTTACGATATACCTGCAGTGACGGCGTAATTTACGGAGAATGCGACTGTGACTATCAGTGCAAGAACAACCTCTATAAAGCTGTTAGCACACTTAACACAACCGCTTCGCAGCGTGGCCTGAAACGGTTTGATTGACTCCAGCACAGTGTAGCTTTCTGTTCTGTTGCCGAGATGTAATCAGTACATACCGACATACCATCCAAGCATACAGAGCTATTATCTCGGCAACAGAACACACCTCTTCGCGGCTGGCATCAGTCCAAAGCCCGCTGCGAAGTGTTTGTGTTAAGCGTGGTGACGGCTGCAGAATGATAGGTTAAATGCAACAGCGGTGTGCCTCTTCTGTTTGAGAAGTGTACCAGCTCGTTTTAATTTAAAGTGCTTTCTCAATGCCAACGTAAGTGCTACGCAAATCTCAAAGTAAATGTTACTGAAGTATAAGGTATCAGCCTGGGCTTGTTAATGTGAAATGACACAGGGCAAATGTTCAGAGGACGAGGTGGCACAGCCCCCTTATGTCAAGCCACTTTTCTGTCGTCGTTTTCTGTGCATTCACACTGTCAGACATTGAAGTTTAAAACTAGTTACACAAATATGTATCCATATGGTGATATTCGACTACTTTAAATGTACATGAGCAATTGAGGTCACGAAAATGAGTGAACGTCATTGAACAGAGCATTTGTGCAAAATCTTGTGTGGGATGACGATAAGCTGTAGTAGGTGAAGCTTTCATCATTTATTAGGCCGTAACCGACCATGTGCCAAAAAACTGCATGTGGTTTTATGTAGCTTATTATATCCCATGGATCGTTAAGATCAGCTCTCTGTGTGGAACATTATTTTTTGCAGGACGGTGACAAGTTCTGGCGCATGCCCGAGTGCTACATCCGGGGCAGCACCATCAAGTACCTTCGCATTCCCGATGAAGTTATTGACATGGTCAAGGAAGAAACGTTGATCAAGGGTCGGGGACGTGGGGATGCCGGCAAGCGTGGCGGACCCGGAGGTCGCGGTGGCCGAGGCGGCAGAGGTCGGTGAATTTGCCAAAACTAGTGTTATTCTTCTTATACAGTGCTCCGCAATCGAAATGTAATAATAGGCCCACCCAATCCTGTCTTGTGCCGGGGGTGAGTACTGTGGACAGTGAGCTGACTTGCGATACAACTATGAGAGGTGTCGTAGTGGAGGGCTCCAGAAATTTCGACCACCTGAGGTTTTTGTGCGCCCAAATCTGAGCCCACGGCCTACAGCATTTTCACCTCCATCGAAAAAGTCTCACACACACCAGGCACATGCAGTATACTGGACCATTTCAAACATAGTGACTGTGCCATGTATGAATAAGACTTTGGCATTGTAGTCATAATCCTTTTTGTTTTTTTAAAAATTACTATTCAATGATTCATCCCAACCAGATGGGTGTTTATTGAGGTCTTTATTTTGTGTGTTTTGTCTGGTTGCATATGACAGTGACTTAACATGTGTTTGGGTATGATTGAAAAGTGCAGATGTTCACACAGATTTTAGGAGGAAAGCAAAGTTTTTCTGTCCATCAATTAGTGTACGGAACATGTTTACTTTTCTCTGCCAGGTGGTCCCTTTGGAGGCCGAGGTGGCAGGGGTGACGGAGACGGACGAAGAGGCGGTGGCCAAGGTGGCAGGGGCGGAAGGGGAGGACGTGGTCGTCCGAATTAGTGCTGCAGAGCAAACTCATTTTAGGGCTCAAAGACTGCTACTATCATTGTGTACATTGATACAATGCAACCACCAGTCCCATTGATACCATCCTGTAAATAAAATGTCACTGGAAAACTCTAGGCTTTGCCTAAATTTTGTCAAGCAAGTACTGCTCGCGCTCTTGAAACATTCCATCACATGTACTTGTGCGCCTTTGTCTTGCTTACAGTATGTTATGTTCTATAATTTGGTCATGAAGTCACGGGATAGCTGCTGGTCGCAGAAACTTGTTCTGCTCACATGGCACGGAATACATGCAGGCCTAATGCCCTTCATGGGATATTTGCATGGTATGCATATGTTGCAACTTAAGTATAAAATAATCTTAAATCAACTTACGTGACTTGCATATAGTACTTATATCTATTACGTGTGACAAACGCTTCTGCCACTTGTGCATAGTACATCTTTTACATGTGATGTTTGTTTACTTGTCCATAAGTGCAGAAGTTTGAGTGAATTTATCAAATGGCTGGGGAGAAGAAATGCCAGGCCTATGCGAAACACGCACTTTCACAGCAGAAGCTGGATGGGGAGTTTTTCTGGTGCCTTGCGTATAAACTCCCTTGGGACAACTATCAAACCCCGAGCAAAAACCCCTCTTCAGCGAAGGATAATTCAACTAGATGTGGAGGGGCCGCCCTTGCTCGATCATTGATCAAAATACAAAATGGTCGCAAAAGGGCTGCCTTTGTAATGGGTCAGGACTTCAGAAGCTTTAAAAGAACCACTATTTATGCAATTCGCCTTGCGCGACACTCAGTCGTTAATACTGGAGTCACAAGAGTACTTTTGATCGTGATGAGCACCGATCTATATCGAGCTTCTTGATCAAGTTTGTAGCTGCTATGTGGCAAAGCGTAATCCGAAAGAGTTTGGTGCAGACTTCGGCCAAATCACCGTCATGAAGCCAGATTGCAATCACCTTAATCTTGATCGGGCCTGATCGCAATTAAATGTGATTGTACATCAGTACCCACTTCAGATCAGCCCTGATTGTGATCAAAGGTGGCAGTGCGACACTGATATTATTCTCCTGTCACGTTTATGAGATTCCTTTGCAACTAATAGAAGCAGACTTATGGAGTACCCGCTGTTCCATAAATCATTTTTTGTGAAGTAGGGAAGCATCCCCAATTTGATTGTTCATCATTCTATGGAGAAGCATGGTAGACACTACACACCTGCAAGTGTTGCTGCTTTGGCGTATGTCAAATAATTATGGCCGAGCCTTTTGTAACGGGCTTTAAGCATCAAACGACCCACTTGTTGCAAAATTTGCATTCAGTGACACCTTATTATTTTGCTCTTTTACTATGCTACATCACACACGTTAGAGTTATTCCTTGCTTATGAATCTTTTTGTAAGCAGTATCAAGCACCAGCACGGCTCTTTGGCAGAATACTTGGTTGCCAAGCAGAAAGTGTGTGTTCGAGTCCATTCTATCCAGAAAATTTTGTTCTTTCGTTTTTTACTTCGCGTGATAGCGATTACAGAAATCGGCGGCAGCAGTCAACTACGGCACTGTTGTTGCGACCTCATAGTGGCTTTCACTGTGAAAAAAACACTGGAGTTTCTGGCAAATTAGTGGGCAAGTAAAGATCCATGCCTACGAAAGTATATATTGTGAAGCAACTTTCAGTTTGCATCCTTTCTCATCGGTGTTGCATGTATACATGTTTACTGTATACATGTGTAATAACATGTTATTTATACAGCATAAATACAATTCGTTTTGTGTCTGTTGCAGCTTCATCCTGTGCACTACTTGTTAAATTATGATACACATAGTTTTGGCTAGTGTGTGTCAGAAGAAAGCTTCATTCAGAGGTAAATGCAAAAAAGACATTGTATTAGAGGATGAGGCACCTGTGAAGTCGAGCAATTCCGAATCGTAGGCGATTTTCTGCAACTACTTTTTCTAAGCAAAACTAGATGGCGCCACCAGACCGAAGCACAACGGCCTTCTCCTTTGCGGGGGGCCGCGATGTGGTGTGCGGCGGACGTTGCCCTGCAGCCTTTGACGAGAAACGGGCGGCGCGGACTATGTGGGCATGGGCGAGTGTAGCAAGAAAATATGTCTCGTTAGCAGTTCGCCGAGCACGGTGCACAGCCAGGCGACGATGTGAGAGTATATGAAACACCAGCGCCCACCACGCTGTCTGCCATGTCAACACCTAACCCTATAACCGCTGCACCTGCTCTGCTGTCCTTCAACTCGGGAGCGGCGAATCGGCCGGGTGACGGTGAAGTGGAAAGAAGGCCATTAGCTCACATGTTCAAACGCGGCAGCGCCCGTTGACAGCTGCAGAAAATAGTCTACAAGAGTAATCAAAAGCATGCAGTCCTTTCACCTCCATGAGCGCACTGAAACGAGATGGTTTTCAAATCATCGGTTATGTCAAAATGCAACTGGCATTTGGACCTACTTACTCATACACACACTTCTTTTTGCACATGTCTGCAATATTTCCGAGCATCAGGCTTACTGTATTTACTAGATATTAACACAAGGAGATACTTTTCAGGAAGAAAAAAACTGAAAAAATGAAAATTTTGTGCATCGTTGCACGATTTATACAACTCGAATTCCAGTATTCGCCATACATTCGGATGTGTATGACAAGAGCGCAGCCAGGGGGGCGAGGAGGTTCAACCCCCTTCCCCCAAATTGTTCAATTTTGTATGTGCATACATACACACGCCAACACAACCACAATGAATGGTTGCCGTCCCCCCCCTCCACGCAAAATAAATTCTGACAATGCCCTAGTTTTAGTGCTAGATAGTCAGAGTTAAAAGCCCTGCAGTCAGAATATTTTTATTTGAAAATGTCATTTCCACCTTGCGTCTATTTGCAGCTGCACAAATTGATGGCTATACATAGAATAAAGATGTATTTTTTTTTTCAAAGCCATTGGTCTTTACTGCTAATGCAGTAGAATGAGACACACAACGCGGCCATGCAATAACTTGTTTATTAAAAATCAGCACTCAAGTCTCGGGGATTTGGCAGACGCTTCATCTTGGTGACAACAGGGAAAAAAAAGGGAAGTGGGTTGGAGCATCCCTCGACGCCAATAAAGAAACATTTCGCTCACTTTTCTTCATCTCTCTGGAATGATAACAAACAACCAACTTTGCTGACTAGACTAGAGAAAGTACTACTTGAAGTGCTTCAATCAGTCATTGGAACAGGATAGCCATTGCACTGTCGATTCCCACTTGTAACATGGCACGCTGGCAAGCCTGCAAACATGCGTCATCAATATGGACATGCCTTCAACTCTCGTGTAGCTTCGCTCAAGTGATATGCACGGAGAAATGCAGGCACACCTGACAATAAGCACAGTATATTAAGAGGAAGCTTCACGTCTCATGCTCAACAATGGATCAGAAATTTTCGAGGTCATCATACAAAAGAAATGATCAAAATCTAGTAACAGCAGGATGCAGATGATTCAGACCATCAACTCTTTCTTTGCAAAGAAAGGCAATGAAAAATGAGAATATTTAACTAAGGCATCACGCTTGCAACTCCGTTCTGTCGCGAAAGATGTCACAATTTAGTAAATTGCACCTTCATATCATAGATTCATAAATTGAATATATTTTGCAGAAATAAGCAGTACTTTTTAACTGAGAATAATTGTGCTCAAATTACCAGCTGCCTTATCTTAGCATTTCTGTGTTCTGCAAAATCATAGTTGATCCTGCGTGAAAGCTTCCTCTTAACCTTTCCTCACCGAAATTATTAAAAATAAGACAAGCTTAAAAACAAAAAAACAGACATGGCTGTACAGCGCAGCTGCACTGCTTGATGAGAAAGAATTGAAAATGCCTCGAAAAGAAAAAGGTTTGTAAATAAACATCAGATGAAAAAAGTGTGATCAGCTTAAAGACTGCAAAAAAGAAAATTTAAAATACCTGAAATAAAACAACTCTCACTGAATATCTTCATGTTATTTACAACAGCAGCAGCAACAGCAAATAAACAGGAACTCAAAAACAAAAGCTCGATCGTAGCTTGCTTGGTCTTAAGTACCGGAGGCTGGAATCACTAGAGAGCATGCATAAGTGTTTGGTAGAAGGAAGAGGGGTGCCAAAATATAGACGCTCTTCAAGCACACATTTGTTCGTGGAGGTCTAGACAACTGCTGACAGAGCGCTACTTGACGGTCAGACCCTGGAAACCGTGTGCAACCAACTGGGACTGCTGGAACTCCCTCCGCCCGTCTTCTCCTGAAACGAGTGTAGAACGACACAACATTTAAAGCCTGCATCTTTATAGGCATTGCACAAGGACAGCGGTACAGCCGTGTACAATATGAAAGGAAACGCAACCCAATACTGTCAAGGGGCCATAGTGGCCATGTGCTGTCATGAAGCTTAAAAGCATTTATAACACTACATGTTGAAGTTGCAAAGCACCGCATTTATTTGATTGTAATGCGACCGCAATTGTAATGCAAGGGCTGACTTTCCATTGTGTGCAGGAAGAAAAAATAGCAATTTGGTGTTCTATTGTAACGCAAGGGTCGACATTAGGTACAGAAATCTGGAAAGCAGCTTCTATTACACACGAGTAAATGCATGCCTCTTGCAAAAACCACATATTCATATAAAATATCATGGGTAATCATTGCTTAAACAACAAGTCTGTGTTCCCTTTTGAATTGCTCTTGAAATACATAACGCAGTACACATAATAAACTTAACATGTGCACCTTTGTAAAAAAATGAAACAGTTGAGAAATTAAGAAACAACTATAGAGATAAAATACGAACATAAGTTCGTAAGGAAGCAATAACAAATAAGATTCATCAATTGATGAGTGGGAACCGGAAGAGCAGAGATAAAGAGTATGAGTTTTCAAGGACTAAAACAGTTGTATTGCCAACCACAAACAAAGAACAATAACGGGAGAAAAAGGTAATAAAGAGAGGAACTACTTTAAACAGGTCTTTCTCCAGTCTTTTTTTCACACACATTTACAGATTAAAATAACATTCCCACTCATTCTGTGAACCAGGCGTTCTCAAAGTGGTCCGACCTCAGGCTTTTGCACACCACAGATACATTTTCCCCCGATTCCACACTCGTCCACTCAACTCACTTAGGTGGCCATCCCGAGATGTGATCGATCCAAGGAACCACCATTACTGATGCCCAAGCGTCAGGAAGCATATCTCAGTGCTTTTTTTTATTGAAAACAAAAATGAAAAAGCTCGCCGAAAGGAGGAGTTCTTTGGCATCAGCATGATTGAGAACTCCTAATGTAAACATTCGAAATGTAATGGCCTTTTCTATAAAACTTTAGCAAAACGTATAAACTGAAATTTAATTGCAATTCTTTGTTTTTTATAAACGTACACGTCCTTGTTCTCGCCTCATGTGTCCGGGTCTTTAAGTGCTGCGGATTCTAACATACAGTCGACCCATTGAACGGAACCTGAAAAGACCGGGAAAATGTGGTTTCTTTAGCAGGAGTTCCTTTTATTGAGAGGTGAGCTCGCAGCATTCTAGTATGAAACCAATTAAATCAGAGGCAGTTCCATTTAAGCAGCAGTTATGTTTAACAGCTTTCCGTTCACTGAAAGTCCACTGTATATTTTTATGATAATAGCTATATAGAAAAGAAATTGTAGAAGCTTACATTGGGTTCTCCTTATTTATGCGCAGAGAGAAGATTTTGTAGCTTACAATATAGCATTGTGCCTATTTTATCACTGCAATTTGTTTATTTTCCCGTGTATAATGTTTTGTACCCTTAAATGTAAATAATTCCTCTGACCTCGAAAATATGAGACAAAAACTGTAATAAATAACTTCAGGCTCAAGAAACAATTTCTGTAGGAAAAGATGGTATGGTGTAATTGTGTTATGTCTTGGAATTCCCTGCACTGACGAACAAGAAGCATTAAGTTAAAGCCCACCAATGCTGGCGGCAGGCACGCCGAAAGCCACAACACGACGGGGCGCACAGTGCCAAAGAGAACGTCCGCCTCGTCCGAGTGCTCGTCACCAACTCTTTATTTACACATATATACACACGATACACATCGCTGCCCCATGAGGCACCACATGACAATGAGCAGAACACGAACACCACAGTAGTTGTTACCTACCAAACGAGAAAAGAGCTTCTTTGGCTTGTTGACGCACTTTGGCCACTTCGTCTGCATAAGAGAGGTGCACCAATTCCTCCATGTACTCCTGAGCCTAAAAAGAAACCCACAGATTTTTAAGCCTTTCACTTTAGTTACTTCTGAAGTAGTGCAGCAGGTACATGTATCTTGGATAGAAAAATGTAACAGCAATCGCACTAGAATCCAGCTAACACTAATTGCTATGTTTTCAATTTAAAAGCTAGCACAATTCAAGGACACTCGCGAAAAAGCATTCACTCAGGCTTGGTTAGTTGAGTCTGGACAATTTATTCTCCTACTTTGAGCCTTTCGTGGCGGCATCGGCGACGTAGACATTTTACTATCTCACTACTCCCACTTTTATGCAGAAAGTAGAACAGCAATGATCCACAGCCAGCAAAACCGAGCCCTTGCACCCACAAGATGTCGTGCAAAGATGGTACAAAGATGTCATTCCACCAAGGGTTTGTGACAAACAGCTGATGATAAACAGCTGACCACACACCCCTAATATCAACACACAAGAGACTCGGTTGTGAAAACTGCAAACTATGTATGTATGCAAGGTTAATCTCGCATGCTACATTACCATTACCACCGCTTTGTATTTCGTGCCTGCATCTTTTATCAATGTGCCAGATTCCGATTTGTCAGTCGGGTGGCGACTCGAGGAATTACCAGCGCTATACTCGTCTTTAGCAGAGAAACCAGCTTGCCAGTAGGGCGAGAAAACTATGCGGGTGAACATTTATCTTTCCTCTGCTGTTTTTTTTTTTTCGGTCACATCATAATAAGCCATCATCATGGAGCTCAACTGATGAGTAGTGAAAATTATATCTTTTGGCTGAGTCCCATGTGGACTCCTTAGCTATAATCGTCACGCAAGAATGTCAACAGTGAAGCCATTTATAAAATTGGTCTTTGATCCCATTGGACCAGATAATTACCAGGTACACGCCACAAAATCGAGTAAATCCTACTACTCGCCCAACAAATGGGCTAAGCGCAACAGAAATTTGTGCACCCCATCAGAGAACTATCGTCACCATAAACGAGCATTCACAAAAAGAAATTGGATACATCCCACTGCACACAATCTCCACTAAAAAAAAAGAAAGAAGGCAACAGTTAGACCAACAAATGACTGCAAAGCGACAGGGTTGAGCCAAACACCTGGAGTACGTACGAGAAAATACTACGAAACAGGAAAGACAAGAGCGGCTGTGAGAAGAATACGAAGCAATGGAAGGCCTTCACTAACAACCTTGTGTCCGTGACCGTCTGTAGTTTATCTCGGACCGCTCTGCACTGAGAATCAATGAGGGCAGAACCTATCATCATTTCCTAGCTAAAGCCTAGCAATGACTTATAAACAACCTCCATCACCTAGCTAAGGCATAGAAAAAAAAAAAAAAAACCCAGAAGCATCCAGATTAGGCTTCCAAACCATCCAGTTTCACTGCTTCAATTCAAGACATGGTGCAAGCTTCGCCAATTTTGGCAATGTCAGAGCTCTGTGGTTGATTTTTCTAAACTGCTTACTTGTAGAAAAGACAGGGCCCTGCAGCATCCCTGCCTTGTGAGTGCAGCGTCAGCCTCCAATCCTTCGACCAGCAGCGCACAGATCTGCAAAGAGATGCACACGCTTGCAGGAATCCAGAAATAACATGCCCGACATTGGTAGAAGTAATGATTACCTGAGCTTTGGAAGTGACTTTTGCTGCTGCCTTAAGGTATTGTTCTGTAAGAAAACAGCAATATCACTTATTTTTTATTTACTCATACTGTTGGCCTGTCGGCCATTACAGGGTGGGTCAAAAGTAGTGCTTTGCAAGACACATTACATGATAAATAATGAAAGCCACTTAAAAAATAGGAAAAAGATGCATCAGTAAACAATAAAACAAAAACGGAAACAAATAAAATTAAAACACACGTAGGCATACACGAAGAAATAGTTTATAGGTTGATAAAATTTTACGACACCATACATGCGAAGTCTGCCAGCGGTGGTACAAACCACAACCAAGCACTACGTACAAGGATACACAGCCAGACATAAGGAGAATTTTTCGTACATACATGAACAGAACGATATAAAATGATACGTATGATACATATTGTCACGGGGTTGTGACGTGGCCTTAAACAGGATACTTTGTGTTGGACTTTTACTGTTTATTTAGGCGAACATGTGCCCGGTAAACAGAAAGTCCGATTACAGTAGCAGTCTTGGACTGATAGCGGCGAATGGAGCGTCAGCCGTCGATCGACAACTGACAAGCGGCGAAGTGCGTCGGCATTTATACTCTTGCCATCGAATGTTCTAGCGTTATTGCTGGTGGTGACGTAGGTTCCAGAATAATCTGTACAGTTCATGGAGTGGGCGTCATCTTATCGAAATGATCTACTAAAGTACGAAAGCTTCTCGAAAACTGCAGGCGCGGTTTGCGCTGAGAATTGTGTAGTGTTTTGGGGCGATAAAAAAACTTGAGAAATGGAACGTGGTAATATGAAACGATACGTATCATACATTCTCCCAAGGAAAGAAGATTTCCCAAGTCTGACAAAAGGAGACAGTTGACACCATGTTTTTTTTAAACAATCATGTACATATCTGCCAGCTTGTGAACTTTAAAACTTGTGACAATACCCACGGACAAACATTGGTGGCACAATAAGAACAGTGCAAAAGGAAGCAGTATGCATTAGAACTAAAATTGAATCCTGGGACTTTATAAGCTAGAAGAATGGTGCGGTTGTGGCCGCCTGAGGTTCTTGTAACGCGCATCAAATATATGTTAATGTTGTTGCATTTTGCTTTTGTTGAACTGTCTCTACAATTGGGACTCCAGCCCATGTCCTTAAGCTTGACAACTCATCACCGCAATCGCTAAGCTATCATGACTGGTATGTGCACTTTTGTTCACCCTTGGCACATAAGGAGCAGCAAGCTAAGAACAGCTTACTTCACCTTAAAAATTTTTAAGGCATTTTCTTTCTTCAGCCTGACTTACCAGCAAGCACACTTTACAATAAAGATTAAATTTCAACAATATATAAATTTACACATGATGAAGTACAGTGCTGATTTTACTGACCTAACTAACATGTTGAGGTTTAACTGTACATATGAAATTAATTATGTAGGTGTATTATTCATAGCTCACAGTGATGAGCTATACCTTTTTCAACATTCATAGTATTTTCCAAGGGCTACTCTATCAGATTGAACTGTAAACTGATGGAATTGATAACCAGTTCTTTTTTAAAATCTAGAATATCTGGTTGGGTAAATAATTTTATTTTAGGGCTTATAATTAAATTAAGGCAGGCAGAGGGAGTGCGATGTGCAACTGTTGAGGTGGCAAAGACAAAAGGAGGAAATGTTGAGCCTCGACAACGCAAAAGTAGCTGTGAATAACCTTTGGACAAATAAACTAAAGCTTACATGTGCAGGAAACTGCTAAAGTAAAGCCGCTTCAGAAGCCGCATCATGTAGAAATAACGGAGGCTCACCTGCTAGATTGGAGAGCTGTCGATCTCCGCAGACCAGAATTTGAGAAATGGCAAACACCAGCTCCTTGGTGGGCACTACATTCTTCAGTGCAGACAGTGTCCTCTTAACAATGGGCAGCTCGCGCGAGGACAGCGAGTCAAGGACCTTCACTGCAACGTCGGAACAGTCGAGGAACGCACTGACACAAAAAGCACAGTCACTGCAGCAGTAGTGCCTTGATTAGAAGCAATATTTGGTGTGCACTGAAAGCAGTAACGAAACATAATTCAACAAGATAGCATCATTGTTTGTGCAAATTAGGTGGTGCTGCTATTATTTCCTAGTCCATTTTTTGCTCTTGCTCTAACATGAATATTTAGCATAGTTACCAAAGCTCATGATAAGTTAAATGTATGAAATTTGATTTTTTTCTAGATTCGATAAAACCTAATAACAAAACAGTGACAAGAAAGCATATGCAAGGGTGTTTAGTAAATCAATATGAGCACCAGCACAATTTACGACAAGCAAGAAATGAAACACTGTCGACAATATATTGACATTCCATAAATGCATTCCGTAAATACATTCCATAAATGATTACACTGCTGTCCTTGTAGTCATGTTTCGAATTCAAATTCATGTTTGCCTGCTTTTGTGATTGCGATTGCAGATTTTTGTTCACTGCTGACATTAAAGCTGTCCTTCTCAGTACTGTTTTTGTCTCATGACTGAATATATGACTAATTTATGCAAATCTTCAACTTAACGCAAGTCTCACATGTTTCACTCGTGCAGTGGTGCGTAGAATCGCGTGCACTTACGCTCAGCTTCCAGCTGCTCCACGTGATCCATGAAAAGAGTGCTGCCCAGCTGAGCAAAGTATGTCTGGAACTGCAGCACTGTCACCAGCATGTCAGGCTCCAGCCTCGCGACATCCAGCATTTTCTGTAGCACCACAATCACCACTGGAACGAGAGTGTACAAGTCACTGCTTTGCACACACGAAGGATGCACATTTGGAATGTGCATGCTCCCAAATGCACACACGCAAGCTTACACACAGAGAAAAACATTAACATTATGGCTATGATACGGCATATCGCACAGAACATTAAAGGAGGCTAACCTGATGATACTGCGACATGCATATACACTCAAACCTCAATGTAACAAACTCGGTTATAATGAAGTGTCAGTTATGATGCAGTAAATGAAGGATAGTCTTGCAATAGACAGTGTTAGGAATATACCTTTATCACAAATTTTCGGATATAATGAACTTATTTTTGTGCAAGATGCAATTTTGTTATAATGAGGTCCGAGTGTACAATCTAGCATGCTAGTGTGGCCTTTAGAAGCATTTCAGTTTCAAACGAATGGTCTAAGCTGTGGGTGTCACGACCAAGGTCATTTTTGGAATCAGAACATTTTGCGTTGGGTAGACAATATATGGCGGAGGGTTGGGGGTCGTAGAGATGTTTTAAGATGATGTCATGAATGCTGTCATTTCTTATGATTTCTGTAACCATATGAAAGCGTAGAATTCATTTTCAAATTTTTGAGTTATTTTTGTAATATAGTGATTATCTACGCAAGTTTGTTGACTGCATAATTATTAACAATTCTCATTTGTATAACTGTAAGTTGTCTAAACTGTGTAACATATTTGAAAGCTACCCTTACTGAATCCCTTCTTTGTGACTGTTATGTAATATGAATAAATAAATATTCATTAAACTGTGTAACATATTTGAAAGCTACCCTTACTGAATCCCTGCTTTGTGACTGTTATGTAATATGAATAAATAAATATTCATAACTAATTAAAGGAAGTCAAGACATTAAAGGAAGTGACAATATATTTGAAGCCAGGAAAATCTCAAGATTTAAAAAACGTGCACTGAGGCAATAAGTAGCGAGAAAATAAAAAATGCTAAAAACAGGCCTGACAAATAAAAAAAACCTGAAAGGTTTTAATGCGAGAGCATTAAAAAGGTCATTTGGTATAAATTAGTCTCTGTGTCGATGTGTTTGGTTGGGAGCAAAAAAGTAGCTTTAGCGATGCGAGCGATACTTCAAGGCAGATGTGCAAATAAAGATAGGAGCTGGAGGGTGTTAGCACTTTGGTTTTTCTTGCAGCATAGTCTAGATCTCCGTCAAGAAAAGAAAGCAGGCTAGCCATTCAGAAGGCAATAGCACTTGAATGTGTAACTGTGTGCATTCGTGCGAACGTCGTCGCTGTCATGTTCAACTCTTAAAGAAGAAGCTTAGGGGTCCCAGAATTTTTATTTACATAAAATGGCTTTATGCACATGCAACCAAACAATTAAGCCAGATGTGCAAATCCACCTTGCATAAATATTGCAGCCTTTCAGTTGGCAGTCCACATATCAGCCTATGCTCATTTCTGTTTAGTCCACTTTTCAGTGCTGCTTGTTTCGAAGTCATGTAGCAGCCAACTCACTAACACGCTTAATCTCAAGAAATTACCAAATACACTGAATGTATGCATAAAGAAACGAAGGCAGTGCTTGCCTCTTTCAGAAACGGCCCCATTATTCAGGCGGGAGCGGACAAGTCGGGCCAGTGGCTCACGCAGCCTTGTCAAGGTTGTCACGAGGCCATCATTGGTGCCCATCTGACACCACAAGTGACCTATGTCATCTTCCTCGACAAGTTGAGACCCTGGGAAGGAAGATGATGGCTCTGTTAATCCCATTGTTTACACACATTACACTTAATCACATTACACTCAAACCTCATTAAACAAAGTTGTATCTTATACAAAAACGAGTTCATTATACAGCTAAACCCCTTTATGAGAGATACTGATAGAAGAGATGAATGGGTATAAGAGACAACAGTTTGCCTACGGTGAAATACAGGTTTATAGAAAAATGCATATGAGGTACCCTGCTTATAAAATAGATCTCATATTAAAGACAAGAATTGCTGCCACGAGCATGCCTCTTGTAAAGGGGTTCAACTGTATTCAAAAATTCGTTAAGGGTATACCTAGCACTGTATGAACTGCAAGACTACTTTTCATTTACTTCGTTACAACCAATAATTTGTTATATACGTGTTTGTCATGTCAATGTCTGAGTGTGAATAAAACAATTGATTTGATTGATATGTGGGGTTTAACGTTCCAAAACTATCATATGATTATGAGAGACGCCGTAGTGGAGGGCTCCGGAAATTTCGATCACAAGAGGTTCTTTAAACGTGCACCCAAATCTGAGCACACAAGCTTACAACATTTCCGCCTCCATCGTAAATGCAGCCGCCGCAGCCGGGATTCAATCCCGCGACCTGCAAGTCAGCAGCCGAGTACCTTAGCCACTAGACCACCGCGGGGGGGCTGAATAAAACACAAACGATATGAATATTACCAATACAAAGAGCCTAACTAAGTATTAGTACTTTTCCTGTAGGATAGATGGTGCAGAGAATTTACATACCTACACAATATTTATGAGAACAGAACACCCAGGATTTGTATTATAATTCCTGTTAAAATTTTCACGAGATGGGGAGACTGGGAAGGGCAGAGAGCAGGCATTTCACATATGACATTTCACTGCTTCAGCTAGACTAATTCAACAGCAAACCGAATCCCAGATAATGAAAACATCAAGGATGATGTTTATTTGTTCAGCGCTTTGACAATAAGCCCTTCGGCAAAGCAACGTACGTAGAAAATATATACAGCAATTCGAACAAACCATATGTGAACAAACCAGAAAGAGTGCCACTAGGCCCTCCTCTATTCTCATTTGTAATGCTGCACTATGTATTTCAAGCAGTTACCCACCAACTATAAGCTCATGCTTATTTTTCCCGCTTTGGCCGCTGCTTCAATGCAACTGAACCCTGAACCACTGAGGACACGGTTTGCGCTCACCGAGTTTAAGGATGAATACAACATATTGCTAAGTCAATCAGGAAGGTTTTACCTTAAGCCACCGCTTGGATTACAATGACATCAACAGAATGCTGAAAAGTATACATTGAATTTTACGTGTGAATGCCTGGAGGGCAGAGAGAAGAGATTCCAATTCAGCCTCACCAGGGTGGCAGGGGGTTTGTAGCCCCTAGAACCACCCTCTCCTTGATGCCCCAATAGTTCATAGTTCAGTTCATAGGACTTCATGAAAAGATGCGCATCAATTGAATTCTAGTCTGCATTGTGCAATCCTTGTATTTTTACACGTGTTCCCAGAGATTACAGGTAATTTATTTTCATCTCGAAGTGGCAATTGCAGTTACAAGCAAACAGTTGATGTCCTGAGCACAAAAGCAAAGTTGCGATTTGGCAAGCACAGATTATCATTGTTGTAATAAGTGGCAAATCCAGAAGGGGGGGCGGTAGGGGCGATCACCCCTGCCCCCCCCCCCCCCCCCGAAAGTCTATGCCAGCATCCCCCTGCCCCGCCCACCCCTCACTTCAGGGCTTGTAGTCTACCTCCTATGACCAATTAGAGCAAATGAGTGAAACCACTGTGAGAACTTAACAGTATTTATGTTATGGGTTTTTCTCCTAGTAAAATAAATAAAAACTTATGATCATGCCACCCTCTCCTCAGTTATTTCAGGCAACCACCGCCCTAAAACGAGTGGCTGGAACCTGCCCCTGGTTGTAATGAAGTCGCCAGAATGGGTACTAAGAGAGGGTAAAAGTCAGTTGAGGCTGTACAAGAAAAAAGTAAGATTACACAAAATCTCCGGAATTATAGAAATTGTCACATTAAAAAAAATTGAAAAAAACTAGGGCATATCTAGGCTAGGTTTGCTTACAGAGGAAAGAGGTAAGCTCGCAAATCTCTAGTATCCATAGCAAGGTAAGTGAATAATCTGCATGCACAGTCTGCAGCTACTGATTAAATTATAAAAACAAATATGCCTAGACAGACACATACCATAGAGTTGCCTCCTATCTTCAGCAAATCTGTTGGCCACACGCAACAACTTGTACAGAAGCCTAGACTGGTGCTGCAGTTTTTCTATAGAGGTCCTCTCTCGACACCGGAGTGGTCCAAAGGTGCCCAAGCTCTGCAAACTGGAGTCGAAAACACATCAGTTTATGCAGTATATCGTGGCCTTGCCTGCCAAAACCACAATGTAATTATGAGGCCTACCATACTAGGGTACTCTGCATTAATTTAAGTACCTGACAAACTATTTCATGAATTCTTCAATTTTTTTTATTCTGTTTAGCTTCAGTATGAATAACCAGCTAGCCCGATCAGCTACATTATATCGATGTTTTTTTTTTGCAGTCATTTCACTGTTAGTGCAGACTGCCATCACAAAATAAAATGGAACCAGTTACAGCTGGAATCAACTGGGACCAGTTGAGTTGTAACTCGTATCAGCTGCTGCCTAGAACCAGTTGCAAATGCAATCAACTGGGACCAATTAGTTCCAAACAGGGACCAGTTGATCCAATTTAATACCAATTGAAACCAGTTGAATTTCCAATTACACATTTTCACAAGGGGCTTATATGTTCATTCAGAAGGAAACTTCAGAAAGCAATAAATGAAAATGTAAGTACCAACCTCAACTAGACGAATGCAGTAACGACAGTGCACAGCGATGACGCAGTCCAGCTGATCCGAGCCGGTAGAGACAGTGACTGGGCTCGGCGTGGATGCGCCGCTGATGGGGCTCTTGCGATCCTTGAGCAGTGCAACACCGGAGTCGGCCGTCCCACCATTCTTGGTCTCCCGGCTCTTGTAAGGACTATGCCTGACAGGACTGTGAAATGAAAAAAAAAAAATGTGATCAGTGACTTGTGATGAAACTTGACGAAAACATTCACGAGTGGCCTCTGCTGGTTCAGGTTGTATGGTACATACTGGCACATAATTAAATTGATTAGAATGCAGATTACAGAATGATGTGCAGATACAGGACACAAGCTCTTCTAAGTTAAATCAGCTTTTGCCCCTCTTTCAATAGGCAGGCTCCATTAATCAGCTCAGAATACACGTTTAACACAATCTGTTAGCAAAGCCAACAAAGATTCTTATGAAGGTGTTGCAAACAATGTTCAAGAAAGAACAAGCTTGGCTTGTCATGAACTTGTGCTTCTGCTCCTGTGTAAAGCCAACGATTAATTCTTGGCAATTTTCGTGCACGACTTCGGCAGTTTAATGCAACAAGAAAGCCATTAACATACGTGCCTTCGCGCACATTGAGACAACTACTAGAGTGACAGAATGCGCACAGAGCATGCGCTCTGTCTGTGCCGGGCAATCGTGCATAAGCTTCTCGCATCTGACGCACAGAGACTGACCTGCTTTTATTGATCTACACTGTACCAACACAGTTAAAACACACCTGCTCTCGGAAGACTCTGTTTCTTCGCTGTCGAGAAAGTCGAAGCAGCCAAGTGCACTCTCGACAGAGATGCTCACGTTTGAGCCCGTGGATCCACGTCGGTGATGGCTTCGTTTCTGAAAGCCAGGAACCCACATCACTGTTACTTAATTGTGGAAGAATCTATTGTGTTAAGTTGAAGAACCAGACAGCATGACTACTTCATCATTAGTAAGAAACTCACAGCACCAGTAAAGAAATGAGGAAAATGTAAGAGAAAGACGGGACAAGAAAAAATAAAAGATTAGCATGCATTCTGCTCATGCTTTGCAGAGAAATTGGAAGAATTAACTGATGATGATACATGGCGTTTTTTGGCGCAAGGGCCATTTGATGGCCAAAGAGCGCATCTAATTTTGCCTACGAGTGCCTTTAGGTCGCTGTGTTTAAGACAAGTTCCAAGTGCCAAAAAAATTTGAAACATTATGTTCACAATAAAATTAAAGCAGCCTCTTGCATACTTGAAAAGACTAAATGTCACACTGTTTTTATAGTATCCAATTTCAAAGATAATGCCAAGATATAGCTAGGCACGTAAAAACTGCAGCGCTCCAGTGTAATCCCATATACCCGCAATTCTTCAACGTGCACCAAGATTTCACGACAGTATTTTTACTGTAAGCCCTAAAATGTGTAAATTGCAGCTGGGAGTGTTTTAGCTCCTGAACTACCACACCTTTCCTAAATTTACACCCCCACCTCCCCAAATAAAATGGTGTTTTATGTTAGTGATATGCATATACGTTATAACGCTACATGCCGGTAAAGATTGCACAGCACACGTATGCAGCAAGCCTATCAGAAACACTCTCTTACCTTCAGGAAAAACTCATGAACAATGTAGGCTGGCACCAAAATGGACACCAGGTGTTCATAATAAGTTATGAAGGGAGATCCTTAACAGTGGTCCTCTCGGTTTATTGCAAAAAGTGACAGGAGAAAACAGAGGCGGCAGAGAATGAGAGCAATAACGAAAATATAAAGGCAAACAATAACAAGCAGAAAAGAAAAAAGAATCTGTCTAAGAAAACACAGATGTACTGAAGAAGGAGACGAGCATGACAAAAGAAAAAGATCGAAGAAAAGTGTAAGACATGCATTAATCAGTATGACAGGTTCCTGGGTAAACAAACAGGAAACAACTTATACTTGTCATATAACATGTGCTGCAAGTTCTGCAGTGAATGTGTGTCATGTGCTATATCGTTGAAACATGACAAAACAGCAAGCTATCATGTTAGGCTCCGGGTGACATGTTAACATGTCTTACTTCAGCACTGACTACAGGCCACACCAGTGATATGCGAGCATACCACTGGCATTGCAGCCACAGCAACAGAGATTTGTGCAATTCTCTTCATTGACAACTGCCTCAGAATTTCAGCATTAAAAATATCAAGGAAACATATTCGACGGCAAGATTACTCATTGTTTCACAAAAGACGTTTACAACAATTCGTAAATTGCGTTCCGTAGCAAACTAGAGTCCCACAAAGATAAATACAGCAACAACTGAACCAACAAGTGGTGTTGTAATGATCTACAAGGATAAAAGAATCTCTGTGCACATCATTACATTCGAGGCATACTGTGCTCAGAAGGTCTAGTATTATAAGCTAGTCCAAAACAATTTCAAAATGTTAGGGACAGTTTCATTCTAAAACACCCGTAAGACTAAAGTATCCCATATGAGAAAACAGAACATATATATTGCTGTTGACTCCATCCTCAACGTGTAAGCAAGACAGAATTAATTGCACACACCACTAATGTGGCATTTTGAGCAGTAACATGAGCATATAAAACAAGGTTGGCAACCCTAGTAAAACAAGGCTTCACACTTTAGCTGTAACACAAGCACTTTTGAGGGGCTAAACAGCACATGAAGGTGCCACCAGCAAAGTGAAGGTGTTCTCTTACTGTGTATGTAAATGCAGACTAAAAACATAAGGTGATTAGCAACAGTGCTCCATTTAAACAGTTCAGTTTCTTCATGGCACATGGGAAATGATGTTAACATTATCTGTCTTGCAGCCTCATGACATAGCTATGAAAATACAAAAAAAAGCGTGAGGAGATGAATTGAGGATTGTACTTAATTTTCAAAAGAGACAATCAAGGTATGCGATTGTATGACACAGTGAAACCACGTCAGTAAAAATGACAAAACTCCTAGCAGCATCATTTTTATGCTGCCTTGGTCTCTGGTGAACACGTGAGATCCAAACCATAGCCTGTGAGGCATCACGCTTGATGTTGCGCCATCAGGATGACAATGTACCCTAAATGTGAGTGAACGGTGGCATAACCTTGAGGCCCAATCGCTAAAACAGCAGTAAGAGGAAATTTTAACAGATTCTTGGTTTGAGCTAATTGGTATTGGTTATACCTAAAGAAACCTTTTGGTGCAAATTCAACGAACATAAAGAATGAGGAATTACAACTAACATATTCTAAGTAGATGAAATATTCTAATCACCTAGTTGCTAGTGGCAGCAAACAGCTACGATCTCTAATGCAATGAATCCACTGAAAATGGCAAACCACAATTGTGGTGAAATAACATAAGCAACTCCGGCTGCTTTTAGGCTCAGTTTGCCTGACGGGTAGCCGGATAAGTAGCCAAGCGTGCAGCATGTATGAATTAATAAATAGATCCATTATAAAAAGGCGGGTTCCCCACTTGTCAGTAAAGTTGAACAAATGTCCGTTTCCCAAGTGAGACCTGCACCTTGTTAAAATTGCCGAGAAAGAGATGTATGCCCTTCACACGACTGTAAGCAGTATGTGCCGGCATTCCTTTGGGAACGAATGATGATAAGTGTTCGTTTTTTGGAAAATTTAAGCAGAACAGAGTGAACTGAACCAGGCCTAAAGAGCAGTGAACACAACATGAACACAACTCAACTAAGGGGCAAAAGACAGTCACTTTCAATCAAGTCACTCATAATTTACCCAAAAGTGATCGCCATGAGTTGCTTTTTCTTTACGCTTTGTAAGAGCATGTGTGCTCAATAATGCTCGTGCTGATCACTCTTCGTTAAATTAATAGAAAGTGACTGACTTTCAGTCAATGCTAGGGTTGCGTCTACTTTTCCCTAGTCCTCAGATGCTCTGTTGTGCTTGCATCCACAATGAAACCTTACCAACTTTTCCAGTTCTCAATCTTATTCAGAGTTCGTTTCAATGCCCTTCCTTGCACATTATTTTGTGGCCCTCTCCTCGCAGCAGGACACTTCAGAAGTGAAGCATGGTGGCTGTGCAGTTCCTCACCCGAAGCATGCGATCCAGCTCAGCAATGCTCTGCTCAAGCGAGTGAAGTTCAGGATAGTGGCCCTGGATGTCTTCGAGGCAGGCGCTCAGGCCCTGCACAGCCTCGCGCAGCGGTGACTGCGCCTGTTGAAGGTGGAGACACATTTCCGCCCGATTCGGCCAAGTCGAGGCTGCTGCAGCAGTCCGAGCCACTGTCACCACCCATGCTTGACCACCTGAACGACAAATGCAAGGCCACACAGCAGAGAGAGCTTTAGTTTGTCCGCAGTCTTCTCAGTGTTCACAGTTTACCAGGTCACCAGAGCCATAAACTTGAACGACTGGATAGGCCGCATTATCTGGTGATGCAGAATTCAACCAGGCAAATGCATAACTATTATTGAAGTAATCATGAACATTCTACTTCAGGCTGTTAAAAATGATCATAAGAGTCCTAATACAGGAATCTGCAAGAGCGCTTGCCAAACATGAAGACGCGTCTGTGAGGCTAGGTGGTTAAATGAAGAGGCTTAAGATGTTCTTAAACTAGCAAAAGCCTCTTCATATACTGAACTACAGGCCACACTAAAATGAAAAACGAGAAGGAGAGAGCAATATAATTGTTGGGTTTTGACGTTCCAAAATCATGATATGGTTAAAGACGACGTAGTGGAGGGCTTCAGAAATTTCGAACACCTAAATCTAAGTAATTGTGCTTCAAGCATTTTCGCCTCCATTGAAAATGCGGCTGGCGTGACCTTCAGGTCAGCAGTTGAGCACCACAACTTCCAGACCATTATGGTGGGTAAAAAGAAAGAGAAAGAAGCCAACCACTGACTCAATGTGTTTAAGACAGCTGATAGCAGAGTTTACCATTTTAAGCATTGCATGATTTACAGATGATAATGTGCAGGACTAATGCCGGACCAAATGCAATGACTATGAGATGTTAGAAAGCAAAATAAGCTTAAGGCAGTGTGTATACACGTATGAATATATATACATGAACAACACAATTATAACTTATTATCAGTCACCTACACCGTCCCGCATTTCAAATTTTTGTCAGCAATATCAGCACATAACCATCTGCTTACGATGGATATTTAATACGAGGGTATCTTTTGTCAGATGCAACAGTGCTGGCAATATAATTTGATTGCAGAGTTTTGGAAGTTTCTCTCCGACGTAAAACTCAACGCATCGCTAAAAGCTTAAAAACATACTTTCTACACCAATGGCAAGAAAATTTACTGCCTTTATCATTATATCTGCAAATGATGTAGAACTCATAATTATGAGAACCACCGGAATTCCTCTATTAGATAATGCAGCACCCATAACATGCAGAAAATACCAGTTGCAAAGTTTGTGTCCCGTCTGCTAACTATCAGGTGCCTCAATTTTCTGCTCAGGTGCCATCTGGAGAGTGTTGCTCAGACTGTATGATGGCCAGCCTTGAATCTTCATCAAGATTGCTGGCATCAATAGCAAACAACTCATTCACAGGTGATTTTAATAGCAATTAAACCTGAATTCTGCCCAAGAGGAATTCTATAACATGGTTTCAATACTTGAAAGATCAATGGCTTCGCATTTTGCCTTCATTGAAATGAATTCATAAATCAAAGCAACTATGTCATGAGTAAATTATTGTCCAAACGTAGCTTGAGACTCTTAAATCAGGAGCAAAATACCTTTGATAAGGCAGCATTCACCATTTTCTTTCTGTATACCTGTGTGTTATTATAACATCATGAAGAAGTTTACAGCAGTTCCAAAATGAATACTATGTACCCAGAACTCTGCAATGAAAAGGAATACAAAACAATGCTGATAGTCAAATATTTGGGATATGTTTTGCCAGTTGGAACAAAACTGTCTAGTACAACAAATTGTTTTCCACTTTACCACTGACACACCTACACAAAAATTCTTGCCAGGAAATGCTGAAAATTCGTTACAAGCAAGTGGACTACAACTGAATTGCTGTCACCAACAGGGACATTGCCATAAATTCTTTTCAGGGAAGAGGAGTCAGACTTTTCATTTGTGTATATTTTTGCATGTGTATGCGTGCACATACATATAAACATACAAGACATATTTCGAGGTAGGAGGGTCTACCAAATCATTCCCTGACTATACCAAACCAGACAAAGTGTTCAACATATGAAGCTTTCATTCAAAAGTACAGCCTTAGTTAGAAAAAGTAAAGCTATTTCCAAAGACAAGTTTGTTGTAAGAAATCCGTTAACAACTAAATTATTGGATTGATGTTGAATGAAGACAATGTTGGCAGTAGAATAGCTAATAACCGATATTAGCATCTGTAGCCAACAATGGCAGATGCTATTCATGAATTAGCTAACGCTAGCCAAAATTTGCTAGTGCTGATATGAGTGCTGATTGTACACAAATACAGTACTAAGTAGTTAAAAGTCACATCACTCAGTGAGACGCTCACTATCAAGGCTACAGGCAGCAGCAGCAGACTGTTACAGAATAGAGGTGCAACAGGCCATAGATGACATTGTCTTTAAAAAGAAAAATATGGAACGGCTTCTGACCTCTGAGAAGTTGTAGTTTCCACAGCCCTTAACGTAGGACTCTGCGGCCTGTTGTGAACGTATGAGCTGACGAGAAGAGTTTGACCAGCAGCTGCACGTGCAAATTCCTCATTCGGGCTGGTCAGAGTCGAGCTGGGTGCAGACATGCTTCCCGCTGACCCTAGGCTGCCACCGGGACTGCTACCTTGTGGGGTCATCCTTCTTCGAGGCCCCTCCCACTCGGTCACCTGAGGCCGCCAGTCACGCTGCCCCGTCTCCAGTTCATGCACCATGCTCTGAGAAGAAGACAAACCAGCACGTATGCAATTACGAGAAAAGTTAATAATAGTATCTGGGGTTTTAAGCCCAAGACATGATTATAGGGATGCCGTAGTAGAGATCGCTGAAAATTTCCACTTTCTGGTTTTCTCAAAATATACACTGACAGCGTGCAGTACACAGGCCTCTAGAATTTTGCTTTCATTTAAATACAGCTGCCACAGCTAGGATCAAAACCGCAACTTTCGGGTCAGCAGATTATGAGTAAAGCTCACTGCCTTTAAATTCTGGGGTTTTATGTGCCAAGACCATGACCAAATTATGAGGCCCACTGGGGTGGGGGATTCTAGATTAATTTTGACTACCCTGAGGCTTCTTGAAGTGGCCCCGAAACATTTGCCTATGCAATCATTGAATGACTTTAGTATCAGCATTTATTGCCTCATGAATCTATTTCCATAAAAACTATTTCGAATCTGCCAAGTATGAGTGAAGTTGCAGGTCTTTGTCGCATGGTTTAAGCACATTCCTCTTCTTTCATTCAAATGAGCCCACTGGTTCAGGAACCCTTAAATGTGCATCTAAATCTAAGTAAAGAAGTTTTCATGCACTTTGCCTGCATCAAAGCACACTGAAACCTGAACAGAGGGTATGATAGACGGGCAATAAGTTATTATCAGCGTGTATTATTACCTTAATCACTTTCTCTTCTTTTTCTCGTCAAACTCATTCGCTGGCTTCCTGTACATAATATTCTGGCATGCGGTAGTGTTGAGGCGGTGTAATTATAGCACACTGCAGCGCATGGTGCTAAAGTAGCTGTATATGCTACCGTTAGGTAGCGGAGCAGTGCATTTGTGAGTAGCAGACATTTATGCTAGGATTACACAGCAAAGGTATTGCGCATGGTGTGCTGCTTACCCCTGTTCTTTCAAGGATGGTGTCATTCCTGAACGGTGACGTGCCACGCCGTCTTGTGAAGGGAGAGCTCATCACACTCAGCACTGGAGGTGACTGCTTGCTGCCAGAGAGATTATCTTCCATGCAGCCGTGGAGAGGACTAAAGGTAGAATGACAATGCAAGACAAATTAGGAACACACGAGCGGGGGGGGGGGGGGGGAACGTTCAAAAGTGTATTGAGACGGATCAGCTAGTACAGAAACATATGATGTTCATCATGCAAATAGCGCTGTCGTTACCAGGTGGGCCACAAGAGAAAGGAAATTCAGCCGAAGATATTCATAGCATCACATGATCAGGAATCCGAGGGTTCGAACAGTGAAGTTTGAAAAGCCACACTCATAAAACAAATGTACATGCTAGTAACAATTTTTACAATAGAAAGCTCGCCAGCCGAAGAAGGAACAGCTGCATGTAAACGTGCCAAATCACTAGATATAATGCAAATAAAACACACAACACTATGCACATGCAGAACACAACATACACAACGTAACACACACAATACGCCAGGAATGCCAACATGCAACGCTGAACTCACCAGGGCAGCTTGTAAGAACAAGCCGCAGTACTGCACTCACGGACCTCCCCAAGAGCCCATCATCACTAAACCATGCAAAGCCCCCTCCAAATTTTTGAAAATTCTACTGTTCATTTCACCATCATAAGTTCATTGATAGAAGATAAAATTAACAACAAAGCTTCATGCTTGAATGTTAGAATCTGAGCATACTTAAATGTGATTGTTGCAAGGCAGTGTTAGTCTTTTTAAAATAATTTCACCACATCAGTGCAATAAAATTCACTGAAACTTGCTGCATTATGTTTACAGCACCCTTCAAATACAACATAGTACACTCAAACCACGGTATAACAAATCTAGATAAAACAAAGTAATAATTATAATGAAGTAAAGAGTGCACTTGTATTAGACAGTGCTAGGCATATACCTTTATAACAAACTTTCAGATGTGACAAACTTATTTCCATGTAAGATGCAACATTGTTATAATGAGGTTTTAGTGTACTTTTTTCCAATGAAGAATTGTGTTTGTTGGATTTAGCAGATGCCATCAAAATCTGTGACATCAAAGCAAGTTGGCGTGGTCAAGGACCTGGCTGTTTTCTGGCTTCGCACGTTTCTGCTCACCGCATGAGTAATAATTTTCATACTCTGAAAAGGGCAATCTCTTTTTTTTTCCTCTTTTAAGCAGTCCTTATAAAAGCAAAAATTTTAGAAGTGCAATTATTGCCTGCGCAGGTAATCAGAAATGTGGCTCTGATGCGCACTCACTTCCACGTGATGACCAGATTAAGCTTGAGCGATCCGCTTGAGTTGAGGTTTATGGTCATCAGCTGTGAATGAGAGCTGAACAGTTCTTTGATCTCGCAGGACTTGTTGCCCAAAAGCATGTTCTTTCCAAGGCCACGGACTTCGACTGCCTGCATTGCCAAGAGTGGTGAATGAAAGTGGTGATCAAACAAAGCATGAATTGAAGAATCAAGATATTTGCAGTTATTCATGTGAAGCAAGACTTGGCACATGGAAAACAGGACAAAGAGAAGAACACATGGGACAGGCGTTGAGCTGCTTTAAATTCATGGCAAGACTCAGGCCCATAGCGAAGGATAAGCCATAGGGGGCTGGCCCCCTCCCCCTGAAATTTGGATGCAGAGGGGTGTTTTACTGAGAATAAATAATGAAACTACAGGTATTACCTGGCTATTAACAGGTAAATGAACCATCGATACGTGTCAGCCTACAAGTAAATCTTGTACATTATATAAAAAAAAGTGAAATCCATACGAGACAGACGTTCAGGTGAAAATGAAATTGCGAGAAACTGTTTAAGAGGGACTGTCAACAGATCCACTGTTTTGGCATGAGTACCTGCCAAGGTAAGTCTTCTTGTCCCAACAGTGACTTCAACAACTTTCCTTATTTGATGACTAATTAAACAAATACAATAATTCAACCTGATCTTAACTTTATTGTCAGCTGGCATAAACACAACACATGGACCAGGCCTAGTACACAATTTTATGTCATCCCAAGTCAGTTAAATGATGAAATTTATAAGTACCCAGAAATGATGTGATTCACAAGTACCCAGAAATGATGAGCAAGTAAGTACCAAGAAACCAGGAGCCTTCAAAAATAAAAAAGCCAATGGCATAAGAGTGTCAGCGCTCAAGGGATCCACTTTAATCAAAGTCTTTTGAAGCAATAAATATACTTTTCTGAAGCTTTTTCCAATACTATTTATACATAACCCGTATACAAACAACCACAAGTCACGACACAGGCTTTTCCTTTACTCCAATAAAAGAATTATACAGCACTATAAAGATGAAAAGGCTAAGGCACCTTGATGAAGAGGAATTCACCCAGCAGGGCCTTCATGATGACTTGCTGGTTGTCCCAAACCTGCTGACCATTCTTCTGGACTCGGCCTCGTGACTTCCACTTCTGGTCTCCATGCTTGACGCTTATCTCAAAGACGTCTCCAGCACAGAGACGTGCAAAACCCTGGATTCCTGTCAATAAGATCAGCGCGAAAGAGGGGAGAATGAAAATGCTGCAAGAGGGCATTGCAGCAGACACCACTGACCTGCTTAGAACAAAGCTAAACTGAGGCTATAATAGCACAAGAAGTGGGAATCATTTATTAATTTATTGGAATCGAATTTTTCAATTACAATTTGATAACTTTGATATTGCATAGCTGAGTCATAATAGTCTTGATTCTGTGTGGATGAATGGCCAAGCCCGTTGTGATCTTAAATCACATGGTGTTTCTCTGCATGTACTTGCAGTGTCGCAGTGAGTGTACACTCACCACGCATCTGGAATTGCAGGGTGCCCATGAGTTGCTCCAGGTGGGCTTCCAGAACACACAGGGTGTCAACGCACTCTCGGTACCCGGAACGGACACCGTGCAAAGCGTTGTCCTTCTCACACCCAGGAGACAGAACATAGGCGTACGCCATGCTACGCACGCCATCACGCATCCTTTGCTGCACCTCATAATGCTCGCGGAGCTCCTCCACCTAGAAAAAAAAAGAAAGAAGCAGGAGGAATGGCAGAACGGCTTCACTGCGAGTCTTGCCACACGTTGCTATAACTGCAAAAGGTTATGAAAGGGACAACTGAAAACTACTTGTTTGTCGCACAATGCCACTCTGAAATCAACTTATTTCCCAAAAAAGAAAGCTCCTAGTTGAAGAAATATTTGCACCACTGCTTCGGTGATCAAACCCGAAACCAACATCTTTCCAAAGTGGTCACAACCATGCAATTTACATAACCAAGATTATATTAGGCACAAGGGTGAATTACAGTCAATAACACGAAGTGCAGTCAGTAACACGAAGTGCCGAACTAACAAAGTTCTGCAGAAACGAGTTTATGCTACGAATGAGTGCTGATCAATTATGCCCTACCCTTCATGACTCAATTCGGCCTTCTTGCATGTTTCCTTAGGAACTGATTTGCAATAGACTAAAAAGGTGATTGTAATTCTCCATGCAGGTTAAGTGAATGAGCACAAGCATGAGGCTGTAGATTTTGTGTTAGGATATGACGGCCACATTATAACACAAATGTAGTGCAAAACACTCATCTACTTGGATGAAGATGAATGTTAAAAATATGAAAAGGTATAAGTTCTGTGCATAATTTCATTAGGCATGATGAATAAACTAGTAGCCCCTCTCGTTTAGTATGCACATTATTCTAAACATAAGACGGGCCATCAAAGCAACAGACCTATGAGAAACTGGTACTTTACCTTGGAAAGCTGGAACTCAATTCGCTTGAGATATCTCTCAGCTGCCTTCAATTGCTGGAAGAATAAGAAGCAAGATATTCAAATTATGCAAGATACTTTAAACACCTGCATTGCTCAAAGCAGCAGGCGTAACTTCGAGTGGAAAGTTCTCCACACTTAGCAACACAAACTGTGTCGAAAAACAGGCATCAGGACAAAGCCATAGGCATGCGAACATAGCCATTCCACATCAGAATTTCGACAATTCGTCTCATTGAGTGTTAGGCTAATGTCAAAATAGAAATACATCAAAGTAAGTTGCAAGGCAGGCATTGTTAATGAGAAGGTTGTGTGCAAAAAAGAGATCACGATCAATGACGTAAAACATGCTGAACTCAAAAATAATCATAATAGCAGGCTTGTATCTGAGTGCAACATCATATGGAAGACCTGAATTGTCATTTTAAGAAACTATAAAAGCTAATTTATTCCAAACATAAAGGTATACTCCGTATTCACCATAAATACTTTACATAAGTCAGTCACACAGTCATGTTTGAAAACACACTTTTGCTTGGAAACAAGCTTGGTGTCCCTTTTCTTATTTTTCCTCGACGTACAGCCCTTCTTTCACTGTATCCCTGCTTATGTTTCACTAATTGCATTGCTAGTATACGAATCGATACACTGTGCCTTCAAAATATCAGTTTCACAGGAAGGAAACACATGTTGACGTTCCTGACAAAAGCCTGCATGCACGAGCAGAACCACAGCACAAGACATGCCAATGGTTCCTCACCTTCTCGCAATCGTAAAGTTTTCCCTGAGACTGAAGAGACAGATGGGTAAAAGGACAGGCGAGACAAGAAAAAGAGAGGAGACAAATCTAAGCAAACAAGAGGAGGAACAGAAATGGCCAGGAAGATGACAACGCAAGCTAAACATGACTAAATGTGACGAAATCACACAGCGTGGAAAGTATGGCACAAACACTACAACATGTTGCAATATTAAGGAACCCAGACATATATAAGATAGCCCCTCAAGCAAAATGAACGAATCAGCCACAGTCAAAGTTTGCAGGCAAGTGGGTGGCATTTAAAGGCACATATCCTCCAGTACAGTGTCTAGATATTACCGAACAATTCTGTCTGTAAGTAAAAAAATGTCAAACGTAGCGACGTAATATTTGAAGAATGTTAATTTCTCGATTACTGAAGTAAAGCAGGCCAAAGGATAAGCTTTGTTTTGTTTTTGCAATGCCACCATTCCACTGCTGAAAAATTTCTCATCTCGCATTATCGCAAGTGGTGTTGTTACATTGGGAAAAACTGACAAGCATTGCTTCCAGTCATTGCATAATATGAAATGCATTTTGAATTGCTACTTGTGTGCGAATGTCAGCCATTTCATCTTAATATAAATATACATGTGTGCTTCCATTAATTATGCAACATACAGCACATTCAAGACTACGGCACTAAAAACAGCGAGGCTTTAATGAAGCACGTTGACATCATATCTAAGCATAAGTCCAACTAAGTAATGCTGGAAGATGCAAAGTGGACATAACACAAGGTGTTCTCCATTCCAATAATACGTACCTGCGATGAGGAGAGTGACAGATTATCCACAGAGGATCTCAAGCTGAGAATGTCCTCCTGCGCTAAACTGACACATTCCCTGCAGAGGAAAAAATAAACAACCAGAAAAAAGTGCAACAATTAGAAGAAACTCACTGTACATTATCATATCAGGCATCATTCATTACTGCAGCTCTAAAAAAAGAAGTATGACTCATGTAAGATTTTTCATAACAAACAAGTGAGGTCCTTGCTATTCAATGTAAGCACATATGAATGAAAGCACAGTTTCAGCAAAGTTATTCCTCAATGAAATCATCCTCATTTTCTTGCCAAGTCATTGCAGTCTGTATATGTGCTGCTTACCTCTACCATTCTACCACCCTTCAGATTGCTGCTTTTAAATATTTCTTTCAAAAACAGAGGTTTTGTGTTCGAGCCGACGCTTTGACGAGTGGACTTGTGCTATTCGAGGCTAGAACCGATTGCCTTAGCACTAGTGTGTATATGGTTTTTGTTATTTTAAAGCGCAATTTAGAAATATAAACACTACTGACAATAGAAAGAGCATGCTGAAATGGGTCACTATATTTCAACGTCTTTTTGTTTTTACACGGATACGATCACATCGTTATGGTCAGTTGGCTGTCTCTTAAAGAAATAATTTTTGAATAGTTGGATGAATAGATTGAAACTTAATGCACTTATTCAGTTTTTTTCTTCAAGTTCTAAATGTACGAGTAGTGGAAGGGAATTGCAAGGGTGAGGTAGTCGTCCCACCCTCACCACCAAAAAAAAAAGTGTGCGGAAAATCCAACTCAGCTCACACTCGATAGATTCTAAGAACTGTTGTGGCAGTTGATTTGTGAGGCAATAAGCTTTTTAAATCAAGTCACTCTATGATTACCTGAAAAAGTATTACAATACTTGAGAAGGTGTTGCAGGGCCCCTTTAAGCATATTTCTTGCAGAGATTTGGGGCAACTTTGCCTTGTCAAACACGAAAACTCGGTATGTGGCAAGATTACTAGGAATGTGGCTTAGCCAGTGACGCTATTTATTTTCTTATAGCATTGCTCACTAAATTATACTTCTTGATAATTATGAATAGTATGCCACAAAATATTTACTCGTAGTTCATTGAAAACAAGATTAGCATAACCGGAGTTTTGCCACATAATTTGTTATTTTGTTAAACAAAGTGAAGTGGGGGAAAAGCCCTGTACGAAATGTGCTTTTAGAACTGGCACATGTTTTGTTCAAATGCAGCAATAGAAAATCTATTTAGAGAGTTGGAATCTATATAAGCTAAATAATTTTATTCAATTCACCAAGTTCACACAACTACTAAAACAATATTTATTAAGGACCCATGTATTCCCTTATGAGCACTACTAAGGTTCTTTTTTAAAAGAAAAGATGTCTTACATGGCGAATGTGATAGAGCGAAATAATGGCAGTCAGTCATACCTGAGACCCCTTTCCACGGCGTTGAAGATTAGGAGAGTCCTGGCTGGCCGAGGAGACCTGGGCGGTTTCCCAGACCATGTAGAGGAAATGCCTTGGAGATGCGTCGAGGTGCATGCGGACTATGGTGTTGACCTAGCACTGAACCTGCCCATGAGTTAGAAAATTGCAAGACTGTGTTACAAGAGGGAATGCCTTTGCCATTTTTTCTGCAGTCAGACTTACCCCTAAAAGAACAATAATGTGAAACAATGAGTGAGTTTAGATTGATAAAGTGCGCTCTGAGAACTCTGATCACATTAACTTCACCATCCTTAGCTAATTAATAAATAAGAAAATCAAGATCAAAGTTACATTGTGAAATTTTGCACCAAAATATGCACGAGTGACATTACGGATTTCAAACTGTACGTGTCTCATTTTGTCAACATTACCTCAATGAAATTACTTGTATATGGCCCCCTAAGAGGTCAATTTGTACCAATTAGGAACTATATCAGACACAGGATGCGCTGTGAAAATCTGTGTATTCACGGCATCCGGTGCAAAAACGTCGAATTGGCATCGGCACCTCCATTTTCCTTTGACGCGTTTTCTTGCTTCCCGAGAGTCCTGTTGTGGAAAACGTGGCAATTCTGGAATTGTGCGAGAGTGACTCACCAATATGAGAAAAATCTTTTTTCTATTTAGTGGCCCTTTAAGACATAATACTTTGTGGGTATACGAGTTTTAGATGTGTGCTAACGCCTATGTTGCTTATGAATTGAGGCAGTGTCTTCTGTATCACCAATCTGTATCACCAATGCAGTAGTAATAGCTGGCAGTGCCATTGTAGTGAAGACCAGTATGAAGTAGACAGAGACACTCCAAGTATAAATCATACTCAAGAGCACGTCACACCTAATTGTCAGAATTAAGTATCATAGCAATACAGCAACTATACAAACGTTTATTTATTTATTGTATGCAACAGTAAAAAATAAAGGGATGAAAAACCAAGCACCTATAGGTGAGCTCTACATGAACTGTGAATTGTGTCATCATTCACTTATGTGAACACAGTGTTGGTAAAATAATTTAGCATGTGTACTTGAATATTTACTCAAGCAATACAGATGTGACGAAGTTCACTAAACTAATAATACAAACATGTTATGAAGACCAGTGCATCGACAATAGGCTTCAAGTTGAGAAGCACTCACACCAGTAAGCTATAGGCACACTGCAAATTACAAAAGTAATGCCTTGCAAGCTTTGGCTGTGTATTGGATAAAATAAAAAGAAAGTACAAGCTCCTTGCAAGTGCACATTTGCTATACCAGAACACTCTATATTCCCAGAAATTTCAGCAGGAATCGATATAGAGGGAGGTGGTGTTGCAGTGAAGTGAGGCACGGACTAAAGCCACTGCAACAGTCTAATCCGACATGAAAGTAGGGTTCGTTATATCTGAAAATTCCTTATAAATGCACATATTGCATCACTGTACTCGTCACATGAATATTGTTCATCTAATTCGATACATCTGTATTCATTATATCGTGATTTCACTGTAGATATGTTTTTATTTGTGTGTATTTCTCGAGTATGATCGGCAATGTTCGTGCCTCCAGCACTCATAACAGCTAACAATTAGCACTTCCCTCTACACTAGACAGAGTCACACTTATAAACACACAGAGCTAAAAATAAAATCTGGCTAGTTATAGAGTTAAATAAATTAATGGCGGCCACGTGCAACAATTAGTTGTCCCGCCACGGTGGTCTAGTGGCTAAGGTACTCGGCTGCTGACCCGCAGGTCGCGGGATCAAATCCCGGCTGAGGCGGCTGCATTTCCGATGGAGGCGCAAATGTTGTAGGCCCGTGTATTCAGATTTGGGTGCACGTTAAAGAACCCCAGGTGGTCGAAATTTCCGGAGCCCCCCACAAATCGATCAATCAATCGTGCAGCAATTAGTTCACTATATTGCCACGCAAGCTTTTTGTTATCTATGTTCGAGAATGTCTGGGAAGATTCCAGATTGTTTCAGGATTATCTGTTAGGTTTGAGTGCACAAACGCGAGAAACTGAGGTTTTTCTGGAACAAACGCGGCCACCAGTGATAATCATGCGTGGTAATAATACTCGAATGTTGAACGCCAACCGCCTCGCCACGCATCTGATTATCAACGGCCGACACTACTAAGCGTGTGTTGCCTGCAAAGTGACGATTCGCTTTCCGGGCACAGGCTCACCCAAATGAGGTTCAGTTTCGAAAACTCCGAGGTGACGACCTCGTGACATTTCATTTCAGCGCAGAATTTGATCCCATCCACTACTAGCGCTACGTACGGAATCGCGCCCGCACTTACTCTTGGAAAGGGTGCTCGATCCGGAGCTGGCTCCGCTGCTGCTGCTCAGGCTGCCATCGGCAGGGACTCCCGAGGCGGCGCTCGGCGTGCGCCGGTGGCCGCCCTGCAGGAGACCGGCGAACGAGCGGCTCCTGGCCAACACGGAGCCCGAGCCGGGGTCCGCGGTCGGCCGGGGCTTCAGCCGCTCGCTCAGCGACATGTCCGCGCCGTCTGCGAACAGAAAAAAGGAACTGGTCACAAACTGCAGGGCCTCGATGCACTTGTACAAAAAAAAAAAGGGGAGGGGCGGGGGGGGGGGAGTACAGTGTAGACTGCTCAAAGGCACTCACCCGCTGTACCCAAAAAGAAAAAAAAAAGAGGGGGGGTGCTGGAAGTACTGAGCCTCCCCACCCCTTCTGTAAGATGACCAAAACTGTTGGCAGGCTTTTTGTCTTGGAGTAAGAGTGATTATTTATTCATTTAAAAAAAAAGAACAGAAAGGGGGAAAACCAAGAATGTTGGAGGGGAAAGGTAGGGAAATGAAGGGAGGAGCGCACGATAATGTCGCAGTGAGGACACGTTAACACACTTGGGAGGGACAGGGATAAAAGAGAGAGTGAAACAGAAAAGACTGAAAAAATAGAAAGGTTCCGACTCGCGAAGAGCAGAAGAGATGGTTAACTGTGGCGAGTGGATTAAAAAAAGCCACGCGATAAGGTTCGAATCTTCAAGGAAGGCGAGTAGAGCCGAAAGCGCAACGGGGCGTCAATCCACGAGGCAGTGTGTGATACCCACCCCAGTACCCAAAGATGCACACCCGTGTGGCAACGCAGCTGGAGAAGGAGGAATGGGCTGGTGCCGCTAGCATGGGTGGGGAAGGGGGAGGGGGGGCACGTGCTCTTCGTATTCCACCATGGCCGCCATCTCTGGGTACCAGCCGGTTGAGACGCTGCATGAACTCTTACTCGAATGCGTAGAGCAACAATCTTATAGAAATTGTGACACCAGATTAGTGCTGGTATTTGCTCGCGTTTTCTTGTACTCACCCTAAAGCGGACATATAGCACAAAAGATGAGCACGGAAGGACCGTGTGTCCTCCCCTGCACTAGCCATACCTGCACTGACACACTCTAATTAGATAAAAAGTCACGGTAGCCGCAATGTTGAGGTACCCAGCGCAGATAAGAACCTCTCTGTTGCCGCTAAAGAAAAACATACACATGAGGCGAGAAGAAGGACGCGCTTCGACTGCCAACAGACCTTCCCAAGATTAAGGTACTCGGCTATACCGCTTGCTGAGGAGCATGGTGCCTCAATGCTGGGGACTGCGACTTGGAGTCAAGTCTCTTGTCTGTGACGTCACGTAAACACTATATGAGGAACGAGAACCTTTGGTTCCCACTGTCCCAGAGGAAGAGGGGGTCACAGAGGAAAGGGAAGTCTCCCTTTCGCATCCTTTCAGCCCATAATTAGTACACTAAGGTCTCCTGTGCCTTAGTTCCATGATATATTGACCTCGTGCAGTTGCGCCTGACAAAGAATCCCTAGGCCCAACACCATACTAGGGAGGCAAACGGGGTAAATCAGACAATTGTTGCAATAAACACTTCAGAACTTATCTGGGCAACGTTCGCTACAGTGGAGGGCGACATGCCAGCCGATTTCCTGCGCGACTGTCTACCACGCTCTCATCGGCAGGATCACCGGCAGTACGGGATATGACGTCAACCAACAGAGAGCACATAGTCATTGGCGCAGCATTGTGTGTATCCGTATTTGCAGTGGAAATGTCACTGCCACTTTGTGCGCATTCTGGAAGTATATATATTTGGGTGATGTGAGGTTAAAATAAATGAGTTGAGAGACTGGCGCCCTATCATGTCCTTTTCTTTTTTTTCATTCTTGTATCAGTTGCGCCACAAGTATTTTACTAAACCATCCGAACAATATGCATTTGCGCGAAATGTGCAGATCGAAATAATTTTTCTGATGTATTATACGATTACAGCACCGTTTCGTGATGCACCGTCCGTTCTTTGCGAGGTCGCAGATTAATTATTGAACATTACAAAATGACATTACCGATCGCATGTATTTGAAAATGTTTGGAAAATGTTACTCTCTCGTAACATAAAAAGGCAAAAACCTAGCTGCTAACGTAAGATATGAGCCTCCACGAACAAGTACAAATATGTTTTTGTCCGCAAAAAACCACGGGTGAGTACGCTCAACAGGATTCATCGGGCAAGCACCAACCGAGTACAGCAGGCGCTAGCGTCAAACGAGAACTACGCCCGGCGATGTAGGGTATGTGAGAGAAAAAAGAAAATATAAAGAAAGATGCAAAGTGAATAAAGACACAGAAATTGAGGAAGAAAGGGCTAGAAGATAGAATAAAATAGTCAAGGATGATCATTCAGCTCCGACAGTACTTCGGGCTTTGGCAACACTAGTTATTCGCAATAGTGGTGCAAGGCTGAGTGGGTGTAAAACTTTATCGATGTCCTGCAAAACGCACGTTATAGTGCGCAGGGCGAACAAGGCATAAAATCGGTTCTCTGACCGCCTCACGCGACCACTGTTGTCCTTGCGCGCCTTTTTTCAAGTGCGTGCATACTTTTTGAAGAAACACCCTATCCGTACGCTAGCATAAGTTCATTCTGTGGCTGGTAATGATGACTGATGGCTAAGCCTTTCGTAAAGGCTGCTGCGCAAAATTCTTAGGTTCGGTTCTGGTAACCCACGCGAGTTCCTGCGTCGCGCATATGTCACGCGTTTTTTTCAAGACCAGCGTCCGATTTTGCCTTAATTACCCTAAAGGACACAAGATCCCTTGCTGGGTTTCCGAATTTCGCGGTCGCCGTCACCAGTTATAGGGTGTCACTTTTCCCTCATTCACTGTGGAATATTTATACTCAGGCTTTAGTTTTAGGTAAGTATAGGGTTGTCCGGCTATACTTTTGAGGAACGACGTTGCGGCAAACGAAGCCAAAAATAATTCAAGAGCCAACGCAGGTACGTTTATTTGGGCTACTTTCATTAGACAAAGCCAACATTTGAGCAGATGGGACAGGTGCAAGTATTAAGTAACAAAGACTTGCAATAAAAAGACTCGATGACGAATCGACTGCTGGTACAAAAGACGCAGCACAGAAGGTTGGATGAGAAATGGGGAAAACGCGTAGCTATGGTTGGTGCTTGAGGCCTCAGATCGCAAGCACGGGGGGGGGGGGGGGGGTCCCATTCTTTGCAAATGACACCTCATTATGTCGCCCCAAGAGACACAGACGATAAGCTCCCTCTTTAAAAAGAAGATTCTCGCGATCCGCAACATTGCCGCCCTGTACATAGGGCGCAAGAGTGAAAAATGGCGGGACCGAAATGACCCAAGGGCCGTGCCAAGGGCGAAGGAAGCCGAAGAAGAGGCTGCTCGTTGGTGCGCTTCATAGTTGCGTGCAGTGAGCAGGATGGCGATGCATGGCGGACGAACAGCGCTCACTCCAAACATGTTTCCATGGCGTGGATTTATTTATTGATTGATTGAATGATTGGAAAGCGGCCATGCAACGCCAACATTTCCCGAAGGATAAAATTTCGTAGCGTGAGTGAAATAAATAACCATACATTAAACCATACATGGCGGCCGTGCACGTGAACTTGCATAATGACTCATTAGATAGCGCTAAAAACGCCCAAAGAAAAGAGAAAATGTTTTCATACGTGACAGGCGCAGACTGTAAACCAACATTCATTCAGATGCGGACACGTAATACAGAGTGCGGTTGTAATCACATTTATCTCATCGGTTAGATATCCGACTGGCAATCCCTCTAAAAAGCATAGGCGCACATGTAAACCCGGCTAACAGGCATGTATTTGGAGGACTATCAATCGGAAGAACAGCACCCATGGGCATTGACATCAACAAAAAAAAATGACTGCATGGTATTTGTATCAAGCGTTAATGTCCCCATTGCGTTGTGCAACAGCTGTACTTTAGACGTCTATTTTTAGATGCGAAGCGTCTTGTGGTCGAGCTCACTCCTGTGTGCGGCATGACACACGTGCCCCTCCTTCTTTCCTACGCTCCTTTGCCTCCCTCGCAACACCGACGCAGGCAGTGTCTGACAGTGGGTTTCTTGATTGAAAAGAGTCGCGGCTTTGCCGCAAAGGCGAAGCAATGAACGCGATAGCAACAAACCGGAAGGTCACGCGCAGAATGACAAACAGATCTAAACGTGCCCCGCGTTTCTCACGCACAAATTACGCACGGAACGTACTCACAGGTACAGATGAACGCGAATAAGCGTCTCAGTTGTTACTTCGCTGTGTCGAAAAAGCGCGCCCTTTCCGCAAACGGAGATTGTGCAATGATTGCAGTGACCTTGGTGCGCCCGGTAACTACAACGGAATCGTTCCGGTGAAAGCCCAAGGCCAGCGAAGACGTACGATTGTCCCCACCGCGAGATAAGCGCACGCGTAAGCGTCCACCCTGCCCCATTTCCGCGGGGCAAAGTACGCGTGGGAGATCAGTGCGCGCGCCGCAGCGTCGTGATGATGTGGCGACGCGCGCTCATTGCGCCATCTTGACCGCAATGCTGAAAACACGATATTTTCCCCCGAGACGCCCGTCACCAGCGGTAAGCGGTAGATATAAATAGATCGCCGTTTGAACGTTAAAGGACGTGCTCCTTCGTGGCTCAATGACTAAACACCTCGCACTCACAATTAAGAGGTTCCACGTTCGATTCCACGTGAAGTCTTTTCTGGATTATTTTTCTTTCTTGCGCTTCCCCATGTATAGATACGTATACATATACGGTGAGTGACGGCAACGCCGGCGGCAAAACTCAGCCGAGAATGTACATATAATTGCTATCGCAATAAAAACCGACTTCTCGCGCACTGGCCGTATACCATTCACTGCAGGCCAACCCTCACATATAGGCACTAGATCTTGACCTTCAAGGTAGTGCCAGTGGGAGAGTTTGATTTGATTGATATGTGGGGTTTAACGTCCCAAAACCACCATACGATCATGAGAGACGCCGTAGTGGAGGGCTCCGGAAATATGGAGCCCCAGGGGTTTTTTAACGTGCACCCAAATCTGAGCACACGGGCCTACAACATTTCCGCCTCCATCGGAAATGCAGCCGCCGCAGCCGGGATTCGATCCCGCGACCTGCAGTGGGAGAGTTTCCCTGTGCGTTGTTGAACAATGAAAATCAGCAGCTTGCGCGTTATCTGAAAGCGGAATCTGTGTCCAACCGGAGTCTTGTCTCTCATGTCCCATTAGTAGCAATTGGCATGTTCCGGTGGAAAACACTGATCCATCATTGTGTGCTTTGTGGTTCCCCATGTTTCTCTCTTGCGCAACGCCGCGATGAGCGCCACCGTAAACGCCGCCGCCTGTGCAAGCCCTAGCGCCCGCTGCTTCGCATCTGCACATGGTTCCCTTTAGCGGGAAATGGTGTCATTTTTTTTTCCGTCCTCGTGTTTTTTAGCGCTCTCCAAGAAGTCAAGTTACACCATACTCATAGACTACATGAAACAGTGAATGAAAAAAAAAAGTCTGAGAGCAGAATAAATTTGTTTATTTTTCATAACGGAATTACTTATTAGGGATGAAAATGTTTACCACTCATTCAGCTACTTCATAACAAAGTGCGCCCCCCGCCTTTTTGCACATATAGCGTGCCTAAAAAGTATGTATGTATGTATGTATGTATGTATGTATGTATGTATGTATGTATGTATGTATGTATGTATGTATGTATGTATGTATGTATGTATGTATGTACCTTCTTCAACACGCCAATACCATCCTTTGAATATGACACGATTCTACGCCCGTACAAACACGTTTAAATTTAGCTTCTTTCCATGAACTGTTGAACTTTGGAATAACTTATCCGGTGACATACGTTCTTTGCCCTTAAATGAATTCTTGTTATCCATAAATACCCTTTGACAGTTTGTCTTTTTCCGTTTCACTGTTTACTGTGTTCTCTTCCTTGCCACCATTTCTTCATTATGCCACCATGTGATGCCATGTATTGCCACTTGGTATTTTGCTTTCCTTCGCAAAGTATTACACCATGTTTTGTACTGGCCTGTTACCCACTCCTGCCATAGCCCTTACGGGTTGCAGTATGTAAAAATAAATAACCAAATAAATGTATGTATGTATGTATGTATGTATGTATGTATGTATGTATGTATGTATGTATGTATGTATGTATGTATGTATGTATGTACGTATGCATGCATGCATGTATGTATGCATGCATGTATGTCTTCGACTGATATTTCACGCGCGCATCGTACACATTGCACCGTCTTCTGTAGCTCACGCAGTCCCTCCTTCGATGCACGCAACTGTTAGCCGTACCTCAACGTCGGACAGGAAAGGACAGCTGTCCGTTCTTTACTTTTCTTGCTTCGAGTCTCACGCGAAAAAAACAAAAAAAAAAAGACAGGGCAAATAGTGCTTTCTCTTGTACGTATATAAAGCTCGTTACTTTCGCTTTCTCATCCGCCGGCGGGCGAAGAAAAATTGATCGAACCTCCGGGCTACCAATTACTTGGCGGCCGTGGTACAGGCTGGGAGACAGTAGCCGGCGGGAACAGAGGAGCGAAAATAAAAACAACGTCGCGGTTTGCGTCAGTGCATTGATTGAGACCTCTTGTCTCGTGTGGCAGCTTTCTTTTCATTTCGATTTTTTTTTGTTAAATGTATGTGAGGAACACAAGCGAATGCAGGCGAAAGGGAAGTTCGTCGCAGCGGCCCCCTTCCTTAACTTCTCACCTCCTTGCTTCCTTGACATCGCACCTCCCTGCTCCATCTCCCCTCCCTCGCGATGTCCTACGGTAAAGAGAGGTTCGTAGAAAACAAATACAAGGCTGTACAAAGGCGCATTGAACAGCCCCCACGCACTCAGTCCAATCTTTTCAATACCAAATTCTGTCCACGCAACATAAGATTGACAGAACACCTGCATTCACGTACGCAATCGAAAAGTTGTCGCTGGATTCGGTGCCGACCGCTTGTGCCCTCGCGATCTCCGACGTCAGCGTAGCTCTGGCCGACTGGACTTGGCCTACGTCATCTCCTGATGCCGACAAGAGCTCTCGCAAGTGGCGCCCCGTCCTCGGACTCCTGTGACCATGTTTCCATCTTTCCTATCTCTCCTATCCCTCATATGTCCTCGCTCGCTGTCCTAGCGAATCTCTCTCTATATATACCTTTGATCCTATTCTTTTAATCCCTCCTCACCCCCATCCCTTGTGAGGTACTGTTGAGGTGTCGCAGCCAGATGCAGACAGTTACGGGGCTCACTTTTCTCTTCTTTTCCCTCTTATAACCACTTCTCTCTCACAAAACACATAAAAGTTCCCTCAAATGTCAAAGCCGATCACGGCAATGAAATAGTTTCCTAAATGCTGCATCGTAACTGCAACAATTCGGTTTTCACCTAAAACAATAAAATCTGACAGTGCTACTATCTCGTGTGGAGAAGGTGGAGAACACACAGCATGCTTTATACTACAGACACCATAAAAATTTTGATACATAGATTCGCTGCTAATTTCCTCCGAGGTGAACATAGAAGACACTGATCGTCTCCATAGACTGAATGAAGCTGCTGTATGAAGCTGTCCCTGACATAATGCGTGGCTAAGTATAGTCGTCTACATTCGCTATCCACCCGCGAACACGCACCGCAATACGAATAAAGAGTAAGGATCGAGAGTACAGAGAGCGATATCAGCGATCGCTTTGGCATGCCTCTTATGAACGCCGCTTTCGATTTCCCCGGGGAAACACGAGTTTCCCATTTGCAGGGACCAGCGGCGGAGCAATGCCCTTCGATCGCCGCCGAGGCTCGTGAGCTGTATACTGCACAGAAGCCCGCGGTGGCCAAACCCCTGTCATGACGGGTTCGTTCACCACCATCGAGGCTTCGCGAATGGAAGGAGCGAATTGTATGTATACGAACAGCAGCAACCACTGTATTTGTTCCTGCATTATTGCGGTATACCATTTGAGCACATCTTTTGCATGCATGTACTCGTGGCGTTTCGGTGTCGTTTCGTACAATGATCCGCATACCCCGATGACGTAAGGACTATTATCTGAAAAAAATTCCCCGTCCGGCTCCGAACGAGAATGGAGCTACGTTAAGCGATCCCTTCATCAAACGACGGGTTATGGAGGAGAATTTATTTTTCAACAGCAAATTTTTCCCGATAAGTTCCAACTTAAAAAAAAAGTAAACGCCCTTTGTTTGGACCATTTCCCTATGTCAAATGACCGTTTTCTTTTTTTCTAAATGCCACACTTCACGAAAAGGTGTAACCGGATTTTTTTTTTGTTTTTCGAAGAAAAGGTGAGGAGGCGGTTCACCTATACCCTTCGTTTATATTCATGCGTGCGGTTGTATCTGTGCGTGCAAATAGAAGCATGCAAATTTGAAAATTGTCGGTAAGTTGCGCGTGCTTGCATATTCAGTATCTTTTGTGAGTTTTTTCTTATTAATCCGACATTCCACAGTTAATATAACTTATCGATTTTATCTTAAATCCTATGGTTAGTACTTAATTCCTTTCATCAGCCGCACATCAATACTTAATTGGGATATTCACTCGAGGTAAACAGAGTTCGATCAAGTTAAACATGCGAGCTTAAGTCAATGACAAACTGAAAGATTGGTCCGGCGTCCGAATTATATCAGGGCAGCACGCCCCATTTATGTGGTGTGATAAGGGTAACCGACGGATTTCTGACGACTCTCTCCATTATTTACATCTGCGTGTTTTAATTTCTGCGATTCTATAGAGTAGTACAGCCTTCCGCTACATGGCTGGCGAATAATTGAGATTACTGCATTAGTATGCGTGAAAAATGATGCAACCCACAAATTCATGAGTCGGTACGAACGATTGAAACATTAAAAATGCTGCTAAAAGAATATAACAAAATGATCACGCAGGAGCAAGTGCAGGATCCCGAAGCGCGATATATTTGCATTTCAAAATAAAAGAAAATGAACAAATAACCAGCCGTTAGAGAATAAAACTGACGCTGCCTTACTTAACTACATACGCGAAGCCGTTCTGGTGCGGACGAACTGAAGCGTCCTGCGTGTGCGTAAATTCGCACTTCACGTGGAACTGCCCAGCCATGCAGTTTGCATCTGCCGTGAAAAACCGACCCCGCCGACGTTCGGGGAAATAGCTGTAGCGCCATGTGTTCCCAATCTCAAAAGCTTGCACTTGTGAAAAAGGAAGCGCCGCAAGGTGCCGCATGGTGTCGCCACCGCACTTTTCCGGGCGGGGAGCAAGAATGACAAAAAAAAAAGTTAATCCAGTAATGCATAAACAAGAAAACGACGAGAAAATAAGAAAAGGAGTGAATGCAGCAGGAGCGGGAGACTCAAAACGATGAGCATGAAAGGAGAAAAAAGGGGGGGGGGGGGGGGCTTTCCCCGGAGCGGCGGCTTCTTCGCGCGAGAGAGAAGCTGGCTGAAAGAAAAGCCGCTCCACTTGGGGGAGCGTGTGAACTCGGAGTTTGAACACGTGAGACGGCACCCGTGGCTCCCTGGCCTCCCTATAATGCAGTGGAGCGGCAGGATAGCGCACTTGCTGCGCACTCGCTGAGAGGGAAGACCCCGGAAGAAAAGAAAAGAAGGAACACGAAGACCGGAAGACGGGCGAAAGAAGCTAACTAAACAGGGGAAGACCAAGAAAGCCCGCTTGGCGAGCAGTCCGGCCGCTCCCTTATTCCTTCCGAGAAAGCCATTATTCTGCTCGAGGAAGGAACACCGTCGTCCCTCGGTGAGACCCCTTCCCCCCTTCAGTTCGTGGATGTAGAGGAAAAGGAGCGCCAGAAGTGTATACCGAATAGCCTCGCATTTTACTTAGCCCGAAGTATAATAATAATAAATGAGTAATTTATTTAGCGTGCCCAGGAACAACTATGACGTCATTGGGCACGTGCACGGGAAAATGAACAATGCAATACAGCCCCCGCAAAAAAAGAAGAAAAATAACAAGAGCAAAAAGACATAAAAAGAACTCAACACAAAACGGGAATAAAAAGACAACACGAGGACCATGGTATGGGAGTGAAATGCAATGCCGAATATACACAACTATGCGGAAGGCCTCCTGAAAGACGGCGAAGGGAAGGATCTGTACATTGTGAAAAACTACGTTAAGATAGTGCAAAGCTCAGATAAAAACGACTGTATAATAATAATAATAAGAATAATAATAATAATAATAATAATAGATAATAATAATAAGAATAATAATAAGATAATAGCAGCTGAGGTTCAACGTCACTGGAACAAATATGAATATGATTTATAAATACTCTAGTATTTCTAATTACTGTTGATAAGTTCAGTATGTGATCACGAACAAATCGTTTGTATAAATGAAATGATGTGGATGATGCGATGGTACAAGGTGAGGAGTTCCAGGGTTTTGATTCAATATAAGAAAATGAACAAGATTCGTAGTTATTCTTTGTACGGGGTACTTTCTTTTCTCTGCGGGGATTAACACGGATGGCTCGGGAAGTTTTTACCACCTATATCCAAGCACACGGGACTCGAGCACTTTCGCCTTCATCGAAATGCGACCGTTGCGGCTGGGATGCGATACCGTGACCTTAGTTTACATAGAAGTGTGGCAGCTTGGGCTAGTTAGTATGGCATGACTATAGTTATAGCGCGAGAACAAAACGACGACACAGAGACCTTCGTGTCCTTCGTCTCCTTTGTCCTTGGGTCGTCCTTTTGTTCTCGCGCTATAACTATAGTCTTAGTTTACAGTGCTAGAGAAGGATTCTGAAACCACGGACCAGCGGCATGTTGCGTTTCTTTCCACTTGCGTTCAATAACAAATAGTTGTGTCATCATTTCAGTGGCTTCGCGAACGTCTGCTAGTTCGATGAAAACGCGACGAAAGCGACCGATTTTGGCACACTGAGGAGGGACAGTTGTGCGCGCGGAAACACGGTAAGCGGGGAACAAGGTCGCGGCTCTCTTCCCATGATGCCAGAATGTACTGGCTTTCTCGCATCTTTTTTTTTTGTGCCGCCCTGGGCCTGATGCAGACGAGTCCTGCACTGCTCTTAGGGTCGATAAGACCACATGCGCTGACCGTGGTCCTTGCCGAGGGGAGAAGGACGAACCACTTCCGCTGTCGCCCCGCAAAAGCGGAAGAGTCGACAGGCTTACTCATCAGCCCGAAGGTCACACCACACGAAATCAGCTGTCCCCCGCGCTCTTAATCAATAGTTATAGCGCAAGAACAAAACGACGACACAGAGACAAGAAGGACAGGAAGGACACGAGCGCTACCCTTCTTGTCTCTGTGTCGTCGTTTTGTTCTCGCGCTTTATAACTATCGTCATGCCATAACAACTAGCCCAAGCTGCCACACTCTTAATTAAATTACGACACTCACGCAATAAGGCAGTATGGCGTCGTAACGGCAAAAATAATGTTATTCGTAGTCGAGTACGGAAAATGGCCACAATATTTCATACTAATTAAACAGTGCATTCTGTGGGAATTAGGCGCGAGCGATAAACTTGCGACTTCTGTTACTTTTCAGCAGTGCGTACGACTTTACGACATCAGCACGAAAAAGAAAAGAGCCCCCACACACTCAAAAAGTACAATGCAATTTGAGATTGTTGCATAAAGGTAAGGTCTATATGAAGAGAAACCCCCAGAAACTGACGCGAACAACCAGTTATGCGAACAAGATTAAACAATAGCAACGTGTTTGCCAATAAGTATACTTAAATTTAGTCAAAGAGAAAGGGGACGAAAAAAAGTTGGATAGAGAAAACTGTGGTTCAGCACGGTCATCACGCAAGAATCAAATTAATGCTCTGGTGATTTGAGCTTGTGTAAACGGACAAATTTAACGCCACGTCGCGCGCTTATACGAACCTTCACAGACGCAATCGAAGGAGACTTTAATTGTACGCGATTTTATTGATCAAACGGACATTTTCAACGAAATGTTTCAAGGAAACGGCCAAGACCACCTCTCTATACCTCGCCATTGAACGTATATTTACGAATACGAACTTGTGTTATTCAGCGAGCGTCTGTTGCTATCCAGCAACAATGCTGCATTCCACATCGTGTCATTTCGCTTTGTTTAAAGCTTCCGAAATGCGCTCCGTTCGCTCGAAACATGGCTGACCAGGTTTTATATATAACGATAACATTCATTCAGCTAGAAAACATCCGATCCCGATAAGCACTTTCAAATTCTCACCAGCTTGCTTTGTATGCTTTGTCAGCAATTTCACACGGCACTGTCAACTGACTGTGCACGCAAGTCACCGCCATCGCGGGATGTTCGTTTGATAGCTGAAAGGCGAACCACGCAGTCGATGCTAGGTGCTCCAGTGTTTGCGTATATAGGCGGTTGTATAAGGCGAAATACACAGAAAGACATCTATAGCGCGGCGGCAACCTCAAAGGTGACCTTCGTCATTTTTTTCGCACACAATGTGCATATAATTTTTAAGAATGAACTTTCGAAGCCTATACCTGCGCTGATTTAACCATCGTTCACCATAACTTCCTTTACTATTCATCGTGCAGAGCTGCAAGCGTAAAACGGCGAACAGCAGGCGCTAAATCTTACTCTCACCTAACGCGACCTAAACGCCAGCGCATGCAGAGCTCCTCAAGGAACGCAAAGGAGTCTGTAGGCAAGGAAGGCATTTTTTTTCTTGTGTTCGTAAATCTCTTCCACAGTATCATAATCCCCTCGCTTGCAGCAAGAAGACGCCTGAAAAGCGGTAAAAAAAAAACGCAAGACCGGTAGATTCGCCAAAATTGAGTTTACCGCACTAATAGCCACAACGTTATATATATTCTCGGCGCCTACCAAGGCCTACGTAGATTCTGATCGGTAAAAATGAAGTACAATGTCTTGTGAGGGTGGTCACAGATTTAGCGCAACAAGTTTAGGAGAATTTCGTCGTGCCAGTTTTTGACACATTTTGAAATCCACGACGTTACGTGCGATATTTCGGCACGAAATTAAAAAGAAGATGAAGCTTCTCTTCTTTTGATGAGCTTACGATGGCGGAATGAACGTCAATAGTGTTTTTCGAGTATAACTTATTAGTCTGAAGTGAATAACTTTCTCGCTTCAATGTCTCTTTAGAAATTTTAATTGTTGGAATTTAGCTTCCCCAAACCACCCTACAATTACGAAAGACTGCGTATAGGAGGGTTCCAGAAATTTTCCTATATGGGATTCCCCTATATCCACGGGCCTTGAACATTCTTGCCCGGCTCCCTCGAAAATGCGGTCGCCACAGCAGAGATTCCCTCCCACGACCTTTGCGGGAAAGCAAACAGAGCCGAGCACTCCGAGAAAATGCGGAGTCCACATGCGGATAAGAAAATAAAAGAGGGCAGCGAATTCCACGCACAAAGTAGTTTTTTTTTTTCGATCGACCAAGCGTATCAGCTTCACAAACTCGGCAGCAGGACCACGCGAGAACAGCGCTTATCGATGGCAGAGAAATGACCCCCTTTGCGAAGAACTCGGGGGGTATTTCGCCGTCCAAAGCGGAAACGTGTGGTTAGCGATCGTCGTTGCGTGCGCGCAGAGCCAGCTCAGCGTCTCCCTCGCACGAGCACACCGTATGCAAGAGTATAGACTAGGCATCAGCACGCATAGCTACGTCACGGCTTACAAACATCCGCGATCACAAAAAAGAAAAGGGGAGGGGGTGTATCCGATTATTGGCAGCGAACCGATAGCTTCGAGAAACCCCGATTCTTCTGCGACGAGCCTCGACCGCATAAAAAAAAAAAAACAACTCAGACATCGGCATGACGGCGCACTATAGTCTTGTTTAATGCAGACACGGTCACCCGACAGTCTGTGGTCTTGAGAGAATATTTAAAGTAAATGGTCTAATATATGCCTTTAGATATAATGAAAGTAGCTGGTAAATGAATTTCAGAGCAAAACAAGCACTAGAAGTCAACGGCTATGAACCCCACTGCAGTGTAGATGCCCCATCAAACGCAAAAGTTGACCGACGGCCTCCAGCGGCGTCGGGAACACCGCCAGTGATGAAAAAAACAAAAAAACATCACGCATGACGTCACCACATGACGCCGTCACAAGTTCATTTTCTTAGCCTTACTGTTTTCTTTTACCTGTATGCATTGTATTTTTTACGTCATGTATTTCCTTTGTATGCTATTGTGTTTTTTTTTATCAACATCATGTATAATTATTGCACACCTGCTATAGCTTCTGCTTGAGACCACAGTATCAATAAACAAACAAATCATGACGTCAAACACGTAGCGTCACATGACGATGCCATCACATGATACTGTAACCAAGTCAAAAGTCGACCGATCACGGAGGTAGCGCAAAGGCTGGTGCGGTGCCTCCAATCCCGGGGGCAATGCTAAACCACGTTCGGCGCAGAAAGCTTTCGGGGCGTAAGAACACGGCCTTCGTCTTCGAGTCGTCTGATATGACTGCATTAGGGACCCCGCGAGTTTTTTTTTTTTTTTTCGTGCCTGAATACAAAGGAATTTTTCAAATGCGACTCTCAAATTACAGAATATTAACAACTAACAGACAATATACCAGCACAAAAATCGGACCACCACATTTTTCAATCCATGCTACATCTTAAGCACGTAATGTACTACAGCTATTTTCTAGTTATTTTCCAGGTTTTTAGTCTTAACTCCGTTCCCTTCAGACTTTAGCGAGTTGACTAACTTTTCACACGCTGTAGCACCGCATGTGCAAAAGACGTCGCATGTATTGAACAACAGACAATTGTATATTAGCTCTCATTAAAATTGTATCAAACAAAGAAAACGGACCCTTAAATGTGCACCTTCTTCTCTCGAACTGCACCAACATTCCACCCACGTCTCATCGACCTCCCCGCGACTAATTGCGCCGCCGAGTTCCAAGCATTTGCGCGAGAGTATTTAAGCATTTACACGTAGCACCGAAAAATATTCGAGCGCCGACGCTAAGTGAAGCCGATAAGCCGTACCGTTGCGTTTTTCTTTGCTTCGAGGAAACAGTGCAACGCACTTCGGTAAGACGCTCAATACAGGATACCGACACATGCACGCATTGTATAAGCCTTCGACGATAAGCCTGTCGCGTCACCCGCTCCGATGGGGGACAGAAATAACAAGTGCGTCGCTAAAGCGTTCGCACCGACGAAAATACTTTTCCCTACACGGGCGAGTACAAATATATGCATCGGCAGACGTGGATAGTAGAACACGAGATGCGCGATTACACATGAGACGCTGCAGGCTGTGCACTGGAATCAAACCTTTTTCCCTGAACTGTTCTCTTCACCACAGTTTCCTAAATATACACCAGAGGGAACTCTGGCGCTAGTGTCAATGGGAGCTGCAACGCACGGCGCTTAAGCGAGCATGGTAATGATGGTATAATACACAGATTTGTCTAATCTTCGTACGTCTGGCTTTGGGTGTGTTCGTGTGGCTTCAAGCTGTTCTCTCACAAAACAAAGATCGGCAAATGTTCAGCGGTTGCGCTTGACCACCTTAATCTTTTAGTCTTACCATTTCGAATCAGGTCACTAAGTTCGTTCTTTCTTTCGAATGAAAACCGAAACACAGCAATAAACGAAGCCACAAGTGCCACTCGCCCCCCCCCCCCCCCCCTTCGTACGAAAAATAGGCAAATCCGTGTACTACCCATCATTCCCATGGTCGCTGCACCAGAGTCCTCTGTAGCTAGTTTTACGAAACTCTAAGGTCTACCCAATCCCGCACATGCGTGTCAATACGAATAAGGCGTAACCGTTCTTGCCTGGCTGTAGAACAGGTATATTTGCACTTCGCACGCTCGCGTAGGAGTTGAGACTCACACGTGAGCGAATATAATATAACTACTTTGCAGGACTATACAGAATGTGTGTCACGCACAGTGGCTGTTCTGGCGGATGAAACATTAAATGAAACATGGACACCGCACGTAAATAGTCTCTTGGTAGATCTAGCTCGTTCTGTAGGGTGCTTGAGTAAAATTGCTTTCCTCCTCCCTTCATGGTTATGTAAATCATTATATTATAGCATGTTTTACTCCAAGCTTCTATACGGAATGCTTGTATGGGGAACAACAACTAAGACCAATTACGATAGAATATTAATCTTGCAAAAGCGCGCGCTCCGTGTAATAGAAAAATATAAAGGTCACCCCAAGGACTTAGACACTCAGCCGCTTTTTCTTAAACATGGAATTCTATCTGCTAGGAAAGTATATAATCTTAAACTGATGCAACACATCCACAAACATAAACTACAGGATTCCTTTCCACGCACTGTATCAACAACATATGGCTTCAGAAATTCTACCCGAAAAACTAAGAAAACACGCACGAACTATGGCAAGCAGGCTATTGATTATAAGATCATACAATTGCTAAACCTTCACGAATCGAATATAGACTTTACTCTGAAAACTAAACAATTTAAATGTCATCATAAATCCTTTCTTCTTTTGACTAAAGACATAGTAGATCCATAGGCTTTTATATTTAGGAATACTTGTATACTGAGTTGATTTTTTTCTTACTGTGAACAATGATACTTAAACAGAATCGTTTGATACCAAAATTGTTTCCTGTTTATGTAAAACATATTCTGAATGTATATCATGTAGAAATAAGCTATGTAACTAAATAAGATATGTATAATGTCACTTATTTGTATATGTATGTTACTGATGTGTGAATATGTGTAATATGGCACTGATGCAGACTGTATCAGGAGGTCAAGACCTCGTCAGGCTATTTAGCCTTTAGTCTTTGCCTCCCGCAGGGAAGTTTTTGTATTTTTTTTCCTGCAAATAAACTTTGAAACTAAAAACTAAAAAAAAATGTTTTACCTCATGATATATTTATTGCTGCAGCCCCAGGCGCCCAATAGAAATTTTTATGTAGTATATGTGTAGTATATTAGTATCGTACATAGTACATCATACACGGCAGGGACCGACCTTGCCAGCGGCATATTATCTTTCTATCCGCTTTACTTTGATTGATTGATTGATTTGTGGGGTTTAACGACCCAAAACCACTATATGATTATGAGAGACGCCGTAGTGGAGGGCTCCGGAAATTTCGACCACCTGGGGTTCTTTAACGTGCACCCAAATCTGAGTACACGGGCCTACAACATTTCCGCCTCCATCGGAAATGCAGCCGCCGCAGCCGGGATTCGATCCCGCGACCTGCGGGTCAGCAGCCGAGCGCTTTACTTTCTTCTCATTTGCATAATAAGTGATTATAATAACATCCCCTGCACTTTCCTTGGCTTTCTTGTCAGTTTTAAATAATATGACAGTCCAAGTATATATAGAGGATAATTGAAAAAAAGAGAGAATTTCGAGGGCTCCCTTCTTTTTGTTCGACCCAAGCTCAGTGAAAAGGTCCGTGTATCACGAGTAACATTGGAGAAGCCTCGGATGGAAGGAGATGAAAGTACAAATATTGCGCTGATGCACAGGAGGGTATACGTATAAGTAACCAGATTAGTTGAAACATTGTAAACAGTATCTTCACGGGATCTGACTGTTACAGGCCACTTGGTTTTCCGGAAACAAAACAAGCATGAAAAGAAGGCCTCAGTTATCGCTCGCTTCTCAGAAACACTTGCGCAAATCTCGCATGTGGACAGCACGAGTAGCGAGTGCTCGTTTCGGGTCTGCCGGGTAATTGAGGTTGACAGCGGCCCATGCAACTGGCGGCAACAAAAAATGATAAGAAAGCAAGATAAAAAGTATCACGGAACAAAACGACCAGTGTCCGCCACCGTTGAGACTGCTCCCAAAAGGTGCGATAAGGGACGCCTTCGAAAACCCTTTTCCGTCTCCTATGCTTCAGCATGAGCAAAAATTAATAAAACAGTGCCGGTACGACTTTTCCATAACCGAAAATGATTTGTGGTAGAGTTACAAACATAGTGATGCTAATAGAGATCGCATATATATCAAAACACTCAAATCTATTTCTGTTTTTTTTTATTTTTGCGTTTTCTTTTTCATATGGAGATCTACAATGCTAGCTTCTTACTACACAACAATCATACTTAGTTAGCCCGAAATTGCCCCATTCAATGAATGGGGCAATTTCACAATAAATATGAATTTTACATATACGAGTCAACATGTCTATCAACAATTTGAATAATTATAATAATAATAATAAAAACGATTACAGTGACGAGCACCTCTTGACTGTCAAGCACAGCGCAATTTTTTGTTTAAAATACCTGAGTAACCAGTCCAATTCATTACAAATGGGAGCCAATATCGTGTCTAAGAAAGAAAAAAAGCCCATAAATTTACACTTCTTTCTGTCAATCAGATGGTTGCATTTTCCTATGACCGCTTGCGAAAAGCTCCATACGCATGCGCCGATAGCGTTCACCACTCCCCAATTTCGCGAGTGGTGCGTCTATACTACGCATCTACGAGGCTCGCGTACAACACTCACAAAAGAAAACGGGTGTACGCACACAACCCTCGCTCGCCAGAACAACAACGTGATCGGCTGGCCAAGGTGAAAGCATTCGGAGTTGCACCAAGGCCAGCAGTCAAGATGGAGAGGAGATGAGAGAAGAAGAGCGTCTCTGAAGGAGTGCGATTACGGGCTTCCATGAGTGCAGCATAAGGGCAAGAAACACGGCGTCGCCTTAACTGATACGCAACGATGGAATCCACAGCTTGGAAGGATAAGATCGACTCATTCTTCGTCGTTGCATCGGACTTCTAGAGATATAATAGATAACGCCACGTAGGGCAGGTCATATCGGAAACAAAGAAGAAATGGCAAACATTGTGCTTCTTGCGATGGGAAACGCGCAGTGCGAGATTATAGCGAGTCGTAAATGTGTGTTTTGTTGTTGTTGTTGTTGTTGATTAAAGCAGATCAGTTATGAACCATGTTTGCCTAGTGACAGACAGGAAACTAAAATCAGTTGACATGCGCTCTCTTTGTCGTATTCTTCATCACCCACCTCTTTTTCCTCTTTTGATTCACTCATAGAACGACAGGTACTCAAAAAAATAATATAGCCACATAGAGGGCACTCTACAACCAGACAGTATAGCAGGAATGGGAAACAGACAGGCGAAAGGGTGAAAGCCTAACCAAGCCAGGACAAGGTGCCCACCAGTCGTCACATTATTATAGGGGTTTTACGTCTGAAGACTACCACATGATAACGAGGGGTGCAGTAGAGGAGATTTCCGAAAATTTCGGCGACCTGGTGTTACTGAAGGTGCACCTAAACGTAATTGTACACGGGCCTCTGGCATTTCGTCTCCAAGCGGCGGCCGGGAATCGATCCCGCCACCTTCGGGTCAGCAGCTGAGCATCATAACCACTGGGCCATCGTGCTGGGTTTACCCAACACCTCTAGTCTAGAGGGTGTTGGTTTACCTTCAAAGCGCGGAAGGTAGAAACAAACAAACAAACACAACGCGCGTACGTATACGTACGTATCCGGCGTTTAATTTAGCGGCACGAGACTTTGTATATAGTGTCAAGTACATAGTTATATTCTTATGTAGTCGTATACATCCTACAGTGCGTCATGCAAATGTCGCTCAATTAAAACACAGGACACGTCACGACCAAGCCTGTATGCGAGCTTAGTTCTAATCATGTGTAAAGGTCAGTCACGACTGCACGTAGACATTCATCTAATTTTAGTTGCAAGCGAAACCGTCTTGTGTAGCAGACTGTGCCCCATCGGAGTTTGTGTGTCAAGGACAAAGACGGCCACGATTTCCTGCACTTTGATTGGGGCACACGCTACAGATTCATACCGTTCAGTCGGAACATAACCACCATCGCTGCCACCTTCCATAAATCACTTCTCGGGCAGGTGAGGTGTGACTACCGTGATAAGTTTGTTGTTATAGTGCAAATAGCTATAGGGTATTGACCACGGCTGTCAGATAGTGAATTTCAAAGCCGTTAGTGTTATAACAGCGGACAACCAACATAAATTAGCCAGCATGACTGCCAGCCAGCATGAATTAGCCAGCCAGCCAGTGCTAACAAGTTCAAGTAGTTCGCAAGAAAACGCTGTAGCTTAAGTCACGTGACTTAACGAGGCTCCCTGTCAGTGCACAACCTTCGGCATTGACCCGTGATTTTCGCCGGAAGTCGGACGTCGCACCACGTAAAAGGGACACTAATGAAGAAAACGATTTTTTTCTCCTTAGTAAATTACACTTGAACAATTCCAAAATCACCTCGCTCGCCACGCGAAGACTTATTAAGCGAGAAAATACGCAAGAAAATACTATTTTCAACCATGTTTTTTAAGCGTGTCTTTTTTTATCGGTGTTTATTCATTCTACGTTTGCATGTCAACCCATTCAGTTGCGTATATATGTTTCATATTAATGCATGTTATCTCCCACATTTAGCAATTGTATATTTTTGAATTACTTTTGTTTGTTCAGTGCTTTTGATAAAAAATATTGTATAATCCCTCTCACATAGTACTCCTACTTGGAGCCTGTGAAGTACTTGTAAATGAATAAAATACAATGATCACCACCCTGAAATTCCTGCAGAAAACGCCATGACGTCATAAATTCTGACGGTGTTTACTAAGACCTTCGTAGCTCCTAGCAGGTAAAAATGATGCACATTGTCTGCTGTTTGGGGTCAGAGGATTTTCCACAGCAAGTTTTCGGAAATTTCGTACAGTCAATGTCGGCCAGATGCGACAAATACACTTCTGAAGTTCATGACGTCCCGCACGTTGGTTCAGGCGCAAAATTTAAAAAGGACACTTTGACATCATTCTTTCCCTGTTATTGTGAAGGTATAGTATACGATCAACGACATTGGAGTTCGCAGGGAACACTTTATCAATCTAAACTAAATCATTGTTCCATTTTCAATGTGATTTCAGAAAACGTGGGAAGGAGTATTCTGTAAGAAGGTATAGTGTTTACCAAAACGCCTCAGTGTATGTAAGCTTTATACCCACAGTCCATCGTGCATAGTGCGAGCGACACTTGAGCGAACATCAATGGGTGCCAAGTAAGGTGGGTGATACATGTCACGGCAATCTCAACATGCATAAGCGGGAGACGCAAACCAAAACACACAAAGACCTCCAACGCAGTCGAAACTGAATTTCCCGAAGTTAGCAGAGTGGTCCCAAAGGCAAATGCGTAGGTTCTTCTCCAGATACAATGATAACGTGGGTTGTACGCGCGCGTATGGTAGCGCTCATCACCGCTATTCGTATGCGGAGGGACATTCAACGTGCTCCGAGTGGGACCAAGATTTAAGTTCGGGCACGTACGAAGCGCTCGGAACCAGTATCGGTGCAAATAAACGTTCTTCTTCGAAAACTCGCACACTCACGCACACATACCAGGGACGAACTTGCAAGGTCGAAGCAGAATTATTACGGTGTTGCGCCTCTTGTGGCCGCCAACACGCGCTTCTGGGACGAGCCAAACAACGCACACCCACCGCACGGGTGGTCCACTGTTGTCGCTAAACGAGTGGCACTTGTCTTTCCAGCGAACGACGACTAGAACCGTGCAGCTTTACAACAGACGCATCTTACTCCAGAACTGTAGCTGACAATGGTGAGAGGCAAATGTGTCCCGCGAACGAGTACGACGATTTTTTTTATTTTTTATTCACGGACGCTGCCATCTTTTGTGAGACGCACGCATGCATGTGTGATTGATTGATGGACTGATGACTAAGTGAATCATTTCATTGACACCATGTGTGTCGGCAGCAATTGCTCTTGAGAGCGGCAAAATCGCGTTGAATCGCGAAGCCGAAGGGGAGCTTTGGTGAGGCTTCAGGACCAGTACTGACACAGACTTAGGGAGGCAGGTGCCCCTTTGCACCTCCCTGCCGACGCCCATGATTACCGGTAGACCTATGCCGTAGCACACGAAGAACGACGCAAGTACAACTTTTATTGTTGCGACAATATTTTTATTCTAGCGACCAAATATCACCGCTGTCTGCTTGTTTATGCTCGGTCAGGGACGTAAGGGTCGCGCCAAACAGGAATAATTTGTCACTGACCACATGTTAAAATACGTCTTCCAGAATCATTATATTGAACTTTGGTTCAAGCCGGCACAACTAGAAAGAGCTTCGGAGCTGAATATGTTCCCTCTGGTCCGGGATTCGAACGTTGGAGCGCACTGTATACCACACGAGTTATAAGAGGGAGGCAAGTAGATCACCGTGCTGCCATCTTCTATCCTAATTCCGCAAAACTTATTTGCCAAGCATATGCTATAGTACCTCGACGTTGAACCGAAATTATTTCTTATGCCACACTCGGCTGCTTATATAACGCTCTAGCGAAGCTTCAAAGACTGTTCCACCAACGCAACCAAGTATTTTTGTCGCCACAACGAGGCTGATGTAATGGCCGCGTCGCGATGAAAGCTCGTCCTCCCAGCGTGGAGGGAGCCTTATCGATTCTGCAAGTATTTTCAGTAAAGTTGTTCTCTCTCTCTCTCTCTCTCTCTCTCTCTCTCTCTCTCTCTCTCTCTCTCTCTCTCGACAATAAGCAACCTTCCGCAACATTAACGAAGACAGAGTAGCACGACTGACGCCGTTTGCGCGAGTTGACGCCGTTTGCGCCCGGCGTCGTTTCACGCCGCAAAACGATGATTCCACGAGACGGGATCTTGCTATTGGTCGTCCGACAAACTTCCTCGTTTGTCTCAGGGTGAGACCCAGGCTAACTTATGGCGACGTGTCAGCTAGCGGCTGTCTCACCAGCTTTGCTACACTATATATGAAAATGATGATTCAGTAAGAGGCCGTCCGCAGAACGTGTTGCAAAGAAGGGGGGGGGGGGGGGGGACCAGCACAGGCACCGTTTTCTTTCACCGCCGTGACGTGCCCAGCAAGATTAGTCGACAACGTGTAACGTGCGAAATAAGCTACTAACAGAAAATTACGGGACCTCAGAGTGCTAATCAAACTGTGTAGATTATTGTCACTGCACAGAAAACTATTATTGGAAATTCTAGAGGACGGCCGCCACCGCTCCCCCACCTCCTCCGGATGCCCATGCTCCAGCAAGTTAGTGAGTCGACCAATCCGCGCGAGTTTCACTACTTTTGCCTCGCTGCACGCGACTGTGAAGGATTCGCTCGAAGGGCCCCTCACAACGTGGGCCAGACGCTGGCTGCCAGACGCACCCCATCTCCTTGCATACAACGTAACGTAGTGGAGACAAAAGCGGGCGCACCGCCGCAGCCAAGAAGATGCGCCGGCAAGGGAATAACACCGGCCGTGGGTGAAGTGTGCACACGGCGACGAAAGAGAGCGGCTGGCCTTGGAGAACAAACGCGGGCGCGCATTCACGTAACCCGAGGGCGCGCATCTCCCAAGGGCGGCAAGAATGCGCACGCGGCTTCTTCGAACGCTCTCCCGCCGGTACGCCTTCTATGCTAGAGAGAAGCAGCCTTTACATGGCACGTTACAACACACACGAGGGCCCACACACCTCTGCCTACTCTGCGCGTCGAAAAGGACCGCCGTGGGAACGTGGCGGCTAAGGTGTTGAGCTGATACGCTTGAGGGCACGGGTTCGATTCCCGTCGGTTGCAAGTTGGACGAATGTTTAACCTTCCTGCGCATGATGTATTCATTCACACACACACACACTCCTTGTCGCGCGCGCGCTATGGCGGCATTTGAATGAAAGCTAAATTTAAGAACAGCCGTGTACTCGAGCTTCATAAAAACACATTGCATAACCCCGTGTGCTTAGAATTAAGTGAAAGAGCTGCAGATGTTAGCCTGCCTATTTGGCTGACAATGCTACTTCAGGTGGTGAGTGATAGTAATATATGCACTGATAATCACGTAACACACATTCACGCACACGCGCACACATATTTTACACTCTTTTAGAAACTTTCGTTTAGTCTTGCGGCCCGCAGGAACGTCAACAGCGCTTTCGTGGCGCGTAACGCGATGTTTCCTATTACGGCATGCCTCAGATCATATCCTCGCTTCGATGCATGTGAAAAAACGCAAGTGTTTAATAATGCTTACAAGAACGGAGGCACAGATTTTTTTTTTTGTTTAATCAAAAAGGGCAGACTAAATGACCCCATACGCAACTGCGCTAAGGGGCATTTTTGTAATGCATGTTTCCACGATACTCCAGCATATTTCAACGTCTGTGAAACGTTATCACTGCTCGAGATTGGTATTCCCTTTCGTGTCACTGTGCGCACTTGTCATTTTATTGCCTCTGTAACATCGGGCCGATTCGTCAAAAATGTTATTTCCGTTTCGATGAGTAATAACAAGAAGCCAAAAGCAGAGCGAAGTCGGGAAACTGCGATACCACCATACCCTATAAGTCGCCGCCGATTAGAGCTCCAAAACGAGTAAAATTTGAGGTTGCCAAAACAAACACATGACTATGTGGCAAGACCTATATATAGCGAGAAATACTGTCCTGTTTCGCCCACCCGGAGTTATTTAACAATTAAGCGCCCCCAATGTTTAGCAGTGCAGCGAGCGACTCCGTTGATTCTATACTATAGACATTGGAAGCAAAGCAAAGAAAAAAGTTCTCTCAAGGTGATATAGCACGACAGCGCGGGCATAGTAATAAGCACATCCCAAAGTACTCACAGACTTATCTTGCTCTACTGGCGGCGCTCTCCACGTTGCTCACGTGACCACGTGACGTGCCATGTGAAGTGGGAAATGGTGTCTTCGCCCGTATACATCCGTACGGAGACCGCCGCGCAGGCTCGACGTCGAGAGCTGCACCGTAATCGCGCCCGCTCGCCTCGGCACTTCTTCCGGCGTGCACGCAAAACTGCGCAAATGCGACGAATGTCCCGCGCGGCGTATTCCCGCCTTCGAGGCGAACCTGCGCGCACGTTGAACGCCGCGGGCGAATTCCCTTTGGCAGAGTTCCACGAGCGCTTTCTCTTCGGGCTGGCGGAGGAAGTTCGTTCATGGCGTTTCACGTTACGATCTCCCGACGGGGGACCACCCGAAGCGCAGTGGTAGCGTACGCGGTTATTAGATAGGCATATTGCATACAGTGAACGACCGTTAACCCGACCCTCGTTAGTTCGAAAAAATCGGATGATTTGGACGTGTTCTCCAGTTTCGGCCAGCATATACATCGTTCAATTCACAGCCAACTATCGTTAATTCAGCCATTTTTTTGCCGAAACTCGGGTAATTCGGACAATCATGCATGGGAGTGCATCAAGCGTGAAGCCACATTGCTATCGCGATCATTGCGAACCGTGAGCACCATGACAGCCACCCTAACCGTGAAGCAACGACAGCAAAGCTGCAGAGCGCTTTATGCCTGTTTGCGCTTACCACCGCGTGTGACACCGCGTTGGCAGCGGGTGTTTAAAAGGCGTGCTCGTCATCCATAATCACGTACATGGCGACTTGCGGCTGCGACAAATTTCTTTTAGTTTTCCGGCGAAAAAGTATTGTCACGTCTACATGGTGGCGGTGGTGATATACTGACGTATACGGGCGCAGAGCAGATTTTGGGCTCATTAAGATATGAGGGTCTTGCGCCACAGCCGCATTGTGAAAGAAATAGCAAAAATGAGTAGTCTACATTGCTCTTATACAAAATAGGCACAGCATTTAGGTATTCGTCAAGAAAGTGAGAGGTAGTCAATTTCATATAATTTGTTGTTTGCGTTATACTTTCGATAATTCAGAATTCGGTTAAAACGGACATTTGCTTTCCAGTCCCACGAGATCCGAGTTCAGCAGCTTTTACAGTATTGCACAACGCAAGCGGGAAAGCACGACGTACGTAGAAATACTAATATAATCACAAAACGTTGCCTCTGGTGGGCCACCCATCGACACACCTGACGAAAGGTTCATCCTCTGCCGCTTACGTTTTACCAATGGAGCTAGAGCGCTTTCTTCACCGCCATCCACACACGTATATACAGACGAAACAGGATACAGGCTATAGGGTGCCTTCGCTTTGCCAAGTAACGCTTGGCAAGCTGGATCCACACGAAGCGTTTCGTTCGTCCTGCTGATGTGTGCAGTCACGCCGAATATGCGTATACAGCAACATGTTGGCGCAGATCAAAAAAGGGCGCCTGCACTGTGCGGTGGCGTCGGCATAAAGAGAAACTAGTGACGTAAACAGTGATTCGACAATAGTATTCACGTTTGCCGGTGTTAGCCCTTCAATTCATGGTCACCACGTTGCAACTCGTATATTGAACGCCATTGCACAGATTTTTTTTTTTGTCGGACTGAACCAACGAGATGCAGGGTGAAGGAAGGTCAAAACATGGGACCCCCCCCCCCCCCCCCGCCCCCGACAGACATGAAGAATTTCAAGTCCGCCAATAAGCATGCTTATATGTTTGCTGAATTAAATAATCAGACTCCGGTAAGTCCACACTTATTGCACCTCTGCAGCAAATCTTCGCTTGAATATCCCAATCTCTCGGCAGCACTCACTGGTTGTTTATTCTATGAGCACTCCACATGCCAGTCCATATATGGTGAGGGAAGAGGTTCGCACGCCGTATCGAAGCGTCGAATATCAGCGCGCGCGAATATCTGTCACGCGGCGAACAAGCATGCGCAGCTCGACGCCGCTCGGCTGTACACAATGAAAGGTCGTCGATGCCAAGTCGAACGTCGACGGTCACGTCGGCGTCTGCGCAGAGAGACGGCGCGACACACACTTGCTACCGCGACCTACATAGCGCCAGATAAAATTTCAGCGCTAAACGCGATCGCAAACAAGATCGACATAACACCGGGCACGAGCTGAAAGTTCACAAGGCACGAAAGCGTGCAATCACGCTTATAGTCGTCAATTCGAGAATAAAGGAAAGGAAAGTGTCCTCGCTGTCTTGATATGAGCGCCCCGATTTGGAGGAGCCGCGGTTCATACGAAATATCGTACACGCATAGCGCAAATATTGAGGAAGACGACTTGCTTCGGGGAAATAAAGACCACCGGCCAAATAAAATATTTAGAAGTCAAAAGACGTTTCGACTTCCGGGCGGAAGTCTTGTTCACGACGATGCCAATCGGCTGGAAGTGTCTCTAAAATAGGTTTCCTATATATCCCCGTTTTCCTTCCCAAGTGATTGTCGTGTCGACGCATCAGCCACGTACGCCGCTCTCCCCACCCTCCCTCCATTTCTTTTTTCTGCAGACACTATGCCCTAAGGACCTCATATTAGCGGCTGTACTACGCTCTAAACATCTATAGGACAGCGACAACTAACCATGGTCATGTTTACAAATACCAAATGTTTGAGGTTAACTTAAGCGCTCGTGGAAAGAGATTTTCGCTGAATGATATGAAAAATCAGTTACGCCAGAACACACAAGGCGGAATTAGGATGACGACCGGATGACAAATTCCCCTTTTAATTAGGGATAACATTTCACAATTCTATCACAAGTAAGATGCAGTTTCTCGAACGAAGGATTACAAACTGTGAACGCGGAACATACAGGCAGAAGAAAGCTTATACCGACTGACCATGAACGTGATGCTCTATTTTGTATTCTCTTTTGCCGTCTATACGTATACCCCGTACGCATTCAGTCCGACCGAGTGCTTTCCCATTCAGGTTCCGCGGCTCATTCGAGTAATGAAGTATGTCGAAACAACTTCGCCCGACAGCGGCTAGTGCGTAGAGTTTCCACCGTTATACCTCGCCAAAGAAGAAAGAGATACGGCATCAGCGTGCTCGTTAGCCCCCACTTTTGCCCCCTCTCCGTCTACCGCGAACGTGGTGCATTATAGTTCTCCGTCGTATATATGCAAACACGTCCGAACGAGACGCCCTTTCACGCACGACCTGCACGCATGTTCCGCAGTCCTCGCCTATTCCCAGCGGGTGTGCAGCCCCGACTACGACGACGACGATGAAGTCGCGAGATATCGCGAAGGCACGTAAGCGTGCGAAACGTGCCGCGAACTCGCAGCAAACCGTTAGACGCTTATCAGGACGAAATGGGGGGACAGAAGAAAACCGCAATCATGCAGCACAGCTGGAAAGAGAGATAGACAGAAAAAAAAAGAACACTCGGAGCAAAACGAGCGGACAGTGAAACACCATCGGTTCATTGTTTCTCGCCAACATGGAAAGTGAGGGCAGCAGACGGAGAGGAAAGGGGGGGGGGCAAGCACGGTAGCAGCAAACACAATGGACGAAACGGTATTCGGCCTGGTCCGTTGTCGCGCCCGGTGACGAGTGCAGCAACGATTCAAGTAAACCGCGGGTGAGACCCATCTTTCTTTTTCGTGCACTGATAGTAAGAACAAAGCCCGCATACCTTTGCATGGGCAATAGAAAGCACAAACAAAAATAAGAAAGAAACACCTGCAGAGACGAGGTTGTATCATGTAAATCAGCACAGGCAACTCGTATAACGCAGCACAAACAGAAATTTCATCGGTGCACATAGCGTTGCGTCCTAAGGACGACAAACTAAATGTTCATGCGTGAAAGAACATGTCCAAACTGAATCGTGTGGCTTAAACTTCCCAATGCACACGGACCATAGCAAAGCCGTGGAAAGGGCCCCCGGATTATTTTTGGCCATCAGGCTTCCGCAGCCGGGAGTCGAACCAGCGACCACCTGCTCAGCAACACAACATAGCCGAAAGCTATAGACAATGGCGTATTAAGGCAGCGTACCTCACCCGAGTCCACATTACTGATCGTGTCACTGCATACATTTCAAGCACGACTTAGAGCATATATGCTTTTGAAATTGCTTAGCGTAGATTGACGCACAGAGCGATATAATTTCTGTTGGATACTAACTAGCGTGATTGCAAACGACTGCTGTGTATGTGAAGCTGAAGAGATGCCGAAGAAAAAGATACAAAGGAGCTGAAGATTTACGAGTTTTGGTGCAGCAAGAAAGCCTTTTGCACGTAAAGTGCAGACCATGCGGTCATTAAGCGTAACGCTAATGTCTTCGATACACATGAGTCGGCAAGGTCGGAGAGACCTCAATCCGATATAAAGTACGTTTGTATCGATGGCTCACAATGACGCCACTGAAACAGCCACGTTGGAGCGCCAACATACGGTGGGAAGCGAGCTCTGTGATGTCACGTTATGGTTTGTCAGTACATCGCATGCTGCTTCCTCGGATATTCATGCGAAGAGCCCCAATAACGTTCCAACGACGTCGTTATCCTACTGAAGCAGGTTAATCACCACGTGATTAAACTTCACTGACGTCATCTAAGCCGCCATATTGGGGCCTTGCTGCGCATCCATGACGTCACGCGTAAGCTATCAATTACTGCGAGGCGGCGGAGGAAGATGGACCGCGTTAAGTGCGACGTGCGCGGAACTTCCCCGAAGCGTTGCAACGCCATTGAGTTGGGCGCGTCTCAACGCACGTTCGAAAGAAACAGCGACACATCAATAAAGAAACAAAGCGTAGCGTCTGTACAGTCTGCGTCACCTTTCAGGAAAGCAGCGCGTTGACGTGTGCTCGCCATAACCAACGCCTCCTGTAAGAACAATCTGAACGATGGCTTACACAACACATTCTCCTCGAAGTCGATTCTCGACGAGTCGCGGAGCTGCAGCAGGCCCGTTCATTTTTGTTTTGCTCTGGAGTGCGATTACAGCCGAAACCGTTGCGTCGCTTCGATCGCAAGCTATAAAGTGCAGCTCTGCGTATCGTCGTCCGTACGCGGCATGCAAACAATAATTGCGCTCTGCGTACGCGAGTCCTGGCGACCATGCACCAGAAATGAGCTGCTTTTCCCGAAATAAATGAGTTGTAAAACGCACGCCTGTCCTAAAGTTGCTGTGCCGCAGTGGCAGGTAATTAGTCACGCACGGGCAGGCCGGCAACGTGTTTTATTTAACATAACGTGGTTATAAGCTTCCTTCAAGATTTCTTTTTGACGCTTCCTATATACTACGAGACGTGGAGAAGACAAGGACGTACTGCAGGGCAGGTGGCACAAAAATTCACAACTGCTTTATTCCCGTCTTCAAAGCGTAAAATAAAGGCGAACAATCAGATAAACCGCGGATAAAAAAAAAAAAGGACGGGACGATGCAAAAAAAAAAAACAAAAAACAAAGCTGATGCTAGGCACATATATGCTTTCGTGAGCATATTTCCGTGATTTTCGTGAGGTGTCCTGTTTTATACATAAACCAACCGCATACTCCTTTTGTACGCGGCATTCTGTCGTAGTGGATATTAAAGCAAGAAGGGGAGAAATAAGCGCAGTGCCGTTAGCGTCTCTCTACATGGAGGACACCTCCATTACTTAGTTATATAGGGAACATGAGTGTTGGCAACCCATATAAAAACATGATAGCTTTATCAGTGTAGAAATGCCTGCACAACAAGTGATGATTACCAGCGAAATAGACTGACTGACGTTGTAATTACGATGCTTCACAATTATACATACTTGACAAAAAAGATTATAGGTGTAGCCATTGCACACTCTTGGCCCGATAGGGCGCTACATAAAATTTATGATGTGAGCGAAAAGTGAAGTGCAGGAAGTCGTGCATGAAGAGGTAAGGAAAAGGCCGGAACGCATCGTCAGGTGTACCACCCTTGCGTGACTGTCTCTCCACAATATTCAAAAGCAACGATCAACGAAGTGGTGTCGCTGTACTTCAATTTAATTTTTTCTGGCCACAATTGTCGTGCCGGGCTCGGAGGTTTTTGCTGCAAAACAGGCTTCACACAATCATATGAAATGCTGATGTTGCCGTGGTTGCTCAGCGTTTAAGGTACTGCGCTGCTACCCCTGGGGGCGCAGGTTCAATTACCAGCCATGACAGCCACGTTTCAATGCGGAGAAATACTGAGGTGCCCGTTCACTTTGTACGGAGGCGGAAATGTTGTAGGCCCGTGTGCTCAGATTTGGGTGCACGTTAAACAACCCAAGGTGGTCGAAATTTCCGGAGCCCTCCACTATATATGGCGTCTCTCATAATCAAATGGTGGATTTGGGCACGTTAAACCCCACAAATCAATCAATCAACCGTGTACTTTGATTTACGTCGACTTAAAGCAACACATTAATTCGGAGTGCTCCACATACCACAGAGTTTCATACAATATTTACTCGGGGGAACTGTGGCACTGCGATCGTTCAGCCGCCATAGGGGAATTGTGGGTAGCACATTAATTTGTTTAGTCTTCATGCTTGCGGCTTTAACGCACTGCGGGCTTTGTTTATTGTTCTGTTCTTGCTTTTATTTCGAATAAAAGAAAAAAAATGATCATTGCAAACTTTATGCGCAGATTTCAGTTGGTAAGCCTAAAGAAGGTAAAGTTGGTAAATTGGAACTGGTGAACTTGGAAATAAAGCAGCTTCAGGCCACACGGAGCCGACAGAACCGAAGCCTAGACAAATCCATGCGTTGCATGTCATTACAGTTATTCTCATTCTTACTATAGACACATATTCGCATGCTGGCCGAAGCGCCATGCGGTTGCAGCTCACATAGACACTAGCGCCAGATTTCACTCTAGCGTATTATCAAGAAACTATGCCACATGATACGACGTGCCTCGTTATTACGTGGCTTTGGCTCGTCATACCATAGAATTCATTCGAAAAAAGCGACCTTAAATATCTGCGAAAAGTTGTGCGCGCGAACGCGAGATAATTGCAACGCCAACGTTTTTAAGTGTGAATACACTTTATAAGCGACCCCAAAACCATCCACCGCCGTCGGCCCCGTCCGCAGTCTTCTCTCTATCTTTAAAAGAAAGATGACATGGCGGGCCGCAGCGCGACGCTCTACCGAATAAGCCACGGACGCGACGCTGATAGTCCCCCTCCCCCTTCGCTCGCTCCTCCGCTCTCCTCGCTCGCTGCAGCTGCGCGCGCACCCCTCTCTCTCGCGCGCCCGCCTTCTCTCTTAGTCTCCCGTCGAGAGCGGGTCGTGAGGGGGAGTAAAGTTAAAATCCGTTGGCATTCGCCAGTGAGTTAACGTAAACTCCCCCGTGTGATCAAATTGCGATTCCCAGGAACCATTACACCATAAAGGCACTATAGTGTGATTAATAAATATAATAGTGCGAATTAATAAATACCCCTCATAGCATCACCCCGTGTATTCGCACTTAACCATGTTCACCCTCGGGGAAATGCTTGGGAGTTTTTTCCCCTCTTCCAACACAAAAGCAATCAAAAAAGAAAACTAAAGACAAGTATGCCTTGCTTTCGCAAGTAAAAAAACGGAATACGCTTATGGGCGAGCGAATATGGCACATATGGGATTCCGCATCGTCGCATTTGGGCGACGCAACCACGAAAAGCACGCGCGCGCTGGGCCGGATGCATGTATTGGCCCATGCGAACGTGCCTGTGAACGGCTTCGGAAAAAAAAAAATGCCGACACGGCGAAGGCGGCGCCTATGGCCTGCAGGTGCGCTGCTCTCCGAGCACTAAAAGCGCTCAAAAGAAGGCAGCGACTATTCTGGAACATCCGTGCAGAGCTCGACAAAGCTGTATAACCGCATCCTGTGACGCTTCGTAGATTTTTCTCGTGTGGCCAACACGCAGGGTTTCGAATTGAAAGGCGGGAGGGCCTTCTATCAGGAGACTCGCTTGCTGGATTTCGAGCTGACCGGTCGTGCGCTCGCGCGCTCCGCGCGCTTGCGATCTCCCGCGTCAGCGTGGCTCTGGCCGACTGGACTCGCCCTACGTCATCTCCTGCCGCCGACGACCTTCCACCTCCGACGACAGTGCAGCTCTGATTTACTGGACTTGTTCTACGCCATCCACCGACGCCGAAAGGAGCTCTCGCAGGTGCGCCCCGTCCTCGGACTCCAGTGACCGTGCTCAATCTTTCCTATCTCTTCTATCCCCTCGGTTTGTCCTCGCTCGCTGTGGCTTACCACCACACGTCTCTTCTTCTCTTCTCCTTCTTCGGCTTTCCCACATCTTTACTCCTATCCTTTTTATCCCTCCTCACCCCCATCCCTCGTGAGCTACTGTGGCGGTGTCGCTCATTGAAGCAGACAATAACGGGGCTCGCTTTTCTCTTCTTTTCTCTCTTTTAATAGCCACTCCGGCCTTCTATCAGCACACAAGGGTGTGACCTCTTTCATAGCGATCGGCAATACATTGTAGTATACTAGAACTTTCATAAACTTTTGTGGTTCCTTCAGACACATCGAAAAATAAGGAAAATCTTGAAGCTCACAGGGTTTTTACGTTTAGGGCAACTACAGCTAGCAACCTCTGAACTGTAAGAATGTTGTCGTAGAATTAGGCATGATACTAATACCTTGCGTCCCGAAACCACGACACGATTGTGAGGGACGCTGTAGTGAAGGGCTCGGAAAAATTTTGGACCACCTGGTGTTCTGTAAGGCGCACAGGCATTACCATTTCACCGAAATCAGACCACAGGGACCGAAACCACGACCTTCGCGGTCAACGGCTAAGCACCGTAATCACATGTAGATCCACCGTGGCTAGACGCTCGTTTTGTAGAAGGCAAACGATGCGAAATCTTTAGAAGGCTAGAATCGTGAAGCAGAGAGGCCAATCGGACTTGTTAATACGAAATGAAAAGCAAAGTGAGATATACGAATTAATACGAGTAAGGATGAATGTTGCTAATGTTATTTTCCAAACACTTCGTCACGAGCAACGTTTACGCACAATTACACTTTTCAATTATAGCGATACCAAAGGAGCGAAACAGAATAATGATGGGAAGTCAAGTGTAGCGTGTTTAGTTCTATGCAGAAAGAGAGAGAGAGAGAGAGAGAGAGAGAGGGCGAGTTGGTGCCGGTTCCTTGTGGCTTAAATGTAGCGAAAAAAAATAATAAAAGACGATGACTAGAAGGTGAACCCCACACTTCTCTTCATTTTTTTTCGCACGACAAGTTATCTTTTGGAAGGTCCGTAATAGGTATAACAAGAATGACCTATAGCTCCTTCGGAAAAATCCCGTGCAACAGCCCTTCGCTTGCGGCACGCAAGTTCGCGCCCTGTAGAAGTTCCTGCCACAAAGCTGTAGTTGCAACGGCTGTGGCCCAAACGGCACGTCAGATTCTCGAATGAAAAGGCGAAGCCCTTTACGGCGGGGTTCGATAATACGCAGCGAGCAAGCAGCCCATCTATGAAAGGGCAGCTACAACAGCGTGCAGACGCGAGGTTCGTTTGGTTGCGTTTCCCCTCGTTGCACTCCCACTTCACAAACTCCATTCAGCGCATTCCCCAGATCGCACGTACAATAAAGGATGAAAAACAAAACAAAAACACCGCTGTGGAGGCGCGACCCCCCATTGTGTCACCGCCTCGCAACTGGCCGGGGGTTTTCTCGACCTGGGTTCCGTGATCCGTGCACGAGCTCGCCCGGCTCGATTCGTGCAAACGGAGAGCATCGATCATATGGTATATACAGCCAACCGAGCCGCAAAATAAGAACGCGAAGGAAAGGCAGGATGCTTCCTCATATATATATATATATATATATATATATATATATATATATATATATATATATATATATATATATATATATATATATATATCGCAAAATGTATGAAGCTATACAATCCAACGGCACACACTCTCGATCATCCACTTTGCACGTCCGCCAGAGGATCGTTTCTTGTTCGTCTTTACTTTTTTTTTTTGTCTGTCTTGTTCCCACGTGACTATTTCTCGCGAGGAATACGCGTGCACGCACGCCGCAGGGCATGCCGGGAGGAAGACGGAGACGCGAAGACCGTGCGCCGAGCATGCCACCCGCACAAGTGCATAGCAACGCCCTCTACGTGTACAGAAGAATGCTACGCATGCGACGAAGAGCTTCGCGAACGGACGAAAAGAAGCAAAAAAAAATAATTAAGAGTGCGCGAATGCAGACGACGCCTGGAAACAGACGAGACGTGAATGCCAGCAAGGCACACGTCCATGCATGCTGCCGATCGAACGGGCACGTACGACGTGAAGACGAGGAATGCACCGATGCCAGCAAGGAACGCGACTAAGCCGATCGGGAACGTGCTCGATTACGCGGCGCTAGAATGCGCGCTATCGTATGACACCTAGATACACAGCCAAGCACGTCTATAAAATGCCAGAAGATGCCACGACGATAGCCAGTAGAGCCGGAAGCCATTTGCAAACGACGTGAAGCGCTCACGCATACAAACGCCACATCAAAATCCTTTGGTATAAGGACTGGTGCGCGTAATTGCTCGAGGTGACCACGTCATGTCGCGAGGATTCTCGTCTCTAAAAGATATTGTTGGCTCCGATGTACGAGTTCCAGTCAAAGTTTATGCCACTGCACCGGTGTAGTGCGCGTTACTTAGCCCTAAATTGCACCGTTTTAACCCGCGAGTGCTGTACAATCAACCCCCCCCCCCCTCCCCCCCCCCCAAAAAAAAAAGCGCGTGCCAAACGCCTGTGCCACGTAGCGCTGCATGCGCCACCTAACGTCGACCGCAGCGCTGGGGTCGAAAACTGGTCGCGTAGTTCACTGGTATATCAATTTTGTACTGCTGTGCAGCATATTATTAGTCGTTTTCATGCAAAACGCTTATCATTGGTAGGAGACTACACTTATTATAGCAGAAGTAAAGCTATCGCGCCGTGCTTCTTATGCGATTCTTAAGAGAGAAAAAAAAGATAAAAGAGGGCCCCGTAACTGTCTGCATCAGAGTGCGACACCTCAAGAGTAGTTTACGATGGGGGTAAGGATGGATTAAAAGGATAGGATTGAAGGTATAAAGATAGAGAGGGGAAAGGAGATAGCGTACCACAGGGACACCAGCAAGGAGAAGACAGGAAAGATGAACACGGTCGCAAGAGTCCGAGGACGGGGCAGAGCTCTTGTCGACGGCGGGAGATGGAGTAGGGCGAACCAATCGGCGAGAGCTGCGCTGTCGTTGGAAATCGCACAACCGGTCGGCACGAAATCCAGAGAGCGAGTCCAAGCGGCGTGCTTCGAACGTTGTGCCGTTATAGGTATATATCACTTTCTGATAAAGATTGCGACTGATAGCACTTATACCGGCTGACTGCTCTCGCGATAGAAGCTTATGTAGCCCCGGCTGCTGAAGAGCAGCCGAAATTTCACGAAGAGGCTCTCGGCCACGCGCTCGTGCGGCTTGTAAACATTTGTGTTTGGCTGTATACATACTTTAGAGGCTGCAAAGCACGGCGGCTCAAATAAGTGCCGACTAGAACACGTTGGCGCTATGTGCTGTGCGACGTCTGAGCACGTTAAAGGACACTGGGCGGTCAAAATTTCCGGAGCCCTCACCTATGGGGTCCCTCTATCATACCATAATTTTGGCTCCCGAAATGACAAAAAAAAAAAAAACTTGGCTGCCTGTAGTTATCGGACCTAAAGCAGCGTTATGCCCAATCCTTGACGTGTTATTGCTTCACGCGGGCGTTATAGATGTCGCAAGAGCGTCACGCAGACGGTTTCGCAAAATGCTCCTCTCATCACCCGCTCATGAGGCCCGTGTGTGTGTTACTCTTGCAACGACAGCTTTCCCAGTGTAATCTTGAGGCCTTGACGTCATCACTGCGTACTTGAAGTGCCGACGACACAAAGGCTTCGATAAAGATCGCGTCTGTGGCTTGGCAAGGTGTGCATTGAATCGAGACAGGTAGTACACGTATTCAGACGATAATATCTGCAAGGGTTTACGTGCCAAGAGCACGATGTTCAAGGGGCACGCCACGGTGGAGCCGTGCTCCGGAAACTTCGACTATCTGGTGCTCTTCAGCGCCGCATTCAGTGACATTGCACAGTATACAAGGACTTCCAGCATTTAACCTCCATCTAAACACAACAACACCGCGGCAGGAATCGAACCCGCGACCAATAGGGGTCAGCAGCCGAGCCCCATATATAACCGCTGCACCAGCACGCCGGACCGCATTCGGAAGATGGACGTTGCTCAATCTGGGATTCCTTTGGGATAAGTCAGTAACAGATGGAGCTACAGAAAATTACGTCGTTTTCATGACCACTAAGTGATGGGGTTTTATGCACCAGAACCACTGCACGCTTTTGAGGCACACCGCAGTGGGAAACTACAGATTCATTTCAACCACGTGCGCTCCTGAATGAAAGAGCACAGGTGTTCTTTGCACTTAGCCTCTAACGAAACGCGTCCGCTGTGGCTGGGAATCGAACTTACGCCCTCGAACTTAGCAGCGCGACACATTAAATGGCTAAGCTAGCACGTTTGGTCATTGTGATGAAAAACCCGAGGGAACACACACAAAAAAAAAATACTCCAGGAAAGTGGTGGGTTTTGGTTTAACCCCCTAAGAAGAACTTTCTCTCTCTCTCTCTCTCTCTCTCTCTCTCTCTCTCTTTTATTTCACTTAACTCGAAAGCTTCCACGAGGGCAAAAAAAAAAAAAAAAACTTCGCGAGTTTCCTTTGCAGAAACCTACAGCGCATTGCTGTAAGCAAGACGCTGAAAAAACTTTCCGCACGTACGTAGTTCTCCTCCTATGCCCATTGTGAGTTGCGGTTACCACTCACACTTCGGCACTGCTATGTGCCGCGCAGGACACTGGCTGTCTAGGAAAATTCACTTCCCGGTACCCTGGAACTGCGATCATTCCATCTACCCATACCAAAATGTGAACGATGTATCTTTAGTATCACTGTTACTGTGCCTGTACGGACGTTGTTGATGTATAATTAATTATGCTAATCAATTATAACGCACAGAAATATGAAAGCCTGCGCAAATGCAAGCCGTCAGCGGCAATTATCGCATTATCATGACATGATATTTTGTCTAAAACGAGCATTCCGGAAAATCCCGAAGCTGTTTGAACTAACTCCTTGGTTTGTACCATAAAGGCCAACCCATTACTCGCGCGTACTCATGACGAACCACCACGTTTGAAGGCATACGGTGTGCACTTTGAGTGCCTCGACGCCGAGTCCGCCTTTCGAGGCATATTGAGAGGTGGATGTGCACCTGACACTGTGATGTTCACCGACGTCATTTGTTCGCACGGCCACCACGACAACAAAAGCTATACGCTCTATCCAGATATCTTGCTCTTTGGAAAGCACAGTGCAAGCAGCGAATTGTGCAACAAAATGGCGTACGTTGTCGCCACAGTTGTCGACACAAGCGACACGGTTTCCTTGCGTAAATTATGCGGGAAAGAGTTCTAATCTCATAGATTAGACAACACTGCGCCGTCCTGGCAAGCGGCCCGTGCCGAGAGACACGCAGCTGCCGGAGAAATTCCACCCGTCCCGCCCTCTAGCGGCGATGTCGTGCACGCCGCGAATGAACTAATACAGAAAGGAGGCCGAATGGCAGAAGAATAGCAGGAAGCGCAGAGCTGACGGGGTAAGGGAACGCCAACAGGAAGAACGAAAAGCAAGAACAACGACACAGGCCGTGCACACATGAACATTATATGGGCTTTCTCATCGGCAGAGGGGAGGGGGATTTCCGTATAGCACGAGTGCCCCACAGAGGAGGGCTGTCGAAGCGACAGCGCCGCTTTCTCCTGGATTCCGAAGACACGTGATATCCGCGAAAAGTTCTCATCTCACATAGTAGGCGTCTGCTCTTTGGCGCACTCCAGCTGCGTTTCTCATAAATTAGGTCGTCAAAACGCAGAAATAATCTTGGACGTCCAATTTCGCTAGACACTGCGAAACTGAACATAGACTAACCTGGTTGCTGCTTCTGGGTTGTCTCTAGGCCTTAGCTAGGATGCAGGTTCTTTCCAGGCTGCTTCTTGGTCGTTGAGGCATTAGCTATAAGGTGGCACTATACATACATACATATATATATATATACATACATACATACATATATATATATATATATATATATATATATATATATAGGTTGTACCAACGTTAATTCCCAATATGGATATAGTCACAGGCATGACACGAATGTCTAAACTGCAAGGACGGACTGGAGACAAGCGTTCGAACCTCCCATGTGTAGATGTGCGGGCACGTCGACGTTGGCGTATGCCATCCATCGCTTCGGGATCTTCTCGCAAAGGCAACTGCCTTTCCCATTCCCTAGTACGCTCTCGTTACATACGTGCTCGGAGTCTCCGACTCGCTGCCGTCATTTTGATCGCAGCAATTCGCTGGTCTAGCTATTATTGCCTTTTTTTTTCGTTTTTAGTGGAGCTGCGTTGAGCGGTGGTATTTACCCGACTTTCATGGCCCACACCCGCTTCTGACGACTACATTTTTCTGATGGGCCGCGCAATGAACACTCGTTCGATGACGATAGCTTTCTGCACCTTTAATCAACCAGAGTTGAATAGTGGGCCTTACCCCGATTTCCGAGGACAAACTCGTTTATGATGACAGTTTTGGCGCTATAGTCCGCACGGCACATATCTGTAGACCACTCGTATTACGGTTTGCTTAAACAGCTTCGTTGCAAAAAAAAAACAACAAAAAAATTAATGCCACGTGCGTCATTTGCTCCCGCAGAGCCCGTTGTTTCGGCCATTACAATGTGGAGCACCAATCAAACACCACGCAGCTAAACTTCACACTGTAACTGTGCCGTAACTTATAAGACGAAACGCGTGAAGCGGCTCGTTAAACTGCACCGCGCATAACCGAGCAGCGAAGTCGTTTATCCGCTGCTGCCAGCAATCCTTACGGCGCGTTAACAGCTATACGCTGGCGCCCCGACTCCGCCAGAGCGTCAAGTACGCCATTAAAGAGCGGCCATCAACGGGGCCCGGCTACAACTATACATACCGCTTATCGCTAACTGCTGTTGCTGGGCGGTTATAGCGCGTGTGGTGATCACTCGGCCAAGGTCCAGGTTCGCACGCGCATTCGTTCTGACCATTGTCAAAGACTTATCTACGACACCATTCTGCACAAGTTTGCGCGAAGACCGATACAAGCTAAGCTTGCGATTTGGGCCTCTTGGTTTGTCATCATGGAAGGCGTGAGTCTAATTGTGTCTCTCTTTTACTGTCCATGTCTGTGTAGCGCAACTCTATGCACCCGATACAAGTTCTGTTGTTTATATGTTCCTCAATCACAACCAAGTTGCATGAGGAGGAGGTGCAGACCGTATGTTTCAACCACTTCACGCGCGTTGAGCAGCCGTTCTGCCTTCTACAGAGCTGCAGAACATAGACCTATACTATCTCTATAAAACGACAATTTCTAAAAAATGCCACAAGCGCCGGGCTTACACAGAACCGATTCGCTACGTTCAACAGATGCACGACACCTTCGCGTCCATTGACAAAACAAAATGGGAATTACGAGCCTCAAAAACTCAAGAATCATCTTGTGGCAGCCTGCAGCGTGTCGAGTGTGAACCACGTGCACATCAAGAGGCGGGGTTGTTCTTTGCCGTCAGACTAATATGGCGATTGTTTGAAGCAGGGCACCGAAACAAACATTTGCTTTTCATTTTTATTTTTTTTTCAACGTATATTTCGATCGACGATAGTGCATCGACGGAATCAAGCTTAGAAAAGCCCTGCGCGTAGCCAATTTTTTTTTTCTCCCGAAGTCACGCACACTACTGACTCGCGGACGTCGAGCAAACAACGATGTCTGCCCCGTATGCGCGGCGTATCCATTCAACGTCATGCGAGCCATGGCAGTTGAACGGAGGGAGGCACCGCAAGGCACGAAAGAACAGGGAGAAGAATGGAAGAAAAGCTGCGCAAATAAGGGCTTTCCTCGGTGGAGCGATAAGTGGCAGGCAGCAGCACAGGTACAGAGCGAGGAGGGCGGAGGGGATAGTGAGCACGTGCATGCCACCGCATTCCACGCGGGTGTTTTCTCCGCTCGGCGCGCAACGAGCGGCTTCCACGCTCCAATGCGCTCGGGAAGAGCTGGGCGCGGATTCGTGCAACGCCCCGGCAGACGTGCTTGCAGAGGAAGAGAGAGAGAGAGAGAAAGGATGCCGGTCTCAGAGCAATTCCACACGGTCGAAATTCGCAGTCACCGTCTGCTTCGGCTTTCCGCAGACGGACTCAAAACTCTAGCCATGCAATTCGAGACTCAGCCCACTCGGTTCGGAGGTGTCACGTATCGAGCAGCTATCTGTGCGGGCGTCTGCATCCTGGTCAGCTGCACGTAAAATCGAGATATTTTAGCATTCTTCGGCTTGGCAATGGAATTGGGACGATTCATCATCATCATCATCACAAGCCTGACCACGCCCACTGCAGGACAAAGGCCTCTCCCGTGTTCCGCCACTCAACTAGGTCCTGTACTTACTGCTGCTACTTCATAGCTGCAAACGTCCTAATCTCATTTGTCCACCTAACTTTGTCTCTCCCTCACCCGCTTGCCTTTTCTTGAAATCCAGTCTGTGATTTTTAATTACCAGCGGTTAAGGATCGATTATCGCTGCTCAAAAACATTGCTAGAAGGGCAGAGGCGGGCAAACAGCTTTTATCCAATACACTCAGATAGTGCACTTACATTTTGTACACTTAACTCGGAAGCTTGGGTTTCAGCATAAGAGAGGAGTATCTACAAGTGTACGGACACTTGTTCCGTACAAGAAGTCACACACAAGGCGACAGAATCTTCGGAGCTGCAAGTGCGTGTGTTACGCGAGGCCTAACTGCCCGCCTGTATCTGTGTGCAGCGGCGCATTTCGCGCACCCTTATTATGCCCGTCATAATGATCCAATAAAAACCCCTCCCCAACTAGTTAAATCCCGGCAGTAAAGCTCCGAAGCAGCGTGCTACTTCCCACTTCAGCAACCAAACCCGCCCGAAGAAAGCGGCGCCACAACACGACGCACGGCCCATCAATTTTCCTTCACCCCACGTGAAGAAGCAGTACATTAAGTTATAAGCTTCGAGCCTACACTCGGACGACCAATCTGTCGCACAAGCAGCGTGAGACGATGACACTCGTTCGCGAAACTATAACCAGTATAGAAGAAAACGAAAAATATAGGGTAGCGATAAGGTAGTTATAGCAGTGGGGTCAAAGGGTAACGGGACCACATCGCATCGCACACGCGACACCACTGGCGAAAAGCGCACTGCAGCAGTGAGGCGGCCTGAAACGCTGGCCTCGGGTCCTTGCACACGCGCAGCCTGGAGGCGTCCCCGAGCCGTCCCAAACGACATGGCTTTTTAATGGAGCGCATCGCGGCGGATAAGCTGCATTGTCTTTCTCCGCCGCGGCGTGCACAATAGAACAACGCCGAGGGGCCGACGGCGGACGCGACAGACCAGACCCCCCCTTTTTTCTTTCTCTTCGTCTTGGTCAAGAGGAGACAAAAGCACGTGCGTGTTATAGTCATTGTCCTGCCGCGCCCCTCCGGATCACTACACTCTCGACCCGGTGAAACAATACGGCAGTGTATACCTCGAGGCTCAAGTCGATGCCTTAAGTCAGCAGCCTGCGCGTGGCCTTGTTTATATGGTCATAATTAAAGAGACACTCGAGCAAAAAAAAAAAGGGGGGGGGGACAGAAACACTTTACTGGGAGGTGCAAGTAATGTTTATCAAACGTATATTAACCCGAGCCTCACTAGGAGCAAGTTAAATTCGAAACGCGTCATCCTTTGGAATAGGTCGAGATGCCGAAAGCGCCCAGAAAGCGCCCTCAAATTTCGTTTGTGTACATATATACGCACGCATACAAACGCACATACGCACACGCATAAAGTATGGTAGCTAGTGGATTCATACTATTTACGAACTGTAGTAAAACAAAATATGATCGCTCAAGCGCAAAATATGCGTCATAATATAATCAATTAGTGACAAAAGAAAATGGTTCTGTCTCCGAGCACTTCCCTTTTGAGGGCGTGAGACAACTCTATAGAATATCCTGAAAATTGATGACTTGAGTCTAGAACGCGCCAGGGAAGACACCGAGAGACTGTCTCTCGTTATCTTCCCGGGCTTGCTTGATCACCTGAAGTATATAGGTCGTGGAGATATGCGCTGTTCAGTGCATCTCTTAACCGCGCCCTTATTTCATCTGGGGGGGACTGCAATTCTCAATTACTGGGCAGTCCTAGAGTATGCGCGATAAGGTGCTACCACTATCATTGCACGTGCAAACGCGTACTCGTTTCACATCGGTATGGCGGACACCTCTACACACGATTCCTACGGAACCGAAGAGACAATCGAACGCGTTCTATATGCAGCATGCGCTTGCTACGACAACCAGCGAATCCCACTCCTGATGCTTTTGGAATTTGAATCTACTGCACTCTATGGAAACCATTTTATGTTATCGAAATTCTTGGACCATCGACATGTGCTTTCTTCGACCGCGTTATGAACGCAACTAATTGATTGATATGTGAGGTTTAACTTCCCAAAACCACCATATCATTGAGAGACGCCGTATAGTGGAGGGCTCCGGAAATTTCGACCACCTGGGATTCTTTAACGTGCACCCAAATCTGAGCACACGGGCCTACAGCATTTTCGCCTCCATCTTAAATGCAGCCGCCACAGCCGGGATTCGATCCCGCGACCTGCGGGCCAGCAGCCGAGTACATAAGCCACTGGACCACCACGGCGGGGCGAAACGCAACTAAAGCGTTGCTGAGATACCTAAAACGAACACGTATGCGTGTAGAATGAATGTGCTCCCCCAAGTGTGCTCGTAATTCTTTGTATCATTCTTCTCTCTTCTATCTCTTTCCGCCCCTTCATCTCTTCCCTCGTGCAGGCTAGCAGACCATACGTGCGTCTGGTTATCATCCCCACCTTTCCTTGCTTCTCTCCTTTGCTGTCATCCTTTTTTTACTGCTTTTCCACTAAGCAACCACATATAGTTTATATGCCTTGCGTGAGACATGTCTCGCACTTGGATAAAAAAGAAAGCTCTCTGTGTCCTTCTGACCTTCGCCCGCGCGGCGCGCTAAATGGCGCAGTTTTACGAGAACAAAACACTCGCGTGGCGACAAACAACGAGGCGGAATTAAATACCAGCCTGTCAAGCGACTTAATTGCGCTCAAAAAAAAAAAAAAAAACGCGACGCCGCGCCCGCAGAGGTCAGCCTCATCTGAGGGGCTGGGGCGCACGTCTTGTCGCAGCGAAAGAAAAACAAACAAAAAAGGTCGCGTATGGCCTCTACTTTCAAAGGTGGCAGCTGTAGCTGCCGCCTTTGAAAGTAGAGGCCCCAACAAACATACGACCGTCGAATGCTATATTGATAAAATTATAAAGGCGTCACACGGCCACTTTCTGATCGCGATCAGAGCCGATTCAAATCGGGTTTCTCGATTGCGATTGGATGTCTTCGCGCACTGAGCTGTGGGAGAGAACCTTTTGCTCTTTAAAAATATGGATCCCAATAGGGTTTATTCGCGATTAGCAAAGCACCGTGTGATAACCAGTATTACACTGTCTAAATTACGCGCCGGCGTATATACGGCCTGCATGCCTTCATAAGGTTCAGTGAAAGAAAAAAAAAACGCTTGAAAAAATAGGACGTAAAACACTCAGCGTATGAAGCCGGGAAAAGCGTAGCAGTAACTATGAGCGGCTTAAAAGTACAGGCGATAAGTTGAAAGAAAAAAAGAGAAAACCTTTACCTTTGCAGTTTTTTTTTTCTGTCGTCAGAACGCGCCGACAGAAGACGGCCAATAGTATACAGTAGTATACTATTATATACTTCAGAGCAACTATGCCCATTTTATAACTGATCACGTTCAACCTTCCGGAGCTTAGCGTCTTATCGATACAAGTATACCGACACTTGGAGAGTGCTCAATGAGTAAACATAATTACTTCACGCCAATAAGCGTGGCGACAAACGTGAGAGCAGCCCGCAGCGGGTCGGGGTAACGCTCGGCTCTCCTCCCTCGAAGCTTATAAAGTTATTCATTCATCCATCAATTGCCATACTCAGTACTGCACGTTGAATTCTTAATGTGCACTTAAAGCGTTGTAAACGAGCGTTCCGGTGTTCCAGCTCATCGAGAATTTGGTAGCAGCGTTTGCGAGTCCTTCCTGCAACCTCCAATGTACCACCCCGGTGGTTGTACACCATCTGACTGAGAATACAGTCATGACCAAGTTAAGCAACATAATCGACACTTGCGGGGTTTCATGAGCCAAAACCACGATACGAATATGAGGCAGGCCAAGGTGTAGGGCTCTGAACTATCTGGTGTTCTTTAACGGGTAATGAAGTCCACAGTATTCCACCTCCACCCAAACCGACAGTCATGCATGGCCGGGGTCGAACCCGCAACCTTCGGCCCGAGCAACGTAACATGTACCGACGCGGTAGACTACAAACATGGCGGCCTTTGCCAATACAGTCACGCATCTATAGACATTTTTAGCGAAGGCTACCTGGGCGCCACCATAGTCCTCTCTGGGCTGTTAACATGCGTGACCCTCAAAAATGCACTGCCGAGGCTCTGACGTCGCCCAGAAAAGAAGGGATCCTCCTCTCCGTTTAAGAGGCCCATATGCGGAACAGTGTAGCCCTAGTTCCGGTTCGCGGTCGAAGCACCGCCGTGCGAGACGTCCGGGCAATCGAATCGCTTTACAGCGTTGTCTCATGGCGAGTGCTGCTGCGCGGTGAGTCATTTCGTGCTAGAGCGTAAGGGGCCCCTGGAAAAGCGGCTCTGGACTGGAGGCTAATTGCAGCGCGGTATGATAAGGAGGGAAAGATAAGCACGCCCTCGTGTACCTCTACGCCGAAATCGTGCAACGCTGAGCAAGCCAGGCCTTGCAGGTGCAGCGCAATCGGGGAGCGAGGTCGCAGACGCGTTCGGTGCCCGTTTGAAGAACAACTGACGTGATGTTCCTCCAAGCGAGAAAAAGATGAAGAGGGCTACGCGATTTTTTTCTCATCCCCTTTCAAAATAAAAAAAAATACTTTTAATATTCCCCACGGGTTTCACGGGCAATCGCCCGTGGCTGCTATGAGCCATAAATCAAGGAACAAGCACGGTTTGCTACCCATGGGGTGGGGAAATAAGGGTAACAAGAAGGACGTAGAGAAAGAGGGAGAGGCCTTGGCGTGTTAGACGTGCTTAGAACTATTCGGCAACGCAAATTATTGTTATTCATTCGCACGCCCTATACGTATGTACCTTTAACTTTCCCTTTTATTTTATTCCCAAATGATAATTACGGGGGTATTACAAAAGGGCTGGTTTAAACAGGAAAATTACGTGACGAACACTTCGTTACAAGCTCTATCATTTCGACCGTGGCACGGCCTTCGTCAGGATTCGATGATGCAATTGCTTCGGTGAAGGAAGGTGGAGGAGCTCATACCATTTCTTTATCTATCATAGCGCCATTTAGATATTTTTCCATCTTGTAAACACAACCCACGAGTTCAGAATCCCACGAGTTCAGAATTACGACAAACTAAGCGTGAAGGCTTAGGAATTCGAGTGGCGTATCTTTGTTTTCTGCTTAAACGTAAGTTTCGAAATAACGTTAACAGGCAGGCGTCACTGACACAGTCATAATGCCATGACAAATTGGATGACGTCGTGCAACAATAAGGGTACGCACGTAACTAAAATGTTCATAAAATAACAAATGTTGTTTCTTGCAAGATTTTTTTAAATGACTACGATAGTGTGAAACCGAGCAAGCCGACGCACTTTGACTTACCCTTTACATTGCTTTCAGACGCCCCGTATAATGAACTGTCTGTAAGTGTGCCAAATCAATGAAACGTTATGTCAAGACACTCAATGTTCTGTTGCAACAAAATTAATATTATGCGTAAATTTTTGCATGTTACAGTACCTAATAATATATAAATAAGTTGTAATTAAATACCCATTTATCCTGAAGTCACTGATCAAGCGTTTTGGCACAAACAATGAAAACTCAAGATAGAATTCATTATAGGTACTGTCTTGAAACAAGTGCACGCCTTGCTAAAGATAAACCGAAATAAACAGCTTATTTAGAAAAATAATACATATCGCGAACAGTCTCCAGGGCAACAAGAAACTGACGAGAAAGCTAGAGCACCGCGGATATTGGGAGGAACTCCGGAAGCGGCACTGACGACCTCCCAGCTTCAAAGCGGTTGTTGACCGTTTTTTTTTATACACCGCCATACGTGAGTCACGCCACAACACATAGATTTTTTTGTGTGTCTCGCTTTTCTCCCCGGGTGGTGACACACAACGCCATTAGAGACGCCACAAAGCACTCAGCGGTTGCGGCCGCAATTAGGGGCTATAACTCAACGAGCCTGTTGACCGCACCGTGTGAAAAAGGAGATCGGTCACTAAAATGAACTGCAGTGATCGGGTAATTTGTGCAGCGGGTGAATGAAATTGAGCCCGAAGCGGACGACACACGTAAACCTGACCAGAAACTACCGTGTTACGTAATGCTCTTGCCGAAAGAACAGATACAAATGTAGTCTGATACAGTATAACGCATCAGTGCAGCAGGTATGTCATATTATGTATTAAAAAAAAACACAACGCCGCTAAAAACAGCTTCTGAGTGCGCGAGCTCTGTGCGCACTTTGTCAACTTTACCTTTGCGGCGTCGCGTAGATTTAAAAAAGAAAAACATGCACAAGTCACCATTACCGTGAATAGCAACGCAGCAGTGCGGCCACAAAGGTGGCTGAGAAGCGCATTCATGCCGGACTAGTGATGCAATTATCACGTGGTGACGTCACCATATGACGCTATCATGACGTCTCCGATCGACAAAATTTGTGGTTTCATTACGACTTAATTCCCCGTAACAATATTTTTGTGACGTCATGCCACGTAATGTCACATGGTGACATCATCTGCTAAATTACATTGCCGGGCTATACTGGGTGTTCGTCATTAATGGGTGTGAGTGTGGCTTGCTTAGCCTTGTCAGCTAAAGAGGTATCTCGAACTTTGCGGTTGGCGGGTGCAGATTCGCGTAATCAGTGATGACTGCGTGAGCTGTGCTGTATTTTTACACGATGTTTTCTAGGTTATATCGATCCACTGTTAGTACACATGGCATGTGTGATAGCGAATGAAACATAGTTGCAAGTTAGCGCTGTGTGGTGTGTGTCTTCTGTGTCCTTGTCGTGGTGCGCTATAGCCATATGAATGGTGACGTTAACAAGGTGCTTGATTGGGCTGGTTGGTGCTGCATGGTAGACGAACAAAGTGCTTAACAGCGCAAACGACAGGAGGGGATCGAAGAGACGAGAACAGAGCGTCTCTTCTATCCCCTCCTGTCGTTTGCGCTGTTAGCACTTTCTTCGTCTAGAATGGTGACGTCATCACATTACGTCGCAACTTGGTCAAAAGTGGTCTGATTAACAAAGCAGTGCAAAAACAGGTGAGGTGCCTCCGATCGCGGAGGTAATGCAGAACCACGCTAGGTGCGGAAAGCTTCCGGGGGGTGGCAAAGTGAGATCTATCAATATATCGACTCAGATGAAAAATAGCACGGGCTTTCGCCTTCCATTGTCTTTGCTGTGTGCATAAGGGGCTGAGTTTTTTTATATTTTATTGTCCCTACTCTTCATAATGTGCTAATATATACATTGAGGGCAGCTGAAAATTAAAATGCGCAGAATGAAAGTTGCGTGAAAGTCTTGAACTAGGCATCATATTGTTACCACATATGTAATTTGTAATATTGTTACCACATATGAATAAACCACTCTCGTAGACATAACAATATTATTGGCTACACACGTAAATCCATAAAGTACACGAAAGAAGTGAATGTCGTCATGGAAAATTTCCAGCAAGCTAACAAGCAAGGTCGATAGCGCGCTCGCGCCAGAGATGTCATCGCCAGCTGTGTGGCTCCGTATCACGTTTTGATACAATGTAAATATTGACTATTTGTGCGGCGAAAAGCCAGCGTGTAAAGCTCGGTGAGTCACGATGTCACTGTAGTCTACAAGGGTCTGGACACAGTAGAAAAGTTCGTCGGCCATTTGTAGTTCGGAAAGGCCACTGAAGGGCGAATGAGTGTTTGTGACTGTTTATACAAAATGCACGTTTGAGAGACACAGTAGAGGAAACATGACCACGATTTAGAATAACAGAAAGACCAGCTAGCTTTGTAGGTATTCATGTTTCTCGGGTCTTCACTTCTTTCTTACGTCTGTGATTGCATTCCCATCCTTTTAACGCGCGGAAAATCATGCAGGGTCCGTTGTGCATTCGACGCCCGCGCCACTGAGCGAGCAAATTAAGTGCGCTTACGGGGGAATACGCTTCGAAACGCCGACTGAGACCAGAGTCTTTTAAGGGTCGCAGTACTAATGTCTACGGTCTTACGTGCCAGAGCCGCGACCCGAGGCACGCGGTAGTGGAGGGCTCTGAAAATTTCGACCACCTGGTGTTCTCTATAACGTGCGCTGACACTGCTCAGTACACGGGCCTGTACACCATTTTTCTGCATTCAAGCGCGACCACCGTGACTGGGATCGAACCCGCGACCTTCGTGTCAGCGGCTGAGCACTGTAAGCGCTACACCAGCGCAACGGGCAGTCTTTCAGAATATGCGTCGCTAAACGGGAAAACAGTGCACGCACATTGAAGTAAATAAGAAATGGCAACAGTCTGTAAGCCCATATATATATATATATATATATATATATATATATATATATATATATATAGATCGTCGTCATATATATAAGCAAGTCATCCGGCGTTTTCATTCCCTGCTGACGTGTTCTGCAAACTGAACGGCTAAAATTCGTCAGCAATTTAAATTGCGCATAAGGCACTAAGTATAGTTAGTTTACGTTCATTCTGAAGGCTTATTAACTGCGCTATTAAACACATTCTACCATGATGTTGGGATAGCCGGCTCTAATGTAGCCTACTTTCTCATATTTTTGTTTTGCGAAATTTATATTTAAAAAAATCTGACGAAGGCGAGTGAAAGACAAGACGCGCGTAAGTTGTGCGCGCGTCCAGTCGCGTTCACTCACCTTCGATCGTGTTCAGTAACGCAGTTGGTAATTTTAAAATGAACATATATGCTGCAATGTAACAAATATGTTTATCGGTAAATTCTACACAGTTCTATAATACGTGTCTATATATTGCGCAAATACTGCCTGCAGTGTGGAGTAATCAAGCTCAAAAACTACAATTAGACTATCCGTGAGATAAAAAAAAAAACGTGCATGTGAGAAACGTATCCGGCGTTTAAAAGGGGCGTCGCAGTAATAACGAAAATTCAATACATGTTAAGAATTTAACAGTACGAATATATATCGCACCACAAAAGAATAACCTGGGTCTGCGCGCCTGCGGAGCAAAAAAGGCGTTTTCGGGCGATAGCCAGAGAATTTTTTCGACACTGTCGACCAGTCGAACGCCAGCAGAGAGACACGCCCACGCAACACCTACGTGAGAAATTATTAAGGTATGCGAAACCGGAAGGCGAGCGGTAATACATCGATAACAACAAAAAATTAATATAACTAATATCCGGGCATTTACGAGCCAAAACCACGATATCGTTACAAGGCACGAAGCAGTGGAGGGCTACGGAAATTTCTACCATCTGACGTTCTTTAATGTGCACTGACATATACAGCACGGTACACGGGCTTCGACTATTGCACCTCCACCTAAATGCGTCCTCTACGACCGGGATCAAAACCGCGACTACCGCGTCAGTAAAATTATGACGAAAGAACCACAGTTGCTGAACTTTTCATTCAGCGGCCGTTAAAGAACAATCAACGAACGATACAGGCAAACGTTAAATTTAGAAGTGACACTATACCAGGTAAACAGCGCGCCTGCAGTGCAAAAACAAAAAAACAACAAAAATATACAAGCAAATGTGAGATTAAGAAAGTTGTGTATTTACCGACGACGAGAACGGACTGCCACCGCCGTTGAAGCGGTCGATCCGGCGTCGCCGGGAAGTCGTCCTCCACAGACGTCATCCACGTCAAAGCTTGCGACGATCGCCAGCGAATATTCCAAGGTCGAAGAAAAGCGGAGAAGTACGACGCACACCCGCACGGCCCAAGCACTGTATCCCGATATTCTCGCTACAATGCAAGAACAACGCGCTTCTTACAAGCACACATCCATGTTCCACCGCAGCAGAGACGAGCACTCCGGGAAAGACGAGGCCGCAGAGCGCGACCGCAGAGAAGGACCTGTGGGGATTCCGGTCGCTAACGGCGGCACACCGCTGGAGTACCGCACTGCGGGTCGCGTGACATCGCTGCGACACCGACGACGATTGTGGAGGTAAAAAAAATGCGAGCCGAGACAAGACAAAAAGCGGAAGCCGTGCATCGCGCAAAAAGAGCGACGCGAAAGCGCGCCCTAACGGTGACCGAGTGAAATCCCTATTGGCGCATGCGGACAATCACTTAAGGCAGGGTGACGTAGACACCGAGATAACGTTGTTGACGTTATCAGCAATGCCGACAACGGCGCCTGTCGGTCGTCACAGGGTGAGCGTCTCTGCGCGCAAGTTCCGTGCACTGGGCTCTATTCCGGGACACGCGCACTTTGCCATTCACATGCGGAGCGGACGTATTCGTCAATTAAAGCCCCACTTTTCAAACAAAAAGTTGTCAGCTGCGGCATCGGTAGCCCGACTGCACCCATGCATCTCACACGTTCCGCTAACCATATGCTGAGTTTCTTGTAGCTACGTTATAGCCATTTTATCTCTTTAGTGTTCCTTCTCCGTGATGCTCTTTTCTATCTTAGCGCAATTTTTCCTGCATATAATGAACCAGCTAGACCCTCAAAACGCCCTGATCAACGTATGTAGACGCACCTCAGGCGACATCTTCACTGTTCTGCATGCTAAATTTTCGACACAGCCGTATACCGATTTCTTGAGTGCACGCAACGGATTATTCTGTCCTGTGAGGCATTCTACATTCGACAGACGGAAAGGTGCGTCAAGAATTGGTGTAGTATTGGGTTGCAATCGAGGGGAACATCATTCAGGACTATTCTGTTTGTAAGGGTAACCCAAATTGTAGCAACATGCTATTTTGGCGCAACACAGACAAAATTAAAAGAACAATCACAGGTATAAGCATACAGTATATGCTATCGGGAAAGTTTGGAGCGTGCCTGATCTCTCTCTCCACAGCACTTACAGATAGACATGTGGCACTTCTGGCGAAGCAAAGATTAATTTAATCGCCGCATCCATCTTATACAATGACACTGTGTAATCATATATTTTGAAAAGATAAATGCACGCGTTTTCTAAGTAGTGAGCGCCCATGTTGGCTCATGCGCGGTTTGCCTACAGTGTCCTCTCCTTTGCATGTTCCCACCTCCTTTTCTTTAGCCTTTCACTTCATTATATCAATCGATAGATGCGCTTAATGTGTACATTTCGTCACAGTTTTATCTGTTTTCAAGTCCGCAGCGCTGCCTTTATCATACAGTGCAAAAGGGTCACTTTCCTCCCCAAATTCATGACAGCGCACGTTAAAAAGCACCAGATGGTCAGTATCTTCGGAACCCTCCAGTGCGACGACCCTCACTATCATGTGGTGGTTTTGAGACATAAAATGCCAGATTATTATTATCAGGCTACGATAGTGTTCTTCTCCTCGGCCAGCCGCCGCAGCACAGGTTTGCATCCTCCACGACGAAATGCTGCCGAAACTCATGCAATCAGCCACCCGTCTAAAACAGATGTTCACTGCTCTTATGTTTTTGTGTGGGGGAATGGAGTTTAACGTCCCAAAACCACTGTATGATTACGAGAGTGGCCGTAGTTGAGGGCTCCGGAAATATCGACCACCTGGGGTTCTTTGACCAGCACCCAAATCTGAGCACACGGGCCTACAAAATTTTCGCCTCCACCACAAATGCAGTTGCGATTCAATCCCGCGGCCTGCGGGTCAGCATTCGAACGCCATAAACAATAGACCACTATGGCTGTTTATACGGATGCTATAACCTTCTCAAATATTTGTGTGCACAGTGCCACGGAGTGTGCGGAACGTCACCAACTCAAAGTTCTTCCCTTACCGGGTCGTTGTAATGCACCATGGAACACGATAAATCTCGTTATCGCAATCTATTACGTGTATTTCCGTGATGTATCATGTGCCTTCATTACTGCGCGTCTTCTTTCGAGTAGTCCTCTTTTTAATTAGGCGCAGTTGACAATCATTTGACGCATCGGTTGACGACAGTGATAACTACAGGGATTAAAATAGTAATGTTATTTTTGATCCACGTAGTTATGACTGTCATCAACCGACGTATCAAAATCAGTTTCTACTACCACCCCCCTCTTTTTTTTTGCCAGAAAAGCAAAGCAAAGAAAGCTTCCGCTTTACAAGCGGCTCCGCACAATGACTAAAAATATACAGGCGCTATAAGTCCAGCGCTTGTCTTGTCTCTTACTCTGTAGTCCTTGCGCGTGTCCGCTAGAAAAGTGGAAGCATTCAGTCAATACAAAGAAGCCGAGCTAATTGCATTAACAAGACGAAAAAAGAAACCCTGGATCTGCGCACGGAATGAAGGAGTGGTACAGTATACTGCAGCGGTAGCAGGCGAGTCCGTGAACCGGTGATAGAAGGTCGCACGGGCGTCCTTCGCGCAAGATTAGATTGCCGACCAAGGGCTCTCCGGACAGGCCGAGGATGCTCCGAGTGCAACTATTATACGTATACACTGTACACACACGTGCGGGGGGGAGACACAAAGAATGCGGCCCACCGTCCCTGACACGAGAGCCAACGTCGGAAGAGCCTTCGCGTTGTCAGCAGCAAGGCGTCAGGGTAACAACAACGCTCGTAAAAATAACGGTGCGGCCATCGAAACCGTTCTCACGCAGGCGCCACCATCGCTCGATGAAATCGACACGGAAGCAATTACACGCTCGGCGACTCCGCAGCGGCGCACCGCAGAATGTGACTAATAGCGTGCGCATGCGCAGTATAGCACGGGATGAGCACACCAAGAACAACAACGCGTATACAGAGGAGTAATCTGGCGCTATCGCGCGCCCGCTTATAATCCACGCATTGCGAGGCATGAATAAACGTGCAGCGTGTAACCTACATTGGTACAGTGCGCGCTGAAGAATGAAGGAAAGGGAGATGAACGAGGGAGGGGAGCGACGACGATCAAAGTGAAATCATCAACTCCCGTCGCTAATACCGTGCAGTGGCGCGGAAGCCATGGGCCATGCTTAGTTTTAAGGAACGCCTGAGAAACTGTGGAATAAGCATAGATGCCCACCACGGTGGATCAGTGATTACGGTGCTCGGTTGCCCACCCGAAGGTCGCGGGTTCGATCTCGACCACGGTGGTCGCTTTTCAGTAGACGCGAAATGATTGAGGCCCGTGTAGTGTGCTTGCAACGTCAGTTCACGTTAAACAACACCAGATGGTCGAAATTTCCGGAGTCCTCCTGACATTATTCCCATCGCGGTTTCGGAACCCAAGACCCTACGTTATATTATTATGCGCTGTTTGAATGAAAATAGCGCCTTTACTATACCACCACCGCAACACTACACATCAAAAAGGTGAACACGAATTGTGACTTTTCTTCATTAATTTTCGAGGTAAGACAGTGCATGTTGCGCAGATTATGGAGGCCTTGCTGAGGGCGTATAGTTTGTCATGAAGAGTTACCAGAGAGAACAATGGCATTGCAGTGGTCTGACTGTACACTGTCGTTCTTTATGAAAGGGAACACGCGAACGCGTGGCCTGCGGTCTGCGGCGGCTGCCTATACAGCACCATCAACCGACAAGTGAAGAAAGCATGCTCACTTTTGGCGTAATCTATGACCAAGCAAGATAACGAGTCATGGCTAGTAGACAAGCTTGCTAAATTCCGTTTCCTCTCGCCACTATAGCTCGGTGAGCGATATTGGGCGATTACTGCAGCTTGCGCCGCGGTCGCGCACAACGTTTGATATGTTGGCAGTGCACTACGCACTGCAGGCGCGAGCAGAGAAGGAGAGCAATCTAGAAGCGCTTGTCTACCGACCGTGACTCGTTATTTATTATTTCTTTGGCAACAGATGACGCTGAAAGCGAACGTGTTTTCTTTTTGCTGTCATTTGATGGTGCTGTAGGCAGCCGCCGCAGAGGGCAGGCCACGCGTTCGCGTGTTCCCTTTCATAAAGGACGACAGTGTACGTCTTGGCTACTGACTTCTTCAGTAGCTCCATACGTCGTCATGGCGTTAATTATCATGCCGTGTCTTTCTAAATTATCGAGAAAACACTGCAGTAATACATAAGTTGCTGTGCACTACGACATCATTACAAACTGTCGCATTTATAACAATTCATTTCGTGCCGTGTCCTTCTAAATTATCGAGAAAACACTGCAGTAATACATAAGTTGCTGTGCACTACGACATCATTACAAACTGTCGCATTTATAACAATTCATTTCGTCGACAATTATCTATAGGTTCCATGCCACTAAGTCCACCGAAGCGCGCAAAGCAAAGTTAGAGGGCCTCTATAAACAGCCTCTAAAAATTAGTCATTGTTTCTGGCGTTTTCCGTCTCACGTTTTCCGTCTCACGTCAGCAGATTGCTCACGTGACGTCAGGATGAAATAAGCTCTTTGTTTACCGATAAACCAGAGATACCAGATGTGGATTATCACCTACCCTGATGTGTCACGCAGTCGAATTCCCGGTCTTCTTTGTCTCGCATTTGAAGCGTGCGCGATAAACCGAATTCACTTCGTTTTCTAGATTTGCAACTGCGCAAGCTGAGACATAGCAGCTTGTAACCGGAAAGCGCGAAATCCTGGCTTAACGCGTAAACTGCTGACGTTCCACGTGTTTTATAAAAAAATAAGAGGCTAAGAGGATAATTAAGCGCTTGGAGGAAGAATATATCGGCGAGAAAGAAATTACTGTCTCGCCTTTGAACCCTGTGTTGTTGGGCACGGTTACCCAACAATTTGTGATTTCCAGCGGTAATGCAAGTAAGGGGGGGGGGGGGGGTCTATTAAGCCTACGCATACGTGAAAAGTGCACCGTAAGATATTTCAGCACAAAACAACGAAATCAAAGTCACCGGCTATTAACCCCGCACACCACCGCGGCGACCACCGTTTTAGCATGGCGTGAGTGACGTCATGTGCTTCACGGAGTGGAGCCACTCGTCCACCAAAGTTCGCTTTCAGCGCCAAGCTGAAGAAAACTAAAATACGCGCAGCCTATATAGTCGCGGAAGAACGTCGTAAGCTGGGAGGAATGCAGACGCTCGCACAGAAAGCTCCTCGTTACATCACGGTTGGCAAGTGCGCCAATGTCACCCGACTCACAGGCGGTTAGCGCACATATAAAGACATTCAATTATAACTTCACTGCTCCACTAAATGCTCTAAAATTTTGCCGGCTTATTAGTGAACGCGCCAGGATTAGCCCCCTCAACAAAGAGAATGATCGAAAATTGGGTGTCATGACCGTGCTCTTAAGAGATATTCACGCATTATAATCATAATATTCTGTCTGACTGAGGCGCCATTGTAGCATCACCCATGCAGACTATACAAAGTGTCCCACACAACTTGAGCCAAGCATTTGAAAATTACAGACACTTCAGTGGCGAATTGAACCAAACGCATGCTACTCGCACTAGCCTGTAGGTACTCAGGCTATTTTTTATTTTTACCCACACTAATTATTATAATTCTTAATTACCTAATTTCTATATATGAGCTGGGAACTTAAAACATGAACACTGAGATGTAGAGAACTTTTCAGAAACCACCGACTAAATGGTTTCATGTACAATACGTCTCGCGCTGTTGTTTTTTTCCATGTTGTAAAGAAAGCCGCGAAATTGAAAAAAAAAAAAAAAACTTGCGAAGGACCGCGAGCGCACTGTTATGTGGTGCTGCTATAGGCTTTCTTTACAACGCAGAAAAAATAGGGCAATTAAGAATTATTAATTATATTATGGGGAGAAATAAAAAAAAATAGCCTGAGTACCTAGACTAGTGCGAGTAGTATGCGCTTGGTTCAATTCGCCTCTGAAGTGCATTTCACTATCAAATTCATGGCTCAAGTTATGTGGGACACCCTGTACATAGAGCCAGAGTGAACTACCGCATAATGTTTGAACAGGCGCCTTTCTATAGCGCTATTCCAACCACATTATGCAACGAGGCATACGATGACACCCGATTTATATTGTTATATTGTCAGGTCCACAAAGCAGCGAAGCCTATATAAGCGAGTGCTTAACGCAATTTGAACTACCACGTTTTACAAGCACGCACTTAGCGCGAATTCTCCATACGATCAGGAGTCCCAAATAAGAGAAGGCTAAAGAATAATGCTTAGTAAGAAAACAAACATAAAAGAAATTCAAGAACAATTTATTGTACGTGGACGAATGCTAACATCTCTTCACTCGCCAAATGGTGGCTAACGTAGGAGGAGTTGGTAACAGTGACATCAGTCATCATTATTAGTGCCATAACACAGAAACTGTACAGATTACACTTAAATCTACTAGTTGCGCCTGGAATAGCAATTCCTCTCGGGGTAGCCGGTGCCTCAGACTACACGAACCCGGCATACTTCACACACAGAGAGTAGTCACTGCATCGTTTTCAAGAAAGTGATTGCACGACGACACACATATTTATATTTATAATAGGCGTCGGGCCTCACACGCGCACCGTCTCGGAATACCAAGTGGTGATCGGAGGGGCCACATTCCTTGAACCGCGGTGACCGGCGGTGAGACAATGGCTCCGGACGGACGTTGCTGCGCGAGCAACACGTGGACGGTCGGCCTTGCGGGGAAGACGTCCTCCTCTCGCGCTTGTCCCCATCTTGAGTGGCGTGAGAAGACGAGGAGGCCGTGCGAGCGGGCGACCGCCGCGACTGACATCGTCAAGATGCAGACGGTAGCCGCGCCGTTTGATTTACAGCGAGGGACGGCGATTAAAAGGACCCGTCGACGACAGCGCGTACTTCGATAAACGGCGTTCGCAGATAAGAAACTCATCAAGGGGCTGAGCGTGCATGCGCGAAGAACGACTTATTTGGACCGGAAGGACAGATAACGAGGAAGCACGAGAAACGTGGGAGCCGCTTATACGCTATAGCGTTCGAGAGAAACTGGTCAACGACTCAACCACTGAATTTGATGGAGGCGAACAATAACAATAATAACTCTTGAAACCTGCAACGTCAGACGACACATAGTGAACTCTAAAGCATGCAGTGTTGGTCCAGAAACAAACAAAACAAACGAAGAAAGCGGGGGGGGGGGGGGGGAAGGGGGAAGCTTCGCGCTAGTGGTGTCCAGCCTGCGGGAAAAGCGGAGATCAGCAGACTTGCTTGCTCCTCTACATTTCTCTTTCTCTTAATCTCATCTCCTGTGTTTATTCGTATGTTTATTTGTTTCTCTGTCTGTCTATTCCTTTCTCCTTCTCGCTCTTTCTCTCACTCTTTCTCTATATCTTTTTCTCCCGTTTATTGATTCTCTCTAGCGTTCTTTATCTTTACCTCTTGTTCTGTTCTTCTACTTCTTTCTTGAGATTTTCTTTCTCTTACACCGCCTTTCTATATTTTTTTTCTTTATACTCTTTCGTTCTTTCTATCTTTTTATTTCTCTCTCTGTCTGTACTCTTTCTCCCACCTATACGAGTTATTGCCTGCCACACCGGAGAATCAACGCACGCGTTCTGAGGGCGAAGCAGAATATGAAGAGGAGGACGAAGAGTGAGCGCGTCTGCCAACTTACTGCCTTCACGAAAACAACAGTTTTTGTTAGCACCTAGCGGAGTTTCTACAAGCACAAGTAGCTCAAAAAAAAAAGTGTCCCACGCGGAAGTGCGCGGCAACATGCGCGTGTGCCAATTACCTGGCAACGGACTTCCTCTTTCGGTCGCCATGACACCTCCGGGCGATGCACCGCGTTGTCAGCCGTTATTCTCCCCCTCTCTTTCTTACGATGAGAAACCGACGGACCACGCCGTGTCGCGAGAGGACCCGAAACAAACGATGCCCGCTGGGCCGAGGAACCCGCACGTAATGAGGAACGCGAGACAATGGACCGCGTCTTCGATTTATAAGCGACCGTCGCCGCATAGCGTTATGCGGCTAGAAGGCGGTCGTGGATGAAGGCTCGCAGCGGTGAGGCGAAGTCGACCGCCGATAGACCGGAACTATACCGAGAGGCGCCTGCAGCCACGAGGATGATGCCACCGCATGTCGAGACGGCACTGGCGGTGTACACATCGCGAAACGCGGTTATCGCTAGGGGTACTCCGTTACTAAAGGAACCACGACACGGTCACCAAGAAATTCACGCGATTCACCAAAAAAATGCGAGTACAGGGTCTATTGTGTCTATACACAAACGAAGTCGCGTCTCCTTAGAACAATTTTCTTATTGTTCTTAATAAACTAATCATAGAAAGAAAGAGAAAAAGCGAGCCGTAAAATATTATTTCAGTGCAAAATGGGTCTTGGAAAAATGGCAGAGCCGTCGTCTTTACTTAGTTTCAACCACCGCAAGTCGCTCAATTTCAGCTTGGTTTGCTTTGGGAAAACTTTATTGTGAAAGCCCGAAGGCGTGCGCCCTAGCACCCGGCGGGCCACTTCCACGATGGGACAGTAAGGCCGAGACCTAGCGCCGCATCGTGGGCCCCCTGGACAGCTCAAAATTGCGATGTTATGTCCGTACTCCGCAGAGCGGGGTTCCACTTTTTGGACAATGCTGTATGGATGCCACGTATACCGAAGGGCGCTCCCAGAGCATGTGATGTAAGGTGGCTAAACCGCCACATTTTGTACACGAGTTGGTTAATTAAACCTTAGGGTAAAGCTTGTGGAGAACGGCAGGGTTATAGGGTACGTTTCTGTTTGAAGTAATCGCAGTGAAAGTGTCTGCGCTCTACTCAGCTTCCTATGTGGAGTTGAAAAGATTCTCCTATCCATAGCGAAATGTTGGGCAATTTCATTGTATGTAGTTGGCGGATCCCTGTTTACGAAATCTCCAGTTCAACCCAAAGGTCCTCCACATATAGCCACAGACAGCCAACCCTCCCGCCCTGGAGAGGGCCAACTCATTGAGATTGATGATCCCTCCGACCATGTTTCCCATATGAGCCGGGAACCATGTAAGGGTACGGGTCGTAAGCGACTTCACACCGAGTATGTTTTTGGCCTCTTTGCACACAGCTCCAACACTTAAGGCACGAATGGCAGCTATATAGAATCGCTAAATATATGTTTATGACGCTGATCTAAAAGAGCCAAGGCAATGGCATCCTGCTCAGCTGCATTGACAGTTTAGGCAGCTCGACTGCACGCGCAGCTCACCACACAACAAAACCTTTCACCGGAGGTACTCGGCTGCTAACCCGCAGGTCGCGGGATCGAATCCCAGCTGCGGCGGCTGCATTTCCGATGGAGGCGGAAATGTTGTAGGCCCGTGTGCTCAGATTTGGGCGCACGTTAAAGAACCCCAGGTGGTCGAAATTTCCGGAGCCCTCCACTACGGCGTCTCTCATAATCATATGATGGTTTTGGGACGTTAAACCCCACACATCAATCAATCAATCTTTCACCGGAATGCAGATACTCGCACAGCAAGCAGCTCGTTACGTCACGGCTCACGAGTTGATCAGTGTTGAGCGACTTTCACACTGCTCGCACGTTTATAAAATATTCAATCATCATTAAAGTGCTCAACTGAACAAGCTCGAAATATGCCAGCTTATTTGAAAGCGCACCAGGATTAATCCACGCCAGACAGATTACGATCGAAAATGGGGTGTCACGGCCCCTTTAGAAGAAAAGCAGGCTGCCAGAATTCCTTCACTTATTCACTCATTTCAAAAGAGCTAAAAATTCGTCCGGTCCCACGTACCGCGGAAATCCATGTTATGCGAAGAGAACGACGCTACAGATACGTACGAATGATTTATGATCTATAAGGCAAGAATTGCGACGTGAGAGCATTAGCGTGGCTGTGCACACGCCAGAACAATGCGGTGCACTGCGGACGGCTCGGCAATTGTGGCGCTCGCTCGCATGGTCCGTATTAACCCCTACACATGCAATACACACGCACTATATATATATATATATATATATATATATATATATATATATATATATATATATATATATATATATATATATGCACGTCGCGCTTCATCGAGAGCGGTGTACGCTAAACCACTCGTGTTCGGGTGCGCAGCCAAAAATATAGCTTGCACGGCGACGGAGGGAAGCTCTGACCCGAATGTCACACAACTCGAGCAGAACAAAGCACGCGCCGCCACGAGAGGTGTGCACAGTAAGCGCGCACCTCGACGGCACATCAACCCAAAGAAAGACAGGATGTGTACGGCGGGAGAGAAGAATCCGGTCGGCCATGATCCCATTAGGCCTAACGGGATTCCCCCACGGGTATACACGACGCGACTGAAATGAAAAAAAAAAAATTAAAGGTAACCTAGCGGAGAACAACGAAAAGAGATCATTTACGTGAACGAAGCGAAGTATACACACGAAACGTCCAACCGTTCGAACGCACACAGGTTTCGGGCTTGTGGCTAAATAAGGCGCGACGCGAGCAAGGCTTAAGAGAAAGGCTTGCAACGGGCCATTACTCCATTACTGTCATTACTGTCAGAGATGGGGGAAAAAGAAAAAAGAGACAGCGGACTACGCGCGTACAACGCTGACACCAGCGATTACGCGGCTTCATCAATTGCAGTTACAGAGACAAGAATGAATACATGTATAGCCGTGGCTGCAAAGACGCTGGAATGAGGAAAAAGAGCCCGGTGCGGCTCGGAATGGACGGTAATTTTCAGCCAGTCTGTGAGAATAGGATATAGATATGATCGAACCGGACGTGAGCACGCAAACGAGCAGCTGGTAACACGGTCGATTCGATGAACGTCGAGAGTTTTATATATTGTATAATATATAACGTGGCGTGTATACACAAAGAGAGCAATCAAAACTTGGGTTCTCATTGTATATTTAAGAAATATGTAGAAAACTCGCCGTATTATATTAGCGCGACAGTCTTACAGAGTTCGCTTCGTAGAAACTGATGTGCGGGCGACGGTGTCTTTGACTGTGAGGGAAAATACGACTTGGAGACACAGCGGCTTAGATCGTAAGCGTGCACACGGGGGGGGGGGGGGGGAAGCACGAGATGGGGTGGGCGCAAAGCCAGCCCCATACATTATAATTGACGAACCTTCACCCACCTACTACAGTAGGGAACCCTGCGTACGCCTATGAATTAGATACAAATGAAGATATGAGCCGGTGGGCGTCTGTACTTGTGCTTTTTTTGCGGCACGGTTTAGTACGACATTCTTACACCGAGTGTAGAAAATGTGATACTGAGTGGGTGTTGTAGCCACCGAACCATATTTCCTACACTTAATATAATATCTGAAGAAGTTTTTAAAGAAAACAAAACAGAAATTAAACTTCTGCACTATAGAGGCACCCTAATAAAGTTTAATAACGAAGTTAATTTCATCATGGGCATCAGCATGGAGGTCCTAAAGGGACGCGGCTAAAGTGAGAAGGTGCCAAGATAAGAATTAGAAGAATGTCGAAAAAACAACAACTTAGAAGGGCATAATACAAACGAAGCAAATTGATGACAAGTTCAATAAAACACTCATCACAATATAAATACAGAAAAAGTGCGCCTCAAATACGTTTGTTCAATGTAAAACCAGGGAGATTGTCTTACCTATACGCGGCCACGCCCTTATGAGCTAAGCTAAATCAGTAAACTTAACATCCCTTTTCCTTAATTATTTACGTGTTACAGTGGAGGCGCCAACAAACTCACCGATTCAGTGTTCATCCCTCGAGTTGGCACCGACCTGAGCTCCGCGTCGTTGCGGAACTCCAGCAACACACACAACGCGCGCGAGTGCTGGCTTGGGGCGTCACCGGATCTGCAGAGTGTAAAGAAGTTTATTGGGTTTACTCTTATAATGAGTAACAATAAAACGTGCATGAATTTATTAAAGATATTTGCCGACTCACGATAAATGAAACACAGCAAAGGCGACAAAAAATCACGTGGGAGTGGGCCACGCAGTAGGTTCTCGCGAAGAGAAAAGGTAAAACACATTGAACTAAAATAAATTTAAACGATTATGACGAACAATTTAGTCCCGCCAGGGCCGGGACACTTAAGAAGGTAGAAGTGTAAGGGTAGATTGCACACATTGTCAGCAGAAACAGCCATTTGGAAAGTAATCTTTCCCAATCTTATATGCAGGTCATTTCTGTAGGAAATTTGGCACCAGGATTACAACAACATGTCGATACTGGTCTCTAAAATGGCTAAAATCTGGACGCCGATTACGAAATAAGGTTCTTGTTTCACGGCCATGTTTCCCCGCATGGTGAATACATGAGGTGCCTCACGAAAACAGTGCTTTGAACCAGCCACCTCTGTCCAGCTCACGAACATACTTATTGAGACACCGTTAAAAATGTTGGGCGAAGACAGTCACGTGCGGGCCGAGGGTCACACGCGGCCCACTAGCCCCACTGCTAACTAACCGAGCAAAGACTGTATAGCGACGACAGCGCCATGAGACGTAGTGGCTGTTCGCGCAGATTCCAAGAGAGTAGAAGTGAAATAACTTTTCTGTTTTATGACCACTCGTTGATTTGGAAGAGTTCGGGTTACTTAGCACCAATGTACAAAGCGAGAAAAGCACATATGTACAGCGTCTGTACAGTCTGCTCAGTGTTCGTTGTATGCGGGTCAGTGTTCACATTTGCGCAGGAACAGAGTATTTTTCAGCGCAACCTTTATTACCCGTCTTATGAACGAGTTCCGAGGATCACTATACACGGCACAAGAAAGCACTAGCCCCATGTTTTTACTGAACCTTCGTGCAAGTTGCGCTTTGTTTATCATGAACTCTCCCAGATAACGGTCAAACTTCCGCCTAGGTAATGGTGAACTCGGCGACTTGAGCGAGTGCAAGCAAACCGCCGTCAGCACCCATCGGAAGAAAGACAAAACCCAAAGAAGAAAAAGTAGAAGAAAAGAGACACGCCAGACCACCGGGCCGCACCGACTTAGAAACCCACACTGTCGGCGCCCAACAAACCTGACAGGGGTGACGTCACATACCGCGCAGTCGGTGATCTAAAATGAGCGACAGCAGCCCACGAGAAGTCGGGGTAAGTGTTCTGCCGGGAAGAGGAAGAAAAAACAAAGAGGAGCAAAGGGGAAAGCACGAAAAAAAAAAAAAAAACGCGGGTAGCCTTTTGGGCGAACCGGGAGAGAGCAAAAATTTTTTTTTTTAATTGAACGTTGGAGATGTTAGCCAGCCTGTTAGCGTGACATATGATACTCCAGTGCTAGGTAATTGTTACGATGACACACCGTGACCAACAGACAAACTATAGTACATGAGATTACAGAGAGACGGCTAGCGAGAAGTTGAGGTGTGTGTAAGAGAAATCTGACGTAATAATGTTAATGTGCTTATGCATAAAGTGCAAAAGAACTATGTGAAGGCACATGCTACAAGAGCACATCGCAGTAGCACCTACTAGACAAATAAATAAAGAAAACGCACTCAGAAGACGAAAAATGTTGCACACGTCTCCTCCTTTGGTCCTGTATAAACACACAGGTACGAAACTGTTAGAAAACAGCTCACTGAACGAAGACGCAGGGCAGGAAAATGCGGCACGGTGGCCTGTGGCTGAACAAACGAGCTGCACAACAATGAAGCGGTTTTGTAGCTAGAGCTTTTTTTTCTTGTTTTCCTGATCATCTGCGAAGTTCTGGTCGCCCGGTCTGCTTTGTGGGTAACAGAAACCAGGCAGTCATTTCACTCATTTTGTCTGCACAACGGACATGCGATGTCTAGAACATAACTCTTATGGAGAAAGAGGGAAATAGCTTTTAAAAGCATTCAACAGGTGGAGCAAACGACAAGGGACTGCACAGACGATGACCATGCCGCTTTTCGTGGCCGCCTCCGTCTTATGGCAAGACGCAGAAGAATGCAGTACGCGAGTCAGCATACTGTACTCGTTCAAAAGCGAAAATAAAGCAAGATGACGTAGAAAAAAAATGAAAGTATAAAGAAAGCTAGTTGAGAAGATAGAGAAGGCCTCGGTGGCCAGCTGCAGCAGCAGTAGACGACAAAGAAGCCGTGCTGCCGATGACGATACGGTCGTCCCAGTTTTTCCGAAGATAACTCCACCCCGTACTCTCGCTGCGCGGCGGTTCCTTGTAAGTTTTGTGCGGGCCACTGCTGTCCTGCTACGGGGGAGCCAACGGACCTCGAACAAAAGGTGGCAAAGCGGCGACCAGGTAGCGGAGAATACCGTCCGTGGGCCACGGAGGAGCTGCTACGCCTTTTTGTCTCTCCCGGCATTCGAAACAAAGTTCATTCATTCGCCGAGGCTTTGAAAACGAAGGAAAGTGTGATGCGGGTGGAGAGGATGGGAGCGAACGCCTCGCTCGTTGTCGCGCTCCAGTACGGTGCAGTGCTCGCGGGGCTCTGGTTCGCCTCGGCCAATCGGAACCCTTCTATCGTTGACGTCAACAGTAGAGCAAAGTAACTTGATAGTGTCATAAATTCATTATGTCGACATATGCTGATGGCAGCAGTGAGCAGACGACGTTGCGAAGCCCGTACATTTGATTTGAGACTGTACGCTTAATTTGAGCATTCGTCATGTCAACGCCTAAGTTTGAAGACTGGCTGATGTGTAGACTGCCATGTCATTACGCATAGGAAACAACTCATGGTACCCCGATTCTCCCATACGCTGTTCAACTAATAAACAGATTTTAGAATTTAAACAATGAGAACGCGAAACTCCTCTGGTTCGTTGGTATTCTAAAAAAAAAGCTGGCTTACTCGGTGAAGCCAGTGCCCATAGTCGTTAGCAAGCCATTTGTTTACGATCTCACCGCTTTAATTTGCTCCGACATAGCGCCACATCGGCCACTTCAAATAAGGTACTCTGTAGGCGTCGCCTAACCTCAAGACTATTTCCCATGTAGGGTAGCCAGCCAGGTGAATCCTAGTTAACTTCCCTGTCTTTCCTTTGTCTCTCTCTTTTCGGTGTATACATGCAAAAAGTGGCGACAGTAATCCGCCTCTTCCCTGCAGAAAAAGTTGGAAACTAACTGACAAAGTTAGTTACAATTTAGGCAAGTGGGTATCCTAGTACTTCAACGTTATAAACACTGATCTGCTGCTGCCACTACCGGCCTATAGACGACGCGCCTTTACGTTTCGCACTAAACAAAATTCGACTACTGACCGCTAGAGCAAAGTATCGATATTTCTGTCCGTTTCGAGAAAGACCGCGGTCTCTTCATTACTACTCGAGGAATTTTCCGTTCAACTTCAACCACTGCACCATGTGTAATTCCACAAAAGATTTCGTTGTTTTTATATGGTTCATTCTCGTTTTGTCAAAAACGTAGAAATTACTGAATTATTACAACATAAGTAAAAAAAAAACGTAAAGTAGGAAACGGAAGCAACCTCCCATGTGGTTGCAACAGGCTTTGTCATATTTCTCGCAACATACAATATATAGTTTGTTTTTACGTGCTCAGGTGCCAGCTAACGTACGGAAATTTCTTACAGTATATACGCTAGGTCTGTCCACAAGTTGAAGCTTCTACATCACATATCTTTAAACGCATTCTACGTGCTTCTGATCTTAGCAAACAACGAAGACACGACATGCGCCTGTATGCCATGAATTTCCATTCTTACCTATATATGCAAATATATGCTGCCATTGCAACACCTTATAGCTTTGTGCCAAACGAATCACTCGTCGTCAGAAAGCTTTGCATTACAAACTCAATTTCATGTCATCGAACAAAGAGAGAGTGTTAGCATGAGTGCACGGAATCCACGATACATATTTACGATGCGATGTATCGACAGGTGATCGCTCAAATCCATTCCTATCGAAAACTGCAGAAGGACTTGTACGGCTTTCTGGGCCGGTGACCAGTGAGGCCAGACTAGCTTCCAGAACCTTTTCTTTTTTTCTTCTCAAAGCACGACCAATAGGGGTCTTTCTCGATTAATTTCTATCGCCGCTATAGAAGAGCAGCGAGTTCGGAATCCGTAGATGTCGTGACGTGCGAGATGTTGAACTTGACGGCGATCGGGCGAGACGGTACAACAAAGACGCCCGTCAAACCGTCAATGTAAATGTGCATGGCGTTAGCATACGACGTATGTGACAGGTCCAACGAAGTGTGCTTGGGAACTGCAGATGAGAGGTTGAGGTTGTAGCACGCAATAAAGAACACTGCCTTCTGTGTGGCGCCTCAAGAAAGTCTCCTTTGCACATGAAAGTTACACACACACACACACACACACACACACACACACACACACACACACACACACACACACACACACACACACACACACACACACACACACACACACACACACACACACACACACACACACACACACACACACACACACACACATATCTGGGGGGCTTACTTCCCAATCCAACGATGTGAATATGGGCGACACTGTAGTGGAGGGCTCCGCAAGTTCAGGTCATCTGATACTCGTACACTGACGTGACAGAGTACACGGGCCACTAGCATTTTACCTGCATCAAAACGTGGTCGGAATGTAACCCACGACTTTCGAGTGAGCAGAAGAGCGCCGTAACCATAACGAAGAATGCAAACGGTATGAGAAGATATGGGTAACTACCGCTTGCGCAGGCAAAAGAAAAAAAAAGAAATTGGTTTGACACGAACCGAGAGAACCCTTTAGCAAAGGAACTTGCCTTGAAACTGGGAGGTTGATGGCGATCGTAATACTTGACTGAAATGCAGTAGTAACACTGACGTGCAGAGCGTAATCGACTTGAAGATCTTGAATAATGATAATTTAAAAGACACACAAGGTATACTCTATGCATTCGCTTAAGAAGACTCGAGATCCATTTATTTCTTTTCAGTCGAGTTCTTCGTTTTCATTTCGGTACTGATCTTTTCCGGCAACCTTTCAAAAGTTTTTTGCACCTATAGGGTTGTTTCGCCTTGCCTTTGTGACAGGTACAGCTTTGATCAAGCGACGATATCATGCGATGACATCATGATGAAGCCACAAACATTAGCAATCTGAGACGCCAGGATGACGTCATAACATGACTATTTTTTTTTTGTATCACTCGAGTTGACGCAGCCGACAGTTCATTGTCGAGTTTGATGAAGCATCTAAGGCCTTCGCCTTAATAAAACGAGGATAACAATGCCGACCTACTAGTTGGAGAACGAACAAATTCCTGCGCTAACGGAAAGCTTGTTACCCTACCCCGTCGCCCTTTAAGTCTGCTTGGAGGCACGCCGTCTAAGCACACCTTTCTAACGTCTCGCATCTGTTCCCAATCGGCGACCTCTTCGACGGCGCGATTTCCTTCGAAATGACACGCTTGGAGGAGCAGAGATGGACCGAAGCCGGCGTGCGTGTCCGACCCGTGCCGTGCACGCAGCCATGCAGGTGGAGGTGTCTCGCGTGGCGTTTCACGACGCGCCAGAACCGCCGCGCTATGGAAAGAAAGAAATAAGGAACCAAGAGGCCGTAGAAGGAGACAAAAGAAAAAGAGAACGGATGAATGGACGAAAGTGAAAAGCCGTGGGAATTACGGGGTCTCTCTTCCGCGTACCGCACAACTCGTTATTCGAAGAGAGCACAGTTACGGTATACGACTGGGATGGGTGACGAGGAGGTTGTCCACGGCGTAGCGAAAGAATACGCAACGTGTCTGTGTGAATAGGAAAAGCGCGCCGACGCCAAGACTCGGCGCCGCGAGGCGTTAAAAAGGCGACAAGCGGGCCGCGGTTTGGGAATAATGCGTCGCACGCTGCACGGGGGGAGGAGGGGGTGGCACGTTACGGTCAACAAACAGCGAGACAATGCGAACGAAGGAAGGCCGTTCTCATCTGTCCCACGACGCGCACGTGGAGCACTTGTTTCCTGCAGAACGTGCAGAACTCGAAGCACATTCACAAGCAACAACTTCACTATGCACAGCACGGAATGCTCGCATTGTTGCAAAATGCTGCCTGATGCGTTTTCGATTTGATTACGGTTGATTACGAAGAGCAAGGTGGGAGGACCTGCACAGGGGCATTGTATAGGGGCATATATAGGGACGGGTGTCTCAGCTTTATGGCGAAGCAGCATGTAGGAAAGGGTGTTTCAGCTCCACTAAGAAAACGCCTGCAGGGAGGGACTAGGCATGCACAAGTGAGCAGCTGTTTACCACAGCGAAATCTTTACTGCTTTACTCACCAACGGGTCACTAACGCACCATCATTTTGCAGATGTGTTTCAAGTAGATGGCTTCACCGTAGAGACGCACGTTTGTGTCTCTGGTTTTAGATAATAAACTTGAGCACCTTGGTCAGACACCACTGCTAATAAGACATGTTTTCATTGATTGATTGATTTATTTATTGATTGATTGATTCATTGATTGATATGTAAGATTTAACGTCCCAAAGCCACCATGTGATTATGAGAGACGTCGTAGTGGAGGACTCCGGAAATTTAGGTCGCCTGGCGTTGTTCAACGTGCACCCAAATCTGTGCACACAGGCCTACAGCATTTTCGCCTGCATCGAAAATGCAGCCACCGCAGCCGGGATTCGATCCCACGACCTGCGGGTCAGCAACCAAGTACCTTAGCCAATAGACCACCACGGGGGGGGGGGGGGGGCAATCAAACATCTTTTCGGCAGTAGCGACCAACGTTGGTAGTAGCAGGAGTAGTAGTAATGGTAGTAGCACTAGTACAGTGCATAAACCAGAAAAGCGAGAACTCCAGTGCACTGTAGAAAATATACAGGGTGAAGAGCGTGGTCTGTCGGGCAGAGTGGTTCTTCTATTCCAGGGCCCCCGTGGTACGAGTCATCCGTTCAGCTCTGTGAATCATTCGCAGCTGATCCACCTAAGGTTGGGCAAGACAGCAGCAGCTTCCATTCCTCCCTCGTGCCATTGGTGTCGTGCCTCTCCACCGTGCCCTGCACACTCCCGCGTGATATGAAAGAGTGTCGGGGTGGCTTCACACCACGGGCATGTCTATATATACGCCATGAGGTAGATCAGGTAGAGAGTGTGCAGATTTATATGTGTTCGTGATCTTAGCGCGGTCGCCTCTGCAGCGATAGGCTTGCGATGTGGACGTGAATATAGCTGCCTATTTTCCCTGTATAGTACCTAAGGATCATTGCGTAACAAGGGTCCAGGGGTTTTAGGGGGTCCTCTATTACAGTATGGAGGAAATCAATGATTTGTACAGCCTCTAGCCACCTCGTCTGCATGCAAGTTTCCAGTCACAGTTCGTATTGTACCGTGGAGTCCAATCCTGTCCCAAACAATATCCGGAGCACCTGTGCTCCAATTTCGCCCTTAAGATAGTTTATGCAAGCTTTTTGCCAATATGTAATGATTGTTAATGGAGCGTTTGGCGTCCGTCCCCCTTTTATTGCGAGTGCTATGGCGACCTCTTCTGCTAGTGTTGTCGAGGCTCGATCTATTGAAGCGCTTGCTGTAATTTTTCCTCTGGTGTCTGTTACTACACACACAGCGTTCTTTGGATCAGTGTGATAATGATTTGTGGGGTTTAACGTCCCAAAACCACCATATGATTATGAGAGACGCCATAGTGAAGGGCTCCGGAAATTTTGACCACCTGGGGTTCTTTAACGTGCACCCAAATCTGAGCACACGGGCCTACAACATTTCCGCCTCCATCGGAAATGCAGCCGCCGCAGCCGGGATTCGAACCCGCGTCCTGCGGGTCAGCAGCCGAGTACCTTAGCCGCTAGACTACCGCGGCGGGGCGGATCAGTGTGATAAGGCGCGGCGTCAGTTAATGTGGCCATGGGCATATACCTTGACATTTTCTCAACGTAGTCAGCCCTTGCCTTTCTTCTCCTATATAGCATGCAAAGTAGAATCCATGTTGCTTGGTATTGGCAATACGGTGCGCCATTCCATTGGTTCTCTTGGAACTTTTTTAGTTTCTTGGTGTTTTTGAGTAACTCACAATTATATCACAGTGCGAAACCTTTAACTCACAATATACCACAGTTCGAACCGGTGGCGAGTGCAGGATTAACACAACTTTTGTGGCACATACCCGTTTATGATGGACTTTGATGACGACATCCCATAGAGACAAGCCGACAGACTAACAACGGGAAACACTATAAGCGTTGTAATCTTTGACGCTGAACACACTCGAACACGTCGCCGCTGCCGAGAAAGAGTGCAAACGCGTAGGCCGGCTCCGACTTAGAGCGACGAGACCGTCTGACAGCGTCCTTTGGGAGTCGAGACGGAACAGAGGAGCAGCGAGGGCGGATGACTCACAGCGGGGATGCCCACACAGCAGTGATTCAGAAAACCGTTGGAAGACCCTTAAAACTGCGCAGCAAGAAAGCTCACTCCTGCGAGGCTGAAGCTGTCACAGCAGCTGCAGATGCAGTTTGCGCCTTCGTGACATGACGTGAAGGCTTTCCGAAATGAATCGGCGTGTCACCCTTGCGCAACGCCGTCGGCTGTCACTGCGCATTCTTCTGCGTGCACGGCTGCAGTGGGAGCGTTGATCGCGACAGAATGCATTTCGAAGCCACTGGATGAACTGCGCGGCTGCGACAGAAATCCGACACGATGACGAATTCTTTCTGTGGTTCGACACGGGCCGCGTCCGCCGGGCTGCGAATATCAAGAACCGATCAAGAGTGAATATTGCTGTTGCGACAAAAAAAAAAAAAAGAAAACTAAGGTTAAACGCCGAAGAAGGGCGAAGCATGCAGGGAAGGGCGTTTCAGCCCGACTATATACCGTGCACGAAACCCGGGGACGTGCGAAGTATGCGGTGCTGTGAGAGAGATTTCTCTGATCTCTGATAATGCACTAATAGTGTCAAGCCTGAAACTGGGCTTGTAGAGAAGGGTGTTCCTGCTCCACAAGCGTCGTCGGCTACTTGTGAAGATGACTGTTGTCTTCTTTTTTCATAGTGGACCGATACCGAGTAGTGCAATTTACTCATTGGGGCACGTGCCCATTTTCACGGAGGACCGTGACTACACGACACACGACGACGATAGGAGCCGCCGGCAAGTCTATAGGCCCCAAGGGGATTCAAAGTTCACACCTAAAAGAATGCGACCACGTATACCAGAGAGGCCAAGTCCAGCGTTAAAGTTTAGTGTAATTCTTTTTAAACTAACCTATGTATCTCATTATCTAATAACGATGAACTTTTTGTTACGAAGTATGCGGTTTTATTGAAGCTTGCAGCAAAACATTGAGGAAGGGTGAAAATTTATAGACCTGTGCCGTTTTGTACCGGTAAATGCGCTATATACAAAGAGGGACGGCAAGTCCGGCGCAGCGTTCGCGTCAGTCAGCGTCGGAAGTTGGCGAAGCCAGGTTCATCGTGCTAAAGTGAAGTAATCACGTTAAGTTGGCGCAAAAACCAAGCATTCTCGACTCGCACGCGCACGCAACGCCGCCTCGCCTTGTCGAATGCGCGTCTTCACGCAATGCCACAGTTTTCGTTATTTAAATAGTTTCTTCTTTTATTATAGCGTTACATATAAAAACTGGACGAGTCAGTAAACATTCATTTTTCCTGAGCTTTTTGCCGCAAACCGTATTATTATCGGAAAATAAAGACTAATAAATTAAGTCTAATACTTAATAATTAAGTCTAATTAAGTCTAAAGACTAATAATAATAAATAAAAGACTCTAAAGACTAATAAATTAGGTCGGTTCTAAGTAAACCACTGTATACGTGCATGGGAAAAAGAAATGCGATGGCACTGCGAGGCACGATAGCGGGTAAGCCCGGGATAATCTTGATTGACCGTATTTGTTCACCGGGCACCTAAATCGAGAGTGCGCAGCTGTTATCCGCGTGTCGCCACAATAAAAAAAATGCGACCAACGTGACCAGCAATCTAACCATGTATAGTTTGACAGGTGTGGCGAAGCATTATCGCCAAAAAAAAAAAAAAGATGGCGCACGAAAGTAAAAATAGGGATTGAAAAGAAAGCACTAGGAATTGATTGATCAATTAATTATCGATTTACTTGATTAAATTTTTAGCAGGTGCTGACTAATACGTTCCTTTAGAGGTTAACCCCGTCCCTTTTTCCAAAGTTCTGAGATTGCAGACTCATCGACCGCTTCGGATCGTACAGCGAACGTGTATTGCCGTCACGTATGACCCACGCGTCTGCACTACGAATCAGAACCGCAAATGATAGCTGAACCTCGGATCCTATAGCTCTTCAAGCTGCCATATTATTTAAGGGTCGTAAACAAAACATGACTTCCAGCACCGACAAAAAATGAATAAAGGAGAAAATTTCGAAACGAGAACAGCTAATTGCTTCGATGTATAGAACAAACAGCAAGAAAGCTGCCAAAAGCGCAACCGGGATTCGAGTCACGAGGCGTTGACGTCACCTGTGGCACTGTTCGTCATAAAGGGAGAAACAGGGGAGAAAAAAGCAACAGCAGTAGCCACACGCAGTACAAAAAGCGTCCACCTCGCAGTCGAAATGGAATCGCAGACATATCAATCACGCTGCTCAGTCTATAGACGTGCTGCTCGTATACACTCAAATACGATGCCGCTGTCAACAACCTCCGCTAGAATCGATCGACATATAGAAATATCCTGACGGCGCTCATCTCGCTTCAAAAAAAAAAAAAAAAAAGCTGCGGAGAAGATCGAGGCCGGGTTTGTGAGACTGCCGCGTGAGCGCGCTGATAGAACACTCGCGCGTTAAAGTATATCTCGCAGAAGAAGCAATCAACACTATAGTTATCCAAGAGGCCCTTTTCCCGAGGACTGGAACGATCGAACCCGATGCAGTTTAGTTTTCGCTGACCGGACGACAGCCCTCATTCGTTACTGCCCCCGCCCACCCACACCCATTTCTGTATAGGTGTGCAAGCCCCAATAGATAAGCATGCGACTGGAAATATATATAACATATATCATGCCCGGGAATCATTGTATATACCCTCAGAAAGCAGTTAAGTCTACGGATAAGTACATCACTCCAACTACCCCTCCAAGACACGCCCAAACTCACTACTCCCACAACTCATCACGATGATCATGTACTGCGCAATGCACTGTGCACTCGAAAGAACTCCAGAGGGTCGAAATTTCCGGAGTCTTCCACGAAGACGTCCTTCATAATCAGATTTGAGACGTTAAACCACACATATATATGCCCGCTACAGCACTGCTACTTCCACTTCAACGACCCAGAGGCATTGGCAGACATATTTTTCGGGGAGTATATAAGGCCCCTTCTCAATTTCGGGGAAAGGCGGAGACACCCTTGAAACGATCATTATTCGCTCTGTATGCCGCGGCCAAAAAAACCTGGAAGCGAGGCACGGGCCCGGTAATCCTGACTACGCCACTTCGGTAATCCACTTCGTGCCACGTCATTCCCACCTATTTTAATCCCGCTGCACGCCACCATCTCCCCTGTTCCATTAGTGGCCGCCAAGCGGCGCTGGCTGAATTTTTTTTTCTATTTTTGTGAAAGTGACGTGCCGGCACTTGAGCTGACGTCATACTCGATATCACTGCCAATGTCACCTCGCTTTTACCGACAATGTTATGCCCACTGTTGCGACAGATGTAGCGCTAATTAATTTTGGAAAGCTCAATGTCAAAGCAGGTTTGATGAAATCAAAAGGTGAAGGTGTGACAAAGGACAGGACAGCAGCAATAGAGAGAGAGAAAAGCTTTTTTTTTTTTTTTAAGGCCCAGATATTTGTCGGCGTAGACGTATTTATCTGTATGCTAATATAGAAGGGAAGCGGAGAAGTGAAGTGCTACATGAGATGGAAGGCGGTGATCTTTTCGTTTGCTTTTCAGTACTTTCAGTCCTGTGTGCACAAGTACAGAATCTAGAGCCCCTCGTTGATACGTTCCCGATTCGTACGCTTTGCCGGTGCCGACATTTACGACATTGTCATTAGGCGAAGCTCTGCGGCGTTTTAGCGAAGTCGGATAGTACGTTTTCCCAGATAACACGCTTTTTCTCGCGTTTTTTTCCTTTTCTTTCTTTTTCACTTTTTTTTTCAAGAACGTACGCAATGAGGTGTCACTGCATACGAATCGTTTTAATTTCACCGCTGGATTGTGGCCAGATTACTTTTACTCTCTAACCCACGTTTAGCTAGAGTGCAAGCATACACAATCTTGATCCCAGATATCATAGGTCGACGCAGCCAGCGTTATAGGAACTGCGGGTTTAGTTACGCCATAGCTGGTGGGGAGGCGAAACCCCTGAAGACAGTGACAGCCGTGCACCATGCTTATACAAGGACAGGGTGGGCATTATCGTGGTCGTGCGTTGCCATGTGATCTGCCCATGTGATCCGTCCCATGGGATCTTTAGAAGTAGTTCAGGCGCGTAGCAAGAACACACACAAAAGCATGGAACACAACGAGAAGGACGAGGCACTTACTTATGTCCAGCCAAAAGCCTTGTTAAAACCAATGACATCACCGCGACATCGGATACCGGGCTTGAGAAGCGAAATTCAGAAACTGAATTATGCCCCCCCCCCTTTTTTTTCTCTTTTGATAATAAACGTATTAAGGAGAAACGAACGGAATAGAAAATGGAGATGTTAAAGGATAATCCATCAGTATAAACTACGGCATTCGTTCACGTCAGTGTTCTTTTAAACCGAGACGCCAAAAGGAGATAAACGACGGAGCAGCCTCGTTTGGCGCGATCGAGAGTCGAGTCGGCCGGTTGTTCGGTTTCCGTTGCGTGCCTTCTGGCGAAGGGGCTCGTGACCAACCTACTTCGTGCCGTTATTATTAGCGAAGGGGGCGGCTGCACCTCATTCAGAGGTACGCCGAGAAATCCGATAACTGCTGTTCCCAGACGAATGTATACACACACAAGGCTAGACCTGTGCAATGACAAAGCCACGAAAGAAGAAGAAGAAAAAAAAGGGTAATTTAGGGAGGGCGAGGCATTCCTATAGGTGAAGAACGAAAAAAAAAAAACTATTATAGACATGTCGTCATTGATGCAGGGTAGAAATAAGACAGATTTATAATAGCGTACGCGATGCTTTACGTTAGCTTTTCGCTCCACTGCGCCTCCGCCGTACGCTAACCTCTTGCGGGCCCCTGCTAAGTGACGGAAATAGCGGGCGACCGCAACGAACGCTAACTTACCGTACGCTATTCTAAATCCCCCTATTATGTTGCAATGATTCGAGCATGGCTGAACACCACACAAGGATGATAAAATGACTCATTGATACTTCATACACAAAACACACGGAGGTGTACAACAATTCGTCCTCGGACTCCTGCGACCGTGTCCATCTTTCCTATCTCCTCTTCTGTCGTTTTCTGTCGTTCGCTGTCCCTGCGCCTCACTCTCTCTTTCCTCTCTCTATCTCTTTACCTTTTAATCCTATCCTTTTGATCCCTTCTTTACTCCCACCCTGCGTGAGCTACTCTAGAGGTGTCCTCCCCCTGAGAGACAGTTACGGGGCTCACTTTTCTCTTATTTTCATTTAAAATCGCTCACAGCTAAAGTGCATTGAAGTGCAGGTCCTCAAGAGTCAACTCAGTCCGACTCGGATTAATGCGCGAGTAAGAATGAGTCCAGCAGAGTAAATTTTGGTGATTTCGAGCTCCAGTGAGCCCTATAAATAAGCAAAAAACTAGTAGCGTGGCTGTGTGGCAGAATACCCGACAACCACGCAGAGGGCCCAGATTTCAATCCCATTCGACCCTGTTTGTTTGTTTTTTCTGACTATTTCTTTTTCCTGTCTCAGTTACGCCACTGCCGACGACGCCACTACACGCAGGAACGGACGCCTAAAGGCCTGTCACGTATGCATGGCTTTTTGACGCGGCATGGCGCCCTCTCCTTGGGGGAGAGAGAGAGAGAGAGAGAGAGAGAGAGAAGAGGCGCGCAGCTTCGCGTGGCGGTGAGCCCTTTTTCTCCATAGGGAGAGGTTACAAGACGCTACGACACTTACGTGTGGTCAGACCTTAAGAGATACGTTCTAAAAAAAGAACTAAAGCGCTCCGGACGTGCTCGTACAGTGCCCAACCCCTTCAATCAGCCCCGTATTGCAGTCGTCCATTGCAGCGTCTCGACCAAGCTTGCTTGCTCCCTCGCTGGCTCGCCCGGATCGCGGCGCAACAGAGAGGCGGGCAGGTCAAGCATTCGGTCGGCGATTGTTTCTTGACCCGTCCTTCGACCTCCGTGCGCAAGCACCACCGTCGGCGCACGCTTAGCACACATTCGCAAGAGCGAGCACGGCGCGCGCCGCCCGCATTAATCGAAGAACCCCACCATCCCTTCGCCTTCATTGCGAGGCGCCACCTCTCTCTCTCTTTCTCTCTCTCTCTCTCTCTCTCTGCACCACGCAGTTTTCCACACAGAAGTGCCGTATTCACGCAGTCATAAGCAGACGAAACATGAGTGATCATTTCGCTTACAACAACCCGAAGCTGCTTACACTATACTATAATCTACACATTCTGCAGGAGAGGCTAACCTCCCTGTCCTTCCTCATTTATTTCTCCTCCTCCTCCTCCTTTCTGCAGGAGACCATCCGTGCTGGGGGAACACTTTCGTTTATCGGTGCAGAGAGCGATTCCGTCCAAACATGGCGCACTGTTTAATATACAGTCCAAATCAAAACAAGCATCTGCCCCGCTACCCTTCTTCTTCGTATCTTCTTTCCGCACTCCCACGTAGTTTCCTACAGGTGCTATCCAAATGTGAACGAATACGACGAAGATTGGCAACTTCCCAGCTAATGTTGCTTTGTTATCTGCCGTGCCGAGCCTGTGTAAGTGTGAACAAGCTATTTGCTGGTTTTAAAAGACAGGGCGCCCAAATACGGACAGAAGCAAGGAGCCACGACACCGACACGAGTTGTTTGTCCGCGTTTGTGGTGTCAGGACGTCCTTCTTGAGTCCGTGCTTACACGCCCTGCATTTTAGAATAAATACTTACCTAGCTCAGCTCTTTTTTATTTTAAGCTTATTGCTGATTTGCCCAGGTCCGACATACAGATACTTGTACCTCCCGCCCATTAGTAATATGGAAAGTATTAATAGAAAAAAACATAAAATGAAGGGACCGCTATGAAACGCGATAACGAATACAACAGGCACGGATGTGAGAATACGAAACTGACTGGCAGATTGAGTGTCAACGCAAAGTCCTAGGATAGCATGTAGTGTTTTACGCTGCAACGGCCATTGAAAACAAAGGAGCGCAAGTAATGAACACGTAAAGTGAATGTCGTAAACAGACAATATAGGATACAGGCAAACAAGCTTTAGGTAACGTTTGCTTCCAAATTTAGAATGCGGGGCATTCAATGTTGGGAAATGTGTCGGAGGAAAATTCCAGGTGCCGAAAAGAGTCATTAAGAAAATGCCACAATTTTGGGTTTTCTAAACGGGTCTAGCAATACTTAAAATAAAAATGACAACATCCGCTGCAGCAGCAACCACAGTTATATTTTAGGGTTCTGCGTACAAACGCGAACTGTCTTCAGCCACAGATTAGACTAGATGGCCTCACAACTCAATTTTCAGACCAAGAAAACCGCATCAGCTGCCTCACGAACACAGAAATGCAGCGCAGCAGCTGGGTGTGACAAACAACTCCTAAGGCGTACCCTCGAATAGTTAGTGTTTCAGGGTTTCCGGCTCACAAATACAAAGGCAATCATAGTTTTTTGTTGTTGTTGCTGTTCGCGTTATCACGGCGCATTCGCTCTTCCCCTTGTGGAAAAGTCGCGAGACGCCTTTTGATCTCGGAGGCTTTCGTTCAAGCAATGCCGATTCCCCGGCTCACAAACCTACTACAACAGCACAGGGCCGCACACGAAAATGAAAGAAAGTGCATTGCCAACACAACTTCGCAAATAAAATAAGAAGCGAGCAATTTTTTATCTGCATTTTCTTCTAGTTTTGTGTATTAGTATACAGTAAGAGATGACGTTGATGAAGGCACCGAAGCCCAATCGAAGGCGACAGCAACCCAACAGGCCGCGGATACACAATCATGGCGTCAAATGCACGGTAATCCCTGGCGCGTGTATCAGAGCGCGGCGGGATATGCTTGCAGTCGCGCAATTACGGTGCACACAGGCCGGACCGTCAACGAAGGGCGTACGCTTAAAAACAGGCGGCACTAATAGAAAAGAAGGCGAAGAAAGCAAAACGACGCAGAGAAAATGACTATACGAGAGCAGCGATGAAAGTCGACCACGAGGGCGAGCGACTCGGTGACCTAGACCTCCAAAAGGCAAACGGGCCGTCAACTCGTGCACAGACAAGCAAAGCACAAAAGCACAGACACGCATAGCACGCACGTATATATTACGAGCATAACACACAACTGGAGAAGTAGTTCAGCGCGTCCGTGAAATACCGAACAATGGGCGGAGTCCTTTAGGACCTATAGACCACCGCGAGCGAAGGTGGAAAGATCTATCACAGGCTCGTTCTGCTCTTTCTCGAAATAGACCACACTCCCCCCCTCCTTTTCTTTTCGCGTCAACATCACTGGCGCCTGAAAAGCGAGCGCTCGCTCGACGACTGCGAGGCATTCGCGTCGCCGGTGGACTTCGGAACAAAAGAAGGCCACAGGGCCGATGAAGAAGTCACTCCTGCGCCGAAGACCTCTCGCGCTACGACCGAGAAGTCATCGACGCTTGCCGTGCGGAGAACAACGACGCGCGTAAAATATGCGCAGGGTTCGCCGAAGACGGCATATGGGCCGCTGACATTTTCCTCCCCTTTCAAATACAGCTAGAAGGTGCTCGTAGAAGCTCGAGCGTCTCGGGTCACGCTCTCAAAAGCAGGCGCGAGACAAAAAATAAAGAGGGGGGAGGGGTCTACACTATTCGCGTAGAGCTTGAGAAACAGCGAACCTGGCTGTACTGAAGGGCCTAACGCGGCCTTCTTAGATGATGCTACGGGTCTTTCCTTGAGCGTTGACGGAATACAGTCGAACCACAGCCTGTCACAGACCGAAACTCCAGCGCTAGAACCAACGTGCAGAGCCGGCTCCGACACCCCCGGTAGAAAAGCGGGTCTTTCGTCGCTGGTACTCGGCCAGCGCCACGGCGGGCAAACACAGCGCGGAGGATGCGCGGACTGTCTCAGTCAGCTGATAATAAGCAACGACGCGTAGGGTTTCTTGAGGACACCTGACGTTCTACGTCCAGCTCTAACGAGCTTCGCTCTAACAGTACAGGAAGGATGGAAATCAGCACAGAGCTCAGCAAAAGCGGAATAAGCCAGTGCGAGTTAGCCATATAATAACACTTGAGTCGACAGCGCGAAGCAACCAACAGCCAGAGATTAAGACATCCCAAACACTTATACAGATGAACGCTTTATGCCGCTGAAAATAACGCATATAAAAGTAAGTACAGTATACATTACCAGGCCCCGCCGTGGTGGTCTAGTGGCTAAGGCACTCGGCTGCTGACCCGCAGGTCGCGGGATCGAATCCCGGCTGCGGCGCCTGCATTTTCAATGGAGGCGGATGTGGTGTAGGCCCATTTTCTTACAATTGGGCGCACGTTAAAGAATCCCAGGTGGTCGAAATTTCCAGAGCCCTCCCCTACGGCGTCTCTCATAATCATATGATGGTTTTGGGACGTTAAACTCTACATATCAATCAATCAGTATACATTACCAGGCACGTAGCGCGTGTATCTGTTTGTAGCGTATAAATTCCTGTCATTGCGTGCAACGAAAGGTGCAGTTGCGAGTCACTGCTTCTGTTCACATTATCCTTAATTGTGTCCTGTTCGCGTAGGCTGCCAATTAAGAAATAGCACATATCGATGTTTACTTCATTCCAAGAAAGAAAGAAAGAAAGAAAGAAAGAAAGAAAGAAAGAAAGAAAGAAAGAAAGAAAGAAAGAAAGAAAGAAAGAAAGAAAGAAAGAAAGATGGAATCAAAGATAGGTGGAATCAAAGACAGGTGGAATCAAAGACAGGTGGAATCAAAGATAGGTGGAATCGAAGATAGGTGGAATCAAAGATAGGTGGAATCAAAGATAGGTGGAATCGCAGCTGGGAGACTAAACAATGCACGCATTCGAATTTCGCGTGTGCGATGCTTTTACCCTTGAGCTACCGCGAGACCACTTTCCCGACCCCTTTTTTGAGTATATGTGTGCCAGAACTAATCCTGGGAGTGTTAGCCACGCACCGCTGCTCACAGATGTGGCGGTGGACTTCTTCCTCGGTGCCTACGAAGGAAAAAAACAGCGCCACACTTGGTGCATTTCGTGTAGCTCAACAGATAGCTAACTGCTCCTGCGATAATTTATTGCATTTACGGAACCCTGTGCTTAACAGCGTCGGAGCGACCAATTATCAGCGAGTAGATAGTCGCGATCCGTCACTGAATAACAGCGACCAACGTCACTCTAACAGTCGTAACGTCCGATCGCAAGAACGAAATGAATAGATAATAAGGTATAAGGAAATAATTCGTTACTACATCTAAAGCGTTTGGTCACTGTATAATGCGCCCTTGAGTAAGGAACGACTGGGGATCATCTCGAGGATAAGTGTTGGGTGTTCTAAGGTGCCTCTTAAGAAGCTCATTAATAAACGAGCCAAGGCAAGTAAGGGCGACCACTATATAGCGCCTCTCATTCAATTCAGCTAACAATTGCTTTTCTTTTGCAAGGCAATTAATATGAGGAAAATAAGCCACTTTTCTTTTTAGTTGTGGCCAGACAATCATGGCGCAGATACCTAATGCTGAAGGTACATGCAGCGTAGGTAAGCACACTGATATTGGAAATGCAACAAATACCACGTCGCAAGAGGACTGCATAGCAACAACTATAGCTGCGAAACGGAATGCACATGTGACGCTCCCATCGCAACGGCGAGATTGCGACGCGTTCTTCCCTGGCGCGTGACCGAGTAGATCGAGCTATCCTTATACATCAAGCTCGTCACCGCTCGCGTATTGCTCACCGCGTGAGTTCATCTGGCAACGACGGACGGCTGTTTGGCAGTGGGCGTAGCCCCAATTGCACAATGACGTCACGATCCAGTGCGTACGTCACGCCGACTCGGCCCGTACTCCTGTCGCGCCCATCATGAGCGAGCGCCGGAGATTGAGGAGAGTCCCCCCAGGCTGTGCCACACGCAGCACGGAAGTGAGAAGGCAAAACTTGGACGATGGGCAGAAAAGGAGATTGCTTCGACTTTTGCAGCTAAAATATGTACATTAAAGAAAGAAATTATCAATGCGTACACTAAACGAATGACAACAAGAATAAGACACAACAACCACTGCAGAGTAAGGCTCTATCCGGGCAAGTCCCTTCCGTGACTGAAGTTCCACCTAAAATGCGAGCATTGCACTTACAGACAGCGATAGTGGGGACAAGAATCGAATTGCATCCATTTGACAGGAATTATAAATAGAGCACGAAAAGCAAAAAATAATGGAGGGGGGGGGTGATTTTTGAATGAGTGAACAGAAGATAAAAAAGAGCCCCGTAACTGTCTGCATCATAGTGCGACCCCTCAACAGTGGCTCACGAGAAATGAGAGTAAGGAGAGATTAAAAGGGATATGGGTAGAGATGAGGACACCCACATACATATAAGGAGAAGATAGGAAAGATGGACACGGTCGCAGGAGTCCGAGGACGGGGCACCACTCAGCGAGAGCTCTCGTCGGCGTCAGGAGATGGCATAGGGCGAGCCGGTCGGCCAGAGCTGCGCTGTCGTCGGAAATCGCGGGGGTACGTCTAAATGAAATGCAGCGTATATACCCTATAACGTGGCGGTGCTTGTTCCCTACATGCCAGATTTCAATGCCTCACGGCATTTAGGGAAGGGTGTTTCAACTCTAACGTCATCGGCAGAACTGTTGCCTTCGTTTTCAGCGCAACGGTGACGAGTAGTGGGGCCTACCCATAGTTGCGGATACCTATTTTTGCGACGGACGGTGACGAAATAAGGCACCGACAAGCCTAACCTACGAGTTGCTTCGCGCCTAATAAATGGGCTACTAGCTCAATTAACCCTTTGATACTTGAATTATGAAACTACCAAAGAAAACAAAATTCGTTTTCAGTTTCCAGCTTTAAATAGCAACCTTTAAATGATTCCACAGTTGAAGAAAGTATCTAAAATTCATCTTTAGTGCATACTTCTACGTGCGTCGCGAATTCTGCACATGCCACAGGAGCGAGGACCTTGAAACGAAAAACATACTTCAGAACTACGCAACGCGTCACGTGCCACGTCATGAGCGCGTGCACACTAAGTAAACAAGATTATTGAAGATAAGATAGCGTCAGCCAGGCGAGAAAGAACAAAGCGAGTGTTGTTGCACGCGCTTCGCGGACTTTAGCTATATACAAGACAACTGGTTCTAGCATAGATTATGTTACACAAGATGGCACTAGATTTTTCATGCTGATAGCTACCTTCTCCGTGAGTATACTTGACAGCCGGCATTAAAGGCGGCACGAATTTCGTGACTTAAATGCTCGAAGTTTTTCGGTACTTCATGAATTCGCGGCCCTAGGCATGCAGTAAATGGTTAAGTAAGGTGTTATTACGATTCTTATTTCGGCCTCCACCTTCCGATTGCGTACACACGACTTGCGAAAAAAGCGCGTGGACAGCTGAACAAAGTGCGCAACATCCGTAAAACAGCATCCATTGGAGTGCATCATTGAGACGGCTCTTTTATGGTGTTCCTGTTTCGATAACGCGCCTCGTGACAAACAACAATGCATGGAGAGCGCAGTAAATGACCTCAGGGATCAAAAAATTAGAAAAGTCAACGTGCGCTATATATACACCTCTTGAGGCACCAACGCTGCCAGAGACGCAATGCAGAGCGCCAGGCGCTTATCAGTAATACCCCCCCCCCTTCTAAAAAACAAAACGGCCTAAAGAACCGAGCGGATGTACTACAAACCACGTCAAGAAGTCTCTCTTAACGCAAGGCTATACGTTGTCCAACACTATACCCGCGACCCACCCACAGGCGTCGAGTATACAGAGTGTCCCAAATATGCAAGCGCCACCACAGCCCATCATTCTCCCAAGCAGCGGCGAAGGATTCGCTCAGTGCAACCAGAAGGCGCCGCATTTCTCACAGGCACATACTATACAGCTGTATAGTATAAAGTAGGCGTGCGTGTATGCGCGCCCCCGCTGGGTAGATGCGACGGGACGCGTGATTCATCACCTACAGGTGTCGCATGCTGCTGCGGGCGCGCCGCTTGCGTAACCCATGAACATGCCCGTGCGCGTATTATACGCCACCATAGGTGCAGGCTGAACGTAAGGGAAAATGAACCCGTAGACAAATGAACAAGTGAACTAAGTCATCCTCAAAGACAGGGCGCTAAAACACAGACACGAGAAGAAAGTCGAGACGCCACGAACGCCTACTAATAACCCAAGATGCGCGCAACTGCGGTAAAAGAAGGCAGGAAAACTTATCTGCGCATGCCCATGCGATAGGCGAACCATCGATCTAGCACGCTTGGGGGGAGGGGGGGGGGCGACCACGTGAAAGATAACTGTAATAAAAGCACTCAATTTCATCTTTATGCAAGTTGATCGACGGTTAGCTCACGCAAACGCTACTACAGATATGTCATGTCTCAATTATCAGACCCGTTTTTTTTTATTTCATTCCTATATGCCGGTACAAAATTGCGCATTCATGGAATTTGGCGTACTCTTACAACCTCGGAAGTTCAGGGAAATATTACAAGGTGAGCATCCGGTTAGCGACCACTTATGTCCCAGCAATCTCTGCCTAAATGCAGCGGACCATCTCTCCTGCGTAGAAGTAGGCGCAGCCAAGAAGGACCTCATATAATACCCTTGTACGGCAATTAGTGAATTCGGTGTGTTTTACGAAACAAATATGTTTGCACGCCCTGTCTTTTAGAATGAATACGTACCAACTAGTCAACCAAGTCAGCTGATTCATTCTTGGTCCGGTGACTGAGTTCTGAGTACCAACTCGTTTAATACCCGCCCCTTGGCGATGCGGATATCACCGCCAGGAACAAATTCGTGTGAGCACGTTTTCACCAGCGGGACGTCATTACTGCTGCTATAAAAACCATAGTAATCACGTTCAGGAGAAACTGAGCAGTCTCGAAAGTTCACAAGTTCTTCGACACCTCAACTCACCTGCGTCAACTGTATACATTTTCCGTCACTGTGTACATTTGAGGCGTCATTACATTAGAAATAAGCACCACGTACAACCACGAACGTGTCATATACAGACTGAAAGGAAATCACGCTAGAACATTCCATTTAATGCTAAATCCGGGTTATGAAACTGGATGCATGCCCAATAATACCCTCTAACGTTATTGTGATCATTAATCAAAACCGGAAACCGCTGTTAAATCCGTACATTCTTCTAAGTATGTGACCCGACGGCTAGTCAACAAACCATCTATCCGGTATGCAAGAATGAAGGTGTACTTAGCACACGTCGAAGAAAACACTAATGAACGAAGCCCTGTATACTCTACAGCGTAGTCTTCCATGGCTAATAAAGAATGAATGAATGAATCAATCAATCAATAAATAAGTCCACTCATTTATAAATTGACTCAATCAAGCAGTCAGACGAGTTCTCAACTCGATTGCACAAGAGACGAATTTTCAACCAGAAATTCAGCTTTTGAATTAACCACAAATCAATTGGTTAGTCGATACAGAAGCTGTCATGTCGTTATCTCTCTCTCCGTGCCTGGACAACGCCTTTGTCAGTGACACGTTTACATCGGCCTTGAGGCCTGCGCACACGTATACGTAGATCGAGCACATATCTCGCTTCCTGCGAAACCGGCGTCGATTTCCATACATGCAAACGAACATGCGATGAGCCGAACAGCTTTTGCCGAGTATCACGTGGCAAGGCGCACTGACGAAGCATAAACGAAGACACACACTAACAAAAAAAAAGAACAAAAAAAAAAGGCGTGGCAGTGTTCTCAGCGCGCGCCCAGAAAACGAGCAGGCGCGAGATTGCAGTGACACGAACGATAAGGAGGAGTAAGACGAAAGCAAGATTACACGTAAAACGAAAGTGAAACCTTCGATCGCAGACCGGTGTTACCGGTTGTGAAACGAAGTCTGCATAGGAGCATGCCGAATGTCGCGGACCTACGGAGGACATGTATGGCACACACACACACACACGACCACGCGCGATGGCACAGGCTCGCCTTCTTCGAAAGCACGCGTTTGCCATTTTTTTTCCTGGAATAAATAAAAAGAAAAAAAGAAGAGAACCGGTGAATCACCCCGCAAACTGCGGAGAACGGAGCAGACCTTGTGTTGCGGAAGGGCGTTGCGATGCAAACAGGGAAGACCTCGTGACACAGCCCGAAGCGCGCATGCGCAATATCTGTCGCCATACCTTTACCTGTTCCGTGCCACGTGATTTCGCAATCTTGTACTACTCCAGTATAACTTCCAGAAGAATAATAAAAAGACTTGAAGTCAGCTCATGGAATGCAGGTATACTATAATAGAAGGAATGAACTGGAAATTCCAAGGGCTCGTTTTTATTCACTATAGACGTCAACAGGCAGAAAAGGGGTGTTCGGCACTAGCCTTCATGGCCAACAGAGGCGCTGACTGACGCCCCCGAGTTTAAATACCCATATACACCCCAGAAAGCGGACGGTGGGACGACATGACTACCGCAGTGACTTATTTGATAGAGCATCGGACGCATTATTCAAAGCTCACCGGCTCGGTCCCTGACAGCAGCAAATCACTTTTTGTCCAGTTTTCTTCACATTTACATAACGAATATTACTAATAACACGATCGAATCCCGGCTGGCGGCTGTGTTTTTGATGGAGGCAAAAAGTTTCGCAACTCGTGCACTTATGTGCATGTTAAAAAGCCCCAGGCGGCCGAAATTTCCCGAGCCCTCCACTGCGGCGTCTCTCATAATCATATGGTGGTTCTGGGACGTTAAAGTCCACATATTATTATTACTAATGGCATCCCTATGCTTTCCTTGGTATCATTGGCTGTTAGTTTTCATTATTACTGCGTATAACAAAAAAAAGTGAGCTCTTAAATTTCCCCTTCCTTGATTCAGGTATACAACAGTGTGATATCCTCTAACGGAAAAGTCCTACAGGTACGAAGGAACACACGAGGCAAAGCCTTGGGGGAAAAGGGGGGAGGGGGTAACAAGGAAACTATAGTGAGAATATAGACGGATAGAACGCATCTTGATAGCTGTACGTGTATATATCAGAAAGCAGGAATATATCTATAGGAATGAAAGGAAGCGAACACATTATACCCTATCTTGTAGACGTTTCTTCATAGCACGAAGAAACTTATATTCATATTTCGACCAATCGTAGCTTCACAATATTTGCACACGAGATGATCGATTATTTTCGTGTTTCGCGCTAGACAGTGCTAATTAAGTTAACAGCTAATGAATCATTCATAGAAAAAGCGTTGCCTTAGCACACGCGAAGATTTGATATGTGGGGTTTAACGTCCCAAAACCACCGTATGATTATGAGAGACGCCGTAGTGGAGGGCTCCGGAAATTTCGACCACCTGGGGTTCTTTAACGTGCACCCAAATCTGAGCACACGGGCCTACAACATATCCGCCTCCATCGGAAATGCAGCCGCCGCAGCCGGGATTCGACCCGCGACCTGCGGGTCAGCAGCCGACTACCTTAGCCACTAGACCACCGCGGCGGGGCATCACACGGGAAGAAGTTGGAAAAAAAATATAAGAACAAGAAATAAATAATAATAATAATAATAATAATAATAATAATAATAATAATATAATAATAATAATGCGAGAGAGTAATATATTACATGGTGTCTTATTTACCAAAACCGCGATATGACTGGGGCACGTTGCAGTGGAGGGCACCGGGACTTTTGACTAGCCGGTAATAATGATCGTGCACTCACATCGCACAGTACACGGGCCTCTTGCATTTCACCTCCTTCGAAATGCGACCGCCGGTATCGAACCCTCGACTTTTGCTCCAGCAGCCCTGCACCGTACAAGCGCTATGTACGCCACCGCACTGAACTACGCGAGAGAAACAAAAGAAACGATGGCACGGCTGTATCCTGATCTCGGAGGCTTTAAATTTGACGGACATAGATAACGACCACAGCAAACCTTTGTTTTCCAGATTACTTATTTTGCCCTTCGACAAGCTATGGAAATTAAAACTAGCCAGATGCGCCCACACAGTTATTAATTACAACCACCCTTTTCATGTGTCGATGTTTTCCGCCCTTTCTCGTTCTACTAGACAACTAACCTTTGGTAAATGGAATATTCCACGAACTAACAACGCATATGGTGAACGGCTTTTACAGTTTGTTGGTATTAAAATCTGGAATGTTATTCCTTTTGAAATAAAAATGTGTACAAATTTCACTAAGGCACTAGAAAAACACTATTCAGAAGAATGTACTGATTTATTAATGTCCTGTCATAATTAGTCTGATGACTGTCTTGATTTCAATATGTAAGTAGGTGTTTATTCCGTTTTCGTTCTCTCGTGCATTGTAACGGTTTAGTGCGGTTACTTCATGCACTGTAATGTTTTTTTGCCGATTCCTTATTACATTAGATTGTAAAAACTTTAGTTAATTCTTTATTGATATTGCATAACCTTTTTCGTTACACTTTTCCGAAGTGCCTTTATAAAATCTTTCTTTTTTGGACCCAAACTAGGCTATGGCTATGGGTCCACGCAGCGTATGCAAATTGTTTGTAAAAAGTGTGACCAATAAAATTCAATTCAATTCAATCGAAGTAGTGTCCGGACCTGTCAGCAGTGAAAGTTGCCATGCAAGACAGCGCCAGTTGTTCCGATCGTACACGTCATACGGCTGTGTAATTTAGTACCAACAAAAAGGAAACGGACCACGAAGACACCGCCGTCCATACGAATGCGGCTCCTCTTATTACATTCCGCCTCCGTCCCCCGAATGCATGACGTCACGAATAACAACGGGGCGAGGAGGAAGAAGCGTGCCCGGTAATTCGCGCGCACAGCACTCCGTGTGAAGAGCGAGAAAAAAAAAACATCCGGATTAAAGGCGGAGGGCGGCAAAGATGGCGCGATACAAAGATTCCGGCAAGCGGGTCACGTATTACGTATTTTCGTGCACCGAGATGTACGCATGATGGATAGATGCGACCCGCGCGGCCATATCGGTAGTGAGTTGAATTTCCTCCAGCCTGGAATGCACGAATAGACCGCACAGCATGCACAATTACTGTGGCGTATAGATATATTTTAGTTGCGTGCAGTGAACTGTATAGTCGATTAGAAGTCATGATTAGAAGTCAGGTCGATAAGCCTGTCGAAACAACGAATCCGGGGAGGGAGGAGGAGAATTCGAATATGGTATCAGTAACATAAGGTGGTGCTTTACGTCTCAAAGTCACGATATGATTACGAGAGACGCCGTAGTGGGGGGCTCTGAAAATTTTGACAACCAGGTGTTCTTTAACGTGCATTGACATACCAGAGTACACGTGCCTCAACCATTTCGCCTCCGTCAAAATGCAACCGCGCCGCAGCCGACATCAAACCCACGACCTTCGCGTCAGCAGCCGGACGCTGTAACCGCGACGGATAGGGATTCGACTGTCAGCACGGACGTTGAGGTTATAACTCTTCTTTGTAACCTAACTATACCAACTAAGCTCAAGTTGCCCGCCATGGTGCAGCTTATAGCAGCTATAGTGCAGCTGTGGTGTTGTACTGCTAAACTGCAGGACGCAGGATCGGTTCCGGCGGACGCATTTCGACGTGGCATAGGATGGAGGAGCCCCCATGTCATTGGACTTTGATGAGCGTTAAATAACCTTTAGACGGTCAAAAGTAATCCGCCATCCACCATTACCGTGTATTTTATAATCGTATCGTGGTTTGGTTACTGAAGACGCCAAAATTAAATTTAATAGTTTCAAAAGCACCTGCACTAACAAGTGCGAAACGCAGAAGCGCCTTCACATGACTACCTCAAGGGGTCTCGAATCAATAATGTCACATTTAAAAAAAACAAAAAAGAACAAGTAAAATATACAAAAAGGGGTCTCGAATCAATAATGTCACATTTAAAAAAAAACAAAAAAGAACAGGTAAAATATACAAAACCTTACAACGCGAGCTTCTCAAGAGGCCCTCATAAGTGATCAGAAATCAAATTTGGCAGGTCAAATTACAATACGCTAATAGAGCCGCTCGGTGTCGCGTCATTACCAGAGGACGACTTTTTTGTCCGCACAATAATGACGTCACTCGCGTATGTACGGCTGCAGTCGTCAAGCAAACTTACACCTATATATGCCTAATGCGCGCACGTGACTCATTTCTTTCTCCCCTTTTCCCCTTATACTAAGTGAAGAGTAGCCGATTCTCGTGCGACACTTATACGACTGAAAGACACCGCCCCAATATTCCTCCCTTCATCTACCATCGCCTTTCCACAACGCACGTTCCCTGCTTGATATCTTCTTGCAGTCAGACCCCCGCAATAACCTTAATTAAATATCGATTTGCGGCGTAAACCTTCACCGTACGCACTGCTAGACGTAGCGGCGCCTGCAACGTCATCCGTGGCGCGTATACGCTATGCAGCCTCTGTTGCCCTGTTAAGCAGTTTCTACGAGAGCACCGTTTATTTCTTTTACACGCCGTCTTTCTGATTGAAGGACGCTAAAGTACACCAGAAAGCAGCGTTAAGTAGATTGCCTCGTCTCTGGTAAAATTAGCCCTTAAGAGCGGCAGTGATAATGAAATTTAATTACGAGGAAGCTCCTAACAACAGATAAAGAGATAATTTATGTCTAGAATTAAAAAAAAAAGAAAGAAACATCGACACCCGCTTGTCTTCCCTTTTTTTTTAGGAAGGATGGGCGGAATAAATGTTTGCGAAGTACACATACGATCTACAGCGGCGGTCACACCAACTTCCACTTTATGGGGTATATATATGTGCATTTAAACCCAGGGAGTATCAGTCAGCGCCGCCTCTAGTCATGACGGTGAGTGTGGAACACTTTTTCTGCCCGTTGGCGTGACGTAGCGCAAGAATTTATTGCGAATTGGCAGCTGACCAATAATCTCTCACATAACGTGCGCAGGATATTGCCTTCAGAAGGGGGAGGGGGGGGCGGAGGTTCGTTGCAGCAGCCCCCTCCCTATTATGTCAATGTATGGGATTGACTTTACGCCCCCTTGTGTGACTAGGGGAGGGAAGTAAAGAATCAGAAATTTAACGGCTCATTTTTTTTTCTTTGTCAGACACAATATTAATGAGAACTAACAGACAATGATGCCAAGGAGAGGACGGGGATGTTATCAGTAGATGTAACGTAAACAAGAAGAAAAAAAAGTGGACGAAAAGATAATTTGCCGCCTGCAGGGACCGAAAACCTGCGGCCTTCGAATAACGCATCTGGCAAATAAAATAAGCCCTCAAATTTCCACTTCCTTTCTGCCTTCGTGTACGAGACATTCGCTGGCGCATCTCAAAGCACGAATAAAATACGACAAAAGCACTCACATACCAAGGCACAATCCACGCATTCGTCTGCGTCGAGCCTAAATTAAGTTAGAACCCCGGTGGGCGACAGACTGCGAAAAGTAGGAACGATGCCGTGAATTGGCTGAGCTCCCTTCTGGAAGAACTTCAGCGGCCTTTTGATTATTTTCTGATCTCTCCATATGTACTACGACTAAAAAAAAAAAAGCTAGATGAATTGTTCGACTTCAGAGCGGAGGCGTAGTACACAGAACCAGAAACTCGAGAAATTTAATTTCGCGTGCGCGCGCCCAATTTTAAGGAGTACACACATTCGCGCTTCGCGAGGATTGAGACGGAAGTTGGGCCCGCGGGTGCGGTGAATCGATCCGTACGTTATACTCAGGTTTCAAATAAAGAAATTTATTGACTCTTGCACGTTACTTCCACAAGCTCGGAGAACGTGGACAAAGGCTGCGCAATTCCGGCTGGCACACCTTACGTTGACATTCGCTCAGTGTATCTTCACGGCGACACAATCTCGGCGGCAAGTAGCATAATAGGCTCAACTCACCGGAAACGGCATGCACTTACTTTACTTACTTTATATTGGCACCCTGATGAAGACATCTCAGTTGAATTCGTGACAAAGAAATGAGGCAGTTCCATACTGTGAAAATCATCCGGCCATGCGAAGCTGTAAGCACCAGAGTGCTTGTGATTGGCGAGCGAAATCACGTGGCGTGGTAAATGCTAATTTAGAAAAGGGGAGCGCAAAGACACAGGGAAAGCAAGTATGGGAAAGCTAGTGACAGTTAATGCAGTAAGTTTCTGGTCAATGTAATTATTGAAGGTACGTATCTCTTTTCCGGTATTTTATACCGAAAGTCATCATCAACATCATCATTTCAAGCATCATCATCGTTTCGTTTCATTTATTTCCTCAACATTCAGATCACATGACCACCGCGACGCCTGCTGGTTTACTACTACTACTACTACTACTACTACTACTACTACTACTACTACTACTACTACTACTAATAATAATAATAATAATAATAATAATAATAATAATAACGATTAACCCCAATCAGGATCACATTTCGCAGCCATGATTAATTGACTTCCGCCGTCCGTGTAAAAAAGTCACTCGCAATAAAGAAACTCCATCCGCACCTACCAGGCCCAATCACGATCATAAGTGACCGTCTGGAACCGGCACCAGACAGCTCTGCTGTGAAAAACAGATAAAAGATATTCGGGAAGCTATGCGGCAGTGTACTAGAAATTGTTATCGCCTTCAAAGCAAAAGCGTATCACCATCGCAAGACTCTTATCTTTCAGCACTGCCGTCTCTATACACGAAGAAGGAGACGGACACTGGCCATGTCACCGAAACCTCAGACGCGGATGAAGACATCTTTATTATTATTGTTCTTGTTCTTGTTGTTCTTGTTGTTGCTGTTCTTGTTGTTGTTGTTCTTGTTCTTGTTGTTCTTGTTGTTGCTGTTCTTGTTGTTGTTGTTCTTGTTGTTGTTGTTTTTGTTGTTGTTCTTGTTGTTGTTGTTGTTCTTGTTGTTGTTGTTGTTCTTGTTGTTGTTGTTGTTGTTGTTGTTGAAATAAATATTGAATGAATGAGCTGTAGTCACTATTGCTTGGCGACAGTTACCCCTTTCTACTTAATTGTTACGAAATAAAACTCTTAAGAAACAAACACGCATCTCCACGAAGCAAATGATGACGAGTGAGCGGAGCTATAAGATATATGATTTAGTCTACGTTGAAGTCGCCGACTAGTATTAAGGACGGACAGATGAACGGACGGATGGACGGACAGCACAGATGAACATGTGTTGTGCTGTCTCAGATTTCATTAATGTACACATAAAGTCGTTTTTTTTTTTTTACAAAGTGGTTTCCGTATTTCGTTGTACAGGTGTTCAGTTTCGGTTTAGCTTTTGTGTAGTGTGAAAGCCGCGCACAACCGTAAGGAGCTTGCCCCCGAAATTAACCTGGATATACATATAAACAGTCATATATATACTCAAAAATTCTCGTTTGCCTGAGCAGCGCAAACACACGGTCGCAGCGCACACTTTCAATATAGTCCGCTCAGTACTCGTCACATACGTTGGTGCCCTCAAATAAACGCTGTAGCCCTTTCATTGCCCTGCAGGTTACCCTAGATAGCCACGAGCCTAGTATTTTTGCCAACAAAAGCGTTCGTTCCAAGTCTAGCTAGCGTGTGGAGTCCCCGCCCATGCATGTGTGTCGTGTTTGGGACAGCCGAGCAACAGGTGATCCTCGTCTACGTAATGTGCCGCGAACGCCCAACCCCTGCAACCGGTGCGACCAACGCCTTCGGTCGCCGGCAAATCTGGCGCTCAATTACGGCGAGCCACCGCGAGAGGACGACACCGCTGGCAGAAGAAAGCGTCCGCTCATCCGCGCCACAGTGACGCACGCGATGTAGCCAGCTGTTGGGAGGCCAGCGCGCGGGAAAGGTGTTCGTATAAGCACTGAGGGGGGTTCCAGGGCATCGGTCTGAGTGTCAGTACAACTGCGGAGCACTATATAGGAAAGAGTGACACACACTGAGGGGTAATTCTAGACGCCTAAAGCACCGCAGGAAGAAACAATCACAGAGATTCACAATCACAATCATTTCTTCCTGCGGTGCTTTAGGCGTCTAGAATTACCCCTCAGTACGACGAACCAACTAGCCCAACAACAAGTACTTCTAAGTGATACACACATCGCGAAAGGTTCTGGGACATAGCATCACACTTGTGTGCAGTGTTGCCGTACACTTGTTTAGGTGAGGAAATTTCACGGCAAAAAAAATGGAACCCTTTCACCACTTGCGCGAACAGTTACTAATAATTGTTGAAGTTTGACGTCCCAAAACCACCATATGATTGTGACAGACGCCTTAGTGAAGGGTTCCGGAAATTTCGACCACCTATAGGGTTTTTTAACGTGCACCTTTAAGCACGCGGTGAAGGAAAACTTGTCTAAACATTAACTTCGCACTAATGCAGTTTCCATAAAAGTGCAAATGCTAAGCACCGTACTACTCCATCACACTACCCACTAAACAAAAAAAAAATTATAATATTGCCACGTTCCTTTCCTCAAGTTTTGTTATCGCCCCGGCCGTTACAGCGCGAACCGCGCCTCCGACGTTCGAAAAGCTTCGAGGCTGTAGTAGATGGTTTTGTTAAGATTACGCCCACTTCATGAATATTCCAGAATAATCTGTAATGTTCCCTATTGTTTTTTTTTTCGTGCTTTGCATCGTTCTTTTCGTACTTTGCAATATTCGCTTAGGAAGAACACCGACGACGCTCACGCAGCGTTTTCTGCGTCATGGACTCTTTAACGCGACACTACCGCACTTGTCTAAGCTGCTGCATTTGCCCCGCCGCGGTGGTCTGGTGGAAGAGACTCGGCTGATGGTCGTGGGATCGAATCCCGGCTGCGGTGCCTGCATTTTCGATGGAGGCGAAAATGCTATAGGTCCAAGTGCCCAGATTTGGGTGCATGGTAAAGAACCCCAGGTGGTCTAAATTTTCGGAGCCCTCCACTACGGCGTTTCTCATAACCATATCGTGGTTTTGGGACGTTAAACCCCACATATCAATCATTAAGCTGATGCATTTAAAATGCCTAGAAGGAGAGCACAGTACACATTTTACGCTGTTCACGTACTTCGGGTTTATTACAAAAAGCCGTTTTAGTAATACTTCTTAACTGTATTATAGTAATTACGATCACAATTACTGCACTATAATAACCCAACACCTACAAACAGTCCTAGAAAAAATCAACATATCAACCACCACACCTTCCTTGACTTTTATTTCTCTTGCTTTACATTAAGGTTGTGTCTAAAAAAAGAGAATAGCGGTTAAATTCCCTTATTTCGTTTTACTAATGTGTCGTTTTATAGCGCCGTCCTTGCAGGACGCGTTATATAGAATCATTTGAGATATCGACGCTATAAATATACAGTTTAATAGCACTGTGACGTCAGGCTTCCAAGCCGCGACGCAAACACCGCGGCATGCTTCTCTAAAAGCTCGTCACTTTAATGAGGTTCGGGACTTATCGCCGAGCGAGAGGAACGACACGAGCGAATAAGGGAGAGAAAAAAAAAGCACGGCGCACATGTTCGCCCTGACGAGCGTGGGCGGGAGCGACGTGGCGGCATCGGAATTCTTTGCGATCGATGGAACAGCTGTTTCACGGGCTCGGAATCCGGTCTGAGCCTGTTGTGGCCAACCAGCCCTTGGGCGCACTGAGCAGCGTACGTGTGTACACGCGCTGCGGCCGACAGCGCCACAGAGAACACCTGGCGGCGAGTCCGCGCGGAAATCAGCAGGCCGCCCGAGGCGAAGGCTGCGGCAGTTGCATGCAAGGCCGGAGAGCAAGTGCTGTTTCGACGCGCGCTCGGGTTTCCGACCGAGAGAGACGTTTTTAACCTGACATTGCACCGGCGGCGTGTCACTCTATCAGAGGGAAATGAAATTAAAACGAAAAAGATGAGCCTATATGGGATGGGAATATCGCATCAAGGACACTGCTGTTATTGACGCGCGGCATGCGAACGATCTCTGTGAGTCACGTTGGAACGACGCTGATCAGATCCCCGGTCGAAAGAGAATGCGGGGCATGCGGGGCATACGGGGCATTGTCAACTCTTAGGCAACATAGCGCGTGACATCAATTACGCATTTATGTAAATGCAGGCCACGTGTACACCGTCCTGGGTATTATGAGGCGATATGCAAAACTCACACGCAGAAAAGGAAAACTATGATGCATCATCATAATTATTGTAACAATTGGGATTTTACGTGCTGAAACCACGATATGATTGTGAGAGACACCGCGGTGAAGGGTTCCGAGAATTTCGACGACCACCGGGAGCTTCTTTTGCCCCCGCACCTAAATCTCAGCACATGGGCCTCCAGCATTTTGCTTCCATCGAAACGGGGACGGGATTCGACCCCGCGACCTCCGAGTCAGCAGTGAAACAGCATAGATTTACCACAATGTTCGCAAACAGAACGCACCGGTGAGCACAATCAGGTGGCAGTTCAAATGATTTTTTTTTTTTAGAGAAAAATTGGCGGGCGCAAGCAGTGGTCTTTTGAGAGCGAATCAAATATAAACCGAACAGTGGCACAAAAAAAAATCGAATAGACATCAAATCTTGAACCGTTTTTACGATTATCAAGCGACGTTCTACCCCTATAGTGTAGACAACTTCGGCATCAAAAGCGCAAACGAAACACCACGAACAAATATGCCGATTTTGTGTATGGGGAGAACACGCCGGCGGCAGGGGCGTAGCCAGAATTCTAACGCGAAAGTGTTAAGAGATCGTTTTGGAGCAATGTCTGTGCGGGTGTCAGCGTCGTCGGTTGTAAGCGAAAAAAATCGCCATCTTATGCGTGACCGAAAAAAATCGTTCTGGCACACGTCCACACCTCTGCTCGTGAATACAGGGAAAACAACTTCCTCTTGAATATGCACGCAGTGAAAGTAGCTTCCCTGCTTCACAAACACACGAGTCCTGTATACATGTTTCACAATGCAACATGCATGAAATATTCCAGTAACAATGCGTGGTACAAGCACCCTATGACAGTGGGCGTCAGATTATGTTGTCATAATGGATTCGTGGTTTAAAGTCGGCCACCCACTACAAAAGGCACGCACGCTACTGCACCCTTAAGGCCACGTAGTGCGTGCATAGCAAGTTCGCAAATGTTTCAAGCACTAAGTATTTAATGTACACGCAATAAAAACTCGACAGCGCTATCGTGTTTTCCTATAAGGGCGAAGCTTTAGGGTCCCCTAATTTTATTTTCTCAGAGCATACGAGGAAGGGGGGGGGGGTTCTAACATACTTTATGTATGTTCCTGCATGCGTTTGTACGTGTGCGTATTAGAAAGAAAATCGAAAAAAATCTGGAACAAAGTTTGACCCTCCCCCCCCCCCCCCCCCGGTTACGCCTCTGGCCAACGGGAATGAAACTGACCAAATTTAACTACTTTTGTGCCTGCTCCTCCACGATAGAACAGAGCTTGCGGTGCTCAGCGGCTGATCCGGTGGCCATGGGTTCGGTATACCTGCCGATGCATTTCAACGGAGGCGAAGTGCTAGGTGCCTGAGTACTGTGCGATTTTCGGAGCCCGGCGTATCCCATAATCATATCCTGGTTTCGAGACGTACAACTCCGGATGTTATTATTCAACTTTGAGCACTGCGAATATTTTCATATATTTGTAAGCTATTCGCAAAATATTCACAAACAGCGGTACCCGATTCGAAGATCAACTCGAAAGAAACAAACACCTCATAGAGATGTGCGAATATTCGAAAATTGAGAAAACCTAGTCGAATAGTACACAATTTAATTAGCTAGTGCAAGTTCTCTAATATCCAGGCAGCACCGAGGCAGAACGATTCAATTACGTTTCATTATTTGTTCGCCAATTCGCCGACCGAATTTCAACCGAGCACCCCCCCCCCCCCCCGATCTCCTCCCTTGTTTTCATTGGTCGAGTAAGAAAGATAAGTTCCGCCATGGACACAAAGACGAAAATGGCGATTCTCACAACGGCCTACACCACAGGTCCTCGTACTTTTTGGTGGCATATGTGGGAGATGGACAATTTTTCTTTAATGCAACGGCCGGTTCCGCGCCCGTCAAAAAGCACGCGGAGCCGCAAAGCTGCGATCGAAAAATGACTTCAGATGTCTGACTGAGAAATGATATAGGGCAGAATTTTCTCTCCCTCCTCCATTCACATGATTCGAGTAAAAAAAAAGGGGGGGGGGGGGGATTTGCTGTCTCTGCGGGAAGCGACGTGTGCCATCGGTATAGCGGTATATAAACGGGAATGCACGGCATTGCGGCGATAGAATAGGCAGTTTTAGAATAGCGAACAGCGAGCCCTTGCGGTACGGTCGCTGCCACTGCGCATGCGTCGTAACGCGAGTCGACGTTCGCGGACCGCACGCAGAAAATCCGAAATTGCGTGCGGTGATGGCGGTCCGCAAGCGCGCTGGTTTCGAGGCTACGGGTGTCGCTGCGATCGCGCGTTGCGGTTCGCAGCAGGGCAAACGCTATTCTAAAGCTCTTATGGCACCCGCTACGCGCGCAACGCTTGCAAACGGTATTCTAAAAACTCCCTATTACCAGACGCACACGACGCTAGCGTACGTCCCGCAGCAGGCAGTTCACTTACGTTACGACGTTCTTTACGGTTTCCAGACAGAGGTTGAAACGAAATGACAACACGAGGTGGCAGTCAGTTGGGGCGAGTGGGGCCTTTGTCGGCGGACAGCTTTATTCGCGACCTCGTCTTATCTCGCCGTGCGATGTCCCCATGCTGCATACTCGGACAGCGATAAAAGGTGGCCGCCGCCGAAGTATCTTCCTTGGCCAGCCGACCCGGTTTCGGACGCTAATGGCCGCAAGAAGCGAGCATATCGGCCCATACCGAAAGATCAACTCGAGTTCCTTGGAGGAGCACAATATTCAACAAGTAGAATGATAAATTATTATTATTATTATTGTTGTTGTTGTCACGGGCGTGATAGTATGAATGAAAGAAATATATTTACAAAATATACAGGGATTGTCACAGGCATGTTCCGCCAAGATAGCGGAACAACAACGACACGAGCGTAATCGCATTCGTCATCTTCATCGTCTACCTCTCTCGATCCCGATGTCGTGTAACAATAACATCTGCGGTTTGAATCCTGTAATGTTCCTGAACAGTTATGCCTTGAGACAAATTGTGAGAAAAACCTCACCATTTTTACTCCTCTTGTAGAGTTCATATTAAGAAAACAAATAAGTGAAGTCATTAGCTTAAATTTAACTATTACATTGATTAAATGAGTAAACCAGGTGTAACATCATTATCACGTGTTAAATATGCAGTAACCACTTTTCCATGAAGCTCTGACGAGATTATTATACTTACTGATGCTCTGAATTGTATATATCAAATATGATCATAACAGCTGACATTACAGGGTTAACGTCCCGAAACCACGATACGATGACAGACGCCGTGGCGGAGGACTCCGGAAATTCGAATCTTCCGGGGTCGTTTTCTGCGCACAGATATCGCACAGTGCACGGGCCTTCAGCTCGCATTTCGCCTTCATCGAAATGCGACAGCCACGACCGGGGAAGTCGAACCGGCGACCTTCGCGTCACGAGCAATACATGGTGAAGATGCATATCTCGGGCGGGTTGCTGCCGACAATTCTGTGTATCGGGTGTCCAGCTAAGGTTAGCCTGGGTGTTCTCTGAAATATTCTTTCGTTATATTTGTCTGCTTAGCAGTCACTGATGCACAAGCACACCCCTCCCCCCGACACTCGGCCCCTACATTACGCAGGAGCTTTCCATGGACGGCACAGGGGAGCAGTTCCCGTTGACTCCTTCCCCTTGACCTCCCCCCGCCCAAAAAATGCATACAGACCTTAAGTAACCGGCCACCATTCAAATTGAAGTAATTATAATTATTTCACTGGCATGGGATGAATTACTTCAGGAAGGTAGAGAGGCCGTAAAACATCACGTACAAAAATCACAGCATATCCACGGTGTGAATGATGATGAGTGGGGCGAAGCGTCTGTCCTTTCGCTCTTGCTTCCGTCCGTCCGCGCGACCATCCGTCCGTTCATCCGTGCGTCCATCCGCGAGTCCGTTCGTCTGCTAGTCTGTCCGCGCGTCCATCTAGTGAACACTCCATGTACCGCCATCTCCCATATCGTATCCCCTGTGGCACATACCTGCTCTAGAGCGGGCATGTGCCACCGGTTACTACCTACTACTACTACTTCTACTACATACATCGGAGGATGCACAGACCCACACCTTAAGGAGCTTCGCCCCCGAAAACCTGGCGCCACCCCTGGGGTTTCCACCTCCGGAAATAACATTGTTTCGACAGTAGTGCAGGTTCAATTCACCTTTCTGTTTTGCATCTGTGCAAAACGGCAATCGGTCGTCCTTCTTATAGCATCTGTCATCGTCACAAACAGCGATGCCGATAACGTTTTCACTTAAAAAAAAAATCCTTCACAGTAAGACACGCACGCATCAGATGAAAGACACTCCACTATCCCATGCGTACCCCGTTAAAATATAATAAAAGACTAAGACAAAAAAAAAAGATGCTGCCCCACCCTAATATCAATTTACAAGCGCGAGTATCTCACGCAGCAGCCGATATGGCGTGACCAGCGGCGCTCAGTCATTCCCAGACGCTGCTACCGTGCGCGCGCTAAGTTTCACCACGCCGCAACCACCCACGCGTCAACCGGGGCGATAAAGGCGGCCCAATTACGCAGCACCATCCCTCATTCACCGTGACGGAATCAAAACCCGCGCCCATCCCGACCGATCACGCTAGGGCAGGTGCGACAAGACTATATATCACATGCCCCGGCACTCTCATCGACCTGTTATCGCGCAGACGGGGGAAGGTGGACAGGTTTGCGTAGAATTACGCAGGGGTCAAAGTATAGATTATTTGCCGGGCTCAACCAGTGTGTCACGTCCGCTGACGTAATTCTCCCCGATTGGTTCTTTATCGTGTACAGCAGGTTATTTCAAATGCCTTACACAAAAACGACTGAAATCAGTAGCGGTTGCACTTAGTAGTTACTTGACGCGCAATTAGTCGACGCGGTAACTGGCGCTTATGCGCGTTAGCGTACGAAATATAGGTTCTAAAGCATTTTAATGCGGTGCATAGTGTCTTGTTCCCGAGGTTTCAGAGTTAAACGCAAGTCGAACACGCAGAATCACTGCGAGTTCACGAGCGCAGCTAGGACGGCCGTATTCGGAGAGCGACAGGCGGATACAGCAACGAGACCAGAAAAAAACCTCCCAGCGTGGGGAAATAAACACTGGCTGGCGCGACGAGAAAACAGACGGGCAGGACGCGGGTTCGAGCTTATTTACGTATCTATGTAGGCCATACGGAACATCCCAACGCGATTCCTCCCGCGTGCTTTCGCAACACGGCTTTCCGATGCAGCCGCGAGCTACGAGGTTCAAAATAAAAGAAGGTGAGATGACGCTTCGCTGGAAAAGTGACACCTGGTCTACTCGATTTATACCAAACTCAGACCAGATAGGCAACAATAAAATCAACCGAGGTGAGAACATACCATCGCTGAAGCCCGTGGCGTGGAGTCGGGCCCGGGGTATCCGACGGGGGCTCTCCGAGGCAACGGCGAAACGCACCAATCCAAACACTCCCGCTTCCAGCGCAGCACTTGCGGCTTTCCAGCAAGCTGCCGTTGCTACGGGCGCCAATCACGGTAGGTTATCAGGACCGAGCTATCCGTCTCAGCGTAGTCGTAGTCGAATGACCAACCGTCGTTGAAGAAACACACACACGGGCAACGAAACCTCACAAACTCGGTTACGCGCAGGTAACACAAAAATACGTAAAAAGAAAAGCCGCGAGAGGCTGCAGCAGACGCTCTTTCGTTCGCTTATCGTCTACTTTCGTCGCCTCAAAAGAGGGGCCCCGTTCTCGAGCAGCTCTCGCTCTTTCTCGCACGTCCTCGTCGTCGCAACGCTAAAAAACCAACTCGCCGCGGAGCCGTGGACAAAATAAGCCACCGCACGCTCGCAGCAGCCACTACAGCGCGGCTCACAAACACCGGCTGTCGGCCGTCGTCACGGCGAGCGAAAGCAGTGAAAACGCGAAGCGTGCCACATGCGCGCGAGTTTCGCTCGCGCAAGAAGCAGCAGACGAGCCGTCATGGTGGCGCCTACTAGCGACGGTTGCGCGCAGCGCGCGAACGGCACGACCGCATCGCCATCCTGTGATGTTACGAAGAACCATTCCGCGCTTCGCAGCCTCCGAGAATATAAGACACGAAGGCTTTTTCTGCAGCATATGGTAGATGTTCGCACGAAGATAAGTTTCAGTGAACTTATCACTCCCAATTAAGGTCATTTTCTCTTAGTTACTAGACTGAGCATTATATATCAAGAAGCTTTGTGCCTTCAAAATGAATGAACCTGGCAATTTAAACTCTTCTCAGTAAGTAGTTCTGAATTGCTTAGCATCTCTCCAGATTTTGTATCGTGGCCTTTGGGATCAGCTGCGAAGCGAGCAGCAAACACTGAACTTGGAGGCCAAGCGCGGACGTGCTCTTTCTGTTGATCGAACTTCTTGCGTAACTATCCAGCGCGTTGCACCACAGAACACCTACCAGATTAGAGTGTACCAGAAGTGTTGAGTGGCGTGACCACACCTCGCCAACTGATCCCTTCCGCGTTGCCCGCAGCGGCGGCGCTGCAGTCGAATAGTACTGAAAGAGCTGCGCGCCGCGTGCAGGAACTGCTATGCGCTTCGGCTCCTCCGTCGCGCTTTCTTGATGCAGATTTATTCGTACCTGCCAATCATTCATGTCTATCACATGATGCCATAGCCTTTGAAGTATGACACGCCAATCTAGTGAATTCGTGCTCCATAAAAGCCCTTGTGAGAAATCGAAAATAATTCAGAAAGGATGTCTTATATTGACTTCTTCTTTCTTAAGTCTTTCTTCGTTGGTTAGGTGTCTACAATATTCACAATAACTGAGCCAATTTATTGGAAGTTAGCTGTGCTCAGAAAGCTGTGAGATTAAAAAACAAATACTGTGTCACATACACGCAGAACCAGAAAGCCATAAGTAAAGAGGGGAGAGGAAGGGAATCTGAACCTCCTACACCACGAAATGTTTTCGTAATTTAACTTTTCAGGGTATACTAAAATATTTACACGCATTCACAGTGACCACCAAGTGCCTAAGTTAGGTGTTCTGCTGCAACCCCCCCCCCCCCCCCAAAAAAAAATAATAAATGAAAAGAAATATGCCACGGGTAACCCTGCGCCCATAGTTTACAGTTGGCGAAACTTAATATAGCGTGTTTTTACAAATGCGCACAGTATATTGTATATTTCACCTTTTCGACAATATCAGGTCTCAAAACTAGTTAACGGCTAACATAGTTGGACGAGGAATGCACCGCCTAAAAATAGTAGCTGTACTAATATATATATATATATATATATATATATATATATATATATATATATATATATATATATATATATATATATATATATATATATATATATATATGTGTGTGTGTGTGTGTGTGTGTGTGTGTGTGTGTGTGTGTGTGTGTGTGTGTGTGTGTGTGTGTGTGTGTTTACTGTGTACACATACAAAGAAGTCAATTTCTCAAAACAAGATGCACCACTGCCTGCCCACACTTTTGATACTTATATTAGAACTACGCTTATAATATTATAATACAAAACATCGTCATAAACTTGCTTTCTTGCAATAGCGTTATGCCAATAGAATATTTGGAAAGCAGCACAATTTAGGCTGTCAATACAAAATGAGAACAGGTTACAATGAATTTACGCAGATTACCAGACAGGCTATATATACAATTGGCCTTTTTTAATGTGTTTGTGTGTTGTTTTAATAAGTTTAATATGTATTAAGTCTTTCGGAAAGCAATAATTATTATCTACTGCAAGACTGGCATGATAAAACAGCGTCGTCATCGATATAAACATTGTGACAACGTCACTTGTACTCGGGTTTCTCGTGAAACAATCGATCGCATGTAGGCTCATATGAGGAACACAGTGCTGTGGATATCGTTGAGACTGACGACAAAACAAACGTATGATTTAATCACGGTTTTGATACTTCTCCTCTCTTTGTAGTTCGCCAGTAGCACAGCTCAAAGCGCTGATTGAGTAAGAAGCTAGGCAGATCCGTGCAAATTCCGATTGACATTTTTTGTGTGTGTGGGGGGGGGGGGGGGGGGGTCGGCCGGTTTTTGAAACAGTGAATGTATCGACGCAATTTTGGCGCGCCTGCATATTCACTCGTGCACCATGGCGAGTAGCAGGCGCGTGCACTGATAAAGGCTCAAAAACGCATTAAACGCGCTAAAAACGAGCAATTACACGCTTTCGCAGGCTCGGGCGCGCGCGCTCCCTATGCAGACGTTCCTGAGATCTTTAGTACCATGGGACAACAGCGCCGCCGCTACTGTCACCCGCCGGAGAATCAGCCGAGATGCGGCGCGGGCGCCTCGTTCACTCCACTGCCCCCTTCTAGTGCACTGTAGCCAGATGTCCGAAACGGAGTGCAGATGAAGTAAAATGCAAGTTCAATTTACCGGCGCTGGTCATTTTCGGCCATCACGAACGAACGTTATCACAGATTGAGTTTAACAAGACATGTTTTTTTTTTTTTGCATATTCCATTAGGTGTCTCAAGCAGCTCGAAACTAATGAAATGTTCAGGCTTTGTCATCCAAAAGAAACATCTCGATTCCGAAATCTCTGCGAAGTCCAAACCCACGCACAAGATGTCTCGGGTCTGCAAATGTTTGCTTTGCAGAGTCAGAATTTGATAGTGTAGTTCTAGCAGTTCACGGAGTGTAACTGCATGTAAATGTTAACGCGTAAGCTGCCGTCCCCAAAAGCCGTAGCAAGGCACTGTATGATTGATAATATCGGTGTACACGATGAAAACCCCCACACACAGATGGACAAAAACTTTTTTTTTTCATAAGTGGTGTCCACCACATGTTACCGGATCCAGAATTTTGAAGTGCGGCAGCTTGGGCTAGTTGGTATGACATGACGATAGTTATAGCGCGAGAACAGAACGACGACCAAGAGACCAAAAGGACCCGGCCGAAGGACACGAACGCTCGTGTCCTTCGTGTCCTTCTTGTCTCTTTGTCGTCCTTCTGTTCTCGCCCAGAATTTCGTCCGGGCAGTTCAGCCTACAAAGACACCACCTGTGATATTTATTTCTCAGTCAGTAATCTCAGTGTTCTAAGCCCCACAGCGCAGCCTCAGCGATTAGCTACGTCTATAATGTGGCATCGATTTAAACGCTACCTGTGCTTCAAAAACCATGGCCGACAAAAAAAAAAAAAACGAACGATCATTACGGTAAATTTCTCAACTAACATTCATGTTTCGTTTCGCCCCTCACCGTCAGCTACATTAGTCAAACAATACTAACGCATGGTGGCCTTGCTGTTCTCAATAAATCCCCCAGTATATGTTACGCAGATCTTGAGGCCACTATTTTTCTCATTGCAAACGATGGAAGCGGCTTCAGAAGGCGAAGGAAAGTTTATGCGCGATTCAAACATCAGCAGCAGCTCACGTTTCGACAGACAAACTGAAACAATGCCGATCATGCCCGATTTGTGCTGCCACATTGGAGCTCCGACAACATAAAACTGTTCGCTTCGCAAAGAAGTCAAGAACGTGAGTGAGTGCAAAGGAAGCCACTTCGAGCCAAGCCAGAGCACAAATATTGGCCTCAGAGATTGTAAAACAAGTTGTAAATTTCGGAGGCCGCAAAATGGCTAAAAGAGTTTGAGTTCTGTCCTTAGATGGCGCCAGTGTACAAAACGCGCGTACACTTACCCCAAACAGGTAGTAATCAAGAGGAGGCTGGACAAACAACGTCTATTGTCACCATCTCTGTCTTAAAACTCTCGGAATGGTAGTTATATATAGATAACTACGCGAGCAACTAGAACTTAAATGTTCGGTCACACGTACTATTATGGTTCGGAAGAATAACGTTGCATAAATTCACACTAAAGGGAAATATATAGTTTGGTTAGATTTATTACTACCCGTGTTGTAATGTACGTTGCTTTCCGTGCGCTCATAAACTTTTTTTTTTTTTTCATCGACAACAGCCGTTGAGAGTCCCTGGTGCCGCTGCTTAATTTGAATCTCCCGCGCCCCATGCAGACCTTGACTTCACCTCCCCGACGGCAGATCACGGCGTTTCTTAGAATTCAGCGGGCGTACGAGAGCTCTACGGCCTTATTATGCAGCACGTACTCTGCCTTACTGCACGTTTTTATTGTGAAAATGTATGCTTTCTTCTCTGCATCTGTAAGCCGTTAAGTGATCATAATAATTGAGGTGCGCACAGAGCATAACAGAGGACGCCACTACAATTTCTCGGTTTCGTCTTTTGCTCGCTTACAAATGCTGTTCTCACCTGGAATGGTGAATTGCATGTTAAACACAAGCCCCATCTTTCAAGCTGAGTTTAATATTTGCTTTTAGTGCCCCTTTAATCAACCGAAATGCAAGAAAAAAGAACAACATGAATGTTTTAAAAAACAGCTACGTGTAAGGCGATGATGTTATGAAGAATAACTTGGCCTAAAAATATCTTGTGAGGCACTTACCGCTCACGCTTCCCCATTCATTTGTCATACACTTCTCTGTCAGCATCATTGTCCATAATGAATGTCACAAGGATATACTGAACATGAGGTAGTGGACAATGTAGAAGACCAAGCGAAGGCTCTACAGACTTGCCTCACATCTGTATGTTGCTTATGGAGGAAGGAAAGAAAGCAGGAATAAGCATAACTCAAAACACAATGTGGCTGTACTGAAGTCCATTCCCCGTGAAGTCATCCTATTTGCCTCGGTCACTCTCAGAAATTCGGTGCAATACGCGACAAGTTTGACAGGCTGTAAGCTCAGTGTGCTTACTTCGTATAGCTTCAACACACAAGATAATACTCAGGTGGATATCCATTTAGCAAGCACTTTACATTTTCTCCGGATATGTTAGCTTAGCCGTTTTTGTCATTTATTAAAAAGTGATAGTTACAAAATGCGAATGTGGCAGCCGATATTTTATTGCACTGGTGTCCGGGATGCAATAACAGCACCCCGGACACGAGTGCTTTTTATAACAGCAGGCGCAAATAGTGGCGTTGAGAGAAACTGAAACACAGTGCAAAATGATGTGTATAGGTTTGACTCATCTGTGGCTCAAATTTAATGCGCTTGGTTCTCTCCTGCCATTTTTTTTTTTTCACAAAAGTTTCTTTTACGCCAGTGTTCTACCTTCAGTCACCGCTTTTGTCCGTGTACGTCTATCAAGCATCGCAGATTCGTCCGTGAATTGAAACTTGCCGGTTTCCGCACTGCCAACATTATACTTATCCCTGCAACAGATCAATACGAAGTACGCTTTCAGTGCTGAATTGACTGTCCCGCGAGCTCCTTGAGGCACGGCCGAAAGTCGATTTGTAGTGGCAGTCAACTGGCCCGGTCGCCATACCACTTAGCTGAATTATACTATACATGGCTATCATCATCATCATCATCAGCCTGACTGCGCCCACTGCAGGACAAAGAGCCCTTCTATCTTCCGCCGTTCAACTCTGTCCTGTTACCACTTTATACCTGCACATTTCCTAATCTCATGGGCCCACGTAACTTTGTGTCTCCCCCTCCCCCACTTGCCTTCTCTGGGAACCCAGTCAGTTACCCTTCATGACCAGCGGTTATCCTACCTACGCACTACGTGCCCGGCCCATGTTCATTTCTTATTCTTTATTTCGACTATGATACCCTTAACACCTGTTTGTTCAATGACCTACTCTACACAGATATTTTACACGACTATGACCTTCCTCAAACAGAACTCCGGACCTTTTCTTCATGCTGACGACGCTGCGATACTTTTCATTGATTAATCTAGTCGCTATTTGCCGCTCAAATGACAGAAAGATCTCAATTATAACATCTTAAGCCGTCGCCGTCATAGCTCCTTCAGTACTATAGCCCCACGAAAACTAAGTTGCATTCCACTGAAATGACACAAGATTCTTCCATATCAAGTTACTATCAAACTGAATGACGTGCTCATAGCTTCTGACAATGAATGCACTTTCTTAGCCGTTATTATTGACATCAACCTAAAATATTTTAACCATTTCACGCACTTAGGAAAAAAAAACTAGCATTCCGCATTAAAATTTTCGTCGGATCACCTAACGATTTTAACATTTCAAACTTAATCAAATTTTACTGTCTCTTTATACACATTCAATAATTATTGCACCACTACATGAAGCAATGCACATCTACAGCTCATTTATATCCCGTTAAGAAGTGCGTAATGTTCTCCGAAGGCTCCATCATCATCAATCAACGTCAGTCACTGCACCCACTGGTGCTGGCTTGTGCGCATCCAGCCTTTAGCAGGAAATGTCGCAGACTTTTAAAGTTGTATCCGACTATAAGTAATTCAGTGACCACAAGTGGACACACAAAATTCAAGGTGTTCAAAATATTTATTGCAGAATGAACAGGGCGCAAATTTGAGGTGTGTACGCATTTCTCTGTGTGGCTTATGATGAAATGGCTACCCGCGGTCTGCAATTATGCAAGTGAATGGGAAATAAATTCTATTTGTTCCTGGAATACCCGATCAGACACGCCCCGGTGGACCCCCCCTCGGAGGGGGTCCGAAGTTGCTGGCCGAAGTTTAAACTATGCCATGTTTGGTTCGACGAAAGAAAAACTCCGCGAGACGTGCTAAGAAAGAAGTGCACTTTTCGATTGTTCACGAGAGTTCTCGAGTGATTTGAGTGGGTTGAACTCGTCGACAAGTATTTTTCGAGTAAGACGAAAATGACAAAAGTATCATCGCTATTTAGGACAACAGCATTGACGGTGATGACCACGAAGAAGAGGTTTCAGTTGAACACATGTTCGCTTTTTTTTCTGTTTAATCATTAATTATTGCTCAAAATACGTAAAATTTAACATGAGCAACTCATGTACTATCCCCCAGTGTCGGTGTACGAGTCATATGAGAAGAACCACCATGAAAATTCTCATCATCATCATTATGTGTTAAGGGCACCCCTTTTCAACTTCATTTTTGCTACGAAATTTCACCGATGATACGATGATTATCCACGCACCTTCAATTTATTCTTGAAATTGTAAATTAAGATATCCTGAATTAAGCGTAAACGACTTGAAATTCAGAGCTCTGGCAGTTTACATTTAAAGTTGTGAAGAGAAAGAGCCGCTCAGGTATGCTCGCGACGTCGTGCGCGCGAGGACCGCGTGCACAAGAAGAAGAATCACCCTGCGGCCGAGACGCCCGCGGTCACGACAGAAGAAAAGCCCCGGGCGAGGACTCGACGTTGACCGAAAGCATTGGCCAAGCTGCAGGCAGCTCCAAGACCACGACGTCCCCTGGCCCCTGAGAAAGCCGGCGTCTGTCCACACCGCTCCAGGTTGGCCGCGAGGTGACTCGGGTGACGAGCGCCGCAAGAGCACCCGCCATGTTGCACAGCACTTCCTCGAGGACTGAGGTAAACGTCATGCGCAGGCGTACGTCTTCTGCTGGCGCCACGAGAGCACCCGCCATGTTGCACAGCACTTCCTCGAGGACTGAGGTACACGTCATGCGCAGGCGTACTTTTCATTGATAAATCTATTCGCTCTTTGCCGCTCAAATGACAGAATTATCTCAATTACAACATCTTAACCCGTTGCCGTCGTAGCTCCTTCAGTACTATAGCCCCACGAAAACTAAGTTGCATTCCACTCAAGTGACACAAGATTCTTCCATACCAAGCTACTATCAAACTGAATGACGTGCTCATAGCTTCTGACAATGAATGCACTTTCTTAGCCGTTATTATTGACATCAACCTAAAATATTTTAACCATTTCACGCACTTAGGAAAAAAGCTAGTATTCCGCATTAAAATTTTCATCGGATCACCTAACAATTTTAACATTTCAAACTTAATCAAATTTTACTGCCCTTTTATACACAGTCAATAGTTATTGCACCACTACATGGAGCAATGCACATCTACAGCTCATTTATATCTCGTTAAGAAGTGCGTAATGTTCTCCGAAAGCTCCGTCATCATCAATCAACGTCAGTCACTGTACCCGCTGGTGCTGGCTTGTGCGCATCCAGCCTTTAGCAGGAAATGTCGCAGACTTTTAAAGTTGTATACGACTATAAGTAATTCATGTGACCACAAGTGGACACACAAAATTCAAGGTGTTCAAAATATTTATTGCAGAATGAACAGGGCGCAAATTTGAGGTGTGTACGCATTTCTCTGTGTGGCTTATGATGAAATGGCTACCCGCGGTCTGCAATTATGCAAGTGAATGGGAAATAAATTCTATTTGTTCCTGGAATACCCGATCAGACACGCCCCGGTGGACCCCCCTCGGAGGGGGTGCGAAGTTGCTGGCCGAAGTTTAAACTATGCCCATGTTTGGTTCGACGAAAGAAAACTCCGCGAGACGTGCTAAGAAAGAAGTGCTTTCGATTGTTCACGAGAGTTCTCGAGTGATTTGAGTGGGTTGAACTCGTCGACAAGTATTTTCGAGTAAGCCGAAAATGACAAAAGTATCATCGCTATTTAGGGCAACAGCATTGACGGTGATGACCACGAAGAAGAGGTTTCAGTTGAACACATGTTCGCTTTTTTTTCTGTTTAATCATTAATTATTGCTCAAAATACGTAAAATTTAACGTGAGCAACTCATCCCCCAGTGTCAATATATGAGAAGAACCACCATGAACATTCTCATCATCATCATTATGTGTAGAGGGTCCCAGTTTTCAACATCATTTTTGTTACGAAAATTCACCGATGATACAATGATTATCCACCCACCTTCAATTTATTCTTCTTAATGTAAATTAAAATATCCTAAATTAAGCGTAAAAGACTTGAAATTAAAAGCTTTGACAATTTACATTTGAAGTTGTGAAGAGAAAGAGCCGCTCAAGTAGGCGCGACGTCATGCGCACGAGGACCGCGTGCAGAAGAAGAAGAATCATCCTGTGGTCGAGACGCCCGCGGTCACAACAGAAGAAAAGCCCCGGCCGAGGACTCGACGTTGACCAAAAACAGTGGCCAAGCTGCAGGCAGCTCCAAGACTACGACGTCCCCTGGCCCCTGAGAAAGCCGGCGTCTGTCCACACCGCTCCAGGTTGGCCGCGAGGTGACTCGGGTGACGAGCGCCGCAAGAGCACCCGCCATGTTGCACAGTACTTCCTCGAGGACTGAGGTAAACGTCATGCGCAGGCGTACGTCTTCTGCTGGCGCCACGAGAGCACCCGCCATGATGCACAGCACTTCCTCGAGGAATGAGGTACACGTCATGCGCCGGCGTACGTCTTCTGCTGGCGCGATGACGGCCAAGATGCTGCGCAGTACTTCCTCGAGGACTGAGTTAAACGTCATGCGCAGGCGTACGTCTTTTGCTGGCGCGACGACGGCCAAGATGATGCACAGTACTTCCTCTAGGACTGAGGTACACGTCATGCGCAGGCGTACGTCTTCTGCTGGCGCGACGAGAGCACCCGCCATGTTGCACAGCACTTCCTCGAGGAATGAGGTACACGTCATGCGCCGGCGTACGTCTTCTGCTGGCGCGATGACGGCCAAGATGCTGCGCAGTACTTCCTCGAGGACTGAGTTAAACGTCATGCGCAGGCGTACGTCTTCTGCTGGCGCGACGACGGCCAAGATGATGCACAGTACTTCCTCTATATAGACTGAGGTACACGTCATGCGCAGGCGTACGTCTTCTGCTGGCGCGACGAGAGCACCCGCCATGTTGCACAGCACTTCCTCGAGGAATGAGGTACACGTCATGCGCAGGCGTACGTCTTCTGCTGGCGCGACGAGAGCACCCGCCATGTTGCACAGCACTTCCTCGAGGAATGAGGTACACGTCATGCACCGGCGTACGTCTTCTGTTGGCGCGATGACGGCCAAGATGCTGCGCAGTACTTCCTCGAGGACTGAGTTAAACGTCATGCGCAGGCGTACGTCTTCTGCTGGCGCGACGACGGCCAAGATGATGCACAGTACTTCCTCTAGGACTGAGGTACACGTCATGCGCAGGCGTACGTCTTCTGCTGGAGCGACGACGGCCAAGATGCTACACAGTACTTCCTCAAGGACTGAGGTACACGTCATGCGCAGGCGCCAACGGCACTCGTCACCACTCCGCAGTCGTCGAGGTCGTGAACTCCGCAGGCCCGAGAATACGGAGACGGCCTGCTCACAGGATTGGGCATCAGCAGCGCCAGAGGATGTCATTGGCGTTCTCATCGCCACTTCAATCTTGACTGGCCTGTGCGCCACCAGGAAGACCAACCGGACTGTGGTCATGTTCATGGAACAACTGTCCGGGGTCAGAATGGCATTCAAAGTACGGCGCCGCGACCAGTCGTCACGTCGGTCAACCTCTTCCGATCAGCGCGAACGCGCGTGTCGAGCGGGTGCCAGCTTTCGAAACAAGTGCGACTTGTCTCGCCATCGTGCTGTAGCTTATATACAGAGTAGAGCCACGCCTGACATCGAGGTGGACTTCTGGTTGACCGAGTAATCTACAACATTGAGTGCACCGCTGCAGAATCGACTGCTTCGAAAATAAGTGCATTTGCGGACCGCGGTGGTAACTGTGACTTATTCCTCTTCATTCTAACTTGCAGCGTTCCACCGCGGCACAACATAACATTTTTATGAAGCTGTTCCAATTCCCAATAAGAGTAACAATATGTCCCTGTAAAAAAATGAATTACACCGACGAGTTAAACGAACCGTGATAACTTTATTTGTTCTTCACTGTAGTTTAACGATTATAACGTATAGAATGAAATGAATTAAAGCACAATACAAAGCGGCCTTTCTCTCGGAGGGAGACCAAACCACAACCGTCGTTACAAAGTTCCGTCGTGACGAACAAACTGTCGTAACAAGTATAATTCCTAATATGTATGTGCATAATAGTAATACGATTAGTGAAGCTGTTTTAAACTAGTAAGCATTTGCGTGGATTCTTACGCTATTATGCCATGTCAGGAGCGTAGCTAGAAATTTTTTTCGGGGTGAGAGGGAGGTTCAACCACACTTTATGCATGTTCGTGCGTGTACTTGCATGTGTCTGTATATATATACAGAATAAAATCTGAAATTTTTCGGAGGAGGAAGGGTGGGGTAATAGTAGATAAGGATTGTAGATGACACCCATCTTACACCGGACCAAGCATGTGACACGTGTGTGTGGGTGTTTTTTTTTTTTTTTTTGCTATCCTGATTTGTACGTCTTCTACGATGTTCCCACATCCTAACGCAGCACCTACATTGGGCGAGCTATCTGCCGTGTAAACGACCACTTGCGTGAACGTTCTAACAACATTAGTGCCGCGATAACCACGTGCATGAAGTATACGAAGCCCTAGCGCCATCCATGTTGCAGGCCAATCATGTATCGATTCCCCATCTATTCACTATCTCCGCTGTTGAGCGTTCCACGCCATAATAACAAATCAGCGTTTGTGCTATAGGACAATCTCCCTCCCCTCCGTTTTTTCCCCTTTCTATGATTCGTATATATTTGTACTGCGCAAATAAACGCGCCAGTCCAGTTCGATCTTTCTCATCGGTGCTTCCCGCTGTTTTCGATTACGAATGTGTCGAAACAACGCACGCATCTCCACCCCGGAGCTGTCGTGGAGGCCGGAACATGCATGAAGAGGAGACCGTCTCACTGGCCGTATCATTGGTTGATGCCTTGACGACTAAGAAGATGTTCATATGCGTTACTCGCCATGGTTGGTAAGTGATGGTTGAGAGCCAAACTGCAGCGACTGCAACGTAGAACGATAACAGGATATTATGGAAAGGCTTACGACGAAGTAATGTAAGAAATGAATGATGGTGCGCTAATAAAAAATTATTAAAACAATATCGTGAAAATAAAACTGATTATAGATTGCATAAACGGTGTGACTGCGTCTAATGCGCGTATACGTAACGCCCAAACGCTGTTCGCATTGACAATGATGACACATGCAGTCAATTGTTTTCGGAAGGTACACTGAACCACACCACACCTCGCATCCCGGAGTTTATGGCACTTGGTTGTTACAGCTAATGAATGAATGAATCAATCAATCAATGAATCAACCAATCAATTTATTTCACCAGAAAGTCTGGGTTGGGGATTCTGGAAGCCTGGGTCCCTAAGAGACTTCCCTAGTCAGAATACGACGTTTACTGTACAAATGATGCTCATCAAACAGTAAGTAATTAGTTGTATCAATAACCACAGCGTAACCAACACATCAAGCAGCAACGAATACACGGAGATGACGCATCGACCTTTTATGGTTAGTGTCGCTGGCACGTATATTAACCTGGTCAGACGTAAACATATAACAGAAACAAGGAAAATTTAAAGCGCAGTTTTTAAAAACTACAGTCTTTATAATTGGGACACTTGAACGCAGAAACTATGGTCTGTCTGTCTTTCTGTTTGTCACACGAAACGATTCATCAACCTGCCCTAAACTTTGACCGAGTGGATCTTGATCTGGTGGCTGCGTCCATACTTGTGAAGATTGTCAGTCAAAAAAGCAAATATTACGCATATCAACATTGAGGAGGCGCTGTCCGAGGCGTAACGGGTGGCTGCGGATGAGACCATGCAGGAATACGGTGACGGCCGCCAGAAGACTATCGTTTTTCGACGTCATTTGCAGCGAGGCAGACAGGTACACGGCCAAATTTTGTTTATTTTTGTCTCATTGAATGCGGGCGGAGCCTCGGTTGCACAAAAGCCGAGCTTGTTTTCAATTTCCCGCAAACGTGTGTGTCTGCGGCGTGCTCTATACGAGGCCATCCCGTCTCGCCACGCGCTTGGCTTGGCTCGTGGCGCTTCACAGGTATTAAAGCCGGGCGGTTTAGGCGCTGTAACCTGGCACTATATACTTTTAAAAGAAGAAAACAACAAAACAGAGCTCGGCATAGCGAGGAGCAACGGCGCGGAAAATGTACGAGACGGCCGGCTCAGCCTACTTTCCGAAACTCGTCCCGAAACTAGCGGCACGTGAAACCAGTTATCCCGCTCAATTCTTATTGTTATTATCATTTGTTCGTGCTGTTCTGATCCCCCCGCGAAAGAAGTCTCCTAGGATCGCCTTTGCTCGCCACAGGGCGCGTGACCTTGGACCTCGGGGGAGATTCTCAGTGTCTCTCTTCTCAACTCAAACATACTTTTATGTCCCCGTGTTCACACTTCGCAGCTCAGACGTAGAGGACAACCGTCCCTTCTGTCGGCGACTCGTGCAGCCCGTTTACAAGCGCGAACGCGTTTCAAGCGTGTTCAGCGTTATCGTGAACATTTGAACGAGACTTGCGTCTAATTGTGCAGTGACATTGGGGTCGTCTGACAATCGCGTCATGGCGTGAAATTGCGCTCGTTCTGCGTCATTTCTACAGCGTTTGGTTACGGCTTCATGCTGTGGTGTTCTCGCACTCTATTTTTTTTTCTGTATGCTTTTTTTTTTTGCCCCGCCGTGGTGGTCTAGTGGCTAAGGTACTCGGCTGCAGACCCGCAGGTCACGGGTTCGATTCCCGGCTGCGGCGGCTGCATTTCCGATGGAGGCGGAAATGTTGTAGGCCCGTGTACTCAGATTTGGGTGCACGTTAAAGAACCCCAGGTGGTCAAAATTTCCGGAGCCCTCCACTACGGCGTCTCTCATAATCAAATGGTGGTTTTGGGACGTTAAACCCCACAAATCAAATCAAATCATGTATGCTTTTTTTTTTTTGCCCCGCCGCGGTGGTCTAGTGGCTAAGGTACTCGGCTGCTGACGCGCAGGTCACGGGATCGAATCCCGGCTGCATTTGCGATGGAGGCGGAAATGTTGTAGGCCCGTGTGCTCAGATTTGGGTGCACGTTAAAGAACCCCAGGTGGTCGAAATTTCTGGAGCCCTCCACCACAGCGTCTCTCATAATCATATGGTGGTTTTGGGACGTTAAACCCCACATATCAATCAATCAATTAATCAATCAATCAATCAATGTATGCTTTTTTTTTCAGAGAATGGGTGGTGACTCACACTATTTCGGCGTGAAACGGCACGTGAGCTAAATGGACACTAAAACAAACGATAAATTCATTCATTCATTTCATTTATGTAGATTAAGGGTAGGAGAATGGGCGGTACTTAGGAATGGATGAAACAGCACATTCGTACAACCAAACAAACGAAGCAGCGAGTATGAAATGAGAAAAATAAAAAAAAATGCAATATAATGCAAACACATCGTGATAAAAAAACGCTAACACAATGCCGTAATACGCGCTAAGGTGCAGTAGGACAGGTATCATTAATAAATATATGACAAAGAACAAAGGTGGCAGAAAAACAAGAAATACATAGAACAACTGAAAATTAGGTCAGACTGATAAATTGTTTTTCAAAAAGTGCAGTGTCATTAATTTCACTACCATAATTTAATTATAGATGCGAAAATCGATGCCTTTGACAAGTTTCTCGCCAGTATCTCTGGTGGGAACGTCGTATGGTTTCATAGCTATTTTCTTTTTTTGAGAACCTATTTCTTCCACTGTCATATCTTTTTGCTTTTGTTTTCTTTTCTTACTTTCTCTCCCTTTCCGCACTCGTTATTTGGCCCATTAATCACAGTTATTGCATCCCACGCCGGACCAATGGGCGCACGTGTTCTGGGAGCGAAGCAGCAGTACACGAAGAGGAGGACGAAGAGAGCGCGTACATGGCGGTTCACGATCATCATCATCATCATCATCATCATAAGTTCTGTTCGCGACTAACGGGGATGTTATCGGGTCATTTCGTCGGCCGTCTCCAATCCACATGCGCCGCCGTCCGTCCATCTCGGTTGAGTGGCGCACCACGGATGCAGGACGCGCCGTCTGCGACGCGCCAGCGTGCATGTATACGCTAATGCATGGCACGCGCGACTCAATTGCGCATAGTGCACCGCAGCACCTCAGAGAACATCCGTGACGGCGTCGACAACACGTGCTTCAAGAACGCTCTTCTTTCTGAGTGGCATCGTGTGCGCAGTTTGCGCCGCACTTTGCTAGAGGATGTAGCCTTTTTATCGTCTGCTAAGCGCGTGGCAGCGTCTCGGGCGATCGCGCTTTCTGCAAGAGCACGCGTCTAAGCGACGCCATTACGGATGTGTTCGGTGCGTACGCAGAATCCACGACACGCTCCGCGAGAGAGCAGACGACGCCTGGCAGACACATCCGCGACTCGCGAGCCAAGAACGCGATGCTGCGCATCCAAAAGCCGTCAAAAAAGCGGCGAAACAAACATTTGGGCGCAAGGTGATACGGGCTGGTACCTGCCTTCGGGCGGGGAAGACGCCCCGAAAATTTTTCTGGCCGCATGCATACCTGCCGCGACGCCGGAGGGGCCAAGCGGGGCTCCGTGGCAGGTATTCGGACGCGAAAGCGTGTGCGCTGCATCACCGCGAGCGATTTTTTTTTTTTCGGGGTTCCAGAGCGCCACGCACGTAACTGAGCGATCACACATCGGGGTCACGGGCGACCCGCCGCCTGCGCGTGACGTCACCGCTTACGCAAGCATTGTTAAACTCCGTTCGCACGACCGGAAAGCGGCGCGAAAAAAGTGAGTAGCGGCGTCGTTGTCTGCTCCGAGTGTCTTTGTTTCTTCGAGTACTAGGCGTATACATTGTGTAATCTCTGACGAGCGATGGACAACTTATCACCGGTTCAAACACAAACACAAACACAAACACACACACACACACGCACACACACGCACACACACAGCTTTGCGCGCCCCTCACCCTCTTGCATGCGTAATCATGTGAAAGACAATTAAATTTTGGAGCCGGATATCTCAAAGCACCGTGCATGCTAGAAAAAATCTTACAACTGTAACTGTGTACAAACACCATTGCCTACATTTTTTCAATATAAATATGCCAACTTACCGCAGCCAGTTTTTAATTAATAAATTTTAGTTAATTGGGCTGCTGACAGCGATAATTATCATCCAACCTTCTGTACCCCTGGTCGCTTAACTTATTTGCGCAAGTGGTTCTCACGTGCCTTCGAGCGCCTAATCTTAAAAAGAATCATAAAGCTTAACTTTGAACACCAGGTATAATGCGTAAAATGCAAGTGTTCGTGCGCTCGGGAAATCCCACTGCCTTTACAGAAAAATTCTATCTGTTATCGCTGACATCCCGTTGTCGTCACAGCATGACCTCAGCGATGTCCTTCAACATAATCTGTAACATCTTTCAGCGTAGTGGGTTAACAGAAAACGAGGTGCACCCAAACGGTGACTGTTGCGAATGTCACGATATTTGCATATCACGATATGCGAATATGTGCGGCGACCCCATTGTAGCTTTCCGATGATTTTGCCGAGAATCCTGGTAATAACAATTACGCGGAGCTATTTGCTAGAGCGTTGAACAATTCAAACATCCCTAAAGGTGACTGCCGACGTTCTTCACTACGGCCACGAGGACATGCGTTACAGAGGAAGCAACCGATTACTCAGAGTTACAGCCCAAGGAACATAGGTTACGCCCCTTTGTGGCACACATGTTACGGTGCTCGACAGACGAATCTTTTTTTATTGCGACATAAACTTGTCCGTGAGGCCTAATATTTTGTATGTGCGTATTAAGTGTGCGCCGTTCGGCCGGTGTTTTTTTATGACGTGAAGCAGTGTCTTGTGGAATGATATGTGCTGTTTAACGTCCCAAAACCACCACATTACTACGAGAGACGCCGTAGTGGAGGGCTCCGGAAATTTCGACCACCTGGGGTGATTTAACGTGCACCCAAATCTGAGCACACAGTGTCTTGTGGAACGTGTTGTCATGTATCTAGCGGTCATGACTGGTTGTGTCGCTGCGGCGAAGGCTGGCTTGCAAGAAGGTGACGGGTGCGTTCCCACTGTAACCCTTGGCATGTTTATATAAGATGGTGTGCATCTGTTTGCCTCCCTGGAATGGATCAGCATACGTTGCACCCAGTGGTAATTGCGGCCAGTACCACGCTGAGATGACAGCCGGTGTAATGGCCACTCAAGCCCGAAGTCTCCTAAGCACGACTTCCTCCGTCCTGGTAAGCAGGGGCGGCGCCAGGGGGGGGGGGGGCAAGGGTGGGCTGGAGCCCTCCCAAAATTCTCGCCTGCCCCCCCCTATGCCCACCCAAGTGCCCGGAAGCATATATTGAAAACCTAGTAGGAGCAGAGCTAGCTTGCCCCCCCCCGGAGGAACTCACTTTTCGTGGTTGCCCCCCAGTAAAAACATCCTGGCGCCGCCCCTGCTGGTAAGGCGAAGGGGGTTGCACACATCCGATTACGGCCGCGGAAATCGCCTTTCAACGAAGGCAATATGCTGGAGGAAATGCTATAGGTACCCGACAGTGGACCAGAGGGCGCGACGAAGCTCTTTGGGCCACCTCAGCATTGTTGGTGCCGACCGCCAGGGATACTAACAAAATGGAACGCTCGCTGAACACAGTGACACGCTGAAGTGTCAGTGCCCTTTTTGGCAAGTTTTCAAAGAACGCTTCCTGGGCGCTTTCATAATGAGTTGTGACAGCCTTGCTCACAACAAACAAAGAAAATGATATGCACGTGCAAGTTCGGTTTTGCTGCGTCTACTCGCTATAGGCTACGCATTGGAAGACTCGGTTTTGCTGTGCCTACTCGCTATAGGCTGTGTGTTCTGGCGCTACCATCAGATCTCTTGAACTGCATTGCCGGATACCTATAGAAAGAAGCCCGCTGGCTGTACGACACCTGTGCACGTTGAAGAACACCAGGTGGTCGAAATTTTCGGACTCCACTATACGGCGTCTCTCACAATGATATCGTGGTTTCGGGACGTAAACGCTCAGATATTTTTTGCTAACTTAAGCTACGATGTCGTGTGACCTCGAGACTAACTTGTTTGATCGACCGAATGTTTGATTTAATGACAAATCAATGGATCGGTCGATCACCATGTAGTACACGTCAAAAAGCTGCTCAGCAGGGTTTTAGGCACGCCACAATGAATTGGTCCGGAACAATGCAAGTGCGTTTTCAAGGGACACTATAAAGAGCAAAAGGAATTTTTCGCGTATCAGTAAAGTGCGATTTCACAATGCCGAAAACGCCACTTCTGCCGCAACACGACGCTCAGTAAGCGAGAAGGAAGCAACAGCAAAAGGGAGAAGGCAGGGAGGATAACCAGAAGGACATCCGGTTGGCTACCCTACACTGGACGATTAGGGAAAGGGACAAGAAAGAACAGAAAGAGGGAAGATAGGAGAAAAAAGTAGGCGAGAAAACGCGCGAGAAAGAAATGCGGGTGGCGACGCCACATTGAGATTGTCGCACCAAACACCGTGACGTAACAAACTTTGAAGGCGTCTACTGGGTCCTACGTAGCTTCCAACAGATAAAAATGTGGTGCATTATAATCTGCGAGTGCCATATACATAGCGTACGCGAATTCAGAAAATTTCGTGAAGCCGATGCCCCAAAAATACCAAAAATGCATTTTGAAATTTGTTACGTCAACGTCACGCGCTGAGAATATGGCGCAAATATTAAAAATGGAAATTCAACGCTCATTTTGCCCTCTTATTATAGTGAAACATATGGCATCACAGTTCTCAGAGTGCAGCCTGTTAATCTAGCCCAAGTCATTGCTCCTTTTTAGTGCCCCTTTAATGCAATGTAGTGCAACGTCGCTACAGTCTAGTACGAAATTTGTTCCAAGAAACGTGCTCAGGGTCACTCGCGCATTCAAGTAATACGACTGGAAGGCAACATCTTTTTTTTTCCCTCAGTCGATTGTATTGATCCAGCCCTGCCAACCTCCGAACATTTTCCGCGCCTAGCGTGGTTTTCTTGTGCCTCCATGATCGGTTTACCGTAGACCAAGTGACAGGGTCGTGTGACATCACGATGACGTCACGATGATGTAACCGATTTTGACGACTTGTCACATCGTGATGACGTCAAATGGTGGTGACATCGTGGAGTGATTTTTTCTATCATTTGTGTTGACGCCGCCTACGGAGGACACCGACGCGGGACCACATAAGCTTTTGTTCGATGAGGAATTAACGGCTTTCGCCCTAATATAACATTGTGTTGTTGCAATACGCGATAACACAACGCAGTTACGCAGGCTGCAGTCATTTATGCACAGAAGCTGGACCAACGGTGAACTGAAATGTTACTTGATTGTAGAAGGCTGAAAATACAGGCTAGTTGGTAGTTATTTGATCATCATGACTTTATATGTCATGCTGACATACGTTATCGAATGGGCTGCACGAGATCTAACGGAGCAGCCAGCATTCCAGTAATTTATGAAACGGTCGTAGAGCGGCCGAGAAGAAACTCCGCTATTGCTGCATGCATGGTAACTACTTGTGTATCGAGGCATGGTCAGTGTGCGAGTGAAACTACTTTATTGACGATCAAAACGTTTTTTTTTTTTCGTAATGCAGGGGGAGAGGGGGTTCAGCTATACTTCATGTATAATCGTATGTGCGTTTCGATGTGTGAGGGTCACACGCAAAACTCAACAATTCCGGGGGAGATTTTTTAGAACCATACGCCAGTGATAGATATACGATGCATGGGCTTGTAGCGTTCCGCGAATAGCTCTGCGATGAGTAACACACACGCACATCATGACCAACGTTCCGGCGGTTTGTTATAGAAGCGTGGATCATGACCGCATTCCGAAGACGCAGTATATCAGAGCTTTGGCCTCAATGAAGACGAACGCGGAATGGAGCGCCGTCGGGCCGGATGTAGCGTCTCGTACAAATCGCTTCTGGAACATTTATTTAGACATGCATATACTGTGCGCGCGAATGTATATACTCGCGCGGAATGCCTACCGCCACTGGGCCTCCCACAAGGTATTACCGTATCTCGGGCGGCTTCCTTTCCACGAACAAACGGCGATAAATTGAAGTGACCAAGTGAAGCCCATACGAAGCCTTGAGGATTAAGGCACGTACACACGCATGCTACACTTGTGGGAAGACACCGCAACGTCTCTTGAGAGCACACATTTGGCGGTCACGCAAGCTACGCGCCATCCGTGGCTCCGCAGTGAAACACTCGCTTAGGCCAGGTCACGATATCTGCTGAACGTCTCTCGTTACTTTTTTCGTCCTTCCCCTCCTAGCACATCCGCCAGTGCTGGATCGACCTCCTGTTTTCCTACCTTTACACTTTTTTGCTGCGGCTCAATTTTCAGTGTGCGATGTAGACGAACAGACCGGAGTTAGCAGCTATCGAAGAAGTGGGGGTGGAGTGAAAAAAAAAGCAAACATGAAGGAAAATGAGGGTGCCCGAACTTTGCAGGATTAGCGGGGAATAGAGCCGTACTATCACGAAAAGCAAAAATAAACAAAACAACCGCCAATAGGCGAATCCATACTAGACCCCTGAGGACCCGAGAGGAATAACAATTAACACGCGTACTTCGTCAGGCCCACCAGGCTCCTTCGGAAACGACGCCTATCAGGTCGGGTGGCTTTAATTATCTTCATTCTCTCTCTCTTTTTTTTGCTTGTTTATTCGGACGTCTCCTTGCTATCGCAGTTTCCGAAGGGCGGGGTCGCATTTTCTTGTTATCTTTGAAATTGACTGCCGGGATAACAGAGGCTACGACGTGCTGCGAGTACGTCTGAGGCAGGATGGGAGCGGAAAGAGGAGTGGTCGATGTCAGAAATTAAATGGTTCGTGAAGAAGGCGTCCGTGCGGGCGTTCAATTGAAACACGAGGAGCACACGAATGAGTGTTCCGAGCGCACACGGCAAGCGGCTCTATGCGCAATGTACATTGGGCGACTCGGGTTTAGGATACTCCTGAAGCGACACTGTGGCAAAGTATCTGAGCAAAGTATCTGGGCTTAGTATCTGAACAAAGTATACGGAAAGTACATTTCATGCTTCTACATCTGCACGTTGTTCCGGCAGCTTCACACAAGGCGAAGCAAACACCTAAAGGCTCTTTTTTTTTAAGTTTTACGACAAAACTTTTCACACCTGAACAACTGCATACGGCAAGAAGAGGATGGAGGATCGACACTCTTTGTACAGCACGACAAACAGCAAGTAGCTGTCAGCAAATAGAAACAGGGGTAGCTACTTCGTCTGGACATCGGCCAGAACGGGCTTTGCAAGATGACATGACGATTAGATGATATGACGATAGTTATGGCTCGAGAACAGAACGACGACAAAGAGCAAGAAGGACACGAAGGACACGAGCGCTCGTGTCCTTCGTATTCTTCTTGTCTCTTTGCCGTCGTTCTGTTGTCGCGCTATAACTATCGTCATGTCCTACCAATTAGCCCAAGCTGCCACACTTCTAAGTTGCAAGATGAACTTCACAACGAGAGAAATAAAACGAAGAAATATGTGCCCACATACATCGGAGAAAGATAAAGGGAAGGAGAGATAGACAGAGAGAAATCTGAAGACGTGAGCCACACGAAGAACGCGAGCTTTGGGATATGAGGACGACTGGAAAGCAGTAATGAGCCACGCCGGCGGCACAATTGCTCGTGGTGCAGGCCTGCACCGCCGCAGACTGGGAGGCAGCTCGGAAACAAGTAGCGGACGACACGCGCAGCGTCCGGCTGAGGCGCTCAGTTCAGGGGGGACGAACGCGCTAGGAAACAAAGACAAGATGAGCAACGGAGGCAACACAGAAGGACGATGGAGGAGGACTGCTGGCCATAGAAGAAAACAAAACAAATACAAAATACAAACTTGAGCAGCCCAAAGCGAGTCAGAAAAGGAGCGGCAGCGCACCTGCAGATCGGGGCGAGGAGTCTACCGGAGAATGTCGGCATCGCGTGCGATTCTGGGTTGCCGGAGGTCACTGGGTCACTGGCGGTGCGTGAGCCGCGTGCCTCCTCCTGTTTCTTCCAGTTTGGCCGCTCCAAGAAGAGGGGAAGAGCCCCGCATCCGAGTGGCTCGCTTTTACGGCTCCTCGGAGCGGAAGTTTCGCGATTCCAGAGGCGGTCGGCCATATTTGCGTCGCCTCGTCTTCTCCGGAAAGGAGGCCGTGCAAGAACATTCCCATCCGCTCTGCGGGGGAAGCACGCGTTACGTCATCGCCTGTCGAAAATAACGTCGCTAAATGCGACGTATATATCGCGGGATGACGTCACGACAACAAAGTAGTGTAGTTATTGCAGTAACGCGAAGCGAAGACTTGGTTGTTTACGCTGCGGTTCGGGCTTATTGATACTGGCCCCATACCACCCACTGTATCTGAAAAGCTCAGTTTATCGATTCTGCTTTTATCATGGCGGCAAAAGCGTCTGGATTAGAACTCGTCAAGCGAACACTTTTAACGACACCTACAATAGTGCTTTACTGGGACCTTAGTTAGCTCCTTATGCAACCTAAACTCCTCGACTGGTTGACCTCCCAATGTTTCCTTCTCTCTCTCTCTCTAAACTCTGAGTCACCGACGGCAGATTCAACACGCCCTGCCTGAAGACGTTTGTTTTAAATATTAATTCACTAATAACTCATAAGCAGCTTCACGTGTTTACGCACATCAATGAATGATTAGATGGTCAAGTGCGAGCTAAACTTGGGTAATTCATTACGCCCATGTTTCATTATTGGTACGACGCTCTTTAACGAAGCCGCCTTCAAATGCACATTAATCTCTGAAGAACTGTGAGCGTTAGGTAACAACAGCTTTTGTGATACGTGCTCACTTTGCGACCATAGTAAACCCATCTAGAAAGGCACGCACAGATAGTGAACCGAAAGCAATCGAACGCGTCGTGGCAGACTACCGTGCAAAATGCGAATCACTCACCTGTATATTCGCATAGCCAACTGTAAAAAAAAAAAAAACACACATAATCCCTGTCACATACACTGCTTCAAGAGAATATGGCGACCAAGCAGCTCGTCAAAGTCAAATTACACTCCTGATATTTCAGCACTACCACGTAGATGACAGTAGCAGCGCTGGATATAGTGACAGTGCACGTGACAACAATACCAGCTAATGTAAAACCAGCCGCCGTATAAAAAAGAAGAAAAATACAAGAACCAAGAAGACAAAAGACAAAAAAGATACTCGAATTAATCCACGCTGATCCAACGAGGGAGAGTAGCTATAGAACGCAACGGTGTAGCTAAATATGTGGTTGAGAAACCTGCCGTATTGGTAGGTCTTTAAAACCTGACGTCACATTTTATTCAGCAATCATGTTTTTTTTTAGTTTAACGTTCCGAAACCACAATATGATTATGAGAGACGCCATAGTGGAGTGCTTCCGAAATTTTCACAACCTGGGGTTCTTCGCCGAGCTCCCAAATCCAAGTACACGAGTTTTATTTTCGCATCTGCCGAAAATGCAGCCGCCATAGCCAGGATTCGGTACCACAACCTGCGGGTCAGCCGTCCCATTCGGAAATCACCCTCATATGGAATATTATTGGTGATATTCCTCAAACTTGCGGGAGTGATGCTGTTGCTACACGGGCAGCTTTCATCGGGATCGGGACTAATCGAGGCCAAATTTTTAAACACGAAAGTGTTTTATAACGTCGAAAAAGTACGTACGAGTAGAAGACAAAGAAAAAGTTCTGTCAACGGAAGTCAAACATGTGACTTCTGAGTCCACGACAATAGACGCCGGGCTGGCTATCCACTGCGCCACGATATCTTTCTTTTATTGCGAAGCATTTCCTTCCATACTGCAAGCCCTTTCGGCGTCTATCTGATTGATTTATATGTGGGGTTTAACATCCCAAAACCACCATATGATTATGAGAGACGCCGTAGTGGAGGGCTCCGGAAATTTTGACCACCTGGGGTTCTTTAACGTGATCCCAAATCTAAGCACACGGGCCTACAGCATTTCCACCTCCACTAGAAATGCAACCGCCGCAGCCGGGATTCGATCCCGCGACCTGCAGGTCAGCAGCCGAGTAGCTTAGCCACTAGACCACCGCGGCGGGGCGGCGTCTATTTGCGTATATATCTATCTATCCGCGTACGTCTGGGAGATCTCATGATCACCCCCTTAACTTGGTGTGCGCCAAAATCAGTACGGGAAAGTAAGATGGTTTTACGAATACGGCACGCTGGTTATGACATGAATAATGTCACAATCTCGTTGTGTACGTCAAACATTTTCCAAAAAACAGTGGCACATATTCGGGGGCGGGTATGTGCCACCGGTATGCGGATATGTGCCGCAGGTGATAGAGGTTTTATATCTACACCAGGAACGGCGAGAACACACATCGGTAACTTTAACGCTTGAGCGTTAAGAAATAGCTGCCAGAGGCAGCGTTGACCACACGATTGCAAACAACAGATGCCAGTGTCCCAGCAGGAATCGAACACTATAACATTCTACGTGGCAGTGAAGTATTCTACCCCAGGGCCGCGCCAGGCCTCGGATATAATTTCCGAATAGACTGTAATGTTCGTGTAATGTCAATTGTGGTTTCAGTACTAGCTATCTGGTTTTTTAAACATTACATATGTACTCCTATGACACAGCCATCATGTCGGGTTATCGCAAATTGTACTTAGGTAGAATCTGATGTAGTTTGCGTAGCAGTGTGGTGGGATACTATCCTCGCGAGCACCAGCCCAGACACCAGCGCTTCATTACAGGTTACCGCTTCTGGTGCATGCTAATACCCATGTTGCTGTTGGCATCGTTACGAAACTGCGAACTGCTAATATAAAACATACATGACTGTTCAACGTTTGTGTGCATCGATTTGTACAGCCGCGGTCACGTACGTCTGTGTAGAGCACGCGAACAGCCGGTTTTGACTCTGCGGGGCGAAATCTTGGGGCAGTATCAGGCTCTGACGTGGTCAGTCTGACAACTAGGCCGTGCATGCTCCTGATACACCACTTCAGAGCCCGAAACTGCCTTAAGGTTTCGGCCCGCAGAGCAAAAATCGGCTGCTCGAGCACTCTACAGAGACGTGGCCACGGCTGCACATGTTGCCACGTTCCTCCTCAAGTTTCATTATCACCTCATTTCGCTGTCAGTAACTCTCAGCGATGTTTGCAGCACCGACGAAAATATCGGACACCTGCTGTGCCATAGTCCTCGATTTGTCTCAGATAGACAAATACTTGCCAACGCAATGCGGCGACTGGATGATCGGCCTCTTTCTGTGCAGGTGCTATTACAGCAACGTACACATGCCCCGACAGCCCACAAGGCAGTGAAAGCCCTGCTGCGTTTCCTGAGAAAGACAGGCTTGTGTGAACGCCTGTGACATGCGGTAGAGTTCTACACGCTGCAGTGAAATTACTGTCAGTCTCTCTACCACCTTTTTTTTCCGTTTCCCTCTCTTCCCTTTTTCTCGTCTTTCTTGTCCCCTTCCCTAATCCCCCAGTGTAGGGTAGCCAACCGGATGTCTTTCTGGTTAACCTCCCTGCCTTCTCCCTTTTGTTGCTTCCTCCTCCTCAGCCCAAACTGCTCTAATAGTATTCGAGAGGCTTCGGATCATCATTTTGTTAAGATTACGCCCGCTTCGTTAACATTGCAGATCATTCTGGAACCCACGTTAATGCTAGCGATAACGCTATAGAACATTCGATGGCAAGTGTACAAATGCCAACGCACTTCACCACTTGTTTGTTGCTCGACGACTGACGCTCTGTTCGCCGCTATCAGTGCCAGTGGGCATCAGTGGGCCAACAGTACGGCCGAATAAACAGTGTCATCTTGTAATTACAGTCTGCTTCCTTCGTCCACGCCACAACCCCATGACAATACATTTAGCACCCCCTCATAACGTCTCGCTCAATAAAAAAAAAAGATAAAACACATTCACCTTCCAATCGCAATAACATCGATTCCCAAGGTACGTGGGACCTGCCGCATTTTTTAATTGCCAGACATGGGCACACTTTCCCACCATGTACCACAGTGCTACCGACATGCGGCTGATCAACCATTGCCATATTCCAATTTTCAAAACAATTCCTTTGTGCCCTTTGATAATACGCCTTTTATATCTACCACTGTCTTCTCACGACGTTCTTGGGAAAGTAAGGTAATGGATCATGACCGTGACATCCGCGATTAGTTCCTTCAACGCGTCATTTCTTAGCGCCCGTCCCGTTCAGCGCGTTTCTAGTAGGAGAAATGCATTTTTGTCAACGCCTTAATACCCTTCCAGGTGGCAGCCTTATTCCAAGCGTCGGCGTCGTTCCTAGCATCTGTCCATACAAAAAATTACATCATCTCCCACTAAAGGGAACAAGCACGCGAAGCAGCGCATGGGTCGACTTACAGTTTTGTTCATCACGGGCACCTTGGCTTTTGTCACCATGTCCTGGCAAGTGGAACACACCATGAATTCACTGTAGTTTCTGTTGCTGTTACTCGTCACGAACTCTTGTTGGAGCAGGCAACGCGGGTTCATCGCACACGTGACTACAAGTGTTTGTTTAATCATTAATGATGGGCGATAATCATCGCGATAGAAATGTATGACTAAGCATCACTGTGAATGCATTCACGTTAAGCGATGCTGTAGCTGTCAAACACCAATGGACATTATGCAAGCTCTGTTATAGCAATTCAAAGCAAACATTAAGCTGACCCGCAGGTCGCGGGATCAAATCCCGCGGCTGCGGCAGCTGCATTTTCGATGGAGGCGAAAATGCTGTAGGCCCGTGTGCTCAGATTTGCGTGCACGTTACAGAACACCAAGTGGTCGAAATTTCCGGAGCCCTCCACTACGGCGTCGCTCATAATCATATGGTGGTTTTGGGACGTTAAACAACACATAATCAATCAGTAAACACGATGGTACTTCTGTAAGGACACGTTTTATATCCACGTTTTACCAATTCCTATGACGGAGGGATCAACCATATTTTTAACGCGGCTGGCTCCTTCGTGCAGTGTGCCAAGAGGGAGCCAATAATTGTTCAGAAGCTTGATCCCGATCAGGCTTAATCACGATCAGCGGTGCACCGTGTGAACCGGTATAAATTTCTTGCCGCGCCCTGCTAGCTGCCGTTAGCTCGAAACCGCCGATATAGCCGGAGGCGTGGTCGGATGTGTCTCTCCAAAACTCGGACGCCGCTGCATGCGAATGTGGCATCCTCGTTATGGCGCAGAACTGCGAAATGCTTACCGTGGCAAAAAAAAAATTATTCGCGAATCATCTTTATCATTGCTACGGAAATTTCGCGATCGTGCGACACCTTTGCACGATCGTACGAGAATCTAGGAAATGTTGGTTTGCAAGAAAACGATTAAATATAATTGTTATTCAGTATTTACAGAACTCATGTACCTTATATTATCATTACTGCTATTAATGACGTCTGTTTATTAGTTGATTAAAATTTAATTGTTTAGTCATTTGTTTAAAAAAAAAACGTCCTGTTATCGCTTTAGGTTTTGTCCTTATTTATTTGTTTCTTTACCACGGTGCGCCGCATTGAGTAGGCAAAGCCAAGGTAGCTGGGGCAAGTAAATCAGCCACGCTATCCGTTTTATTCAGTGCGGAAACCTCAGTGGTTAGCAGTGGTGTACAAGATATCCCTTTCCTGCGGCTGTTACTATACCTCGGCCAAACTAGCCGGTATATAAATGTAAGGCTACGGGAGCACCGTGCAGCAGCGCAGGCGCCGGCCAGGGGTGGCCACCTTGCATATCACCGCAGGAGATGCTCGCGTCACCCCCGCTTTACAAAATACCCTCACTGCTGCACAGCTTCGACGCGCAGGAGGAGAGGAAAATTTATGTATGAAGATTTTACATTAAGAAAGAAGCTGACACGTGTTTTTGCAGTCCCTCGCTAGCACTCTCTGCCAAGGAGCTTGATTGTTCGAGTAGAAATTGGTACCAAAGGCATTTCAATCTATCTATTGCTAAGTTCAAAGGTACCCTTGTGCGCATTCGTCAACCAGTTTGCGTCTATACATACACTTCAATGTTGAAGATAATAAAATTTAGTTGAAGCCTACAGCAGTCCCGTTGTTGTTTTTTTTCCTTTTCGTCCCCGTCTCTTGTTTCGCTATGACTTATCAGTTTCTTACCATCGCATTGCCATACGCGGGGAAAAATAGGTGCTCTTTAATAACTGAAAGCCCGAAGGTTGCGGCATCAAATCCCGGCAGCGGTGGCAACATTTGGATGAAGGCAAAAGTGCTATAGAGGCCCGTGTGCTTCCGCTCAGCTGCACGTTAAAAAGCCAGATCGTCGAAATTTCTGGAACCATCCACTATACGCGCGAGGCTTATAACCATATCGCGATTTCGGCAGGTTAAACCCCGATAATTACTGTTAAAAGAGTAGGAATATAATAATCGAATTCGAATCTGGATTCCTAGATCCGATTGGTAATCCGTGCTTCGAGCAGCGAGATAGCCAAACAGCTGAGAACGCGCCTCGGGTGAATGACATTCTCAATAGACATTCCGGAAGTGAATGTAGACGATCGTCCTTTCTAGCTCTCCGAATCGATTTATTCCCACCACCCGTGCGGCATACGACACTCGTGCCACCCGCCTTTGCAGCAAAAACATAAGCGCGGGGACAGGCGAAAGTGATCACGAGACCTCCTGGACAGTGATAAATCTATTTTCTGTCCAACCCTTTCCCTTTTCTAAAACACGCAACCAGTCTGAGCATCCGTGTTCGCAGCGACTTATACAGGTACCACGAGGCCTAAGGAAAATCGATCAATAATGGGTCCCTTTTACTTTCCTGTGCAAAATAATAATAATAATAATAAAACCCGGCTTGAGTACGCCCTTTAAAGCAGATGGGAAAGGACCTCGTAACCGAGCAGGTCCTTCACACCGCGCTATCGAAAGTGCACTTGTGCGAAAGTGAGAAAGTATTCCTGTTTCGAATCCGGGGTGGGGGCGTTCGCACCGGCAGGCACGCAACATTCGAGTTTGTTCTTTTGTTCCCTTTCGTGGTTACGCTTAGCCCTATCGGCCCACACGCAAACCAGATCCGCATGAAATGCGACGCGCCGTCCCGGATGTGCCGTGACCGCACGCGTTTAGCTGGCAGCCTCACGTCCGCTCGTTCTGTTTCGGAGCTCGAGAGCGAATTCGACAGAAACAGTGAACATTGAGAGTGCTCTTAGACATTCATCATCATCATCATCATCATCATCATCATCATCGTCGTCGTCGTCGTCATCATCATCATCATCATCATCATCATCATGAGCCTGACTACGTTCACTGCAGGACAAAGGCCTCTCCCATGTTCCGCCAGTTAACTCGGTCGAACTTTATCGAATAGCAAAATTTGGGGTCCACCGCGGTGGATCAATGGCTGTGGTGGTCGGCTGCCGACCCAGAGGTCGCGGGTGCGATCCCGGAGACTGCAGTCGCATTTAGATGGATGCGAAATGCTATAAAGGCCCGTGCACTGTGGTAGTAGTGATAAGAAGAGGAAAAGGGCACCTAATTTCTGCAGCCCGATAGAGAGCCCGGCGCAGTGCCTATACGTGTACTGTGCGATCTAAGTGCACGTTAAAGAACACCAGATGTTCGAAATTTCCGGAGTCCTCCACTACGGCGTCCCTCGTAATCGTATCTTGATTTCGAGACGTTGAACCCCAGATATTATATTACCAATATCAGCATTAAAATAACACTATTATTAATATTCAGAACTTGGTAGATAGCACATATTACGTTTGCTCAAAGACTTCCTCTCGAATGAAGCAAATATCAGCTCGGAACTCCGAAAAAAAAAAAAAACTCCATACAGACGATATTTAGCGAGCTTATAAAGCGCTGTCAAAGGCTGAAAATGAAGGTCAGCGTTTTCAGTTATACGGAACACTTGAAAGCGTGAGACTGAGCCACAACTGGCTAAGTAACAAACAATTTGTAGTACATGACGCCAGAGTTCTCGCGAACCACAAGTCGTAGAGTGGAATGCACTTATTAAATTACGATCACGTTCTCGAAGGAATGCATTACTCAGTGTCTCACATTTAAGTTTCACTGCATAGGTCATTGCTATATTACAACATATACCTCATGCACTTAGTTGAAGTTACGCCGTGTTGCCACCCGACTGAAAACGAACAATCTTAAAAACACCCTAACTTTAGGTGATTTTTGCAGCCTTCACTTGTCGACGCGATGCGATATAACTCGGACTTCTCGAGCTGGATGCTCGAACAAGCCACATAGTTTTGTGGAATATTTACTAGAGGGAATTCTGGCACTGCGATTGTTCAGCCAGCAAGGGATTGATTGGAAGTACCTGGACATGCCTAGTCTTCGTGCTTTAGGCTTCGAAGACGCTTGTGGTTTAGTTTTTGTGTTTGTTCTGGATAAAACAATGAATCGTTGCGATAATCGTGAACCAACTTGAGTTAATGAGTCTAAAAAGGTGACTTTGGTGAAGTGTAACTGTTAAGCGCTTACCGAGAATTGCTTTGCGGCGCAACGGCCGCAGGCCACACAAAGCCAAACAGGGCTGACAGAACGAAGCTAAAGAGCAATCCATGTGTTGATCATCATTGCCATGCTGGCTGAAGCGCTACAGTTCCAGTAGAAACTTGCGCCAGATTTCTATCTAGTGTATTACGAGAAAACTCAATGTTAGAAGCTGTCTACACAGACTGTCTGCGATTCTGGTCACAACTGGAACCCAGCCGTTGGCAAACAGCACCACCATTGTACTAAAGTGCTTATTTGGGCCGGTTGGTACATGGTCAACGTTGGTACATGGTCAACGTCCGTCTCTTCTCTGTCCTGTGTCCTGTGTTACGCGCTGTTTTTTCACTTCGTTGACCACCATTGTGTTCATTCAAGCAATACGTATAACGAACAAGCTGCGGACTAGTTATTCTACGCGAACAATTGGCAACACTTGAAATAGGCTACGCCTTCGAGTACGTTACACCCGACCTCGGCAGGACTTTCTTCGTGCGATATGGGATAAACGTATCGTCGGGAACCGCCTGACGAAGCCGCCGCCATCCGTGACCCTCGCAGGGGCAGATATGATTGAGCGCGGTCTCGGTCTGTGTCCTGGATACGGCGCAGGGTTCGGCTTCACGTCGGCCATCCGTCTCGAGCAATCTCGGCCTTTGCTTTCGCCGCTTCCAGCGCGAGCACCACGCGCTAGCGAACCGAGAAACGGCCTCGGCATCACCGCGCGGCAAGCACCACGCCATGACTACACACATTATAGCGTCGAGTTTTTTTTCTTCTTTCCTTTCCTCGCGCGTCTCTCTTCAAAACTCGCGAAGACACGGCGTTGTTATTTTACTCGTAGTCTTTTTTTGTTTATTTTTGACTCTTTACTCGCTCGCATCTCACCGTTTTCGGTTCTCGACGAAGAGAAATTCAAGCAAAAGAGGCGAAGTTGAACGAAGTTGTGAATGGAAGGGCTCACGACTGCTTCGTCTAAACGGGTCAGTCGAGTTCACGCACCCCGTCTGAGCGAGCGAGTCTATGCGCTGTAAAACCCAAAGATTCTACATCATTTCGATGAGCCCGTGGAATTGATGTAGAAGAACGCCAGATGGTCGAAATTTCCGGAGTCCCTCCACTACGGTGTCTCTCACAATCATATGGTGGTTCTGGGACGTTAAACCCCGCATATCATCGTCATCTATTAAATATATATCTGTGCGTGCAATGTTTGAACAAATATTTAGCGTCATTTCATGACCGCATCGCTCGATAAACAAACTACAACACGGTCACCTACCCTCCACATGTTCACCTACCCGGTCACCTACCCTCACCACGGTCACCTACCCTCTACATGGGATCTACCGAATTTCAGAGGCGAAGCTCCTTAAAGTGTGGGTCATTCCCTCCTCTGTAGTAGTTAGTAGTAGCAGTATGTAGTTTATGAATTTCTAACTAGATGCCGTTGTGTGTCTATAAGTAAATTTGTATACAAGGTCACTAGGTGGCTGTAGGGTATTTTTATAGTTGATTAAAGTAGGGGTCGGACAGACAGACAGACAGACAGACAGACAGACAGACAGACAGACAGACAGACAGACAGACAGACAGACAGACAGACAGACAGACAGACAGACAGACAGACAGACAGACAGACAGACAGACAGACGCGTCGCTCCACTCATTACCATTCACTCAGTGAATATGTTGTAACTTTTTTTATACCATCGCCGATATTCTTATCTAAGGAAATGATACCTTGTCGATCAAATTGAAAAGCTAAGTTCAGATATAAATGCAGCAATAATTTTATCCCTTCGAGGGAGTACATTAGGTAATAGTCACCGGGAAGTTTAATTGATTGATTGATATGTGGGGTTTAATGTCCCAAAACCACGATATGATTATGAGAGACGCCGTCGTGGAGGACTCCGGAAATTTCGACCACCTGGGGTTCTTTAACGTGCTCACCGGGAAGTTTGCTCTGACATGTGTTCGTACAAAAAGAAGACAAAAATATGACCTTAAATTGCTAGAATGTTTTATTTTAATTTTTATTTCCGCTTCGGAACCTATCTGACTGCCTGATTGTTTTGCTCGTGCAGCATTTTCATTACTTGCGATTTGATTTTATAGACTTAATTACCACTGGATGTTTTTAGATACAAAACCAACTAACTTAAATATCCTGCCACCTGGTTCTAGGCCAATCTCTTTTTGTGGGTGAGTTCCACAAATGAGAGGTCATCATCATCATCATCATCATCATCATCATCATCATCATCATCATCAGCGTGCTGGTCTCCATATTGATCGGCACAAATACACTCTAACATGGTGTCATCTCATCTCATTTTACACATCATGTTTGTAGTGGAGCTGCAGGTCTTTTTTCGGCCCCCTATATCGGCCATATCACCACGGTTCCGACCATTTCAGAGTTTGAATGAACGTCGTAACAATATCAGAATAATTGATGTAAAAATACCAAAATTACAAGGCACACACGAATTTAAAAGGGACTAGGAAGAGTGAATTTCAGGCGTTCCCTTTGTGAATTTATTCATGTCCTGTCATGTATGCTGCTTCTCGCGCATGCAGATCAGCAAAGTACCGCGAGTGCTTTACGTTTTTCCGAGTGAGTTTAAACCTGACACTGAAGCGGCGTTTGTACAAGTTTTGCGTCCTTGGTACGGCACTTTGCAAAAGGACATCCGCCCTCGGTGAGACACAGAAAACATTACAAGCCTTATCAAGTACAGCCTTGCCGTAGGCTTAGGTGTCATTAGTTAAAAAAAACAGTAAAAACAATAATTCTAGAGTAGTCATTTTATTGGTTTTGGAAGAACGCATCTCAGCCGGCTTACGACTGCAGTTATTCGAGCGAATTCTGTTGCGATGTGATCAACGCGCTGTTCCCAAGACATGGAGAATAAAAGTCGCGAGTTTAGCTTAACCTCGACGCAGAAAGGAAATAGCTTATTTTTCGGGCAGGAGGACAGTGCTCCCGCTTCGTTCATAGCTTTCATGACTTTCATGGCTTTTTCAAGGCGTTGATTGATGTGTGGGGTTTAACGTTCCAAAACCACCGTATGATTATGAGAGACGCCGTAGTGGAAGGCTTCGGCAATTTCGACCACCTAGGCTTCTTTAACGTGCACACAAATCTGAGCACAGGGGCCTACAGCATTGTGGCCTCCATGGAAAATGCAGCCGCCGCAGCCGGGATTCGATCCCGCGACGTGCGGGTTAGTAGCCACTAGACCACCGCGGCGGGGCATTTCTCAAGGCGTCATTTCAATCTCAAACGCGAAGATAAAAATCACCACCCTTCATCCCTCTTTCCTTCCCCTTTCCCTTATCCCCTGTGTAGAGTAGCAGGCTAGAGCGAACTAGCTCAGGCCGACCTCTCTGCCTTCTAATAAATTCTCACTCTCTCTCACCCCCAATGTGCTAGTACCATCAGCACAGTTAATAAATTTAGCAGTGGTGTTAATTTTGTAAATACCGGTAAGATGCATATCAAAGAGCAATCGACGGCCGCAATATACTGCCCTGCGGAAGGCCAGAAGTAACAGGAGTTAGTTCTAATTTCAATGCAAACAGCCTGTTTTCTATGCGGTTTCAGAAGCATCTGAGCCCGTCAACGAAAACTGTTTGAGGAACATTGCGTGCTTCACAATAGCAAATGCCTTCGACAAATCTACAAATATACCTATAACGAAGGCTTTCTTTTCAAACTATGTTGGTATATAATTCTTTGCTCGAGTAGTGCTCCGCTCAGCAGACTCATTTTTACAAAACCCAAGTTGACTACGTGACATGTAGGCCATGCTCATTAATAAAATCTTTAAACAGCCCTTGCTCAAAAGCTTTCGATGTTATTGATATTATAGATACGACTCTGCAATTTCTAAAGCCATTGCGATTTCGTTTGTAGCATAGAAACGTACTTTAGCCGCTTGGTTTTTATAAGGAAACGTACTGGCGGCTAAACATATGGTGAACTTGCCTGCAAGAAGAGGCGCAATGACTGCTACAACATGCTTCACAGGTCTTGTTTGCCATACCATCGATGTCATAGCAATGACTTTTTTTAAGGTTTTGTATTACCGCTATGAGGCCTTCTGTTGTAACATGTTTCAGAAACGTTGTGTTACTATAAGAAAAATTAAAACATTTTCTGGAATAATTTTTTTCAAATCTTTTGACGGGTTGTCATAGCGTTTTAACGTACATAGAGCTGTCTGTGGTTGCTGACGTCTCAGTAAGAAATTCAATCTCGACCGTAGCAAATCGAGGCGACCATTATAACTTATCTACTTGTTTCTTTCTCAAGCGATGTAGCATATACCACACGTGCTTAGCGCTTTCTTTTGTAAGCCTGTTCCTGTATTCCTCAAATACCCTGGAGCAATCTGCTGAACACACATTTAGAAATATTCTGAAAAGCTTGGCTTTCTTTCGTTTTAATTTCTTGGCGTAACTCGAGTTACTCAGGGTTTGCGAGCTTAGCAGTTTTCATCCTTGCACTTTCAATCGGAAGCGAAAACTGTAGAGCGTGGAGAACTTTATCGCTAGGCTGAGTCTTCATCATTTGCAATGCTATATTACCTCACAGTGAGCTTGTGTTATTGAGTTAGTGAAATATCATCGTTTCGCTGGTTATACACTGATATGTAGCTTTCTCTTGCCGCTTCTATACCGATACATTCAACTCAATAATAATATAGAAAGATCGTTCATTGCGCATGTTGCCACGTATCAGAACAGGCGGGATCAAGACTTACAGAATTGGGCATTATTTTTTTTTGATAACATATAATCATAGTCTTTGCAGGCAAACCACTTTAATATTTAGTAGTTAAAGATGCTATGTCTTCCTGCCCCACAATGGGCACGTCCCTAAACAACGACGACTCTAGTTCCTTAGCACGCCAATGAAGTTTCTTGATTCCCTGCCTTTACCACCGCCTTAGATCCTGAAGTGATTATATGTTACTGCTTTCCATTTTTGCGTAAAGCTCTTGTGACAAATCGCTTTCTTTTTCGACTTCCGTAAACAGGCGCCTTCATTTCGACCTTCTCTATATCGTTTGTCGCAGGTGTCCTCATTCATTTTCTATATCACCAAACTTCTGTCCATCCCACCTGCCCTGCTAATACTACCAATGAAGACAGCCCGTGCCTTCCTCTTCAAATGACCTCCAGCAGACGCGGAAGGACGTTTTAATCATGCTTGTCGTTGGAGGAAACCTATATCACACCACGAACCTCACTACACGTCTTCCTGTACGCCCACAAATCGTCGCTTCTAGCGATTTCGAAACCCCGTCCCCTCGCACGGAGCCCACCTCGAGTTTCACGGGCATCGTTCTTCGCGATTGGTGTGGCCATACTCGAGAGTGCCCCGTTCAATTTCTGCATCAACGCGTGCAGCCTCGCAGTGTGTATTATGCAATAATACTACCCCGAAGCTTCCTGTCTCGTGACCGGGTGCACTTCGTCGTCCGCGCTCAACCTCGTTTTGACGTCGTTTCTGTTCCATTTCGTTTTGTCTAGCAGCGCCATCTTGCTGTTTTCTGCCCCGCATCCTGCAGACATGCTTTCGCGTAACGACTGTTTGTGAAGTCATCGTTGGAACTTCGGAAAAAAAAAAATGACCCACACGAAGAGAAGCGTGAAGAAGAGACTCCTCTTATCGCTGACGAATCCGGGTGCCCGGATCTATCTCGTCTGACGAAAAAAAGAAAACAAACACACGAGGAAAAGGCGTAGCCGTCGTTTGCAACGCGGAAACAGACGTCGAACGTTGCGCACGTCTTCGTGCACAAGATCGAGACAGAAAAACCGTTAGGGCGGTCGAGACGGAAATCAACGCTTCCCAGAGCGTCGTCTCCACGGCGGGGATTCCTCGTCGTCGGTGGCTTCCTTCGGCGTAGAGGCGGGAGGGGGAAGGCACGATCTGCGCCGGATGGCAGTACAGGGGAACGATGGGGGGGGACATGTTTAGAAACAAAAAATAATATTAACAGGCGTACAAAGTGCAACGGGAGGAGAGCAAAACAAGATGAGGCTCTCAAGTGACCTTCACCTTAACATGGCGGTTGAACGACTCTCCAGGTATGCGGAAGGCAGGGAGGGAGAGAAGGAAAGGAGGAGGGGATGAGCACATGCTCCTTTGATTCGGTCAAGGTTGCACGGTTCCCAATCGAAGCGAGGACCCAGAAGGAAGCATCAATGTATCAAGAAGAAATGCAAGGAGAGGTAGAAGAAGACGAAAATTACGCTAGCGAGGCAGAAGCCGCGTCGGCCATTTATTTCTAATTTGGGAGAGCGCGACGGCGACACATGTCCGCCCCTCCTCCTCGGCGGGCACTCTTTCATCTCTTCATCCTCGTTCCGCGTGAACGAATCTCCTCCTCCGCGACTTCCAAGAGCCTCCTCGCCTGTTCTTTCGTCGAGCGTGCTACGTAACGTTACGGCGGCGTCTTACGGCGCACAGCCGAAAACGTCGTTCTCCGCTGGCTGCGGGGCAAAGTAGGTGACGACCCATTCGAAGGCGCCCGACCAATGGCAGGTCCGGAGCTACGAGTCACGTGACAGCGCGCCCGTGGCGCCGCCTGGCGTGGTATTTAACCTAAAGTGAAGGCACATAGGTAAACTGTCCGCACAATCACACTCGTGTCCGGCAAGCGAGCTAGTGCGGACCACCACTTCAGAGAACGGACCACTGCCTGCACACGCGCACCGGCCGCTGCCAAGCCTCGCCACCGGCCTAGCGCGCATTTGGTTTTTTTTTGTTTTGTTTCATTTTTTTCTCTCTCTCGTGACGCGCGACCCTGGATTTGTGACCATCGGTATTTCTCCATCTGCACTCCTCTCCCAACCAGGCCACAACTGTCAATGTATCCGCAGAGGCAACGTCACTTCTCAACGAGCGACTCCAATAACAGGTGAGTCGAGGCTACACCGATCCTAAAGTTATGAACGAAAAAAGAAAGGTTACTCCAATGTGTGCACGACGGGTCCTATATATGAAAGCGCGACTAAGCCCCTAGAGATATGTATTCGAAGTACGGTTACTAAATCAGTTTCACCTTCATCGTCCCTCTTCCATTTCATCCTGATTGATTGAACGCGTCGAGATGTCAAGGAGTTAACGCCAAAAACAAATATATAGATGCGCCATGGTGCCACATGTATGCCATGTTAGCTTTTCTTGGATGTCAGGTTGCAAGCGAAATGGTTGGAAATTCTTTACCCACGAGGTTGAGCATCTCATCCGCTGCAATCATATCACGATGATGTACTGAGTTCAAGAGGTCATACTTGCCGGTTAACAGAATCACCCGTATATAAAACTAAATGCGCATCACACGACAAAGTGTAAGAGGATCTGTACAGTACAGGTGCACCGAATGTCCCTCAGTTTTCCATTGGCAACTCTTCATGCAACGAAGCGTGAACTATGTGTCATAACTAGAGACAAATGCTTAACTTTAAAGTGACACTGATAACAATATAATGAATCTGGCGGTTTTGGAGGTGACACCTGACGACAACTGGATCAGAACTGGTGCTGCTTCGCATCTATTCTCTTTCACTAAGCTAGCCATAAAAAGAATATCAAAGCCCAGTAAATTTGACCACGACGCATAAAAAGCGGCAAAGCTGTCTTCGACCAATTTGCACGAAAGCTTGCCAATCCTCAAAGAAGTGATACTGGGTGTAATTTTATAGTAACACTTCGTAATTTAGTTGCAGGAATGGTTGCAGTGTTTGTTTCTGCGGCACAGCTAAAGAAAAAAGTGCAACCTTCGCGAACACTGTCGTCATTTACAAAATAGAGATTTGAGTGATTGAAATGGCACAGGAGGTTGATCTCATAATGCTTCAATATTGTTTATCTCTCCTCTCAGAAGTCTGTGAAGAGAAAACTAAGAAAAGGCCTGACTTAACTCCAGCGATTTCTGCTGGCGTGAGTTTCACAGCATGTGCGCCACTCTACATGAAAAAGAGCACAAAGCCTCAGTAATTCTCTTAAACAGGTTTGAGCTATTGAGTAAAGTTCTTCACGTTTCACGATATGTTTGCAAGTTGACCGATGTGAGTGTCTCTGTCAAAATCAGACGCTTCGAGACTGTGCCTACTTTATTGCCGTCCCGAAATACCCATAGTTTTAACCTTCAATACAAAAATATTCACAGCCTTAGTTGTGTTGCGTAGTCTTGTGAGCAACACGCTTTCCTTTACGGCTGCAACGAATTCCAGTAAATTTAAATTACAGCTCTGACTCTATTCACCTGATGTATGAGTGAATATCTTATGCGAGTGTTTGACCCCAATAGCTATGACAGTTTACTTGTTTTTACTGTTTGCGCAGTCGGTTGCAGCCATAATCGTTTTTCCTAAACGAATAAGAAATACACCTGTTCCATTCTCATTTGCTATCCTGACTTTCTGTTTTTCCCTCTCGCGTTTGCCTTCACTGGGAAACCAGTCAACTATACCCTTGATGCCCAGCGGTCATCCTGATGAGATTAAGAAATTAGCGGGTGTTACGTAGCTGGAGCAATCACAAGGCCTGGTTGTCTGGCCGAAAATAAGAGAGGCCTTTGCCCTGTGGCGGGCGTAGTCAGGCTGCTGCTGCTGATTATGATGATGACGATGATGCTGTTCCAGTATAAATACGATTCGACCTTATCCTTATTATACATGGCGATTTTAGCTTTGGGGATTGCTTAGTAAGATTAACTGAGACGAAAACTACATTACACTATAATGGCGATTCGCTTTCTACTCTTTTCTATCCCAATTTTCACGAAATGTTCGTCGCGCCGTAGGCAAACACACGAAAGCAATCTAAGTACTAACTCACCCAAAAGGAGTATTTTGCGGATGGCGATGGGGAGACTGCACACACTAATGTGGGTGTTACATGCAGGGAGAGGCATGTACGTAAAAAAGACCACTGAACTGTCGTTTGTTATGTTATTTGAGACTTCGAAACTATATGACGAAACATTCTGGATCTCTTGCAAGCTAGCCCTAACACCGCAGTTCTGTTGCGATGGCTGCAAAGAAACGACGTGCGACAAAAAATGAGCTTCCTAAGTGCGTAAACGTTTGCGCGGTACAATGAAAGAACATCGAAGAACGACGAGGGAAACTGGTTAACACAACTGGCCCCTACCCTTGCTCATCCCAAATGCGTTAACCATCTAATGCTTCTCGCATATGCCCCGTTAGGTTGGAATGAATACTGATTAAACCTCGATAAAGTTACCCAAGGTGAATTACCCAAGGTGAATGGACTCATTTTCAATATGCCTGAGTGGAGATGTCTCAACTGTAGATAGTCCTTCAAGGCAACAAATAATTAAAAAATTACAGTGATCAACTGATTAAGTTTCCATCAAGCGCTATTTCGTTACCTTGTATATTTTTTTACTATAAATAAGATCACCATGATAAAAAATCAGAAAGAACGAGTTGACCGACTTCTTGCTTGGTGTATAGATATACGTCTGAATATTGCTCTATTAACTGGTATTGCAGTTGCTCGTTTATTGGTTCCGTTAATGTATAACCCCTTTGCACGTTCACACCAGTGGATAAGAAGTGAAACATACCACTTTGTGATATGTTTGCCGCATTCAAATAAGCATTGTGCTTGTATGAAACTTTTTTAACTCTAACACAGCCTGGATGCGGTAACACAGTTCTTCTGAATTCTCGCAAACTGTAGTAATAGTTAAATATATGACATCCACCCACTTGTAGCCGAAAGATACGAATAAATTCTTCAGACTTTTTTTTACAAAGAAAAGGCTTTAAGCTGACTTTCGGGTCTGGGTCAAAAGACCGGGACCAACGCTTTACAAATTGAGCTAGCCTGCGGGCAAGCAGTTGCCAGCGTGAGAGCATTGGATACCGCAGGCCTAGTAGAGCTACAAAATTGCTAACCATAATTGCGAACTTATAGAAAAACTACCGGAAGCTCTCCGCTGCCAGTTCCCTCCCACATAGCGTACATATTGCTCTGGCATAATAAAACGTCATATAAATTAGCCAATCGATCGATCCGTCAATCAATCAGCGTTGTTTGAACAGTGTAAAACTCCATCTCATAGCATTTCCTCATTTTTCACAATGCCGTTATACGTCCAAGCTGTCGTGTTGCAGAGAGTCGTGTATTTGCCAGGGTGCACACATAAAAATGGACGTGATATCTATATGGTATTGTTTCTTACCTGTAAAAATAACTATAGTGAGCTCCAACTGATATTTATACCTAATAACGTTACTCCTCGAGTATAAATATCAGCGCCTCTCGTAACCCGCACTCGCCGCCTCGGCTACAGGTGGAGCTGGCCAACACTCCCATGTGTTATAGAGGGCCCACCACAGCCAATTTTTAATCATAAGCTGTGCTTCGTGGATTAATCTTTCTGCATTCACAAACAGTCTGCCGAAATTTCAGCAGCATCAATCATTTATAATTGAAAACATTTTGTAAAGAAGCGAGGGGTCTGAGAGTCCGGCAACACTGGCGCACTGGCAAGTCGTGACGTAACAAGTCGCACTGGCAAGTCGTGGCGAGTCATGACGGCGAACAATTTTGTTAGTCAGCTGCGCGTGCTGATTGGGCTAGTTTCGCATTCTTCAGCTTGGCACTGGAAATGAAAATTTCTGAAGCTTTGGTGTTTCATGCATAGATGACGTCACACACGATATGACACAATGGCGGTAGCTGGCGGTGGGCGGGGCTTATAGCCGACGTCTTATAAGGCTTATGTTGCACTGATTTTTTTACAGCCCCATTTTCATATATGCATAGGCGCAATAGACACGCTGCTTGTATTTTCCCCCCTTAAAATCAGCCCCTTTAGGCGTCCATCAATGTCCTAAAAAATTTGACGGGAGTATGAGGGTGCGGGGGCAGTCCTTTGTCATAGCTCAAATGGTAGAGCATAAGACGCGTATTTCGCACACTTTAATTCAGGAACTTGCCAATGGAAACAGTGATTTCTCATTCATTTTGATTACTTTCAGTTTAATTGAGAATCATTACGCTGTAGTTAATAAACCACTGAAATTGCCCCCTATGCTTGGCTTAGTAGAATTGTTTGCCGATTTCTAAAAGTTATTTTTGCACGCGTTTTTTGTGCTTCTGGGCCAGAATGCATATTTGGCAGTGTTTGACTATGCACAATCTTACAGCTGTAGCATTCTCTTGCTCAGCACGAGGTCGAAGGTGCGATTATTGATCGCGGCGGATGCAGCTCGAAGGCAGCGTGGGGGTCATAGAAAGGACGACGCCTTCTATAGAGGCGTCTCTAACAACACTTGTGTTATTCGGGACCGTTAAGTACCTTCCTTCAGATCTTTTGCAAGACGCACGATAGGTTCACCATCTCGGCGCTGATTTGAATTAATGCAATAGATCACGCGCTTTCTTTATACCTACTTTTCCAGCGTGACTCAACATCCAAATGCTGCGTTTGGTCTCGGCATTTTACGTCGATGAGTGATTTAGGAAACATAGCTTTATTGCTACATTTTTTTTTTCTCAAAATATATTTACTATTTGTTGTCAATAGCACGTTTAGAGAGCTTTCAGTCGCGAAGGGCCAGGCGTGTGGTTACGTAACTTATAAGCAAGTCGCTAGAGCGGTTGAGTGGGTGTTAATTCAAGGAATTCTGTGAGGACATAGTGTCTAAACTGCATCTAATTTAAATGCAATGGTCTACCAGTGCAGGTGTATTTCCGTGCGTTTTTTTCTCGCTTAAGTAAATAGGATATCGACGTCACCCTTGTCTTCTGAATTCAAAGTGCGAAAATCATGACCAGCCGCCAATCATCAATACTTTGTTTGTCTAACGAAAACTGATTCATCAGGCACGGCCTGATTTTAATTTCACGGGATTCTGAAGGGTGAACCCGATGAATATTTGGAGCTATTGGCGCGTCTAATAGAAGGACGGCTCGTGTGTTTCGAAGACCATCGGTGTATACAAAACAACAACCACCACACCCCTGAAAGGCCTTGCGCCGTGAGCGATCAACAAAAACTGTGTCAGGTCAAGTTCAACGGGCCGTGCGCGTCTTGACACAGGAAGCGGTTATGCCGGTCCCAAACTCAAGAGGCCGGCCAGCCTCGCATTTGGTATCGTAGAGGACTATAGGCTTTCGATGACAATAGTGGGTAGGCTTTTAGCACGAGGACACAGCGACAAGAAAGACGACACACTGTGCTTTCTTGTGTCTTTGTGAAGGTTTTGTGAATCTAATATAAAATATATTTTCAACAAGCCCAAGCGTCTGCACTGGCCAACTTCATTTCAATGACGGTTCCGTTCTAGGAACTCCGTTATTTGAAAACAGAGCGTCGTTAACATCACCATCTGTTTTTCGCTGAAGCATACTACGCGACTAAGGGCATGCAACCTGATTCAATCCAATGCAGTTTCCTACTGCTAAATATAAGGCGGTTATCGCGGTGTATCGAAGGTTGAAAATCGAATAATGGTCACTGTCTGATCCCTTGCCTTTTAGTATCGACTACATAACGGGTGGGTGTTGGTGCGCCACAATAAGCCTCGTCGTTACGAAGCTAAACGAACTGTGACAGGGCAGACGCATGCGTATGAAAACGGTTGAGTTGGTGCATTAACGTTTCACGACCTTACCAATTAATTGATTTGCAAGTGGGGTTTAACGTCCCAAAACCACTATATATGATTATGAGAGATGCCCTAGTGGAGGGCGCCGGGAATTTCGACCACCTGGGGTTCTTTAACGTGCACCCAAATCTGAGCACACGAGTGCGACCTTACCAGTTCACGTCACGATTTAGAAAACTTGGCAAATCTTTGCTCAACGGCCGAAGATTATCTGAAGTACTTTATATCAAGCACTAGCCTAGCTTCAGATACTGATTGTAGAAATAATAATATCGGAAATTTCATTTCCCAAAACAACACAATTTCGAAAGATGCTGTAGTGGAGGGCTAGGACATTATCGTCTGGTCTTGTTTACCGTGCACTAACATTGCACAGCATACACAGGCTTGTAGCTTTTGGCCTCCATCGAAACACGATAACCGCCGCCAGAATCGAACCCGCGACCAGCGTCAGCAGCGAAGCGCCACGACCACTGATCCACCGCGGTGGGCACTATCACGAAAACAGCAAACAAGTGTCCATTACAGAAATGCATTTTGTCTTGACGAATACGTAAATACAGTATTCGAAAAAAAAAAAGAGTAAGATCATGCTTGCGTTTGCTTCAAGTGAGTATCGCCATACCATGGCACTGCCGCTAAAAGAATGCGCTCAGAGCGCTTGATCTTTTGAACTAACTACGTTTCTTGGCAGGGCTTAAGCTCGACCCAACGTCATATTTTCACGAGCCCACCCGCCGAAGATTACGCACGAGTCGTAAGGCAGGTCAAGTTTGCGCGGCTTAGCATACACGGGAGGCCCGTCCTTGACCCGGAATACGCACGTCGCGGAAAGGAGGCGACTCGGCATACGCGTCGCCATTTTTTACGCCGTTGGTCGACCTCTCAACGAACGCCATCTCCAGGGGCCTCCACCCTCATTCTTTCATCGTTCTCCTCGTCCTGTGTCTGTTTATTTTCCTCTACTTTTTTTTACCTGTCTTTTCTACCTTTACCTGCGAGCATAAGGTCTTTTTTTTGGTTAATTCGTCTTCTTGGTCTGTTTACTTCGTTTTTCTCGTCTTCGTCTGCTACTTCATTCCCATTCGTCTTCTTTTGTTTCCGTCTGCATCTTTAATGCAAACGACTTTTCTTGTTTTGTATCATGTTTAGGACGCTTCTGCTCTCACGCCATGAGTCGTCTACCGCTTTGCCGCGGCCACTCGCGATGCCCGGTCTCCACTTTTGTTTTATTTATAATTCTTCTTCTTCATCATCACCTCACGCTCTTCCATGTCGTCTCGGGGCCCGGTCGTCCGTCCGGCCCGTTGACCCGGTAATCCCGACGACGGGACGACAAGGAAGAAGACCGCGAGCCGGTCCAAGCCAGTAGGTCAAACTATGGCCGCGGCGACCACCTCGCGACGAGGAAGGAAGGAAAAAAGGCGGGCGCGGAAGGCACCCCAGAATGCAGACCGGATCGCACCGCCCGAAAAAAACGCATTACAGATGCGGCTCGGATATCGCAGAAGCCCGCAGGGCGGGTTCGTGTCGTTCTGGTCCGTTCCTTCTCGCGGCTGCACCACTTCTGGGAGACCAGTTCCCGCGCTATCATCCCCGTCCCCTTGCCATTTATATGCGTATATCGAGTCCACGGTAGTTATCTCGAGTTTCGGGCGGAATTTATAGTCGCCTCTTTAATGGATTGCTCTACATATCGCGCTCGAATATCGAACCTCGCGGAGCGCGTATATAGTAAAGTCTACTTTGCCGAATGATGCGTATCGACTCACGCCGATTCGGCCAGGGATTCCTCAGTGCCGCATGCACGAATGCTCCCGCTCAGAGCACCGGGGTGGCCTATTTGTCTCTCGCATTCGTATGCGGCACAGAGTTACTGTTTTGTTGTTCTGTCGAAATACAGCACCGCAGTTGCCCTTAGCCCTCCGGGGAAAAAAAAGGAAAAAGAAAACGACATGCCCTCGTGCTATGAAATACCTGTCGTTCGTTTCTGATCTGATGATCGCGTATTTAACGTCAGATTGTTTTACGACCGCGGTCTACCGTCTCAACGCGCGTCAGTAAATCTTCGGCTCCCCATTCGCATTACACAGTGACGTTTCCACTACCATATCTAAGAACATTAATTAAATTGCGTTATGACATTAGACGGCGTTTGTTTTTGCTACATCCGGTGCCCTCGACCTCTCGCTTTGTATTATTAACGTATATTTTTTACCATCTGCGTGCTGGAACACAATTTTCGCTGACAACCTGTGTTATGCGAGTCGGTCCTTGGGTGTTTCACAAACAAGCAGATTAAACTGCAGTGCATTTAGTCGAGCACTTCATTTAAATAATGAAGATTTGCATAAAAACGCGAGTGGCCCGATAGTCTGATAGCACTGGCGCAAAACGAGCGTTTTGTTATTTTTCTAAATAGAGACACCCGTTATTGCGCTTGTAAAACGTCGAACACACCGACCCGACTGTTTTCACGCGTACGCGTCAACCCTAAATATATTTTAATGAGTTACTGGTTAACTGCTGGCTATATCCAGGAAATCATATGAAAATATCCCGTTTCCTGGATATATCCAGCATTTAGCGGGCATAGCGGGAGCTGATTTAGCAGGGCCTGATTAATAGTGTGCTGGCACTGTTCAAAAGGGCAATGATAACAAGCAGATACGGCGGCACCAAAACGCAACAATAGCCTATCTTCGCCACAGTGGTCTAGTGACGACGCTCTACTGCCGACCCGAAGGTCGAGGGATCGAATCCCGGCGGTGGCGAAAATGCTTGAGGCCCGTGTACTTAGATTTAAGCGCGCTTCAAAGAATTCCAGGTAGTCGAAATTGCCGGAGCCCTCCAGTACTGCGTATCTCGTGATCACATATCGTGGCTATGGGACGTCAGAACCCAACAATTTATGGACTAACCAATAATGCAAGGTGTTCGGCCAAAGCCCACGTATCGCTTGCTCGCAACACTCTTTATCCGGTCCCGCTTAAAGTACTAGATATAGCCAGGAAACGGGACATTCTTCGTCCGGTTTCCTGGATGACCAGCGTTTAACCAGGAGCTCGTTAAGAGTGAAAGGAAGCAACGCCTTTCTGTTTTAAGTCTAACACGTTTGCACAGCCTGGTGGGCGTGAAACCGTGCCGTGCTTTTGTTGGCCCGCCAAACACGCAGGGTTGCCGATGCTTAGTGAGTCACAGAGCCGTAACGACATACTCTTATTTTCACCATCTTTTTTCCTTCGTTTTTCTTTAATACTAACTCGTCTTCATTGTTATATTTGGATCAACAGGCTGGCACCTCCTTTTTTTCGGACCAACCGAATCGCGATATTCCGTGCGTACTCTGAGAACGGCCGTGCCTCGCCGAACACGTTCCGCTACGAATACCGGGGAAATTTTCAGAAAGTAGGGAACAACAAATAAATATCTGAAGATTGAACGCGCTCACGTGTAGTATACGTGATGCTGTTTAAAGTATATATACACCGGGACGGAGCTTCTTTCGCGCATCAGCGAAATTTGGCTGCTTCGTTTTGCAACTGCGGCGTCGTCAGCCGATGGGCAGATAATGGGAAACACGGGCAGGAAAGTGAGTATCCGTAGATTATCATTTACAGTAAATGCGCGATATTCATTAACGTTTAAATGGTACGCTTCCCTCCGCCATCGGAACAGCACGTGCGAGAGACGGACTCTTTATTGGAAAAGCAGATATTTCCGGAGTCGTGTATATACCACATGAAGGAAACAAAAAGAAAACTGGGGAAGAGCTTATAATGTAGAAAAATGGTGGTTCAGCTGCATAATCGTGAAACTATAGGGGAAGGATGAAGGAAGCATGCAATGTTTTGCAGAGCCCTGCACTAAGGCCTCTGTCCTAATTATTTCGTGGTTTTTGAGCGTAAAACCCCGGGATAATATTATTACGGTTCAGTTAAAAATGATTCTGTCTGTCTTTTTTTTTTTTACTAGAAAACGCTAACCGTGCGTTTTGAATTCTGCGCTTTTAGCTTACTAGGGCAGCCGAAGTATATAAGCGATGAAGCGCCTGATGAATACGCATTTGCGAACCAGATTACGTCACTGGTAATTGTTTTCTTAAAGTGCAGATAAAGGGTGGGTATCTCTTTCGAAGCTGTACACTAGAAACTTACGAGAGCTCGCTTTTCACGTACGTTCACTGCGATTCAAAATAAATAAATAAAAAAGACGTGATATCGTAAGGCAATAGGTATATGCGAGAAATATCAGCGGTGAAGTGGTAAATTGGCGCCTATCCTTTGCCGTGGAGTCCAATGCCCGCCACGCGTTGTCTAGCATGACTGTCGCGCATGGTCAAGTAATTTCACTCCGGCTCACGCGTTTTTTTTTTTACTTCGCAAGCTAATTGATTGATATGTGGGGTTTAACGTCCCAATGCCACCATATGATTATGAGAGACGCCGTAGTGGAGGGCTCCGGAAATTTTGACTACCTGGGGTTCTTTAACGTTCACCCAAATCTGAGTGCGCGGGCCTACAACATTTCCGCCTCCATCGGAAATGCAGCCGCCACAGCCGGGATTCGAACCCGCGACCTGCGGGTCAGCAGCCGAGTACCTTAGCCACTAGACCACCGTTGCGGGGCACTTCGCAAGCTAAGATCCCAGCGTGCAGCCGAAAAGCGCGAAATCCTGGTAGGCTGACATCGCGCGAACGCATTTTATTGAGAAATAAGTTTCGAGGAGGAAAGAGCGCTTGTAGGAATTACGGTGAAGGCGAGAAATAAACCACCCTATCGCTAATGCAGTTGAAGTCGTTCGTGCATATGCATACGCACGAAATGGGCAGGCAACAGGGAGGCAGCCCCCCATCCCTGCCCCCCTCGTGCAAAAAAAAAAAGGGGGATATATTCAGTACACTGACCTAATAAGAAGGGGGGTGCTACGATTAACCTTATACTCCCCCCCCCACCCCCTCCTGATGGGGAACCCTGTCCACGCCTATTCTTTGGGGGTCTTTTAATGGTAGCAACGAGTGTACAGCCACGAGAAAGTTTCACTACGCGATTATGGAAGTTCTGCGCAGTGATCTTGTGCCCGTCCTTCAGCTCCACCCGAAGCAATCCACGTTTTGAGGGCTGAAGACGACTACGGGGCCAACGAAGCGTCGTCTTATCTACTAGCAGACAATTAAATTGACTCGGACCAGCAAGAAGTGCGTGCACAATTCTTTTCCCGCGAGTTACGACCGCCGTCGCTGGCGATGAGGTGTCGAAGAAAGCATTAAGGCGCCTGGCCCGGCAGTACAGCCAAACCACGTGAGAGCCTCCTTAAAGCGACGCCAGGAGCACGCGAGAGCCGAAATTGCTCATAATTCAAAACACCGTCTGCTCAGCTATGATCAACGATCATAACTCTGGAGGAGCGGGCGAAATCACTTCGCGCTTGAGGACGGTGAGAGAACAAAAAAAGATGCAGGGGAAGCCTTAAAACGTTGTCACGGTGCAACCGCAGTGCATGCTTATAGACGAACCCCTATAGCCACGATTCCTGCTTCAAAGATGGAGTTCAAGCTGCGCTCTACGAGGCGTGCTACTGACCTGACTATAGACTTCCAGTTATATGCACTACGCGCACGCAAAGGTCCCCATATTAGGCGGTTCAGAGAAAATAACAGGGCACGCCGCGGGTTCAGGTCGCAGCTCTCCAGTTGTCATTACGGGGCCAGTGTGGGGGCGCTCTGAGCGTTTTGTTCCTTTCTGTGCCCGCTGTGCGCGGCCTCATGATCCAGTCCCGATTTTACGGGCGGCTCCTTTTGAAAGGTATTCACACGCAGCCATTGTCAGAACGTTCGAGCCCATTCGGCGCATGGAATGTGAACACGCGAACTCACGCTTCGGGTGACGCCGCTTGAGTGCCCATTGCGTGATACGTGATAATTTATTAAGATAATGACGATGAAGGTATAAGTGGAATCGTGATCATCCAAGAACGCTATTACGACAGTCGCCTTACATCCCGTCTGTCTAAAAAAAAAGTGCGCTGCAAGCTCTGCGACACATTGTGTTGCATCGTCGGCACAAAGCATTCGTTGTTGTGAGGCGTCCAGCTGCGGATGACGGAACAAAACAACAACGAAAACTGGGAAGAGGCGAAGTATGTAGGAAAGGGCGTTTCAGCTCAACTGTAGCGAAACCCGTCGAGGGGCGAAGCACGTAGTGTTTCAATTTATATATATATATATATATATATATATATATATATATATATATATATATATATATATATATATATATATATATATATATATATATATATATATATATATATATATATATATATATATATATATATATATTGATGGCTCACTGTGGTGGATCAACTGCTGCCTTCATTCATTTTTGATAGACCGGTAACGGGACGTTGTGGCGCATGCCCATATCTATGATGCACCGCCACAGGAGACGCGGAGAAGCCCAGCAGCCGCTAAGGTGTTCGGCACCTAAACGCGGTCCATTGTTCGTGCTCCATCAGAATTAGGCAGCAAGTGGCTTCTCGTGGATACGTCTCTGACGAGAATCAGAAAATTAAATGTATAAGAAAAATACATTCGTATTCACAAAACAATTAACACGACGACGAATAAAAAGAAACACAGACAGGCGCTGTTAATTTTTCAGAGTGGATTGGAAAACTTATGATGAGACAAGCGCCAAAAAGTGCAAACAATCAGAAAGGACACATGGCTTTTTGGCGCTCGTTTCATCATGAACTTATACCAACATGCCCAACTGGCAGTCATCCTAAATGAAATTTATAATGCACCAAGTGTTCAAGATTTTAGCTCGATTCCATACCACTAACCCAGCGGCTGAGGTTAATTAGGCTATTGCTCCTGTCGTATCGTACAAGTTCCCTTAATTGTCCACGTCGTACAATGCGGCTAACCAGTTTAAAGGACACCATATCTGCCAAAAAATAGGTACGAACCTGACCAAAGCAATGTACAAAACGACGCGCGACTAATATTAAAAACGACAATACAAAAACAAAATTGCGCATAACATGTACAACTTCACACAAGGTCGCGAGAAGACAGAAGCGCAATGAAAAAAAAAAAGCAGCACTTGTGGGTGGTTGCCTTTGTGCCACCAGTTTTTAGGCATTCTATTACGCTATTACGAATAAGTGAAATTTTTGACAAAAGAGGAGCTTGCCAATTGTATTTTTACTCTGTATAATACACACTTACAAGTCTATGCACAGCCAGTAGCAGCAAAAAGACAAAGCTGGTCGCGGCACGCCGGTACAAACACGTCGTGGCGGCTGCGAGGACTGTCTCGGTCGGTGGGCGCGGCTGATAAGCGACGGCATGGAGGGTTTTTTTTATTTTTTATTTTTTGCGGACACTCGACGTTTTATCTCGAGCCTTAAGAGCTGCCGCTCTTAATGACCAATTTACAAAATAGCACGCGAAAAAAAAATAACAAAGAGCGAGAGAGAGAAGAGTGGGAACGAAAGCCAGCAGACGATGTCGATCTCCACAATTGCCGACTCTGGCGGGCGAAAACTCGCACGCTGCAAAATACAAACGCGCCGAGCAGCAGGATAAAATAAACGGCGAGTCGATATCCGAAACAAGTGCATTCACGGAACACGGTCGGCCCGTCTCCACTTCCCACGGCCCGGCGGTGCAGTTCAAAGAAGCTTGTCTGGTTTCTTACTTCTCCCACGTTGCTTCTTTTATCCCGTGGCTAACCTTGCCTCAGAGACGTTTTTCTTTCTTTCTTTTTGTTGTCTCGGAGTCCGTTCTTACGCAACGATCAAGGTCAGGAATGACGTCCCATCCACGAGGCGTGACCGCTCGCAGGTCGCGGAGGCAACACTGACCTAGTTCCGAAATTTCCGGCGGCGCCGAGCGGAAGACCCGGTATTTTGCCCCTCTCCCATTCGCCTCCTTGCCCAGGAGGAAGATAGAGGAGGGTCCCAGACATAATGGCGCTCTTGGCCTTCTTCTTGGTCGTCGCCGTTCCTTCTCTTGTGTTCGTCTCATCTTCACTTCTACGTCCCTTCTAAGCCTTTACAGCATTTGTTTCACAACGAACTGCGTTGTAGTGCTGTATACATAACCGTATAGTTTAAAATACGCACACACAAAGCGCTACGCAACGCAGCTTTTGTACTGGTGTACATTTTATTCAAGCATTAGCGCTGCAAGGTGGCGCGCGAACATTCCAAAGCAGCCGATCATTATCCGATCGAACAGGTCTCAACTGCGTCCTGGTTACAGGGAACGCTAGAGGGCTTCCTCCTCTTGTCCGATCTTTTGTTCGTCGTGATTAGCGATTTAAGAAAGGTCACCAGTTTGAACTCCGCCCGCGTGAGCCGGATGCGGATGCACATGGGTTCCGACACGCCTAAAATGCCGATATCTGGTACGAAAACACTTTGCCAGACGCTGTTGTAGTGCGCTTTATTGTGCTTATTTTTCTTCCTGTAAAGCATCATTTTTATCACGGCTGGGGTACCTTCGTGTGTTGTCGATTAAGACCGAATCGCCAGCCACAGCAGGTCGACGACACTGCAACGCGAAAAGTTTCAAGGCCACATTTCGGGTTTTGGTGTTGAAAGCAACCATGCAAGGCTAGCTGGCTAGGTAGAGCCGTTTGAAACCTTGCTTCTTCAAAGACGAGCCAAAAAAAGCTAATATATTCCAGCAGCTTGGGGGAAAAATATGGAAGACCTCCGTTCGCTTTTTATGGTACAACCGTCCTGATACAGCAAAAAAGAGTACGCGTAAATCTGTATTCTAGTTGAGCTAAAACAGCATTACAAACAGCTGCTTTAAGTGACGAAGTATAACTGCAATGCGAGATGTTCTGCCTGCATAACTGACGTAAAAAGTGCGACATCATTACTTCCTACACATATGTTTACGTTATTGTCTATGCGTGGATATATGCACGTATAATGCTAATAATCCAGACGATGCGCGTGTATTAACGCGATAGCGTTAACGAGCTGTTTACTAAAAAAATCGTTGTCGGCGTCTCTGTCAGGGTCGACGCCGTTCGTTGCGAATGATAAATCATCATCTTGCCAATGACCAATAAATTAGGAAAGATTCAAATAAAATATACAATAAAAAACTTTCATTCCAATGATAACCGAACCCATGCAGTCTGCGTGTCAAGGTGGTGTTTAACTGCAGAGTAACGATATCGTTTGAAATTGCATACAAATTCCATGTTGCAACGAGTCTTCTTAGCGCATGTTAAATATTGCGTGGCAGAAGCGTAGAATCACTCCAAACGTCAAAACATGTGATTGCGCAACGACTGCGCGTCTTGAAGGTTGACCCGTTACAAAGCGATCAGAAATATTCATTCATCGTCAGCTGTAAATGCATCAACAAGGTGACTGGCTGCATATGTTCGCGTGTTGCCTTGAGGACGAGTAGCGGGCCTTTCGCCGAATCGCAAAAAGATTACTTACGGAGTAGCGGGCACTTAATAACTGCACTAGCAGATAGGCAATATGGGATAGTTGGAAACGGCCATTTTTACGCGCACAGTCGCTCGTTTCTTTCAGGCACAGTGGAAACATGGACGCAGAACCGAAGTTAGTCTATAGCAGTGGAAAAGACAATGTGCATAAGGCTGATTTTAGCATCATTCACTTATTTTCTTTGGAAGATACAAGCAAGATATCGATTGATTGATATGTGGGGTTTAACGTCCCAAAGCCACCATACGATTATGAGAGACGCCGGAGTGGAGGGCTCCGGAAATTTCGACCACCTGGGGCTCTTTAACGTGCACCCAAATCTGAGCACGCGGGCCTACAGAGAGAACGAACGCGGAGAAAAAAGAAAGAAAGAAAAATATACAGAAAAAAAGACAAAAATAGACAGACAGAAATAAATAGAGACGGAGACAGAAACAAAACAGACATAAAGAGAGAGAGAAAGAAAGAAAAACAAATGATAGCCTAATTGCATAACACCGCACAGCCATGATTGGGAAAGGGAAGTGTGGGTGAGGAGGGAAACAACACCGGCTCCGTTGTTTGCTCAGTCTTCGCAACTAAAGTGCGTGGCTCACACCACATTTTTATGCTTTAGTCGTTTTTTTTATGTTGAAAATCTATAATTGTGTCTCGGAGGTACCTCATTTCATGTAATACTTTTATGGGAGCATTTAGGGGTACTTTTGCAATATAAAAATACATATTGAGAATAAAGCTAAGCCTCACTCTGCAACCTAATCTGCTATTGTTACTTGAACACAACGCATCCTACAGCCTCGTCTTCTTCCCTCTCTCCACCGCAGGCTCGCCATGATGACGAGAGCAGCGGTGTTCCTGTGGTTGCTGGGCGCGTCGCTGGCGGCGTCCCCATCTTCTTCATCGTCGCAGTCATCCTCGACGAACCCGTCGTCTCCGTCCTTCTTCGTCCACCTCAGTTGTCTCGTCGTCCAGTTCAACGTCGACCAAGAGGGACGACTTCAGCGCCGCCGCGTCCTCCAGCCACCCGGTCTACTCGCCCTCGGTCGGGTCCCCGTCCTCCGTGTACGGGGCGTCCTCGCCGTACGGCACTTCCGCTTCCGGATACTCCGGAAGCGGATCTGGGGGGTAAGTCTTACTTCCAACGACTACACTTATTCCTCGAACGCCCACACAAAGCACTTGACAGCAATGCCGATTGTTCTAACTCAAAGGGACGCAAATAATAATAATAAATTCAAGTAAGGCAGCTTCCCACTATAGTGGTGGCAAACATGAGGGAAGTGCGGATCCTTCCTTGTTTCTCTTCAGTTTTCTCTCTATACCCTTCTCTCTTTCATTCTCTTTCTCTCTATACTGCCATTCATTACTGTCTTTCTTCGTATTTTCTCCTCTCTTTTATCTTTCCATTTCTCGCTTGCTTCCTTTTTTTTTCAAATATTTCACGTAGTTTTGCCAGCATTACACCAAACGACAACGACAGCATACAAGTGCTACACACTGAAAAAAAAAATAGGCTGCACAAACTGGAGTGCCTGTCAGTGTTCGTACGCGAGCATCAGTGAATTGCAACCAAACAAAGAAAACACCGCTATTAAAACCACACTTGTTCAGTCATACCAGTTACGAAAAAACTTCATTCCGAAACCCGGGCATGCTCATGGACAAATTTGCGGAGGCTGCAAACCATAGAGTTTCGTAAAATTAACTAGAGAAGACTCTGGCGCTGCGATCGTTCAGCGACCAGGGGAATGATGGGTAGTAAATGTATTTGCCTGGTCTTCGTTTATTGCTGTGTTTTAGTTTTGTGTTAAGTGAAAGAACAAACCGTTTTTAACTTCATGACCGATTTGCATAGGTGATCCTAAAATGTTAAGGTGGTGAAGCGTTACTTCTGAAGATTTCACGATTTTTGTATCGCGACGCAAGAGCTCCATGCCACGCGAAGCCAACCGGAGCCGACAGTATGAGTACTGGGAAAATCCTTGCACTACCCATTGTTCACATGCTCGCTAATGCCCCATGCGTTGCAGCTCCCATAGACACCAGCACCAGAGTTCCATCTAGTGTATTTATAGGAAACTATGGCACAAACCAACACGCCAACAGGGAGCTACAACAGAAAACACGCCGCATCGGTACAGTCTTCGCTGTAATTGCGCGGCATTCCGCGGAAATACGGCTCTGGCGCCATCTGCCAACGTAAGCCTCAAACCAAAACATACTGCTCCACCAATGCGACATCGCCTGCAGGCTTATACAACGAATCGCATAAATACCATTCATTAGTTAGCTTTTCTCGCCTACAGGTGGCTCTATAGTCAGGAGACGTCCGCAATCTCGGCCATGGGCATCACTCAAAGCTGATAGCCTGCATAAACGAACAGCGGTCAACGTTAGCCACGGGCAGTGCTTGCGTAAATACGGTACATAAATTCGGACAAAAATTATTGTCGTAAATGTCATGTCCTGCTAAAATAGTGTGGCTTGAGGAAACCCATAAAAGGGTCATTTTCAATATTTTATCGCATGCACTGAGATTAGACAAGACAAGATTAACAGGAACTGCATTGTAGGCTTCTTATGATATGATGCAAACCACGATATGATAATAAGGCATGACGCAGATGGGAACTCACCGTTAATTTTTATCATCAGGGTCTCCCTACCGTTCAGCTGAATCTAAGTATTTTGGCCGCATAAAAATGCACCTGCCAAGGACTAGCATCGAGCAGCGCAACACGCTGGCAGATATGTTACCACAGCGGATTGATGGTGGTCACCGCAGCACAACTTAACACGTTTAAAAATTGTTAATATTCAGTAATATCATAGTTTAACTGTTCCCTATGCTTAGGTAAGTTTATATTTTGCGCATTAAGCCAAATAAAATGACCGATCATCTCAAGGCATTTTCAGAATGTCGTCAACCCAACACCTTTACAAAACCAAGAAGCGTGCTTCTCTGCATGCTCAGTCTTTACCAGGAGAAGCCAACTTCAAAGCGTCTTTTGCGAGCAGTATTATGCAGTAATACTTTCAGCAGTGGCATTTTGGTATATCGTAACAGGCAGAACAACACATGGGGCGTGAGTTCCACGTTCATAAACCTGAATCATAATGATGTACGCTTCCATCGTGGCTGTATACCGGGCGATTCGTTTCAAATTTGCGGCTTCCCGCGTTTGTTTTTCATTGTAAAGCGAAACACTGACTACATGTAAAATAATCGTGGCACTTATTGTAAATAATACGGCTTATGATTAAGTTTGTTTTTCACAGTTTTTTACATATGTTTTCTGAACCTGATGAAGCGGATAGAGATATTACTTGTACTTTGACTTTATTATGTGTTCTTTGGTGTGTTTTATTTGCTGTTGTCGATCAGGTAACAGTTGCCGCGTCAAGCTGGTTGGTATTGCAGCTTTTAGATGTATCGCAGAGCATTTTCGTTACTAAACGGGGGGAAAAGAAGTAAATGTCCGCATTTTACATGAATTTTAGAGAGCAGCCACATTTCTCAAATGGTCGAAGCTTTAGACGGGCACTGTGGCCTGATGCAAGCACGTTCCAGTTACAACTACTAGTGCATTTAATGTAGAAAAGAAGCTAAAATTTTTTAAAGGCTAGTTTTGCTTCATTTGATTGAGGACCGACTGACAATGATGACAAATAAAATATAGGGGATGTTATTAGTAGGAAGTGTAGTGTAAATTTCCACAATGGAAAGTGCACGAAAAGAAAACCTTCAGGTGGTAGAGACTGAACTTGCGACCTTAAAATAATGCGTCCGATGCTCCACCAAATGAGCTACAGCGGCGGTTATCGCCCCGTCTACTTTACGGTGTATATGTGTGCATTTGAACCTGAGAGTGTTGACTACATGCCCTTTCGATCGCAGCTACGGCTCGGTGGGTGGCTCAGCGGGTGCATACGAAGCGGCTGCGTCGAGTAACACGTACCACAGCCAGGCGAGCCCCAACAGCAACCTGTACTACTACTACTATCCGGTGTCGAAGAACAGCGGCCAGCAGACCTCCAGCGCCTCGGACGCCGAATACCAGGTGCGCAACTTGAAAACGTGACGATACGACATGACCGATAACAAACTTGGCGCCAAAAATATGATGACGAAAAACAACACAACACATAGACGGAACGGCTGCTTGTCATGTCTGTGTGTTCCTTCGTGATCCCGCGTGGTCGTATTTATGGCACCAAGTTTACTATTCATATGGAACTTTCAACAGACGATACGACATACCGATGGTAAACTGGGTGCCGAAAGCACTACCACACGGGACCACGAAGGAACACATAGACGGGAAGGCCGATTTTCCTGCTCACGCGTTCTTCTGTGTTCCCGCGCGGTCGTGTATTTGGCGCCGATTTCACTACTCAAGCAGAATATGCACCAATTGGCTCAACGTCCGCCTCGGTGGTAATGTGGCTGCGGTGCTCAGATGCTGACCCGAATGTCGTGGTTTTCATCCCGGCTCTGGCGGTCGCATTTCGGTGGAAGCGAATAGACGGAGGCCCGGCACGTTCAAGAACGGCACATGATCAAAATTTGCGGAGCCTTCCACTGCGGCGTGCCACGCCTTGTGGTTTCGCCACGTGAAAGTCCAACTGTCATTATTATTAACTAGCCGAATAGCGAACACTACGAGGGTCATAGTTACAATTACTATAGTTGATGATCGTAGTTATAATTGTTATAGCCAATGATGCGACTTAGAGACGGGTTGGCGCAAACAATCGCCAAGCGTGGGTGAACTTGTTGCGTATAACCGCATCACGATGTGATCAGAACTCACCGGAAAAAAGAAGCACATCACAAAAAAACTTGCTTTTGCTTTTGTTGCATTGAAAATTACAATCATGATTTGCGCATTTACTGATTATCCGTAGTGAAAGCACTTGACAGGAGAGCGTCTTTCCTGTCAAGTGCTTTTCCTGCTACTTTGTGCGCTCATATGTTTCCACATTATGGTGTGCCATTTCCTGGCTACGCCCTCGGCTCGAGATGACCACTTCACACAGCGACAAATTTGGTCTCACGCGAGCTATATTCCTGCAAGGTTCGATCAATGATCTATACAAAAGACGACGCGTTCCACCGATGATCAGATTAAGTGATTGCCGTTATCATCGTACAGGGTGCACTCCTTGTACTTTTGATTTAGTGAGCAAACGTTATATCATAAAAAAAAAAGTTTCGTGTTTGACGATCCGACTGTCGCCGCCCTCACCGTAATATAATAATAATAATAATAATAATAATATTTTGCTGAAATTTCATGTCCCAAAACCACTACATGGTTATGAGGAATGCCGTAGTAGGATTATTTAACGTGCTCCCAAATCTGAGCCCACGGACCTATATCATTTCCGTCTCCACCCACACACACAAAAAAAGAAATGTGGCTGTCGTGGCCATGATTCGATCCCTTCACCTGCGAATCAGCAGTCAAACACCATAACCAGTACGTAATCTAGAAGTAAGTTGGTAGGTAAATGGTTGTTCTCTGTTCTTGTTCGCAATGTTCCCTGCCCGTGTATGCCTGTGAAACTTTTTTTTGTATAAGTGCCTTGTAGTGAACACAACACTGACTTTGCATGTATGTATGTCTCTGTTAGCCTATACGCATACATCTGCACCAGCAAACCTACGAGTGAATGAGCAAATCGATCAATTGTCCCAATTATTATGGGACTTCGCAGGCGAGTGCGGCGCAGAACTACGCGGGCGTCTCGGCTCCCGGCAGCGGCTCGTCGGGCTCGTCCTCTTCTTCGGGTGCGTACGACCAGGCGGCGAGCGCCTCTTCTTCCTCGGGCTACGGTGCCTCGGCCGATGGGGGCCACTCTTCGTCGGGCTACGAGCACGACTCGAACGCGGCCGCCTACAACGCGGCCGCGGCCGCCAGCTACCAGCAGCAGCTGCAGGCGTACGCCGCGCAGGGTGGCGGACACTACGGACCCAGTGAGTGGTTGGTGCGGCGCGGAGTCGCAGCGGCATAGAACGTAAAGACAGGAGGAGCTCGCGGGTTCGACGTTTGCCTTCGCCGGTTTACCGCCGGATCAAAGTGGAGCGGGCAACCCCCGGCGCACTGCTCGATCGTTTTTTTCTGGGTTCCATTGCAAGTCCACTGCACAAGGCCTCGGCCTGACGCAGTTGCGAAACAGAGAAACGCATTAGATGACGTCACACAGGCTGGCCGACACTCCGGCTGCGAAACGCAAAATGACCGAGTCAAACTTATCAAGCCCACGTCGGGCGCAGGTAGAATTTTTTTTTTTTTCGGGGGAAATGGAGGGGACGGAGGTCACGCCTTTCATTCGAAGTGAGGACCGGGCAAGATGTGGTCGAGTGTCATGTGGGTTTCTATGTGCTACGGAAAAAAAAAAAGGGGGGGGGGGCACGGGTTCGGTTCGCCACCCTCTGGCTATGCCACTGGCCCGCGTACGCCACTCAGATGTATCGGCTGCCATTTTTAATCGTGGATTCAAACAAGAATGGTTAAAAAGTTATTCTTTTCTGCTTGAAAGGCTTGTGCAATGAGTACAGTGCATTATAAATAAACGTTTTCAAACTAATGTTGCAATTCAAAATTGAAGCAAACACGTTCCAACGTAGAACATAAGGCCCTGAAAATTGCTTGGAGGCACAGCGCAACGAAAAATGTTTATCGAGAGTGAGAGAGAAAGAAAAAAGGTTCTGTAACGATGCCGTTTCATAAGAACGCCCTCGTCTTAAGGAGTTATCATCGCTAACCACCACAGCAGCTTGTCCTTGTAAGCCCTGATAAGAGCCAGCACTGTTTAGTTCAACTCTCAGCCGGCGAATTTAGCCCAATGGCTTGTAGCCCGATATGTGAGCAAGGACGATGAGTGACGTGTAGACAAGCGTGCGTGCCTATTATGCATGGTCACTACTCCAACAAAATATGACGGGAAACCTAACTACATTATACAACATTCATTATACAACTCTTTCGTCTGCCTCTAATTAATGTATGTTATAATTGCATGGATCCATACTAGCATTCTGCTAAGGATCCAGATGTTGCTAACATGTTTTTCTTTACTGTATGTTGTTTATTCATAATAAAGTTCAAAGTTCAAAGTTCAACCTAACCATTCTGCAACACCAGCGCCTGCTAACACTCGAATGGCGAAATTGCTGTTGCAAATTACAGTGCGCCGCTTGGCCTGCGCAATGAAGTGCGAAAGCGAGCCGCGTTTTTCTGTCCGCGCGCGGTCTTCTCGAACGCAGGCGCGGCGCAGTACGCTCACCTGAGCCAGTTGGCGCAGCAGTACGGACCCCAGCTGGCGGCCGCGCAGCAGTACGCCCAGTACGCCCAGCCTGGCACCGGACACTACGGCGGAGGAGGATCCTACCCGTCGCCGTCTTTCCAGGGAAGCTACGACACGTCCAAGAGGTCAGTCATCTTTCACCCGAAGCTATCTCGACCTTCCAAAAACGTCATATGAGATAGCCAGTCACTTGGTGTAAGTGTCTGCGTTAAACCAACAATGTCGAAGTCGAATGATAAGCGCAAACTACCTATATAACGTCTGGCCCGCATTATAACACATCGGCAAACTTTGTAGGCCGTTTGTGCGAACCCGAAATTTTGGGGGGAGAGGAGTTTTACATCTAACTTTGCAATCTATAGTATATATATGCTAGCGATAGCCGCGGCCGAGTGCCTTCGTCAAACAAACTTGAGAAATACGGCGTGTCTTTTCATTTATACTGACAATAATTTTAAACATTTTCAGAGAGTCGCTTTAGCGACATCATCTCTCTTTACGGGCAACCATGGTGGAATGTGAAAGCATCGCGGGGGTTGTGCATCGAGCTTCCGCCGTTTCTCCTATGTGACTTGTGAGACGGTGGTTGTCATGGCGCTCTAATTACCGCTTGCCGACGCAGACGTTTACGTTCGGCTTCCCGAGCCTTCCCCTGCTCCGTGGCGGTGGCGCTGCCACTGCAACTATAGCGCCTACGTTGACGTTATTCATGGCGTTTCGCACACCGTTGCACAGACAGAAAATAAGCACAGCGAACGCACGTTTTCAAAGCCTCACAGCTTCGAGATTCGCTTGCCGGCGTTGTAGTTAGTAACGTTCAGCTTCGCGAGCGTCCATAGCACAGTTCCGAAGGAGAGTTGCCGGCGTTGTCGTCGCAGTGTGACGTCGCGGGGAAAGACCAACTCGCGACGTCCTAGCGGCTCATCTGTCATTTGCTCGTGGTGCGAGTAAGCAACGATGAGCATACTGTCGTCCAGTTACAGTGATTTTTGCAATGTAGACGGCGTGCAGGTCGCAGCGTTCGCAAACTCGGTGGTTGACTCGTCAAGATAATGCCCACTGCGGTGCACCTGGCTTGCTGATGCTCAGTGATGAAAATCTTAAAATTAATTATACATGCTGTTTGACTCCACCGTGTGGAGAGCGTTAACACTGCATATATACGAGTAAACGATAAACGTCCCTTTTACAATGTTTCCAAATCGTGTCAGTACTCCTCTAAGAAGCACAGCGCAGACGGACGAACAAAAGCGGCGAAACTTTGCTCTCGCTCGCCAGGTACTACGGCCTGGGCTCGGTGATCATGCCCCTGCTGGCGCTGGCAGGCTTGGGCCTGCTCATCCCGACGGTGACCAGCCTGAGCGGAAAGAAGAAGCGGTCCATCGAGGACGCCAGCCGTGCACACCTGGGTGACTACGCCGAGCGGCTGGAGCGCTACTTCAAGATCTACCGGGCCGCCGTCGAGAGCGAAGAGTGCATGAACCGCATCGTGTGCGAGCTGGGAGACGCCGTCAGCAACGTGCGCGGAAAGTCGGCGCTGCTCACGTGAGTGCATCACCATGCATGATAGCGAGCGAGGGTATCCCTTTTTGGGGGGCCTTTACGAAACACTCCCGGGTACTGCTGTTCGCTGACTGGAAAGCAGGGGTACTCAGTGTGCGACACAACGGTATCTTGCTTGGGTGTCGCCAGATTCCTTGTCTTCGGGGGTGGGCGGGGTGCAAATCCATGTTACAACGTGGTAAAGGATGGGGGAGGCGCCGGTGTGGCTTTAGGGGAGGAGGGGATGCCAACGCCCATGGTAACCTGAGACGTAGATTTGAAAATGGTACAATCTCTAAATAAAGTTATGTAACTATCAACCCTCTTTTCGTCCACTTCCCTGAAACAGTACAGGACGGTGCCAGAGTTAAATGAGCGCGCAAGAGCCCTCTTGTGTTTCCGAATGAAAAAGACCACGAAAAATGTTCGAGTACGTAAACCTATTCTCATTATATAAAATTTCTGCTAGTCCCATTTTCATATTTCCATTGACAACGAGATGCTTCACGAGGTTGGATCAGCCACTTAGATGACAAACCTCCTTGGAAAGAAAGAGAAAACAGGAAGGCAGTGAGGTTAACCAGACAATACCCATAGGCTGGAACACTATCATGCGCAGTGCTTTCAAAGCCCTTTGGCGCTCTTTGAAGATCATATGAATGATCGAGTGATTGCCCTTGCCAGTTCACATGCTTTGTCGTCTTCCATTTTCCTTACATGTCATTCTTCCTTTTCCCAAGTGTAACATATATGCAACTAAGCACAGTCCACACTTATTAGTCCGCTCAAAGCTAATCAAGAAGCTTCTTAATTACTTACAGTGCTTCTTGAGGACGGCATTTCTAGGGTGTTTCTTTCTGCAATTAATAACTACTCAACCATATGTAAGTGCTCCCCTAATGTACTTACGCTTGGCGCAGGGTGATGGAGAAGTTTGCACCCGGCTGGATGAACAACAAAATCGGAGTGTTCAAGAACGCTGCCCTGACCGTCGACACGACCAAGTGCTCCCGCTACAAGTGCTGAACGCCGCCGCTTGGCGGCGCAGAGGTCGATCCTACGAGCATCACGAAGCCCACCAGACCACAACGATGACGACGACGACGACGACGAATGCAAAGACAAATTACGACCACCCTCCGAGCGTTAACGGGCGAAGGCAAAAACAGGAACGAACACAGAAGAGTTGAACGCGCTCTAAATGTCACCCAAAGGCGTATCGCGGCTTACGGCCCACTTCGTATCCCAACCCCGCTTTTCCAGGCGCTCTCTTATTGACGTCTACGTCAAGCTGCGCTTTGTTTTATCGAATGGGCGGTTCAGCGCGTAGACAGTGCAACGAGTCGAGCTTTAGGGATTGATGTGCTCCGTGATCCGTGTCCACTGACGTTGGGCAAACTGGCGACGGCGCAGTGGCGTCGAGTGAACGTGTCGGATTGTTCTCCGTGTCCAGGGAGCGGCAATGCCCTGCTGTTGGGTCGGTCAGGTGATACAGGGAGCTTCGCGACACTGTCTCTTTATGCAACGGTTTCTAATTGGGTCTGGTAGATATTTTTCAGTGCAGCGCGGTCATGAGTCGTCACGTACCACGAAAGCACGTGTAGATCTGCTAATCATTCCCATATTTATGAGAAAAAAAAACGCCTTTCCTGGTAGAAAACAAGTCCTATATCGCCAGCAGTACACCACATCATCATTGGGAAAAGAATTCGGTTTTACGGGTGAATTAAACGGGAAAGATGGGAACGACACAAATTATAGGGTAGAGCGTTGGACGACTTCAGTTAACGTGCTTATTGAAGCAACTACCATTTATTGAAGCACAGTGTCATGTCAGATCTTCTGTCATACAAGCCGTATACAAGCCGTAGGTTGAAAAAAAACACAAATATTTTTAAATTTTCCGATCGCCAATACTCCGTTGGGTTGTAACTATAGATTGTCCTAGCGTTCCGGAATTCGCAATGCGTTGCGAAAAACGAAAAAGCACATTCCATATTGTGGTAGCGAACCGTCAGCAGTCGCGGGACAGGAGAACTCTCTCTCCACAGCTTAGCAGGGACAGTGAACACAACCGAGCGATTCTTTATCGTGAGCTTCAATGCTGTTCGTTGGTTCCTCCAGTCAACATACTCTGACGCAGCTGTCGGTCAAAGCTCTAAGACAATTCACCACGAAGTGCCTCGAACTGTTATCCGAAGTCTCAACAATATTCTACATCTGTCGAGCGTATCTATAGTTTCTGGCTGGACCTCTCAATACGCTCTGAACACGTCCACTAGCGTTCTCACTTAGTTATGCTTTCTTTCGGGTCGCTGCGGAGATTAGTGTAGCATGTCACGAGCACCGCATCAATATAGGTAAATTGCTCGAAAAACAGTTTCATGGTGCCGTTACTGATAACTTGCAACTTGAAAAAAAAATCCAGACATGTCGCCAGGAAGTTAGTTACGTAAGGTAAAATTCAATACCCTCTATCAGCAGCTTGAAGAAAAAAAATGCGTTACAGACTTTTGCTGTAGCAGGAAACGCCATCAGTGTAAGCGCATTCGCAGTGCGCCTCGTACGAAGCTGTCAGCAGTATGACGTCAGCTACAATCGCTGCAGACGACGTTTAGCTTGCTTGTACATTCTTCATCTCGCCCAAAGCTGAAATTACCACCTGCTTCGATGAGCAGACGAAAGCGTGATGTCACAAAGAGCGTGCGCATCGTATTCCGCGTTTGGTCACATGTCCGTCAACACACTGACACTGTTTGCCTCACTACGTCACGGATGTCGTCATCGAGTTATACGAGCTATAGAGCATGGGTGTCATCCTTGGATGCGCCATCAGCTGCGGCGCAGCACACGCTCTCAAATGCAAAACATTACACGATTGTCATCACCACTCATCCTCGATTTAAGAAAAAAAAATGTCCACCGTTTTCTCCTTCCCACCATCGTCAGCTCTTAGCATTTCGGTTAGTCCTATTTTATTTTTTCGGTTATTATTATTTACTATTGAGTAACTCCGAGGCATTCACTACACATCTAGATTAACTCCCTAAGCGTGGACCGTGGCTTGTAAGCGTGTTTCTTGTGCGTGAAGTTGTGTTGCGTTTTTTTTTTTTTTGAATGTTTCAGACTCTTGCAAGAGTGCTTCCGTTCCATCGCGTAGATGGTCCTTTTATTATATATACATATTTTGTTTAATCCTGTTTGTGTCGATAGCGGCGAGCTTGCCCGATCTCGCCTGAGAGGATTTTCCGAGGGATTTTCTTCGAAAACCCACCTGCGAATGCCACCCGGTGATAATGAATTCGCACTTCGAGAGCCGAAACTGCGAAAATTCGAACGCTCATCTTTGATTCGTAGTATTGTAATCTTTAACGGCGCTAGTGGAGGACATCCCAACGACAATGAGCTATCAGAGATAGGTACGAGGTGACTCTACGCCCACAAAGAAGAATCAATGAATTAAAACTAAAAAGAACTGAAATACATTTCCTACGCCGCTCCAAGCGAATATGACTTTGGTGCTTTCCTTTACGACCCTTGAACAAACCTAAACCACGCACGGGAAATGCACATAACGTAAGTTTAGCCACAAACACTAAATAGATTCCCATAAGCCCAAGCGTCAAATGAACTGTGCGAAAAACCAGCTGCTCAATCGATTGCTCGAAGAAGGGATCAGTGGTGAGCGCGTACGAAAAACCGTTTGACGATTTATTAGCTACAGTTCTCAGTTCAAAAAGCGATTTTCAATTAATGCTGCAACGACTAAGCGGTATCCGCTCGAATTTAAACGATTCCACGCCAAGCTAATCGTAGAAGTGGACGCCTGACAGGCGGCTCAGGCTGTCACGTGCTCAACTGACGAATGCGCAATCTAGGTTCCAATGATAAGCGTTACGTGCCTTTCGCGTCACTTCGTGCCTAGACGCGAGATATCTTACATTCTAATCAGCCGGTTCTGCCACGCTTTGCGCAATCAAAAACAATCTCTCTCTGTCTTCCTTTCTTTTTGACGATGACAACCTTGGTTCGTGCGTCCGCTGCCTGTCAATCTGCTCACGCTATAAGAACACGGCGAAAGGAAAAATGTGTCTGCCACCACCGTGCCAAGTAACTAAACGACGCAAGGCGGGGCCAAGGTTGTACATTGGAAAAAGAAAAAAAAAGTTTTTCCATTCATTCCTCACGGGCATTTTTTTGCAAAAGGCTTGTAGCTCATTTGTGTAGTATTTATTTTTTCACGCCGTCGCCCCTTCTGCGACGAGGCCCGAAACGCCTGCCTCATCTTGTATTCCCTGTACACAATTTTTTGGATAAAACATCTGAATGCCATGTTGGTGTTTGTCGGCTCACTTGTCTCTCCGAACTGCGGTTGCACGTCATAACCGGCATTAGAGGGACACCAAAGTGAAACAAGGTCGCTTGTTCGAATCCCGGTCGCCACACTTTCGGTGTCGGCGAAAATGCTTGAGACCCGTGTGCCTAAATTAAGGTGCACGTTAAAAAGCTCCAGGCGGTACCGGAAATTCCCAGAGCCCAACACTATGGTGCCCCTCATAACCACGGACATCGTGGTTTTGGGACGTCAAACTCCAACAGTTAAATTATTATTAAAATGAAGCAACTAGTCGGTTTGGATTGATTACTTACACACTGAAAACTGCACTGACACCAATTTCAGCATCGTATGATCACTATTAGACGAAAAAAATAAGGTCAAAGTTTCACATTTAAATTTCGCGCCGAAAATCTCCGTGAGTGATGTCACGGTTTGGAAGTTTGTATTTTGGCGGCATCGGTGAAGTAGCATATTTTTGACAGGGACAAGACGGACACGACACTCGTAACTATCCCATTCTCCCCGTCTACAAATAGTCTATGGCGGCGGCACCCAGTTGTCTTACGGAAAAAAGTCTATAAGACTTTTCCGTTAGACATCTGGGCGCCGCCATCTTGAACTGTTGAGATGATATTATCTTGTTTCTGTATATCGTGACGGGGATTAATAAGGTCACGAAACATCGTATGCACCAACCCAGCTGTTTTCAAGTGTCGACCGTAAGGCTGTCTGTTTCGTTGTTAAATGTACAAAACCCAAAGCCTAACGTGACAGCACTCAAACACATTCGTAAAATAGTCCCAGCTCTCAACATCATTGAACTTCCAGAAACTTGGTATGTTACGTCCCCGTCAGCAGGCAATGTAATTAATTTTGCCCGATTGGAAACGAAGTCGAAATTTACGACATCACGGTGGATGATTTCGGAAAGTCAAGGTGGTGTCACCACCCACGTTTTCTCGTTTACCAAGCGTCTGTATGGATTAGGCGCGGTGTTCCTGAAATTGTGAAAAAGTAAACACTAGCAAAATCATATTTATCTTTGGTGTCCCTTCAAATCAATCGGCACCACTTTTATCCTTGGCGGAGGAAGTGAAAGGTGAGGGGACATTATCGAGTTTGTTTCGCATCAGCAAGACGCAAAAGGCCAAGTTGGCAATCTGCTTCGAATGACGTTATCAAACTTTAAAAAAAAGTAAGTAAAGAAGAACTGCTGGATATAGCACGCCTGAAACGTTGGAAGCTAGGACAGGTAAGTCCTCTAGACCATAGCAGAAACAAGGTAAGCTTTCAAAAAATAACTGTTCACGCGCGAATGCTCCTGCATTTTCGGATGACTGACAATCACGTACCGGTGAGTAGCATGTGTCGTTATGGCTGCTGGTTTTGCAAATATATTCATAATCCGGTCGCACTTAACGTAAAAGAGACGGGCTAAACCACGACTCAATTCTTTTCCACGGAAGGACCTATCAGAGCGAAAGTTTTGTTTGAGACTTGTTTTTACAATAATTTGTAGCTTGGCGTCTCGTAATGCCGAAATCGAATTGTAAATGCTATAACACATCGTACAATTATTGCAAGCATCTTCAATTCGGAACGCTTCTCCGACAGTTCTAAACGTCCGCCTAAATAACCATAAGAAACTAGCGCCCCAAAGCGGGGAAGCGCCTGAGACTAGGTGCGCCGAAGTTTAAATCGACGATGCTAAACGCACCGTTTTCAAATATGGGGACCCACGGGCGGTGAAGAATGAAACGATGTCCCCCCTAAAAAAAACACTAAAAGACAGTCATTTTTCTTCCCTCTTCTTTCCTCTTTCTCCCCTCTTATCTTATTTTCCTCTGTTTCTTCCCTTCTCCCGAAACAATGAGCAGGTGTTGTGCCCCTCCAGGTGACAGTTGTCAGCTTGCTCTCTTCCTCTGTGTCCCTGTTGTTTCCGTGTATGCAAATAAAATAAATTATTGAATTAGGCCACCTTGTGAGCAGCTAACACCAGGGCAAGAAGGGCGACGAACAATGGTCCTCGCCATGTGCTATAGCCGGGGCCCCGCAAATGTTCCCTGACACCGACATGATTGATTGATTGATTTGTGGGGTTTAACGTCCCAAAACCACCATTTGATTATGAGAGACGCCGTAGTGGAGGGCTCCGGAAATTTTGACCACCTGGGGTTCTTTAACGTGCACCCAAATCTGAGTACACGGGTCTACAACATTTCCGCCTTCATCGGAAATGCAGCCGCCGCCGCCGGGAATCGAACCCGCGACCTGCGGGTTCCCTGACACCGACAATACTTGCTTTACCTCTGCTACGTCACGAGAGTGCTTCTGTCTACATCAAACTACAGGAAACGTCGATCGGACTTGATTGCTCGGATGAGGACGCACACTTACATTAAACCAAATTAAAATACCTTGTAGGAAATACTCGCCACTAATAATCGGTCAGCAGTGGCCCCGAATGCAGGACTATCCAACACAAGCATATCGTGGGTTTCCAAATTTGGTGTCAGTGGTCTCTTAACACATCTCGCAGTACGCATTTACAGGATACAATACTGTAACAACAAGACTATGCCCGCCGCTGAAGCTTAGCAAGTTAGGCGACGTGCTACTAAACTCGAGGGCCCAGGATTCAATTCCCGAACACTCGGTCGCGTTTAGATGCAAGCGAAATGAAGATCACACCTGTGCCTGTTGATTTAGGTGTACCATGTGTTCAACATTAATTCACAGTGGCCCACAATGGTGCGCCTCAAAGTCTTATCATGGTACAAATTATGTCCCTCATTATTTGCCCATTGCACTGCTTTTTCCCAGCGTTATCATTACAATGTGTTACCAACAACGCTGAGCACCTATCCTTGTGGAGGCATTTTTTGATGAATGCACAGAGGTACCCTCCAACACATTTGAAGTGTCTATATTTTTTGTGGTTTACATAGACTGATGTATGAGGACAATTTTAGCATAGGTCTTAAGCAGCGATATCAAATGATTTAGTATATCAATCCCATAATAAGGTGCACTACATTGCTACTGACTGCATCAGCACATAGTGGTACTCGACAAAACTGTTGCAGGCGAAAATGACGGAAGATGAGGGTAAGGCTGTGACCGGATAAAAGTGACGTTAAGAGCGATCCAGCCGTGGCATTCAATACATGAGATCACTAATGTGTCACATTTTTATTTCCTGTGCTTTTTCATTGACGCCACCACAACTAAAAATATGACTACGACTACAAAGCACGAGGCTACCATTCCACCTCTGGCATTTTTTGCTTGCGCATGTCGGATGTGCATACGAAGGACTTCTCTCTTTATCTTTTCTTGCTTCTGTGGATTTGCGAGCTGCATCTTTCCGCATGTGCGATATACTGACTACCACACGTGCCGAAGAGGCAGATTGCAATCCTCTTCACTGAATTGATGCCAGCTGCACCGTACTTGTTCATTGGGCCGCTCACTGAACACACCGTGAAAGGTCAACGGTACTTTACTACCCTGGTCATTTCACAAGTTCTCTTCTCAAGATAAGAGGGAGTGACATAGAATGTTATTGTGAAGAACAGCAGAAAATATGTCGCTTTGAAGCAGAAGCGCCTTTTCACATTCTGAGAAGTCAGACATCAGGCACTATGTTTGTTATTATGGCAAGGACATCTACACTGCCTTGGAAAGGACAAGTAACAATGGTGCGCTAGCTTCCCCTATGTAAAAGACTTTAGCTCATTTCATTGTGGGGAGCCCTCTTGTGAAGCAGAACAAGTCGGGTTGAGCGAAATGCAGTCAGCTGACCTCGCGAAATCAAGTTCAGGGTAGGCACTTTTTTGCAGTATTTTGAATTTTCTAAATCAAATAACTTCGGTGTGTTGCTATTGCTGCCATTCTTACCACATTGTTCTGTCTGTACAACAGTCTATGCAAACAAAGAGTAAGAAATGGAGGTTTGAATAGTGTTGCAGGGCCTTTTTTTTCATGTTTCATGCTGCAAATGCAAATGCTAGATTTGGGTTTAAGCTGCCTGCCCTTTCTATCCTCTTTTTTTTTATTTTATCATTCTTACAGCTAGCTACATTTGTTACTGGCCCAACTAGTTCAACCCATTTCGTTTTACTTGCTTACATGAAATCGAACATTTTATTTGAATTTAACCTGAGCGAATATAGGCATGAGCTCACATAATTAGGCATTAAGCTGTTCTTTTTCACGATGTGCATAAATTTCCTCTTCAATAAAACTAGATTGAAACTTAGTGATCACAACTGTTGGCGTGAATAGCAGATCAAGGCATATAAAATGCCACAAACTCTTTTCTAATGCACTGGCACAGAGAAGTACTTTAAAAATTGTAGAAATTGCATTTATTAGACGCAGACCTTGGCCAAAAGTATAAAAGCTTCGGACCTTTTCGCAAGCTTCTTAATCTAATAACAGCGTCAAGACAGAAATCCATAGAGTTTCAACGCAATAAAACGACTCGCAAAGTTACTGTATGAAAGGTACGCACAACACTCAAATCACTAACCAAAGAAACGAGCAAACAAAAAAAACTGCCAGCAGACTAGCAGATATGTGGAAAACTACAGCCTTGAAATGTGGCCGTGCTTGTAACAGCACCTTAACTATTACCCTCGTAAGTAGGCACTACAGTTGAGGAAATGGCTATTCTCACGACGATATCATTCCGCCTGATTCACAAGACTCTTAAATGTTAAAACATCGCAACGAGAAATAAATAACTTGTGTAAACAAGACTTCAGGAACGTTCCTCAGCGCTTTGTACAGCGAGACAACAGCAGTGGAGTTGGCTCGCGTCCTCCCAAGCGACGTCACTCAAAAAGCCTAACGCGCGTCAGTGCAGATGACAGGCGCGCACCATGACAAGCATGAGGAGAATAAAGAGCGGCGCAAACACCTCCGAGTAGACGAGGCTACTCTTTTGTCCTTCGGCCTTGAGGCACAGCAGTAACTTGAAGAGAAACATCAGCAGAAGTTGCATAAAGCTCCACACCGCGCGAAAGGCGCCCGCCTTGTACACGCCTTCGATGTACTGACGTATGAAGACGATGACGCAGAAATAAGCGTTCAAGCCGTCGCAGATGAACAGCGACACAAACACCGTCCACCAGGACACGTCGAACGCCTTGTCCAGCTTGAGCACGACCATGACGGAGAACAGGGTGATGGAGATGAGGTGCACGAACATCTCGAACACCGTCATGCCCAGCCATCGGGCCAACTCCTTTAGCTTGAACATGGTGGCGACGCGCCGCTGTCAATTCGCTCCTATATCATTCGGCACTGTCAGTCCGTGATCGCTTTTGCGCCGTTCCATAGCAGGAAAATGCATCACTCGAGACTTCCAACGTCATTACGGGCAAATTAAAAACCCTTGCGGTAATGCGGAAACCACTTCTCCGTTTGCAATTTGTTTATCTTGTTGAAGCGGCTTCGATTTTGGATTTGGCTGAACCAAACGGTGAAGAGCCAAACAGATCCAGAAGCATTTATATTAAATGAAAATGAAATAATTAAATTATCAAAATCAACTGCGTATGAACAGGCAATTTCGTTCAGATGTTATTAATTGCTTTACAGTTCCCGCGCACATTACCTGCAGCAGCGTGTCACGTTACTTTCGCTTAGCAATCGAGCCGGTTTGAAGCGTGCTGCGGTGGCGTGTTGTCTGCTGTACAGCCAGGCAGGTAGAGCTGCGGTGCAACGGCGAGCATGGCAGCGCTGCTATTTCGACTCATTCCGAGGGATTTCAAGCTCGTTCCCCGAGAAGTTCGGCATCACGCGTCCAAATGGGTGACTAACTGCGCTACCTCGCTAGCATTTACCGCTTGCACGACCAGTAAAACCCCCAGACCAAACTGCGCTAGCGTAGTAAACTCGATTGGCGAGGTATCGTGCGTACCATCTGCTGATTCTTCCAATCGTACCCCTTTGGGGCACGAAAATCACGCCACCAGCGACATGTTTTTGTCGAACAGTCGCTACGGCCGGTTCGTTGGCCTCGTTTGAAGCGAGCGAAATTTTTGAAGCTGACGAGCTCGCGATGTGTGGCACGATTGCCGGCTCTTTTGTTTGAACTATGGGCGAGAGCCACCGTGGACGCGACGAGGACCGAGGCTTCTGGCATTTTTGTCATGGCTATCCGATTTTTCAATGCAGCGGGGACTGTTGTACACACAAAAAAAAAAAACTGTGCAGACGATCAGTCGTTGACGAATACGAGTTCGTGTGCTTCGAACACGCGTTGATCGCAGTTAACTAGGCGGGAACTTGGTTTCTATTTACGTATAAGCAGTTACCCCCTACGCTTCTCTTGCTCTTTTTATTTCCTCTTTCGATCGGGATTGCCGTCGTACAGTCTTTAATGGCGTACTGCTTACGACGCCGTCCCATGTCCTGATTCACATCCTCACTTAATCACACCATGGCTGTGCATCGTACTTGCGCGACTTTGCTAACGCATAACCTTGTAAGCAGCAAAGTTGCGTGCATCACAATCGTAAGTTCGTTAACTAGCCACGCCATTGCTTCCTTCACCTCTACACTGTCGTGACCGTACATTTAAAATGCGGATGAACTAAAGGCACCATAATCACTGCAAGTAACAGATGCAATAAGGATGCCTGGCTGCGATTCGTAAGGATCGTTTTGTTGTGATCGCAGGTTCGCATAACTTGTTTTTCGCGTCGGTCTTTCACCTCTGACTGCGCTTTCAGAACAATACGAGCTGCATGTCAGTCTGCTTCCTTCTACAATCTATCAAATCATTGTTCTTGCATGTCAGTCTGAGGACGCTGAGCAAAAATTATTCACTCTAAAAAAACAAAGCCCGAGTAATAAAAAAATAAATAATTCACTTTGTTTCTTAGTTGAGCTGTGCAAAACACTCGTTCTCATAGAATTTGTGCCTTCGCATTATTGCCACTCAAACAGAGACACTGACCCACATTTGAATTCGCAGAACTTGAGACGAAATCTGCATGCCTCGCGCACTGCAAGCAGCATTCCACATCGTCCGGTGGCATCACACAGGCAAGCCCGTCTGCCTGCATTGCGCCCCTTGCACACCAGCTCGTGGCTTCAGGAAATTGTGGCATTCAAGCTCTCTGACATTGGCGAGGGTATCAGCGAAGTGACAATCAAAGAATGGTGGGTCTCACTTCAATTGTCCTATGCATAGGCCGTTTCTGCCCATGGCTATGTGTGTAACATCCTAGCGCTATGTAGTAGTCATCATCATTAAAAGGAGCCCTGTGATGCATTCAAGCGAGTCATCTCTATCGCTTCTGGAGCTTTAAAATGCACCGACATCGTTGCACAAGTGACAGCGCAAGAAACAAGGCTGTTATAATGTCATTTCAGAGAAGAAACTACATTAGTTTGGGCTAGAGTGACATGCCATGGCTATTTTTGTGATCGGAAGTGACGTTTTATCACAAGGGAGTGACAACATATGCCGGGAGTTTTCATTGATTTGCTACAAGTCTCGTGTAATATTTATACAGTCCCAGCTATACCACACAACTGTGCACTAAATATGATAAAAGCACTGCTTATAGTTTCTAAAATAAAATAGGATTTCTGTTTTTAAGTATGAAATCTAGAAAACAATTCCAAAATGATGCTAGGTGGGCTGCACAGCTGCCACCATGAGACGAGTCTTCCGGTATGTCTCTTAAGAGACGTGTAATGATTTAAACTGCCCTTTCACATCAGTAAAACAGTGAGATGCGAAAGCGAACATTTTTTTCTCATCATCTGCTGAGGTCTTGTTTGAAGACTAATAACTTTCATTACCGTGCACCAATTCCACTACCTTGTGTTGCATTCATCCCAGTATCAGCTCAGCACTAGACACACTCCAGCGCTGCAAGAAGCTGACGAAAAAACGTCAAAACGTCACAGGGCTCCTTTAAAGTAATACATTACAAAACCCAATGCGTTGCACAGAAAGCCAAATGTGTCATGTGAAATAACTTCCACTTCTTGTGCAGCTGTTGTCCTTTTTCTTTACGGACGAATTGATGTGCACACTATGCACTACGGTGTGACCATTGTAGACTACCTTTGAGTGTGCTGTGAAAAAATGAGTACCTTCTCCCCCTTTCAGGGCACCATTTTCTATTTACTTGGAAGCCTATGATCAAACATTAAAAGTTAAGCCACAGTGATCCCAAATGTAACTTCACTATGTCCAATTCATGATAATGCACACACTGCCATTATCACAATGCTCCATGGCATGTGCCTTGGATTTCTAGGTGCTTTCTATTATATCTAAATTACTTCACATTCAAGCTGTGCTATGAAAACAAGTTTTTGAAAATTGTTTTCATAATTGTAGTGGGCGGTGTGCTTTGCAGTGAAAGACAAAGAGATTGACAAACTCGAACATCATGGCCATGACAATCAGTTTACCTAGTCATCCAGCTAATAAATGATTTTTTGTTTTGGGCCTTCTGTTCCCACATAAACATACCATGATTGCTCCCAGGTGTTCATTCATTGGCTGCTCTGAAATTGTTTTGTTGCTATGTTTTCGTGCTCATTTATTTACTCCAAAATGTTTTTTGCTGCTCTAATCTTGTTTGATAAGCATCTTTAAAAGGGCCATGTCACAGTCACCCAACAATTTGTGATTTTCAGTGAAAACTTGAAGAGGGTCTATTATGCCTACACGGACATTAAGTGTGGACTGTAAAATGACATTCAAGTGCAAAACAAGCCTTTGAAGTCGCCGGCTATGAACACCGCTTGCCGGCAACCATCATTTTGCTGTGGCGTCTTTGATGTTGTGTGTGGAAGGAGCAGAGCATTTGTCTGCTACCACAGTTTCAGCCGCTTCAAAATTCTTAATAGCAGTTCCAAGCTGAAGAAAACTACAATATCTTAATTTCACACCAGCTGACCGCGGAACGATATTGTTCACCAGAATGTAGACGCTTGCACAGCTACCTGCTTTTTACGTCACAGCTTGCGAGTGCACCAGTGTTGTCAGACACTCAGGCCACTCACGCGTTTACAAAATATTTCAATTATAAACTAAATGGTCGACCAAATGCACTAAAATTTCGCCAGTTTATTTGTGAATGCACAAGGATTAACCCACGTGACACAGATTATGATCGAAAATTGGGTGTAATGGCTCCTTTAGCTATACATACCTGATATTGTTGCTGCCTCCAAGTGGAGCTTTAGGGTGAAAAAATAGCAATCAACAAATACAGACTCGGCGTACTTTGAAACCATGCCATTTGTCTGAAACATCATTCACCTGAATAATACACCAGTGTTTTGTGGGAGTTTACCAGTGATTGAATTAAGTGAGCATAGGTATCACACACACGCCCTGTGATCTGTCCAGGTATGTCAAGCCTGGGGACAAAGTAAATCAGTTTGACAGCATCTGTGAAGTGCAGAGTGACAAGGCGTCAGTTACCATTACAAGCCGCTACGATGGCCGAATAAAGAAGCTGTACCATGAAGCCGATGACACCTGCAAGGTTGGGTCTCCGCTTGTCGACATCGAGGTTGATGACGACTCGCTCAGTGAGCTGCTTTCTCGTTTTTTTACTTCTAACTCAACTGGCCTCGCATGTCTTGTATGTGACAGAGACAATACACTAGTACCTGCTGCTCACTGTATTTTTTTTTCGTTTGAGCACCGTGAAAGTAAAATCAAGGGCAAAATGTCTCGTGTTCTGACAAGGACTCCTTATTCACGTAGTGTTGTTGGCGTGAACACTTTCTTTTGCAAAAGTATAGCTCCTCTGTGGTGTTTCCAGCAACAAAAGAAAGCAAATGACAATTAAAAATTAAGGAGAAAATAATTTATGATAAAGTTAAAATGACCTTATAGGACTGTGCAACAAGCCCAAACATTTAGCTTTTCAAAATAGGAGCCAGTTTGAAAAAAAGGTGTCAGTTTGAAACTAAGACCATGTCAAAAATTTTTTATAAAGTAGAACCACTCTGATACGTTTTTGAAGAAACCGTAAGAGTCGATGGTTGCAAAAGCCGAGAAACAAGACAAAAGATCATTTAGTGATGCAAAAATTTAGTGGTACAGAAATGTTACCAGATGCATCAACGTCTACGAGCAATATAGTAGCACTGTTGGCAGTGTTTGATCACCATGGCTCATCATGAATGGTCGAATGTCTCGCAAAAGTGAAAGTACCCATGAAAGCTATCGTAAAAAAAAATTACCTCTGCTCCACAAACTCCTGAACTTCGTCATTGCTGCATGCACTGGCAGCCTCGGACACAATCTAGCTGACAGATAGAAATGTTGAGCGAGGAACGGTATCGTCTACAGAAATGTAACCAACATACACCATTCTTTTGGCACCAATAGTTCTAGGCTTGAAAAGACTAAGCACACAGGCAACAAGACTAGTGCAACGAGTCCGAACCGTGCGAACTCTTCTTACGAATTACGAATAAGGAGGCCATGCCAAGCCTGAAGGCCTTACTTTCATTTTAATTTAGAACCAATGAAATCATACTTGTCATCTTTGCAATGCAAATGTCGAAGGCTACGTTTTAGTACCAAAACTGGAAGTACATTATACATGATGTCACTTGTGCCATGCAAGTGCCTCATCTCATGGTCAAGCCAGGCCGAGCTACTTGAAAAGCCAACATGACCTCTCTCTTTTGTGGTTGTTCGGCCAGCTCACAGAGCACTTTGCAATGTGCCACATGGGAATGGTCTCGCAGTTTCAACGTAATGGCAGTGTTCCAATTCATTGAATCCTTTGGGAGCTATGCCAAGACTGGTGCATAACAATGTAACAGCAAGGCTCTACTGTATCATTAGGAAAACACTTTGATAAAAGTGTTTAGAATGAACATGCAAGCATTTTTCAGTTCACGCTACATTTGCATGCAATGAACTTAGAATTAAGGGTATATAATAAACTTATTCACTGACATGCAACTGAAATCACTTCTCTTGCACCAACAAATCGCTGTGAGGCCGAGTCACACTCAGGGCCAGCCGCATGTCCGCTGCTGGATTCAGCCGATTCATGTGCTTAGTTTTCAGATAGACATGTTGAGATTCTCACAAACATGTGTTGTTGCAAATGACAGCAGTATGTCAACTGCCTTATCTTTGGCACATATTTAAACAGTACAAATGCCCATGAGGGTAATATAAGGCCTCCGTGATTTAAGTGCACTAACTTAACACGGCTTGTTTGCAGAGTGTGGCCGGCTACTAGCTGCTGGTGAAATTGGTTGCATTGCTGGAGATTGTTTTAGTCACTGAGATGCACTTATTGACATTCAGGCATAAGTAATTGAGGTTCCTTAGTTTGCCATCTATGTGACTTGACGAACGCCGTACAAAAGCCGAACGCCGAACAGTGGCTCCGGGAAGCTCTAGGAGAGGGGCCTGCAGAACCCACTTTGAAAAACCATGCCTTAGATTGACCTACTTCCTTTGACAACTCTCTTCTACTATGTACATTCTCTAAGAAACCAAGTTCATTATGAAAGCTGCGGGTGAGGTGCCCCTGTAATCTTGAAATTGATGAAATGAAAAAGTGAACAAGCGAGGGCTGCCATTTGAACAGGTTCATCGGATGATGATGAAGTCCAGGACCAGGACATCAAGTCTCAGCGCAGTGATGAAGAGCAGCCCTCGGCACCCTCAACCACTGAGCCTGGTGGTGGACAAGGAGACAGAGTGCTCACGACGCCTGCAGTTCGTCGGATTGCCATGGAGAACAATGTGAGTGCAATGCCTACTTTATCTTTTTCCAGATACTGCATATACTGATGTAATGGTTGGACTTCCTTTTTCTCCAGAAAATGACACAGATTCTAGAATGTGATCATTATGAGGCCTAAAATTTTTGGGTAAATTTTAAAAGTTGCAAATACTTTTTCAGCATGGTCGGATAACTCTACCAATCTGTGTGACGTAACTTCTTTTTCCAGTGCCATACCTCCCTGATTAGCTTTCAGTGAATTCGGGGTGACAGAAGGGAGAAAACAATTACAGCATCCAACAAATCTCTGCAACTCCGCTCGTTCTTGGCTGATTCTAAAAAGCTTTTGCAGTGTTCAATTGAAGAGGCAATAAACTCATTTAATGAAGCCATTTGATGGTTACACTCAAACCTCATAACAAGGTTGCATCTTACTCAAAATTAAGTTTGTTATATCTAAAAATTTGATATAAACAATTATGTCTATCACTAAATTGCACGACTGTTTTTTTATTTACTTCTATATAACAGGTATTTCAATTATTTATTTATCTCACAATACTGCAGGCCCTTCTTGGGCCCATGCAGGAGTGCATCATACTTAGTGTTCACAAATGTTGAAAAAAAAACAACAAACTGAGACCATCTATACAGAGCAATGAGTATGAGCACATACGAAAACAGCGTTGTATTAACTGTGCAGGCTAAATGGGGTAGCATATGAAATTACTAATGACACCTATTTGGCTATATCCGTGTTTGTTATATTGAGGTTTTGAGTGCATTTGAGAAAATGTTGCAAGGCCCCTTTAGAATGGCGAACGTTTGGTAGTGTCACCGCTCTCTGTGGCATCAAAGTCAGGGTGCAATTATTATGCAGGTTGAAGAGAATAGTGACAATAACCTTCTTATTGCAAAACTAGAGTGGAAGCATTGTCAGAGTAAACATGGCATTCGTCAAACCGCTTATAGCATAAAAAACCAGGTCTTGTTGCTTGTTAGGCAGGCATCAGCTAGTACGTTCTCTCAAAAATCATGGTCTGTTTGCAGGTAATTGTGGAGCTGCAGTGCACTAAATTATGATTTAGTGTGTTTCTCCTGTTCTACTGCCTCCTCATGGAATGCTCTTATTCGACATGGTTTTTAACACCAGTTGGAGATGTGCCAATCAGTTTTGTAGCATATACAGCAGCTCCTTTGTACTTCCTTTTCTTGTTTTATGTACATTCTCTTTACTGTTGATATCTGGGGTTTTAAATGCCAAAACCATGGTATAATCACGAGGCACTTCGTAGTTGAGGGCTACAGAGATTTCTACCACCTAGGGATCATAACGTGTGCCTTAGCATTTAGGTTTCACTAAAAATGCAAGTGCTATGGCCGTAATTGAAGCCACTACTACAGCTAAGCATGGTAATTAACCACTGTACGCCAACGGCACTTTATTCTCCTAACTCTCGATAATAAAACATGTAGTCAAGGGTACACATTCTTCTTCTAGGCACTTGACTGAAAAAAATATTTCAGCCCCTTTGCAGTACACAGCACTACAATATCTGGCACATTCCATTGCAGCCATATGTTTTTTTTTTTGAAAATTCAAGATCTTGCAGCTTTAGCCTCTCTCCACCAGAATGTATGCAGAGGTCATCTTGAAATGAAATGCCCATAAGTAGTCCTTATCTGCATCTTCACAGATGCATGCTTCCTAGGCTTTAGGTCACTTACATCTTACAAAATTGTATTGCCATGCTCACAGATACGTCTCACTGATGTGACGGGCACAGGCAAGGATGGACGCATCCTGAAGGAAGATGTCCTGCGCTACATAGAGCTCAAGCAAGCACCAAGTGAGTCTTCCCATTTACTTTTCTAGGACCATGCCATTGCATGCTGTCACAGTACTGCTGCAGAACTTCTCGTGAAATCTGTAGACTGTGTTTTGTATGAAAGGACAACTTTGTTCAAATGCTTCCGTAAAAAATTAGGTTCCGTCACTGCTTACATCCTTGCTGCTATGTCCCTCCTTTTGCCACTCTTGTTTTGCTGCAAGATATATATTGCCCAACCTACCAGGTGGGGGGGGGGGGGGGGGGGGGAACGTTTACCGCACATCACATTGAGGCCTTAGGTTAACGTGCAATTCAGATTGTGTTGCAGAACCTAATTTTATAGTTCATTTTTCAGCTAAACTCTTTAACAATGAAACTTGACAGAGAGGCAAACAAAAATGTGCTTTTGCAATGCTTGGTTGCTAAGTGAAACAGCCCAAACAAGGAATGCATTGAACAATCAGAGTTCACTGCGAAAAGTTTGCTAGGCTAGTCTGTGAACCTCACTTTCTAAATGTGCAGTGTTGCAAACTGTTTAAACATGCAGGCTAATGCATATTTAGATAAAAGTTTTCACGGCTTAGCAGCCCTCCCTGCAGGCAAATACACCTAACCATTCCTTTTGGATACTTCAATATTTCAACAATTTAAATTAAAATTGAAGTGAACTCGTATAGTGTGATATTCATTCAAAAAATTGGGGGACCCTTAAAGGGCCACTCACCAGGCCCCATACCAAATTTTAGTTAGACAGTGGAAGTTGTTGGGTGTTTGATGAGGAAAATTTTGCCACAATAATTTTTTGAATCGGTTCACTACGAGCGGAGAAAACGAGTTTTTTGAAGCAGTGCAAAACGAGGATGAAAGGAGGCGAGCTAGAAACCCTTGCCACTCCTTCGCGTAGCCTTCGCAAGTCAAATCTCTTTCCCACCCTCTCAGGCATCCGCCCAAAAAGTCACGTGCGCATGACGTGCCCAAACAAGTCCAACCTCCGAGCACGCGAGCGGCGTTGCTTTGTTGACCAGCATTATTTTGTGGTCTTCTGCCTGTTTCTGCGGGATGGTTTGGAAACCCTAGCGTAGACACTGTAGAATAGATAAGCACAATGAGTGCGCGAATGCGTAGGAGCGTTCCACGGTGGTCGTCTGCTCGATGCGCTGATCGTGGGTACATGAACGCATGCGAAACGTCAACACATTAGCCCCGCATCTCGTTGCAATTCATGGGAGAAAAATTGAAAAAAAAAAAGACGCTCACAATCCCTCATTGCATCTCATTATGTATCTAGAGCTTTATTAATCTCTTCAAGCAACAAATTACATAAACTACACACGCCGTGTTAAATAAAGTTTGCCATGTCACATGCCACTGTTTAATACGTTAGAGTAGTCGTCTACGTAGAGGACCAACATCACTGCATTGCCGTGTACGTAGGGACATTCATACGTGCACGTTATGCCCTAATTCTCTAGGCGCGCGCCGGCATAAGGGAGGGGGAGCAGCGTTCATCTTGAAATTTGACCCATTTCCGCGGCGCGTAGCGTTGCAAATTTTGGCAGATGTGATCATGAACACCTCATCTGCGCATTGCCCTTGTCAGCTCGAAATTGTCAAACCTGATGAGTGGCCCTTTAAGCTTCGTCTTTAAGAGTTAAACATTGAACACGGTAGCGAAATCCGGCCCCTAGTGTGCCCTTCAACCGCTAAGTGCATACTTATTATGTTTTGTTGCATACACACACACATGCATGCGCGCACACATGGACACAATAGATTGTACCAGCACGCGCGCGAATGGTACATACAGGTTTTTGATCTAGCAAGAGTAGATACACGCCACACACTTGCCATCTCGGAGGCCATAAAGAGTCTGATAATGCCTCACAGATGGCTGCACATTATCTAGCGTTTGCTGTTTGCTTGATCATTGCTTCTGGAAAGGCATGACATGTTTTCCGCTAGATGGACATAGTTGTCCATTTTTAGAGCTGTTTGAAAGTTCCTGTGTGTTTTTAGCGGCGATGGCTGCACTATCCTGGCCTTTTTCGACGTAGTTTGAGGCGTCCAGAGTGCGCCTACAAATCGCCGAATGGGCTCATTTTTGTCATGACACCTGTAGAACAAAATGCATTAAAGGGGCCCTGAAACACTTTTTCAAGTAACCATGGAAAGAATTTACTAGAAGAGCTTATTGCCTCACGAATTTAACGCCTCAAAAATTTTAAGAATCGGTCCGGTGCGAGTGGAGTTACAAATTGCACTATCTCTTCTCTCGTCCCGACAAAAGCACTGCAAGGCAAGCAGAAAGGGGCGGCAGGGGTAAAGAAACTACATCACCCGCACCTTGTGACCTTGCGTACTTTTTTCTTCGAATGCGCAGCTTTTTCAGTGTGATCGCGCGTGCACGTTTGGACAAGTAGCGGCCTCCGGCGGCTATCTCTGTAACGAGCTTTTTCTCTCACAACCAACAGTGCCGACGTCGACGGCGAAATTTCTGCGACATGAACTCTCAAACCCTATCACGTTAATATTCATACAAGCCTGGGTATCTTGCGCATGTGAACAAGTCAATAGTATGTACACTATAGACATCACAGGAATCACAATTCCTGTGTCGCGAAGTGTGCCAGAAATGCAAAAAACATCACAAGAGGGAATAAAACGTCATTTTTTTATTTTCAGAGGCTGGTGAGGGGCCCTTTAATGAAAAGGGGTGTGTCACCATTTTCACTTCACTGGGAACAAATTTCATTCAGACAGAGCATAGCTGAGCACGAAATGAACCCGTTCCATCACCATTTTGTGATGGCAATGTCATTACATCAGCCACTTACGGTCAGTTGTTTCTAATGCTGTTTAAGGTGGTTTCGGTGTCATACGTGACCATCTCTTTTTGTGAAACGTGCTTTCTAAATAACGTCCTCGCGCTACAAAATCAGTCTGCAAAACAAAATTTAGCAGTGTCACCCAAAAGACTATACAATATCAAGTTGCTGCATGGCACATCACCAGCGTCACTATTCAACACCTAAAAGATCAGTTCTGTTTTTATGCAGTGGACAGCGCGCTATTGATGTGAGGCCTATGGGTTACTGTGCGAAATAAATTGCTTTCTTTCTCGCCATGTTTTTTCCGGCATTTCAATGCGGAAGCATTACTTGGAAGGCTTTATGAAAGTGTGGGCTGTGGTGGTGCTGACACCCCGTGTAATGTTGTTTGCGCCTAGTGGTGCACGTCTCACGCAAAAGTCGTATTTGGGGGTCACAATATTGAGTGGTAGGTGGCATTGTGTTGTCAAGCATAGATCACCGCTATTATCATCATGGTTGCTACAGCGGTAGCTCTGGCGGTGACCCCTGGCGGCAGGCAAGCCTTGGTGGTGACAGAAAAAGTTGAGCGAGTATCTTTCTGCGCGAGGTGTTTGGCGCGAACGGTTGTCTCTTGCGGTGTGTCCCTGGAGCACGGCATCGCGGGCCGTCTGCCGGGGGCCTGCGTGGTGAGTCAAGCATTGGTGACGCCGCCTTTTGTGTGCTCTTGTGTTTGTTATGTGGTTACGTGCTGAATGATAAAGTGTAAAGATGTCTTGGCGGGTTGATCACGATTGATGTATAATGATTCGGCTGACGATATCGTCGATCAAAAAGTAGTTAAATAAATGTGTGTTGTCGTTTGGTTTGTCCCGACCGTGTCTGCCGTGTTTATTCACTCCAAGAGCGTGGCGTGGCTCTCTCGATTTCGAGACCCCAAAGTGCTAGCTCACTGTCTCAAAAAGCTGCATGCGGATGACACATGACCTCTCCCACCAGAATTACCAGTGCCAACAAGTGCCGTAAGATTCACTCGTAGCTGCATAGTAGGAGTGAAATCCGCACAACAGATGAGGAACTCCTAACTTGAAGGAAGCACGCCCCTGTCTGACATTCAGTTGGGCGTCCACACGAAGTCGAACGAGAAGGAAAGGTTGACGACGTAGTGGCTTTTCCTTTCACATAGAAAGTTTTGTTGACCAAGTCACGTAAATCAGCACATGTCACTTCCTGTGTTGACTCATTCTTTGCTAGGAAACTAGGGAACACGACTTAGTATCAGCACCCACACCTCCAGCACTTCGCTAATATACTCCTCGGTCCCAAAGTACCCAAGTGGGTACCATTGTTTCAAAAGCCCCAGACCATCACAATTCGATATCTGTGTGTCCAAATTTGTCTTGTATATATAAGGATGAGTTGCTTTCACGAAGCCCTGAGAAGTGGTACCGTGTGTTCGAAACTGCTTCACATCTAAGTTTTGTTTTATTTACTTCTTTTTTGCATGTGTTGTTTCGTACGATAGCCACTCGAAAGGGCCGTCCTTGTTTATGGGCAGCTGCGATTGGCGAGCCTCCCAGTGCTGCGGGCACCGGGTCAGGACAAAGGCGACAGCCCCGCTTTATTGCACTTAGCGAGTTTGGATGCAAGAAGGGGGAAACATGCCGCTTTGTGCATACGTCGCGCGCAGGGTGTTCGACACTGCTTCCCCGAATGGCGAAGCGACGTACCTCCCCCTCTGACTTCGTGGAACCATTTGTGCACATGTGTGTGTGGGTGGTATGTGCGCGTTTGTGTCAGCGTGCGCATATGTGTACTCGGATCTGTGGTCGAGAGAGGAGAGCGAAAAAGCACAGGAAGAGCCAGAGACGTGGTGAGAACGGCGAGCGAAGAAGAGTCTGCGAATTGGGAGCGACTTCAGTGGTTGTGCGGTATTGAACGGTTGTGCGAACAATATTGTAACCTAGTTTTTTTAATTATATACAAGCTTCTTTTTTTTTACATTTTCTTAACAGTGCGCGAGTCGTGTGTTGCTTCTTCTATCATATTTCACCTTTTTACGGCCATATCTGTGACTCCCTAATATTTACCAAAAGCGGGATAGAGGATGCTAACACGTGTGTCTAGTCATATTAGCAAAACGAGCGATTGAAAATGACTGAGCACACTGCACGAGCGCTCAGCTGCGTCCTCGTGATAAGTGAAAGCTTCTTTTCTTAGTTGTAGCGTGAATGACATCGTCTATAGTGCATTACTTCAACTGTGCACACCCTGTAGATCATAGTGAAAATCATTTCGGTCTGATATATTTTTTATTCAATCTTAGAAACTTTAAATCATCAGGAGTACACAAATGGATACCATCACATTTTGAGACAACCGTTCACTTTTTTGGATTCATAATTGATCTGCATTTGTTTTTAATAGTAGGGAATCAAATAATACAGTTTTGCAAAAGTCTTCTTCATTGGTGCATTCTTGGGACTGAGGAGGATATAGACAAAACAAACATTTGTGTTTTCCTATTTGATAAGAATAGGAACATGCTTAGGAATCCTTTGTATCTTTTTTTTCTGTAATTCTGTTTTCAAGTATTTGAAAGGTCATTCAAGAGATATTAAAAAAGTATTATATTCGAAATATTCCATTTGATTGGAACGCAAATTTATTTAAATACACTTCGCACCCAAAATTTTGCGATTTGAGCAGCTCTGCTCATCAGTCATTCTGTTAATGCAGAACCATCAGCACCAGCCAAGGCAGCACCCGCAGCTGCTTTGAAGCAGGCAGCACCAATTCCAGCTCCAGTTCCTCAAAAGCCAGTTACAGTCAAGACCTTGAAAGCTGTTGAAGACCGTGTTGAGCAGGTGAAAGGCATCCGCAAAGCCATGGCCAAGACCATGGCACAGTCTCTGGCCATCCCACACTTTGGCTATTGCGACGAGATCGACGTTACACGACTTGTAGAGCTACGACCAATACTCAAGCCGCTTGCTGACCGCGTCGGTGTACGGCTGTCTTACATGCCTTTCTTTGTGAAGGTTGGTACCCAATGTACTATGTTCCATTCCACACTGCATTTTTAATGTTGTATGTATTGTGACTGCTATATTTACCCCACAAGGAAAGTATACGGGTTGCTATTAGAAGTAATTGTAATGTTACTGTGAAGAAAGAAAAATGGACGGAAAGAAAACTTGCTAGCGACAAGATCTGAACCTGCAACATTCAAACAACGCGTTCGATGCTCTACTACTGAGCTACGGTGGCAGTCACATCTCCGTCCACGGACGCGTTATTCGAAGGTCGAAGGTTCCAGTCCTGCCAGTGGCATGTTTTGTCCACTTTTCTTTCTTCACATTTACATTACAATCACATTTATTAACAAACCCCTATACTTTCCCTGGCACTGTTGCCTGTTAGTTCTCATTAACATTCTTGGTAAGGCATTGAGGCATCACTTGTGTTTTCTCACACACAGGCCCTGTCCATATCGCTGTTCGAATATCCCATCCTCAACGCTTACGTGGATGATAAAGTTGAGAACATCACGATTAAGGTGAGCCATTACGCTAGTCTATTTTGTCCAGCATTTCAAAACCTTCACGACCTCAGAAATGATTGATTACTACAAGTGAGTGATCAACTTCCAAACAAGCATTACAAGTTCGCATATTTTTTTATTACTGTTTTGTAACCAGGCTGTGCCAAAAGATCACAGATGCATATTGAAGTTCACTCCTTGAACCCTTTGTTGAATTTATTAACACTATGACGAATGCTAGATCAGTTTAAACTTACTCAATATCCTTTCAAAACTTTCGTTTAGGTAAATCTAGCATTACGAGCTTAATTGTTAAAGGAACAATTGAAAGTTTTCCTCCCGCATAATAAATGCACCCTCTACATTCATCCACTGCAGTTCCGCTAACCGACACCTGGCGTCTCCTTGCCTGTTAGAGCTCTTCCATTTTTTATTACATTGCCGACTCCCCTCGGCTATCTTGGCTCGCTCCCTTCGCCCGCTGCCATGCACCGTATTGTTTTTCTTTCTATGTATGCACGGCCCAGCCCCCGTCTTCTTTAATTAATCTGTGCGCCACAACGGGGTTCACGAATAATGCGAGTGTAGAGACATCGCAGCTGTCAAGTAGTCACCATACTGTCCGCACCAACTGACGGTCGCATCTAGCGAATTCGAAACGTTAAATCTAACAATATGCACGCGACTGTCAAGTGACGACGACAGAATGTTCTGTCACCATGGCTGTCGCGAAGGGCCATTCAACGCCATCACGTCGCAAGTTTCTGGAAAACCAGATAAAATGGGTTATTGCCCAGAAAAGATAGTGACAATTTTTGCAACATGCCAGCACCCCCAATTCTCATTTCAGTGGCAATGTGCTCTTCATGCTTGTTAGGAATGCGAGATATAAGCTACCTTTTCTACAGTAACTTCTCATGTGGACAGCAAGGTTAACCTTGTTGTTGACAGTTTTTTTTATGGTTATGTGGTTGCTTGCTGCAATGTCAACGGCAACAGCGTGGTGGTTGTGCTAGGTTGCCACGAAGTTGGCGAAGTGCATTGTAAGGTCTTTGCGCACATTTTCGGGCGTTTTTCGAGATCACAGCAGATACCACTGGTGTGGTTAAAAGATAGCCGCAAAACGCTTTTATGGAGGAGGAGGATTGAAAGAGGAAGGACAGGGAGGTTAAATGAGTGTGCAGGCGGCGCAGGGACAGCGTGCAGAAAATAGCGTCTTCGACCACCAAAGATCAGTGAAGTGCAACAAAGATGCAACATTGTACGCATATGTCAATTGTGAAAGGCTAAGCAACCTAACTTTTTTTTTGCGTTACCTCATTTTTCGCTCATCCCGAAAAAATTTGCCCCGCATATGAACGCACACCCAACTTTGCTCGGACTTGTTTAGAAAAAAAGTTTGTTCATTACCCGAGTAAATACAGTAATTTCTAGCATTTGAGCCAGTGTCATGCTTTCGAGCTTCTAAAAATTCACCGAGCATCTTCTTATAGTAATAATGGCTTTTGTGGCATTGTATAAGTGCAATTTAATCAACACAGTTTAATTTAGTATCTGATTATTCTAATAAGACTCCAAACTGATAGAGTTGATAGCTGTTCATTTTAACTAAAAACAAATGAACAAGCACTTGTCCTGTTTTACTGCTTCGTTTTTTTTTCACCTGCGTTTGACTTTAAATTGGCTCATAAACTATTCCTAAATTATCCAGGGGGCATACTCATTGACGATTGCTTTCAGAGCTGAATAAAGAATCACAGATAACAATAACTTTTGGCCATTACAGGGCTAATTTAGAGGCATACGTTATAGAAGATGTTGCTTCACAGCAATAGATGCAAAATCACCTAACCTTTCACCAGAGGCATTTATTAGCCACGATTTCTGAGCTGCGGTCCTCATGAAGTTCTATATTACATTTGCACAAACATTTTGAGAATGGCGTAATGATGTCTTTGTTTGAGAATATTATTCGTGTAGCATTGTGTCCCGGCTTATGATAATTTACTTTCCTTGTGAGCACTCAACTGGTTGTATAAAGCGAAAGAATACAATCTAAAGTATTGCGGACCTGAAGGTCTCAGGTTCAAATCCTGGCCATGGTGGCTGCATTTCGATGGTGGCATAACAAAGCTATGCTGCTTATCACTAATTTCTTATTTAATTGCATGTATTATTTTCTTGACCATTTGACACGATTCCTCCGATCCAACAATGAATATTTCATAGCGCTAATTGAGTGAGCAACCAATCTTATATTAAGCCAGTGCATTTCAGCTTTGCACAGTTATGATTATTGCAAGCTCTGCTTCTACATTTTACCCATCAAAGGCTCTTTCGCTGTAACAAAGTCACAGCATAGTGACCGTGTATAGCGAAGCGCATTTGAAGAAATACATTGCCATCTTGTTTGCTCGTTAATATCACAGTAAGGATAAATTAATGGATACCAAAGTAGGAGAGCCAAGTGAGGATAAATAATCACAAAATATTGATGAAATCAGTAAAAATATGCAGTTCTTTCATGGGTATGACAAGCGAGGGTGGTTCGCGGGGCAGCATTGTACTTCACAACAAACTTATTCATAGCGATGGCAATCATGTTCTGTTCATACTAGGGCGCCCACAATGTTGGCATTGCCATGGACACCCCACACGGCCTTGTGGTACCTGTTGTGAAGAACGTGGAGTCCAAGAACATCATGGAGATTGCCGCTGATCTCAACCGACTCCAAAATTCGGGTGCGGCAGGGCAGTTACAGCAGGAGGATCTCTCCGGTGCCACCATCACGTTGTCCAACATTGGCGCGGCAAGTTCCTATATTCCTAATCTTGTGACTGCTGCCGTGTTGCATGCATGCAAGCTAGCTTTCGATTCTGTGGTTTGGGTTATAGGCAGAGTATGGAGGGGGGAGGGGGCTGGGGGGCTCAGGCCTTCTCCAGGCTGCATGGGGGGAACAGACCTTCCTGGCGCTGACCCGGGATATTTTTTAAAAGCTTGGCTAAGATTCTTACCCTCGGCTAACGTGCTGTTGGCCATCCTGTTTGGCAGTTATTCCACAGGGGGCTGTTTTGTGCCCGTTCCTTTCCCTTTGGGGCTTTCAAAAATCGTATCACGAGAAGTGACAAGTAGGGAGTCTGGTGCTCTGGCCACATTGAGAACAAAGCCACCGGACGATGAAAATTGTGGAATTTGCACGGCTCTTGAGCAAAACAGTATGATATATATACACACACACACATTCGTGCACACCCGCACACACACACATATATATATATAGAGAGAGCATGTGGAAGAGCAAGTTGGGCTCCCCGCCCCCTTCCAAGACTATGAAAATTTTCCACCCATGGCTTGGTTCACATGGCACAGCTCTAGAATTAAAGTTTGACCGTTTTTGATTGTCATCACCAACTTAAACAACCCAAATCCTTGAAATCGATGAATCTGGAAGTGGGGTGGTTTGCTGATTGACTAAACTCCCAAACATAATAGGACCGTCCTTGTTATTGCTCATTCCTACACTGAACACCACTCCTCCATATAGAGTAAAAACTGCAATAAGTAAACCTTTTGTGAAACACTATACCTTCCTTGGGACTCTGCCAACCCTAGCAAAGAAGCTGAGAGAGTAACAGTAAGTTACCCTCAGAGCTAGTTGAGAGTGCCAAGTGAAGCCTGTAAGACCCAAAATTTTTCTTGAAAATCTGCATACCTTACACGGTCAATACAAAAAAGTAGGCCTGTGCGAATAGCAAATTTTAAGTTAGAAGAAAATTCAAAGTACGTAGTAACTTGATCGCATAATTTCAAATCAAAGTCAAATATTATTATTAGGAAAAATGAACTTAACCGTCATAATTCAATTCTCAAATCAGTCTGTCAGCAGCGGGTGCACGTGAGTAGTGGGTGCTCACTTGCGCTCGCCGACGAACCAATTTGAGAGTTTATTCAACAACACGGAGGCCTATAGAACGCGAAGCTCATTAGGCTTTGTCGAGCATTGTCAAGGACTACCGGTGATTAGTTCCGGTGAAAATGGTGTTTTTGGCAGAATGACTTGATGGAAAGGAAAGTCTGCCTCACTATCGCTGGAGACTGACCTCAAAACACAAGTACTTTTCGTCTCAACCTACTAGGCATGCACAACAACATCGATGAAGTGATTGAAGCCGAGACTACGGCCCAAGTGCTCTGCCTCTCCCCTCCGAGGCAGGTCGCTCGCTTCCAAGCGAGGCCAGCTTGTCCCCACACCCCTAACTTAAACGAGCAGTAATCCTCCCGAGAGATGTTTAAGCACATACTTGGTAACCCCATTTCCACGAAATGTGCACCTGAAGCACAGCAAAGGCAGACGCCTGTCCCACACTCGCGCAATTCTCGACCAAACAGCCGCGAATCGCAACTCTATTGTATTTGTCAGACTAGCGCTTTATGGTAACTCCTCCACCTTTGCACTTGTGGTAGTAGATGGCAACAAAGCCGTGTGCTCAGCTGTCTCAGTTAGGCTAGCAACGAGCGCCTTAGCCAAGGAGGTTGCTATAGCTTTAGCGATGATTGACCCTTTGCACACCAGTGTCTTCACAGACTCCCGCGCCACCATTAGGGCTTACGAAACCGACTATATTGCTTGTGAAGCAGCCCACAAGTACACAGGCTTGTACTACGTCTCTTGGTTACCTGCCCACATGGACAAAGATGTCCACTCACAGCAACTCAACGTCAACGAAACTGCTCATGATCGAGCGCAAAAACTCACTTGCTGGGAAGATCAATCAGCCACTGAAAAGCTAGGCCCAGACGTACCGTGTAATGACCCTTTACTCACCTTCCACGAAATTTCCTCTCACTACTGAAACGACAGTAGCCAATACCCCTTATCAAATACATAGCTTGAACGTATGCAACAGGTAAGCTTTTGTATGCTACAAGCGAGATTGTACCCATCACGAAGCCGACTCAACCATTACAACTCAGACATAAATCCACAATCCTCAGACTGCACAGAAATGTGCTGTTCACTCTCTCACATTCTCTGGCAATGTCCTGCGTTACCTCAGGGACCTCTCACCAGTGAGTTCGGTTAGGAAGAGGCACTTAGGAGCCCTGAGCTCCACGACTAACTGAAGGCAGTCCAGAGGGCCCAAGAACTGTCCGAAGGCCACCAGTTTCCTGCCCTGACTCTGGCATTGCTTATGGTAGCAGCTGTTAGGGCATCCTTCATGGACCCCTGGTGGCCCAAACTCCTCAGGACCTCTTCATGAAGCTTTTGGATCACTGAGTCCCACTTGATAAATATTGCTGCTCCATTAATGTACAAGTGAAGTTTGGCAGCAGTAGGCAATTTATTTTCGTTCATTTCATCATCAGAGTCAATTCTCGTTCATAACGCCATCTTTTTTTAACTTCAGCTCATGACGTCTGTTACCCGACTGTTTCTAGTGCCATAAAGTGGAAGTGCCCCATGAAAAGCGTTTTACTGTTCCTTTCTTTGCTTTTTTTTAGGTTGGTGGAACTTACGCCAAACCTGTCATTGCTAGACCAATGGTGTGCATTGGAGCAATTGGAACAATTCAGGTATACCTATAGGAATGGTGTTGTATCGCCATCCTATTATCTTTTAATTTTTTTACCTTGGATTTATGTGAGATGCTGTTAACTGACACCGGAAATTCATTGCTAAGCACAAGGCAGTATTTCTAGTCCTGCCAAGAATAGCCCCATTTGCATGGGTGTGAAACACAACACTGCTGCAAGAACCTTTAAAGGTCAGAAGTTAGCTGGGACCTTCTATCTTTTAGGATGCCATATGGTACTCCTTAGCTCTGAAAAAAAATAAGGTATCTATCTGTTGATGCATTCCTATATTCTGTGCATTGGCAATATATTAACAAGCCAGCAATTTCACCCCATTTGCTGGGTCATGAGTCTAAAAGATGGGGCGTGCAAACATGAACTCAAGAAATAAGTCAAGATACTACAAACACTATGGTGATTTCTTGTGTTTCTATGCCGTCTTTAAATTGAATACTTTTCAACTAGCTCAGCTATTATCCGAAGCAGGGTCATTAGTCATGCATTGTTAGTGCAACAAAACATTGCTTCTTAAACATTCTATAGGCCTTCATTATCATTTTGACACACCTGTGCAAGGATCCCTATGGCTGTTTCTGCCGGCATTGATCAAGGAATTTTGTTGGTGATGTGCGAGAGAGTAATTTGCATATTCCACTTCAACATGGTTTCCTTGCACAGTAATTGCTTCACAGTGCAACCAATCATGCCTTTTAGGCTTGCTTGTTATCTTCCCAAAAGTCACCAATTGAAAGTGTCCTGCTAGATGATTGGAAACTTCCTTACATTGTGCCAGTGCTCAAGTCTGGCCCGCACAGCAATGCGTCAAACTACCGGCCGATCTCACTCACTTGCATCAGCCGTAAAATTCTAGAACACATCCTCTTTTCAAACATTAGAGTTCACTTGAAAAATTACTCCTTATTATTTCCTCAGCAACATAGATTTCGACCTGGGTTTTTTCGTGGTAAACAGTTGACAAAATTTACTCATGATTTAGCTAGTGCTCCTGATAATGGTTATACTGTTGACTGTTTGTACTTAGACTTCCCTAAAGTGTTTCACTAATTCAGAAGCTGGCGTGGTACAACATAAAATCTTCTGTTATTGAATGGGTCAAAGTGTAATTGAACGTGAGACGGTAAACGGTAGTATTAAATGGAATGTTGTCCGATCAGGTGTGCCACAAGGGTCTGTGCTGGGGCCGCTTCTTTTTTCTAGTCAACATGAATGACATCGGTTGCGGTAGTTCTTCCAGACTGAATGTTCGCAGATGAACGCATATGTATTCACTTACTTCATAGGCGGACGCATAAAGGTCGCTTGTGATTAGTCCCACCATTTACAATGCTCCCAGAAAAGCGGGAACACAGTGACATTGACAATTTTCTCTAGATGGCAGCCTGGGTCTGAGTATAAGCCAAAAGTGCTTACAAAGGGGAAGTCAAGCCCATAGAAAGCCATTACACATTGTGTTCCATTGTCCACTACATTAGACAAAAAAATCCCACTACCGGGTGTCAGCAGGTCAAGTCTTGTGTTATTTGACGAATCTGCTGACACAGAAAGCATTTCTGTTCGTATTTGATGTAGAGATAGCAGCATCAAAAGCAGAAAGCTGCCTGTAGGGACTGTTGGACAACAGTCATTTGACCTTTCAGCTAAGCGTTTGCGAGAAACTGTTCTGACACCGCAATAAGCACTCTTGGCACAGCAATGAACATAGATCAGCACACCATATGGTCTAAATGTTTTAAGGTATGAGGCCAAGTGGAAAAAGCAAAATTTTTTTCATAATCTCTTTTTTTGGGTTTAATTATGTTAAATGCGCAATTTATTGCTCATCACTTTGCTGCAGAAGATTTCGCCCATGCAGACTTTTTAAAAAGACGACCCATCACCTACAAACCTGAAACTGAAAGTGCCAGTTTTGTATTCATCATAAGATTAGCTTGATATGCAGTATTTTGGTCACTATTTGGCAAGCATATCATAATGCTCTCAAAACATCATCATCAAATCATTTTTAATCATACAAGTCATAAACTTCTGACACGTAAAGTGTTACATGTGTTGTACATGCTGAGACACATATGTGAGCCAGTAAACCATCAAATTTGCCTTTTTTGACGATATGCATTATTTAAATATAATGACAACAAAAGCACATTTGTAATTCTTAAGCAAATTGGGATTGAGCCTGGCCCCTACAACGGAAAAGCATGTTTCACAAGATATCAGCACCGTAGCTCTAAAGCGCACCGTCGAGTCAATAATGCTGCAAAGCAAGTATGAAAAAAAATTTTCTTATAGCTAGATGAAAGGCACACGAAAGTCCATGATGGAACTGTCTATGAATATTGAGAATCTTAGCCCTCCTGAGTATCTTGTGCAAGCATTTCACCTGTTTCAAATCTTTTTTGCTGATTTTCTCAAAACCTATACTCCTGGTATTTTTTTATACGTGAAATGTCAATCTTGTTTTGCTAATTAACATTTCTCATTGAAACTTGTCGCACTTCCATATCAGATTAATAGACGTGCGATGAATCTCAACAAACAAAATCGTGTCTCAAGATTTATTATGGCTACCAATTATATGAAGGTGCCCTTAGTGCTAGTGCATAGTTTTTGGTTATTTAATAACTATGCTTTTACTATTCACCAAATCTCACTAGTTTTGGTTTACTGAACAGCCTAAAGCTTTCTATATGTGCTTTCGAACGAAAAATATCACTTGCTTTATAATGCTCAAAAGACGTGCTTTATATTGTAGACTAATAATTTAAGAGATTACTGCTTTTTAAATAAATTTTTCTGTCACTTAGCCTTATACCATGAATGGAATAGTTAACTACTGTGGCATCAATGGGACATTCGGTACAACATTTACAAAGGTAGATCCATGATATAGAATCTTACCCCGTGCACATTTTGCTGCTTTGACCATTTTAACTTGCTCAAGAAGCACTTACACATTAGCCCCACCTCGGCACAGCGAATTTGCAATCTCACAGTGGACTGCCTCACGCAGGAGCAAAACCTGACATCTCGTAGTGGAGGCAATAATTTATTGCCTCTGCATTAAGCAAGGCAAGAAACAAAGATTAAGAAACATAGAAATGTAAGCAAAATTATGTCCACAAAAACTGCATGGCCATGTTTAAGTTACAATGAAAACATCTGCAGTGTTGTATATACCTAACATATAAAGTCTTTTATATAATGATGTGTTAGGTCATGTGAAAGCTCTCTAAATTTCCACCATAGGATCGGTTATGCATCATTACTTCATTATTCAGTGACTAAGGTCTCCTCCTCTCTTCTTGCCCGTGCAGAAGCTGCCACGATTTGATGCTGACGACAACTTAATAAAGGCGCACATCATGCAAGTCAGTTGGTCTGCCGATCATCGAGTCATCGACGGTGCAACCATGTCGCGGTTTTCGAACTTGTGGAAGATGTACCTGGAGACACCTGCGATGATGCTGGTCCACCTGAAATAGACTTCAGCTATTATGCAAGTGTGCAGTTTGTGACTGTTTAAAACGTCAGGGAACAGACCTGGACTGGATGGAATTGCTGCTATGTGTCCTGTACTATCTCCTATGGAGTACTTGTGAATAGCATTGGCGTCTAGACACAAGTTGCACTCCATCATCCAATGAGGGATGGTCAGCTGCTCATGGACAGTGTTTATTGCCATGCCTTCGCATCTGCAAAGTCCATGACAGATAAAAACAGGGCACCTCAGTGTCTGTTAGGCAAAAGGCTTCAAGTGGCAGCGACCAAGTGTTGTATCCAGTAAGTAAGCGCGGGTGGTAATGGAAGTTTTTCAGGACCGAAGTCTAAGATGCCAACTTACAGGACCACCGGCCATCTAGCCTGTACTATTGTGGGGGCTTTGTAGAAAGCAAGTCAACATTTAAAAACACCTTGCAGCAGATGCATACTGTTGTTTACTGTCACCTACTACCGTGTATCGGTGAAGGTAACATTTGGCAGCAGTCACATCTTATCATGTCAAAGTGAGCAATGCAAATAATTTAATTCAGTGTCCTTTCATAAATTTTAATGTCAAATTCAATAGAATTTCCCGTTTCCTCCTGCTGACAGTCTTTGTAAAACATTGAAGCACAAAAAGATTTGTTAATCTCCAAACAACCTCTCTGCCTTTTATTTTCATGTTATTTTCTGGAATTAGCCTCTGATAAACATGTAAGCTGGCAATTCCACTGCTCTGCATTATAATATACCAAGCAGCAAATAATGCTACCTTTAGAGCTTGACGTTGCCAATGCTATGGTGAGCAGGCAACATGCAAGTGCTGATAGGTAAAAAAAAATGAACTAAGCCATAATGTAATGACATATTAAGCTGTTTAGTTGTTTGATAAGGCTGTATTGTGCACTTGATCGGCATCTCATATCTTTGTCCAGCTTCAATATTTCTATAGCCCACAACATGATTCGAACACCTGCGGCATACCATTAAAGAAGAATGGTTTTCTGTAGTGCATTATGCCATCAACTATTGTGTGGCATTTTCGCATTTAGAGCCTGTGCTTACAAAGTGGTATAAAAACTGAACCACTAAGTTTCTCTATTGTAGAGGCAAAGTGCAAGACTAGCTATGCATGCAATGAAACAATCTTTTTTAAGTATCAATTGACTAACTTTGCTGTGCCAAATGTGCATTGAGTACAAACATTTAGTTTATGAAAGCTCGAGACCTCTAGGTACACTGGTGAGACTTATTTAGCAGCGATGATTAGCAATGCAAGGAACATCAGCAATTCGAATGACCAGTGACTGGGAACAACAGGCTTCGACACAAAGGTTCACCTTAGTTGTGAGGACAATCGGATTTCTTGTGATAGCTGTGTTTGCTCTTTTTTTTTATGGAGCTTTCATTCTTCTTTTCTACTTTTCACTTGTCGTCTAGTGCTTTTTTTTTCCTATGTTGAAATGTCTGCATCCTTCTAATAGTTCTGTGGTCCCCATTCATTCAAAACTATTTGTTGCCAATATACTAGCATGTACAAATACTGTTGCCATACATCACAGTGACAAAAATGCTGAGGGGGCATGGATATCAGCATTGGTTTGAATAAAGACTATGACAAGCCAGAGCAGCAGAATATAATGTGATCCACTCTGTATATCTGCCAGTCTTTGGTGAGTGTATTGCCTTTTACCAAAGAGAGTTAAGAACTTTTCTTTTTCAGCTGAGAACTCTCTTACATGTCACGGGTCAGGATTACTCATAATAGTGACGATCTCCCGGGAAATTGGTTAAAAGGACACTAAAGGCAAATAACAATTTGTCAGAGTGAAAGCTCGATGTATGACAGCGTATAAAAATAAAATGGCAATATTATCAACAGCAATGTCCTACTTACTGAGAAATTAAAATAAACGCACGAGAACGCCTGCCGTCTCGGAAACCGTCACAGGAAATTGTTCAATGGTCGTTGCTGCTGTGGCTCCCGCGCAGTAAAGCCGGGCAGCGTTGCGCAAGGCAACAGTGACGTAAGACGGCCACTTTCAGGCAGGAGATTTGAAGTCCGCTAACGCGATGCGGACCATTGAAACGTGATTTCATTATAAAAAAACGCCATCTTCCCAAAGTAAATCTTGATAGGATGCGAATCAGCAGCTTTGTGCGCGGCGATTCGGCGGAATGCGCGCGGCGCTTTCAAGACGTTGCCGACGACGTCGAGGATTCGCCGGCTTTGGCCTTCTGCTTTCGGCGCTTCCGCTCGGCTTCCCTTGGCTCGCGTCTCGTCGGTGTTACCCGCGCGCCGTCTCCATTCTCGAATGCGACCGGCGTGCTTGACTCGCACCTCGCGGTGTCGTTGGTCTTCCACTGCCTACGCTTGCGTTTGGCTTATCTGGCTCACGCCTCGTTGGTGTTGCAGGCACGACATCGCCATTCGCGAACGCGATCGGCTCTGCTAACGCTCGCAACACCGGCGACGGCCGGGTTAGGCCAAATCGCTTTCCGTCGTCCTCGCCATCACAGATAAACGAGCCGAAAGAGTTCACTCGATGTGCGCTCGAACGCTGCGAGCGGTGGGGAAGGCGAAGCGAGAAAGGTGACACGCGGCGAGCGAGCGGCAGGCGAGGGAAAGAGCGATGTCACCGCGCACTGCCAGGAAAGGTGCGGCCTACTTGGCATCGCCCCAACACCTGCGGCGAGGGGAGCACCGTGCGGCGTGTTGGCACGGAAACACGGACGGACAGCGTTACACAGGTTCAGGTTAAAGAGCTGCTTCGCATCAAATAAGCACTTCCTCGGTACAAAAGTAGCACTTCGAGGTTTCTGAACCGCTGTTTAAGTAATCAACATCGACTTAATGTTTGACTTTGGTGTCCCCTGAGCGGCGGTCACTTCTGAACAAAGATTAGTTGCGAGTTAGCGCCCAGTCCTATGTTTCGGTGTTCCTCCCTGCCATCGTTGATTTTGCGCTTCTAAGTTTTAGGATTATGAACCAACTAGCGAGCCGTACACCGAGCTCATATTAGCTGAGACGAATAATAGCGTAGGTGGTGTTCTCCTACGTCACAAAAATTATGATTTACGGCGTAGTCCATACTTTACAGAAACCGAAAACTTCAAACTGAGTCGATCCTGCGCCACCACGAAGCTGGGCTCAGAATTCGCATTGGACAGTATTGTAATCTTCGGTGTTTTTTTTTTTTTTGCATGCTGCATAAGACAGTCGCAGGACATCTTGCTATTTTTTTATAGAACAAAATTCATTCTCGCAAAACATTGTACAACGTTTTAATATATATGGAGAGTCAAAGTTCCTATTCTTCACTGAAAATTACGGAGCTTTGGAAGGTATCCCTAAAACGTATCACGGTAAGCACACAATTCTTGGCAATATCCCACTATGGGCATGTTCCCTTTTTTGTCAACGCGTACGCGAAAGCTTTGTTTGTTTGTTTGTTTCCCTAGCTAAGTGGCACGTACCCACTTTGGGGGATTGACCACGAATGCAACGTTAAGACTGTTAAATGTTGTTTTAGGTAAGCTATGAACTTGAAAACCAAAAAAATAATGAAATAAAATGGCAAAAAAACGTAATGTATTCAAATTAACTACAAGTAATATGCTTTTAGCTTGTATTCCAGACTGCCGTATTAACCTGATGTGAACAATTTTTAAATATTAGATGTAACTTACTGAAATGACGAATGATTTTATATGCCAGATTAAAATGGCACTCGTTGAGTAGTTACAATGAAATTACACACGGCATTAAAGGAATCCCTGTGGCAGTATCCCAAGCCTGAGGCACCGAAGCTTAAAACATTTTCATCTGATAAGGTCAAGCCAAATTTTGCAAAAGGAGTAATTAGGAGTCGAGTTCTAATGCGAGAGTATCTTGGACATTACAAAAAGTAATGTGCAATATTTTCGAGTTCTCCGCAGAATTGACAGAGGGGTGATATCGTCAGACCAGCCCTCTGCCAGTAATAGTTTAATGGTGGGACACGACATCGAAATCTGGTGATCGTCAATTCTGATTGTCGAGAAAAGCTCCACTGCAATTTCCATGAATATTTTAGGTGGTTAAATTCCGTCTACGTAGTTATTGCTTCCATCCTACCTGTGTGAATAGTTAATCTTCTAAACCTGATTGGGTTTTGAAGTATTCTACCAGCGGGAGAACCTGGACCATTGGGAGATCTAGCGATAAGCGCGCTAAGGCGTCGGCCATTTCATTTAATGTTAACCCAGAGTGACCTGGGACCAATACTAATTTCAGGTACTTCAGCTGAGACGGGCTAAAGATCGTAACGTCGTTTTCGCACGAGAGGTATGAGAATTTGTAAGAGCAGTGCATACCGAAAGCGAATCGGTAATTATTACTGCCCTGTTCCCATTCATCGGAAGTTTTCGCAGTGCCATGACGACTGCCATTAGCTCCGCCTCGATAACCAGAGTGAAATCGGGTAGCCTCACGGCAAATGACCAACCAAGCGCTTGGGAGACTATTCCTACGCCTGCCCTTCCCTCATTGACGGAAGCATTTGTAGCTATTATGTTACGTGCAGCCATTGTGCAGGCAAACGGGTGATGTTTTCTCATCGAAGGCAAGTCATTTTTTCCTCAGTTGTCTCTCGCTCTCTCAGATTTTTTTATCTATAGTAGCGCAGTACACTTACGCGGAAGCGCCACAGAGGACGAAGGGCAAATGCGGATGTGGCTCTTAATTTAGAATTTCATTAAAAATGTCCAATGTTTTCTTTTATTATCTCCATTACTCTAAATTTTCACAAGAATTTCTAAGACCACTCAATTTGTCGGTCAATCCCCCACTGTGGGTATGAGCCAAAAGAGAAGAACGTGCCTTGGTGACGTCACAGTGCCGCGAGGCTCGCAGTCCCGTGGGCTCGCGCGTGAGACCAGGGCTTTTGCGGCATGCTCTCGACCGTCTTCGGAGCCTGCCGGCATCGCTAAATCTTCGAACCGTCCGAGAAAGGCCCCGAGTACAGCAGCCGGCAACAGGGACAGCTCAAGGACCCTGCTCGGTGAGTCGAACGCACGAAGGTTGAGAAGGTCGTGCAGCTTGGGCGCAGACCGTTTCGTATCGAGAACTGCACCAAGGGCGGATCCAGCCACTCATTTTAGAGAGGGAGGGGGGCGCCTCGTGTAACGCAGGACGTGGTCATGACTTGTTGCTTTTACTAACCAAAAATTCCTTCATAGCATAAATACTGTTAATGTGTGCTCCCGGTGGTTTCGCTCATTTGTACGAATTAGGGATAAGAGGTGGACTAAGAGCACTGAAGAGATGGGGGGGGGGGGGGTATCGCCCCTACGCTCTTTAAATCCGTCACTGACCTTACGGCACGTGCGGTGCATCGTCATGGCAGCTAAAGCCTTCCATCGCTCAGGCTCGACCGTAAGAAATTATGTTTGCCCACACAGAGAAATTATTTCTAGCTCGAAACTACAGCTTCCGACACTGGCATTGCGCAAAAGCATATGACTCTTTAGATACACTTCGATCCATCGTTACAAAGGAGCTCGAGATACAAGATTCGCATGCATCACGCTGGTCCTTCTCGGTGACAGAACGTCGACGTCACATCTCGATGCCACTGCAGAGGCGTACGCCGTGCACATACGCCACAATGCACACAGCGTACGTGCGTAATTTTGTGCAGTGCTTGGTATAGCTTGCAAGCCGGTCTGGAAAGCACCTGTAGTGCTGAACACTGACCGTGTGACCTGGCGGGTACATCATCAGAGAGGTACGATAGACCACCCGCGTCCTTTTCGGCCTTGGCGGGAACTTCGCGCGTCACCTGAATGGAGATAGCCATGCTGATGGGGTAAGGCGGCGGCGACTGCCTGTTCAGAGAAACCGGCAAATGGAAAAGCTAGCGCATGCTGACCATTACTGAGGAAAGAGCGCAGGACAAGAGCTTACTCGATCGGGGCTAAGCAACGCGCACGGTGAGGAGACCTACGCACGTCGGCCAGGACTAACGCGAGAGGCCAGAACCAACGTTACTAGATTTGGACCAGAACTAAAGTCCCAACCACACGCCCGCGTTTGAACGCGTCAGCACGCCATGCTTCGCGCCAACGTCCGCTGAAGAGGCCAGATCACGTGTTGACGCGCGTTGAAGACGAGAGCTCTGTCAGCCTTATCGTGTCGTTCGCCGGAAGCACGGCCGGAAGTTGCTGTGGGCGTCCCCTTGGTGACGCCGAGTCTTCACGACACGCGCTGGCGCTTTAGAACGCGTACGTGTGGTTAGGGTTTAACGAATGAGCTCAAAACCAGGAGTCGTCGACCAGTACAACGAAGATAGCAGGTCCAGCGCTCTTCGACCATGCGCAGTATAGTGAAGAACGCAGGCACATCCAACGTTACTAGAACCAGACCTGGTACTAATAACGTTGGGCACATCACTATCGGTTGTCTTGTGCTCGAAGATACGCGTTGCCTCATATCAGTTGGCGTATTGTAATCACGGTGGATAATTTGCAACTAGCGTGAGGCCTGGAGCGACGTCGGCGTTGTATAAAAACGTGCGCGAGGGAAAGAAAAAAAAAGTCCCTTTTCGGGAGCACAGCCGCCTCACCGACCTCGTAACGTTTTCGCAGCGTATTAGTCAACCCACGCTGCGTTCTTCGAGCTACTTTAAGCGATCGATTTTACGGAACATGGAAGTTTTGCGCCAGATTGGATCACGGAAGCTGCGACAATAATTTGATCTTGCGGGTCGCGCACAAAAAAAATCGTGGGTGCTCTATTTTTTCTCCCTCTCTTGTGCGTGTGCACTTTACACAAACAATTAAACAGTATCGTCTTCGGTGGGGGCAAAACTGTTTTTACAGAGGATGGGTTTAAGCTTGGTGTAGCATTTGTCGACCGCGAAAAACTGGCGTAGTGGAGGAGAGAGGAGAAATCCGAACATAGCTGTGGGACAAAACGGTGAAGACAAGTGGTGGAGAGTAAACGTACAACAAAGCGTAGTATAGTAAGAAATAGTTGTTGGTCTAGACACTGTCTGCTATTAGACGACGCGACCCCCCCCCCCCCCCCAGAAATAATAGGCGAGAGGAAAGACCACAACTAACTTCATTCTTGCAAAACCGTACACACCATGCGTCACATCACAGGTGCCCACTATCAATGCAAGTGCTAGTTAAGAAACCTCATGCTTGTAAGAAATCAGGTACACGTTTTTCGATGCGCAGTTACTAAATCTCCTTGGTTATTTTTTAGCCGAGGGCCGTAAACTGTGCAACTCCCTTCCAGAGCACGCAGCCTCGCATAGCCACGAACTGCTGTCGTCTTTCCACCCCCGATATTGAACATGCCAGCTTATTTGGCGGTCGCACTGGTGTTAACGCTTCCAGTGGACGATCCCAAGACCGGACGAGGCATTCCAAGAAAGGCGCGCTTCGCTGCGACGGACGAAATATTCACACAAGGATCGCTAGATGGCGGCTCCAGGTTGTTGAATGAAAATTTTTTTAGCTGAATGTATTACTCTATCTACTCTAAAAAAGTGCGTCAGATTAAGGGTAGCTCGTTTTTGTTTAAAATTAGGACGGTAGTAAATTGCGGAGTTACATATGGGATAGACACGTGCAGTATGTGGTACATGTACATGAATTTATTATTATTGTTATTATTATTATTATTATTATTATTACTATTTGACGTTTAACGTCCCCAAACCCTTACATAATTATGAAAGACACCGTGGTGGAGGTATCCGGAAATTTCGCCCACCTGACGTTCTTTAACGTGCCCCCAAATCTGAGCACACTGGCTTGCAGCATTTTCGCCTCCATCGAAAATGCAGCCGTCGCAGCCGGGATTCGATCCCGTGACCTGGATGTAACATGTGTGTTATGAGGTATACGTGGAGAGAAGAAGAACGCGACTGAGTTGAACGCAAGAAGGCTGAATTTTTCAAACTTTTGGTGCTTCTGCAATTTAGGATGCAGCTTAATAACGGTTTACAGCCAACGCCGCCATGACTACGTAAGCCCTGCTACACGAAGGAGCTTCGATCGAAGTTTCTCTTACCATTTTCGATTTCCATGGGGACGAGTTTTCAGAGCAGCCGATTTTCTCGTCCAGCACTTCTCGCGCTGAGCTTCAAAGCTATAGGGAGAAAAAAAAATATCGTAAAATGGCAAATTTGTAGGACCTTGGTAAGCTTTATTCTTCCGTAATTTTGGCCTAGTGATTTTTTTTTTCCTGCTTGTATAAGACCAACTTTCCGTTGCACAAACATTCCTGCTTCATTGCGCACCCGCGTCTACTCTACGGCTGTACATGTATTGTACTCTGGCGTTACTCCAGGTGTGGGCGTACATGTATTGTACTCTGGTGTTACTCCAGGTGTGGGCGTACATGTATTGTACTCTGGTGTTACTCCAGGTGTGGGCGTACATGTATTGTACTCTGGCGTTACTCCAGGTGTGGGCGGCGACACCCTAAAGAGACAATAAATAGAAAAAACACGCATTTTTTCGTACAAGCAAATTAACCTTTCGCAATACTAGACGCTCACAGCCTTTAGCTATAGAAGAAGCGTTTTGATCGAGAAACCGCGCGCAAAAAAAAAAAAAAACAGAGAAGAAGGTGGAGGGGGGAACTTTAAGCTTCGCCTTTAAGAGCTGAAAGCGATAGCGGTATACTGTTCCTAGTGCGTTAGTGTGTGAAATGTTTTCGAACTTGCTACTGCACCCACTACGTGGCCTTAAGCGTGCAGCAGCGTGTGTGCCTTTTGCGATGGGTGACTGGCTTTAAACTGTGGAGTCAATATGATAATCCCAACTTCTGACGATGGTAATGTACGCTTGTACCACGCATTATTACGGCATTATTTCATGTTGTATTGTTAAGCATGTATAAAGGGCGCGTGTGTTTCGTAAAGCATGAAAGTTTTCAGGTAGAGGAAGTTACTTTCACTGCATTCACAAGCAGAGGTGTAAGTGGGTGGTAGAACACCCGTTTTCCACGCCAACGACCCGGGTTCGAATCCCACAGAGACACGACATTTTTTTTATTTATTTTATTTGCATACTTCTCGATTTTTCGGTCACGCAAAGATCATGATTTTTCGCTCACAGCACACCACGACGCCGACGTCTGAGAAACGCGTTCTTTAAAGCTATCTCGTTAACAAAAATAAAGTGGCGTCTTATGTGGCCTACACAGTTTCTGATCGGTACAATTATTGCTCTATCAGCATAGGCGTACCCTACAGGGGTGGGGAGGGGGCGAAGGTTCGTCACAGCGTCCCTCTCCTTATTATGTCAATGCAAGAGGCTGACTTTGCCCCCCCCCCCTTTCCCCCGAGTTGCAGTCAACCTCCCTATTATGTCAATGCAAGAGGCTTACTTTGCCCCCCCCCTCCCCCCGAGTCGCAGCCTACCTCCCTATTATGTCAATGCAAGAGGCTACTCCCCCCCCCCCTTCCCGGACGCACGCCCTACTGAGCCAAAAATTTAACGTTCCAAGTTTCAAGATGTTTCGTTAAAACAATATCGCCAAAATATGAGAAAAGTCTGTAAAGTCACACCGACATTCATGAGAAGATTTCGGTGCAAAATTTAGAAATAAGACACACTGATCTTCATTTTCTCCTTTTTTGATAAACTGGGATGATTAAATTTACGGCAAAAAATATTTAAAAGGTAATTTGCAGGGCTAAATTGACTCGTTTTGTCACTTCTGTGTCCTTTTTTACTGAGCCCCCAACGTTGCAAAATACACCGAAACCTGGAGGTTTCGCATTTGGTATTCGCGTTGATGGTAAAAGTGCTAACGTAGCGATAGACATTGATCCAGATATCGCTAAGAAAAAAGATAATGAAAGTGTTTAAGAGGAGCCTATAACACGACAGTTATAAGAATGCAAAGACGTGACAAGCGTAAGACACAATGCTGTGCACACAAAAGCGCCTTCTGCTCTGTGCAGCAATGCCCGATATCGGTCATCGTGGACTATAATGGTTATGGCACTCGAATACTGACCAGCAGGCCGCAGGATCGAATCACGGCAGTGGCGGTCGTATTATCGATGAAAGCGAACATGCTCGAGGTCCGTGTGAACCCCAGAAGGTCGAATTTCCGGAGGTTTTGGGACGTTGAAAAGCCAGCAGTTTTTATCATCACTGTTCGATACCACCTGATTGCTTGAGCAACTCCAAACTTTCTCGCGATTTCGCGAATACCAAATCGGATCACATGAATCCAAGCGGGTCGCTCAGGAAAGAGTAACCAGGAACAGAAGATCATATGTGTGACCACGTGGCAAAAACCTGCAATATTTCCGTCTTGGGGGGAAAACTAGGTGATCATGGTGTTTTCGAGGAAAGTGAACGCAGCATGTATGGACATAAATGACAGTATATGAACTCGGAAACGTTAAATGCTACGCAGACTGCCATAGAATAAAAAAAAGGCGCTTTCATGTCGCTCTAGGCGACGTCCGTGCCGAACATAGTGAAAAGTATGTGCAGGCATCTCCTTTTCAGTTATGTGCGCGGCCACAAGTTGCAGCCCGGATTCACCCACCTCGGTAGCGTTAGCGTTTCCCGCCACGGTGATCTAGTGGTAATTTTCCTCGACTGCTGACGTAAAGGTCGCGGGCTCGATTCACGACCGCACTTTTGACGGGCGGCAAACAATTCTCGAGGCCCGGGTATTCAATTTCGGTGCACGTTCAAAAACCCAGATGGCCGAAACTTCCAAAGCCCTACACGGCTTCCCCAATAACCAGATCGTGGTTCTGCCGTGGGCGTAAAAGTACAGCGATTAAGTTAGCGCCGTCGCCGATGCCATCTGCCGTTTTGTGGTTACTCGGAGCTCGCGCGCTGCTGTGTACACGTGGCGGTGGCGGCACGAAATGAGAAAACCTTTTCGGCTGCGCTGTAGGAAAATGCGGCTTCCACGACCTCCGCAGCGTTTGCGCGTCTCTACACCGCGTCTGGCGCGCTGAACGGTGCTTTATAACGGCCGCGCCAGAAGACTTCTCGGGTCAGAGATAGTTTCGAGGGCAAGGCGGCCTTATATCGCCGCTTTCTCACGTGTACCCATCGCTGTGTGTATGCCGAGGCCGGTTTCGCTTCTTCGTTGATGCGATGCAAGCCTTTCGCAATAGCGCCTCGTCGCGGAATGCCGAAGTTCATCGGCGCACGGCCTTCCTTCTCTTCCTTGCCCCGCAGCGCAGGTCGCGGTCACGGTGGTCTCCGCACGCAGCCGAACAGATTGTCTGCTAAGTGACCTTGTAATTGAATATATACCGCCCGATTTTCCTGTTTCTTTTATCTATCGATTTACGATAGTATTTTCCCCCTGGTTTATTCTGTTACCTGACAACCTTCTATATTTAGTAAAGTGGAGCTTTTGGCTTGTTGGCTTTGCATATTGATAAGGTAACGGCGCGGTTTTTTTCTTTTTTACGCGGGGACAAAATGAAACGACACTTAGCGCTGTCTTTCAACTGAAATCTATCGGAGACGAAATGTATTACGGAAAATTTTATCAAAAGCTTTAAAACGTGACATGAGTTATTGGCAGAGTTGCACGTGCGCATCTAGAAATTACAATTCTTTCCGTGACACTGACAGACGACTTGCTGGTACACGATGAGCCCTCCTGCGCAGTCTGTGGTGTTTCAATAATTTCGTGAGTGTGTTGGTCTTAATGTACGCCGCCGATCACGGTTTTTTCGAACAAATGGGCGCGGAAGGGGGTGGGGGGGGGGGTCTACTGGAACGGCAGAGAATACCCTTACCGTTTTCAATCAGCTTTTTAATAAACCTACATTTGCCACTGGTACAACGTACCCGGTGCCGTCAGTCGTTTTAGCGAAAAACTGGCAAGGTACTGTAATTAGGGCGTGCACCTAAGCCGACTTGAAAAGCAGCAGCCATATTTTTCTCAGTCAACATACTGATTCCCGCTTCCGTAGCAATGCTTTCTGCACCGAATGTAGTTTCGCTCTACTTACATGGTTGACCCACGTTTGAACAAGCGACGATGCGATGTTATGACGTCTTCATGTGAAGTCACGTGAGTCAGTATCGACGTCATGGTGATATCTAGTATTTGTTGTCTGTAACAATGACATTATCCAATTTTTTTTTTTTTTTGTCTCTCGCATTGACGCCACCTACGGTCAAACTTCGAATTCGATGAAGCATCGGGGGCCTTTACAGAGTGGAACTAACTTCTCGGGCATAGCGTGCTTAACCCAATGGTCTCGTCGTTTACGCATCGCTCTTATCGCCTCGCACTTTCACCCCTCTTTTTTTTCTCTCGTCCGCGTACGTCTTCGTACACCGAAGTCGGTGCATCATTCCCGCTCCCGATACCGCTTACAGCTGCGACGACCGCATACGTGCACACTGTTTCCAATCGAGCGTTACAGTGGCGACCCAAGTTCGCGTTAAACTTCGATGCCGTGTGTCTGCCGTGCGGCACGGTCCGCTTTCCAGCGATAAAAATGCGCAGGGACCGCGCGCCTGGGCGAGGATGTTAAACTGCTTACGGTCGTTCCGCGGCGGCCACTTGGAAGGCAAACATTTCCAGCACCACGCTCCGCGAACCTGACCTGTTTCCCAGGTGTGCCGCGAGTACATACGAGCACGGTGCATGTCGGAGCTTATATTTGCGCTGTATTTTCACGTGCGGCCATCGTGGGAACAATTCGGCTGTACCGGGAGGATGCAAATCGAGAGAAGCGCCAGCTTTGTTCTACCGGTCTGGTAAACCTGCCGATGTGACAAGTGTGTGGACACTTCACACCTGATAAAAGGCCGATAGAAGCGGCGCTTTTGCTTAGCAAAGACATGTATTGATGATGATATATAGTTTTTATTGGCGCAAGGGTGATGTGATGGCCAAAGAGCGCCAGTGGATGAGCAAAGACATTTATTGTGTGTATACACTGTATGCATGTGAACTGAAAGCCGTAGTTTTGGTTACATCAAAAAAGCGATGCTCTGTACTTTTACAAGAATCGACCGCTATCTATGCTTCCTATAAACGACGGTTTCTGATAAACGCCCCAAAGACTAATTCCGATATGCGCCCTTTATGTTCGAGGAGGTGTATGCTGGGGTCGTGAGCTTATGTGGGCTGTCCTAGCTTACGCATTCGCATTCCCTACAAGCCGTAGTTTATTTTTGACAATATAGTTGAACATTTACGTTTTCGTGTCACAACTTCTACGCCCAATAATATAGGGTATAGGGCGCGGTAAAATTATGACACGGGGCAAAACACGACTTTTTTTTACTTTTCCGGCTTCTGTACATTTAACACAAAACTACTTTTCTTTGTTTCTCATTTTCAGCGATAAGTGCTGATCCTTGTCTACATATTCGCATGTAAAAGTCGATGATTGCTTACACAGTTCGCGCGGGAAGAATTACGCAGCGGGTGTCTGTGTTTTTGACGGAGCCGCACAAAGTCTCGCAACTATACCTTTCAAATAGACGCCAGTGTTATTGAAACGACAAGTTTAGTTGCAGTGCTAGCGTTCCAATTTTATAAACATTACATATCTACTCCTACAGCCGTCGTGTCGGGTTGAGATTAATTGCAGTCAGGTGTAGCAGTGTTCAGGGCTACGATTCTCGCGAGCAGTAGCGCTTTAAACGAGCTTGCCGCTTCTGGTGTTGCTAATATGCATGTTGCTGTTGGCATCGTTACGCAGCTGTAAAGAACTGGTGATACAAAACATGCGCGGATGCTTGACCTATGTCTGTGCGTACATTTGTACGAATATTTAGCGCAAATTCGTAACCGATCAATGAAAAAAATTACAGCACAGTCACCTTGCATGCGCACGTTTCGCATAACATCGATTCGCAAAGTACGTGGAATTCGCCGAAATTTTATTTGAATGAAACCACATGTGCCCCGCCACGGTTGTCTAGTGGCTAAGGTACTGGACTGCTGACCCGCAGGTCGCAGAATCGGATCCCGGCTGCGGCGGCTGCATTTACGATGGAGGCGGAAATGTTGTGGGCCCGTGTGCTAATATTTGGGCGCACGTTAAAGAACGCCAGGTGGTCGAAATTTCCGGAGCCCTCCACTACGTCGTCTCTCATAATCATACGGTGATTTTGGGTCGTTAAACCCGACACATCTATCGAAACCACATGCAACTTCGGCGAGACCCACTGTAATTAACGAATCAGCCTGTCATTGGCATTGTCACAAACAGCGCATACGGGGGAAGTTGGCCACAACGACACGCTATATCGAGAAGCAAAGAGAGGGGGAAAAAAGCGCAATAAAAGTGTGACTGGCACAAGATATACCACGCCCACCGGAAGGATCCAGGGTATGACGGTCGAGAAGACTCGTTGGTCTCACCCGTCTGCCTCACGTCACCTTTCACGTGTACTTTGGCCATTTCTTTTTTGTTCTTTCTCCCTAAGCGTATTCGCGCATCTGCACACGTGCGAAGGCGACAGCCGAGTCGGGCGTAATACATTTTTATCGGCCACGCGCGGAAGAGAAAACCGGTCGTGGAAAGCCGAGGCAAATTACACGACCGGAGGAAGGACGGGTCGCCTTATGCGACCGAACACACAGACGCAAACAGATACGGATTGACGCTGAACTAAAGAAGCAAACAAAACCGCGACCACGGATCAGTGAATCTATACGCAAGTGCAAGTACGAAAAATACAAAAAAAACGCACTTCGACACTATTCCGCGCTGCGAAGGCGACGCCGCGATTCTGAAACCTCGTTCCGGGGTGTAGCCGTGTAATGACTGTATTCGCATGCGAATATATTAGGATCACGAAAAGTATTAGCGTCGTCTCGGATTAATTCACTTTTTTGGGTGTGTGTCATCCTTGGTGCGGCTATAGCCCCGTTTTATGTCGTCTGCAGAAGCGTGGTCGACAAAACTTCCGGTGTATTTATGAGCACGCGCTAGGCTTTACTCGATTACTGGCCCGTCACGAATTTCTCGCTTCGGGGTCGGCAACCGTTTTGTCAGAGTCAACGCAGCACCGCTTGGCGAACATTCGACACTTCCTTGTTTCGATGATGAAGCCAGCAGTGAAATGGTTATTTCCTTTGAGATTACGGTCGCCTAGGCCCATAAATGTTTTGATTGGATTATTCAAGTGTTCCACTCGTGCATTGGATACTACGGTCTTCTTCCTGACGTCATTCATGTGGTCTTCCGGTCGTCTTTCAAAATTGCCACTCTTCCCGATATTATAATAATATTGGGGAGGGGGGGGGTTACCACCCAAAACAATGGTTATGAGAGACTCCGTGTAGTGGAGGGCTCCAGAAATTTTGACCACATGGTGTTCTTTAGCGTGCGCTAAAATCACACAGCTACCACAAGGGCCTCAGCCATTTCGCCTCCACTGAAATGAGACAACCACGGCCGGGATCGCACCCGCGACCTTCGGGTAAGCAGCAGAGAACCGTAGCCACTGATCCACCTTAACGGAACTCTTCCCGATATAAACATAGTCACAGTCTGCACATAGAATTTCATGAACAATGCCTAGGAAGTTTTTTTTTTTTATTTCTTGAGCGGGTATACTCTGAAAGAAAAGTCTAGAGCGAACATGCAACGCACACTATCTCCGCGCGTCTCTGCCAGTTAACGTGGTTAAGAGTACTCAAACAGAAAACTGAGTCGGCGCACCTTCACGGCTTTAGTTCGTGCAGCGCTCACAAAGACGTTCATTCCTTAACATTGCTCTGCACGAACTGAATGATGGACGCCGATATGACGTACCTCTTAGTAAATGTGCTCCGAAAGAGAAGTTCTATAGCGACATTGGCGAAGCCGCATCGCGTGCCACACATGACGTGCCATCACGTACGCAACGTTCCTTCGCAAGCGTCCGACTCTGCTCTTTCTCGCCAAACTTGTGGCACTCTGTGAGAAGGAGGAACCGACGCTATGCGTCAGCGGATTAACCCAAAGATGTTATAAAAAAAAATTACCCGAGGTCAATCGCATCACCTCGTTGAAATCACCGGTCTGCGTCGAAGCTCTCGGTGATCAACACATTACATCTTTTAACCAATGTCAAAACACAGATATTTCTTTTAACGCTGAAGAAGCAAAACGGCCTACCAACTTACGCAGAAAGCAATAAATGTTTCTGCCATTTAGCTGCTGCACGTCTGACTATCCGTTTATCACGAACTTTCATCTATAATGAACGCATCCTCTACGCGACCGTGATGGTTGTGGGTTCGGCGATTCAAAGCTATAGCAGAGCAACGCAAGGGCGATAAAGAGGGCCGCAGGTTATGCTTCTGTTGGTATCACCTTCTGTCCAACGAAGCTTGTCTCTAACTTTCGTTTGTTAAAATTGACCTCAAATATAAAAAAGAAAATTAATCAATTTCAATCGTCTCCGTGCTTGGCTACAGATGCCCACAATTACATAGAGAAGGCAACGTTGGCTTTGTAGACAGCGAGATTAATCGAGATTCACAACGCCGTGCATTTCAATGCTGCACGCGGTGAGCTACTCCGCCACTCGCGCATAAAACCACTCATTAGTCGCGTGACCCGTTCTTGCGTTTTGAGATCAACAGGCCGAACCGGCTGGAACAGAACTTGTGTGGCGCCAAACGACACGGAACGGCGAAGGGCATTGCAGTGTCGACGCACCACAAAGTAGGATAGATTAATCCGCTCAACTATATAAAAACAAAAACCATCGAACCGAGGTTTTTCATTTTCGCAAGGCCTTCTTCAGTGCCGCGACAAACAGCAATAAGCGCGTCAATGCTTTTACAGTTGCACAAGGCCTTGCAGGACATTGTACGCTATCTGAGCTACCTAATAGCCTTGCATTGGCAATGTCGTTCCATTTGTTTCTTCAGTAGCATTTTGGCTCAGTGCTCAAGAATGATGTCATAATACGTCCCTATTTTCATATTCCGTGCTGCTGCTTTTTGTCGAAGCCTTTTAAGAACGCCCTTGTCCACATCAAATGCAGTGACAGTGGTCAAAAATTGTCGTTAACAAGCCCTCGTCAATGATCTTGTTATATAGTGTCGTAGTGAAGAAAATGTCACAAAAAATTCACAAAGATTGCGTAAATACAAAACTACATAGTCAATGTAAACGATGGCCAAAGCCATTAACAAAGATAGGATATGGTTCCTTTGTCGAAGATCTTCTACAGCAACTTTTCTGAAAGGCATTCAATTTAAAATTCGGGGTTTTAAGCATGCGGGATTCTTTATAGGCACTTATTGTGACTTGGTCATCTCTAGAAAAAATCTGACATACACAAGGCTCCGCTCAAGCTGCGGTTCTTTAACATGAGTCTTAGTCTATCCATACAGCTAGCTGTAGCGAAAAGTATAGGAAGACGAAACTTTGTGAGAAATCTTTGGCAGCCATGTTATTTAGGAAGGTCCTTTTCCACATGTTAACGCGATAGCGTTAGAGAGCTCGTGTCGCAGAAATTCCGCCGTCGGCGTCGGTACCGTTGGTTGTGAGCGAAAAATCGTCCGTGAGCAAAAAAATCGAGAGAGGCAAACGAAATAAAAAATAAAATTTTCGGTCACATTGAGGATCTAACCCGGGCCGTTCGTGTGGCAAGCAGGCGTCCCACCACAAAGCCACGATGTTATATGCATCTGCATCGAGAAAAAACACCACACAAATGCCACGTAGTGGAAACAGCCTTCTCAAAGCATTTTGTTCGACAGGTGTCACGACGAAAACGAGCCCATTCAGAGATTTGTAGGCACATTTGGGAGGCCATCAAACGACGTCGAAAAAGGCCGGGATAGTGCAGCCATCGCCGCTAAAAACGCACAGGAACTTACAAACAACTCTAAAAATGGACAACTATGTCCATTTAGCGGAAAACATATCATGCCTTTCCAGAGGCGTTGACCAAGCAAATAGCAAACGCTAGATAATGTGCTGCCATCTGTGAGGCATTGGAGACTCTTTATGGCCTCCGAGATGGTGAGCGCGCGGCGTATATCTTGGAGGCTATGTTACTCTTGCTTTAGATTAAAAACCTGTATGTACCATTCACGCGCACGCGCTAGTACAATTTACTGTGCGTGCGTGCGTGCGTGCGTGTGTGTGTGTGTGTGTGTGTGTGTGTGTGTGTGTGTGTGTGTGTGTGTGTGTGTGTGTGTGTGTGTGTGTGTGTGTGTGTGCGCGCACGCACTAGGGGCCGAATTTCTCTATCACGTTCGACTTTTAAAGGCGAAGCTTAGGGGCAAATTTTTTTGTATACTGTTGCGTATCCACGCATATCCGGCCTTTAATCACATATGATTCTTAAACGTGAACACTGGCGCAGCGAGGCGTTTAATGGGCGAATTCAATCCCCCTTGTGTCCCGGAAATTTCGAACTTTGTGTGCGCATACATAAGCAAGCGCAGGGTACCCCTTCAGGGGGGTGAGGCGAAGATTTGTCGCAGCGCCCACCCCTTTATCAATGTATGGGGTTGACTTTTGCACCCTCCCCCTCTAAGAGGACCAGGCGGGGCACCCTCTCTGCCTTCCCCTATATATATATATATATATATATATATATATATATATATATATATATATATATATATATATATATATATATATACGCGCACGCACAAACATGCATAAAGTATGGTTGAACGTTACCCCCTCCCCCACCCCACTGAATAACAAAAAATATGCCTACGCTGCTAACCGTGAAGAATTTAACCCGCAAATGATTCTCAGCAACAAACAAATGTGACGAAATCACCGCGACGAGGGCGCCATATGGGCATTCAGATTCCTCCGGAGCGCTATCCGGCGAAACGTCGTATTAGATGTCGGACGCGCGCGATTAAATGTATCCTCTCTCCAGCAGCGGTGAAGTGCCGCTCCGCGCATGCGCAGTGGCCTAATCGCGCGCAAGCATCGCCTTGCAGCCATGACGCACGGACGACAAGATTGCCCGCTCAGCCGTGTCGGTTGGAAGGCGCCGTGTTACGTGTCCACTTCGGCCACTTTGTGCGCACACTCTCGATATGATGATTATAGCCTGTCCGGCGTCTTCGGCGCGGCTTGTAACGCCGACCAGCGCATGTGATTCAAGGCAGCGCGGTTTATAGCGCACGCCCCCACCCCGCCCCCTTTTTGTGAACACTTCGTCAATATTGCCTCCACTTTCTCTCTCTTTCCCCTATAGGCATTCTACTCTCACCTGATTTGGCTTTGTGCACTGCACGCACCATTTTTTTTTGTAGGCAACTGATAAAGGCGAAGGACGTTCACGTGTGCAATCGGGAATGACCACCTTTTTTGTTATTCAATTAGAGATATGTGTTAAGGTCTAAAATTAAAAAGAAAGTGGGAGGAAAGAGATTAAGTTTAGAAGTACGCCAATCGTGAAACATTATCTCGAATCAAATTCAAATCGAATATCAAGTAGCAGAGCATTTTATTGAAGATTAAAAGAAAGAAACAATCAATGAAGCCTGTTCATGTCCTCGAGCACATAAGGCGGTCACTGACTTGTTATCGAAAGACTTCAAATTGTCATGCAGAGACACAAGCTGTTTAACATATGCTGGCTTGTGTCTCTCTTGCCGTGACGCTACGGTGTTTCCTGCAGTCGAGAACATGCGATCATCGACCACCTCAGCAGCAAGGATGGGAAGGCATCGCAAGCCGATTTCGGCGATGCCTGTATAGAGTGCAGCTCCGCGCTCTTTCGAGTATTTTATTTACATTATTTTATTTACAGTTACTGCAATCACCATTTGGTGATTTTAGCAGGGTGGTACATGAAGTTAGTCATGAACAAATGGCAAGTACAATGACATATAATATATACAGGTTATACAATGTGTATAGGGCAAATACAAACTTCAACTGGCAATAACATACAATAAAAAAATAGGAGACTACAAATTATACAAGCATGTACAGTGGTATGTAATGCTATTTAACAATTCAACTGGTTAGTGCACTTTCTAATTCCGAGGAAAACAATGCCAATGAGGGTGCTGAAACAATTGCATTAGTTAGTTTGTTCTACTCGACTATGGTGCGAGGAAAAAATGAATACTTAAAGCAATTATTGCGTGTGGGAAAGGGGGTTATGGTGAGGTCATGTCTCTGCCTGGTAGAGTAGCCAGAAGAAAATGAAAAAATATCGGCTATGTCTACTTGATATTGGCCGTTAATTAGTTGGTACAGAAACTTAAGCCTTGAGTTACGGTATCTTAATGATAAAGATGAAAGTTGAGCTCTGCTTAATAGGTCAGTAACAGAAGTCCTCGAAAAATTATTGTAGACAAAACGAACTGCTCTTTTTTGCACTTTTTCTAATTTGTTAATGTTAATCTTAGTAAAAGGATCCCATATAATAGCGGCGTAATCTAATATTGGTAAAACAATTGATTTGTACGCTAAAAGGCGGACAGAAGGAGTGGATAGTTTGAGAGCACGACATAGAAAAAACAGTTTGTAAGTTGCATTGGCCGTTACATGTGTAATGTGTTTGTTCCAGCAGAGATCATTCGATATGTAAAGCCCCAAGCACTTATAATTAGTGACTTCAGTCAAAAAGGTGCTGTTAGCATTGTATCTGAAATGCAAAGGTTTTTTCATGTGTGTAATTCGCATAAAAACAGTTTTATCAAAGTTAATGACCATCTGCCATTCCTCGCACCAGGAGGCTAATTTTTGAAATGCCTGATTTAACAGAAGTTGGTCGGATGTGCTATGAACCTCAGAGTACAAAACACAGTCATCTGCGTAAAGTTTCACTTTAACAGGAATTTGTTCTACAATATCATTAATGAACAAAAGAAACAGTAGAGGCCCTAGAACTGAGCCCTGGGGAACGCCAGAACCAACCATTACATATTTTGAGTTGCAATCGCGAAAAGAAACAAGTTGTTGTCGTTTAGTTAGGTAGAAAGAGAGCCAGCCCATTAACTTTTTGTTTTTAAGTATTTTCTCTAATTTAAAAAGTAATTTTTTATGGGAAACCTTATCGAAGGCTTTGGCGAAGTCCATAAAAATAGCATCTAATTGTTTGCCGTGGTTAATACTTTTCGCAAAGTCATGTACGGTTTCAACTAGCTGAGTGCAGGTTGAAAAACCTTTTCTAAATCCGTGCTGATGTCTAGTTAAGAAATTGTGTTTGTTGAGAAACTCTACGATATGATTGTGTATTATATGTTATGTGTATTATATATTTTGCAACATGTTGAAGTTAATGAAATTGGTCTATAGTTACCGACCTGGTTTTTGTTTCCCTTTTTGTGTAATGGTTTAATTCGGGCAGTTATCCAATCATGCGGTAGTTCACCATCGAGTAATGATTTACAGAACAGCACGTACAAATACTTTGATGTCCATTCTGCATACCTTTTTAAAAAGTGATTGGGTATGCAATCAGGGCCAGGTGATTTTTTCGTGTCTAGTTTCAGTAACATGTTTAAGATACCCCTTTCCGAGATAACAACATCAGACATGGGAGGTAAGGAGACATCAAAAGTTGGCAAGGTACCATTGTCTTCAGTGTAAACAGATCTGAAGTGTTCATTAAAAAGGTTCGCGATTGATTCATGATCACTTATCTCTCTGCCATTGTCATCAAATATTTCGCATTCATTTGACTTAGGAGAAATTGTTCTCCAAAACTTCTCTGGCGATGAAGTAATGAAGCTAGGTAAGGACTCACCAAAGTAATGCTTTTTATCTGAAATAACCTTAAGTTTAATTTGAGATGTCAATTCTGCAATTCTTTCTTGACAACTGAAATCAGCACAATGAGTTTTACTTTTCTTTTTTAATCGCTTTACCTTCCTTCTCAATTTCAATGTCTCCCTAGTTATCCACGGGTTCTTGGTTCTGGGCTTTTTACACGTGGTTGGGGCATAACGCTCAATGCTTTTGCTTACAATGCCCGTAAACTTAATCCAAAGATCATTTACACTATCATCACTATCGGCAAAATCATCAAAATGAAAAGAAAGGATATCGAGTATCGACTCATCATCGGCTTTACGAAAGTTATAAAAAGTAGTCACCTTGGGTTTTTCACAGACAGAAAGATTTGACACGGTTAGCACTAAAGCAAGGTGATCGGGGACATTTGATAAAATCATCCTTGTATCAAAGAAGTCTTTTTGAATCTATTGACTTTAAGATAGAAGCTCAGTGTTCCGGCTATATTCTGACGCTACAGCAGTTCGACAGTCTCCCAGACTGTTTTCTGTCTTTTTTTTTTTCCTCGAGCCATGACGAGAGGAATGCCGTAATATATTTGTATTAAACAGGCACTTGCTTTCGAACCAGGTTACCGGTGAAACCTTTAACGAAAGGTCTAATTTAAGGATGTTGGGCGTTTGTTTTATCCACCCCACTGGCAACAAGTTGCACTAATGGTTTTTGTCGCGTTTTACATATCAGTCTAATCAAATTATTCGAAACTTTGAACGAAAGGTAATAGAAATGCGGATCAAATTATTCAATAATGTATTAATAATATTTGGGGTTTAATGTCCCGAAACCAGCCTATGATTGAGAAACGCCATGGTGTAGGACTTCAGAAACCTCGGCAACCTGGGGTTCTTTAACGTGCACTTTAATCGAAATACACTGATCTCAGGCCCATGTACTTCGATTTAAGTGCAACGTTTTCGTCTCTTTAAGGCAACGTTTTCTACTCCATCGAAAATGCGGCCGCCGCAGCCGGGATTCGATCCCGCGACCTCGGGTTAGCAGTCGAGCGCTGTAACCACTAGACCACCACGGCGGGGCATTGGATTAGGTATTATTCGATTAGAATTTGTAACTCGAATATTCGCACCACCCTGAAATAATTCGCATAGACCTGTGCCACTTGGTAATTAACCAACTCGTCTTGAACTACGCAAGAGTATTGACGGAAAAGAAAGCTCGCCATCTCGCATACACCACTCGCTCTCAGCGCGCCACGTTTGTTAGGCACACATATATAGCAGCTTTTGACAATTTCAAATTTTTAAAGTTAAATACGATACAGAAACGCCAGTCATAATGAGAGCGACATCGCTCATTATGTCGCCCATCATGAGCGACATCGCGGCTTAAGTTTGATTCCCTAAGTTACGCTGGCGTTTTTGTTTCTTTTTTAGCCCCCCCCCCCCCCCCATCAAAATTCTGCCACAATGATATATTAAAAAGGCCCTGCAACACTTCTTCACCCTGGTCAGAAAGCGCTGCCGATAGAAAATACGCGAGCCTAACATTATAGCGCAGCACGTGAACTGGAATCTACAATTTTCAGAATCAGCTATGAATCGTTCCTTCTGTCTAGAAACAATGCTTCGCCATGGCGTATGTAACGCCCGTGCCCCCCCCCCCTTCCCCCACGAATTTTTTTCTTCATAATATACAGAGCGAAAAATGACCATATCAAAGAAGTGCCACCCTTCCCTCTCCCCCCCCCCTCGAAAAAAATACGTCTGCCTAAGCCCATGGATGCTATGTATCCAAATAAGCATGCCATATGCCCTAAGTCCACGGCCATTGGTTGATTTGACAATGGTGAGCTGCATAGTTACCAAGGCCGCCGTGAGAGGCCGTTGCGAAGAGCTGAAGGTCGTGACGCGCGCATGACGTAACTACTTCCTTCCGTATCATCCCTCCAGGCTTAGCTTTCAGCGCGCTCGTTAAACAATAGTCTCGTTTAAGGATGTCATTCGATGGTTACTTGGAAAAATGTTTCAGGGAACCACGTCGGGTAGTTCAAGCGTTTACCTTTCGTAAATCAGCCTCGCTTGAACCCTTATGATGCGATAGTTCTTCAAGGTGTACTTTCTCTCTGACGATAGCCTTTTCACCTCTGCGTTTGTGCCGCGTAACCTCGGAAATTCGCGGGCGCCATCTTTAATAGCAGTACAAAACAACGCCTGCCTTCGTGCATCTGATTTAAGCAACAGGCGTCACGGGACGGTGGTGATCGGGATGACCATGTTTTAACGAGCCCCGCGTATCACTTAAGGACGGCGGAAGGTCCCATCGAAGCTCTGCGGCTTCGTGGCCGTGAATGACCTTGCCGGTTCGTGCTATTCAGTTCACGTCGAAGGGGCATATATCGCGGGCGCGCTAATGCGTGCGTAATTGCGCCCGCTCGATTGTTGTTTCCCCCCTAGCTGCATACTTGAAAGAGGTTACGCGAGGGAGCGATTATTCATTGCTCGCTGCGGACGTGTTTCATGCAGAGACTGCACGAAGAACGCCGTTCGACTGGCCGTTGTTTTGTTGCTATCGCATTTGCATTCAGGTGCAGCGAAAGAAACCAAGTAATGGCGGTCCCTGGCACCGCAAAGCCAAGGACCTAGCTGCGTGTATTTCTCCTTGCGAAACTGAAACGTGCCTCTCGGCGGTGAAAGCAATATAATACTTTCTATAGTACTTTCTCCCAGATGCTTTGCTTATATGTACTTAATAAAATGTTCCTCTCTCTCTCTAATGCTTTCTCGTTATTAGGTACCCACCTACTCTAGATTGCGTACGTGCCACTAATTTGAATGATCTCGCGAGTACCCATTCGAAAACCGCAGAGCTATTGACTCGTACGCTAAACAAAAATAAGTGCAGTCACATTCAAAGCTTTGCGCAGCTGTCGCCTTTCGCTATAGGACATCGTAGCCACTCTCAACGAGTACATTACCCATGAGGCCTTCCAGTTTTGTCTCACGCACATCGTCGAAAGCAATGAGCGATGGACAAAGATTAAAGAATCCAACACTATTGACGTGTGATATATGTCTACCACATGTGTATTCTTCGGTGCGCATGTGCAGGGAATGGTTATATATGGCCTGCACGTGCCCACCGAAGAAGACGCATATGGTAGACACGTCACCCGTGAATAGTATTGGAACACAGCTGCTAATAAAAAAAAACCGCTTTTGTTTTGTACTATATTCCTTACACAAGAAGCGCGCGGGCATCACGTCAACCAAATCGTTAAAAAGACGGAATTTCCGGGTTAAGTCCACGGTATACTGAGCTTCGGAACGCACACAATGACCACACAGAGCGACAGCGGTTCTAGCAACTGTCCCGTATACAGTCTTCGCGTGTGTTCGCGAGTATTATGAAATAATTCGTTGGACAGCCGGCACATGTACTTTACAGTTGTCATAGACGGACATGAGCGGACGGTACTTAAGAGTGGGGTATATGTACACTGGTGTCATTACCACGCATGCTGAAGGGCACATGTAGCTACCACTACCGGTATTTCACGACATCTGATTGCCTATACACAGCCGACAAGTTCTGTTATACGCAAGTGGCCCGGAAGACGGCGAAAACACTCACGACGAAATCGGGAGCACACCGTGCTCCACTAAAGTGTTACGGGGACTGTAAGCTTGCATGTCACGCTGCTGAATACCGGCAGCAGTGGCCCGCAGGACGAAGGGCGTGGGAAATGCGTGCACCTCGGATGCCTATGGGAACATCAAATCGTGCGTGCGTTCATTTGATCAGTCGCGGATCGCCAAGCGCTTATAGTCTCACGCGCTGCACGCTTTTTGTCTCTGGTTTGCGGTGGCGGGATCTCATGGTGCCCGTGCACGGACGAACGAATGGATGCTGCCGGCACTTACGTGGCGGCACTTACACGCACAATGCGTGTAAGTGCCACCACGTTTTAGCCAATGTGTGCTTCGCCTAACCTGACCGAATAGCGTTAATGCGTTCACGGTCGGGAGGTCACAGCATTCCTGAGCCAAGCGACGTCACGCAAGGGATCCGGGATGTCTCATTCAACACCGAAGGAAGCGATGACGAGAAAGAAAATGTACAAAAAACATGCGCTTCTTGTAAGAATGTTACGACTTTTTAAAGCTACACGCACACAAAAACTGAGTCCCTTATTTTTTTCGCTTAAGACGAGTAGCAGACGGAAGACATCTTTCTCTTCCCAGCTGATTGCACTGTTCCTGCCCGGCCACTTGCAATGTCACGTGATGGCATTATCGTGCAACGTCACCACATGATAATTTTTTTTTGCATCACTACTCCCCAACGCCACGGAATGCTGACGCCGACGGTAAAATGTCGCGTTGAACTACGCGTCTAGCGCCTTCGCGCTAATAACATTTAAACGACGTTCACATCGAATCAGATTGATATGTAGGGTTTAACTCCCCGAAACCACCATATGATTATGGGAGACGCCATAGTGGAGGCCTCCGGAAATTTCGACAACCTGGGATTCTTTAACGTGTACCCAAATCTGAGCACACGGGCCTACAGCATTTCCGCCTCCATCGGAAATTAAGCCGCTGCTGTCGGGATTCGATCCCGCGACCTGCGAGTCAGCAGTTAAGTACCTTAGCCAATAGACCACCGCGGCAGGGGGCTAGAAAGTTGGCTCCCCGCCGAATCTGCAAAATCAGCTGCGACACTCCAGACGCATGATGGGCATTGCACATATCCGCGGCGTCTATTGCTGATAGCGCTGCTGTCTTTCCTGCATTCGTCCTTGCCATCGGTCTTTTCTGTTTTGTTTTGTTTCAGAGCTGCGGTTCTGACTATCGTACAGTAATCGTACTGCTACGACAAGCGATCATCTCGGGTGTAATCGTCATTTTCTTGTTTCAAATTGCTGTTCCTCTAGTTTCCACGGTTGCCGCTATAGAGCTTCGAGCTTGTCGAAAGTCGCGACTCTCGAAGCTGCCAGTGCGTTCTAGCCACGATGATGCACGCTACATACTACTGACCTCCCTTTTGGTGACATTGTCGAAGTTGTGAATAATGCGGAAGCCTTCGATACTTTGTCAAACACGAGTGATGCGAAAAATGATAACTTCATGACATAATTTTGGCGTCACCGACCACCAGAATTTGCGAGCTCAGATAGAGACGTCATCACGCGGCATCGTCGTTTGGTGTAAGGTAGGCCGATCGTGGATCCAGTGGGAAAAGTGTTAAATGTAAAAAACTTTCACAGGGGGCCGGGGGAGGATCAATACTCCTCTCGTCATCGATTCGTATTAGGCGTATGCATAAGGGACCACGGAAGTCTTTGTTGTGATGGTGGCAGTCATCATTTTCTATTCCTTTTTTGATGATAACGATGATCAGCGTTGTCGTTGTTTTCATCCGAAGAGTGACGATGCAGCGTTTCCTTCTTTCGCAAGCAGGCAACAAGGCAAGGGCGCGACGCCATGGAGGAGCCGCCGCAGGGCGCTCTCCGTGCACCCCGGTCGCGCACGTCGGCCGAGACGGCGGCACGGGAGGGCAGTTACGGCTCGGCGCGGACCGCGGAGTCGGACGCCCGCCGTGAAGCCTGGGCCCGTCACCCGTACTACAGCAGCCAGGAAGAACAGCAGCAACTGCAGATGCAGCAGCAAATGCAGATGCAGCAGCAGATGCAACAGCTGCAGCAGATGCAACAACTGCAGCAGATGCAACAGATGCAGCCGATGCAACAGATGCAGCCGATGCAGCAGCAGCTGCAGCAGCCGTATGCAGCCCCACTGCTCGAGAAGAAGTCGTCGACGCGCTCCAAGCACGGCTTGCGCAAGAGCCACCACCGAAGCGGCAAGTCCATCAAGCACGGCTCCTCGGCCACATCAGCCGGGGGAGGAGGAGCGGTGAGGAAGACAGCGGGCACAGTACCCGCGATGCGCTTGCCACGGTAGTCGCCATAGAGGGACAAACTTGGTCGGTGGAGGTCGCAGATGCACTTTGCCACATTTCGTCTCTTTTCTAACACTTACCCTCAGACATTCACCTGTGTTCCCTTATGGAATGCAGAAAACAGCGCAACCTTATTTTCTAAAGTATTCCTTCTCAATCACAAGAGAAATTCGAGATGAAGTCCTGCACACGCGTGGTGTCACTTGAACAGGAGGCGTAGCTCGAACAAGGAGCTTTAGTGACACACCGTGTTCAAGAACTTTTCATCACTTCAGGCTTCGACCTTTCCTCGACCTTCTGCCTTAGGAGAATGTGAAAAAAAAAAGGCTTGTCGCATAACTGTAAGGTTGAAGTCCAGGCCAGTTAACGCTCAAAAATGAACCGGTTCAAAAGGATGAAGGACAAAGAAGCTGTGCGTGCCACATTTCTGCTTTCAACGAATGAAGACAATTTTAAGCGCTCGTAACATTGAAGCAAACCTTGATTAAAACTAGCCAAGAAAGGTATAAGGGACGTTAATTATGTTTCAAGTGTATTACAGTGATTGTGATACACATGTGGAGAAGGTAAAGAGGGCGAAAAGGCCATTTGCAACCAGTAGTGACCGTATCTATTACGTTCGTCCTTTTGAGTGGTTCATTCTTTCATCATGTCACATTCGGTCGATTGTAAGTAAGAATTGGGAATGGGTTAGTCGATATGTGCCTGTCGGAAATGCGGCGGCAACAGAGCAGACTAGATAGACGGCAGTACAAGTATGCCTGTGCGTAAACAGTAACTACTGCGACGTCCTGCAGGGCGAGGTTGGCAGCGGCATGATCCCGAGCGACAAGCAGCAGCTGCATATGCAGATCGAGCAGAACCGCGACGCCCTGATGCGCCACAAGGAGCTGAAGAAGAAGCAGGAGGCCGCGCGAGCCTACCGAGCCATGCGGGAGAACACCGCCGCCGCACCGTACGTGACGCCATATAGGCCACTGCACCCTTTTTCATATCTCTAAAGCTACATTTCCTGCTATGAAGTGTGCCCAACTATATGGCGGCTGGTCACTTACTGCAAACAGCGTGTTCAAGAGCAGTCTGCTTGCGCTATGACGTAGGAAATGTAGAATCGGCTCTCTCGACACTAATCAGGCATATTAGACAAGCCCCAGTACGTGCAACCGTAGAGTTTCCTAATATACACTATAGAGGGAACTCTGGCGCTAGTGTCTATGGGAGCTGCAACGCACGGCGCTTCAGCGAGCATGGGAATGATGGGTAGTACGCACATTTGTCTAATCTTCGTACTTCTGGCCTGCTTCTGGCTCCGTGTGTGATCGTGCGGCGTGGAGCTGTTTACCCACGAAACAAAAATCGGCAAATGTTCAGCGGTTGCGCTTCAAAACCTTATTTTTTAGACTTTCCTTTCCAAATCAGGTCACGAAGTTCAAAAAGGTTGAATATTTCTTTCAAAACAAAACCGAAACACAGCAATAAACCGTAAGCCACAAGTACGATTCTAGGCAAACGTGTGTACTACCCATCATTCCCATGGTCGCTGAACGATCGCAGCACCAGAGTCCCCTCTAGTTAATTTTAGGAAACTCTATGCGCGCAACAATCACCTCGTTTTCAATTGGACAACATGTGCCGCCATCAAGATGAAGCTCAGGGAAGCCGCTTGCGGACTATGAAAATGGTCTATAGACACGTGAACCTATCTTGACCCACTTGCCCAGCTGCAAGAAGTTCATAACGAACGTTCCGTGCAGAAAGAAAAGGTGAAATCGTACAGAGTGTGTAAATTCGATATGGAACAGCTTGATTGAACCGTATATAAGGGCAATTACCTGCTGCATAAAGTTCTGATTACGGCGGAAAACGAAAGTTTCGAACAAACTTGTGCAGGGGCTATCGAATATGATTCTCGATACATTACACAGCCGAACTATTCTAGATAAATATTCCCATATTAGAGAAATGATGCCAGCGTTTATTGCATTGTATCCAGAGCATAGAGTAGACTCCAGCGGGAGTGACATCAAAATGCGACTATACCATCCTCTTTATGAACATTCAACACGTTCGCTTCTAAAAGTCATTAAAAGTCAGTCGTAGCATAGAGTTTCCTAAATTAACTAGAGGGGACCCTGGCGTTGCGATATACAGTTCAGCGACCATGTGAATTATGGGTGGCACCAGGTTTTGCCTAGTCTTCGTGCTTGCGGGCTTCAAATGCACGTGTGGCTTTGTCTATTGCAGTGTCTTGGTTTTGTTTCGATTGATAGAACTTACCGTTTTGAACTTAGTGACCCGATTTGAATGGGTGAGCCTAAAAGTTAGAGATGTTGAAGTGCAACTGCTGAACAATTGCCGTTCGTCGTTTCGTGACAAAGCAGCTCCAAGCCACGCGTGGCCAAATGGAGCCGAAAGTACGAGTATCAGGCAAATCCGTGTACTACCATTCACTCCCACACTCGCTGAAGCACCTTGCGTAGCAGCTCCCATAGACACTACAGCGCCAGAGTTTCCTCTGGCGTATTTATAAAACATTCTACACGCCGTGCTGTCCTACGAATCATTATGAAAAGTGGAGGCTTCTGGAAATCTCGACCACCTGTGGTTCTTACCAACCGTGGACCCAAACCTAGGTGCATAGGTCTCAAGCATTTTCGCCTCCATCGAAAATGCAGCAGCGGCGGTCGGAATTCGATTCCGCGACCTACGGGTCAGTATTGTAGCGCCACAACCACTGGACCACCATGGTGGGTTATCCTGGTTTTGGGACGTTAAAACTTAGATATCATTACCAGCTGCGTCAACTTTTCTCTAGATGTAAAACCTTACGTGCCGTAATGACTGCTTCAGGAACGTTAGGGACAGAAGGTTTCTTCGCAGACAAGCGTGGGCCTTGGCCCCAGCGGTGAGAAAGCCTCGGCAAAATGTGTGGGCTGACCGCGTATATGAAACGCGGCGTCGGCGTCGTCTCGCATCGCAGACGTCTACAGAGGCAAGCAAAACACTCAAAGTCCACACGTGGCGGAGTGGGTAGGCGTCGTCTGAAATTGCGCGAACAGAGACGACTTCACGCCGCTTTCGGGCACGAGGTCTTCGCCGCGTGGTCCGTTTCCGGTTTCAAAACTTGCACTCGCGAAGAGGAGAATTTTTCTATGATCACTTTTACCTACGGTCATGGCAGCACACTACCAACCGATCCGTCCGCTAATCAAGCGCTATTCAGTCGCGCACCACTTACAAAAACTTCCACTTTTCGCGTTCGTCAACCGGAGCATTTGAAAAGTGAATCGCTAAGCCGTTTTCTAGAGCACAATCTAACGGCCGTCTGTGGTACAAAGGAGGCGTATAAGCTATTGCTAATATGAAGAATGGCAAGTCGCGGGTTCGAATTCCGGCTAACATCCCTGTATGCTAACATCCCTCCCCATCCTCCACCCTCCAAAAAACAACGCACTGATCCCCCAACCCCCACCTCCGGATCGATCGATATCAACGCGAAGCTGAAAAATCTGTCCGACCAATTCGACATGAAGCTCCAGGAACTTGAAAGTCGCATCGAAAGTAAATTCAACGCCCTTATCAGTGACATAACTACAAAATTAGAGGCACGGATAGAACAATGTATGGAAACTATTCTCCAGAGGATGGTTTGCCTTCTAGAGACACGCCTCACACAGCTCCCTCCGCTTGCCACCCCCTTTCCCCTCACAGAACAACGTGCCGCCACGGATCCCCACACCTCTATTAACGAGAGTCTAACACCGCTCATACATCCCCCTACGCTCCATTATGGCAGTGCGGGCCAATAATAATTCCATTCATATCATAACATGGAACTGCCGTGGCTTTCGGGGCAAGCGCGCGCCCCTGCAGCTTCTACTTCCTACTCTCTCCCCAACGCCCCAAGTCCTTCTTCTCCAAGATACTGCCACACAGGCCACACTTCCTAGTTACAGCTCCACACACTCTGACACCACAAACGCACCCAGAGCGTCTACCCTTGTGCACCGCGCTCTCACATACAAGACACATTACATCACATCAGACACACCCTGTGTAATAACAGAAATTATCCACCACACACATACCATCCCCTCCATATTTATTGCCAACATTTACCACCCCCCATCCCAACCGATGGCCTCGCTGGATTCCCTCTTCCGGGAGCTGCATCGACTGGCGGGGAAACATCCCTTGCTAATCGGCGGCGATCTCAACAGTAAACATACTGACTGGGGATACAAAACAACTACACATAGAGGTCGCAGGCTTTGGCTGCTCATGCAGAACCTCCAACTCTCCGTCCACAACAACTTTCAGGCACCTACACGCATAGGCAACAGTGTCAGTATGGACACTAGTCCGGATCTGGTGCTTAGTCGCTCCCTCCGTACTGTCACATGGACGAGAACACAGCACACACTGGGCAGTGATCACTACATTATACAAGTCACTGTCCCGTTCAAACCACCCCGGCACACATACATGACACACAAACTCATTAAGTGGGACGCTCTGCGTGCTGCGCGTACCACCCGCGCAGACAATCCCATAACCGACATCAACGACTGGGTGGAATCTCTTCAGACTGACATTCAACATCACACGCAACTAATTGAAACCACCACAGACACTCCAACACTAGACAACCGACTCGCTCACCTATGGGATGCCTACCACAGCCTTCTAGAGCGGTGGAAACGGGGTAAACATAACAGGACGCTAAAGAAACGCTTAGCCACTCTACAATCCCAAATCCAAATACATTCGGAGGAGCTGTGCCGCTCCAATTGGGGGCAGGTATGCGACGACATTGCTGGCAGACTGACCACCAAAAGGGCGTGGCATCTCCTCCGACACCTCCTCGACCCATCGCACACGAAAACCACTACCCAGCACCACGTCACCCGGCTTATACACGCACACATGGACAACCCCAATGATCTTTTGGATACACTCCGCGACACCTACACATCGCCCGGCATACCAACTTCTCTTCCCTCATACACAGGACAACCGAATGCCGCACTCGACACAGATATAACCGAGGCGGAGGTCAGAGCCGCGCTGTTGACTCTCCGCACTAAATCCGCACCCGGAGCCGACTTGATTACCAACACAACACTCCGCAACCTGGATGACAAATCGATCACTCGCATCACGGAGTACTTCAACCAGTGTTGGAAGGAAGGAACGCTTCCCCAGTCCTGGCGTCACGCGAAAGTAATGTTCATACCGAAGCCCAACAAACCACTTACACTCCAAAACCTTCGCCCAATCTCATTAACTTCGTGCTTGGGCAAGCTTTTCGAACATGTTGTACTGGCGAGGCTTTCACAGCATATGACAGACCGTCACTTATACCCTCACAGCATGGTTGGCTTTCGCCCCCATTTGTCCACTCAAGATGCCATGCTACAAATCACTCACGACATCTTCGACCCGCTCATTCCTGGCCACACAAAGGCAGTGCTGGCTCTGGACTTATCCAAAGCCTTTGATCGCGTTGAGCATCATGCGATCCTGACAGCACTTTCTCCACTGAACGTGGGTACACGTACGTACACTTACATTCAGGCCTTTCTCACAGCACGCACGGCCGAACTTCAGTTCGGCCCGCTCACCCACCCAACATACACACTAAAGAGTGTCGGCACCCCTCAAGGGTCCGTCCTCTCACCTTTCTTGTTTAATATCACCCTCATCCCCCTAGCTCGACAATTGGCAACTGTTCCTCATCTGAAACATACCCTATACGCAGACGACATCACGCTCTGGTCTACCCATGGCAGTGACGGTGACATACAGGACACCATCCAAACAGCCGCCAACCTAACGCAAAATTATGCAGTTAGCGTAGGACTAACCTGTTCTCCAGAGAAGTCCGGACTGCTCTGCATCCGCCCCAAAAGCCGCAACTCCCCCTCCCCACCCATCGTCATCGAACTGGATGGCAGATCGGTACCAGAGGTCGACACCCTCCGGATACTGGGCATGCATATCCAGAGTGATGGGAAGAACACAAACACAATCCGGAGACTCAAGCAGGTTGCAGGGGCGATCTCGCACCTCATCCGCCGGGTCTCAGGCCGTTACCGAGGCATGAAGGAGGGCGACCTATGTCGCCTTATTCATGCCTTTGTACTCAGCCGTGTGCTCTACTGCACCCCCTACCTCCAACTCTCTCGCCGCGACACTGAAACATTGGACGCCCTCATCCGTCGGGCATACAAAGTAGCCCTCCACCTTCCCATAAGTACACCTACCGATCGACTTCTCAAGTTAGGCCTTCACAACACTATCGGGGAACTTATAGACGCGCACCGCCAAGCACAATACCTTCGTCTCACACAAACCGACACTGGTCGGCATATTCTACATTCTCTTGGAATCCAGATACCCGCCAATGATCCCACATTACTCCCCATACCAAGACCCCTGCACCGCGAACTCCTCATTACACCACTTCCCCGTAACATGCACCCCGACCACCACGATAAACGTCGCAGAGCTCGCGCTAAAACTCTACACCTATGTTACGGCGCCGAACCAGACGCCGTATGGGTAGACGCAGCCTGCGTGGGTGATGAAGCGGTCGCTGCCGTGGTGGATCACAATCTCTCTCCCATAGGTACACACACACTCCCTCCAGACACGTCCCCCGAAGCTGCAGAGGAAGCTGCCATTGCCTTAGCAATCGTAAACACAGAAGCACGGTACGTCTTATCAGATTCCAAAACCGCAATCTTAAATTTTGCACGAGGCCGAGTTCACGTCCCTGCTTTTTGCATACTGGATTCGCCCGCTGCAACCCCGCGCCGTCAAGTGGAGTTGATTTGGGTGCCCGCGCACTGCGGGAATCCTGGAAACGAGGCCGCCAACCTCTTAGCCCGAGGTTCTTTAAACCGGGCTCCCGCGGCCTCCGATCTGGGATTCACGAAGGACCGCGCGCACACTTTCAACGAGCTGACTCAGGCCTATAGGGCAGCACGTCAGCTATATCCCCCACCGCACAAGTCCCTGAGCAACCGACAGGCAACCCTCTGGCGCCAGCTACAAACTCACACTCTTCCCTCTCCTCTCATTCTATCGCACTATCACCCCCTTTTCCTCACCTCAGCCTGTACCCTTTGCCCTGAACCTCATGCTTCTGCTATACACATCCTTTCTCACTGCCCGGCGGATCCTCCCCCGCGGGCCCTAGAGCACCTAAAGACTTGGAAGGATTGGGAGACCCTACTGCGCTCAGAGGACCCGGTTGAGCAGACCATGGCGGCCGACCGGGCTGCCAGCGTCATGGACCACCACCAAATGAACGCTTGAGCGCAAAGGGGTCGTGCGGGGGCCCGGGAGCCTGTGTGCTCCAAACTCCTCTGTTGAATAAAGTTTTTGTCCTCCGTGTGCTCAGATTTGGGTGCACGTTAAAGAACCCCAGGTGGTCGAAATTTCCGGGGCCTTCCACTACGGCGTCTCTCATAATCATATGGCGGTTTTGGGACGTTAAACACCACATATCAATCAATTAATATGGAAAATGGCCCCGGAACATAGCGGTATACTTTGGAATCTCACCAGCTTTTATAGGCTTCGAAGGGAATGCTTAGCGTCGAGCATTCATGATTTCAAAAAAGCCAATGTAGAATTCGGAAAACGTATTGTGTTTTTGTGTTTACAGAATCCACGATTAAACGTCATATAAAAAAGAATACTTCCATCATGGCATCAAACGAAATTTCTAGTTTTACCTGTTATAATGCTAATGAAGTCATCCTGATGATGTGGTCGACCCTGTACTTGCCGGGTCGACCGTATTTAGTAGCATCCTCTCGTTAGTATTCAAACCGATGCAACGGAATAAATGTGTTGTATGATGCACAATGCTACAGAACAGCTTCTATGAGCTATTGTGACATTCTTTTTTTGCTTCTCTCTTTCTGTATTTCTTTCGATGTCTTCTTTTCTTATTCTACACTCACCCTCCCCTCCTCCTTTCCTTTCCTCCTCACGCTCAGTTCCCTTTCTCATTTCTTGCTACGATGTGCTATACAAGGCTGTTATTTGCTAGTGTACGGAGGATGGCGGGCGAGGTAGACTTTCTCCTGACGTGCATTGGCTGATTTTATAATATTTTTTTTTCCTCTCCTAAAACTGTCGAATTTCACAAAGAGAAAATGATTGGATCAAAGATTCGGTCAAAGGGAAAACGAAGTCCAACCATTATCTTCACGTGATGTCTTAATTCCTGAATACAGAAAGCGTAAAGCCAAACTCTTGACGGGCCAGTGGACGATTCTTTCCGACGAACAGAGTGCATTGGTTTAAAGACACACTAAATTACTCCGACACAATCTATAAATCTCCGTGCTTGCCTCGACAAAACGCTTGCTAAGCGGGCAAACGTGTGAAAAGAAAAATGCAGGTGGCAAAGCGACATTCCCACACCTAATGCCACGACGTCATATAGATTTTGACGGGCGCATGCTACGTACGATGTAGTTCCTTATCTGTACAAATTAAGTACTTTGACCTCTTAGGCGGCCATAGACATAACACACGAAGTTTCAGCTAGTGTCGTTGAGCCAATGTCGACAAAATATAAGACAAGTAGCTTCATAATTCATGAGGTCACGCGCGCATTTTTCGGCGCGATTTTGATAAGTTTGAACTCTATTTCTCCTTTAATATTAAGCTTATGGTAGTGAAGTTGACGGGATCGGGGTTATCAAAGTACACTTTATCAACTAAACCCATTCATTGTTTGTTTCACCATCATCATCATCAGCCTGAGAACGCCCACTGCAGGGCAAATGCCTCTTCCATGTTCCACCAGTCAACTCGGTTGACTGGTGGTTGATGGTTGATTGCTGTCAACTCAGCAACAAGCAGAGGATCCTGTGCTTGTTGCTGCCACTTTATACCCGCCAACTTTCTAATCTCATCTGCCTACCAGACTTTGTCTCCCCCTCACCCGCCTGCCTCCTGTTGGAATCCAGTCGGTTACCTTTAATGACCAGCGGTTATCCTGCCTACGCACCACGTGCCCAGCCCATGTCCATTGCTTAATTTCGACGATGATATTCTTAACCGCGGTTTGTTCCCTGACCAACTCTACTATATTCGTGTCCCTTGGGGCTACACCTATCATTTTCCTTTCAATTTCTCGCTGCGTCGTCCTCACCTTAAGTGTGCCTTTTTGTAATACTCCAGGTTTCTGTTTCTGCTTAATGTTCCTTTAATTGTCAAGAAACTGACATGCGCGCGTCTCCACGGCGCGTTAAAAAAAACGCAAGAAATAAAAAAAGGTGACGCACGCTTTCACGCGAGCAGACGATTCAGGTCAGCGGCTGTTTTTCTCCGTCTCGCCACCTGCTATCGGGAACCCTAATCTCATCGACAGGGAGCGGCCTTCTTGGCGACGCCAGCTCCCGTTGGTTGAGAGGCGTAATACAGCGGCAGCGCAGGGGCACAGCTTAGAGCTATAACGCTCCATTAAGTGGACCGTGCGGTAACGTGAGGCGAGTCTTCGTATAGAGCGAACGGTATAGGGGTGCTCTAAAAGGAGGGCGTCACCCGATTCCTCCGAATTCGGTGACTAAAAGGGCTTGATAAGAGGAATGCTTGGGAGAGTTGGTGATTTGGAATCAACACATTTGCATAGCTCAAAGAAATGATTATTTGTGATCTACAAACGCCTATATTCGTTTGTAGAAATTGATTGATTGATTGATATGTGGGGTTTAACGTCCCAAAACCACCATATGATTATGAGAGACGCCGTATAGTGGAGGACTCCGGAAATTTAGACCACCTGGGGTTCTTTAACGTGCACCCAAATCTGAGCACACGGGCCTACAACATTTCCGCCTCCATCGGAAATGCAGCCGCCGCAGCCGGGATTCGAACCCGCGCCCTGCGGGTCAGCAGCCGAGTACCTTAGCCACTAGACCACCGCGGCGGGGCGTTTGTAGAAATTCACTTCGCATATTGTCAAATACTGGCCTGTCTTAAGTGAAGGAGGCCACTTGTGCAGTGTATAGCAGTGTATTCTCCCAATGCTCGCAAAGTGGCTCATATTAGAACGAGCGCGATTTCTCCGATTGCGAGAACGTGCGCGAAATTTCCCGGTTCTTGCCAATCGTGGCGCGCGCGAGCGGGGAAACGCCGCGAGCCGAACGCGAAAGCAAACGACAATTAAGGCGTTCGTCGTCGGTTCCCACTGGAAACAATGGCGTTCCCCGCCGCCATCGACACGCACGACGTACGTGCATGGCTTGTCACGGCGCTCGCGTAACACGTTGTGAGCGTCACAGCGCATGCGCAATATGCCCGATGCGGAGTCCTTTGTTGCTTTGTTTGTCTGTGCTTGCCGGTTGGCGCCGCTGGACGACTTCCCGGATGGTGGCATTGCTTCCTATACGCTTTGTTCTACTCCCGTTCCGTGTGAAAAAAACGGACGCGTTGCTACGGGAGGTTCGCGCACCTTCCCGGTGACAAAAAAAAAAAAAAAGTCATTGCGTAACGATTTCCGCTATAAATAGACATCCCGCGGAGCATGACGTCACGGCGATGCGATGGCGCTGCAGTCGCATTCTGTTCGCCAGTTGCTTTCGCCAGGCAAGACTGCGCGGCGGAGCCATGTTTCTCGAATCTGCCGCAAAAAAATCGGCGTTGCTCTTGAAGAAGGGAAGAGGGTACAGCATAGTATAGCTATTTATAGTATGCATAGCAAGAGGGCGGGAAAGGGTAATCAGGGTGAGGAGTGATACGAATGTATCGCGCTGCTTATGTTCGAGGGCGCGGGTTCGGTTCCAGGAGGCCGCCCTTCGATGGTGTTATATGCAAAGACCAGCCCTACGTTTAAGTGCACGTTTATGAAGTCCACGTTGAAGAACACCAGGTAGCTTGGATTGTCATAGCATTGCCATTGTTATGGCCTGTTGGTAAACTAGATTCGAGAAGATACTCAGCATTAGCAGACAAAGATGTAAGGGAGACGACACTACAATGCGCTAACTTCAACGACTTGACTTCGAGTCCTTTTTTCATGCACAGTGACGCCACAGCAGTCCAATCACTAGCCAACCAGGAAGGTTGTCTCCTTAATCTAAGAGGTCAACTGATAGGGCAGAGACGTCAGTTGATAGGGCAGTAACACACGTGTCTCTATTGCGAGATATATCTGGAGCTTCAGTGATCTCGTCTTTGTGCTTTAACCAAAACAGTGAATAAATCATAAATTAGTGTGCGAATGCATTCCAAATAATGCGTAGGCACCTTGGATATTGTGTTACCTTTAAACTGCAAAAGGATCAAGATGTGGGCCAGTTGGTAATTCATTTTCTTCGTTCAGCGAACTGGGAGCGCAGAGAAAACACAAAGGACGAAGCGAGGAACCACACAACACGAGTTGTGTGGTTCCTCGCTTCGTCCTTTGTGTTTTCTCTGCGCTCCCAGTTCGCTGAACGAAGAAAACTTTAAACTGCGTTCGCGTTGTCTATAGTTAAAACATATTCCCAAATGCCGTGTAAACGTACCAAACAAAATTATTGCATTCGTCTGCGCGTTGTTTGGAATGCGTTCGCGCACCAATTTATGAGTCATTCGTTGTTCTGGCAAAGCACAAAGATTGGATTATTGAAGCTCCAGATATCTCTCGCAATAGAGACACGTGTGTTACAGCCCTATCAACTGACGCCATTGTGCATGAGTAAATGAGGTGATGTTTCTTGGAAGTTAATGTTGAAGTTGGCTTTTCAGGTCTTATATACTAATCCAGAGTTCCCCACAACGGTGTGCCTCACAATCACGAATGATATAGCTCGGTGTGCTCAGCGCTCATCGGAGGCAACAGACATACGTGCTTCAGTTGCAGAGCACTGTACATGGTAGAGATTATCTAAACTTTCTGTATTCAACAAGGTATACTAGCACAATGCTACACATGGGTTTCACCTGTTCTTTGCGCATTTCTTTGTCTTAACATACACAATTCGCTCTTTGTCCACCGCAAAGGTGTGGCGCTTACAGAGCTATATCCTATCAACCGAAAGTTGCGGGTTGTGCTGTGCAATGTCGGTGCACGTCAACAGAACACCAGATGGTCGAAATTTCCGGAGCCCTCGAGTGAAGTGTCATGCCATGGTTTCGGAACGTATAACACCCAATTTGTTCCCCTGCTGTCGAGCAGGTCGCTGGCCGCGCTTCTGCTGGTGTGCATCTGGATATCCCTGGTGTCCGGCTTCTCCATCCTGGCGTTCGGCTGGATCTTCAACGTGTTCGTGCAGGCCACGCCCTTCTTCTACGTCTCCCTCGGCACCGGATCCAGCCTCGTCCTGCTCGGATCGTTCCTCGCCGCCTTTCGCAGCAAGACACCAGCTTCGGTCGCCTTCGGCCCGTGACGACGTCGCCTCCTTGCGCCGCGCAGACGCCGTCGCTGACAGCTGCGAGCCGCGACACCCACCCTCTGCCCGAGCCGCTTGGGTTCTTGTCCCAGGAGGTGGAAGGAAAAATAAAGTTCTTCACTCTAACTCCTGGCGTGAGCACGGCCTTTGTATATGTATGTACGATGGATTAGGGAGCATTAATTGAACACCATAATTTTACGGGTCAGAACGAATGACGCATACGTTGGAGGGAGGAAGGGCAGTCGCCTTTTCCCAATGCCTCTGACAGCGCCACTCCCCCCTCCCATTCGTCCTTTCCGCGTTCATCAGGTGTCCTAGCTGTTTGGCAGATTACATAAGAGAGTAGTGGGATGGTGTATCCCGCTCCCGTGTTATTACTTCGAGCAACCATCCATCCCCTGCATGCCTCGTGAAATAAGTGGCTGGATCCGTCCCTGGCCAAAAGCCCGGTCGTGACCACGAGGATCGCCAAGACGAGGAACGTATACATGTAGGGGATGAAGCGTACACCCTAAACGTGGTAATTCATAAATGCGAGTTTGTGCACCTCTGTAGTAAGCGTTAGATAGTTTGGAATAAACAAGATTCTATAGTAACCCTTACTACCGGTGCAATAAAATTACATTCATCGAATATTTTTTTAAAGCATATATAGGTCAGCCTTCACCGGCACAAAATAGATTCGAACAAAGGAGGTGGTTAAGATGGATACGATCGGTATTATGTGGCAATAAGTCGACGTTGAACGGACGTTCTCTAGGTATGCATCTGTATCTACTGGAGTTATTAAAAAAAAACTGATCGTAATACTGTACTCTTGTTCAGTTGTCAAGGGCGGACGTGGAGAGGGATGTATACAGAATAAAATAAATAAATAAATAAATAAATAAATAAATAAATAAATAAATAAATAAATAAATAAATAAATAAATAATATGCCCACCACTGACCACTCGCTAGTCAAATCTGTATACACGTAGGCACGCTTATCCACTAAAGCGGGAGCCATCGGTACAAGAAGGGCACGCAAAATATATGGGACAAGTAAGAAACAATGTCGGCCCCTCTTGAATTGCTGCTCCGCCATGCGAGGCCGAACCCCGCCCGCGCGCAAAATTCAAGGCAACGAATACTTCCGTATTTTCAGAAACCAATTCCTTCGCTAATGGCGAACACTCCAGAGAGAGATCTCAAGCGGTAAAAAAAATACATTGCCAAAAGGGCCGCCTTAGCAGACAATGCAAGCACCTTTGCACGGGAAGCGATGCTCGAACGGTCTGAGCGTGTGAATGTTTGCCTATGGACAACGCCTGTAGCTCAACATCGGCGCTTATCGACGGGGCACGCCCATCTCAATGTGGTAGCTGAATACATTATTATGCCGAGGCCCACTGTACGGCGATTCGCGGGGCGAAAGCAAGCAGCCCGCGTTCTCCTGTACACGCAGGCACTTTTTCTTTTTTTTTCTATATTTTTCTAGGTCGTGCGCCGTGATGTCATGCTACGCGGAGCGTTGCCTCGTTTCGTCAGCATTTCCTCGTCCGTCAGAATGGAAGAGTTTTCTCGGCAACCGGCTAGATGGCGCATGCAGCTTTGCCTATGTACCAAAGGAAGCCACATACTGAGTGACATTAGCCATATAGATTGCATAGAGACATGTACAAGTAGTTTAAAGATACCTAAGTGCCGAGTACTTCAGGGGGCGCGGCTATTGTAATCTGTAATCGTGTGCTTTCGTCACCCCTCGACGTAACGCAGGCAGAACCACTTGTAGCATGGCCATTTGAGCACCCGCTCGTGCCAAAGAGACGCATTCCACCTCTTGCTTTCAGAGTGCTTTGGCGATGAAGTAAAAAGAATAGAAGAGAGAGAAAAAATGGCAGAAAAAACTGGAAAAGCGAGAAGAAAAAAAAAAACAAAACAGAACATAAACAAAAAAAGGATTTTTAACTCCACACGTGCTCGTGTCCACTAGTACGAAACTGCCTTATTTTTTTAAAGGCAAAGCTCCTTAGGGTGTGGGTCTGTCCTTCCTCCGATTGTGTATGTAGCCACCGGTAGCACATACCCGAAAGAGCGGTCCTTAGAATGTCCGCTGGATAGTGGCACTTGTATATGATGAATACAAGGTGAAAACATGTGAGATGGCTGTACTTGAGTGTTCACTAGATATACGGACGGACTGACGGACGCACAGACAGACAGGGGCGGACGCATGGACGGACAGACAGACGAACGCTTCGCCCCACCAATCATCATTCACTCCGTGGATATGCTGTTAATTTTTTTTTTATAGATATCCCTTGACAGTAATACTCCTGTCGCTTTCGCACTCCCACTCCATCCCGAGGCGAAAATATTTCGCAGCAGTGAAAATAACACTGTTACGACTAATCAACAAAAGCTCGTTAATCATTCTTAATTATTGACTAATAATAAAAACTTGCAGTGCTTGCCAATTTGAGGCACAATCACTTTTTAATAATGACAAAACTTGTACACAGTTCGAGATATTTGTCACCGAATTTAAAGGGCGAAATAGAGAGTGTTCGCGCACGCACCGCGAGCGTTCTGTTAAGTCATACCGGAAGTATACCCGTGAAAAAGAAGTGGCAAAATTTTAATGAAGGCGCCGCAGCCGTATCTTTTCAGTGGATCACCTTACTTCTGCGTGTGCTCGGTGTTTGCCTCTTATCTGTTTCTTTCGCGCTGTGCACAGGAAAATCGCAATATCAAGCCTTTCTATGTGAGTGAGTGAGTGAGTGAGTGAGTGAGTGAGTGAGTGAGTGAGTGAGTGAGTGAGTGAGTGAGTGAGTGAGTGAGTGCGAACTTTATTTGGCCCACAATAGACACGAGCACGATCATAAAAATTATAGGCAGCCACTTCGGCGAATCTTCGTGGAGGCATGCGAAACAAATCATTTTTCCGCCTATTTACAGTTTGAGAAACAGATAAGCGCTACAGATGGCACACAAATAAAATGTCAAAGGGTGAATTTCAGAACGCTCGCCGACTTTGCAGCCCAGAATACTGCTTCAACGCGCCCTCACTCTAATTACGTCGCAACTAATTACGTCACAACGGGCAGTTCCGATGTGACCACACAGACGCTTCGTGAGCGCCGGTCGTGATCAGTTTCGACTTCCGCCCTTGAAACTCGCCGACGAATATCCCGAACTACGAGCAACTTTTGAAATTTCTGTACACCTGGTATGCCATAAATTATTAAACGTAAGCAACGACTTTTGCACTCATGTCGGTAATTAATATGTCAACTTTGTGTGTGTGTGTGTGTGTGTGTGTGTGTGTGCGTGTGTGTGCGTGTGTGTGTGTACGTGCGTGTGCGTGTGCGTGTGTGTGTGTGTGTGTGTGTGTGTGAGAGAGAGAGAGAGAGAGAGTTTACCACGTGGCCGTTCGATAAAGGCTCCGATCTCTCTTACAGTTCAAGTGCAGCACTCTAACATCAGGCTTAGCTCGTTGTATAGGCTATATCGCCCTTCGAAGAATCTTCGCTGTATCATGTTCATAAAGGAATATGCAGCAGAATTAATCAGATGTCAGAAGCAACACAATCAACCCAGCTTCGTCGACGCGTTCTACGAGGAACTCACGCCTTAGGACTTCACTTGCGCTGATGGGTATTTCTACGGCGAATGGGGAAAAAACGCCAAGTTCAGGGGCGCTGAACGAGCCGCTCGTGCACCTGCATCGCGTATGTACACAACATAAACGTTGCCACCGCTGGGAAGTCGTGTCTGGGCGACCCGTTTCGCGCGATGGGTCACGTGTGCGCATACCTCGAACGTGTTATCGAGGAAGAGCGCGCCAAAGAAGCCACGGTGCTCAAGAAGGAGACCGGGGAAATTGTGCCTCGCGGGCGCAGCGACGTGTCGCCGTCGTCGCCCGAAATGCCGACCGGCCGGCCGGTCAGTCCCGCCGCCGGCCACACCATCGTTGTACCCGTTGCTTGCGTAATAACAAAACGGCCCACCCCGCTCTCCTGCGAAGGGTGGCGCTGGCAGACCTAGCGGCACCCCTCCTTCAATCGGCCTCCTAAAATGTTCACCCTCGCTGCGTTTTTTGCGAGGCCTTCTTTTCTATGGGCATTCCGGCTTGACCGTTCAGTGCCTTTTCTCTTTCTTGAATCCCCTTTCCATTCACCTACAACGGTCTCCCTCATTCTCGCGTCACGATCTCCTGCCCGTCGGCCCAGACGAGGCCTGGCGATACCGCTGCATCCGAGAAACGCTCGCGGAAGCCAGCAGGCACGGCCAATAACGGCAGGTATCGCATCCGTGTGGCGTCATCTAGGCTACCATATTGTTCCACTGCCAACACGATGATTGATTTGTGGGGTTTAACGTCCCAAAACCACCATATGATTATGAGAGACGCCGTAGTGGAGGGCTCCGGAAATTTTGACCACCTGGGGTTCTTTAACGTGCACCCAAATCTGAGCACACGGGCCTACAACATTTCCGCCTCCATCAGAAATGCAGCCGCCACAGCCGGGATTTGATCCCGCGACCTGCGGGTCAGCAGCCGAGTACCTTAGCCACTAGACCACCGTGGCGGGGCCCACTGCCAACACGGTGGAAAGCTTCACTTATTCTCCGATCTACACTTATTCTCCGGAAGATCAGTTGAAGCTGTGAATCGCACAACGAAACGGCGTATTTCGATCTCTTACAGCAAAATACCGGATACAGTGAAATTTCCCTTGAACGAAACTCAGGGGACCCCACAAAAAAAAAAGTTTGCTAAAGTGTAAGTTCATTGAACTGAAAAAAAAAAAGCTACGCCACTAGTTATCACAAAAGAATACACTATAGCTGAGATTAAATTTGAACCTTCTTATTTACAATTCTGCTTATATGAATGTGAATATCAGCTTGTTTGCATGTTCTGAAAAAAAAAAAAAGTAATCTTTTGATGAGCTTGTGCACTTACAACTCCAGTGGTCGTGAATTTAGTCAGTGCGTCCGAGCTCTGATAAACCTTCTCCGGCGCAACACTCTGCTGGGTAGCAAAGAACTTCACATTTTCCCGGTACATCAGTGCTACTTCAGCTGAAATTCTTGGTGCTTCCTCTGCAAGGGTTACTTCTTCTTCCTCTTACTCCCCATCTTCCGAGGTTGGACGCTCTCCACAAGTTCATTTGTAGAGAGAGTGACGCGGGCCTAAACGCGAGAGTCACAAATGACATAGTCCTCAAAACACAAAGCGCTGTCAGTACCCAATTTCAGACAATTTCTGATCAAAGTGATCCGTAAGACATTGAAAGGTCTCACGAAATATGCTCGTAGTACTGATATGCGCTCTGCACTGCGTTGTCATTGGGTACAATGAGTCAATGACAGTTAAGAAAATTTAAAAAAAAAGCTCGTACAATTAATAATTCGTTTAACTGACGTTCATACAAGTGGTTTTTTTGCTGTATATGGCGTAATCACCTGACGCGTACATGCCCTCATTGAAGAAAGAAAAAGCGGTTTTGCGAAAGACTACATTCCCTCGAGAAACACTAAACCGGTATCAGACTAAAAAACTAACCCCTGAGAAATCAACTTCCATCGACTTTAAATTATCCCTATATCGAGGAAACCACACGAAAATGTCCGTTTTCCTGGCTATATTCACCACTCTAAGCGGGGCCTGAAGAACACATGGTCATTATTAGAACGGAAAATGGGGGTAATGTCATCGTTGACTTTCATGCCGGTATTTCAGCGCCTGACCGTCAATTTAGCATTGGTTCAATGAATCTTCCTTGCGTTGTTCGTGGCCCTTAGAACACACATAAACCTACTTTCACAATAGATAATTGCGACGTCGTGGGCACCTATGACGCCCCACCGCTGTGGTCTAGTGGCTAAGATACTCTGTTGCTGACCAGCAAGCAGATTGCGATATCGGATCCCGGCTGCGCTGGCTGCTTTTCGATGGAGGCGAAAATGCTGTGGGCCTGCGTGCTCAGATTTGGGTGCAAGTTGAAAAACCCCAGGTCGCCAAAATTTCCGGAGCCCTCCACTACGGCGTCACTCATAATCATATGGTGATTTTGGGACGTTAAACCCTACATATTAATCGTCGGTCGACACCTATGACGTCACGGTGCGTTGGTGAGCTGCATGATAGCATCGCCCCATGCACTTTTCTTGTGCAGGCGTGGTTGGTGGTATAGTGAAAAGGGTATCTACTGAAACGAAGAAAACAGTTTTCTGTCTCTCTCTCTCTCTCTCTCTCTCTCTCTCTCTCTCTCTCTCTCTCTCTCTCTTCATAGTCCCTTCAAGTCATGTAAACGCTATGCAGTCATGGCACTATTTGTTTTGAACTCCTTTATTTTTCATCCCCATCAGCCAACATTTTTTGAAACCTGGACATTTTACCTCTGTGTAGACTGAACCACTCGTCGCAAAATTTGAATAATCATGCCGCGCGTTATAACCAATAAATTACATTTTTTTAAGTTTCTGTGATGTCACCCTAGTAAATTCAAACAGCAGAAGATTTTCCACAGACCACAATCTACTTTTACGTAAGTACCAAGAAGTTGTGGTCGAATGACGGCCTTATTTTCGTGCATAAGGCTGCGAACCATGCTACCTTTTGATTTTTTCTAAAATCTAAAATGACGAATAGTACACTTCTTAAAATTCATTTATTAAATTATTTGTTACTTTCCCGTTTTCTTATAAAGTCTCCGTTTCAAACAAACTGTCATTATTCCTGTATGCTGCCCTAATTTTTATCTACATTTTTTGTATATTATACTGCTAATTTGCCACTGTTTGCTTAAGAACGAACTGATTTACTGCCTACTCTATTGTTAGGTCCCCCAGACAGTTCAGAGTTTGGGACCTCCAATTCTTCATTTTGGGACGTTAAACCCCACATATCAATCAATCAATCAATTAATCCGTCTCTTCAATCAAGATAAACAAAAAAACGCATACATCGCCACTATTACAAATAAAATTTACTTTCAAGAGCAATTTTTGTTGGTCGAGCTCTTGCACGTTGATATTTGATTTTAACGCGCAAAAAAAAAAAACGCAATCAGAAGACTGGTTCTCTGCCTCGTGTTCTCTCTGGTCACTGTTTATTTCGCGCTTGTTTCGTTCAATTATGAACACGTTCACTTCAATCTTATAGAAGCCGCATTGAGTTTGGCAGCCACCGCTGCACAGATTGCAACCCGGCATGCTTGGCTCTATGTACCGCCTCAAGCCCTTTCCCTTTCACGCCTCCTCCTCTTACATGACCGAAGTTCGCGAAGCTGCACCCCGGTTTCTTCGCTTTACGGCTCAGTGGGAAAGGGTTGAGACATTATTTTTTTACGCTTTCCGTTTTTGCGTCGTCATGCACTCCTTTTCTGCCATTTAATCGTCGCCATAACCCTTTTACTTTTTCTTCTTCATCTCTTCTTTTTCATATCCTTATTCCTCTTCATATCCTTCATCTTCATATATTTCTTTTTATCTGTCGGCGCACACCGTAACCCCGTTTGTGCTGTTCCCCTTACTTCTTCATCTGCCTCCTCCTCCTCCTCTTCGCTCGCTTTTTTCGTACGCCCTTTCGGCAACGTGATTCCCGGACAAAACGGTAAAAGCGGGCCACCAAAAAAATAAATCACTTGTCGGACTTCCATTCGTGCTACTCAAATTGAGTGCGACGACGCCGTCTGTCTACCACGCTGGGAACGTCGTCAGCTTCGGGTAAAAATGTTTTTGAAAAGAGAAGGTGCGAAAATAAATCTCACAAACACCGGTCAGGGACTTCAGTTCCTGCGTCCGCGTAACAGAAGCAAAAATTGGAGAGATAAGAGAAGAATAGAAGCTGCACTGCACTGGACGAGATGGAGGGAAAGAAGTGTCCTTGAGACGTGCACGAGAACAACAGGCGCTCGTGTTTTATCCTGCATATCAGAGATGACCGTCTGTACCGAACCTCACTGAATGGGCGCTCGAACACGGCGGACGCCCTTGGACACAATGGCTGACACGTCTGACGAGTTTTCAAACTGTATCAGCCTTATCATCAGTACAACACAGTTACACCCTATCTATATTTCTCTCCTGCTCGCTCCAAGATTTATTTCTCTCGTTCTTTTTTAATTTTGTCGAGATCTGGATTGCAACGTCAAGCGGCACCGTTGCTCTTATCCGAACAGGATTTTGATTGATTTGATTTGTGGGGTTTAACGTCCCAAAACCACCATATGATTATGAGAGACGCCGTAGTGGAGGGCTCAGGAGCTTGCGACCACCTGGGGTTCTTTAACGTGCACCCAAATCGGAGCACACGGGCCTACAACATTTCCGCCTCCATCGGAAATGCAGCCGGGATTCGAACCCGCGACCTGCGGGTCAGCAGCCGAGTACCTTAGCCACTGGAACACCGCGGCGGGGCTCTTATCCGAATAGGGAATATATGGCTTGCACTGACGTCACTGAAACAGCCATGTTGGTGGACCACAGCCCACACGCAATTTTTTGTGACGTCGCGTGTTAATGTTATCGCTACATCGCTTGCAAGTTGTCTTGCTGTTGAGGCACAGAAGGCAACGAAACCTCTGGCCGCTTCATCGTCACAATGAAACAGATTGGATGCGGTGTCTGACGTCATCAAGGCCGCCGTGTTGGTGAACCAGTACGTTACGGAGCTGCGACTATGACGTCACGTTCAGGCGCTTTTTTCGCAAACAGCGCTGCCACCCCCGCATTTCGAGCACGTGCAGAGCTATCAGCTTGCATTTGTGGGGCGTCGCAGTGTAAATATTGCTAAACTGTATATGCTACCTAAAGGTAGCATATACAGTAACTCTAACTATTGCTGACTAGCAGCGCCTATACAGAGTTATTGTAGTAGTTAGAGTTACTGTATATGCTACCTAAAGGTAGTATATACAGTAACTTTATTGCTGACTAGCAGCGCCCCTTGCCGACTGAGAAGCGCATCCGCTTACGTGTCCTGGCCGCCGCCGCTGCCAAATCAATCGGCAAACCGCCTTCGTCGGCAGCGTCTATTCCCAGTAACGCATTGCTCCGCCGAGCGAGCATCACGCTGAGACTTACCTACATCCATTGTCCAATGTGCATGCCAAATCGTTTTTCTAACCCCCCTGTAGCAACCTTATTAAATTCAGGCAACCACTGGGATATAGCCCCTCACCCCCAAGGTTTTCCTCCCCTTTCCCCCGATTACGCCACTACACGTGATGTATTGCGGTTGGAAATCGGGCGCGAATTGAGCACTGTAACGGGCACAGCTATTTCTTTTCTTTCGCAAAAAAAGAAAACAGACCCATATATATAGCTGGCATAGAGCAGTGAATGAAGGAAATTGAAACTCATATATAAAAAGCTCACCTTTGTCAAAACTATCACAATGCCTATGAGACACAATCACCCACAGGCTCGTTATTGCATGTACCAGTTTCTTTGAACTTAAGAAAAAAAAAAAGGGGGGGAGGGAGTTACAAGCAAACAAAACATCGTGCACTCATCTATATAGCGTAATGGCTTTCAATGTTCGATACCGATGATCGGCCAACTTAGAAGAAAAAACGAGGCAACGTACGCGGCGATTATCTGCGCACGTCCACGCAATTATTATCCAATCGAACGGCCCATGTGTAGCCCTCCTATACACAACCATCGTAAAAAAAAAAAAAGGGAGGGGGGGAGGGAGGGAGTGAGTGAGAGGAAGACGCGACGCGAGTGAAAGTTTCTGTTAGTCCTAACGGTCTTTCTCCTCTCGGCCGTTGGGATTGATCCATCGTTTCCGCCTTCGCGCGGCTGTTTTCGAGGGAATTAGAACGCGCGAAGGAACCATTAGCGTCTTCGCGTGTATACGACGATCCATTGTTTGTGGCGGCGATGGGGAACACCGCTCACGACGGAACGTTCTCGTCACGACATCGCCTCCGGCGGTGCCCCCTACCGCTGCGATCCTCGGATATCGAACCGCCTTCGCCACAACGGGCTGGCATGTGGTCTATAGTGGCTAAGGTATACTAGGCTGCTGACCCGCAGGTCGCGCGATCGAATACCGGCTGCGACGGCTGCATTTTCCTATGGAGGCGAAAATGCTGTAGGCCCGTGTGCTTAAAAATTCACGAGAATGCTACTCTGATTTCGGCCACGGAACTAGTTTCACATCAGTAATGCAAAAGGCGGCACTGTTGTTACGTCGGTGGCAACACTCAGTTTTCTCCCATTGTTCAGAACTTTTCTTCTCCCTCCCCTTTTCCCAGTGCAGGCATAATCATATACGGTGGTTTTGGGACGGTAAACACCACAAATCAATCCATTATACTGTGCCAGCCAGGCATGCACGCTGCGGTATTCCTATACGGGTATATACAGGGTGTCCCACATAACTTGGGCCAAGAATTTGAAAGTGAAAGGCACTTGGGAGGCGAATTGAACCAAACGCATACTACTCGCACTAGCCTGTAGGTACTCAAGGTATTTTTTTTCTCCCCGTACTAATTATTTATTGATTCTTAATTACCTATTTTTTAAAATTATGGGCTGAAAACTCAAAATATGAACACTGAGATGTAGAGCCCTTTCAGAAACCACTCGACTAAATTGCTTCCTGTACGATACGTCTCGCGCTGTTATTTTTTTCCACGTTGTAAAGAAAGCCCGCAAAACGTGAAAAGAAGCGGTGTGACGTACCGCGAGAGCACTGCTATAGCGCTGCTATAGGCTTTCTTTACATAGGCTGCTGCTGCAGGCTTTTCTTTACATAGTCTGCTGCTATAGGCTTTTCTTCCGGCAGCAGTTTGCTTTTTCTGTAGTTGTTATATACTGCTCCAAAAAACAGCGCAGTGGTCCGCAGGTTGGCTTAATACACGATGTCCGCAGGTTGGCTTAATACACGGCAAATTGCTCGATAACACCACACATACCAGCCTCAACACACACTCCAAGCCGTCGCCCGCATGCCAGAGAGAAGGAATGCGTTGGTTGAAAGGCCCGACCTCCTCGCCCGATGCAAAGGTCTATAGTGGTTGACTCGCAGGTCGCCGCGGGATCGAATCCGTACCGCGGCGGCGGCGGTTTCGATGGAGGCGAGAATGCCAGGGACCAGTGTGCAGATTTCGGTACACATTAAAAAAACACACACGCACAATGAAATCGACATTTCTGGAGCCCTCTACTACGGCTTCTCTCGTAACCATATCGTGGTTTTGGGACGTCAAACCTCAAAAGTAATACTATACTACTGCTGCCGCTACTGCTGCTACTACTACTACCACTACCACCACTACTACTACTGCTAATTATTATTATTATTATTATTATTATTATTATTATTATTATTATTATTATTCAATTCTGCACGTTTCGTTGTGCTTATAGGACTCCAAAGCGACTGGTCTGAAGCCTGGCGTCTCGCAGTGCGCCCTCTGCTTGATGGTTGGCAGAAGCCGACCGCATGGCAGGACGTATACGCGCCAAGGAGGATAGCGGCGCATACAAAGACAGCACACATTGAATCAGCTGGATTCGCACGAATGTTCCTCCGACGGGGCGAAGCTGGAAAGCTCACCCACGACTCACGACCGACCGCTTGTACTTGTGATGCATCTTTTAAGATCGGAGCATACGGCCAGCAGTTCATGTCACCGACTTACACGTAGACAACAGTCCGTCGAGTCTGAATAAAAGAAATAAAAGCGCCAAGCTGGCGGCAATGGCGGCTCTGATCGTCTCATCTCTCTCTTTGACCTTTTCTCTAATTTGTTTTTTTTTCTTGATACAGATGCCGCGCATATCTTGAGCACTTCTTTTTTTGGGCGATCGCTCTGTCGGCAGGAACGAGCTGCATCTCGGCGAAATATGCCGCCATGTTTGATGCGCTTTCGACGCTTGCCAACGGGAGCGCTCACGACTTTTCGTGTCCGAATCGGCCTCAGGATCTATAGTCCGCTTGCGTTGCCCGTTTTTCTAGACCACTGCCGTACATTCGTTCCCCGCTCGTACACAGCGGCAAATGTTAGGGGTGTTTGTGTGCCGAGCATCCGGTTTCGGGAGTTGCGAGCATTTCGTTTGAACGCACGCAACGCGCGCGCGAACATTAGAGGCATACGCAAGGAAACAAAAACTCCCAAGCATTTCCCCGAGGGTGAACATGGTTAAGTGCGAATACACGGGGTGATGCTATGTGGGGTATTTATTAATTCGCACTATTAAATTTATTAATCACACTATGGTGCCTTTATGGTGTAATGGTTCCTGGGAATCGCAATTTGATCACACGGGGGAGTTTTCGTTAACTCACTGGCCAACGGATTTTAACTTTACTCCCCATCACGACCAGCTCTCGACGGGAGACTGAGAGAGAAGGTGGGCGCGCGAGAGAGAGGGGTGCGCGCGCAGCTGCAGCGATCGAGGAGAGCGGAGGAGCGAGCGAAGGGGGAGGGGGTATCAGGCGCGTTACTGACACCGATATCAGCGTCGCGTCCGTGGCTTATTCGGTAGAGCGTCGCGCTGCGGCCCGCCAAGTCCTCTTTCTTTTAAAGATAGAGAGAAGACTGCGGACGCCGCCGACGGCGGTGGATGGTTTGGGGTCGCTTATAAAGTGTATTCACACTTAAAAACTACCACGCCCACAAAGCTTCGCGAAAAGACGGTGTTCTGCGAAAAAAAAAAGGCGCTCGCTTCCAGTGAATCACACGTGATTGCGATGACGCGTTTCAGTAAACTTCAGGATGAGATGAGAGAGAGAGGCATTTCGTGCGTGAGCATTCGTTGCAAAACGCAAAAAAAATAAAATGAACAAAAGAAAGTTTGAGTCTGAGCGTCGTCTTGCGAGGAACAACACCTCCTCAACACTCACTCAGCACTCTGGAAAACTCGGTCACGCATCATATGGACACTCAAGCGGGCACTGCGGGCACTGCATCCGGATCATGCCGTGGAGGAACAATGTGTTAGTGAATTTCATTCACTGCATGGGCAATGCGCTCATGAAAATGTCGATCATATCCGAACATTCCACATCCTTAATTTTCCTATATGACTCCGATGGAGGCGAACGCGCTTGAGGCCCTTAGATTTCATCATCATCATCATCATCATCATCATCATCATCATCATCATCAGCCTGACTACGTCCACTGCAGGACAAAGGCGTCTCCCATGTTCCACCAGTTAACCCGGTCCTGTGCTTGCTGCTGCCAATTTATACCCGCAAACTTTTTAATCTCATCTGCCCACCTAACCTTCTGTCTCGCCCCGCCGCAGTGGTCTAGTGGCTAAGGTACTCGGCTGCTGACCCGCATGTCGCGGGTTCGAATCCCGGCTGCGGCGGCTGCATTTCCGATGGAGGCGGAAATGTTGTAGGCCCGTGTGCTCAGACTTGGGTGCACGTTAAAGAACCCCAGGTGGTCGAAATTTCCGGAGCCCTCCACTACGGCATCTTTCATAATCAAATGGTGGTTTTGGGACGTTAAAACCCACATATCAATCAACTAACCTTCTGTCTCCCCCTAACCCGCTTGCCTTCTCTTGGAATCCAGAGATTTAGTGCACGTTAAAGAAACCAATGTGTTGGAAATTTTCACAGCCTTGCACTACGCGTATCTCATAGTCTTGTGGTGTTTTTGGGACGTTAAACCCCAACAGTTATTATTATTTCTCCTATATGACGTGCAATCTGCTTTGTGACTGTTATTTACAAATTCACGCTCTCCAAAACGCTGTTTGCGACATAAACAGCAAATCGGAGACATAACCGACGTTGGCTTTCTTCTGCACCTTTTTCGGCAATCATCTTTGAACTCACTTCAAGTGCCTGCCATGGCATTCACCACGGCCGTTGCTATTACACTACTACTCAACACTGATTACTGCTACCATGTTATTCGGTGGCCTGACGACCGTGACCAAGGCTGTCATTACACAGTTAATCACCGCAAGGGCACCTGCCACGCTGTTCTGTTGGTTATACGGTGCTCAACTGTTCACCCGAAAGACGCGGGATCGAATCCCAGCCGTATTGCGATGGAGGCCAATGGTATGCGGAGTGCTGGCACATTGCTAGCACGTCCACGAGATGCAAGTGAGCTGTTGTAGCTAATGAGACAAAACGACGACGCTGACGAAGAGACTCTCGCGCAGTTAGCCTGTGCGGCGCTTCGTAGCCTGATTGATTGATTGATATGGGGTTTAACGTCCCAAAACCACTATATGATTATGAGAAACGCCGTAGTGGAGGACTCCGGAAATTTAGACCACCTGGGGTTCTTTAACGTGCACCCAAATCTGAGCACACGGGCCTACAACATTCCCGCCTCCATCGGAAATGCAGCCGCCGCAGCCGGGATTCGAACCCGCGCCCTGCGGGTCAGCAGCCGAGTACCTTAGCCACTAGACCACCGCGGCGGGGCCTTCGTAGCCTGTGCGGCATGTGCATGCATTCGTCCAAAGTCTTAAAGTAAAGTATCCTTCTTTTAGAAAGTCTCGTGTGCTTCAAAGACGCCGCGAAGTCAACAGGAGGCAAGCATGTACTTCAATTTAGATAATCAGCATCACGTGATGACGTAGCCACACGACGTGACAAATTCTGGCGAGACGTCATGTGACGTAACGACACACGATGCCGATGTATATAGCGCCCTCCTTTTGGCGGCGAACAGAACCAGGGAGAGCACGAATTCAAGAGAAGAAAATGAAGATGGCACTTGGCAGTGGTATGCGTGAAGCCACGGCTCGTGTCACCTGCTCCATTATTCATTGATTGAGAAAGAAAAAGACATGACTGATCCCCCTATCAAGGAATCGGTATAACGTGCAGGTGAAACGTGTCTTCACATAAGTAGTTGAGTTTTCATAGTGCACTTTTTTTTCAGCAACAGCAGCAACAAACTATAAAGTCACGTGAAGAACAGCAAGCAGCTCTAAACTTGCAGCGCGCACCTTAAACAGAATGCAGCCACGAAATTAGCAGACACAGGGCGAGCACGGACTAAGAACTGTCGAAGCTGGACACTTAAAGCACTCTGTTCAGACAGAAAGAAAGAGGCACGAAACGAGCGCTCAAGTGCACGCAGGACAAGCACGAACAACTGCCACCATTCTTCTTCCGTCGTGTGTCAGCAGCGCACTCCTTTCGTAAACGCGGCCGCGGCAGCGTGCGAAGTGACCTTCGTCCTCTAGCGAATTACGAGTCTGATAAGTGCGCGCGCCGGAGAGACCGCGCTCTTGGGAAGGCGCTTCGTGGAGACGACGACTAAAGGGGCTTTACCCAACGTGAGTCTGTCATCTGGCTACTGACAACGATAAAGCACTTAAGTTTCAGAGCTCTGAGGACCGCCAAACGGAGCATGGTGTATATAAAGGGATTGTCGTAGGCAATCTCGACAACGTACATACACTCCGCGGCATAGCGGTTAGCGCCGCGTAATGCGAATTGAGGGGATGCTGGTTCAACGCCCCACTCGGAAATTTTCTTTCACGTTTTATTGCGATAGCAATTATATGGACACTCTCGGCCGGATTTCACCACCGCCGGCGTCGTCGCCGTGATTCGCCATATATGTATACGTATCTATATAAATGAAAACGCAAGAAATAAAAATAATGCAGACAAAGACTCCAGCGCGCGGGATCGAACGTGGAACCTCTGTACTGTGAGTGCGAGGCGTTAACCACTCAGCCACCGCGAAGCACGTGCTTGAACATTTAAACGGCAAACTATTTATATCCACCACTTACCGCTGGTGACGGGCATCTCGGGGGAGAATTATGTTTTCTGCATTGCCAGCAAGGTGGCGCAATAAGCGCGCGCCGCCGCGTCGTGACGACACGGCGGCGCGCTCTCTTATCTTCCACAGGTACTTTGCCCCACGGAGAGGAGGAAGCTCAGTCGCGCGCCCTTATCTCGCGGTGGGGAGGATCGTACCTTTTGGATGGCTTTGGACTTTTAACAGAACTATTCTGTTGTAGTTACCGGGCGCACAAAGGTCACTGCAAGCGCGCGCTTTTCAGGCACAGCGAAATAACAACTGAGACACTTATTCATGTTCATCTGTACCTGGGAGTACGTTTCGTGCGTCATTTGTGCGTGAGAAACGCGGGACACGTTTCGATCTGCTTGCCAGTCTGCGCGTGACCTTGTAATTTGTTGCTATAGCGTTCATTGCTTCGCCTTTGCGGCAAAGCTGTGCCTTTTTTTTCTTTGCAGTCTCTTAGTGTATATTTACTACATCATATTCATGACGGAAGTACGTCAGCAGAGCCATGGTGGACCTCGACATAAAACACTTTCATGTTAAAATACTATAGCTATCACCTTCGAGTCTTAAGTTAATGCACTGGGGATCCCACGAGTTTTTATAACCACCAAGATTGCCAAGATTTTGCTTGGTGCAATTGACAAAAAAATTCTTTAGGTATACGCCTTTCACTATCGCCAGCATTGAAATCGTCAACGCTTCATCTACACAGTGTCGACCAAGCGCCGAAAGCGCGTTCGTTTTATTCCTTTTTTTAATTTTATTTTATTCTCAAAGTACCTCGTACATTACAGAGGGGACGGGGTCTAGCACACATTCGTCTATTACTATGACAACAATGTATTTAAGAATTTGACATCGGTTACACAGCATAGCAGGAATACATAATCTAATGTGCACATAAGATTACTATGCACTAAATATACAAGTCGCAGCAGTACAAGACATGAAATAACACAATGGTTGAATCTCGGTCATCAGTTAATTAACAAGGCATATTTAAAATGTGTTAAGTTATGGATGCATAGACCAATGAAGCTAATTCCAGTATCTAGCAGCCATGAAGCCAGAAATGACAATAAATGAACAATTGTGCTAACATTGGGAACTTGAACCTTCTGACGATGGTCGGACATGTGTGAAGGGAAGAATTCGCGGCCGGCAATAAATTGTCATTGCGACTGCGATTATAGCGACGCGGCCGCGAAAAACCTTCGGATATAGGCGTGATCATGAACGTTTCTCATCGCGGTTGTCACGCTTGGCAGGTTGACCGCACAAGTACGTCCCGAAATGAAAAAAAAACAATAAAATAAAATCTATAGATAATCGGCGAGGCCGAAGCCACTCCATCAAAATCGCCCTTCGAGAAAGCCCGGCTTTACCACCGGCGAACACTAGAGCGGCGCCATTGTGAAGGATGCGGTCGATGAATCATCGGGATTATCGACGACGACGGGCTTTTTTTTTTCTCTCTCTGCGCTGCCTTTGACCGCATGATGTGTCTGCCGCGGCCACAGTCGTGCGTGCACGTACTCGCCGCTTAGGACTCGCGAGAAAATGCCGGAAAAAGAAATAATAAGGCCAGCAAGAAATGACACGCTTTATTGCGAAGTGAGGGACGTCAGTAGAGACTGAGGAGGACGGATGGAAACAAAGAGCCAGTGGGCACAGCATTCTCCACGTCTGGCCGCTGCATAGAGGTTCACCTTGATCGCCCGCTCACTACGAGAAGAATCTCGTTCGACGAGTGACGAAGAAAGAAAATCCTCTCCTCGTCAACCAATGAGGAGCACGCGCCGCCGCTTTCGCTAATGGAATGCTCCACTTTAAAAGGCTGTTATTGTACGGACGGCGCTTCTCTACGCAATACAATAGCGCGGGTGATCTGCTGTACGTGCAAGAATGTCCGCTATGTGCAGATCGCATCCGAGAACGGGTGCAATTGATACCGCTCTCGTCTCGTGTTCGCTCGGACATCCGGGCAGCTCTTTTCTCGCATCGCTTTCGCTGTAGGTGAAGGGACAGCTATGTGGTCGAGCCAGGTATCCAATTGCAGACTTCGCCGCCTTGGTGAATCAGTGGCTAAGGTGCTCGGCTGCGTACCCGGACGAAGGTCGCGGGTTCGATACCGGCCGCGTTTTGACAGTGACCAAATGCTAGTCCCGTGCACTGTGCGATGCCAGTGCACCTTGAAGAACACCGGATGGTCGACATTTCCGGTTAATCATCTCGAGGTTTTGAAAAGCTGAACTGCAGATATTATTACTGTATTGCAAGCATGTAAGAATGCCAACACCTGCGGTCTCTGATCAGTGTGAATCTGTTCAATGTGTGTGTGTGTCATCATAAGGGGGAATCTGATCAGGGGGAATCTGTGTATCAGCCCATATACATCCTGTATGATCGCCATAGTTTCGGTGTCGCCAACATCTGAAGAGTGAGCAACGATGTTCTTATGGCGAGGGATACCAGCGAAGAATTCCAATAAACGAAGCTACTCCTTCTCAGTGTTTTTGACCCCCCCCCCCCCTTCTTTTGCCATACTGCTGACGAGCCTTGGGAAAACATGAGGGCGCATAAGAAAAAGGAACGACGGAACATGCAGAGAAGGGCGTTAAAATACAGGCAGTGCAACGATGTTATTTTATAAGAAAAGTAAATCGGAAATTTCTCGCATGTGCTTCAAATGTCACACACATTCGAGAAAAAGAGAAACAAGAATGTAGGTTTGGGGATATGCGTTTGCAATAGCACAAATGTGTGTACGCAAAAGCTACAAACAAGTTATCATAATTTTTTTTTTATTCTCACGTGGGTAGAGCCAGTGTTCTAGGTTTAGGGGCCACAAGAGACAAAAAAAAAACAATAAACTGGAAATTCTCGCCGCTTCGACAGGCAACCTTACATTTAGATATCACCGTGGCCTGTACTAAACGGACGAACGTGTACTGCACAGTTCAAGCGAAATCAATAAAAGTTCGCTCAAACATTAAAATTTCTCTCCGAGCTATGGGTGGTACGTAACGCTTGCCGCAGACTGCAGTAGTGTAGGTATTTTGCCTTGTGCATCTAAACAATGCAAAATTCTTGCAAGCAGCCCTATGTTCTCTGCAATCTGCTCATGCAAAATAATACTCGCTACCTTCCCCCCTCCGTATTTGAAAAGAAGAGAGAATACGCAAAGAACATTTCGGAATGACGTCGACCTTGCTCTGCGTCTCGCGAAGGCTATACGGCGCTCATCCTTACGCGGGCTGCGCAGCACTTCAATGACGAAAGACGAAAAAGAAAGCGCCACTGCGAGAAGAGAGGAACATACGATGCGAAAACATGAAAACAAAGCGGTCGTGTAAGAAAAAAAAAAGGAAACAAAAGGAGGAGACCATAAAGAGGAGACCGCTATATCTCAAGGGCCGCCGCATCCTCGCGGCCTCCTACACGACTCGGCCTCCTCCCGACACGTTGGTCGTGATCCACGTGCTCTGGAATCCCGCGGGATTCCGAGCAACACCCATTTTCTGGCGCTCCCGTGTCGCTTTGAACCGAGCAGGGCTGCGCGAAGCTCACGCCGCGCTACGCAGAGGCGGTAGCTCAACGCCAGAACGCCGACACGAGTGTCGTTGGTGTTACGAAAACAGTTCACCGCAATCAGTGCGCTACTATGCAGCTTAGACGCGCAATCAACGCAATCAGTGCACAATTATACGTCGTAATCAGTTCTTTCACAATATCCTGCGCAGCCCGCAGCCCTCTACCGTTCTGATGTGGTTCTGGTAAGGGCCGGAACCATAGGGTTTCCTAATAATAATAGAGCAAAATCTGGCGCTATAGTGTCTACTGGAGCTGCAACGCACGGCGCTCCAGCTATGATGAGTAGTACATGGATTTGTCACAATTTCGTTCTTTTGGCTCCATTTGGCTCCGAGTGGCCTTCAGGCGCACTGCCGCAAAACGTTCATCAAGCTTTCAGAGGGAGAAAGAGGTTAAGGAAAGAAAAAGACGCCACTTTTGCAGCCCTAGTTGGGAGCACGGCTCAGCAAGCTTTCAGCTGAGGGGGCCACTAAACAAACGCCAAAACAACGCAATAAACAAAGCCACAAGCACGTTCGAAGCGGTAAGCGCGAAAATGGGAGACATCCGTGTACCACCCACAATTCCAGTGGTGGCTGAAGGATCGTCTCGACAGTGTTCTCTTTAGATATACTTACGGAAAATATGGCCACGACAACCCACATTGCCAAAACGAAAGCTTCCGAGATCAAGAGGCTTTGGAGAAGCCTTTTGCGACTTCTACAGGAAGGGCGCATGCGCACCCTGGAAAGAAAAAATGCGGATTATGCGCCTAAACAACCGTCCATATCTGCAGAAAAGTGTCTTGAAGGGTCAGTTGGTACACGATACTGAGGGAGAAACGAACAGGACGAAAAAAAAAAAAGAATGACCTCGCAACAAAAGCGTTGTGCTATGTGGTCATTCTTTCTTCGTCCCACAGTTTTTGTGCTGTTTCCCACTCAGCGTCTATATCAGTTGCTCTCATAGAACAGGACACCACAACACACGAGCCATTCATCTGTTCCAAAGAAACAAAATTAACATAACAGTCGTCTTCACTACAACGAACGGAGCCCCGCCGCGGTGGTCTAGTGGCTAAGGTACTCGGCTGCTGACCCGCAGGTCGCGGGATCGAATCCCGCGGCTGCGGCGGCTGCATTTCCGATGGAGGCGGAAATGTTGTAGGCCCGTGTGCTCAGATTTGGGTGCACGTTAAAGAACCCCAGGCGGTCTAAATTTCCGGAGCCCTCCACTATGGCGTCTCTCATAATCATATAGCAGTTTTGGGACGTTAAACCCCACATATCAATCAATCAACAACGAACGGACAAAGCAGTCGTTCCCATAAATGTTCTGCCGCGGTGAACCCGCGGCGCGCGTTCGACTGCAGGCCCGATCGAAAGACACGAGTTCGATCCCGGTAGCGGCTGATCTCAATTCGATACAAACGAAACGCTAGAATTTTGTGCACGGCGCGATCGCAGTGTTCCTTAAGCAAACCCAGGTGCACTTGGTAGAAATTATACGAAGTAAATCATTATTAATGAGATCTAACAGGCAATGATGCCAAGGAAAGTATAGGAATGTCGTTAGTATAGTAATCGTAAAGTAAATGTGAAGAAAGAAAATTGAATGAAAAGATAAATTACCGCTTACACGGACCGCATTTGCGACCTTCGAATAACGCGTCTTATGTTCTACGAACTGAGCCACAGCGCGCGGTGGCCATGCACCCATCCACTTTATGTAGTATATATATACGTGCATTTCAGCACTGTTATAGTAGCCAGGACGGCGAGGGAGGAACACTATTTTTCTGCAGTTTGGCGTCCCGTGGCACGTGATCGTACTACAAGCTGGCGGCTGATCAATAATACCTCGCATATACCATCTGAAGAGATACAGTCTGCCAGAACGGGACGGGGTGGATGGTCGCCACTGTAGATCAGTTGGTATAGAGCGTCGGAAGCGTTATTCGGAGGTCGCAGGTTCAGACCCTGCTAGCGGCAAGATATTTTTTTCGCCCGCTTTTATTTCTTCACATTTACATAACAATTACTGCCAATAACACGAACATTGTCAGCTAGTTCTCCCTACTCTTGTAGGAGCATATACGCCGAACGATGAACTTCCAGTCAGAAACGTATTTCCCCAAGAACAAGTACGTAGCGTTACAGAAAAAGAAAGAAAAACAAGGTTCTAAGTGTGGTTGTCACAAGGCTTTGCTTTAGAAACAGCTATAGCTTAAAAAGTAAGAGATGAGCTATATTGGTGTTATTTACTGAAATGCAACCTATAAAAGATTGAAATCACGATTGATTGTGCGGTTTTGTAATGTTTCTTTTTTTTTCACATAGGTTTCATTATGTCGGTTCGCATTGGTAAACGAAGACTCGACAGACACAATAGTTCACACGCATCAAATAAAAACTACGTGGAATATCGGCGTTGTTTCAAGAGGAAACTTTCGGCAGCGCTTGCGTAGACGGCTTGCCCCTTTCGCGTCACCACTGTCGGTTCTTTCTAAGGGAAAACACACTTTGCAGGTAACAGTAGTTAACAGGTCGCTGTTTGCGTACGTTTGGTTCGACCTTCTTCTAAGCGACCGTAAGCTTAGTGTCGACCTTCCACACTTTTCTTGGCATTATTGTCATCTGTTCTTGTGAATATTCGGTATTCCGTACGTCGCAGAGCATTACAAGTGTCCTGCATAGCTTCAGCGAGACGGTCTCCTTGTAGTTTTTGGCTTTGCTCGCGCGCCATCTTTCCGCTCTCCGCTTCACGTAGGAGGAGTCGTCAGACGAGTGATTCCCTCTCAGAACGGTAGGCGCGGCACGCACTTTGCTCCTCGTTTTTGTTATGTTTTTTTTTCTTTGTTTTTTCCTGAACCAAAGATTTCCCGCCCAGTGACACGGGATGTTTTCGCCCTTCTTTTCCGCAGGTGCATCGCGACTTCCTCCTCAAAAAATCGGACCCCACCCCGTCTTGGTACTGAAAACAGTCTTGCCTAGCAAAAAAACATGAACCAAATTTTTCTTGAGTGAATGTGGTCGACACGCAAGTAAAAACGTCACCTTTCATCATGTTCGTTGTACGCTAATTTGCATAGCAGTGAGAAGACGTACTACATTTGGCTTAGCAGTGCTTTTGTATGGGTAGTTTGTGCGACGTTTGCGAAACAAATCAGCGCGAAAGACATAAGACACAAAACCAAAGGACGAGTGCTGAACTAACAGGTGAGAGTGCTTAAAAAGGCGCCTTGATCAAATAAATCTCATTCGGTAGTTCAGTGCTCGTCTTGTGGCATTGTCTTCTTCGTCCCGTCTTTCGAGCTGGTTGACTTCGCAAACGCGCTACACGCCTGACTAATGAAATACAGGCAATACACACAACTAATGAAATACAGGCAATAGGGTTAAGAAAAGAATAGGTGACATTATTCGAGCTCTCTTAACTGTGATGTAACGATTCTCTTTCAAATTGAAGGAAATTATAGTGGACTAAAAGTTACCCTTTACAAGGATGGTATCCGAACCCACAACCTTCGAATAACGCTTCATAGCATTTGCTTAATTGCTTGTCGGATTCATTAGTCGTGTAAAACACAGAAAACGGGACTCCCGGAACTCCTTTAGAACGTCATGAGTTGGTGTTGAGTATAACATTGGAGGTTTTTTAAAGGCTGATTATTTTTTATCGTGCACCTGTGTTCAATATCCTTCACCTGTGTGAAACTATGACAATCGCAAAAGCCGGTCGACCGGTTCAAAGAACACTGAATAGCACAATGCGACCACTCGAGCTATGACCCCATGCTCATCTTTCAAACATAACTTAAAAGCACCATTACAGTCTTGTGAAAATAATACACGACCGATATTTAAAAAAAAAAAACTGAATGGCCGCAATGGTCTGGTTTGTGTACCTCTGGCAAGATAAGAGTGATGCGAACGTTGAGTGATGCCTTGTCATGCGCACTTGCAGTCTGAGCTTCCAGTGGCGCCGCCAATCACTCCCTTGTACTAAACACACATGAATAACCCACAAGAAAGTGTAGCTCAAGTGGTAGAGCATCGGAAGCGTGATTCGAAATTTGAGGAATCGAATCCCACCGAAGAAAAGGGTGATTTTTCATACACTTTATTTCCTTTGCAATTATCAGAGGATCATTACACTACAAATAGCTAAATATTGTCCATTGTAGTTTCTTTGGCTTAAAAGTCTGTCGGTTTTATTAGTCATGCATGATAGAGAACAAAAATTAAGACATCTTCACATTGCTAATCCCAAACGTGAAGAAAGTGCACAGCTTGGCAGCTTTGTTTGTTTGCTTCTTTTGATAAATGACACGTACCCACTTTGGGGTATTGGCGAAGAATGCGACGTTAAGACTGTTAAATGCTATTTTAGGTAAGGTATGTGGTTAAAAACCAAAAATAAAGAAATGAAACGGCAATATTGCGTAAAATGTTATATTTAAAACAAGTATTATGTTTCTGCGCTTGTATTTCAGACTGCCGTATTAACCTGATAAGAACAATTTTCAAAACTTAGTTTCTTTGTTTCTTTTCGGTTTTCTCTTTCTCTTCTCCCAATTTCCTACTTTTTTTTTCTTTTCCGTTTTTGCTGACTTTTTTCTTCTCTCTATTTCGATGTATTTCTTAACATCTCTTCTCTATTCCTTTTTCTTTCTATTTTTTTCCACACTCTCTCTTTTATTTCGCGCTTGCTTGACGTTTCATTTTTAATTTTTATACGTGGTTCTGCCTGTGTTACGCCAAGCACACACATATTTTTGTGTTTGTTATTGATGATGACCACTGATCACAGCCCAACCATCTTAAGTGCTACGCACTCAAAACGAGCTCTTCGCACAATTTTCTTATTGTCGGACTATTAACTTTGCTACACAGACAGTGGGGATAGAAAGCAATAGAAATAGAGCAGCATCTACATTCTCTGCTGTTTATAATTTCGTATAAAAAGCGTGAGGAAGACAGCACACCGCACTGTTTACGGTGGTGAATGCTGTAACATTCCGAGGTATATAGACGCTATGACGAATAAGCATTATATATATAATATAACGCTCATAAACCTCGGGATCTGTTCGAGAATTAAACTTTCGATTTTTTTAACACTATTATTGAAAAGCAAAGTGTTCTGGTAAAAAAGCAACCGAAGGTCCCGAACAGACCTCAGCAGTCCTCAGGAAAGGTAACAATGGCGTTGCCGGGAAGGGGGGGGGGGGGTCAACGCCCTTGCCCGGAAACTCTGTATGTACACATGTATATGCACAAATGTATATGCACACGTGTATTCCTTAAGTTCATATCTGTATACACACATACAAACCCACGTAAATGTGGGCTCACCCCCTCCACCAACGAAAAAAAATTTGGGTACGCCCCTGAGAGCTTGGAATACTCTCTAGTAATCTTTCGGTTATAGATTGTGAGCACGATGCGGCGTGCATTGGTCTAACAAGGAGGCGTGAGAGTTCATAGGCGAACGCGATGACCTCGGCACCCTATTCACGCGGAAAGAACCCGTGTCTGCGAGTTGTGTTTGTGTGTGTGGGGGGGGGGGGGGGGGCACGAAAAGTGGGAGAGAGGCGCATATGAATTCAGGACGATCCGTCATAACACACCGGGTGTCCGCATGGTGTCATTAAAAATGCAGCCGGAACATCCGAATAATGCATTAACGGCACCGAACTTTATTCGCACGCTTGCAGTCACGTTTCCCGTCGGCGTCGTTTGGTTGAACGCGAAGGGCGATTTACGCTAAGTGAGGCTGCGTTTGTTTCTTATGCGAGAGTTGTGCATTGCGCGAGCCAGACGACGAGCTTGTACGACGGCGCCCGCACTGGGGCTAATTTATTAGGGTGCGAATTTACATTTATTTTTCAAATTACAACACAAATTGGCGGAGTCAGCGAGCGTATGGAGTGGTGAGCGCAGTGAGCGATTTGAGTGGTGAGACATTTATTTCTTCAAATTACAACACAAATTGGCGGAGTCAGCGAGCGTATGGAGTGGTGAGCGCAGTGAGCGATTTGAGTGGTGAGCGTAGAGAGTGAGTGGAGTGGTGAGTGTAGGGAGTGAGTGGATCGGCGAGTGAGTAAGCGAGCGGGTGGGCGATTGAGTGAGCAGCCACATAAATTCAGAAATACCACAAGGGGTGACACACACCCCGCCATGGTGCCCCTTTGTTGTCATAAATGTAGACTTTATTTTTAATTATACAAAAATTTAAATCATGTATTTAAATAAAATGACTAACGCGAGCATGAAACTCGGCGCAGAGCGATGGTGGTGAGTCGACCCTCGAAGAAACATGCATTGGCGAAGCTATAGTTTCGAAGTGTAATCCACAGATGGGCTCAGGTATACTTCTATTAAATATGTCGTTCGGGTTAAACAATAAGGTGCAAATGCTGACACATTAGGGTATAGCTCACGCTTCTTTGTTTGTTCCCTGGAAGCACTGGCACATAGTACACACTCTGGGGAATCGGCTTGGAAAGCTTGTATAGTAGCCTATGCGTGATACACTGATTGTGAGCCTATTATTAAAAGACCGCCAAACAGAAGTCTTCTTCCTCTTGTTCTACGAGAACCTTGGGGATGTTACTAACGCAGAATAAACTACACGATGATGAAACTACATATAGCAAAACCAAATGTAGCTCATCGACCTACAGGCTACAGTACATATAGCAAATGGAATATAATGAAAAAACTTTATTTCAGTCCTGCAGGAGGCGCGTAGCGGGCGTCTCCCACGTGGGGACCGACACGGAGAACCTGGCAGCCAGCCGCTTCGTGGGCCTGCTGGACGGGCCATCGCTGGTCGGCGAGAAATGAGCTCCTGAGGCACCTCTCCCACTTGTTTGAGGAAGAGTCGGGAGGAGTTGTTCCACAGCAAAGCCAACTGCATTTTAAGCACACGCTCCCAAGAAAGTTAAGGTTTCTTCCTCTTGTTCTTCGAGCGCATTCGGGATTATATTAACGCAGGCTAGACTTCGCATAACACAGACAACTATGGCATGTTGGGCACACATTCTCGCCGTAGAGAAGTCTCTTGTCCTTCCAGTGCATTGAGGATAATGTTAACGCAGACTCAACTACATATCGCATAGCATTGAGCGCACACTCGCGCCAAAGAGAAGTATTCTTAGTCCTGCTCTTCAAGCGCCTTTTGAAAGTGCATGATATTAATGCAGGACTCGACTCAGCGCGTTCTTCTTATTATTATTTATTTATTTATTTATTTATTCAAAATACCTTACAGGCCCAACAGGGCATTGCGTAAGGTGAGCATAAAAGAAATACATACACGAATTGGTACAATTTACATTATTATTATTATTATTATTATTATTATTATTATTATTATTATTATTATTATTATTATTATTATTATTATTATTATTATTATTATTATTATTATTATTATTATTATCATTATCATTATTAACGAAATCGAGCAGAACATGTCGAACAAGCCAACGAATTCTTTCACAGCGCTAAACTCGGTATGGCAGTTACACACAAGGCCGCGTAGAACAATTTTCGCGCCAGCGAATGGATACGGTCGGTGCCAAAGGACAAGAGGTCAGGCAGAGTAAGTCCGAAGCCCGCCGCTGGAGCACGGGGGAATCAGCGAAGCCATACGGCCCACAAACCGTTGCCAAAACATCCGCGCGGTCGCGGATCGCCGCGCGCACACGTGACAGCTTCGGCTTTACGGCCTTCCATCGCGATTTGCCGCCGGCCTTCTGCTGCGGCAATGCGGGTTGGTATAGCACGGGTATACATCGCGTTGCACACAATGGCGTATGCGGTAACAAAACAGCGTGCATGTAAGCACTGGAGCACGCTGACGAGACGGGAGAGGATAGCGACGCTTGTGTACTTTGCAAAGGCGGCCTTGACTGCAGCGAGGATGAGACAATGCACGGCCCGCACGCGGGTTCGTTCGCTAAAAGGAATACCTTGGTGTGCCGTTGCGGTGATGATTCCCCCCGCATGCGTTGATGCAGGCGTCCCAGACGAGCTACGCAACGAAACACATACACTTTGTCGCTGTCATCGACTGTGTTGTAAGAGCAATTTCAATTTGGGCTCAATAGAAACAAACGGGACAATGTAACAGGTATACGGCGTGTGGGCGACCACAAAAGGAAAAAAAAAAAACGTTTGTGACGTAGTGATTAGCGAGCTAGACTCATTTCTATGGGCCGAAAAATCGATGGAAGTAACTTCCTCAATTTCATTGAGCTGCGCACGTACCTTTTTGTCACCATTAACGGCAATTCTGTGACGGAAATTACGTGCGACAATCTTTGGTGTACTCCGACATGGAACGTCTTCGTTTTAAAAGAGACAGAAAACGAAACGTTTCTGAAGGCAACATTTCATTGTACATTGAGCTGCGCACGTACCCTTTTGCCATCATTGACGTCACTTCCGTGACGAAAATTACGTGCGGCAATTCTTGGTGCACTCCGGCATAGAAAGTCTTCGTTTTAAAAGAGAGACAGAAAACGAAACGTTTCTGAACTGAAGACAACATTTCATTCTACACTAGAACTTTGCAAAAAGAAAAGAAAACATAAGTATAGTGACGCATAGCATGCGTCACCGTTGGGTCTCCTATAAAGAACTTTGTAAGAGGTGCAAACATTGCAGTTTAACCAGGAATATTCCTAGCTTTGTCACCAATTTCATCATGCATATTGCAAAGTTTTGTAACAGCGGAATTTCGATCTAATCACAAACGCCGTATACTATAGCGTTTCTCTGATTCTGTCAGGAACACAAATGATGGCGAATTGAATAACATGGCAAAATTTGACACATCATCACCGCGACTTTGATATAATAGTCATAACAGTTGTATAAGATCAGGGACACGCCGTCGAAAAGTAATCGGCCTTGCAACATGCCTGACACGTTGATAGAAATACAAACTAAACCACGATTGAAATTCGAATTAACCCACGAATCGGATATCATCGTTCGAGTCGCCATACTCGGTCTCGAGAAAGGTCAGCGTTTCATATGACGCGTCACATTGCGCGGGACCATGCGTCGGCACATCAGTTGTTTTTTGTTCGTTCGTTTTCATAAGCGACGAAAATTGAACGCGAAACGAAACACACCCACGCTTATTCAGGTAGCTTCGCACCAGTGTTGCCAAGCCTGTAGGAAGTACGGAGCTGCGAAGCTTCCTTTGCTTGTCTTCGGTTTTCTCTTTCTTTCCTCTTCACTTTTCTTTATTCTTCTCTTTTCCATTTTTTTTTTCTGTTTTCGTTCTCCTCAATTATAACCATCGATATATTTTTCTTCCTATTTTTTTTTCCTTTTTGTATTTCTATTCCTCGCTTGCTACTTTTTTTTTTCGTTTTTATACGTGGTTTTGCATGGCATCTGAAGTGCTCCGTACATAATACTATCATCAAGGTGCTGGAAGAACAAGAGGAGCGGTTTTCTTTAGCGCAAGCACGGGCTTAGAGTTACTGTATATGCTAAGGTAGCATATACAGTAACTCTACGCTTATTATGTCTGCCTGCGCTACGCCAAGTGACCAAGCAACCGATCGGCAGACGACATCGACCCCTAAAAACGCGGTCAGGTCGACTTTCTCGTTACTTCGCACACCTGCAAAGAAGGTTAAGCGTTTAATTACACACTCTGAAGAGACGGACCGAAAACTGATAGGCGGGAAAGGGTCTTTGACGACGCGCGATTCGTGGTATAGGACATTTAGAAAAGAAGAAAAAATGTGCTATTGACACACGACAGCGTAAAAGCGGCAGGGCACGCCGAAGGCGGCTGGGAGAGTCACAGGGGGGAGAGAGAAAACGCTAAATAATGAATCGAGCACAGTTCGTTCCTACGGCTGAGTTGCGCGTACTTCCAGATTTGGTACCGGTATTGGGGTCAAGCCTATAGCTGCGGACAGCGCAGCTCATAGATTTCGCCAATCGTATCCCGTCGCAAAACTTAGATCTAGCCAAGCGCTTCAAGTAGCACCGAAAACACACGCAGAACTTGCACAACAAACTTTCCCTTACAATTTGTAGCGCCATCTAGCGATGTAAAGTACAGACAATTATTTGTGTTTTAGCAATTGAACAACGTGATAAAACTAGTTTTTGGTTTGTATAGGCGGCGCGTACATTAGTTCGTGTTTTGTTGTGAGGTGCAATTTAATGGAATCGTTTACATGAGTTACTCACTATCATGGCATTCGCAGAAGCAGCCGTGCTTTCATCGAGAATCCAGTGGCTGCTTTTAGCGACTTCGCGACTGTCAGTCTGGAAACACTGGACTTGGTCACGTGATGGTAGTTTTTTTTTTTTTTGCAACTTCCGCCAGCAGGGGCCGCTGCCTGCCGCGCCTCCTCCTCGTTTTGTGGAGGTGCGTGCATTTTGTGTGTGTGTGAGCGCGCAGGGCGAGTGCGCGTTGGTGGTGCGGGCGCGTTTTTCTTTTGGTGCGTTTATTTTTCTGCATCTCTCTTTTGCTGCTTCTCGTTCTACGCGTACCTGCCTGCATACCGATGCTCCGGAGCGCGGCGTCGCCCGTCGCGAAAATGCAGCAGCCGACGTTGCCGCTGCGTAATTGCTAAAAGTTTTCGTGTGTCAGGCAGCAGCGACAACTTGGTCGTCGATTCGCCTTCGTTTCCAGCAACGGCGTCTCGTCCGGCCGAGTCGACCTCGCCGAGCGGATTGTCCGACATCGCAAGGGGCCTCTCGGTGCGAGCCCAGTTTCCGCGTGTGCGTGCTGCTGTGCCGTTCGGTTTCTCGACCGTCGTTGACATCACCCTGTTGTAGAAGCTAATCGTGCCCAGCGGACTGCTAAAAGGAGTACCAGCCTCGTTCTCAAGTGTGCGCCCAGACATCGCCGTTCGCCGATGCACCTGTCCGGCGAGCCGACATTGTGTGCTATCATCGCCCGAAGAATTCCCGGCCTAGGCTGGCTCTAGGCAAGCGACGCACCACAGGTGGGTTGGTATCGCGAGGCTCGTTGTTCAGAAACCGCGTTCATCCGTGCAGCGGACGCGCTTGACTTGGCGGCGGTTGTCTCGGGGTTCTTGTTATGTGTTTGTCCGGTGACAGTGCAGGTTGTAGGAGGATCGAGTGTCGCGCATTGCCCTGACGGCGATCTGTCCTGATTTCTCTCTCGGTGAAAGCCACGTCTCGCCCGTTCGTTTTGTAACGTGCTGGCGGCGGCCCCCACACGAGTGCGCCATGTACGGAGTAAGGGGGAGGGGGGGGGGCATACCCCGCCAACCCGTCCGCGTTGTGTGCCTACGATCGCGTAGCTCCTACCTGGCTAGCAGTTGCCGTGGGGGCGGCGCGCCCGCCGCCTTCTTTGCTTCCGCCACCTCCGATTTTTTTCCCCCTAGCTTGTTTCTGGCACTCTGTGAAGATTGTGCGCCGCTACTTCGGGGAGGAAACGCATCCATTCCTTTTCATCTCACCGTCTGTCATACCTTTCCTCCGCGCGTGTGTGTGCCAGAGACAGCGCTGACGACATCGGGAAAGCACTCGTCCGAGTCGGATTTTCGTACTTTGGTAAGAAGCGCCCTGCATCGCGCTCCTGGGATACGATGATACTGGTACGATGTGGCGTTTGAACAACCACGCAGAAGAGTCGGCCAGCGGTTGCCTACTTGCTTCTGCAGGCGCGCCAGAGCCTCATTTTTTTTTTTTTTTTCATTCGCAAGAACAGCTGTTTGTCTTCGGACGGCCCGTCTGTCTCGAGCGATTGGTCGGCGGCAGTCCGTCTTACTAAGCTTCCTCAGCACGAATTGCGAATTTGACCCCCGGTTCGGCGCTTCGGCTCAGCTCGTTTCATCTTGCGGTTGGAACTTGCTCGAAGAACTGGAATCGTGCGATGGCGAACAGAATTCGCGCGCGAATAGCATTGGGAAAAAAGAAAAAAAGCTCTCTTTACGTTACTTACGGATGGGGAAACAGCAACTATAATAAAATCGCGTAACGCACTGCTTCGCCCGGCTTTTCGGGATTTTTTTTTTTTTTTTCACAGGGTGTTTCGGTTTGCCCAGCCAGATACGAGCAGTTCATCGATCATGGCTGGCTGCCTAAGCTGACACACATTTGAGCCGAGGAGAAAGGAAAGGTGTCACGACTGCCGATTCTCGCTGACGACGACGACGCCGCCTTGAACAGTCGCGTTTTCTTCTGCGACACTTCCGCGTTTTCCGTTGTAACCATGCAGCCGGCGGAATTCTCCCACGTCGCTTCATTTTTTCTTTTATTTTTATTACTTTTTTTCTTAGCATACCTCGTGGGCGCGCACGATCGGGCGATTCCCCCGAATAATTTCACCCTCTTCATCGCGACAGCCGTCGTGCGCCCGTCCGTTGGCAACCATCACACGCATCGGCACTAAAGTGTTCTTGATAAAAAAACACTTTAAAACACTTTATCGTAGCTGCACGTGGAGCAGTAGACGGCGGCACGCGGTGAGCTCAATGAAGTTGGCTGTTCGTATCCCTTAGAAGTGATGCTATAAGATATAACGATTGCGCAGTAGTATACGGGACACTACAGAAAAAAAAAGCGACTTTGCTCGCATTAGTAAATTCCTCTTTCGCGATACCGAAGACACCGCTCTTTCGAGAAAACGTGCGAAAACAAAATGTAGGTGGCGACACTGCCTTGAATTTCCCGCACCAGTCCACTATGACGTCATATTTTCACATCGTCTAAAGGCCCTACGTAGATCCTAACCGGCACGAAGCACGCGGTGTTCCGAGTAAGCGAGAGACTTGACCGTACAAGTTTCTGGAAATTTCGTTGAGGCAATGTGACGAAAATAAGACGACGCGATTTGAAACCCGTGACGTGATAACGGAGGTTTTGGCGGGACATTTAAAAGTGAAACCTTTGACGTTGATTTTCTTATGTACTAACCTACGGTGATGGAGTTAACGACACCACAGTTTTCATAGCATAGTTTATGACTCAAAAATAATTTATTGTTTTGCTTTAGTGCCCCTTCAACGATGAGCTTGGGGGTAACGTAGGAATTGTACTGGTTTTACATCCCAAAACCATAATATGATTATTAGAGATCCCGTAGTGGAGGGCGCCGGAAATATTGACCATATAGTGTTCTTTAACGTGTGGTACATGTGTACCTAAAACACACAGACCTCTCGCATATTGCCTCCATCGAAAAAGCGGCCGGGATTGGATCCCGCGACTTTATGGTCAAAACTCGAGCACCGTGGCAGTTGTCTTACTTCGGCAAGCGCACTCGCGAGTCCAATCACTCTGACTGGGAACGGGCCCTGATACTGGGTTCAATGGAGTCCGTTTAGGAAAACTGCTAGCGAGTCCGAATGAGTCGTAAGCGCAAAATATACTTGTTGGGTGAATCTGGTTAGCTTTTTTGTTTTTTTTTTTCAACTCATGGTACCGGCCGTAGCCAGGATTTTTTTTTTTTTTCAGGGGGAAACACTTTAAAACGGCTACTTCCATTATTTTCGGTAAAACATGAAAATTCTTGGGGGGGGGGGGGGTGCGGCTTCGGGAACCCCCTCTTGCTACAGGCCTGGTACCCGTTTGAGCGTGGGGGGTGACGAGCGGACGTCACATGTGTCGATCGACGCATCCTCGCAAACCGTGCGACCGCCTCGCAAGGAGGCACGTCGAGCCTACGTAGCCCGAAGAGCAAACGAGGTTGCATTCTTGTACCGGGGCCAAAAAAACGCCTCGGCGGCACAAATGTTTCCTGGTACGAGCGTGCCCCGATCGAGAACGCCGCCGAAACGCGATTGCGCGAGAGTTGAGCGATTCCTACGCGAAAAAATCTTCCGTGCGTCAGAAAGCGGGGACCTCGAGCGTTTTATTCATAATTTTGTTTTTCGCGGGCAGTTCATTCACGAGGCACTAATTTTTTCTTACTTTCGAGAGCCTCGAAGAGGGGCAGTGAACGTGGCAAAAACATGGCTACTGCGCGCGCGTGGGAGGAAAACCTCTCCGGTCGTCTGTGCAGTGTTTAGGTACGCGCTTCGTTGAACGCGGTCTCTAGTGCATGAAGTACTAGCGCGTAACATAAACGGAGGTTTAGGAAGACAAACGAATGAGTCACACGGCCGTACTTCAACTATCGTGAATGATCAACTCGCCCAGTCAGCCATTTCGACTAGTATAGTATCTAAACTGGCGAAGAGGTACTGAATGGTTGATCGTTAGAACATTCTTGCGTAACTACAGCACAAAAGATCGAGCAAGGGAAAGACAAGCACTTAAAAAGACGGATCCACGCTTGTCCGGTCTGTACCTTGAGTATTGTTAATTAAAGGAGCACTGACTGACATTAATTTTATAAAAAGAAGTCGTGTTTTTGTTCAAAACAAAGACGCTGGTGTGAGCTCTGAAAAGGGTGTCGCGGGGCCTCGGATCGCACTGAATATACTTTCGGTTTCGATATCGTGTCAACACGTTCAAGTGGGAACAGCAACAGGTGGCAGCAGCTCTGCAGGTCCCACGTGGTGCACGTAAACAGTGATTTAGGCAGTCTACACCACGTAGTGTTTGCAAACTTGGCAATCTGCGTTGTTTCGCCCACGCGGCGACGCTTGGTTTGACGGTGCTGCGCCACTCGGAGGGTCACCAAAGAGTAAAACTATTTCGTGCTTCTTATCAAATTACACTTTCACAATATTGAAAACACTACCTTTAGCGCAATAAAACGTTTCGTAAGCGAGAAAACACTCATAAAAACGGGTGGGGACGACAACATTCCCGCACCAGGGCCGTGACGACACAGATTTCGATGGCATCTATAAACTCAGGCACTACGTGATACGTAGTTCCTGATCGGTAAAAATGAAGTACATTGTTCTCTGAGAGGGCCGTAGACTTAGAATACCGAGTTTCGAAAACTTTGTTGAGTCTATTTTGCAAAATAAAAAAAAAATACACTTTGAAATCCGTTGCATCATGTCGGAGATTTCGCGCGAGATTTAAAGATGAAACTTCGAACTAGATTTTCTCCTCTATTAACGATCATTATGCTGGAACATGTCACGGTGAAACTAACGACATTAAAGTTTGCAGAGTGAAAATAATCAATCTAAACCAATTTATTGTTTGATTTTAGTGTCCCTTTCAAATCGAACTAAAATAGTATTTTTGTACGTGTATCTTGATTCCGGTGTGTAGATGGCATGCCAAGTAAACGAAAGAAAACAAATTGTCCCTTTTTTTTTCCGATGCCTGAAATTCAAGCTGTTAACTTCCACAACATGATCCTGTCAATGTACTACGTCCTTCGAGGCTTCGAACACCTTTGCCGTATCAATCTTGTCGTGGGAAGATCGTTCGTGACCGTGGGCTGGCAATGGCCGTTTATTACATTCCTCGGGCGCGCCACGCTTATCTCTCTTGGCTCACTCCTCTACTGCAAGAAGCGACTGCTGGCATTCAGATAGCACCTTCTCCTCAAACCCTTTTACGACACCCACTGACGCACCTTGGAGGTGAGTCGAGGTGCTTGGGAATGCACGGCCCTGATACGAGCCTAGATTCAGCGATGCTCCGTGCAGGGAATTTTTCCTTTTTCGGGGAATTTTCGCCCTTAATTTTGAGCCAAAGTGAGAAAAGAGAATCTTCGTGATATTGCAGGGAACTTCAGGAATGGTTCAATTATCCTGTAATGACCGATAATTAGCGGTAACAGTGCGCCTTCATCTGCTGTAATCGGTTCTGAAGCATGCACCACACAAGCATGGTCATTAAGATTTGTTTTTTTTTTAATATTTACGCGGAGCTATTTCTAGTTCACTACTGGTGTTAGACTTGAAACCCACAATGTGCAGTGTACTAACAGTACATGAATTAATAAAGTATAAAGCTCTTGTTGTGTGGCCGTGGAGGGGCTAGTCACGATTTAAAAAGTCGCCATACGTGAGACGCGTGTGATTATAGTATGTGTACGCGTGGATGGGGGGCGGAAATCAACTACTGTTGTGCAGGGAATTTCGCTGGGAATTTTGTCACCGTTCGCAGGGAAAAAAATCCACGAAATAGGGAATTTTCATGCCTCTGAATGGGAATTCTTCGGCGTAGTACGGAACATCACTGCCTAGACTACTTTTGATGAGTGATATTTGCGTTCCATCTGTTCTTCTTCGAGCGGTAATACGATCGTCCCTCGAAAACGCCGCTTTCGTCACGGGCAGTAGCTTACAAGAGCTGGAATGTGAACGAGTTTGTGCGTTGGCGTAATTGAGCAGATTGGATTGGATTGGATAAACTTTTATTTGGTCCTCCAAAACACAGATCACTGTGTTGCGGGCAGCTCCCACGTGGGGACTGAGATGCCAAGCTCCTCAGCCGCCTCGCGGGCTTGGTGGTGCGTAATTGAGCAGGTAGCGCAAACAACGAAGGCACGAGCGAGAAACAGACACACACGAGGCTTGTTTTGCGCTACCTGCAAAACGGTCAAGAGGTACGACACGGTCGCATGACAATTTGTGGTTTTCAGCGAGAAACTAGACGTAGAAAGTGGGTCGGAAAAGAATATTTCAGTGCAAAACATGTCCTAGAAGTCGCCGGCTGCGCCCACTCGTCGGAAGACGCTCGCACAGCTAAGCTCCTTTGTTAAAACACGGCTCGTGAGGACCGGCCAGTGTTAACCGACTCTGAGGTCGCTCGCGTCTTTATCAAAATATTGCATTCTAAATTAAGTACTCTACCAAACGCGCTAAAATGTCGCCAGCTTCATTGTGAATGCACCAGAATTAACCCACATAAAACAGATTACGATCGAAAATTGTGTGCCATGGCCCCTTTAAAAGATTGGTTCTTGTTGAGGTGATGCGTGTACAAATGTCTTGGACCTTGCGAAAATATTTTAAAGAAGGCAAGCTTAGATTGTATTGAGCTCCTCTGGTGGCTGGCGTACATTTCTGACAATACCGTGGACTATCAGACGAACAAACGATTATCGGTCATATGAAAGATTATTCGCGAAATCTCTTCCAGAGCAAAGGTCCTGAAAGATAAGTTATCTCGTGCGAACAATAGTTGAAATGGAAGGTTGGAAAAAAAGAAACAATGTCACCCATGCACCAGATAGGTGCCATTCTCGAGACCACGGGTACCCACAGCGCCATCGGGAGCCATCAGCGACTTGACGATATGTAACATAAGGTTGATCTTTAGCAGAGATACTAGAGATCAAATTTCACCTTTTTCTCCCTCTTCGGGTTTCAGGCAGGAACACAAACATACGGCAAACGCCGGCAGGCGGTCACGGATTTAAAAGTTACACATTGTCATTGGTACCTGTCATGTCAGGAGAGGAATTATTCAACAAAAAGTATTCGTAATAATATCTGGGGTTTTACGAGCCAAATGCACGATACGATTGTGAAGCACACAGCAGTGGAGGGCTACGAAAATTTCGACCATCTGGTGATCTTTAACGTGCACAGACTAATCACAGCACAGGGGTCTGTAGAATTTCGAGCCCATCGAAATGCGACCGGCCGCGGAGGGGATCGGTCCCGCAACCTTCCCGTCCGAGCACCGCATCCTCCACGGCGGACAGAAAAAAAAAATGGTTGAAGCTCGCCGAGTTCAATTATTCGTTTCAAGATGCAGTACAGACATTGTCTTTACGGAATCGGAGTGTTCATGTGTATGCATGTAAGAAGGGAAAAGAGGCCGGGGGGGGGGGGGGGGGGGTCATGTATCGGCCATTATTATTCACAAGTGGGCCGGATATAGCTTCTTTGACTGGCGCACCTGAAAAAAGCAGGGTTTCGAGATATCTGCCCTTTGTGGGGGGAGTTTGAAGAGCCCCGAAACGGGCACAGCGTGCAGACGAAACCGCCGTCACGTTCCTTCTGTCTGTTTGCTGTCTCTCGTGTCGTCTGCAAACAAAAGTATACGATACGTCGTACGAACGCGGCAGCGCCCAGAAACGCCGTTGCATGGAAACGGGTCAGCCCGGCGAGAACCGTTATCTCGGTCCCAAAGTTTCTGTCTTTCGCGCCGCTGCGAGGCAGTTCCTCTTTGGCGCACCTGTTGTTGGTCGAGATAAGGGCTTCTTCTGCGGAGACGCGGACAGAGTGCTTCATTCGAGATTCCTCGAGGATTTCCGTACGCGTTTGCACGGCGTGTCAGAAGTGTTGCATGCTGCGGCGGGTCTCAAAAATGCGACGTCCCGCTAGTCTAGCCCGGAAGAGGGAAAGGGGTTCAACGCCTCTGCCCCGCCCCAATTATATCTAATTTTCATGCGTGTATATGCACGCGCACATACAAACGCGCGCAGGAACACGAATTTTTTTTTTCTGCGACATCTTTACAGCAGCGCAACAAGGCTGACCCCGATTGCAACCACACCGCATTTTGTGCTTTTGTTCACCATAAACGAAACGAAACGGAATACCCAGCGCAATGAAATGCCAATAGCGTAGGAAAAAAACGTGTGTGTGTGTGTGGGGGGGGGGGGGGTGCAGCATTTCAGAATGAAATAGTCAAATGAAGGCCACAGGCTGACTGTCTACGACAGTCGTTGGGAGGGGGTGGTGCAAACAGGAAACGGGGCCCCTGCCCCCCCCCCCCCCCCCCTCGAGCTCTCCTACACTCGCCCTCCTACCCAAGTCACACATCCCCTCCCCTAACCACGATGCAACACGGGTATGACACCCCCCCCCCCCCCCCCGCGCCAAGACAAAATCCTGCCGACGATCGATTATGCAAGTTGGCATTACAGCGAGTCGCTTAGTGGAAGGCCGAACCAAACGTTCAGAAACAGCGATATGTTAGCTGCTGTTACCTGCGAAGTTAGTTTTCCCTTAGACATACAGTCGGGACGCAAAATGGGCAAGCAGGCAACGTTGGCACTGCCGAAAGTATCTTCTTAAAATAATTCCTATATTCATTTTAGTTTTGTTAGATGCGACGCGCGTGAACTATTGTGTCTGCCGAGTTTTTGTTTCAATTGCACATCGACAAAATGACACATAAAAAACATTATGAAGCCACATAATCGCGATTCAGGCTGAACTTCACTAAATAACACCAATATAGCCCATTTCATTAATTTTTCCGCTATGTCTGAAGCAGAGCCATGTGATAACCACACTACCTTGTACTTTTTTTCGCCATATTTTTAATGCTGCGCGCAAAGTACTTTTCTTGGGAAAATGAGTTTCTGACTGAAAGTACGACGCATGTTTTACTTCCACAAGAGTAGTGAGAACTAACAGACGACGCTGCCAAGTATAGCGGATGTGATTGGCTGTAATTCTGATATGAAATTTCAAGGGGGTACTGACCCGAAATTTCGCCGCCGAAATGGCCTGCGGGGTCGATTTCCCCTGAACATTCGTATATCTGCAAAATATCAACAGCGAATATAGCTAGGGAGGTATTTTGAATTAATTTTGAAGCGCTCGACTCCACCGTGTCATTGACACCTTCGAAGGGGGGGCCAACGTATCACCACGCTGAGGTGAATAAAACAAGTTATGATGACGTCATAGGCGCCAGTTTTCTTTTGCCGCGTTTGTTCCCCCCGCAGTCTATACTTCTCGGCGAGTGGTCGCGAGAGGGTAGCCGTGGCGCACGCTTTGAAAGTTTTGTGTTTGGCGAGACTGCAGTACCGTTTCGTATTCGGAAGTAATTCTTGACGAGGACCGTGCGCAACTGTGTTAACAGCTCTGTGTGCTGACGTGGTCGAGGGCAGCGCACGATAGTTGTACCCGGGGACTTCTCGTTTTCGGAGCTCCCTCAAACCGAAACTGGTCGATAATGAGGGGCCAGTAATTAATTATCTGTCGCGTGCTGCAGCAAACGATCTGTCGTGTTATGACTAACAGGCCCCCAGCAGCAGCACGTTAAAGAACCCCACTGCAGGTGGTCAAATTTCCGGAGCCCTCCACTACGGCGTCTCTCATAATCATATGGTGGTCTTCGGACGTCAAACCCCACATATAAATCAGGCCCCCAGCAACACATTGCAGCAGAAAAACGCGGGACCAAAGTTTCTCAGTACCCGTTCAAGGAAAATCAAAGTGGACGAAAAGATGACTTGCCGTTGGCAAAACCGAACCTGCCACCTTCGAATAACTAGTCCGGCGCTCTACCAAGTGAGCAACGGCGGCGGTCATTCCCCGTCCATTTTATGAGTGCATAATCACCTGTGAGTGTTGAGTCAGCGGCGCTGGTAGCTATGACGGCGAGTATGGAACTCTTGCCTGTTGGCGTCACGTCGCAAGTGGTCGTATTACGAGCTGGCAGCTGACCAATAAAGTAGAAGAGTGCAGTTTCGCTTTACTCCTCCTTAAGGTGTATCGGCTTGTACACAGGGCTTATATAAGCTCGATCACAGGATTTACTAGTACACTTGAGTTATCAATTGCGTGATGACACGAATCTACGCGTGGCACTACTCCTGAATAGTTCACCTCACGCGTGACACACAGACCGCACACTTTAAAAAGAAGCAAATATTGCGTCACCATCCCATCCGCTTATCTTTTGAAAAAAAAAAAAAAGAACGTGCCTACATTTGGATATATGACAGATAAAACTCTCAATGTTTCAGCAACATTCATGGCAGCGCATAGGCACTGTCTGCGTTCTAAAGAATAAATCATGTATTGATAGTGTGCGTGTCATCTTTCTTACCCCGTCATCGCTTAGTTCATTCACCCTTAGTTTGATAACAGGTTCGCACACTGAGGAAGGAACGGGGCGGGTTCGGACCACTTAAAGGGAAATAAAGAAAATTACAAATTGACAATACCGGGTGTTTCCACTTTTACCGCAAAAGTACGCTTGGCAAGCGAGAAAACACGCGAAAAGAAAGTGCGGGTGCCGACGCCATCTTGATATTCCCGCACCAAACACCATGACGACAGTGGCTAGAAAGCCACTTTATTATGACGTCATTGTTTTTGTCGACGCCTACTCTAGCCTACGTAATCTTCATAAGTAAAAATAAGGTATACTGTTCTCTGATTGATGATTAATTTGTGGGGTTTAACGTCCCAAAACCACGCTAAGATTATGAGAGACGCCGTAGTGGAGGGCTCCGGAAATTTCGACCACCCGGGGTTCTTTAACGTGCACCCAAATCTGAGCACACGGGCCTACAATATTTCCGCCTCCATCGGAAATGCAGCCGCTGTAGCCGGGATTCGATCCCGCGACATGCGGGTCAGCAGCCGAGTACCTTAGCCACTAGACCACCGCGGCAGTGCTACTGTTCTCTGAGGGAGCCGTAGACTTAGAATACCGAGTTTCAGAAAATTATGTTGAGTCAATGTTGACAAATACACTTCGAAATCCGTGACGTCATGGGCGGAAGTTTTGGCGCGAGGTATAAAAATTAAACTTTGACGACTCTCTCTTCTATTGATGAACTTACGGTGAAATCAACGTCATTAAAGTTCTCAGAGTGCAATTTATCCATGAATCTAAACCGATCCATTGCTACACTTTAGCGTCTCTTTAATGTAGGTGTCTCAAACTTGCGGCCCGCGGCTTCACACGGAATAAAGTTTTGCGACTTGGCTAAATAGTAATCGCATTATTCCCTATTGCAACTAATAGCGCTTAGTTCAAGTAAGCTGCGGTGACAAAACTGGTCTCAAGTTTGTTTTTGTTTGTTTTTTTCGTGAGGCACCCCATGCAATCACTACGAGTATGAAGCATCATCGCGGAACGAAAACTATAGTGCAGCATCGTCGTACAAGCAACTAAGGTGTTCTGGTGGTTATGAATGATGCTCGACTGTCGACCCATTCTAATCCCAGTCGCATTTTCGATGAAGGCGGAAATGCCTGAGATTTAGGCGCACGGTAAATAAATCCACGTGCTCGAAATTTCCGGAGCCCTGTTCTACGGCATCTCTCTCTCGTAACCATATCGAAATTTTGGGACGTTAAACTTTAAAAGTTAATTTAACGCGATAGCTAAACGAGAGCTCGTTTCGCAGAAATTCCGGCGGCGTTGGTTGTGAGCAAAAAAAAAAATCATCATTTATGCGTTACCGAAAAATCGATGCAAATATAATGGATAAATAAAACTAGGTCGGGGTGTGGATCGAACCCGCTTCGTTTGCGTGACAAGCGGATGATCTACCACACAGCCACGAGTCCGCTTGTGAATGCAGCGAAAATCATTTGCTCAGAAATGCAGTGAAAGTAACACATGCTTTCGGATGTAATACGTGCTTCTCAATACAACATGAAATATTGCAGTAATAATGCGTGGTACGCGATCGGGCTTCAGAACGCGTGATTATTGTAGTGACTTCGTGGTTTAAAGCCGGTAACTCACTACAAAAGGCACACACGCTACTGGGCCTATGGGCAAAGCTCTATAGGATCCACCAATTTTTATTAGCATCGGCGTCCATGTATCAAGTCATTGTGAAAATCAATATGTCTGGGATGTGGAAAGGAGCGGACAAGGACACACAGGAATAACTGAAAGGAAGAAAAAAAGTTAAGAGCGGCGCTGTTCATTTCTCGAACCTGTTTCAGACCCGAACAGCTTGTTAGCGGAGTCAGCGCGGCGCTCTAGTTAAATCGAAAACCGGAACGAAAGCTAGCGCTTCGTCTCGGCTTGGCTTTTAATTGCAACATTCCCTGCGCGCTCGGCCGATCGCGAAAGCGAAAATGTGCGCTGACGAAAGCTCGCGTGTCTGACAGCTTCGCGCTTTGAGAACGCTGTAATAATAATAATAAACAAAAAAGTGCGTATATACACGCGTGGGACCGCAATTATTAGAACGGCGCTCCGCGTGCTCCTGTTTGTTCGTGTCATAGCACGTAATCACGCGATATGTTTTTTTTTTTTTTTCCTGAGGGGGATGGGTGGGAGCAAAGTAAACAGCAAAGACACCGACACGTTGCTGTTGTTTCCGCGATGTTTTGACAAGCAGACGAAATCGTTGTTCGGCAGAGCGACCTTTTTCGTTTGCTCAAAATAAAACAGAAGTATAAAGTGCGTGTCTGTGTGGGTGTGAGAGGGCTCTACGCTGTACTGGCGTTCAGCAAGAGAAAATAGATCTTGAGGCGCCTGACTGACAGGGGGCCTGGACGCTGATTGATTGGCAGCTATAGAGCACGTTTCAGCCATTTGTTGACATTCTCAGAGTGGCCGCAGTTTGTGGGCAGGAGGGGGAAGGGAGCGCTTATTGAGCCGTGGCGTTCAACCCCATTTTGCTGCGCTCTTGCGAGTTCCCTCCCCACCGACACACTCCGCGTTTTTCGTCTTCTAACTTCCGTTGAAACCTCGCCAAGAAATATGACCAGTGTGGCACGGCCATTACAGCCAAGTGCCGGTGCTGACCCCGACGACTCCACTTTACGCGCGCTCGAAAAGTTCGTGCAAACCGATTGCGCGCAGGCAATGTTCAAAGGGCGCAAGAGTACAGAAACTTGTGCCTTTCGCAATGCATTACAGTTCTGGCATGCCAATTCTGGACGACTGCCGCCTTCCTAGCGATAAGAGCAGCTGTGCATAGAGTTTAAAAGCACGCCAGCTGCACAACGCAAAATACATTAATCCTTGCAGTGCGGCTTAGGTCTCCACCGAGAAGCAAAGAAAGACTAGCGATTGGGAAGGCGACATGAATAGGGTCTGATTACAGCTATCGCGGTCTACTCCTGAACAAGCGAAGCTGAAGCGTCCTCACAGCTTTCTTTTTAAATGCGAATGCATTTCTTAGACGGGCTATGTCAGGCATCCGGCGTTGTCCGCGGCGCCGCCCTCCCTTTCCGCTCTCACTCCCTCTCTCATAGCAACGGCTGCGGGCGCGCACGCTTATCCTCGTCCCTAGCAATCGGAGCATGTGGTGCGAGAGGGTGTCTCACTTTCCCGTCCGCTCGCGCCTCACTCTCTGGCTAGGCGCCTCTCAAGAACATCCGAAAATGTGTGCTCGAGACGCCGCGGTAAAACGCCAACGCCGCGCCGAGAACGCTGTTTGTTTTGTTCACATCATAATATGTTAACGCGATAGCGTTAGAGAGCTCCTGTAGCAGAAATCTCGCCGTCAGCGTCGGCCCCGTTGGCTGTGAGCGAAAAATCGTCTGTGCGCCTGTGAGGGAAAAACCAGGTTGCAGAGGTCGCCGCGGGAGGCCGCTACTTGTCCACGCGTGCGCACGCGATCACACTGCAAAAGCCGCGCATTCGAAGAAAAAGAAGTGCTCAAGGTCACGAGGCGCAGTAGCTTCTTTGCCCCTTCCACCCTTCCCTACTTAGCTCCCAGCGCTTTCGTCGGGACGAGAGAAGAGAACCTACCACTTAGGAATACCTATCACAATTATTTTGCCACTGGCAACAGTCAAAAAACATTTCCCTGCAATACTGCTTCATGTACAGAAATGTGTTATTGGCTGAGGCTCAGCTACTTGAGAGCTTGCTTTATTCCTGCGGTCTGTTTTCACACGTTAAGACTTCCTAAACGGTCTTGAGAGAAATAATCCATACTTTGTAATAAAAAGCAGTAGCATTTGTTTTAATTATAATGTTGCAATGCAGCATGCTGTATGCAACAATTTTATTTAATGGTGCAAAGGCTAATGGAGCAAATAAAGATCAGTTGTAAGTCGGTGCTTCTCGTCGTCCATCTTCCTGTTTGTTTGTAAAAAATTTCAGTGCTGCTTTTCATTCTTTGCATTGATGGTGCAAGTGGCAATGAATGGCAAAAAAGTTTTGTGCCAATACTGAACTGATCTGTAGTTAGATAACAAAGATATTGAGGGTATTAGCAGTCCAAACTCCCTCACCAGGTTTTTTGGGCACTTAGTTGCTACATACAAATCATCGTTATACTGTTTAGTACTTAAGTGTAGAGAGGTATTAGGTTTGAAGTAAATCTATTTGTGTCATGTTTTGCAATAGTGAGTGAGAAATTTATAAAATTAATTAGTGTGATGCAGGTGCCATAAATTCTGTTTGATTTTAATGTCAAGGGTGTGATGTAATTGCATTTACCTCCAACATGCTTCTGCTAGGCGTATCTAGTGACAGGCTGCTTTTTTACTTCATTACTGCCATAGTTACTGTGAATGAAACATGCCATTTTTCTTTGAGCCTGATTTACAAGCTTTGCAGTTGACATGGCATCCTGTAATTGTCAAATAATACAAATAAGAATCATGTTGCTATACTCCAATACAACTTAAAAAAAGAAAGCGGCTTTTTCCCATCAAAGGACCCCTCTCTTCCCAGCCAATGGCACCTCTGTGCGATCGTGACATTGTGGCCGACCACTTAGCTACAAGCAGTGCTTGGCCCTAAACTTCTATGAGTGCATCTGCGCCGTAAAGTATTTCCTCAGGAAGCCTTTATATTGATATAAGATAACATTTTAGTTCAATTTCTTTTCTTTCCCTGTTAGAATAAAATACGTGAAAAAGTGTGTGGTTTAAAGTCAGCTTGCAAAAGTGCAATCTCATTGAAGATACCGATGGATTGCCGTGAACACTGGAGGTGGCCATTGTGGTAAAGGTCTTCCAGCATGGAACAACACGCTTTTTGATTCCTTCGCGAGTGCAGTGCGAAGCAAGTTCGCTGCAACGTCACAATGGCACGGCGATGCCATTTACTGAAGTGAAGTCCTTTGACGGCGAAAGGCTGCTTTTTTCTTGAGTTGTATTCGAGTGTAGGCTAATTACACTCAACCTTTATATTTCATTATTTTTTAAAATCAGAAATGTTTAGTATTCAATTCAATATTGTAATATAATTTTCATGCAATACTCATACCAAATTCATAAATTCCTCTATTTGAACACTTCTTGGTATTATGACTTATTAACGTTAAGCTCGTTATTAATGGGCGTTAACAATTTTCTCTGTTGCCGGCTGCAGATGCCAGTTGAATGGCAGCCATGCCAGGGGTGATGAAAGTGGATAGTTGGGAGGACAGACATTCTGTGAGCAGGTGAGTGACAACTTTACGTTTATATTACAGAGCGCATGTTACAAGAAACGAGAAATGCCCGCAGGCTGCTTAAGTAAGTGAACAGCTAAAAAGTTCTGAAAAAAAAAAAAATTCTGAAAGTGTCTAGTGGGAACTCGTAATAGTACTAAGTGCAAACACAAGATTGAGATAAGGAATATCTCATGTCTTGTGCCTTGTGTTGGTGCTTAGTACCAACATGAATGATTTGGTACAACTAGCCCAAATCATTACTCTCTTCAGTTCATTTTTCAAGAGAGGACTAAAAGGTTATATAGCTGAAGTATCAATTAAAAAAAAAGAGGCAATCGAAGCTATTGTTTCATGCATTATCCAAGTGCTCTGACATTTAAAGTACATCTTCAGATAACTACCAAGTGACACCAGTGCACCGTGCAGCAATGGTAGAAAAAGTTAGACCCTTTTCCATTTTCATCAGTGGTGTTGCCATCTGTTTCTAATGTTCATAAATGATATGGTAAATCAAGTGTCTGCCGAATTTTAAAGTATCCACAGACGACCGCATAATTAGTCACAGAATTGATGACCCTTGCAACCATATCCTACTACATGAAGCCCATCAACACATTGAAGAATAGCGGAAGACCTGAAAATGAAAATTAACCATAAAAAAACAGTTTTTATAAGGATTACTAGGAAGTATTCACCTCCACAACTTAGCCACTACTTGAATGGAAATGTTCTGCTCGAACTAAAATCTTATAAATATCTAAGGGTCATATTAACATCAGGCATTTGGTGGAACAAGCGTGCTTCTTACATCATGAAACAAAGCAGTTCATAAGCTTGGATATTGAGACAAATTTCGTGCCAAGGTCCTTTAGGGGCCCCTGCAGCATTTTTTGAGCATGGTAAAAAAATGCGGCCGATCGGTAGTCGAGGCTTCTGAGAACACGTGAGCCAAATATAATAGTGCAGCACATGGCCTGGAATTGAGCTATAAATCACTCCCTCTTCTTTCTACAAATGATACCATTACTACAAATGATGCCCTTACCTAAATAATGCCATATGCCCAAAGGCAATGGTCATTATCTGATTTAAGCATCATGAGCTGCATAGTTACTGCAGGCCGCTGCAGAATGTCACCCTATGCCCGCATGTGCTATCATGTTCAGACTGAAAGTAAGCTGCACGCTCGAAGAAAAAAAAGAGAGAAAGTGTGCAATGTCACGACCCACAGCTGTCAAAAGGACACATTTTTTGCCCCTTTGTTATGCTTTTTACGTAACTGTCAGCGCCCTCGCTAGTACGAAAGGAAAGAGAAATCACTCAAAGTGTGCAACAAATCCCTGTAACTTCGCTTGTACTTGACCGATTCTAAAAACTTTTGAAGCAATTGGTTCGTGAGGCAATAAACTCTTTCAATGAAGCCATTTGATGATTACTTAGAAAAGTGTTGCGGGGCCTCTTTCATATCTAAAGCTACTAGCTTACAAAACATTTATCAGACCAATCATAAAATATTATGAGACCCACTCACAAAAAGAGACATTGCCCACTTAGAATGTGTTCAGAGAAAACTGAAGCTTTTTATTTTTATTATATGTACAGCTAGCACACACCGGTAAATGAACTTGTGCAAAGAGCTAAGTGAAGTCGCTGAAAATTCAGCATCCGGCAGAAAGACTACTATAGCTGTACCAGATTTACCCCAGCAAAGTAGGAATAGAAAAGGACGGCTGCATTCAGCTCATAAGTGAACCACACATTCTCACCACCCAAAAAAACTCCAAGACCTTTACCGTCAAACAGGTGTATAATATTCGAAAACACGTTTTTCTAATGAGCGGTAAGTGAATGGGATGAGCTCCTGCCAAGGTCATGGACTACTCGACTACACTAAATCTCATTAAGTGCTAAAGGTTCATTTGCTGCCTTTATAAGTACAGATTTAAATGTTATTTTTTCATCAATATTAGCTCATATATATATAGACAAGTGCAACTAGTATTTGTCTTAATTTCATTTCCAACAGTTTTGACCGGCGGACCGGTCAATACCATTGAAAATAAAATTAAGACAATTGCTAAGTTGTGTGTCATCTCTTCCAAGTACGTCTGGCCCATTGGAAAAATTTCTTCAGTGTGTGTGTGTGTGTGTGTGTGTGTGTGTGTGTGTGTGTGTGTGCACGCGCGCGCGCGTGTGTGTGCGCGTGTGTGTGTGCACGCACGCGCGTGTGTGCGCGTGTGTGCGTGCATCCATGTGCGTGCGTACATACATACATAAATACATACATACATACATACATACATGGTGATGTGTAAATACACGATCAGCTCTTTTCTTCTAAGCGACAGAGTGCATATATTCCTTTATGCTGCGTGTGGTATGTATAAGTAATATGTAGAAGATAATAATTATACTGTAGTTATATACTATTTTAATTGTTTCTGTAAGTGTCGCTAGTGTCCTAGTAAAGTAAAGTATTTACCATGTCTTTATCACTTCTTTTTGTTCATTTTTGCGTAGTATATACGTATTGGTTTATTTTTGTGTCCACACTCCCGCGCGCAGCCTTCTTAGGCTAGAATTATTTTACGAATAAATACACACATAAGTAACTAAAATAGAAAGATTGTGGGTCAAAATGCTTCTTCAACTTCCAGTGACGCAAATCGCTTTTGCATCTCACTTAGGCTCCTTTGCTGATGTATTATCTCAGAGTGCCTGTTCTGCAACTTCATAATCAGTCGGACAGCGCTTAGCAAAGAGAGAACGGTGACATTTCATGTTAATGCAGAGGTTGAGGTTAGTTCTATGTTTCAATGCTTGAATCGCAGCGAGATGAGAACAGATGTATCAAGCTCCCTGAAGTCATTTCAGGTTTACCTAGACTTACCATCCCTATCAATTTTTCACTGGTCCCACCACAAGCTATGTTTGCATTAGTGCTACAGCTTCCTTTGACCGGCCTGGTAATCAGTTGACATTGCTCCAGGGCTGATAACGTGTGTTGCATGTGGGGAGTTGTTCTGTGGAGTGCTGCAAGCTGTTCCTGAGATTGAGAGAGTTATCTTTACGTATGTGGCCAAGATAAGCGCCCCCGTCCAGCCTTTGCACAGGGGCGTTTTATGCTGCTCTGGATCAGGGCTGTGCCCTGAACCTGTGCACTCCTGCCAGCATTTGGATTCCAACACCTGGTGTTTGACAGCTACCAATGTGGTGTTTGTTGTGCTTGCAGTGAATACGACAACTATTTGGTGCACAAGGACCGAACAGACCTAGACATGAGGAGCTCAAGGTCGGCATACTCCAATGGCTACAGCTCAGGTCAGTGTCGGCTTTTCATTGCCCCTGCTCTTTCGTTGCAGTGCTTTCTTGTGATTATCTTTTGCTGTTTCAAAAAATAATTATGTGCAAGACTGAAACATTAATATTATCATTCATTAGCAAGGTAACCTTGATATATATAATTCACTGTGACATAAAGGCCTTTCCTAAAGCTTTCAACTGTGCCAGTTTTCATCAATGTTTTGCTTGCATTTTACTGATCAACATACAAGGTGAAAAATTTGAAGTCCAGGAGATAATTTCTTTTCTCTGAAATGAATATCTATGAATGTGATGTGCCTTGAGTCTATAATACCGCATGAGTGTTTACTATCAGTTTCTTATAATTCCCCATCATGAAAAGGCATTACAATACTGCTGTAGCCTTAAATGTGAAATTTTATACACCACTGTATAGACATGATGTCAGAGCCCTGAAATCTGTGGATAATTGAACTGCTTTTAACACTGACGATAGAATAACATAAAAACTGCTGGCATATCGAGTGAATGTCATATATTCTAAGGTTGAGTTGATACCCATTAACGCTAGCTTTTGTGCTGTGACTGTAAACTTTTGTTATCTTTCACCAATGACGTAGTAGCTGTGGGCATAATCCTGTTTATTTGTATTTGTTGGCTATGAATATATTGATGTAAACATCTGCTTTCTTTTTTTTTAGGCGAGATACTACTCATACATTTTTTTGTAACGTAAAACTGTTTAATTGGTTTTTATGATGACATTAAATATCTGATGTTTTTACAGTGACTTGCATAGATTTGGCATAGATTTGGTTGTGTGTGATTCACTTCGAAATGTTTACTTGAGTGCTTAATCTAACTAAAATTCAAAAAATCATGTGGTTTCTAGTAGCATTAGCTTCTGATAAACTGGGAAAAAACAGGCTAGAAATATAAAACCTGCCAGGTTTATTACAAAGACTTCATGAAATATTTGAAAAAATAATTTATTCGAATGGCTAAAATTTTCTTCTAAGCGTGATTCCATTTCCCTACATGTGTATGTCTTGCTCATGCGAATGAAGTTCAGATAAGTGTATGTACTTGTGTTAATGCGCCAATATGGTGTTCTTGTTATTTTGTGGTGCCGTATGAATGAAATGCAAAGGTTTGTGTAGCGTTAAGACATTCTAACGATTTTCTGGAATCTTTTTTCATTTATACTAAACTTAGTGTGCCGTAAACGACCCATTGTTCATGGCCATTACTTGGTTTATATTTGATTTGATTTCGATTCGCAACTTTTACGTACCGTGGCACTGCTGAGCACTGGCCATTGGAAGCTTTGCCGAGTTTATTGAAATATCGGACCATTATGAGACAGTAATCTTGCCACTTGTTCTATTTTGTTTGTTGTCGTTTTGCGATGTTGTGAACGATCTTGACACAGTTAAACTTTTTTTTTATAAGAGATACTGATATAACAGACCATTGGGTATCAGAGACACCAGTGTGCTTGCATAAAAACAGGGGTTGATAAGAAAGTGCACACGTGGGACCCCGAGACATATCATTTATAAGACCGGAATCGCTGCGCAATGCATGTCTCTCATAAAAAGGCTCAACTATTGGCGTGACTCTTTCGGTTCCTCAATAGAGCTGAAAGTAAAAATAAAAGATGACTCATATTTTACTATGAACCTCAATGCGCATATCATAGAGTGGTAGGCAAAGTAAGCCTTTTCTTCAGAATAGAGCCTGAAGGAGCTGCGACTAGGTAAGCAGATTAAACTTAACAGCGAAATAGCCAAGGCCCATGAATGTAGCAGCGCCTAATTTGTACAAAAAAACAGCTATTTCCAGGATTACATTCCATAACACATTCCACAACTGGGGGTAAGAACAATATCGGAGACGATGCAGTCTGTCACTTCTTGCGCAGCTTCTTTCGCAACCTCATTGTGGTCCGTGGTTACTCCATTTACCTCCCGTATGTGCATGCGATTGATTGATTGATATGTGGGGTTTAACATCCCAAAACCACTATATGATTATGAGAGACGCCGTAGTGGAGGGCTCCGGAAATTTAGACCACCTGGGGTTCTTTAACGTGCACCCAAATCTGAGCACACGGGCCTACAACATTTCCGCCTCCATCGGAAATGCAGCCACCGCAGCCGGGATTCGAACCCGCGCCCTGCGGGTCAGCAGCCGAGTACCTTAGCCACTAGACCACCGCGGCGGGGCCCTATGTGCTTGCGGGACCAGTGTAAAGTGAGAGAGGCAAGAAGCTTGGTGTTTTGTAGTACGCAGAGAGCTTTAGGAGATATGCACCTTCTCTGGAAAGCTTCCCTGTGATCAACTCACGGCTGTCCAGCAGGCCCACAAGGTGGTCAGTAGGCTCGGCCTGCCACTCCCTATGCGAGACTGAGCCAGTGCGCAACCCCATGGCATTCCGTAGCACCGAATAAAGTTGTCTTCAATTTAGTGCAAAGAATTCAATTTGTTCCACGGCTTGACATGGTTTCTGTGCAAGAAGTACATTAGGAATATATTTTGCTTTGAGATTTTAATGAAAGGTCCAGTCTCAAAACGTCTGATCGCATCATTTCACGTCTGGCCTGTCCTGTCAAGTGCCTCTGTGACCTTCCCATCTCCAGCATATTTTGTTTGGTATTACTTGCTGATGTTGCAGTGTTTGTCGTCTTTGTCCCCGTGCATGTTTCCAGCACTTCTCGTATACCGAAAACATGGAATAATAACCAGAATGTAACTTCATAAACATGAAAATCTCGTCTTGCCCCTGGTTCCATTCACTCATTGCAGACTTCTTGCGATATTACGCTGTTTTTTCTTTTATAAGAAAGCACAATACGATTGATATTGCTAGTAATCGAACAAGCCTCGAGTCGCTCTTATTCTTCAGTTTCAAAGGGCAACATACTTGCTGTTCTAAGTAGTAAAAGTTCTTTACACACGAGTTCACTGATCATATCTTTAGTCACGCAATGCAGACCATGTTTTTAACTAGACCCAGTTTGGTGCTGTCTATATCTGTAATGCCACAACATACTGGCATAAAAATTTCGAGGCAGCACTCATGCTAATTTTGGGTCATTTAGTAAGCCTTTTTTCACAAGAGTCCAGTCTTATTTTCTTTGGTATTTATTTATTTGATTGCTAAACACCAACCAAATAATTTTTTTTTGCCCTTTAAGGTTTTATTCAACCTCGGTGTGTGTACGAATTGCCAAGTGTTACAGAAATCACATTTTGAAATCTACTGACATCTTTATATACCTGCAGCTGACCAGCACAGTGACTTTGGAGCTGAGGAGGCGCCTTCGTACTTCCTTGAACACTTGGCCACCTTCTCTGTTGGGCAGCAGTATGGTAAGCAAAATGTAACATGTTGTGTCTCTGATGTGGGTTAGGATGCTACATATAGGTAGTGATTTGGGCACACTAGATAGATAAATAAAAACTTCCGGTTCCAAGTGAGGATTGAACACAGGTCATCTGTGCGACAAGTAGGTGTTGTACCACAGAGCCACAGTATTTGTTGAAACTGGTATGGAAAAAAACACTACATGAATGTCATGTAGCATAAGGAGTATCTAATACCCCAGTGACGTGTGGACTAGTTTATATCGCACAGACGGGCCGCTGCTTAAACACCCGCCTTACAGAGCATAAAAACAATTCAAGTGCCAATTATGGGTCACATTTAGCTGCCTACTGTAAGGCTTGCAAGTGCATGCTTCTTTTTGATAAAACTACAGTTATGTCTGAGGACACAGTAATGTGGTGCACGAAGTTATGAAAGCAATTTTTAATTAAGAATGCTGGGAAGGGTTGCATCACCTCCTTCTGTGGCGTTGTCGCAAACCAAAAGCAGTTTTTTTTTAGGCGGGGTAGATAGATGCTCTTGGGCTTGTGTGTTTTGTTTTCTTGCTTTCATACCTTGTTGCTGCATATCTGGTATGAAAGCTGTTTCCTGATCGTTGTTTTCTTGGTTTGCTTTTTCTTGCCTTTGTGCTTGTCGGCAAAGTTCTCACGCGGTGGTGATTGCACAGTTCATTCAGGTCACTTTTTTTTGTATATCTTCTTTCATGCTTATTTAGATCAACTTATCAGTTGCGAAAGGTTGTGTCTGCTTCTTGTTCTGTAGTTTGCGCTGTTTTAAATAACATAGAACCATACCAATCAGCCCAGCTCTCGACCTTGCTACGAGTCTCTTTAACACATCATATATTGCGTGGCAGAAGCACAGAATCGTGCCAGGCGTCAAAAGATGTGAATTGAGTAATGAGTGGATGTTTTAAAGGCCCTCCAAGTGCCATGCGCTCACACATAATTATACATCACCAGCAGCTGAAGCATCAACAAAGTGAACAGCTGCATAGGCTCATTTTTTGCGTAATGGGCACTTAACAACTATGTTTTGAATAGGCATTCAATGATGCTTTGAGAAGGCCAGTGCTACGTTCACAGTCGTTCATTTCTTAACAGCACAGTTGAGGCATGCACCAAGAACTGAGGCAGGCTAGCAGTCCAAAGGCGCACAAGTCCCAATTACGGTATCATGATCGGCTCTTGAAGGCGAAGCACGAGCGTCTTTCAATTTTCGCTACCCACTGGCAAAATTTTCATATGAAAGCATGCCTGTGGAAAATGGATTGCTTCTCACCTAATGTTTACTAATACTTTATTTGTTATAGGTGCATGTATGCAATGCATCAAGATTTAGTAGTACAGAGTTGGTTGGAATTTATCTTGAGAACAGTGCAGCAACATGAGGGCAAATAAACAGCACCTATTCCCAGGTTTCTTTCTTCATCCTCATGTAGCTGCTGCGCTGTTTTCAAGATGCATCAAGGTTTCATTGAATTGAAGCTGAGGCCCAAGGTTGCTCACTAAATTGTGAAAACAGCAAAAAATTGGTTTTCAGAGAAGCTAAAACTGAGGAATGAAAACATTACTCAAACCTTATTAAAAAAAGTCACACCTGCCGAGAAAATACTTCATTATATCCGAAAATTGGTTATAAACATGTATTTGCTGCACTGTATCTTTGACAAAGCTATTCTTGGTTTACTTAGTTATAAGCATTAATTCGTTATATCTGGGATTGTTACAACAAAATCTGAGTGTAGCTTGTGACGTCACTGATTTCATTTGATTAAGGCTTGTTGTATCGAAGCATAATTGTTATTTTGTGACAACGAATAGTGGACTTGCTACACACTTTCCTAGTGAACGACTCAAGGTTTGCTGCAGAAAACACTGCAGTGTTCTTTTCTCTCTTTGGATGTGCAGTTTGCACTGATGTCAAAGCTGGAAACTATTAGACACATGAACATCGTGGTTAACACCACTTGTGAAATGCTTACATAGTTAGTCAGGCTGAGCATGATTCATAATGCTATCCCACTGCGATAGCAAGGGACAGACAAAGGCCCTAGTGAGTCAGCATTACCTCTACATTTTTCCAGCCCTGGAAACCCCAAAGGATGGGTTGCGGAAGTTGTTTCAGATGGAAAAGTCCAAGGGTATCTGGACACAAAAGATGAAGATGAAGCTGGATCGCAAATGGGTCATTATCATCGACTGTGAGAATGGGGTAAGGTTCACTTTTCCAGCAACATCGTCCTCCTCACCTATACCTCATTTAAATAACCAGTGTTTTCTTAGTATAACAGGCTGGAAATATCACAGTGCAGTCTAGCCTAATTTATGTAGTGTTCTCTGCAATAATAGTAGTTCAGTTGTGTGAGCATTTTAGTGCAATGTGTGAAGAAAAAGTAGAGTGAACTTGCTCAATTGTTATGGTTATTGCTATGTATTACTATTGCCCACAAGGTGAACTTTGCCCAAACAAATATAGGTCAAGACAGCGGCATTGCGCTCAGTGCAGCCAAAGAATGGCTAAGGCTAAAAAGATATGTCCTGCACAAGGACTTGAGAAGTATCAACAAATATATTCAAAGATAAAACAAGATCCAGAACAGCAGATCTACTCGGTAAAATGCAGCTGACCAATTCACAGGTTTATATGAGACTTCTGATATCTATGACATTAAAAAGTGTATTATGAATCATAACAAAAAGCGTATTTAATTGTAAAGCTACGTAGAATGACAACGCAGATGTGTAGCTTATAAAGTACTGATGCATTAAAATGCGAGATGACTTTTTTTTCAATGATGACTTCTATTGACAATTGCTTATGAAAACCACGTCACACCACTGCCAATCTGGCCGCCAAAAGTAAAATTGGCTACGATGGAAGTGTTTTAGTAAAGATTACATCAACATGACACCAGCTGTCGATGCTAGAGACAAAAGTATCTTCATTAATCGGTTTAAAACTTCCGCATTTCAATCAGCTACTATTGTACATTTGCACAGTTTGTCAAACGTCCCAAGGCCACAATTTTATGTATTCCTATAACAGCATGGCCTGGCAGCTTTTAACCACCCCTGTACATTGAAGTATACAGCAGTATTCCTACTGTCATATAATGTGTACGACATAAAATGTGCAGTTGTGTATTGTTCCTCAATGAGATTTACTGCAGCTGATTGCTCATGTTTTTACATGCAGGATGTGGTGGAGCGCTTTCCCATGAGTCTGATCAGCGACCCAACAGCTTTCACATCGGACGACCCACGAGAGTTGTACAACAACATCCTGGTGTTTGTGGTCCAAGATGACCCAACCTCTTCCAGCCAGCAAGAGCACTCCGAGATGCATATCTTTCAATGTGTCCGCATCTCAGTGAGTTTACACAGCCACATTCAGCATTCACATTCTTTTACATATTCCAGTCCTCAGCCACATTCGGCCAATGCTGCAACTGAAGAAACAAACGATTTTACTTGTTTTGTGTAAATTTCCACCAAAGCAGTGTAGCAGTTACGATGCTTGGCTGCTGACCCTAAGGTTGCAGGTTTGATGCCAACCTCAGCAGTCACGTTTCGATAGGAGGCTGGATGCAAGATAGCTGTGTGTTATTCGATGGCAGTGCATGTTAAAGAACACCATATGGCAAAATTTATGGAGCCACACACTTTGCCGTGCTTTAAAATCGTACAGTGAAAGCTCATTAATTTTAAATTGGTTTGTTTAACTTACAGTTGATTCAAACTGACGCCCTGATCCGAGCACAGCCCTGTGTACTTCTCTGGAGAAAAACTCCCAATAACTCGGATCACATCGGTATCCACAACGGTTAATTCAAACTGGGAGCTGCTCGGCTTTCATCAGTTTTTGCATAGTCAGCCCAGTGTGATCACACCACGTTGCAAAACCAAATAAAATCAAGTACACTAGAGATGCAAAAGAAAACACCAACACTTCTCTACATGTGAGAATTCAGATGCTGCACTGGAGCTATCAGGAAAGCTGCTAATGATGCCTATGGAGTTGCGACAATATCACAATGACATGGAGGTGCCATTGCATGGTAGGGGTCCTGTATGGTGAAAAGCCGCTTTTTTTCTTGGCTTTTATTTAAGTATAGTACACTTGAGAGGTTAATAGCGGGCTAAAGCTTGGACTGCAGTTGTGCGTAATCTTGTGAAGATTAGGGCCACGATAAGCCTAGGCTGAACAAACGTGTACATACAGGGTGCACACATGCCTATCGCAGCATTGTGTTGCCAATAGAAGTTGTAGCACTGAACAGGGCACCGTCATACAAAATGAAAGTCAGGGCACTTCTAAGCGCTCCGAGTGAGCCAGACATACATTGCTGAGAGTGCAAGATGTTGAGAATGTATAAAGGCCACCACATTAGCAGTCAGATGCAGTGCAGTAAACTGTCATCTTTGTATTAATTTGTCAAAAGTGTTAACAATTGCTCAACTTGCACTCCTGCTCTGCAGGCTCTTGTTTGTTGAAAAACATTAAGAGTTCATTGACCATGTCTGTTTCCTCCCCCAGGCTAAGGAAGTGGTGGATGATATCAAGGCCTTCATAATGGGAAAGAGCCGAGGCAAGGTACGTTGAAAAAATGAATTTGCTTCCTAAACTTCTTGTGAAATCAATTCACTACTGTCAGGAGGTGCTACACATATGCACTTCTCTCTAAAACTATTTTCGTCATGTGCTTAACATAGTGCATTGCTACACTTGCACTCCTGATACAGTTTCTACAAGTTTCTTTGGCCTGCTTAATAAGTGATCAGTATCTGATTATATCAAAATTGCAATATATGATCCTGCATAAAGCAAAAATACACTCTCTATATTGTCTGCTTCATCTTTTTTCGTGTCTACCCTCCGCCCTCCTCTTCACGTACCCGAGACACTACCATGGAGCCTGGAAGGCATAGCGCAACATGGTTGAAACCAAAATAAATGTATTAGCTAAGTGTGTGACAACCATGTCAAAATGCATGTCTATTTTAGGCCTAGTCCAAAGCAATGCAGCTGAACAAATGTTTCGGTCACTACGCCTTCTATGAGTGGGCAAATGTTGGGTCGAGGCTGCGAGAGGAAGAGTGAATGGAATAGCTTTTTGGAGAGTGCACTCGCTGAGCCTGATGGCCATAACCTAATGATGGCTTAGAGAGTTTTTTTAGTGTGTTACTTTACTGCCTTATTTATTCATTATGTGAGGCTTGCTCTGCCTACTGCCCCTAAGTTTGGTGCCAGTGTGTTTTCTATTGATTAGACATGATGGTTGTGTGGCAGGCGAACCAATTTATGTTGCGATTTGTACTGGCTCTACACTCGAGCCAGTGGCTAGCTCTGTCCCCGGTGAAACGGGGCAGACATGAATGTCCTCAATGCAGCGAATATCCAACCTAAAACGCATGGTTATATTGTCAAGGCAAAACTTATCTCCCTGGGATTCAACATGTCTGGCTTGCCAGATCAGCTGGTTCACACTTGGGAGACAGTGTAACAGTAAACTGGGTCAATCAAGAAATGATGACATCGAAACTGGGCCAATTTATGTATGTGGGTCGCATGATGGGTCACACCAGGAGGTCTGCAGCCTCATGATCACATATTGGAAGAGCATAAGTTGAGGCAGAGCATAAGAATCATTTGTCTCACGAAACGAAAGGTATCGTGTCAGGCAGCGACATGTGGGACATGTTTCAAGATACTATATGCATACCAGCAAACATGTGCTTCACAGCAAATCTAAAAACATAAGAACTTGTGTGATAAAATAAATGTAAAAAATTTTTGCACACAGGCAGAACTAACATATTATTGCATGTGTCATCGTGTCGCCTTGCATATCATTTTGTTGAAATGTAGTAAGAAAGACTTCTTTTGCACCAATTCTAAGAGGCATATTAGATCTGTGGTCAATCCTCCTTGAACAACAGTTTAGGAAAGAGTTCTCTTACCCTCCCTATTGGTTGCGTAGACGCAGCAGTCACGATCGAGGGTCAGGCCTGCCGCCACCACCAAATGTGACAGCACCCGAACCCCCCGTCAACGGCGGCGGCATCAATGTGCGCGAGCAAGTCAGCATCTTCAATGCAGCTGCTGTGTCACAGGGGTCTCCGCCGCCACCTTCACACGGTCCCATGCTCCGTGGGGGACCACCACCTCATGACAAGATAGACGCACACCACGCGCGTGGGATCGGCTATACGCGCGAATCTAATGATGAGACCAGCTCGACAACTAGCGAGAAGTACGAACGCGACGTGGTAAGTAACGCCTTCACTTTCATTTAAATTTTCAGAAACAGTATGCTCCCTTTGATATGTGGCAGGCAGTGCTATAAGAGTCACTTCATTCTCACATTTGTGACTAAAAGATTCCATGTCAAGCATAAAAGAAAAATATATAGAGGTGTGATTCATGTCATGTCATTCGAACTAGCAGTTTGCTTATGCGATGCAGCTTAACAATACCATTCACACATTTTGTACCTCACATGTGATGTCATGTTTAGTGAAACAGTCAGCATAAATTAAATGCAGTAAGGTTTCAATTTAGCAAGATGCATGTGCTCGCTGCATTGGCGCAATAGCACTTTGTGAAAAGCCATCAAAGCCATTTCTGAAAATCTTATGCAAATGTCCCCCTCCCTCTTTTTTTTTCTCTCATCATTCAGAACTGCGTAGTAATGTGAGACTACTGTTAAACAATGCATTCTCACTTATTGTTGTTTTACTTTTCAGGCCATCCTTAACCACTGCTTTGACGACATCGAACGATTCATTCGCCCGACTCCAGCATGCTGCCGCAGCCTACCGAGAACTCGAACGTCGCCGCAAGTCACGCAAGAACAAAAAGAAGGATCTCGGAGGCAAGTGGCACCTTCAGAACTTCTCCTCTATCTCCTATGTTTAAATGTCAGCATTTATACATGCCGCATCAAGGACTCCAGCCTTATTGATGGTGGCCGCATTAGGTCCAGACATGTTCTCGCTGCACTCTCAAGCTTATCGGAAGATTTCAGAATAATCTGGAAAGTTCCAGACAATTGGATGTGGCTTATGCAAGCCAGTGGTTATAAGTGTAACAGACAATTTACATAAGTACATAATAGAAGTGGATTTGGCAACGTAAAATTATGCAAAAGAGCAGTTGCATGTAGGAATTCGGCAAAAGAAAAAAAACTGAAGGCATCAGAGTCGTTTTCGAGAGCAATGCCATTGACTAGATGCACTTGATGGCCAATTGGTGAAAACGGCTTAAAGGTTTGAATACTTACTATGAAATATCACGTTTAAGTGACTTCATATTTAACTAGCATACGTGCTTCCATACAACCTGGTCAGTTTATATTTTGACTGTAGTTACGGCAGATTGATCGATCTGCTATAATTGCTTGCGTTAACTCTCTGTCGCCTGGAAACAGAGTTTGACTGCACTCTGAGTGTTGAATAACTGGTGGTCTCTTCACAACAGTTTTCTGTAGAAGCTGGCTGAATAATGGAGCAAGTGTGAAATGTTAATGTTTCAATAACCATTCGGCAGCAGTAGTACCAAAGCATTCAATGTTGTATGTTACTTCATTTTTACTATGAAAGCAAATGAATTTTCTGATGAACACAATTTATCTGCAAAGTAAAACATAAGCAAAGAAAGAACACGGCCACTATGCAAGCAGCACATTCTGTTGTGTTTTTTGTTGTGGCTAAATTATGTCTTTAAGTGAATACAAACTAGGCCATGAACAGTCTTGTTAAAATTTTCTGACATACAGGCTAAAATTTTGGAACATTGCCTAGATTCCCATGGATACAGCACACTGCTGTGGAATTAAATTTTAAGTGAGGAAATTTTTAACGCTATAGCGTTCAAAAGCTCGTTTTGCAGAAATGCCAGCGTCGGTGATGGCCTTGTTAATTGTGAGTTAAAAGCGATTCTCTTGTCCTTGGCCGAAAAAACGACAAAGGTTCAATGTAAAATAAATGAACATTTTTGGGTTGGAGTGAGGATTGAACACAGGCGATCTGCATGGAAAGCGGGCGTTCCACCACAGAGCCAGGACATTTATTGAAGCTGCTTGGGACAAAAACACTAATGAATGTGATGTAGTGCAAGGAGTCTCATATATTGCATAGAAGAATCGTGCCAGGCGTCAAATGATGAGAATTGAGCGTCGAGTGGGTGCTCCAAAGACCAACCCATTAAAAAGTGCTCAGACACATTTGCCCTGCAGGCACATAGTGGGCCCTTGGGGGTTCGCAAAAGAAATAATGATGGTGTTAGGGGCACTAATGAACTGTGCTTGCAATAGACATTCAGTGATACTCTGAAATGGTCAATGTTAGGCGCACAGTCGTTCGTTTGCCTACGGCATGGTTGAGACATGTATCGATGACTGAAACAGGTTAGCAGTTCCAAAGAGGTGCACGAGGCCAGGTTACGCTATCGTGATCTGCTCTTGAAGGCAAAGCTCAAGTGCCCTCCAACAATTTTTATGCTGTTTTGTGTTTGCCTTCGAGGAGCTTCTGTATTATAAGGATATTCTTCCTTTCAAAACAAGATAATTGGCCTTTTCCGTTTTTTACTTGAAATATTTGTAGAGAGTCAAAGTCAGACAGCCATGCATGAGCTTTTACGACACACCTTGACAATGCAGATGGAATGCTGAGCATGCGTGCCAAGCCACCGCCAGATAGAGAATTTGTTGACATCCTGCAGAAGTTCAAACTGTCCTTCAACCTTCTGGTAAGTGGCCAGAACCTGTTCTCTTCTTTTTTTGAACCGCTGTCCTGTCTGTTCTATGACATCATTCTTGCTGCTAAACACAAATGTCTGCATGTTTTTCCAAAGATGGAAGGAAGAGTGGGTTCTAGATTTTTGTTCTACCTGGGGTTCTTTGATGTGCAACTGAAACTAATGCACAGGTCTTTTCGCACTTCTTCCCTATCAAAATGCGGCCGCTGTGGCAGGAAATGAAACTTGCACCCTCGTTATCAGCAGGCTGACACCATTGCCACTTAGATACCATGGCAGGTAGGGAAACTGAGGAAGGCACTAGAAGAACTTGTTTTTGGGTGAATTGGTGCCTCAGTTTGTGGAACATATTGTAGCTGCCACAAAGCTAGAAACCTGAAAGAGAGGGGAGGAAAGATACAGATGAGCGCCAATTGGTTTGGCACTCGTCTGTCTCTGTCGTCCCCTTTTTTCCATGTTTCTAGCTTTGTGGCAGTTACAATATGTTCAGCAAACTGAGGAAGGCACAGTGGGCTTACTCGCATGAAAGCAGAATTCCAATGGGGTCCAGACCTTTGTTGACATGTAATTCATGGCTGTCCAAGACAACGATAATCCCTCAACAGTAATGTGTGCTGCATAGATAAAGCAAGACATTACAATATCGTGAGCTCAAGTGTTGCACAAAGAACTTAACACACAAGACATCGCTAACTAAGGCACTGCTCGAGTAGCGGCATCCTTGCTAAAGTGAAGCAGGCCTTGACCGCAGAGTAAAGTAAGCGAGGAGAACCAACTCCGCAACCGCCCAGGGCATTCACTCCGGACAAACTGTGCGACACAGATGCAGCAGTCTGACTCATTCCTTCGCTCTCACGCTCCACTCCTCTTCGTGCTTTCACACCTGCTTCCTACTCGCCTTGTGCTGATTCTGACATGTAGCTCCAACTGTCGAGGCATGAGGAAATCGTTCTACACCTCCACTCATGAGTGCATGCGCTGACTGGCAGAGACCGGCAGCGGGGAGCAACTATCAGTAAAGCACACAACGAAACATGCGGGCATGTAGACATAGGAATGTGGCAAAGTGTGACTATGCACCGTTGCTATAGCAACGACAATGAGAACCCTGCCCACGACTACCTTGAGGATCGTGGTGCCTCTCTTCCGCCACTTTCTCTATTTGTAGCACCATCTGGTGAACACGCCATGAAACAGGAAGTAGCATCGCACAATATGTCCCTTCCAGATGACCGGAGTCGGCACTCCTGTCTTATTTTACTCCATGGCCTTGATCACAAACAAAACATTTCAAAACATTTCTGTTTGCAAAACATTTCTGTGAGTGCTGATTGAGAAGATGTGAATGAATCAGCTGGGGAGCATTCAAGCCCACTGAAAATTTCCTTGGTAGAGTTATTAAATCCAGTTGCACAAGCTCTCTGCTTGCACCTATCCTTTTGTGCAGGCTGGAAGTATAATGCTTAGATATTATTTCAGCCTGAAAGGGGGATGAAAGCTTCACAAATTGACTGATTGCCACTCTGTACAGGTGCATGTGTGATTAATTGAAGATTAATGTAGAATCCAATTGAACAGTTCATCACTCAGTCAGCTAACGCTTCCGGTTTAAGCTTGATTTGGCTGCAGTGAACTTTCTAACTACTAATGTTTCATCGTGTCGCAGGCCAAACTGAAGAACCACATCCACGAGCCAAATTCTCCCGAACTGGTTCACTTCCTGTTTACTCCTCTTGCGGTTATTGTGGACGCAGGCGCGAGATTGTGGCCGTCCCGGCACAGGTGCTAGCCTGGCGGCACGTGTGGTTAGTCCCCTGTTGACGAGGGACGCACTTGAGCTGCTGGCCAACTGCTGCACGTCCAAGGAGAGTGACCTCTGGCACAGGTCAGTCAAATAAATAAGAAACGAATAACGCAAGAGATAATAAACACCCGGGTGTGAATCCTTGGTACTGCCAAGCTCCCTTAATCAATGCAATAATTGGTATACTTGCTTTAACTAATACTTACCGTATTTACTCTATTGTAGTGCATCAAATTTTCATTGCGTCCAGAAAAAAAAAAAGAAGTTATATATTTCGGTGTTTGAGTTTAACATGAGGGTCGAATTTAGGTAAATTACCATGCTTATAAAAACCCTAGGAACATGCACCAGCAAGGGAACAATAAAAGCACGAGCTCAATTGTTACAGCAGTCTAGCGAGCTATAGCAACAATTGGAGGGTACAACAAACGAATGCTGCTGAATACTGAACTGAAGGATAAGCAAATATGTAGCCAGTGTGGTGGATGAATCGGGTGGACAGCTCGCTGCCACTTCAACACATGCATATGATGGGACCACCTGCACCCAGACTAACTGGGTATTATATCAGCAATCAGAACAAGTTCTCCATCAATAACGATCGTGACAAATTCACAAGAAAAATATTCCTGAAAGGATCAGCCCTTAAAGTTCTCCTCAAGTGCGACCTCAAAGATGCAAGTATCTTTTGGACGCCGGGGCACATATCCATAGCAGAAAAGCAAGCAGCACATGTCTTGCTGCAGCTGAAAGCTTCATGAACTAGGCATCTCCCAGTCACTTATTTTACCAGTACTTTCATTTTATTGTGATAGCAGTTATATGAACACTCTCAGTGGATTTTTGCAGTCACCGTGATGTCTTGTATATGTACAAATAAAAAAGGCAAAAACAAATTATACAAAAGAAAAAATTCCAAACACGCCGCAACGAGCACTTGCCACTTTGGCTTGGCTTGGATTGAATCGAATCTCCGTGCAATAATAGTACGCTTGATGCTTCAGAGATGGCGTGCGCTATCATCATCAGTGGCTGGAACGAGCAGACGACATTATTGCGGTAGTTTTCGGGGGTACGATAATTACTCAAGGAAAAAAAGAAATCGTATTTTTGTTGGATGATGTGGGGGGTGCAAAAATTATGCGAGTGCGAGGATTACGTGAGTAAACAGGGTAATGCAAATTTAGTGACATAAAGTGACCTAAAATGACAAAGTGACATAAAAAGTGAATGACAAAGCTAGGTTCAAAGGTCTAAATGTCTGCGCCAAACTCCCCAACTAGTATAAAGGGTTGGTGCTGTGGGTGTTTTATATTGTTCTGTCACAATTATGATTGATATTAGTCTATTGTTAAAGCTTTTTTGTGTCTCACATATCATATGTTAACAGAGTGTTACTGGAGTGGTGCCCCATATGATGTAGCTATGAGACAGGCCTCGCCCTTAAGGTGCTACGCCCCTGAAAAGCACTGCTCAAATACAAAGACATAACTACTTTAACAGTTGTTAGTTTGCACTTGTCCTCTGTATACCTGTGTTTTGTTTTCGAGAATCCTTTTTTGCGCTTCAGCGATGTGCAGCAAGTTTGGAGCTCCTTTTCGTTCTTTGTGTGACATTCCGATTTCTTACTATTGCATTCATTGCTACGACCTTGCTGCGAAACTCCGACTTTTTTTATTTTTTGCAATGTCTAACTGTGCTTGTTGTCCCTTTTTGCTGTAAAGGTAGGAATTCAACCTATTTGCTCTCATGATTATGAAATTGTGCCACGAAAAACACGAAACACTGACGATAACTATAATAATTGTGAACCCCTACCAAGTTGTTCCACTACCACTGCTACTGAACATTATTCGCACTGTCTGTGCCTGCAGCCTAGGCGACGCTTGGGTGGTACCACGGGACATGTGGAAAGGTTATGAGTCGGAGAGCTATCAGCCAGTCTTCTCGGATGGATGGGCGCCTGACTGTAGCGGGTCTGACGATCAGGCACCTCCACCCTCTCAGCCACCTCGTATGCGCCGACGGTCACAAGAAGAGGTAAGTCGTGCTCCTGCAGTGATGCTGTCTAGATGACATACAATCCCTTGACAAATTGTTATATGGAACTGAATTCAAAGCATACTGTTTCTTCTTCACTGTGACCAGCTTTCACAAGCTGAAGCTGTTATACACATTACCATATGGCACAAGTTGTGCCCTGATAGAACATTTTCGTATGTTTTTGACAATTGGCATTTGCAACTTAAGTAGTTTATTCTGGAATTTACGCAAGCACCAGAGACTATGCTGGAATGTATCGTGGCTCTTGAATTAAAAAAACCCACGCGGTAGACTTTAAAATAAGGTTACAATGCCCGCAACTATCTGCAGTGCTATGAGTGTTTTGTTTTGCTAGGCGCAAGTTCCCCCAATAAAGAGCTTGGCCTTTAATGTTCTGGCTACTGCGTTCCTCACCATCACAACCATGTCACAGTATCAGTCCCTAGCATTTTGTTAGCCTTCTTTGCATATTTAGTAATGACTTGGTCGTGTGGATTTTCAATAACAGGTACCCAAACCTGTATTTGCAAAATGCTAAACTTTCCTGGAGTAAAATCTCAAACCACCTGTCAGCGGTTCAGGTGTTGGCAATCAGGGTGGTGAACTCACAGGAGTCACAGTGCTGGGCACTGGTGGCAAGCCCAGTACCAGACTAGTACACTTGCCTAGTAAATGTCATGTGAGTGCGAGCTCAGGTTCTTGAAATTGTAAATTTTAAACAGATTGTCAAAGCTTCAAAGCTATAAACATATTAAAGCAGCAGCCAAGTACTCACAGAAGTTTATTCCCTAAGTTTGACGCATAATTATTCATCGGAAAAACGTTCCTCATCTGCAGTCTCATAACAGGCAGAGAAGCAGCCTATGAATCTGTACATGTTGCATCCCAAAATGTATCAGTCTGTGTACAAAAGTGATGGTTGATGAATACAAACACTGCCAGTCACAAAATAGTATGACTTCATGGTTGCACAAGTGGATTAAGGGGAGACCCTGCTTTAGAAACATTTTATTTTGTTTGTTTTTTAGTAGGTATTTATAAAACATAAGCTACAGTTGAGGTACTTTATGTGCTTATTTCAAACACGCTATTACTGTTTCAATATATGTAGCTTTTAAAATATTGAAGAATAGTTTTTGTACGGATTACAGCAAGATTTATTTCTAAACTATGAGGGTTATAATGCAAATCAGTGTATCACAATAACCTGGAATGTCTACTGTATTGCAGTAAAGCAAGAATGGGTATCCTAGACCTATTTGAACGAAAGTTATGGTACTTTGAACATTTGCATGCGAATCATGTTGAGCTGAAATTTTGCTAATGAAAGTTCGACATATCATAACTTTTGTTCAAAGGGGCCTGGAACTTTAATTCTTGTTTTATTACATACAGTATATATTCCAAGTTATTGTGACATGCTGATTTTCTTTAAAACTTGGTTAGTTTAGAAGTAAATCTCACTCCTGGCGAGGTACATGAAGTGTTTCATACTCCTTAAAAAATGCCTATTTTACTAGAAAAATATTTATATATTTAAATCAGGAACATAAAAATGCGTGATCTGTGAAACTATTATTCCTCCATGAGAAACACTGACAGTATTATCTGCGTAATCATTCCAACCACCTTTGTTTACGTGCACATCCCTTTTCTCCACTTGTGCACAGGTTGAACTTCGCGATGTTCCCGATTACCACCCCCATCGTGGAAACGTCGTGTCATCACAACATGACATAGACAGCCGCTATGGTGGCAGTGACTATCTCAGTGAACGCGTGGCACCGCTGCAGGCTTCGCCTTACGATCGAGGCTTCTCACCACGCGACCACATGGAAAGGCAAGTAATTGAACTGTCACTGTTAGGGTTCATCTGATGATCTAGAGCACAACTGCACACCACAACATGACGAACACCTTAATGATTGTATGCTGTATGTCGTTATCTCAATCTGCGCTCTTTGCTAGCTGACACCTCCAAGATGAGTAGCTGCACACTACGTCTACTTGGTGAAGCATTCTTAAATATTTGCTGAGCAGAGAGGTTTTTTTTGTTCCAACATGGGAGTGGCACGCAACGTGCTAGAGTGTGCTCCGAGGGACCATAATACAGTTTATTTATCCTTATGCTATTACTATGTATTATTCCTATATTACTTGGAACAGCATGTGGTTTCTTAGTTCAAATAAAACTACACATACTGCTGTTTCGTAATTGTTTTTTGCGTTTCAGTATTGCCGCATTCTACAATACCAGTGGAAGCAATGCAGGTCAAAAATACTTGTAGGTTTCTCAGAGACAATTACGCTGCAGTGGACTTGAATTAAGGACGAGTCACAGCTGATGGGGAGCGGTAACAAAGCAAATATTAGCAGCCATACCACCCACTGCTGCCACGCTGGATGATCTACCCCTATAAGAAACTTGTGATGCCACATTTCTAACTTGGTAATGTTTAGTTAACTCTATGGCATGGTGTTAAATTTTGCAGGCCTGGTGCACAGACTCCATCTGAGTCAGACATTCATGACCCACGGGACCAACGCTCGGAGCTCAGTGTCGACTCTATGGAAGCCGGAGGAGGTGATCCACAAAGGCAGTGGCGTGCATGGGCAGAGGCCCTCCGTGACCAAGGAGCCAAAATAGTACAAGTGGTTTACCCCCGTACTGCCAACAATGACAAGGAGCTAACCGTAGTGCGGGGAGAATTCCTTGAGGTATGTTCTTTCCCCCAACTGCTGTACTACATTCCTGCAGAAGTCAAATTGGACTCTACTTAGAAATATTAAAGGAGCACTGACATCAAATTTCAAGATCAAAATGTGCCCTCGATCTCTTGGTATGCATAGATCTTCTTGGCCAAATTTGAATGGCATCCATCGTGTGGAAATTATTTTAATTCGATGTCAAACAGCGTAGAAAAGCTAAAAAGAAAAAACGGAAAATAGACTTCCCTGCGACATCAACACTAATGCTACGTGTTCAATGTGATACATTCCACAAATACCATCTTGAGTGACGATGCCCTAGTAGCGATGACGTGTACGATCCGAGTGTTCTTATTGTGGTGCCGACTGGTGCTGAAGCACAGAAACGCACTCACTCGACGCATCTGATCTTCGTTGCACCGGTTTGAATGATTTCGTAAAATTATCATGATAAAAACCACCTTTAAAAGAACAGCGAAAGAAAAGAGCATGATTAAACGTGTACTTGTCGGTCAGCATTTCGAAGAATCGTTGTTAGTTGCAGGTGTGTTGCAGTTGTCTAATTCGGAGCATGGAAAAAGCGCAATGAGGGTGTGTTTTCAGATCACGTATGTGTTACTCATCAACAAGACCACAATCTATCAGAAGTGGAACAGCATATAGTCAGATATCATCACTAACAAGTAACACGCAGGTATCGTTGAAGTTTAGTTCATCTGTAGACATTGCGTCCGCATAAAAGTGGTAATACCGTGTTATCCACGAGAGGCTGGATAGATGGGGCCATCTGGAAGCGCAAAAAAAAAACCTGGCAAGCAAGAAATGTATTCTATCTCCGCTGATGCTCATTCGCGATAGCTATATTGCATTGACCCCTCTGCGTATACCTGAATGCTTTGCACTCCAAAACACACCAATATAGCTAACTGAGACACACGAGCGAACATGGCTGAAGCGTGCATCCTCGGGCACCTCTGCAGTGCTGCTTGGAACGGCGTCCATTTCAAAATCACTGTTCTGCAAAAGGTCAATCGAAGCACGAAATGTTTGTGGAGCAGCTGAGCCTGACGTCACTCTTTTCTGTGGAGAAGTGGTCAGCTGTGGCGTGATCTGAAGGAGACCGCGAGGTAGCACCTGAGAATGGCGGGATTGCCGGCCGTTTTGAATAGTGCTAGATACCAGTGATATAAATCAATAAAAGTGATATTTATTTATCCTTCAGTTGCGTTTTAGGTTGCGAATCGCTGCGACAGGGTCTATGGATACTCTCTGACACAAATATCTTGGCATGATTAAATTTGATGTCAGTGCTCCTTTAAATAGAAATCATTTTTGCCAAGCCAAAGGTACTTTGACCATACTGTAAGCTCTCGTCAATTCAAACTTTGTTACCCGTTAATCAGGACAACATGCCAACTTGTCGTCTAATGAAACATTGTAGAACATTTCATCTTATAGAAGACTTTTCGTCTGCCATGGCAGCCATATTCCATGAGGAACCGAATGGAAAAGGTCATACTTGCGTATCATTCATTCATTGTGTGCATGAGCACCTCCCCTCACCACAATGAAAAGCATATTTAGTAACCCTTTATACCTAGAATCTCAGGCACTCTAAATTAATTTGGAGTCTTTCACTACGGCGTTCCTTGTAACCCGCTGTGCCACTTTTATATATCAAACCCCACAATGTGGTTAGTTTTTAACAAAGAGCCTGTCAAACAAATACCAGAAGCAGTGCTATTTTACATTTGAGAAAAGCTCATGACAGTGAGTTAGAAGTGCTTGGAAATGAGCTCGTTGATAAGGATCCATTAAAAAAAAACAGCGCTACTTTGAACACAGACAAGGGAACACGCAAGGACGGAACACGCAAGGCAGCATCCGTCTTTGTGTGTTCCCTTGTCCATGTCTATAATAGCGCTGTTTTGTAGATGGACACATGGTAGTGTTATTTATGTAGTAGTGTTTCCAGCACATCTTGCTGTGAGTGCAATATTATTGAGGTTATCGTACACACAATCCGCTGCCAACAGCCATACAGTGGCCTCTCAGTAAACGGAAATCTGATAAATAGAACTGCTGCTTGAATGGAACAACTGCCTCTGATATGATCGGTTTCATCCCTGCATACTGCAATTCAGTTCACCTCTCAGTAAATGGAACTCCTGTTAAACGGAACACATTTTCCCGGTCCCTTCAGGTTCCGTTTAATGAGAGTCCACTGTATTGTAATGATATGGAACACCCTTGAACATGAGTCGTAGTTTTATGTTGAGCTGTATTCATTGCAGATTCTAGATGACAGCCGCAAGTGGTGGAAGACTCGCAACATACGAGGCCAGGTTGGCCATGTGCCACACACAATCGTCACACCATGCCATCTTGACGACTCCGGCAGTGTTGGATATGAGCGCTCTTCAAGTCGGGAGAACTACAACCGCTCTCCTTATCCGCCTGGTGGAGCATTTGCTGACATGGGCCTTGAGGTAACAACAAACATGAGCACTTGGTTGCCTTCAGCCTAGCCTCTGCATGAGTCACGAGCCAGTTTGGTTAATGGCAGCTAGTTATTGCCATTCATTCGTTCCCTGACCAAGTATTCAAAGATGTGGTCGATGCTCAGCTAGACAGTCATGAGCTATACAATGCAGCATTTAATGCATAATGTGTGTACTGCCTTTTCACTTGCACAAATTGAAGCAGTGGAGCGGACTTGCCAACTCATGACAATGTCGAGGCAAAGTTACAGCAGCAGCAAATGCTACAAAGCTACATGCGTGTGTTGCAGGAGGGGTAGGTGCTGTAGCAATATTTAGCAGTCTGTCATGTACTCCAGGCAGAAGATGCCGATGAAACGAACCACTTGATGCACCTGTGCAGCGGCTTCCACATCTGTGTATAGTGCGCAAGCAGGCAACCTTGCTAGGCGTGTCATCTTTTGGAACCGAGGTGCCAAAAGTGCCCTGAGGGAGCGTACTTCTTTGGTTAAACAAGCACACCTTTCAACGTTGTCTCTTGTACAAAGCAGATATGCATGTCTGTTGGGCCGCGCATGCTCGTGGGCACACTACGTCAGGGCTCGCAACTGCCGCAAGGTGTCGCACTAATGGAACAAAAAAAGGTTACTCAGGTACAGCAAAGTGTTGTCTCATTCACCGTGATCTTATTACTAATAATCTGTGGAGTGACATTACTCCAAAGGAAAGAAAAGGTGATCATCAATCCTTGAAAAAAGAGAAAAAAAAAATCCAGTGTCTTCAAAAGTGGTCTGCTGTTTGCCATGATGACAGTGTTAGTTTTTTTTCATTGCTCCAGGGCAAAGTAGTTTCTGAAAAAGCGATCATACTTGTTGGCTTGTCTTTTAGTCTACTTCAGTAAAACCATGCATAGTATTAGCAAAATGATTTGCTGGACTGAGCTCTGTCATGTCAATATTGTGTGCCCAGTTGCTTCCCCATTTTCTCCTTGTCTGTACACCAGCTATGATTAAAAAAAATAGGAGAAGCCATACAGGGAAAACGAGGCATTTGTATTGCAGTCCTGTTTGCAAAATTGTTCAGAGCTGAGAATGGAACTGCTCATCTTCACTGCATTGTCCAAACCTGTTTCACTTACATGTACAGGTTTGCATGCTACAGTACAGTGTGTACAAGTTAGCATTGTCTGTAACTCTCCTGTTTATCACATTATGTTGCAGGGCGATTCCTCCCCACCTCATGACCTTGGGGGAGATTCGATGAGTTCATCAGGGCTTGGCATGGGAAGTCCGCGTGGAGGCGGACCTCGCCAGCCACCTGCTCCGGCCGACTGGGTCCGTCGCGAGCGACAGGGGAAGAAAGGTGAATTCCGATACTTTTAAGGGGGCACACCTCACCCGCCGTATCACCCCTGCTTCTGCTGTTGCGCGCTAGCGGGCGATGAAAAGTTGACAGGACAGTGCGTTACCCTCGTTATCCTCTACCCGCGGGAAACCGAGAAATCATCCCTGCATCATCCTTGCTTGAACACAACCCTACTGGCCCCGCCCAAGTGCAAGAGTCTGGTTTCAAGCAGTGTGTGTGTATTGTCTGCTATCCACCCCTGCTTCTGTTGCTGTGTTTGTGTGGCAGGCGACGAAATGGACAGTGTGCTGCACCTTCCTCGCTGACTGCTTTGAGAGGGAGAGCTCAGTGGGTGTTTAGTGTGGCATCAATTTGTTGTTTCGTCAACCCAGGCATTGAAGTGCGATAGCACGAGCGGTCATTCCTGAAAGCGTTCTCCCTAATTAGCCTGTCTAAGTGCGATATGCAATGCCAACAGCTGCCAGGCTTTGTTGTCAGTTGATGTAACAGCGCTGTCAAAGTGCGTCAAGAGTGCGTCAAGAGTGCTTTCTCTATTCATGTGGAGAAGTTCATAAATCTGTGTGTGACTTTGAACGAACAGAAAAAGAAGTGAATCTGTGCAATAGAGGTTCGCTTACAGTGTGTCCATGCTGCAGTTACCTCATATCACTTCACATCAATGGGTAGGCAGCAAATTGCTTTATCCCTTTATTCTCTTGGTGAAAACATACCGGGTTACATGATGCATTCCCAACATGCCTTGAGCATTGCCATTTATTGTACATTATCAGTGCGGATGACAGAGAACAGCACTGGCTTTTCTATTCTTGTCCAAGTAGTGTCCATAAATACATGCTGACAATATTCACAGCCAAGGAGAGGTAATTAATCTTCCGGCAGAGCCTTGCAGCAATCAAGATCATCATTGAGTGGACAGATAGAGGCAGAAGTGTAGTATTCTTCATAACGATACTAGAACTATTGTATATTTTCTTTGGAAATCTCGAAGTAAATGGCTAACCGAACAAACTCCTCAGTCCTTCTATCATTACGATGAGAAATGAGATATTCTTTTCAATTTTATTATTTTTTTCACCTCTTGTATTCTAAACAATAAAGTTATATTTCTTCATATATCATTACTTGGTGTTTCAAAAGTGTTTACATATAGATACTCTAAAGGTTACCATTGTTCTCAACTTCAAAGGGCAGGGAACTTAAAATATTGTTCTTTATAATGAGAATGAATATTTTTACCCTCTAAAAATTAGCTTGTGTTGATGGCTTACAAGTCATAGCACATCAAACCATAAAATTTTATTTTTGCTTTATTTTTGAGATGTCATTCTGTAGCTTAAGGATTAGTGGAACACTTTTTAAATGCAGCATTTACTGAAGTGCTGATAAACCATGGCGTACGATGCCACGGCATTTCCACACCCTTCTTGGGTGGTCACTGTTTTCGTCGTGTGTCATTGAAACCTGCCTGCCTTTTTACAAGATGCTAACAACAGTGAACTACATTTCTTTTAACTGCCATGTAAGCATACCCGAGTGCCACCTTAATGTTTTGCAGTAAAGATGTTATCTGAGAAAAAGGACTAGCCCTATCACGGCCAATGTTGCACTGTAATCCAATCTATAGATGTTTTTGTGTGTTGGCATGTTTCTAGTGGCCTTCATGAACAGGCTGACGTGAAGCTTTTCATTACTGGAAAACTTAAGACACTGTTGCAGCTCCGATAATGAAAACTTGGGTTAGTCCTTGCTTGCTGTCAAGGCTGTTCAGTGCACCCTGGACTAGTGCTGGTTTCTCGTTTTTGTTAAGCATTTCTCAGCTATGAGGATCTTGCAACATCGGATCTGTACAGCATGTTTAGAGTCTGTACAGCATTTATGCATTTGCTGTGCCAAACGTCAACTGGTAGATACATGCAGCTAGGTGTCAATCATGCATAACGACATGTATGATGAAGCTGACATGTTATTGACAACGTACTGAGGCACAACAATAGATGCTAGCTCGACCCAGGTGTTCTGTGACTACCTAAATTCTAACCAGGCAACATAAATGCGTAGAACGCCACAGAAGTTCAAACTAGGTGGCTTTTAGCTTTCAAACGGAACCATCTCTAGCCGTCTGCAGCAAGAAAGCATTACACAGTAAGTCTTGTAAATTAATATGCTGATTTTTAAGCCCTAATGTGAATCATTTTTCCACTAACCTGAAACTATCAAACAACTTGATGAGACAGACTTTTTATCTTGTTGTGATTCAGTAGACTGTATGTTATAAAGTTTGACTAAGAATTTAAGTTCAAGAAAACTTAAGAACGACCTCTTTCTCGTTAGCTTGTGTGCATTTATCACTATCGATAGCCAGCCATTGTCATCATAAGAAAATGCATCATAAGAGTGCATCACTGCTATTACACATAATAGACCCACTAATTAATGTGAAAATACTTTTATTATATCTACTGTTTGCACACACAGTAATATCGATAAAAAGTCACCAAACTTTAGATTTGCTGTCCGACAAATCATTATAATAAAGTTAAACTGAACGCAAACTCGGTAATCAGTTCAGTACAGCAGTTGTGCAAGCATTTCGGGAGCCTTTTCTGTATGCCTCACTTTACGATGGTTGTGGAAGCCTTGAAGCAGCAAGGACAACAAAGGAAAAGGTGTTTATTTTCTTCAGACATTGACATATGCTCAAGTTTCGTATGTATCTTCCTATTCCGGTAGAGCTTTTACTGTGGCAGTGTTGCAACAGAGTTGGAATCAAAGTGGTCGATTAGCTGTCATGATCATACTGAAGTGGCTTGCCTCTAGTACGTACCTACAAAGCATGCCATGTGTCAAAGCATGCGTGCGGCAGCATTTAGAACAAAATACAACGTTCAAGGTGCAGCACACGAGAAGTTGTATTTGTTCAAAGCCATCAAGGATCAAAACAGTGTTGTGATAACAGAGTTTGCATTTCTCAGTCCCCTGGGCCAAATGTTTGGCTTTTCATGTGTACTGCCAAGCTCATGCCATAGATGGACATTTTAAGCTCTTTTACCATTTTATAGCTTCTGCGTTGTGAGTAGCTTAGGGTTGAACCACTTAAGAGATGCACCTTTCTTTGTATGTCTGCACTGAGCACTTGGCAGCTGTTAATAGCATGTTAAAGATGGCTAGTGTACATTGTGCATGTAACGTTGATGCTTTAGAGAGGATCTAAAATACATGCTTCGGCTAGCTATACACCAGTCGTTTACAGAACAAAGCATAGTGGTTTGCCAGACATTTTATGAAACAGTTTGTTGTTTGTTGAGTGTCTGTCTGCAGTGTTTCTTCAGCGATGTACATTGTTTCTGACCTATTTGTCGGCATTTAATGAAGCTGTCAGAAGCACTTACGACATAGCAGCAGCTTTGTAGCACTTTTCTCGCTTCTTCTTTCTTGTTTTTTACTTGATCTGTCTTGCCGTTTAGCATCATTAGGTTCCTCCTGTTATGCCAGGACGCTTCTTTCTAGCTTTTCCTACTGAACGCTTTACACATGCACGCATTCTTATGAATGAATTTCCACTTTGTTATACAATTCCATTTAGATGACCCCATGCTTTTTTTACACTTTGGTCAAGAGGTTGTCTGTTTTTTATTTTGTGCAAAACTTGATACACAAGAAGTTTTTATGTTGCGATATGAGGTGCAGTTGTGAAAGCACTGCAGCTCGTTGGTTCCAAGCATCGTTGGTGAAGGATCGCAATTTAAACATTCCATAATTGAGACGCTACTGCTTTTAACTCGCACCTTTCCTATGGCAACATTGTTTTGTTTCGTGGTCTGGTGTAAGGATGACGAGTTTCACGATAAACTTACCGTAAACAGCAATTCTTCTCTAACTTCTGCTGTACTGTTGTCATTGTTGGGAATGTCGTGTTCTACCAAACTTTGAATAGCTGTTAGTAGTTCTACATTGCAATGTTTAGAGTTGTATTTTCCCCTTCTCCGTCCTGTTTGATATTGACAGTCAAGTTCTTCCAGATATCTACTTGTGTACATAGAAGACTACTATTGTTTTTTTGTGAGTCATCAGCTAACGGGAGTTGTTTGTGACGGGAGCATGCTACGAAAGCAATCTCTAAATCTCTCTTACCGGAGAGACACTTTTTGTTGGCAGTTACGAGCATTGTATGGATTGCTGGGCTTTGCTACTCAGCAACATTTTGTTTAGTGGGGTAGAAGCCTTGTTGAGCATGCCATTATTGAGGTGGCAGTCTTTTTCTCTGTCGGAGCCACGGTTGTCCTTTCCCGGCATGCTGCAATGACTGCTGATATACTTATGTTTGTATGATGATAGCTCAGGTCAGTTTCCTCCCGAGTTCATGCTGTACTTTCATAGTTCACTCCGTGGACTCTGTTCACTTTCGCGTGCGGGAAGTGTTGTATTTGTATAATGCAGCATAGATGTGTTTGTGCTTCAACCACTGATTTGGGAGCTGCATTTTACGCAGTGGTCTTTTAAAAAAAAGCCAATGTTTCTGGTGGTCACTGGCGGCAGTTGCACGTAGCGGCACTCCTGTTGACAAGCGTCCAGCAAAGCTTGCCAATTCTGTGTGACAAAAGTGCCTTAGAGCTTGTTTCTGGAGGATACATCACTTTTTCCGAGAAGTGTGGCAGAAGGCTTTGTGCTTGTTGGGATCGAAAATGAACAAAGTTTTTCGTGTTACTGTTGTGTGTCAAAAGAAATGTTTTGCGAACAGCACGTCTGGCACATTTATCCAAGTGTTAACTGCACTTTAATGTTAATGTTAACAGAGACATGTTAGCGAGAAGAGATAGATATATACTTACTATATACAGAGGTTACAAAGAGCGACCCATATCCCAGAATGCCAGTCTATCCCAATTTTGCCATGTTCTGTGTTCTGCGTATGTGTTTTTTTTTTCCTTTTTTCTACATTTAAATACTACCTACCTCTTAATTTTTTTTTACTTCTGTTTGTGTGTAAAGATAAAAATAAAACACTCGAGTGGCAGTTCAGCTTGCAATACATTCAAATGTTACATTACGGCCATCGTGGGTGTTGATGGCATTTGGCTTTGAATTTACCAGTAGACCAGTGTCCAGTTCTATTTTTCAAGTGTTTCACTTTTTATTGAGTCTTGTACAAGCTGAGTGCATGAATAAAGTCTTCCCCACCTTACCATTAACAAAAATGCAGCTGTGTTGTGTCTGTTGCCTAGTGTTGTCTGTGTTTCTGCTTGAGTGCATACATGTACATTTCTACATATTAACCCCGATTCATGGGGAGCTGTTCTGTTGAAGGTCACTACATTACGCTGATTGGTGCACCTCTGCTGGCCGGGAAACGACACGAAAGCCATGGAGGAAAATACGGCACTCATGTCATATCTATCTACTTTTTCACATTTGTGTAGTCTACCAGGTGTTCACAAAAAGATGCAGAACAACTATCCTGTATTTTTCTATTGTCATGTTGCATTTCCTATAAATATGAAATGCCAACTTGCCAACCTACCTATCCTGTTACTCTGATGTGCACTTGAGCAACTTTGCCCATGACTACACAACCGCTGAAGTTGCTAGGCTGTTGGTACAGTATATTTGGAAAAAAATGGTGGGGTAAACTAGGCACAACAAGCCAACAAATAGACACCCACAGCGCTGTCTATTTGTTGTCTTCTTGTGTCCTGGTCGCCCTACGGTTGTTATCCAAATATGCATAACCATAACATCATGAATCTGGCCACATAAAAAAACATCAATTCCCTCATGCAGGCATTAATGTTGAGAGACGTAAAACACCAGCCGGTCATGAAATGAGTGAAAAGCAAACACCCTGTTTGCCTTCCTTTCTTAAGTTGCTTTGACTGAACAGCATGCACAGAAGTTTAATGGAAGCTAGGTTTCCAAGGTGTTCAGAAATTCAAGTTATGCGCTTAACAATAACTTGACTAAGTCTTTAAAAAGTATGAAAAAAATGTGAGCACTGCCATTATTGCAACGTATGTGGTGAAATCAGATAATTAAAACCAATTTTCTGTTACACTGAGGTGAAAAGGAGATTTCTGTCACTAACATTCATTAATATACTGTGAGTTACAGTAAAGGCACACAGGTTTAATAATACCTGTTTGCACTGACATGCCTTTTTTATTTGTATTTGATATTCTAAGACGTAATAGCCATAAATTTTCTTGGTTTTCATGTAAACCCTCAACTGCCACCTTCCTTTTCTGCAAGCTAAAACACAGTGGCAGCACGTGCAGTCCGTTATTTCTTGGCTTGGCAGCTACTTTTCTTCTGTGAGCACACATCGCATTTTATACTCCGTTTGTGCATAGCACAACTTCTGCAAAGCCAGAATGGTACAGGCCCCTCAGTAAGCACAAGAGAGCGGCTTGGGGCATCAGTAGTGACCAGATTTCGATCTGATGGTAAGGTATGAATAAAATATAAGCATGCCGATTTCTATACATTCTAAATTACCCTTTGCAAATCGCTCATCTTGGCAGTACTAATGTGCTATAATGTGCCACCTCATACAGCACGAAATGAGGTACTTCAACATGCCCAAATGTACATGAACTGTGACATGCATGAGGTAATCAACATTTCAAGCTAGTAATGTAACAGGAATGTAACATGTTGCATTGTGGTACTAACATAACGATGTATATCCTCACTAAAGCGTGAATGCTCCCCTTCCCTGCTTGAATTATGGTGAGATGGTGCATATCTAATAATCTTCTGTGGTTGACAAAGCTAAGAAAGTGGACTGCCTTGTTGTCAGCCATCGAATGAGGCTTCGTAACAGATAAGACCAAACCATCTACAGCAGAACGTGACATCACGCAGCCTTCTTGACAGTATGTGTGCGCAGTGCTTGTGCTACAACGATGCACTACAATGATGCATGTCTTGCTAGGAATCCCACCCATGCTGTCCTTATTTAAAATTACCACTGGGCTTTATTTGTTCTCACTGCTAACTAATGCATGAAGTTTTGCTGTTTGCAATGCATCTTCCTTTGCATTTTTATGTGTACTTTGTTCTACTGCATTTTTTTTTCTCAGAAGTCGGCAGCCTGAATGGGTGCTACCAATTGAGATATGACTAAGATATACGGTTTTTACAGTTATTCGGATATAAAAAGACACAGCGACAATGCTCTGGTTCTCATCTAAAAAGAGAGCTAACTCTACCAGATACTCAGTGCATCAGTGCCAATGCCTCCGAGGTCATTGCCACACATCAAAGTGAACAGAAAATTTACTATCTGTGTGCAAGTAGTATAGTGCTATTACATGTATATTGTATGGCCACTAAATGGACCCTAAGTAGGAATTTTGAGCTGGTTTCATACAAATAGCTTTATAAAATCACAACAATGAATGTGTGTCTCACTGTGACCCATTGCCTTGAAAGGCAAAAAGTAAAATTTTGACAATATCTACTAGGTATGATGTCACACTGTGAAACAACCGAAAATGACTAACACTTCATCCTTCACATTTTTTTTTCTTTTTTTTCTACCAAATGAATGCAAATAAACAGCTTTGGAAGTTCACTAACGAGGCTATTTGGCCAAGTTGATAAGATATAATGAACACACCAGTTCTTACAAGCAGATAACTTAGATGGGAAACTACCGAGGCTGAAAGGATTGATAATGTAGGGGATAGCTCTGCGTCAAAGCTACCAATCGCTTTATCTTCAAAGCAATTACGATACCTGCATGGTCACTGACTTTTGCCGGCCGTGCTTATGTATAGTACGATCATGAGTTACCTTATAGTGTATTCTACGCTGCCATTATCATTAAACTGCTGCAAGTTAGTGCCTGTGTGTCTCCCGTCTTCACCATCCTTATCTGGTTGTGCACTTACAGACTGTTTATCAAGTTTTGAAAGAACTTCCTGTCTCAAGTGGTTTACTGTTGATCTTGAATACCATTTCATAGTTTGAATTTCAAATCAGTGTGCAGTAGCAACAACATGAATCAGTTCATCTAGTAGACGCACAATTTGCATGTATAAACGACAAAACATATAACTAATGAAATGTTTATTCTACTTATATCACGTATTCGACAAGCGAGGAGTCCACATACTTCAGTAGAAGATGACAACGAATTTGCTGATCCACGATAGCATTCTAGGACACTCCACACCACAGCAGTCCTAGAATGCTAGGACACTGCAGGTGAAGAGGTGTGCATTTACTATGTTTACCAAAGTGCTCTAACAGATGATACACTAGCACAACACATTTTCAATGAAGAATCATGACAGTGTCATTGTCCAAAAACATGTATTTGCATCGACCATCATGAATGAACAGGTTTAGTGCAGTCATTAAACTCATTGGAGAAGGGAAGAAATATCACACGAATCTCCCTCTATCTTCCAGAGACTTACGATGAAAACAATCCCTATGGATACGTGGAAACGAGTAAGTGCCTTTTTTCTGCTTTTACAAGTCAGATGAGCAATCAAACTTAAACATAGAAGGAAACCATCATTTTCTTTTTGAATGAACACAAGGATGGCAAAAGTTGCACCACATTCACACTCCCAGAATTTTCTTCGTACGACCTGTTGCATAAAACATAGGGTTTCATACGGAAAAAAAAAAAAAAAACTCGATGGTGCAATACAACAGAGAAGGCTCATTTGTTCTCGTATAACAGAGGTAAGCAATCGGAATATATTTTTACTGAAAATACTTAACATCCTTGACCCACAGTAATTTGGACAAATATTTAGGTATAGTATTGTAAAATGCCCTAACTGATTGCAACACCCTACAAATTTCAGCTATTTGGTTGATCGTGGCAGAAGCAACACAAACAGGCGGTACTACAAGAAGAATGGCGAAGGACAAGCACTGAGCACAGGATCAGCACTTGTCCAATGTGCTTGTCCAATGTTGTTCTTTTTGTTGTGCAATCTTTCTTGTGCTGCTTTTACCATGAACCCCCAATTTAAAATCACTCAATGAGTAAATAAATGGCATTCTATTGGATAATGATAGTAAGTGTAATTTTGGCAGTCCCATTACATTTCATACGTAATACACTTCACACAGCTATTCGATTATATTATGAGTGCAGTAAAGTAAAACTATTTTCTATCCGGCAATAGCGTTCCATGAGCGCTCAGTATTTTCTGGGCTATTTCCTCTGCCTTTGTTTGCCACGAGATACAGCTCAAGCCGTTAAAATGCACCATCACACTCGGGCGATGATCAATTAATATTCTGAACAAAACTTTCTTGGTATAGCTGGAGTGCCCCGTTCTGAATAGATGATGCCTGCTCAGCAAATCAGAAATTGTTCTGGCACTATGCACTTATAGATGACAGTGACTGTGTAGTTAATTACATTCCATTATATTCTGCATGGTCCATCAAGTAATGTCCGCTGAGCTGTTTCCCTTCTCTCAAAACAGAAATGGCCACTGTCTTCTATACAGTTTCAGAATTAAGGCACTCGCCAGCTATTTCTCACATTTCAAAGCTTACGCATCATATTTTAGCACAATCTCTGCAAGCTTATTATTATGAACTTTGGAGTGTATAGTCCTAAGCCAGTTGGCAACATGAGTCATAAAAGCTCAAACACAAACTAATGGTACTGCAGAAAAAAAAACACAGGCAGCTCATCATTATGAACATAAGTTTTTTGATTGACTGGCAAAATATGAGCAGCCTGAAAATTTTCAACAAAGCAGGAAGTGCTAATGGCAAAGTTAGAAATAAAGCATATGAAATCAAATTGCATTACACAGACATGCATTTGCAATTTTATGATGTGTGCAAATATTCCCCGAGCACATTCACTCTGGGTACTGGTGAGAGTTGGCAGCCATCTCGCATTACCTTGAAACTAAATGAATGTGGTAAGGACAGGCATAGCACTGCATCAAGCCTGCCAACACAGATAATCCTTCGCACACTGTATCGACATGATGTGCTGCATTCTTTTTTTTTACTCATTCCACTTTCTTTCTTTGCAGACATCCCTCCTGCACCACCAATGCCACCACCTGGTAAGATTTTATTTTTATCAATATTTCGCCGAGTCCTTTATAATTGGCAGAGAAAGTGATAAAGCCAGTGCATTTGACTTCAGTGTCTAGTATTTGATGGTAATAATAGATGCTGAGCCATGGCCTTTTTAAAGAAGCAAAAGTAGACAAAGGTATTGTATTTTTCTCTATGAAACATCCCTCTCTTTCATTCGGCAAGAACCTCAATTAGTAAAATAGGTTGCACACTCTTGGGCTAGCTTTGCTATGGGTTTAGAATAGTATGTCACACTTCTATGCACAAGTCCCGTTGAAAGTGTAAGACCACCTTCAGAGACTTACTCTCTCCAGTGCATATTGCCTACATTCACAAAGAGCATCTCTAAGGTCTTCTGGGATATTGCATTAAGTCGGGCCACTGTCAAGTGAATATTGGTTGCCGAGTTCCTGGGTATTTTTGCCACCTAAAGCAGTCTATGCAGATATCCATTCTTGTGCAACATTTTGGTTTATTAAAGGCAAGAATTGTATATTTAAGGGCTTGTTTTCCTTGTTAGACACAATATTGATGAGATCTAACAGACAATTATGCCAAGGAACCACAGGAGACGTTATTAGAAGTAATTGTAACATAAATGTGAAGAAAGAAAAGTGGACGAAAAGATAACTTGCCGTGGGCAGAAATCGAACCTACTACCTTCGAATAACGCGTCCGATGCTCTACAAACTGAGCTACCACAGTGGCTATTCTCCTGTTCAGTCAGTCAGCGCCATCAGCAGCCATGGCGGGGAGTGTGGAACACTCTTTATCAGCCTGTTTGGTGTCACATAGCACATGAACTTATTACAAGCTGCCAGCTGACCAATAATCCTTCGTATACGTAGTACTACTTTAAGGCATTAAGTCTGCCAGAACGAAGCCCTCGCTAGGAATGAAGGAAAGAATTGTATATTTAGGGGTTCATTTTACTTGTTAGACACATTATTAATGAGCTCTAACAGACAATCATGCCAAGAAAAGTATAGGGGATGTTATAAAAGTAATTGTAATGTAAATATGAAGAAAGAAAAGTGGACAAGAAGACAACTTAAGATCACATAAAAAGCTGTCACCATGTGAGGCATTTGTTATGATGATGGCAAAGAATTACCACATAGATTTTTTATTGTTAACGAATAGTTCTGTGAATCACCATCTATATCATGACTAGTTGGTGCCCTCACAAAAACAAGTCCCTTTGTCAAAAAGCTAGCTTCAGCGACACTACTTGTGGGATAATTTCCCATTAACCATAATAATAATATTAATAACTGCTGGGGTTTTCCACCTCAGAACCATGATAAGATTATGAGGGACGTTGTAGTGGAGGGCTTCAGAAGTCTGATTATCTGGCGTTCTTTAACATGCCCATAAATCTATGTACATGGGCCTCTAGCTTATTGCCTCCATTGAAATACAAACACCACAGCTGGGATTCGATCTCGCTACCTTCAGGTCATCAGATCCAAGAGTCCCATCAGCCATTAAAAAAAGAGCGAAAGCTAATTCAAACCTATTTTGTGAGTAATTCTGTGTCTAGCAAAATACATTGTTGTCTGTGGCTAGCTAGTAAAATGTATTAAGGTCCAACAAGGTACACTACACCTTACCTGATGTTTCACACACATACTAATGGCAGCGTTAATGCTAAAAAAGTGTTTATACAAACACATTACAATCAAGACATAGCTTAATTATATAGTGATAAAACAACTTTCTTCTGATAAATGTGATGTGGAAGATTATTACTATATGCGTGTTGCACATCTTATGAGCACTTGCATATATGAAGCAGGATCTGCTTCTTAATTTGCTCTTTTGCACTGCAGAACCGCCACTGTGTTCTTCACGTACTCCAAGCGTTGTTGATGATGGCGCTTCTGACCACTACCGACCACCATCGCATCAGTCCAACCAAAGATATGCAAGCAGCAATGGACAGGATACAGACATTAGAAGTCGGCACGACACTCTGCCAATGCACTCGGGCCAGCATGACTCAATGCACGAGTTCAGTCAGCGCGAGTTTGACAGGCAAGCATCAGATTGGCAGGAGCCAGCTCGCCATTCCAGCCACTTCGATGATGATGCGTTGCCCCCACCTCCAAGCCGAAACGAGAGTGTCCTCCCATTGTCGATTCGACATTCGGGCCAGTATGATGGCGAATTCCACGTAAGAGGTTCTGAACCCTGGTCAGCACGCAGCTCAAGTAATTTCGATTCATTGACACCGACTCCACCGCCACCACCACAGGCGGTCAGTGTCGAATACTGTGGTTCAAAAAGTTTTGGCATGGCACGAAGTCGGTATGATGACCCCAGTACCACACAACATTCAACTTCAAGCCAACATGATGCTCCTGCAACACAACCAACGCCACCTCTAGCACCTGTAGAGTCATCAGCATCAGTGCCCTTGGAGGCACCAAGTCAACACGCGAGTGCTAGTTCCGCTCGACCTATCACAAAGTCAGCTAAGCGTGAAGATACTTTCGATGAAGAGCTTAAACTACGCGTTTCTCTTGGTACTAAGGCTGGGAAAAAATGGGGTAGGGCAACTGCCGTTGCTGCACGTGCTACCTACATCACGCCAGAGTCTACGGTTGAGGAAGTACAGGCCTGGCTTGTCGCAAAAGACTTCAGTGACAGGTGAGACAACATCACAGACTCGCAAAGCAGAAAATGCTACCAAGAGTTCGTGGCCGATAATAGCTCGTTGTACTTGCATAAAATATGCTCTATCCCATACTGAATAGATTTGTTTCATGAATATACATATACTATGAATGGTCCAGTATTTAGCTTCATTAGTTATGAACCCATCGCTCAATGTTTCATAAGTGTAACCTGTCAGATATTGGAACAAAAGTAATCGCACCAGCAAGTTTTTTTTTTTTTTTTTTCATGACAGTAAATACTGGTGCCTTTATCTGTTACCTATAATATAGCAGCCTCTTTTGTCATGAACCTTCATGAAAAAACTGCTCGTGTGTTTACGTTGGCTACACTATCCTTACTTTGCCTCCATTCATGATGGCGTGATGGTATGTACACATATATTGTAGCTCAACTGCTACACCAATGTGAAAGGTGCACCCATATATAAGCAAGTTAAGCTGTCTATTTGTTGTACCTTTAGTCATGTCCATAATGTTCATGAGCAATGCTTCAAGAGGTATCAATGTGGAAGCCTTTTCGATTTAAGATAAGCATTTACTCTTTGAAAACTCTGAGAAGATACAAACATTTTGTTTTAATACAGGGTAAAAGGTCTTTGCAAGGAGCTGACAGGCGAGCACATGTTTGCACTCACCAAGGAGCGGCTGGAGGAAGTGCTTGCAGCCACAGAAGCCGCCCGTCTATTAAGCCACCTCACTGTGCAGAAGAACCTGTGTGGAGTGAGTAACGAAGTGTTGTTATTGGAAATAAATCTGGCTACAATTACAGTAGATTATTGGTAAACAAGATCTCTTAAACGGAACAGCTGCTTATATGGAACTAGTGCTTCTGACAAGATTGGTTTCATTCATGTATTCTACGCCCTTATCCATCTCTCAGTGAATGGAGCTCCTGTTAAATGGAATATAATTTCCTCGTCCCTTCAGGTTTCGTTTAATGAGAGCCTACTGTACGTACTATTACTGTTGTGCAACGCTACTCAACCTGACAAATTCACGAGGCTCCATCACAACTCTTGTCTGCTTAGCTCCAGTAGGTCTAGCTTTAAAAAGTTCTGAAAGCACTGCCTTGATGCGCACAAGATACAACACTTATCAGGATACAGGGGATGATGTGTCACTGTTGGGATGATGGCCTTTTGTTAACCCAGGACTTGATAAAGACCAACATGAGCATAACAAACACACTTCCACTACTTAAGTGCATATGTGAGAACATGCTAATGCACTGTAAGCATCAAAAGCATTCAGCGTTCACAGGAAAAGGGCTGTGCATCGCACGCTTTGTGCCTGAAACTGGTAGTGGTGCCATACTGCAGAGGCTGCATGTACAGTAGTCATGGATTCAAACATGACACCAAATTTTTCGGTATGACAGCTGGTGATGCTCAATCACTTGAGATAACCATGTCATGTCCGCAACAAATCTGGTCTCTAAAGATGATGTTTGCTCTGACCTTCGTGTTCAATTCGAAATTATGCTGACATGACCCAAGCTGAAGACAGCAGAAATGAAAGCGTGTACATCACTTAGCCATATATTGTCCTGTTTCAATCGTTGAGTAATGTACAATGCAGGCATCTCTTGCTAATATTGTCGATAGTGCACTAGTGACTAAACTTGCAGATCACTGCATGAATGACAAAGTTCTGTCACGTAGCCTTGTGCCAGTACTTGTAAAGCAAACATAACCTAGAAGTTGATGACAAAGAAGAGTTCTGGCCTCAATCTTTGAAGGTTTAGATGACTGAAAGCATGCCTCCGGTGTGCAGAGTGGCAACTTGGTTTCTCGAATATATATATTGGCACTAAAAGCTTTTGTTGGAGAATGAACGCTGTTCTTACAGTACGAGCAGTCTGACGTGTGTTTATACAAACAGAGATAGACTGATTGTGGGGAGGAAGGTTGTCATTTTCTGCAGCCTTACAGGGAGCACAGCTGCCACAGCTCATCACTTTGTGGAAGTGTATAAAGCGAAGAGGAAAGAAGGTGATAGATGTTTGTTGCAGTCACATGACTAATGGGCGGCATCTGCAGGCAGACAGATGATGTGGAGATTAGACACCCTCCCATTGTTCCCCGATGATGATGATGATGATGATGATGATGATGATGATAATTATAATAATAATAATATCTTAGGTATTACATCCCAAAACTACAATATGATTATGACAGATGCCATAGTGGTGGGCTTCAGAAATTTTGACTATCTGGTGTACTTTAGTGTGCACTGACATCGCATAGCACACGGGTCTCTAGCACAGTGGTTCTCAAATGGGGGACCGCGGATCCTAGGCGGTACGCGAAGCCATTTCTGTGATCCGCAAAACCCACACCCGCTTTTTTTTTTTACATTAAGAAAATTACATATGCAACTCTGTTAAAGCGCGACTGTGCCATGTATTGATAAACTGTCCGAAATGAAGTGATGAGTGCACGTTTGTTTAATGTTTTTGGTAGCAATAAAAGGCACCTGTTTCACGCTCCAGTTGTGTTACTTTATCTACATATCTACACCCTTACCCTCCTGCTGCAAGTGGTCCCCCATTACTTCCACCAGTCCACAAGGGGTCCCCAACACATCCTATGGCTGAGAACCACTGGTCTAGCATTTCCCCTCCATCGAAATGCTACCGCTGCAGGCTGAAACTGAGCCCATGACCTTCGGGTCAGCAGCCGAGTACTGCAAGTGCTACAGCACCTCGACGGACTTAGTTGTCCTTCAGAATATTAAGGAAGTGCCATGCTGTAGTTCAAGGAAACTCCTACGAATGCCGGAACGTGATGAGAAAGGAGACTTGCAAATGCAACACGTGCTGTTCAACACGAATGAAAGGCAGAAGGAAGATGCTAGAGAATGGGCCATTCACAGCACGTAATGAGCCAGTGTGTTTATATAAGCTGCCTTTTGGGTCTGTTGTTGTCTGTACACGTAAAACTATAAATCGTCACAACTAATGACAAAGCACGACAAGAATGAGTATAGGCAAATTAGCCATACTACCGTTGAGAGCTCTAGCCTTGATCGATCACAATGAGCAATATTCCACATTTTCATGACACACAACGTGCAGTGCAATTACATATCACTGGAGCAGCCAGCATCCAGTCCACTTGCTCAGGCAAGCACAGTGAAATTGATGACACAGAAGGGGATCTAATAAAGATGTGGCTCTCCATATTTGCCAAGCATCAGCAGAATATGTATTTTGTAACATCTTTTACGATTAGTTTGTCTAATAATTCATCATGTCTAATATAACATTATCATAATTACAGCAATGCAGCAATGCAGCAAGTCTTTCAGCCTGGCTTTCACATGCAGTTGATGCTATGAAAAACTGTGCCCATTGTGGAAATGAAATAACAAAAAAAATCCAAATTCTCATAAAAAGAGAATGAAGCTTCTTGTATTCTACCTGTTAAGCAGATGTCTATAGCATTACATGGAACCATTGTATAAAAACAGCGCTTCACCAACTTATTTCATTTGTGCTGTCCTATGCATTGCCGTGCCAATTAGCTGTTACACATTAGAATTGTAATAACCCTGACCTATTGTTTAATTTATATATATATGCGACTGATTCATCAAATCGATGGATGTGACTTCATAAAAGAAGCTGGTAAAGCACACTGACACAAAACACATAGTATGCAGAAATACTCTGAGCTCTGACATTGTAGTGTCTTTTTTTACTATATTTTTTTAATTCATCACACGGTTTTCGCTGCATAGATTCATAAAGGTGACCTAGCAGTTGCAACATTCTGCTAATCGAGTACGAGGTCGTAATTCACATTGCTAGCCATAATGGCTAGTAATATAATGTATAGCAACATAATATACATTTATGGGGGCGAGGTGAAAGGTGCCCGTGAAACAAGGTTTCCACACTACATAAAAAGGCTCCATCCAGACAGTGAAACTTGGTACTATATGTAGTCCTGAAGTGATCACTAAGTTCCTAAAGGCCCTGTGCTGCATTAAAACTCTGTCAGCTAATCAAACAATCAATCTTGTGCCTCCACAGTACAAGCCAAGTGGCAAGGACCAGTTGAGTGAGATCCTCCAGATGCGGCGCAATCGTGTGGACGCTGGCATGTCAGCTTTTGAGGACGCACCCAGAAGCCCCACTACCACGGTGGTTGTCTTGCAGAAACAGCACAGTGCAACCAGCGACTCTAAGGTCCCCACCACTGTCGAGGTCAATACCGCAGCTACGGCTACTACGAGCACCATGCAGTGATGGTAAAGAAAAAGGTATAGTTTATTCCCTGGACAACCAGTTCCCCACGACTTTCAATATGATGTCATGTTACTCTCTTGCCGAGTGCTTCATCACATCTTACAAAACTGTGTAGCCATTAATCGAAAAGCATGGTTTTCGTACACTGCCTTCTAGCCTGCTGTGCTACCACGCCACACACAATGTTACAAAAACGCTGGAGCAACTGGCGTCCAGTCCGACAGCTTAGCCTAGCATAGAGGAAGTGACAATTCAAGATGAGATCAACCAAAAATGTGGTTTTCACATTGTTCCAATCCAGTAGTGTAGCCAGAGGGGGGAGTATGGTGAGCGAGTTCGACCATATAATAATAATTGTTGGAGCTTAACATCCTTAAACTACAATGTGATTATGAAAGACACCGTTGTGGACGGCTCTGTAAATTTCGACCACATGGGATTCCTCAATGTGCACCTAAATTTAAGTACGAGATGAGCCTCAAACATTTTTGCCTCCATCAAAAAAGCGGCTGCCGCGCATGAGATGGAGTTCAACCATAGTTTATGCAAGTTTATGCATGTGTTTTGTTTGTGGGCTTCTATAAATTCATATGCAAAATTAAAATTTAGGAAGGAGAAACTTTTGAACCTGCCCACCTCCCAACCCTATGACTCCGACAGTGTCCTGTTCTTTGTGTCTTAATGAGAGGCTAAAAAAATTAAAGTTGGAACACTGTAATATTACTTAAATTGGATATCTGCTGTGCTACTTTAACATAATTTTCTGTAAAGCAAAAGACGGAGCATTAGACAATAGTAATACACAGGCAGTGATGCTTTGAGCATTGTCTTTGCCTTGTGCTAAGTCTGTCACACCACGTTATATCTTATTATTCATTCAATGCGACCTTATGCAACTAGAACTTGCTGGGTGCAGTTTATAGATCATTTACAGCACTTAATACACTTGAAAAGTACTTATTGCCCCATAATGCTTGAGTGGGTTACACTTTGTGCAGATCACTTTTTATGACAGTAACAGATCTTTAATCACATTGTGTTCTGCATATGCCCATATCCTTATAAAATGCAGAGGGATCCACTGGTTCTTGACCATATTCTGCTTTCTTCTCTTCCAGTATCCAAACGCTGAAACAGTAGCATCCTCAACCGTCCAGCCTCCTTTATCTTGAAGCATCCCCCACACATTCCAAAACATGACACCGTCCACAATTACTCAAGTCTTAGGCTAGAAGTCAGAAATGGGCCAGTATTTTTTCAGGAACACTGTTTACATGGAAACAATATTGCAAGAAGTGTTGGCCAGTGTGAAAATGTGCACATTATCGCTTATAGCAGCAGTGCTAGTCTTTCAGGTGTGGATACAGTTTAGCACCTTTCCGCATGAAAGTGAGAACAGTCAATATTGTCTATGCAACTTGTTTTGTTGGAAGAGAGCACATATCGCAAATAAATATTTTTGAAAGAATTGTGTTTTTTACTTATTGGCAATGTCAACATCGAAATCAGCCCATTCCAGTTCACTCCGAATGAGTTGACATGCTTTCATAATCAAACTGCGAAGAACACCAACTGGTTACAAGTATATGAAACCTGCAATAACAAATAAAAACGTGTTGGTCCACTGAATAGCTTCTATTCCATTATATGAATAAAGCTGAAAATAATAGAGAGCTAAGCTAGTTGGTAAGTATTCATTCTGAAAGACTATGCATGCAAAAAGGGACACAAGAAAGAAGTCAAGACACCACATACACTAACTAACAATGACGGAAAATAAAGATGGCACAAATGCTTATCAGCACATGCTCAAGCAATAAGCAGATCTCTATCAATCCGGCATGCATGGGTGTCTGAAAAGATAGCGCGTGAGGCAGGGGTCTCAAACTTGTCTCGGGCAGCAGGCCTCAGTCACAGAATTTAGTGCCGCAAGGGCTGGGTCTGGGGAGAATATAAGAGTGGGGGGTGGTGTTTAGTTCGAACACATTGTCCCGAAACACTATCAATAAAAAAACTTTCCCATATATTATATGTGGGTCACTGTTGGAGTAGATTCGCGGCCAGGATTCCGTCCAACAACATGTCAATGTTAATCTCCTAAATTATAAAATCTGAATGCCAATTTAGAAATACTGATTTTCTTTCATTATTATGCTTCAACACATGGTGACTTGATGGGGTGTGTCATGAAAACAATGCTTGGTCATGTCTGTGCAGCTCAAACGTACTTATTATGAAAACGATATATTTATATGTGTATATATGTAAAATGAACATAGCTATGTGCATGCCGCGGGCTGCAAGCAACAGGTTCGACTTGCCGTGCTTGAGACCCCCTGTCATAAGATTTCTTGCATAAAGAAGAAATCAAGTGCCTGAAAAATTATCTTTCACGTAGACCCCACAATTAAGTGCTGCAGTGATAGATCTGCTTATTGCTCAAAAATGCACAGATAAGTCTTCGTGTTTTCCTTCCTTTTCGCTGATGTGCGCTCTTTCAGTTATTGGTTGGCGTTTGTGTTGCCTTGAGTTTCTTGTGACCGTTTTTGCACGTCCTGTCTTTTAGAATGCATTTGATGAAGAAAACAGTAACAGGTTAGTTCAACAGTTACCCTGGGCTGGCCTTGCTGTCTTGCATTCTGTATGCATGTCCTAACTTGCTGGAAAACTATGCATCTTACATTTAAATAAGTGAATTTCTTTCAGTAGCTGCTAGGTGATTTTTCGTGTGGTGCTTCATAGTCAAACAGCTTGCACTTAAAGAAAAAAAAAAGATTGCTGCAGTTTCACCAGCACATGTACTAGACAAGCGAATAATATTTAAATTGCACACCTGCCCACCAAGGAGAAGCAAGGAGGTGAGAGCCCAAAAAAAAGGCAAATGTTGGTAACTCTGAGCAGAAAGCAATTACATACACGAAAAGCCCAGCGAACTGTTGCTTTCTGCGGATCATTAAGCAAGCCCGACACCAGTTTTTTTTTTTTTTTTTTCAAATCGAATTATCTGGAAAAACATTGTTTCAGACTAACAATTTCGCAGCTGGAATTTACATATTTAGCACAATAAATGTCAGCCGCCTCAGTTGGTTTTGCATGCAGACTATATAAATGCGCTTAGAAAGACAATTGAAAACTCCCAGTCAGAAGAGCCATTTGCAGCTGAAAACCAGACTGGAAACCAGTTTTTCAGCTGGGAATTCACATCTAATTTTCATGTGGGTTCACACTTTATGTGTGTCCCCTCTCTTCTCTATCCGCGTCTTCAGAGTGCATAGACTGTCAACATGCAGTAAATGTATTTGCAAAGATATATTTACCGTAAAACAATCGAAGAGATATATTGAATAGGAAAAATATTCTACCACAGCTTGCAGTCAGGGTGCATTAAGCCCGACGGAACTCTATACGAGCGGCATTATGTTTTAAACAGGTTGCTCAAGATTGAGTCATAGCTACATTTATATCGCGACTATGCCTCACTTATCTGTGTTCCCCCCGTACATAATACATATTTCGCAAAGCTTCCACAGCCCTCACCCTCGGTCTCTTTTTTCTCTTCGGCAAATATATATAAGGTACGCGCGGCTGCGAACTTGAGAAAAAAAAAAACATTTCAGCACGCAGTTGTATGCTCCGTCGCCTATTAACGTTACGCAAAAACTGTCGCGCAGTATTCGCCTAACGTCCTTTTTATGAGTTAAGTTTCAATGCTGAGTTTTGCAACAATCGTGGTTTCGGAAAGGGGAAAGTTGCAGATCACCGACAGACTCCACAACGAAAAGAATGCACTTCAGCGTTGTGTAGTTACCTGCTCGACGACGTCCGGAAATCTAAGTACAATTCTTGACTCACGTCGGCGCTTGTTAGTGACATTTTCTTCGAAGACACTGCAACGCCTGCCGGAGCTAGAAGTTGCTGGTTGTAGCACTCTCGTTGTAGTTCCCGCTTCTGTTACTTCTGTCTGCGTTCCCGCTTTAATGACACCACGTGATACCAAAGAATACTGCATTTAAACTGTGTTTTAAATCTATTAATTGACATTATTATATTAAAAACAGTAATTTAATGTTCATAAATGGGTCAAAATATTCTGTACGCGTTTATTTTTAATAAGAAAGTTAACACTAAGAATTGCACTAAGCGGATTTCAGAACTGCTCACTTGGCAACGTTGGGCAGAAGTAAACAACAACATGGAGGTTGAGAACGTTGACGACGCTCATGTGCACCAACGAAACATTTCTCAGATCAAAAACAAGAAACGGAGGCTCGAAGAGTACCTGAAGCTTAAGCGAGCCAAGCAAAAGGCAAGCACCAGTCGCACATTTTGATCGTGTCAGCTTTTGTTGGTCGCACTATCGCGATAGTATAACCCACGTGGCTGGTGGGTCGCCGATTGAATGAAACACATTTAGAAGATCGGTTCTGCTTCGGTTAGTGTTCCCTTGCAGGAGTGTACTCTTAGCTAGCATGGTAGATTACCAGTGCGCGGCATTGGCAGTTGCGGCTTGTGTCTGTTACTGTCACAATTTCCGACCTCTTGCGGTCAATGCGAAAGTAAATCATTGGGGACAAATGCCACCTCTGGAGTTTTCTTCTCAGTTCTGCGCTGAATGTTGCTTAATTGGTGAGTCAATTTGTGAGCTCGTATTGCTCTTTTGCTTAACCTAATGCCATATGCATTAGGTTAAGCTTGTACTTCCAACTGAAGCGGGAATACTATGACAGCTTTTTCGAATGGTAACTAGTTTGTGCACGTTCATGTTGAAGTTCTCATAGTATAGCAGTTACTGAAGGGCTAAATAGCGACGAAAGGAACTTTCATTGTATTTCTTCAGCAACATGCTTTGCGCATTTCAACATGAATTTGTCATCTCGGTTCGAACGCGCATTATGCATATCTGTCAACCAGCCGAGCTTTGGTGATGAAGTAAAATCATAACCGATTTTTCTAACTCTAACAGCTCAAGCGGCAAGCACAGAAAAAGCGTCGAAAGGAAGCCGAAGCCCTTGGTGAAAATGTAAGTTTTTTTTTCGTTTTCATTTACATTTAAGCTGCCAGAACCATCCATAAATCGATACACTCCATTCGTGTACCTATTTTTTCAGGCACCTCCAAAGCGAGAACCGCGTACCATTGAAAACACCAGGGAACCGGATGACACCATGGTACAGGCAGATGACGAAGAGGTGCGTATCTGTAGAGCACCGTTTTTGCTTCTGCATTACCCCCTGCATTTGTAGAAGACATCGAGTCACTACTGTTCACCATGTGCAGGTTCAACTGGATGAGGCAATGGACGAAATGGCTGCGTACTTCAGAAAGGAGTATGTCCCCAAGGTGTTGCTTACCGACAAGTGATAACCCGCACTCAGTAAGTTTTCAGGAGATGTCAATAGTTGCATTAATGATTGAATTTAGAAGTGCCTCTGGGTGTCAACTTGTTTTGTTGCTTCAGTGTACACAGCAGCTTTCATCATCTCTTATTTGCTGAAATCCGAATTCCTCTTTGTACTCGTTTCATTGTGCTGTATAAGTTAAATTGTGCAGCATAGTAAATGGCACACCTAAAGTTCCAAAACTAAAACGTGTAAAAATTTAAAGCTGTTCAGTGTTCAAAGTTCGATAGCTCTTTGTCACTTGCTATGAGTTCAGACTTTTCACATGTTGCAACTGGACCATAAGCTGTTTGCAGGGACTATAGGCATTGTGCATACATTAGGAGCTGCCACAATTGAGCTGGCACTCCAGAATCACAGCAGCAGGCTTGATAGGATGCAGGGGCAGGCGACATAAGAAACAGCAGGCCCCAGCACTGTGTTCTGCTGCTTCATGCGTAGTGTTTTCGTCTTTGTTGCCTTTCAAGAAATATTAAATGTTAGCAGGTGCCTCAGACCCTCAACTTTAGTGCATATATATCTTCTTGTAGTATTGCGTTATCTACAATATCCTTGTCTTGTGTTTCTGTGGTGCCCGTTGCAGCGAACCATCAAGTTCTGCCGTGAACTCAAGCAGAGCATACCCAACACCGATTTCCGGTGGCGCAATCGTTCGCGGATCAAGAAGACTGTCGAGCATGCCATTGCACGTGGATACTCGGACATTGCGGTGATCAATGAGGACCGCAGGCATCCCAGTGAGTTTCACTTCAATATAGCATGCGCGTATTTTGTGCATAAATGCGCTGCCGCTTCTGCAAGGCTGTTTAGGCATTATTTCTCTTTTCCTTGCTTTCTTCATTTTCTTTACATGACCACTAGTGGTAGTACAATTTGTACAAGCGCATGGCTGTCTCTGAACAAGCCCAAGTAAACTAAGTGCCTGATATAATAGCATCTGAAAACAATATTTTTACCAGTTTACGAAACAAAAACAAAATTCTTACTGTTGTTTTTTCCTGCACTCTCTGGGTTTTCAATGAATTCTGTGCTTTTGATAAAAAACAATAGCATTTGAAGGTTGTTGAAACCTTTGGTGAAATGAATCAAAGCTCATTAAATGCAAAGCTCAGAGCACTGTCTTGCACTCGGCAACAATGGTGGTACTTTTGGTGATCACGTTATTCTCGCTGTGTAATCTATACCACTTCTTGTAACCTTTCCAATTCCATACATAGTTTTATTGATAACTATTACTAACAGACCATGGGTACATAGTTTCCGGACTCCAACAGCACAGAATCTGTTTGAAAAGATTCAAAAGTTTGAAGACTGTGTCTGCCACCACCACAGGCACATGCAGTCCTCAATGAAAGGAAACCATGCCCAATAGTGCCTCCACTTCACCCTTGCTGCCCTTGATAAAAAAAAAAAAAAAGCTCTCTTGTAAAAACTAATAATTACTTAGGCTGGTATCTAGCACAGTTTTACACTCAGTCAACTTTTTCAAGCTCATACATGTTGCTACATGCATGTTGACATTGTCTGGGACGACGCACTTGTGTGCTGACGAAGAGGACGGAGTGCTGTCTCCGCTCGGTCGCTGGTCACCCGGTTACGCCGCTACTGCTGGTTTGAAATATATCTTATCCTCAGCCTCGTCGGCCTGGCGCCTCTTCTCTCCCATAGCTATATAATTGCTTCGAAATGCTGCTTCCAAAATAGTAAAAGGTATCCCCTCCCCTATGTGCCCTTCTTTGACTACAACAGATTTCCCCCTTCTGCATCACCATGTCTAAGCCATTAAACTTAGCTGATTATTGCAGAAGCATTATTAAAAGTTCATCTTAGTATGTCTGAGTATTCCTTTACAACTCTTTTTCAAGACAACAACAATGAAATCATGTAAGCTTTAGGTATGCAATAGGCGATATTGATTTCAAAGGTCTTTGAACAGATTGAATAGTTTTGCCTTAAGAACACCTTGGCTTTGCAATGTCATTGTGACATTTTTGCAAGTTTTTATACTTAGCTTAAAACTTAAAAATTTTCCACCCTTCTAGATGGACTACTTCTGACACACTTACCTGATGGGCCTACTGCATACTTCAGGATAAGCAGCGTGAAGTTTTGCAAGGATATCAAGGTTAGTGGTCTAACTTTCTAACAAGCTTAAAGAAAACACCGCATGGCTGTGAACACATTTGGAGGCATTGAATGTGGAGAATTCTAGCAGCCACACGACAGCCAGCTTTAGCCCTGCTAGGAGATAGTGTCGTAGTCACATGCGCTGCACCATGACAAATCAAAAGCTGATTGTTGCAGATGAGCACAAATATGCCATTTGTGGCACCAGTAAGGTTGTGCAGCATGAGCAGCAAGCATGTAGATTGGGATAGAGTCCAGCGAAAATGCTTGATCCTGCCATTTTTTGTCATGCAGAGCCAAATTAATGCTGCTTTTGTAATTGCCTTTTCATTGTAAATTTATTTTATGTACTGTTGTACACGCCCGGCATGCTGTCACTTAACTTTTGGGGCCCCCTACCAATAGCTGAACTTCTGGCATGACAACAGCTTCGACAATCTCTTCACGTTGACTACATTCCCAGAAATTTCTGAGCACAACAGGGCTTTACTGAAACCATTTGTCGCAGCAAATCACGGCCCTTTTCGAGCGATCGGCTCATGTGGTCTTGTTCACGCAGGGTCGTGCTGCCTACAGTGCTCACCGTCGAGACTACATCTTCTTCCGGCACCACAGGTTGGTCTCCTGTAGCCGTCAAAGGAAGCGTTCAGCCTGGTCACCTTAATATGCCTCGTTTGAACTTGTTGTACTCATTTGCGGACGCAGGTACGAGTTCAGGAATGCAGAGAAAGTGAGCATCCAGGAAATAGGACCCCGTTTCACACTGCGGCTCAAAAGCCTACAGAAGGGGAACCTTCGACTCCAAGTTTGGAGAGTATGAGTGGGTGCTAAAGGTAAGGGGGCCAATGGATCATTCACAGAGAAATGTTACTGCATACTCTCATCATGCTGATACTTCTAAATATATTTTTGTACAGCTTAACCATTTGCAGTTCTTTGTCTGCCAGTGCCTGAGATTGCAACCTAGCACAGCAGTCCATGGTCGGGCACTGCTGGACAATTTTTTGTTTATTCGCATGCAGATTTGCTCACTACATGATCTGTCATCTGTAAAAAAGTAAATATTTTTACTTGAGCTTTGCATTTCGAATCGGAGCAGATGGAAGGTAGGAATGAGTTTTGGACCGCAAAGCTTTCTTGAAACGAACTTTGAGTGATGGTGCATGGATAACCATGCAGACTGCTGCGCAGTGCTGCACAGAACCTAACAAACATTCGCAGACTCTCTCCCGCAGCTACTGCTCATCTGTTTGCAGATGACAGCAGCTGCGTTTGTGGTCGTGTATGGTCATGCTGATATGATAATAGTTACAGGACTGGGAGTTTTTAGAATCAGAGTCAGCAGGAAAATATGTAGACACAAAAAGGGAAGAAAGGTTAACAATAAAAAGGATTACAAGATCACTTTGTGGCATCTCCACCCAGTCTCACTGCAAGAAAAAAATCTATGCGGTAATGGAACCAGTGCTGAGCCAAACACCAAATAGTTGGTCACACTCCCCAAGCACTAGTTCAGCACACAGAGGACCAAATTTGGTACAATTTTCACATTGTGAAAAAGCCATTATACTATCTAGATGCAAGAGTAGGCAAAGTGTAGCTTGATAGCCAACTTGATGGTGCCTGAACTTCTGGGTTGCTTCTACCTGATATCCTAAGGGGACAAGGCATTGTTGAGACATGTTTTGTTTCTTGGCCAAGAAACAAAGACACACTACAATACATATTAAATGTTAAATAAAAATTTTGTTTTGAGATGTCAACCAGTTATCGTGTTATAAGAATTTACAAGAATTCTCAAGTTCCTTGTGGTGGAAAGCCTGGCACACTGTTGAAATGTGCTAGGGAACTGGTACTACTTTGTATGTTTGCCGACATGATTTTGCACCTACCGACATTTTTTTTAACTGCTTTAATGATTTGTTGCTGTACATCACACACTTGCGATTGTGTTCTTTGGCTGTTGACTTATGAATGGCCTTACAAAGTACGTTTTCGAGGATGTGAGAAAGAACCGTTTCATGAACTACTTTCAATAACATTGCTGCTACGCTTCTGTCGATACAGATGCTGGTTTACCAACTCAAGCTTTTGCTTTTGGCTTTCACAGAGACATGAAATGGAGACCAGCAGGAGAAGATTCTTCCTGTAATCAATACTTCCACCAGTGCAAATGCTGCCATCAGGACTGGGGCCACTGTCCAAGTCCTCTCTAGTGATTGAGCACTGACTTTTAGTCACATCCTCACATCCAAGATGTGCTGATCGGCCAGAACACAACTTCTGATATGTTGGTGCCACTGGGAGAGCCATTGTGCTATGCACCTTGTTCTCCCAGGTGTGATGCGACCTCCAGAATCACTAAATGCAGAATAATGAAAAGTTGTTCCAAAGAGTCACTCCCTGTCAATCTTTATATTAAAAGCAGTGAGAAAAAAAATAAACACTCACACCTAGAGCAAACAGCAGTTCCCAATGAAATGATCCAAAACCACCACATGGTCCTTTCACCTGCATCAAGACAGCATGCCTGAAACAGTTTGTGTGCAGACAAGACCACAACGTGTTTGCTTGAAATGTTCTGTGTTCGATTGCTCCTTGAAGTCACCTTCTTTGCAGGAAGCACGTGTGCAGCTGTGCACATGCAGAGGAATCGCTGTCTTCATTTTCTCTTGGAGTCATCGGAAGGAGACAGGAAGCGTTTCCTTTGCTTCAGCAGGTGGCCAAACAGCTGGGGAAAGACTGAAATGGGGAGAGGCGGGGCGATGTTACAGGCATGTAACTTGCACCGCATAAAATTTACAATTCAGACATTGCTCACATGCTTGCACGACAAGAAATTGAAATCGGGTCTTTCCTTAGACCCAGCAAAGAGGGCCTTGTGCAAGGCACTTGTATGGCTAAAGAATAAAGCAAAAGGCAATGTACATACGTGCCTTAAAGGAGCATTGAGAGGATTTGAATATACCGCAAAAGGGACGTAATTTTGTTTCATCAGTATGCAGTATCAATGCTCTCTACACACCGGAGTCAGACAACACGTATAAAATATTCCGATTTCAAAGCTTTTTGTCGCTAAACATCTGCAAGGCAGCTCATCTGCAATGGACATTTTCCTGAGTCAAGGCAGTTTGCGAGCTCTGCGTTTCGCATGCACCTTAAATCACAGAAATTTATGTCATAATCACTGGATGACAATTTGCTCATTCCTGTCTATGTGCTCCATGAGATAATGACGGATTTGCTGTTAGTATGCGCAGTTGCTGTCTTCCCATGATGTCACACTGTTATGAGAACACAGAGATGCCACCTCCTCGATGTCAAAACCAAGCATGTTTTAGCGATAGTGGTATTAAAATATATTCGATGCATTTCAAGACATCGCAAAGCTCATTTTAGGTTTGTAAACACCAGTACTTTTATTATTAAGAGCAACAATTTTTTTTTAATTGGTGTCGGTACTTTTTAAATAGTGCAGCATGCTCTTTCAATCCTGCTATAAAAGATCATTTGTGCCCACAGAAAGTAGTTGCTTCATCCACAAATCCCATGCACTGCAATATTGAATTAATGACATCAAATGTACAAATAGTAGGTTACAATGCGATTGTGGGTGGTTCCATATCTTCTTACAGCATTTGCACCTAAATTTACAAACTCTAGAATGTTCCTGCACTTATCCCCCATGTTCGAGAATCGAACCAGCAACATTATGATCAGCAGCAGAATGCCACAGCTACTAAGGGCCGTGCAACACTTTTCCAATTAGCCGTGTAATGCATTCACTAAAAGAGCTTATTACCTGATGAATTCACAGCGGCGAAAATTTTTAAATCCATCTAGTACAAGTGTAGTTACTAAGATTCGTTGCATGCTGCAGTTTCATTCTCTTCTCTCTTCCCGACAAAAGTGCTCGAAGCAAAAAAAAACTATAAAGCAGAGTTGACTTGAAGTGAAGCGAGGACTGCACTAGTCCATAGCTTTTTTTGCTTTTCAGACAGCGATTATTAACAGGGACACGTGCCATCACCGGGAAATGACGTCGCCACTAACACGCCAAGGACGACACGGCGCCTGTGAAAAAGATAGGTCCTCCTATCGAAGCGTCAGCCAGCCAGTTTGAGGCACTTCCACTGTTCACCCTGATTATCCTACTACATTGTTTCCATCTGTCGGCTCCCACCTAAAACCCGTGGACAAGATGTTTAGTACGCCATGGGCACTGCATAACGTGTGCGAAGGAAATTGGTTTTTCAACTTTCCAGGCTCTGCATATTGCCTGGCTTTTGTTTCAATTATGAAACTTTTCTACATGTGTCCACTCCTCAAACATAGTACACACAATTTCACATGAACGTTCCTCTGCATCCACGCTACCTATAACTAAAAAACTAATTTAATCTTTTACACTACTAAAATTTTTATTGGAATTTGCTTCAGCAGCTATTTCTAGTAAAAGCTTAGTAGTATAGTATCACCATGCACTGCAGCATCTGTTCATTTATTAATAAAGAGCATAAAAATATTCACAATACAATGTACATTCTACATACTGTAATTTACTTCCATAATTGTTAATGTTCACTAACATGAGACATGATTTGCCAACTGATACTCGACAAAAATCCACCACTGCAGCTAAGATGTCTGAGAAGTAAAATGGCTATATATCTCCCCACTTTACAGAACTGCCAGATGAGTCTCAACACAGTCCTTTATTTTGACCCCCTGAGTTTTTTTTTGTACGGATTCTATTGATTTGCCAACAAGAATGTGCACACAAGCAAAAGTCCTGCTACAGACTGAATTTTGTTTCTGACAGGCCACGCTTGCTTGAAAACTTTCCAGAACAGCAGCGACTTACAGGGCAGGTAGGAGCCAATGACAAGGATGACGAATATGTAATAATCGAAGGAGAAGTTGAGATGGTTCGGCAAAGGGTAGGTGAAGAGGCCTCGTTTGCGGATGTATGGCAAGGCCGCCACCATCGTCACAATCTCGCCCTGGGTAGAAAAGTAGTGCTTGAAAGCGTGCTTGTAAGCAGGCCAGTAAACGAAGCAAAACGCTAGATGGGTGTTCAACAAAAAGTATTATACTCAAACCTCGATGTAACGAACATGGGATATAACAAAATATTGCTTATAATGAAGTCAATAAAAAAGAGTCTTGCAATAGATACAGTGCTAGAGAAATAAACCATTACAATGACCTTTCGGATATAACAAACTTATTCTCTTGCAAAATGCAACTTTGTCATAACAAAGAGTGCTAACAAACCAAAAGGCCATCACAAAGGGGCATTACATAGGAGGTGAATATACTCTGAAGAACGTGATTGACGCAAAGAGAAATTATCACAAATTATAAGCACTAAAGCAAAAAACAAAAGTAAAAGCTAATATTGCTAGAGGCTTGCGCAACTGATAACGAAAAAGATGGCTAGACAGTGGTCCTAAAGCAAACACCAACTTTTGGTTTAAAGCATATATTCTAATTTGTCGATTGCATATACAATAAAAGGTTGTTAACTTGGGTTTCAGAGGACCAGAAAAAATGTCCCAACTAACGAAATGCCAAATTCATCTAAAGTGTCAAAAAACAATAAAGGGAGGCCTATAATGTCCATGCATTTTCATTTTCTCGATGAATACACAAGTTCAGTAATTCGCACAAGAGCAGTCACTACCAGCTTTATTTTTCTTTGTTTTTCAAATGTTTCCACAATAACTTTGTTCATTAATTTTTACCATGGTTATTTACTGTTTTGTTCATGCATTATGTATACGGCACACTTCTGTTCAACCACTGTAACTGCTCAGTGTATGAGGTGGCCAGGTTCCTCTCAAACTCTCAATGCAGGCTTTTTTGCCTGGTGTCCTCGTAACCTTGTTGCAAAATAAACTCAATTCAACCAATTAAAAAAAAGGACAAACTTTAGCCATCCACAAATTAGTTTATAATGTTATAACGGCCAAAGACCTACGTGTCTTAAGGGCACCTTACATGTATTTTTATTAAGGCCCATTTTTTTGGTAACTAGTACAGGCAAAGAATTTTGATTTGCTTCATTATATTCTAATGAATTTATATTCTTCTCATAATGGAGCCAGAGTTACCATTTCATTTCAAGTGTTGACAATTTTGAAATTTTTTTTTTTGATGATGCGAACAGCAATATGAGCTTGCAACAATTGGGATGCTTACCGACACACCAGTTGGATACAGCACCAGAAAGAAGGAATACCTGCAAGGCGCAAAGCAGGAACACATGACCAATACAAATAGCATGCCTAGAGGTGGGTCATATGGAAAAAAACTTTTAGAATACGAAAAAAAACTTTTAGAAGAAAACATGTTTACAGTAATGGAAAATGCACAGACTGACATACGAGACTCGTAACTTTAAAACAAGATTTTAAGAATTTCACTTAACATTGAACTCATATACAGTAAAAATTTCCTTTACAGCAGTTAAATCTTTTAAAACAAATCATAATATTTAAGTGCCATGTCTCACCGATTGTGACAGGCATATTTTAAATATATTATTTTCGTAAAGGTTGCCTCAAGTACAAGGGTGGTTGGTTATTTGGACTGTTTGGCTATTGGCGACAATTAAAAACAGCATATAAACAACATTTGCATGAGGCGAGACGTAACAAGTGCTACAAGTACAACAAATTCAAGTACATCTTGTGATGTTTTTTTTTTATACACTATAATGAGAACACAAGAATAAACAGCACGTGTGCAGACTTTCAAATCAGTTGTGGGTCTAAGCACGTTTTATTTCTATTCATGTGGTTGTCCTTGACAAAGTGATGTCAACCATCTAGCCCAGCTTGGTGCTCTTCGTTAAGACAAGAGAAATCACACACATCAGGTGGGGCCCAATCTACTCTCACCTCCGAATCTGAACATACTATAGCTCTTTTTTTCACCATTAAAATCTGCCGAGGCAAGATAAATATTGTCCCATTTAATTTTTTCTCAATGTAGGAAAATTAGGGTGCATTCTATATTAAGGACGACCATGAATGGGAACTTTCTGCGTTATAAACCCCTTTCCACCTCGCACACTCCTGGTTATGTCTGGATGGCAGAATGGCCTCACCAGAAAGCTATTGGTCCCAGGTTCGAATCCCAAATGAGAGGAAATTCTTCACCAATTAAGATTTCCAAAATAACCATGTAGATTTCCTTGTTTTGTTGAAGAGATTTCTGTTTTATGAGAGTCTAAGGTAGTAATACACATATTTCTGAAAGACCAGTTCTGCCTTAGCATGCACATAAAATACTGCAGTTATCAGTGCCAGCACTACGAATACAAGCTCTATTAGTTAGCTATTTTATAATGAAATTGTTGCATTTGTAAGATGCACAGTAAGAAATGTATATACTATACCGGGCAAAATTTACAGTAAAAAGCAACCTTTCATTGGTATTTGATAAATTGACCATGGCTATAACAATTTGTTTGAACATCACATAAAAGAGTAAATCTAACATGTTCCAGTTCATGAAATTAGCATACTCTGACAATGAATGCAACACAACTGTAGGTCAGCCCAATAAATGACTGCTCACTCAGACGTTAAATAATTTTTTCACTTAGGGCTCGTGTTTAGTCAAACTAACTGAAATTCAGCTCAGCCAGGTTCACTTGACCTCAACAAAACCTGGTTCAATTTACCAGGACAAAATTTTACTCGTTTAGTCTTACTCAGACTCAAGCATAAGTCTGACCAAGTCGACTCGTGAGCAAGTTTGCTGACCTGGGCAAGTAACATAGATTTCGTCGAGCTGTATGTGGCAGTTATCACAAGGATCGGAAGTGCACTCTGCCAGCATTTGTTATCAGCCACAGGCACCTACAAAGCAACACACATGCACGAACGTCAGAACATTTGTGAAACTGGTCCTCACCTGCACCAGGACAGCAGGTATGGGCAAGAGTTGTACAGCGTGGTGCCGTAGAACTGCGTATCGTGTGATCTCTGCCAGACACCAAGCGACCAACAGCATCACGATGCCGAACTGGTCCTGGCACTGCACATAACAGGTTCTCACATCACTAACAGTCTTGTTTGCATTTCGGTTTCCACAGTGCAAGCATGGGCAATGGGCATACAGAATATATTAGTAGTTACTTTCGCTTTCACTGCTGGATGCACAAGCTGCTTCGTGCATCAGTAAGGATACAAACAAAACTAGTGAAGAAAATAAGCAGGAAATTGGCCTCATAATGCTGTGAGCAAAGAGAAGCACAATGACCAACACGTGCAACTGCAAAAACACATGAAGCTGCGCAACCATGCCTGTTGTACACTTGTCTCTTTGTTTTCCCAGCCTTCACTTTCTGTTGCATTCATATGGTAGTAACAGGCACAAATTGAGTCTTTCAGTTCTTGCCCACAGCACTGCAGAGTGGCAGACTCTACAATGGCAGCTTCAATGCGATGCAGTGCAAACACAATGCCAGCTGTTAAAATGGACTTCCCCATCCATGACCACTGCCATGAGTGATGCTGGCTAAGCTAATAAAAAGCCCGACACATTTACAGGAATGGCAGAGACAGCATATGGAGGGGGTAATGTTACTGTAGCTCAATCAGCTTAGCAACATGAACTTTGTAACAGTTAAAGCTCGACGTTCAAAATACTGTGCAGAGGCACTAAGCGCTGCGACTGCAAGTTCGCAACTCATTTAAAAAAATGCAAAATGATGGCAAATCGCAGGACCCGGATAACTCAAGAAAATATCAAGGTTCGTAGGGTGATTTTGGTTGGTTTAACATTCCAAAGTAATTCAGGTTATAGAAGATGCTGCAGCAGAGGAATCCAGATAATTTTGACCATGTGGGGTTCCTTAATATGTGCCGACATCGCACACGGGCCTCTAGCATTATGCCGCCATCTAAATTCAACTGCCATGACTAGGATCATGATAAAATATATAATGGTTTTCACATTCAAACATCAGTGTAACAGACTGTGCAGTGAGAAATTTGTATGTAGTGATTTCTCCCGATGGACTGACATGAACGACTGTGAACACGCACCTCAGGCACAGGCACGAGAATGCCCCAGACGACCATGAGTCGCGAGAGAATCTGGATGAGCGTCAGGAAGGCATTGCTGGACACCAGACCGACTAGACAATGGACCACCTGCCGGAAAACTGAGAGACAATGCACAATAGAAAGAGAAGTCTTCACTGCATTTCCTTGTACCGTAATGAGTAAATGTGCTAAGGCTAGTTCCTTTCTCTTTCATTTGGCATCATTTTAAAAGAGCATTTTTTTTACATCATTTCAGAGATGGCATGCCAAGGTTAAAACTGGGACAATTAGAAACTTATATCGATTCAAACAAACCCAAACTTTGACTACTCAAGTATTTTTTTAACATGGCTATGAAACCTTCAGCTAATTTTCCACTTTCAATTGATTCATGTTTTTTGGCATCACAATGCAAAAAAATTTTTACAATAACGTGTTTGTAGCCAAGGTTGGCTGGGACGGCATATTCATACTATTAAGCTGACCTCATAGACTGTCACTTAATAGTGGACAGTTAAAATCTTGAGTTGTAAATACAGCCAACCAGCGACAATCGCTGAGGCATGAACTGATGTTCAAGTGGCTTTGTGTTTGCATGAATGCATAAGTACACTTTTAATTTTCCAGAACAATGGGCACTAGTGTATTAGGTGTGCCAGTGTGTCAAGCATGTCGCATATTGGGCAGTTGTATGCATAGGAGCAGCGGGTAGATTCGATGTAGCAGGTTCACGATTTTATCTGCACCTCACTAAGGCGCGTGCGACTTTTATCAGCTTTACAAAGGCCCTTTCTTACACCTCAATGTGTACAATTACACCACAAGTGTCCTACACTACCAAGTTAGCAGCTGCTTTACAACCCTCCACCTACACAACAATGTCTTCCTAATAAAATTTTCATGTTTTTGTCAATTTCCTCCATTTTTGTTCAGTATCCCTCTGATATCAAACAGCAAAATGCCCCTCCCGAGTTCTTCAACTGTAAAAGCAGTTCACCTCAAGAAGTGCCAGCGTCTGGAAGATTTCGGTGGGACAGGCAACCACTGGCCACAGGCCCTTGAAGGTGCGCTTGTGCATCAGGTACTGTAGCGTGCAGAACAGAATGTAGCCCCATCTGGCAGAAAACAAGAGAGGAAAATGGGCATCAGATGACCATGCCAGCAAAATATTCAGTATCATGTCTCCAATACAAAAGCTGCACTGGAGGTCCTGTCCAAGTGCTAAGTCAAATAATGCCAGCTTTATTATATAATAACACTGAGGCTATATTGTATGCTAAATATCAAGATTCAAATTGATACCCTCTTGTGACCATTTAATGTGCATGTAACACATCATGAATGAGCCATTTCCATTTAACTAGCAAGTTCAAGATAGTTGATTCAGTAAATTAAAATAGCAAGGAGGCCCTGTTGTTACTAAATAGGTCTGCATTTTAAAGCAGAAGCTCAAATCTGAACAAAGTAATATGGAAGACACAGATTCAGTGGCTGAAATCAGACAACAAAAACACTTTTCACTTTCATTTGTGACCACCTCTATGGCCAAAAATCCTTTTCGAACATAAATCCCTATTAAATAACAAAACTTCCTGTCACTCTAAACACAGATTAGGTTTTATAAAAGATGCTTTCAAATTGATTTAGTGACCTTACCATTTTGCTGGCACGGAAGGAATGGGACATACCTCACCCATTGACATCTAGAAGTTTGTAGCTACCAGCTTTGTGGAGACTCTTGTTATTACTCCCAGCATATATGTCTGCTGCCACAAGCAGCCATTCACAAAATTGGGAACAACTGTTACAGTAACTTTAGGTGCAGGTGAGAAGCGCCATAGAAACACAGTAAGAAAGTCATTCGAATACATTACTTCGTGGAGTTTGGCTAGCTAAGTCATATGAAAGATCACTCTAACAGGCATCGACGTTTGAAGAAATAAATTATGGCGAAAAAGCAGATGGCTAAGAATGTACAGTCCGAGCCAAAGAAACCGATATATTTGTCGGCAGGTCTTTCAGCCAATCAAACATGAATGCTTCCCAGAACAAAGCAGCATTAAAATAATATGGCTTTTGCTATAGCCAGAGCACGACCTACCTGTACTCCTGACCTGCCTAGCTTGCGGCGTTTTATAGAGCTGCCTGCGCCGGTTCTTGTTCCGAACTTCACCTCTAAGAAGACGCTCGAGTTAACCCAGCTGAGAGCCGGTGAATGCATGGCAACGCATGGGTTGTCGCTGGTTCGGGGAGAGTTTCACTGTGTTTGAATGTGGCCCGTATCTTGAATCAGTTTTATTTATTGTGACTTTGAGAATCTTTTTTTGCATTTCAGTTGACATTTCAGTGCATTATTTTTCAAATAGAACCACAAGTCAGATACAAACACACATATCAGTGTGCAAAATTAGAAAGGACGATGACAGAGACGGGTTGTAAAAAGTACTGACCGCCAAATTTCTATTCAACTTGTGATATTAGCAGGGGTGAAAGCCAGCCACTCAGGTGCTTGAAGTAAAATTGGATAGGGGAGCGTGGTCATTACTTTTTTGTTTTTACAAGCACAAAAGCTCTGCTATAGCATAAATCCTGTTAATGTGTGGTCAAAGTGGTCCCATTCATTTGTCCTGATTAGTGACAGCAGGTGGACAGCAAGCACTAAAGAGAGGAGGCTTTAGGAGGAAGAGCAATCACCCCTACCGCCCCCCCCCCCCCCCCCTCTGCATCCGTCACTGGATACCAGGTATGTGTGTATGTATACAACGGCAGACTTGTTACCATTGGCGTACATTGTAAAGCGGCCTACAGTTACTGTCTAGGCAAGGACTGCGACATTTGGCAGTAGCCGTGGCATCATACAGCGCTCATAAAAAACAACCCACTATAAATACAGTATTTTGCAGACAAATACCTTTGTCTCAAATAGCAAATGTAGATCTCAGGTACATTAAAAATCAATTAAAGGCACTCTATAACTATTTTGAAAGAAAACAGCACTTACAATCACTTATTCAAGAGTTATTAATAGCACATCCTCTGGTGTAAATAAGTAAAATAGATCCTTTATGTCCGTTGAAAACGATGACTCATTTAGAATTTTACGCTGCCAAATACTCAACCTGCACAGTATTTTTGAGTAAGGATTGGGTATTCATTCTTAAAGGCAGCTAGATTATCTTGCAGAAACAGAACTGAAGATATATTGAAATGCCAGATACCTTCCCCTGGAATAATCACCAAAAGGGCACCTACAACATTATGGGTCTTTGCAATAAAAATTACATCTACTAGAATTCCTTGACAACTGATTGCATTCATGACCGTTTAATAGTTTCGTACCCTAAACCATACCCAGAGCTCGAAATTTCATTGTGGTGCTACACGTGCAAGAGCCTACTTCGAATTAATTCATGGTCATGCAAACTTTCCGAAATGGGGACTTAATGACGGAGCTACATGCGTTTGATGATACAAGAGAGGTTATCGCTCATTTCATTCTTCAATTGCTTCGCCATGCTCGGTTCACTAACTGGTTTCTCTTCGTGGCTGAGTAGGCCTTCTCGCTGTACGAGGAGCAAGAGAAGCGAGCGCGTATACCTCTCAGATTTAGGCGAACACCACATGGTGAAAATTTCCAGACCCCTACGACCTCCCTTGTAATAATGTTGTGGTTTTGGGGCATAAAACCCCAACAACCATCGTTATAAGTAGGCATACCTACTTGCAAACATAGGTTTCTTTGGTGGATGCAGACGACAAAAAAAAAATGTGCGGGCACATGTTGAGGCTGCCACCAACCGGTGCGGATGGGGTAAGTGCAGCACCCAGGTCTCATAGCGGAAGGCTACTAGAATGGGCCTGCTCGCACCCCGCTAGCTGCGCAGGTGAGAAGTGCAGTAGGTCGTGAGCCAGAGATAACGTGACATCATATTCGTATACACAAGCTGCTTACCTGTTTCTCATGACTGTTTCTTACAAGCTAATAACTGTCACAGTAAAAAATCAGTATCATGATTTATAGTTTTGGCACAGTATAGCTCTCATCTCTACCATGCAGTTATCCCGATCACTATATGACGATTCATCTTAAGGTGTCTAAAATGCCTTACGCGACTTTCACAGCCTTATACTGTAAACATTATCAAGAGCTAACAGGATGTGCTGCAGTTTAACAGCAGTTCTAGTAGAAAATACAGAAGCTTGTACTTTAAATTGTAACTTCATAAAGTATTCATTATTATTTCCAAGCCATTCAATGGTCACTCTACGGCAAGTCCAGTATAATATTGCTAGGCCACGCTAATTCAAGGCTGCCAGCCACATTGACTATCAACTTGTGTCAACCCTTGGAGTGACCGCAAACACACTAATCATGGCTCATTTTGTTCTTTGCCACGTCGGCTATAGATGCGCTACGAACGTCGCATATTATCAACGCGATCGATCGGGCGAGTGTTCTTTCGAAGCGACGTTATCACCAACGAAACGCCAGTTTGAGGCCAATCGGAAAGTAGCTGTAAGCACAGGGGAGGCCACACACTTTAGTCGACCTACAGGAAAATACGAAACGCAGCGCGAACTCCACAATCCCGCCGCATGCGGCGGCGGCTTCCAAGGTTTTAGAGGAAGTGATCGCGTAGTGCGTGCGTTTTCCTCCTCCTCAACAAAACGAAAGGCGTAAAGTGCAAACGCGCGCCCGTGTGATAATTCTGCACGGTGCAAGGTCGCCGCGGCCGGCACTGTTTTCGGGACTAAGTTTTTGTGTCGACAGCAAACGGAAATCCTGCTCGATGTGCACTGCCAAAATTATGCGGTCTAAATTGTTCACACTGAAGGATAGACGTCTCGGCTGCCTACACGAAACTGAAATGAAGCCTCGGTGATACAAAGATATGAGCGAATCGGCAACGAACAAATCGAGTGTTGTTGCTTGTCTTGTTGGCGTGTACTCAGTGATTTTCACGCACCAAGACGACTCCAGACTAACGTTTTCTTTTTTTTTAACGTACACCTCAATCTAAGTACATGTGTGTTTTTGCATGTCGTCCAAGATAAAATACGGCCGCAACACCACGGCTGGTTTTTGAGTGTACAGGATTCTGAAAGGGGGAAAAACTAAAGCAACTAAAGCATCGCATTTATCAGGCGAATGCTGTAGACCGCAAATCAAGCACACACTTTCAAAATCCATTGCGGGAAAGTTCCGATCACAAGTTTTAGAAGGAAGTAACTGGGGGAAACTCACCCGGCACACTGGAGAAAATTGTACGCAGCCAAGTACAGCTTTCCGGCTTCCCCGGGCCCGCGCTTCGGGCTTCGAAGCACTGCTCTGCGCTGCAGGCCGAGCCATTTTTTTTTTTTGGCGAGGGTGATCAGACGTAGATCAGCGGCGCAGCAGTCTCGAGAAAGTTGTCGAACTACGATAAATTGGCGCTCAGCTTCGAACCATCCAGCTGTGCCGGCGGCGACTGCTCCCGACAGCCAGCGGCTTGGCTTGGCAGCTGGAGCCACTTGGAGCACTACTTGAGCGTCCTCTTCACAAACAACAACGTCAGAAGAGTGAGAAGAAAAAAAAGCGGTGTCACTTACGAAACGAACCGGTTTTCTCAACGAGAAGGCGCTCGCTTTTCTCCTTTCGGAGGAGACCTTCTCCGGCCTCTGTAATTAATGTAAATAAAGAACTGGGTTGTTTTTTTTTTTCGACAGCGTTATTTGAGCAGAGCATAGATCTTTATGCAATATGGAGTAGAGCATGGTCCCGTATGCTGAGCGCCATGTTACTGTCGCTGTACCGCAAATCCTTGAGCTTGTGAGCTGTACCAACGTTGGGTTGGACAAACCGATCTAAAAACGCTGGTTGCACGACAGTGAACAGGCTGTACTGTATACCTGTACCAAGGGCGGATCCGGCCACTCATTTGGGGAGGAGGGGGGGGGGGAAAGAGGGCCGGTCGCCTAAAGTAATATTTGAGAGGGGACGTGGTCACTACATCTTGTTTTTACTAGCAGAAAAACCCATTCATAGCATTAATAGTGTTAATGCATGCTCACAGTGGTTTCACTCATTTGTCCTAAAAGGTGATAAGGAGCTAGGTGGACTACAAGAACTGAAGTAAGGAGGGGTTGACACAGACTTCGGGGGGGGGGGGGGGGGGGGATGCAACAAAAGGTAGTCAAACACGGGATACCACTCTTCATAAATATGGAACTTTCTTTTGATATCAATGGCAGTAAAAAATGTATTTGGGCACGGATGAGTGACATATGCAGGAAGACGAAGTGATAGAATTGTTCTGCCGGAGTTTATATATTTTTCTTTTGGTTCCATTGGGCCTTCTTTGCGTGGAGAAAGAAAAAGAAAGGAGGGCGCATGACGTTACACCACCAACATGATTTTGCGCCCGTTATTTGATAAATCCTATTTTTTTTCTTTCCTTTTTCTTCACATTGTGCTAAAATAACCCCGTCTTCGTTAAAACAAGGTAAGTCATATTCTCTCTACCCTACATAATCCTAAATTGTTCACTCACACTGACCGCCGGCATCTTAACCAATGTCCCTTAGTGGGTAAGAGCAGCGCCTGGCGCTGGTAAGAGCAACAAGAGAGGATCAAGCAAGCTAACAATTTGCAAGCCAACCCATTTTGAAGCTAGCAGTAAGTGTACCAGAGGACCGTTCTAGTATAGTGCGTAGAAGTATATTCTGGCACCATACTTCTAGTACATTGTGCCACAGCCTCACTATAGTGCCTAGAATATAGCCTCACCGTACCAGCAGTATCGGCTCCATACAGTCTCCTTAAGAGCAAACCTTGTGTTCGGCCCAACACGTGACCTTTTGCATCAAGGTCACGCAAGCAACGAGACTTGCCGGAACTTCAGAACGTGGCGCTCAGTAGAGTCGTATACATTCTGTGGTAGCTGCACTCATTCACGCTTCGGTAACGGCTTCAGCAGTGAATTTTTGGTTGGATTTCACTTCTTCGCACTGAATCTCAAAGCTGCAATGGGCTCTTGGCATAAAGGACATCAGTTCTCTCATAAGACACAACTACCTTACTCGGACTAATTAAAAAGCTAATTAAATAAATTTTAATAATTTCTGTCTCAAATGATGCATTCAGACATTTTCCCTCAGCTACGAAAGAAGTAACTGCGAAGGCATCGAACAAATGTCGCAATGCCCTGATTTTTGCGAATTTAGGACACATTTCTTGGAATAATCCTGTATATCAAGAAGTGAACGAAAGTGTTCGTGCAAAGGGTAACAAATGTTTGAAACATAGATCTGTATGGCTGTCCGACTTCTGGTCCCATTGTGGGTTGAGCCACCGATTTGATCTGGTCGGGCCTCCGGCTCCCCTAAATATCAGTCCCTCAGGACTGCATTGAAAATCTTGTCATGTCATGTCTTGTTGAGACAGCTCACGTGACTTGTATGTCAAGGCCAGTAAGCATAGCCAGAGGCTTAAACCCTGTGGTAGTGCTGTGGAGGAAACCCCACAGCCGTCCTAGAGATTTAGCTTTCGAATACCACATTCGAACGTTTTGATTGTTTAATATATCATGGTTCAGTACAGCACTAAGCTATTCCTAAATTGGCTATAAAATGGTGGTTGGGTCTGAAGAAAAGCTGCACCTTCATGCACCAGCATTTCCACTTGATTGTTTAACCCGAATGATATAATTACTAGAAGCATGCTAGAGCACATTTATCAACTAAACTTCGAAACTTTATTTCACCAACGTACGTTGGACAACTGAGCAATCGGCACAATCTGCATGATAATACATGAAATACAGTGATTACCTCATACGTCACACGTTGTACTGTTTTCTCCCGCACCACGTGTAACGACAAATCTGAAAGTCAGAACTGCGTGCGCACAATCCCAAAACTTGGAAACGCGCGCGCGCCTAATTCGAAATCACAGCAGAGTGTTCTGTACCGGCCCTTGACCCCTTTACATTGTGAGACCAAAACGTGTGTATGGCTTCTCGTTGTGAGCGCTATAAATGTTTATTCTTTATACCTAAGGTGAGACTATTTCAAGCGCAACAGTTAAAGGGAGCTTTCTTGAAAAATACGCTTTCATTTCAATCAAGGATGAGTGAGGTCGACTATAAAACATCAGCGCTATATTTCGTGTGCCTTCTTTTTCTGTCCATGTGTTGTAGCGCTGTCATTTCATTATGACATATTGTCGGCATAAACAGACTGCTGCACTTTAGTGCCCCTTAAATTAACGAAATTTACGCTTAACGTACGTTTCACAGGACCCGATTTTATTATTTACGGACTGCGCTGTTTATAATTTACGTTACCTTTTTGTTACTTACTAGGCTGACTTTTTTCCGTTTACTCAAGATTGTGTCAATTTACGAAAGATGGAATTTTCGAATTACGAGGGCAAAATTACGCGATACGCTGCTTTTCAGCGAAACGTGGCGTTTCTATTTACCAAGAATTTTTTTTAAACTTTTTAAACTGATGTCACACAACTGTGACATCAGTTGTGTCACTGAACAGGCATAATTTTTTCACAGCATTAAATGTATATAGAGTAGGCTTTTTTTTATTAAGTTGGCGCATGCGCGCCGGCATAGACGCGACACGTGGTCGTGATTTTTGGTGGCTGAAACGCGACAACAGGTGCACACCAAGCCACACCAAGTGCCGCAAACTTGCAAATGTTTTCTGAAAAAAAAATGTGCTAATTCAGGCCCCAAATATTTTATTATTTACAAACTGTACTGTTTATAATGTGCGAAACTCGTCTATATTTCTTATTTACTATAGGCTATTTTTAAACTACGTGGACAAAATTATGAAGGTATTATATATATATATATATATATATATATATATATATATATATATATATATATATATATATATATATATATATATATATATATATATATATATATATATATATATATATACCGTATTTACTCGCATAATTGGCGCACTCGCATAATAGGCGCACCCCGAACTTGGCCGTTTGGAATTTGGACAAGTTTCACCAGGCAGACCATACTGTTTGAGCAGCCTTGATATGATTTTTTCCAATGTCTTAGGATTGTTCTGATCCCTGTTGATCATCTTCCCATTGAGCTTGCTTATTACACCATCAGCCAGATTCCCATCATAGTATAAATTGTCCAGGAATATCAATAATTCCTTCTGAAGCTCAGGTTGCCCTTCCAGGTAGCTCTCAAGCAAGGTCATTTTGTCCATGAGAAAAATGGGAATTGGTATGTCTTCAAGGGTGAAGTATCCGTGCAGTTTCAGGCTAGCGACAACAGTGCTTGCCTCACTAAAACGCTTCCTGAGCAGCAGATCCTGCACAATGTCCGTGTACTTCATACCGTTTTCTTCAAGCTTGTAGACATCACACACAAGGGCAATCAGAAAGGGGTTTGTCTGCTTTAACACTGCCAGCAGAGCCAAGCGCTTTATGTCATCAGTAAGGAAGGCAGCGTACACCTCTTCATGCTCACTCAGCCATTCCTGGAACACATTCATTATAGTGACGGCCAGACTGTTGGGCCGTTTCTCATAGAAGTCTGACGTTGCACGCATTAATAAAAATGCGCATTCAAAGCAATTTTGTGCTTTGTCAAAGTAGGTTTGCAAGACTTTCAAAAGAGCTCCTGTCTTCCTATTCCTGGCAGAATGCCAGAGCGATTCTAAATGTTCTGGCCACATTGGATCCATGGTTGCTGACTGACAGTCGAGCTGCTCACCGCGGGCGTCAACAACTGCCTTGGAAGTCCTATAGGAACCTGCAGATCGAATTCACACGTCGCCCGCAAAACCACGACATATATATATATATATATATATATATATATATATATATATATATATATATATATATATATATATATATATATATATATATATATATATATATATATATATATATATATATATATATATATATATATATATATATATATATATATATACAATCAGGGTTGCCTGTAAACAAGGGGTACTTTTCTTTTTGCGGCGTTAAATATAAAATGGGCTTTTTCCTAATAACTCTGCGCAAGCCTGCCGGCGTTGGTGAGACGCGCCCGTGATTTTCGGGGGCCGAAACGCGACAAATATTTCCTTCAAATGTTTCTTTCAAAGAAAATCGCTGATTCACCCACCCCCCTCCTTTAAGATTGCCAACCACCGCGTGGAGGACAATTTCGGAGGCCATGGGTCACCAGTTCCGATTGCAGCCATCTCCACCGAAGGTGCTGTCAGGCACGGAAAAGGCCCATTCAAATATTCTCATTCTCGGGGGATCGCTTGAAAGATTTTGCATGAGCGGATTGCGCTCCAAGTCGGAGTTATTTTTTTTTTCGAACATCTCGTACGTAAAATCTGCAAACGCTATATTCAATCTGCAAACCACTTGAAAAGTTTCTAGCCAAAGACCAAAGGAGTTCAGATATACAAAAGCAGTTCGCCTGAATTCATATGTACATTATTAACAAACACGCATGAATGCAGTAGCTTGTCATCTGCTGCTGCTATGTAAAGCAATGTGCGCCGACATTGCCACTGCTCAGGTGGCAGGTCTTGCAGCGGCACCAACTGTCGCGCGAAAATGTGGTGCCGGTGCGGCCTCGCTTCCAAATCGCTCTGGGTGATGCGCGCCGCATGCCCGAACAGCGGTGGTACCTGGTCTGGAACACGCACAGTCACGGCTTCGGCAAGACGTGTGAAGATTTCTTGGCCCGACTCTTCCTGGAATGACGTGGATGCGGATAGTTCGAGTTGACCTTAACACTCTTTCTGGGTGCCTTTTCAACAGAGTCCTTCGTATCCTTGACCCTCCTGTGGCATCGGTGACGTCGACCTTGCCCGGAGCTGACGTCCCCGACAGCGCCTGTTCCATCTGGTGCTGCAGTGTTCACCATTCGTGGCGTCTCCATCGGCAGATATTTGTGCTCGTCCTGCGATCGGGCAGCAGACGACGGCGTTGCTCCAGTTCCCATGCGCGGGCAAATGGAGGCCGTCGGCGAGCCTCCTAAAACCGTGATGCCTTCAGGAAGTGGGCTGAATGCTCCCGAGTCGTTCACGTGCGACGTCTCGACGTAGTGTCCGGCACCCGGCGGGGGAGCCACATCGACGTCGCTCGAACCGAGGCCCATCGGAAGCACTGCACCGAGAAAAGTCGGAGGTCATATCCGTAGTGACGCGCAGGGTTCCCCACCGTGGGGAGGGGCGAAGGTCTACCACAGTGCCCCTCCCCTTCTACTAATTCAAAAATATACGACTTATAGCATGAAAGCTTGGCCGTCTTAGTTAGACGTCGGAGGGGAAGAAAGTACAAAGGAAGATGGGGACAAGGAAGACGTACACACAGTGCTGATTTAAAACACCTTATTCGAATGAAGGGAACGATGAACCTTTACACATATTCCGCTGACATGCGCCATAAATGGGAAATATGACTAATGCTTCTTATTTCTTTATTTTTTATTTTTTTGAACATTACATACGCACGTCTTACATACACGTCTTGTATAAAAGACGTGTCATTCATGGACTGTTTAGATATGATATTTCATGAAATGAAAGTGTTACCGAAGAAAAACTAATGCATCTGCTACCGAACTTCCTGATAAAATCCGCCTCAAGGAATTCACGCGTCAACCGTAAATTATGCCTAGCCGGTACCTCGCTTTTTCCAAAAAAAAAAAAAAAGATCGCGCAACCACAGTCGTGACAATGGATGCCCAAGTTGCATTAAACCGCGTTGTACAGATTGTTATGGTGTTAGGTGTACAACACGGTTCAAGGCCACACGGACATAAATTGTCGCGACTATGGTTGTGCGCCCATCAGACGTCTTATCTATAGCTGCTGGCTTTCAAGAAGGCGGTAGGGTTGGGAGCGAGTAGAGTATGCTGCGCTCGGTGGTGGGAACGACTCAGCGAGTGAGTGTACGGCGCGTGCGGCACCGCGCGAGCCATCCGCCGCCGCACCTGTGCTCTCGCTGCACTTCCACTGCTACGGGAGCGCGAACTTGTTTCGCTCGGCGCACTTGTCCGGCGCAGCGAGCATTTACGATGGCGTGCGGGCTTAGGGAGATTCGATCCTGAAACACACACGCACGCACGCACATACATGCACACACACACACACACGCACACACATGCACGCACATGCACACACACGCACGCACACACACAAATGCACACACACGCACACATACACACACGCACACACACACACACACGCACAAACGCGCACACATACACACACATGCGCACACACACGCGCGCACACACACACGCACCACGCTCACCTCCGTGAGAAGAAGCGCTGCTCAGGGAAGAATTGCGCCGCGCGCATTCGGCAGATCCCTGATCAGCAGAGAAGCCAGAATGCATCGACAGCCTCCGCTTAAACCATGAACTCGGCACCTCTGGCTCCTCCATGATCTCTCGGTTCAGCTTAGGCCGAGCGTCCTGGACAATCAGATCCGGTTCCGGCTTCGATTGCGGCGGCAGTGCAGCCGGCTTCGGTGCGGTTTGCGTCTGGACGACGGAAGTCTCCTCGCCACTGTCCTCGAAGGTTTCGAGTGGGCTGAACTGCTGCACGATGGCCGAACCCACGGAGTCGCTGTAGATGTTCACTGTAGTGCGGAAGCGGTCACTGCGAAGAGTCAGGTTGTTTCGTGTGCAGCTCCTCCATTTCACAGATTATCCATATGTCATTGTGAGTGTAACATCAAAGAGTGCACGGTGGTAAATGTGTGCGAGGTGCATGTACAGCATACGGAGTGATCGGAAGTCTCCACTACGTTGCAAATGACCGACAATCATGCGCATATGACCGAGTAAATTAGCTTTACGGCACACGTGTTTCAAAAAATATGATACAAACTGCACACAGTCCGAAAAGTAGCCGCACGTTGAAAAGACGATAGAATTACTTGTAAGGTGGTAACTGAACTTATCAGCACTAGTTTCAGTTTCAGTTTCAGTTTTATTGAGCATTTTTCTTCGCAGAGTTGCGAAAAAGAAAACGCAAGAATAAGAGCAAAACGCTGCTATGTTAGCAGCTTGACGAGGCTCCCACCCCTTTTCACTTGGCATTACAAAATCCGCAGAGCACAAACATGAAAAAACAATTTGACGTCGATTTTCAAAACTTCAAGAAATTAGGAAATAAAAAGAACATGCATCAAAATTACACCAGTTTCAGGTTTACATATAATAAGCAAACCACAAAGAGAGAAAAACTACAAAAAAGAAAAAAGAAAACAGCGTACAGTCAATAATGAAACAATGCACACGTTGCTAAACGGCTACAAAAGTATTACAAAATGTTTATACGACGTTTACAACACTGGGTATGCAAAAAGCACAAGTTTTGGTGCACAAGGGAAACACTGACGAGTGAAATGTTGCATGTTTTACTCGTAAAAAAAGCAACGAAAAAAAAAATGTCAAAGAAAGCAAACATCATAGGATGTCGTGTTACACACGAGCACTATTATAGGGTGTTTCTTTTACATATATTATTTTAGCCGGACAATTAGAAGAAGCTCTACACGCCGCCATTCTGCATGAAAAGGTTCTTAAGTTGTTTTTTATGTATATTAAAGATGTCAATATTTTTATTTTCAAACATGTTAAAACAAGCAGGAATTCAGTGTTCAAGTCTTCTCAAACCATGATTAGTTCGTGAATAAGTAACGAACCGGGAAGGCCTTTTCCGAATGTCGTAATGGGATTGTGTATTTTTTCTGAGGTTACACAGTTTAAAAAAACAAGCGTTGTTTGATAGCAAGCTTTGTTTGTATTTCATAATAAGGTTGAAGCTGTGTATGTGATCGATCGGTAAAATGTTATATTCTCTGAATAAATGACTTGTATGTACGTCGTATGGTACGTTTGCAATATGACGAATCGCTTTTTTTTTTGCAGTAAAAATATTTTGTTCCGATTTGCTTTAGATGTATCTGCCCACACTAGACTACAATAGTTTATGCGAGATGAAAACAACGTATTATAGAGTAAAAGACTAATGTTTGCTGGAAGTATCTGTCGAAGGTCAGAGAGAGCACCACACGTCCTAGCTATATTTCTAGTTACTTTATTAACGTGTTCGTCCCAATTAAGATCTTCATTAAAAATTACTGATAATGATGAAACTTCTTTGACAACCTCAATTTTTTCGGGCCCTAGGTGTATGTAGTGGGAGATGCAATAATAGTCGCGGAACTGCAACTATACTAAAAGTGCAGCTGTTACCTGAATGCAGCTGCACATTTGCTCAATGAATAACGAATAGCCCGATTGTCCAGTGAATGCACGTTGAGAGTACGCGTGACACCACCCGAAAAGTGGCATAGTAACCAGCTCCACATATTGACCCGATATGTAGAGCTAGGTATGTGATAATAATAAAAACTGACTGATTGAATAATTGATCCATTGATGGTTGCGTTGGGTGGTCTTGAAAAGGAACCAGGATATAAGCCAAAAGTAGCGAAATTCCCATGTCGTTTAATTTCATCGGCACACTTGTATGCAGATAGAACAAGAGCGTTATAATGAGAAAAGTTTTTATTTTAGGCAATAATACCATTTTGAATCATCCAAGTCAGGGAAACAAGATCACGAACTTTTCCCTCTTGCTTGGTCATCGAGTCACAAACACACACACACACACACACACAAGCAAGTGTGCGCGCGCGCGCGTGCGTGTGTGTGTGTGTGTGTGTGTGTGTGTGTGTGTGGTGTGTGTGTGTGTGTGTGTGTGTGTGTGTGTGTGTGTGTGTGTGTGGTGTGTGTGTGTGTGTGTGTGTGTGTGTGTGTGTGTGTGTGTGTGTGTGTGGTGTGTGTGTGTGTGTGTGTGTGTGTGTGTGTGTGTGTGTGTGTGTGTGGTGTGTGTGTGTGTGTGTGTGTGTGTGTGTGTGTGTGTGTGTGTGTGTGTGTGTGTGTGTGTGTGTGTGTGTGTGTGTGTGTGTGGTGTGTGTGTGGTGTGTGTGTGTGTGTGTGTGTGTGTGTGTGTGTGTGTGTTGTGTGTGTGTGTGTGTGTGTGTGTGTGTGTGTGTGTGTGTGTGTGTGTGTGTGTGTGTGTGTGTGTGTGTGTGTGTGGTGTGTGTGTGTGTGTGTGTGTGGTGTGTGTGTGTGTGTGTGTGTGTGTGTGTGTGTGTGTGTGTGTGGTGTGTGTGTGTGTGTGTGTGGTGTGTGTGTGTGTGTGTGTGTGTGTGTGTGTGTGTGTGTGTGTGTGTGTGTGTGTGTGTGTGTGTGTGTGTGTGTCAAAGAAGCTTAGAAACAAGGCACTTTATCGGCAAATACCGGGGAAGATGCCTACATAATGCATCAAAACAGAAGTACAAAAGTAGCCAGAAAGTAGGAGCCAACCTAAAATTTTCGTCGCCAGATGCGGTTTGAATGTAGCCACATTTAGGGACGTACTAACTAAAGCCCCCATTACCACCTTATTAGCACTTTTGAAAAGTCTTCCTGTGCGTGCCACCTAGCGGTGCGCACATGAAGGCTCTTTAGCCACTTTGGCTCAAAAGTAACCCCAAACGGCGACCTTAACCTAATAATAATTAGGCTACAGCTATGTAACCGCCGAGACGTACACAGCCCAGTCGATGACGAAGACGAGGCTGATGTTGCGGCTGGACACTCGAAGCGCCATGAGGATCATGAGCACCGTGAGCACGCTGCTGTTGGGGATACTCGCCGCACCCAGGCTGGCCAGCACCACAGTCGTGCTGCGAGGCAGGCCAATAACCTCTTCAGCGTTTTCGCAAGATGTGGCTGTCGCATTTACTGAGGGCTCCTCGTGATTATTGGCATTCCCTCTCAAAGGGGGCGGCGAAACTGCTTAACCTGGGAGCGAATTCATAAAGCTGCTCTTTGGCAAGAGCGTCTTCCAAAGCTCCGCATCTGGCTGAATATTCTCTAACGAAGATTTTTACAGCGAAAGCTGTTACGAGACCATAACTCGGGTCCCGCGCCACTGTATTTGTGCGCCGCCGCCGCTGCCACCATCACCGCCGGTTTCCGTAACCACATCGCACGAAATTAGAAAAAAAAAAAAAAACCAGTGCCGATGATACAGTGGGGCTCAAACCAGGGTCCACTGGGTGCGAATCCAGTATTTTACCATTCAGCTATACGCCAGTGCATGGAACATACTGCCAAACTTTCCTCAGACAGGCTTGATGTCGGGAAAGCAATCGCGTTCAATACGACTTCTAAAGCGTTTTAAAAAAAGCGAAAGAACAACCTGTCGTCGCACAGTGCGAATAGCGTAAATGAATGGGTCGTTCAATGCCCCAACCTATAGGGGAGACCCGCTCAAGTTTGCCCGGCGACGCCAGCGCTTGCCTTTCCCCTGCCAGAAAAAGCGCACAACAGTAGAGTCTTCCGACCCTTCCGCTCCCTTTGGCTTCCACGCATTTGCGAAGCGCGCGCTGCACGTGAAACGTCCCTCGTTCCGCGATGTCACCCCAACAGAAAAGGGGGAAAGCTTGTTCTTGTTCACCTATCAACTGTGGCGCATACCCCCTTCAAGCATAAATTCCTCGTCGCCGTCAGCTGCATGAACAATTAGCACCAAGTTCCTGGCAAGTGTTTAGCTGATACCACATTTTTTCAGAAGAATGACTAAAAATAGCACAGCGAATGCCGGTCTTCTACCAATTTTTTTTTATTATTAATGTCGTAGTGGGTATCAAGCAAGTGTGCTTGCAGTGGTTACCCAATGAGTGTTTTGAAAAGGCTATATGAAAGGCTTTCGCTGTGACATGTGCGGCGCCCTACGCTCAGGGCTGGCGTTTTTCCTAGTCTCGCATCTGGCTTAATATTCTATAACGAAGATCTTTAGCGTAACACATTTTTTACTATGAGTCCATGTTGCTACAGGTAAAACGCAATTTTCTATTTCCTGATGACACCCATAGAGTCAGACACGAATTAACAAAATTGGCAAAAATTTGATTTACCGAAATTATTCCTAAAATAAATGAATAAAATAAGCACTGATTTGTTTCTGATTTTGACCCAGGTTTTTCTTCGAGCACTCGCTTTAACACTATTGCGTTAATATAGTAATAATTATTGGGGTTTAACGTCCCGAAACCACCATGATTAGGAGAGACGCATAGTGGAGGACTCTGGAAATTTCAACCACCTGTTTTTTTTTTTTTAACATGCACCCAAATCTGAGCACACGGGCTTACAGCATTTTCGCTTCCATCGAAAATGCAGCCGCCGCAGCCGGGATTCGAACCCGTGACCTGCGGGTCAGCAGCCAAGTACCTCAGCCACGACCAAGGGCATACCTCGAATAGAGCCTAGCCTCCGAAGTACAGATGCTTCGAGTTGTACGCAGCACCAACTAGCTACACAATGTGCTCCGCTATATCAGCAGTTCTTTGGACTGTAATATCAGGGGTGATCAGCCGCAATCCACAGTTTTCCCGACGCCACGGCGCATCGGCGCATGTGCTCTTCCCTGGCTGGAAAGTCGCAAAGCTCCTCCTGGTCTCGGAGGCTCTCGTTCTATAGCCCTACCCGTTCTACCGGCACCTTCGAAGACCCTACCAATACGGGGCATAGGACAGCACAGGAGAAAAGGCGGATACTTTGCGCCCCTCCTGTCCCTCTCGTGCGCAAGCATTCAAAGGAGGTACCCGATAATACAGGCTTCGACGGCTCCCAGCTGCACGCCGTCGAGGCGGGCGATGACGACCGCAGTGGCGGCGGCGACCACGGCCGTGCCGGACATGCTCACGTTGGCGCCCACCGGAACGACGAAGCGCACGACGCGAGGATCGAGTCCCGCCAGGTCCTCCAGGGCCTCGATGGTGCCCGGCACGCTCTCGGTGCGCGACGCCGAGCGGAACGCCTTCATCGCCGGCGCGCACGTGATGCGCAGGAAGCGGCGAGCGTCCTGCATGCAGTTACGAATTCTAGGTTATAATTACGATTGTAATTGCAAGCCGTGCATTACGATCGGTGAGTTGGTGCATAGCAAAGGGACAATCGAGGAACAAACAAGACCGGAGAGGGCACCAGTCAACAGGCTCCGAAACGGGCTTGAAAAGATCACGCATTTTTTCTGCGTGTGACCAACCTCCACCCTCTGTGAAGTTATTTGCGCCGCATGCCGCGCGTGTCTTGCACAGAAGCCATATTTCGGGGTTGACAACTATTGAGTGATAGGTGGCGTTGTGTTCGCGAGCGGTATCACCACTATCACCATCATGGTTGGTAGAGCAGTGGCACCGGCAGTGAACCCTGGCGGAAGGCAAGCCTTCCGCAAGGCAGGCGAGAGAGTTGAGCGAGGCTCCTTTGGCATGGGGCAATGGTGCAGATGGTTATCTCTCACAGTGGGTCTGCCGTGGACGGCACCGCGGTCTGTCTGCGGTGGGCCCACGTGGTGAGTCAGGCGTTAGCGACACCGCCTTGTTTGTCGTGTTGCTTAATATTGTGTAAGGATGTCTTCGCGTGTTGATCACGGTTGGTGTTATAATTATTCGGCTGACGATATCGTCGTTCTAAATTAGTTAAATAAATGTGTGTATCGTTTGGTTTGTTCCGATCGTGTCTACTGTGTCCTTTCACTCCAAGGGCGTGGCGTGGCGCTCGCTCGCCATTTCGAGTACCCACAACGCACAGTGACGTCAACTCGGCGATCGGCGACGTGACGCAGCACGCAGCTCGTCGATTGGCCTAAACCAGGTCTCAACAAAGAGTAATGAAGTCAACGTCGCCGATCGCCGAGTTGACGTCACTGCGCGTGGAAGGAGGTTGGTCAGGCGTTCGAAAGATGCGCGAGCATTTACTGGGCGTTTCGGAGACTGTTGACTGGCCCTTTAAGTTTTTCAAAGCATAAAATTTGATCTGCCTGTCTGTCTGTCACACTATCCAGCCACCCGGCCGGCCAAGCTTAAGCTCTTGCTGAACGCCCAGCCATTTTGAACTGCTGGCTGCTTTCATATTTGTGAACAAGTCGATCAAAAAAGCAGGCATATCTGAGACGCAACATCAATACAAGGCCCGTTTACATTGACCCGACGAGGGCGCGTTGAGTCGAAATAAACAGGTTTTCTGGACTCGCCCTCCCCATGTATAAGCGGACGCGTCGGGGCGGAGAGTCGTCGCGGCGAGTCCCGTCGACCCGGAGACAGGGGGTAGGTTCACCGAACTCGCCGCGCTCAGAAAGGGCATGTATAACCGGTCGCGCTGAGTTGACGGCTCGTGACCTCTCCCGCCCGTCGCGGTCTCCGCTTCCCCTGTCCCTATCACTCCGACGTTGCTCTTTCTCTGTCGGCCGGTACGTGCGCTCTAGGCACGATGACATCCTCGCGGGCTCCACGCACCATGTGGACAGATGATGAAATAACGGCGTTGCTAGCTTTAGTCAACGAGAAAAAACTGAGTGATTTGCTCGATAGCAAGTGGCAAAAAAATAAGGACATATTCATGGACCTGGAAAGATGTTTGAAGGAACAGGGCCTGACGTGGACGTGGAAGCAAATAAGGACCTGTTAGAAGAATTTGAAAAAACGCTTCACGGCTGTAAGTACCTCTTTGTTCGCTTTGATTCTAAAAGTTTTCAGGCGCTTTAATTTCTAATGACTTTTTTGGCATTCAGGCTGCGGATACGCCTGCGGCGAGCGCTGTGCCGCAACAGAACCAGTGCTGCCATCGCGTTGTGCAGTGTTAGCCAAGACACCAACACAACCATAAAGTACAGCTGGTGCAAACTGAGAAAAAATACCATGACAGCCATCGCGGTGGCGGAGCGACAACTGCGTAAACAACCGCAGCCCACAGCGGCGAGAGTATGGTGGCTAGAATTGGGAGGTGACGCCAACGGGAGCTCGGAGCCGCTCCTTCGTTTCGAGCAGCGCGGCGGTGGCGCTGTCGGCGGAATGGTGATGCTAGTTACGCGCGCGCGCCTTGAGCGCGCGGACCTTTCAAAGATGCTGTTGCTGAAGCATGATTCAGATAAATTGGCGATTCAGATAACTCACTGTGACGATGGCTGATAGAACGCCATTTCAAGCATTAAAAGAAATTGGCTGCCGCTGCAAGACTTCTGTGACGTTGAATCTGCGCAAATTAAAGCTTTCGTTCGCATATCCCTGCAGTGTTTTGGAGTGCAAGGCGACGGCGTTTTTTAAAAAAAAAATATTACCAAAGTTCTGGGCGAGGAAAATAAAACAAATATTTATTGCACATCATATTATTAGGAAGATCTATTACACATCATGGAATACAGGGTAAAATAAAATAAAATGAAAAAATACGCACATTTACATACGCTCGGGAGTAGTTAAAAACATTGAAACATTGCACACAGACAGCGCATCGCTTGGCACTAAGTAATAAGAGGCATACAATCACTTTCCACTCGGCAAAAAAAAAAATCAATAGAGCTTAAAGTTACAATATCAAACTAAGAGCACGCGTCTAAGCTTCAGCAATTTCATTCTTTCCTGCTTAGCGTTTCGTTTGCTGTTCTGGGCTTTCACATGAAAGTGGAGCCTAGTAAGAACATAAAACTTGATAATTTTGTTTGTGAGGGACATACTGTGGTCAGGGCAGCCAACAAGTGTAAGCTTTCTTAACTGCAAGAAGGAAACCAAGTCCATGATGCTGTCAGGTTTGACTTCTGTAACACTGAAGCAGTGGGTAAAAGTGTTCTCGAGAGTGGTCACGAGTTCATTGAGCTTGACTGATGGGTACAGCAGGCCTCCTCGGTCAACAGCAGCCGTGAGGGATGCTGCAGCTGGAGATGGATCGTTCTCGCCTTGTAGGAGCTGCTGGCTGCACTCTGCACATTTGGTGCTTGCAACGCTTTTTCTTGCCACATATCCAGCCATGTAGAATATGAGTCTGGCATCGCTGCTTTGCACGACCATGTCTGCATGCTCGGTGCCGTGGCCGTATTCATTGAGCACTTCATGTGCTTCGGCAAGGTTTCCTACGTCAAGAAGCTCGTCTAATTTCCTCCGAGGAGTGAGGTCCTTTCCGTTGTCAGCTCCCAGCAGACTTCTCAGCAGTCCTGAGGACACATTGCTTCCTTTCGGTGGTTTTGCCAAATTCTGGAAGCTCAAAGTGTTGACCGAGATTAGGAACTGGGAGGCAGTCGGATGATCATTGCATCCAGACATTTGTCGGACGATTCCAAACAGCCTCTCCAGGGGGTCCTGACTCAAGCGGCATGTCATCATATAGCTGAAGTTCAACTTCATCGTCAGGTAGCGGAGAAGGTGTAGCGTGCTTGATAAGGTAACACGAAGCCCCTCGGCTGTACTGCGGCTTAGGAAACCTCCGGAGCCAGCAGCTGTTTCCCAATCGTCCAGGTAAGTCAAGAAGTTTTGAATGCACTTCTCGTGCATCCCTCCAGGCTTAAGTGCACCCGAACTGCACCTTGAAGTCATGGCCTCAATGAGCCTTCTCATTCTTTCCACAAAGCTGACTGTCGCCGCTGTGCTCCCATGCTTTTCTTCGATGGTTGCATTGTACAAGAAAAGGCCTCTGAGGACTTCATCACTGTAAAGCCGCACTGCATAATTTACCCTCATTTTCTCAAAGCCATTGGGATGCACAACCGATTTGCTAATATGAGGCATGGCTTTGAGAGTCGTGTCATGCTGTTCATCAAGCTTCCGGGCACAGTCAATAGGGTCAACACTGGCATGGCCTTCTGGCAGTTTCACGCCCGTTCGAACAAAGGTGTTCCTCACAATTCTAGCCACCATAGCGTCACCTCCCAATTCTAGCCACCATAGCGAGAGCGCAGGCTTGGAGGAGCGGAAACCGGTACCGGAAGACGGGCTTTCGGCTCGCCTCGACGCAAAGCGTCGCTGCGATCACCGCTCACCTCAACTCGTCCGAGCGAGACACGGGGCTACATAAGTATTACCTTTACTAGGAAACACATATGTACACAATTCTAGAAACTCTCTTATGGTCTTTACACGCGCTTCCCGCACTGCCGCAATGCACGTGCCGGGACCCCTGCCTCACGCAAGCGGAGGACAAATAAGCCAATTGGCGACGCGGCTCCGGGTTAATTTATATTTGACATGTAACATTCGTGGATAAATCCAAGTTTTAGTCAGTGCTCCTTTGTGTCCTGTTCTTCCTGTGTTCTGTCTATTTGAACTGTGAAGTTTTCATAATGAATCTGTACCAACCAACCCACCTTTCTATCCTTACAGTAACAACGTACAAGCCTGCTCAGATTATGTACACGGAAGTGCCTCAAGGCAAATACCTTTCTCGTGACGAGCACGTACAATGCGGGCAGGAGGCCGAGGCCGTAGGCGGCCAGTGCGGCCACGCTGACCAGCAGGAGTGTGCCCATGGCGCCGAACGAGTGGTCCAGTTCGCTGGTCTGCGATAGCCGCGTGGCCACGAGGAAGAAGACGCCGACGGGCGACACCCAGGCCGTCAGCTGGGACACCGTTACCGTGGCGTTGCTCAGGCCCACGAACAGGTTGAGCAGCGAGTCGGACTCGCTCGCCGTCACCGACAGCACGGCTCCCAGCATCACCGACATGGACAGCAGGCCCAGGATGTTGGCCCGCGAATCCATGACAACGTGGATGACTTCATCGTCCACCATACCTCGGAAAAGGATGCGAGAAATCGTCTGACGCGGGCCGAAACCCTTACATGCGCCACCATTGTACGACTTCAATAAAGATATAGATGCTTTCTTATAATGCTAAGAGCTTGAGAGGTTTGCCTGGAAGCCCGCTTTGCATGCATAAATCCGTATTGCTTCACGTGAACGTGGCGTGGGAAAGTGAAGCGAAGATCACGCGACCTTTATGCTGATCGAAAGTCACTCAAAAGTGAATGAGAGCATAATTCAGCCTATATACATAGTGTTCAAGGGATGTCATTTCCTCCGCTGTAGCTCTCTCCCGCCACGCCCGGGTACCCCCCTGGGTACCTGCAGCACATCGCGTGCGGCAGCGTGGTTGTCATTTGTTGCTGTGCGCGATGATGAAAGGAAAGCAGTGTTTTTGTTGTTGCTGTTGTCGTCGTCGTACTTTAACGAGCTCACTGGATCAGTATGCAAACACACTTTACGGGTAAGAATAGTTACTGACTCATAAAATGCGAATGCAAACAGCTTACCAGTCTCATTTTGTGGAGTCATTTTGGTGTACTGAAAAAAAAAGAATAAAAAAGTAAAATGAACTTATACTGCGAAAAAGCTAAAGTTGAACTATCGACGAAGCATCGCGCGTAGTAGTCAATTGTGAGTTAATCATTATTTGGAAGTTGTTGTTTTTTAAAAATTATTTTTTCTTCTCTATTTCATGACCATATTGAACGCTTACGTGACCTTTATTGACAATAAGTTTGTTTGTTTACCCGTAGCGCCAGAAACATTAAGGAGCTGAGCCGCAACGCATGTCATTGTGTAACAATTCCACACAGAACAAGTTATTATAGATACAGAATATATATATATATATATATATATATATATATATATATATATATATATATATATATAACTTTCCACTTTCCGTAAAAGATACAACAAAAGATCTCCAAAGGAGTTGCGGTTATATATGGCGAGCAGCAGCAGTTTCACCCCGCACTCTGTCGCGGCAAAAAGTAAGCTCAGTACACATATTGCAGTATGCGTTTAAAGAACGAACGATTCTAGGAAAACGCTGACCAACTTTGCCAGATCCGTAATTTTAAAAAGAGAGTTGTGATATTTTTGAACAATTCATCACGAAACAATTTGTGATACACTGGTGTAGTACTGTTGGACTGCATTGTCTTCACGAATTTCCCTTCACAATAATTTTTTTTTTTCATCAAACGTACGCGCGGGTTTACCGCCTTTCCTCTCGTCTTCATGAGCACACTGTAATATATATAGACCACAGTGCAAGAAGAGTATTCTTACTCCGTGATATTTTATGGTCGAGCCATGTGCAAAATTATTCATTCACAGGGACGACGGCAACCATGCGTCATGGCAGTAAAAGAGACGTGCAAAATTGTGGTTATTACGCCTTGACGAAAGTAAAGGCGGATATTACCGATGTCGTATGCGAAGCTTATTATTACGCGTGATATATTTGGATTTCACCCGCAAAAGCTGTTAGCAACGGTCGGATCAGGCCGCGCCGCAATGTTTGCGAAGATTCGAGATTGTTTGCGATGATTTTGTTAAGATTGCGCGCAGCTATAGGACACGAATTGTCCAGCTTATTCGGGAGCTTACGCGGCCACCAGCGGTAACGCTGGAATATTCGATAGCACATGTGTAAAGCCCGTTGTGTTCTACCGCTTGTCATATTACTCGACGGCCGGCACTCCGTCGAGTGAATTGCTTGTACCCGACTTTTGCTTTCCCGGTCACAAGTTGACCCATGTTGTTGCATATTTCCTGCAGTCTTGTTGCAGCCTTCTTTGACATCATGACTACAATATGGCACAAAACTGCATACACAAATTTGACACAGGTGATTTTTCATGCAGGAAAAAAATCTTTACGTATATATCGGCGAAATTTCATTATTTCAGAAAGCGCTGTTCCATTGCACATACTTTTTTTTGCGCCAGTTTTTATAATAGTCTGATCTGACATCGTTCGCGCGTTCATTGGAGACACTCACCGTGTACCGGATGCAAGCCTCAATATAGTTGTCGGGGAAGAGGTTCCTTGGGAGGAATGACACATTTCAAAAAGTTAGGTAACAGAATTGTGAAAAATTTCATAACCACGCACTTTACTTAGTGATCTCACGCAGTGTCACGCTAGATCTGATGACATATCATTGAATAACTTATGTTTATGTAAACATGCAATCATGCAGCAAAATATATGGCAATTCTTTCACATGTAATTTACCCATGACGTATATGAGACAAACTCCTACTTTGACGTTTCCTGACAACTGACGAGTTGCGCGCTTTTATTTTGCGAACTATTCGGCTACTTCTATGTGATTGTTACGTTTAATGCATACGTATCGGGTGGTTGGAGTGTATACATGAAGAGTAAACGCGAAAAGTTTCTATAACTGCTGAATAATAGACTGACGCTGCTTTTAAGGCTGTATCGTATTTTGCTGGCGTTTTGTGTAGTAATTAAAACCCTGGTAAAAAGATATAATAGTAGACAGTGGTCCTCAGTCAGGAGTCAGATACGTACTAGTAATTACATTTACGACTAGACTAATAACGTAGAATAGTGGATGAAAAGGTAAGGGGAAAATTGTTTCTATTTCTAGAGAGCGGCGAAAGGCAAGGAAGTTTGTACGAAAGCATTTCCGTGTTGAGTAATGCAAACACGAGCTCACTGATATTTGACGATTAATATATCGAACTTTTTTTTTAGAAAAATTGTTTTAGAGTACCCATCTTTTAGTTCATGCTTGACTGACTTGTTTGTCACAGCCCAGTTTATCACAAAAGATCTGGCGACTGTATATACACCTGAGCAAGTCTAGGAAGCCGTCAACCTGGATGTACTGACGCTGCCAGCAGGGCTCATTCTGTGGGCCCAGCACGAGTGCTACGCCAATGCCGATTGCCGACGCCAATCCTGTAAAACGAGCGCATGACGTAAGTGGCCCGCGCAGACGGTAAAGCCCCTGAGTAGTTTATTCAGGGGCTTTAACAAACGGTGCATATTCGCGCTGTGTTTAAACATTTGCAATGGCGGGCCAAAAGCCTAATCACTACTGCCGCGTGCTTTACCGATGGTTGCTGTCGCTGATGGTAATCCCGCAAAGAAAAATTAATCCATGAAAACCGGCGTACGTTGATTCTGTAGCGCAACACTTGAATATTCAGCAAGCTGTTTAATCTTTTCGGCTCATGCAGCCTCTACAGCCGGCACCATCTGTCTTAGTTCTGCCCACGCAGAGCATGCCAGACAGTGTATCCGAGAGCCGCCAAGCTCCAAAACAAGGAATTTAAAGACGTTGATTTGTGGACATCTTCGTGAGGCTACTATACTATATTGTGTATACGACTGCTACATCGGAACTCAGGGCTTTGCTGACCGTAATGACAGCCTAACGAACTTTTTTTAATATGTATTATATAAGCTTATCTCAGACTCACTGCACCGGCGTATCCAGCGGTGAGACGCTCGTATATATATAGGATTTCAGGCTTGATGGTTCTCTTGTCTGAGGCCCTCTCTCCGAAGGCCACTCGCCAATCGGGACCCCGTCTGCGATCTTCGCTAAACGCCTGCCATCTTTACTTATATATATATATATATATATATATATATATATATATATATATATATATATATATATATATATATATATATATATATATATATATATATATATATATATATATATATATATATATATATATATATATATATATATATATACATTAGTTTTAATTCGACCTTGTCCCTTTTCTGAGGTGTTTTGCTTAGGCAATTGAGGGGTGCATTTTTGTCCACATTCCCTCTTTAAAACCACCCTGCCCCCTTTAATGGTTTTTTTAGCGCTTGAGTACCCTTTCTCTTTCCCATCTCTCTCTTAGAATAATTTCTGACAAGCTCCGCTGGCGTATCAGCTTAGATAACCGGCTGAATTTTGTGAAAATGCACACGACACAGCTATACAGCGCAAAAAAAAAATAAAAAAAGTGTTAACACAAATCACCATGACGTGCAGTTAAGCCCGGTGATGGTATACATTTAGAAGGAACCGCGTATTTTCACGATGTTACGTTCTCACAGCACAACCGTAAAACCACGATTCATTAGCGAAAAAAAAAAAGAAATCACGGCAGATCCCATGCATTGTGGGAGACGATGTGATGCCAAGCGATAAGCGAGTAAACACCTGTGCGGTATTATTTTGAGCCGTATTATTTTTGAGCGGTATTATTTTTATTAATGTAGGGGACTCATTATGCACCCCTCCCCCGAGTCCCGGCGCTTTTTGGCCGCTTTTTGATCCAGCTGTCGAGGTATGGCGCACACTTTGCGCCCCCTCCTCCCGCCCCCCCCCCCCCCCCCCCCTTTTTTTTTGCCGTTCCCGTAAAAGGCACCCACTGGTTCGCCTGAAGCTCGGTTGTCGAGATGGTGGCCTCTATTTCCAGCCCACTTCTTTTACACCTTGTCACTCCGAACAACGTCACCGCGTCTTTACGGATTAAAGCCGCTATCTGTTATTCCTTTTTTTTTTGCGCTTATAGTAGATTAATGCTAACGCGACAAGTGTGAAAAAGCTAGCCCGTCACCATGCCCTTCCTTGGTATATAGCTGTAGTGTAGCAGCTGAGCAACGCGACACACCATCTTGCTGTGCTGACTTTAGGTGAGGCCGTCGTAAGCTCTGCGTACTCCGGAGGGTGTTCGGTTAGAAATCCAAGGAACGTTTGTGCCTTATACGCGTGAACAGCTGAAGATCTCAAGCGCAAATGACTGACCGGTGGCCAGTACGAAGTAAACCATGGCGAGCAGCCCGATCTGTCCGGCCAGCATGATGTCGACGCTGCCGAGACCGGCCACGATGCTGGACGCGACCACGGGCATGACGAGGCACTCGAGCATGCGCATATACAGCTCGCCCGGGAAGTCCATCAGCTGCAGCAGCCGGGCCGAAACGCCGTGGTTGCGGATGTGCCACCCAAGCGTCATGCCGCCGGCCGCCGCGCCCAGCAGGCACAGGTTGAGCGAGTTCTCGGACATGCGCAGAAGGCTTCCACCGTCTTCATTGTCCTCGGAGCCGGTCCGCTTGCCGGCCTTGCGCTCCACCTAAAATTGCATTCACTTAAGAGACACTTGTGCTATAGAAGACCCGGTAATTTCGTATCAAAATCTTCTCCGTGGCTGCTAACGATGCGAGAGTAATTTTGGATGTTCTGAGGCCGCATATAATCATTCCTAACCTTGATCCGACTGTTTATTTTTTTTTAAGGCGAAAATTTTCAGGATACAAGATGTCTTAGAGGGCAAACGGAAGGAGCGATACACGCTGTTAACCTTTCACAAAAACACCAGCCACACTGCAACTCGATTAAAGCGATCAGTCCTGGCGAGAATGCCAGGACCATGTGGGATCGCGATATATGATAGCCGTGGTTACGTCCTCAAAGAAATTTGAGCAACTAAACTTGCCATTGTGGTCTCTTGCGTAAGGAGGCTGGCAGAGGCTTTCTTCTTCGTCTTAGCTCGTGCGATTTCACGTGCCCTTCGACATGTGGCGTCACTATAACTAGGCGTATCAAATTATATGTGCATGTTTCATTATAGGGCTAGATCAGCGAATAACACATTTAGTCGAAAATATTCAACAGCTGTATTGAATCACACGAAAAAAAGTAAAAGCCTGTACACTGTTGGGTAAGCGGTGATGACATCGAGAGGTAGTGTTGGAAATATTGATAATGATGATTATCATCGTAATCGCCATGAAGACGTGATATCGTATACCAGTCAGGTGGTGTCGGTTGCGTCGTGGAAATGAGCCAGGTGCCCGTTTCGTCGCGTTTTGACGCGTTTTGCCGGGCCAAATAAAAGTTTATTCACACTCCCATGTCAAGTGGTCATCATCATCAGTATCATGGATGCAGTCAAATTAAGTTGTACCCTGTGAAATTCATTTTAAGGGCTGCAATTTCATTGCGGGTACATCGGGCGCAGGTTTGAACAGCGGAACTGTTGAAGGGGTCTTGAAACACCTTTCTGAGTAACAATGGAATAGGGTCTCTATTAGCACATGACGCTTCAGAAATCACTTGCCGCAAAAATTTTTAAATTCCGTTAACTGAATTATCGTGAATTATCTATAGACCCTGTGTTATATGTACCACATCTGTTCACAAGGCATGCACGTCACGATCACATTTATTCAGTTATAACCCCTCATTTCGCCAGAACCGACACTTGCAAATATTCATTTTTTTCCCAAGGACGGTGTCAGAGTGGGATTCTATGGCATGTAGGGAACGAACTTTCTTAAATTACTATGCTACCCGCATTCAGTATTGTGTTTTAAGTTTGTATATAAAATTTTGACCAATATGGTTGAAGTTACAACCCTGTATTTATTTCTATGTACGTCGTACGTGTGCCTCCCTGAGTTGTGAGGGAAAGTTCGCGCTTTATTTGTTATAATTGTATTATTTTTGGTATTGCATTTTCTTTTCTTGCGTAATACGAGTGCCCTTCCTGCATGGACCGAATGCTGGTCTGCAGTATTTTATAAATAAAAAAATAACTACGAGCGGAGTCGCACGCTTCAAGCGCATTCTGAGAAAGAAGATAGGTTACAACCGGCAGCTAGCGCCATAGTGCCAATGATCCAAGCATCACCATCATCATCATCATCGAGAGTACGCAAGGATACGGGGTCTTCAATTCTCAGCCGAAAAATCGGAGCTCATTCGCTTCACGAAGAGAAAAGCACCGAGGATCGACCCGACTCTAAAGCTAGAAGTAAGGCTCGAAACAAATATAATTCCGGAGAAAAATGCCATACAAATACGTATGCGGCTACAAGCTAATCAGAGATGTCTGCACACACTAAATCAACTCAAAACATCGGTACAGCAGATCTCACGCATAATCTCGTGTATAACAAACAATCGTTCAAGGCATGAGAGAACAAGATGCCCTCAGACTAGCCAAAATCCTCGTCAGTCGTGTTATATATCCCTCCCTGTTACGACCGTCAAGCGAGGGTTGACAGTATTATCAAATAAATAAATAAAAATATATACCTATACTCGCTTCCGCATCACATTATGAAAGGAGAAGAGAAATAAAAAGCAAACCAAATAATAAGAATGACCTACAAGACAGTCCTAAGATTACCGCGCGCGGAATACTTCAAAAGACAAGCTACTGGTGCTTGGTCTTCATAACGCAATTGAATAATTATCCGAGGCCCAGCTACTGAGCGCAAGAAAATCACCTACTCCAGACCCCAACTGGCAGAGCAGTCCTAAAAAAACTAGGGCATTATGCATTAATACAAAAACACCGAGAAACGAAAGAGGTACCAAGCGAACGTAGAGAATGGTACACCGCATTGCCAATACCAAGCAGCACGGATCCTATACTCTGCATGCTGGCAGAAGAAAGGCAAGGGCTGACTACATTGACAAAATACAAGAGATATGAACACGGCCACTGACGCCGCGTCTTATCACACCGATGCAACGAAAGCTGTGTGTGTAGTCACATGCCATGTAGAGGGAAAATTGCAGCCTGTGCTTCAAAAGATCGAGCCTCGACAACACAAGCAGAAGAGGTCGCTTCAGCACTCGCAGTAAAAGAGGGATGGACGCGAAACACTGTATTAACAATCATTAGAGATTCGTCAAAAAGCTTGCAAAACTGTCTAAAAGGAAAAAATGGAGCACAGGCGCTCCGGATATTCGTTGGGACAGGATCGGACCCTACGGTAAAATACGTTCAGACTGTGACGAGGGCACCGAAGCACGAGGGCGTTACAGGGACCCTGCATGCGGACGAGACGGCTCGAGGCTTTAGACGAGACGAGATGAGACAGCTCACTGAGCCACTCAAAACTCTGCAATAAAGGACCCTATACCCTTGGACCCTTGTTTCCCAACGTTTCCTAGGTACTACAAGGAAGGCAGCTCTATCCACGCCCACATTGCAATCTCAGCGCTGCGGAGGCGACAATGCTAAGAAGATTACACACAAAAACTTAACATAAATCTGTACACTCTCCACCTAATCTACCTTACGGCGTATATAGATACATATGCCCGTGGTGTGGAGCCACCATTATTTCTCATAACGGGGGAGCGTGCAGAGCACGATGAAGAAGACGACACCAATGGCACGTGAGATGAATGGGAGGCGCTGCTGTCTAGCCCAACCTAAAGGACTTTAGCCCAACCCTGGTGGATCAGCTGCAACTGATCCACAGATCTGAACGGATGGGTCTAGCCTGTCTGGTTTACTACTACTACTACTACTACTACTACTACTACTACTACTACTACTACTACTACTACTACTACTACTACTACTACTACTACTACTACTACTATACTACTACTACTACTACTATACTACTGCTATAGGAGAAAAGAACCCCATGTCCCTCCGTGAGCGTGCGTCATAACCTTGAGACCTTTTTCTGTGAACGCTCGCTTACTAATCGAATGCGGGAGCATTTTATTAGACGCGAAGCAGCTCTTGGACTCACGTATTTCTCGATTTCTTGGTCATGTAAAGATGCTCGATTGGTCATGCAAAGATGATTTTTCACTCACAACCAACAACGCCGACGCCGGAATTTCTACGAAAAAAGCTCTTTAACGTTATCGCGTTAATATATATCTATTTATTAGCCGGTTGTAAACATCCACATGCCTTGGCGATGGAAGATAAATCGTTATATTACAGATTTGTTGTAATGCGTCAACGTATGTTCTTGATTCTATATAATTTAACCTTCCGACTTAACATGCCGCTGAAGGAGACATCACACACGAAACAAGGACGCCCGCAACTTGAATATTGTTTCCCCGATAGAGCAATTATTCCAGGTCGGATAAGTTCCTCGCCGGTCCTGCCTATTTGAACAGCTGGCATCTCTGCCTAGGGTGCATAGGAGATTGCTTTTCGCAGCCGTATGCGACAGCGAATGCCTTGACGTTCTTTACGGCTGCGTTGCAGGCGAACTCTGCAGCTTCCGGCGCGTCTCGGCCGTCGCACAGCAAATAGCAGGTCGTCGCGAAGAAGGACTTCTCATTCGAGAAGTCTTTCAGCTTTCGATGATCGCCAACTCCGAGAAGCCTGCGATTCTGGTACGCTTCCCAGACAAGCGGTAACGAGGCGGCGAGGTAGAGCCGCTCGCGGGACAGAGTCATGTTTTTCAGAGCCGCTGGTTCGGCGTAGCAGTCCATTCTTTTGGCAACTTCGGCGAGCAGGGGAGATTCCTTGCGCGACAGCATAGAGATGAGCAGCTGAACGGACGCGGTCCCCAGGAGCGTGCCCAGGGCCCCGTAGTTGGCGCTGTCTGTGAGGTCCGGGTGGAACACGGGAATCATGGCCAAGTGAGGAGCGACTCGTACAGACTGGCTGGCCGAGTCAAAGGCGACGAAGTGGTCGTTGTTCCTGATGGCCGCGATGTGGCTAGTCGACATCTGCGGGTACGAGCTTGTAAAAAAGACTTGCCAGAGTTCGAGCGTGTGCGATGTTCTACAATGTAGCAGTGACATTTGCGTGATAGCGGTATATTAGATGATTATCATTTTTGGTATATCCTCTTCGAAATGGGATGGTGGGCATGTTTTGCACCCTCACATGTCGTTCCCTCCGCGTAACAACAGAATCTGCTTTTTGTTTCTACAGCGAAATCTGCATGCGGCTAGGAGAAACGAAAAACCGTCCGGCAGCGGTGTCATGGGCCGTCGCCTTTCAGTGGACGTCCTTCGCAGCGACGTGCTCGCGCGCCATTGTCCGCGTTGCGAGTTTGCTCGCGAAGTCAAACGCTTGCAACAATGTGGCATTGCGGCGTCAATGTGATTAGGGAGTCTTCGCTAAAACTGTTGCTTGGGCGAGTTGGTTCATACAGCGCTGTGTGTGTCTTTTTCTAAAAGTTCTGCCTTTTTTACGCTGATAATTCAATCTAAATAGGGAGCCTTTATGTGCCCGCTGCTTCCGGGTTGTTTTTTTTTTCCGGGGGTGGCGCGCACGTGAAGGCTCCTTATGTGATGCTTGCGAGAGTGCATTCGCCGGGGCGATATGCCCTATTTCGGCGGGACTTTCTCTAACGGCGCTTTGGCTTCGGCTGCGATGTCTCTGACCACCTGTGGTTCGAAAACAACCACTGTGATTAACGCATTGCGAGACGCATTTAACCGCTTCCCCATGACCGTAATCATGCAACGCACAATGAGCGGTATGTGAAAGAAACACTCTGGTAAACCCAAGCCAAACGTGTGTCCAACCTCGTTAAGAAGCACGAACATGTAACCAATAGCTGTGAAAGGCTTCAGTGCAGCGTCGGGTTGAACCCGCTGCTAAACACCGGGGCCAAACGCTTCATTTTTCAACCGCGATTACAGACGCGTCTCCTTTTTCCGTGAGTGGTGCGTGTGTGTTAATTGTGTTGTTGAAAACTGGCACATTCGCCCCAGTTGCTATCTGCAGTCCTAGATGAAATGGCAAGATGAATATTGCGCAGCATGTTGCTCTAACTGCAGATGCCCGATACGCGCTCTCTTCCCTTCCCTCGCATGTACTGTTGCAGTGAATATTGGATCGTCATAATTCCGGAGATGGACAAACTGAAGTTGAAAAGAAGATACAGCGCGAGGTGCATGCTCCTCGCTTCAGCGTTTCTTATAGTGTCAGCGTGATCCAGCAGCAAGTGATAGTAAAAACTAAAAAAAAAAAAACATCAGACAGGTATTTCTTACATTCATTGTGTATATCTCACAGGATAAAGAAAGTGCCAAGTAAATATGGCGTTGATGATGTTTTTACGAGTGGAAATAAGCTAGCAAATATTTGCGCTGCTGTTCAGAAAAAAGAATGAGAAAGTAATATACAAAAAGGGTCGACGTTTGTTTCGCGTCAAGCACACCAATAAATTCACTGATCAAATTCACTGATTTCTCTATACAGGTGTGGTGTATATGGTTCCTTTCAGCTTCGGCCACTTATAAGTAGGACAGACGAGCCGTTGTTAGCCAGATATTGTTAGAACATAAGAAATCGCTAACAGGAGGCTCACCTTCTAATCTTTCTTTACATTAGCGAAAATGCCCAACTTCGAGTATTGTACTGTTTTTTTTTTCAGGCACAGGAATGAAGAAACACGTTTAATGATTTAGGCATGAGAAATTAATAATAGCGAAGGCAAATGGTTTAGTCAACCATCGATTAACTTTCAATAGAAAGAAATCAAATGCCTTAACAGATATCTGCCACGTTGACCTGCATGCACGAGTACAGGATTGATAGTTGCGCCTATTGCATGAACTTTCATGACTTTCTTTCGCGCCTTTGTGCGCGTTTGCAGTTGTTAGTCGGCCTTTGTGGCGTCTTGATTTTTATACTGTGTTTGCATGCCCTTTAGAATGGATATGCCTACCAACTACAGATCAGCTCTATTATTTCCAGCACCTACCTGGTCCCAAGTGCTTTTTGGGAGCCGGGCACTCGTAGCGGCCGCGTTCACCCAGTTGATGAAGAACGACGAAGGGTGCATGTCGCTCACATTCGCCATCGCCGCGGCCAAAGTTCCCTGTTTCGAAAACAGTGCGCTGTGATAGAGCACCTCTTCTGAGGCGGCCCTCATCGCAAATGCCTTGACAAGACGCGAAAAGTTCTTATGGGCGACCCAGGGTGCGTCTTCTAGTCTCTTGGCGAGTTCTGTGTTGATCGTGTCCTGCCATAGCGTTCACCTTGTGCACAACGGTCGCATCTACTTTTACCGTCGCAAAGTGCTGGAACAGCGACCAGCCGAGAAAGGACTCCGTCAGTTGCAGACAGTCGGACACACTGGGCGTACTGGAAGATGGCTCTCCGCTCACCGGTGTGTCCCGCGTGGCCCAAGACTCGGCGTACCACAGCTTCGACAGAGACGCGCTCATGAACCGACCCATGGCTTGCAGTACGTACCAGTCGAGGTAGAAGTGCAGGTCTCGCTCTTCCACTTCTCCTAAAACGTCGTTGAAGCGCTTCAGGTACTCTGGATCGCGAATTCTGACCTCTGCCGTCGTTGAAAGTCCGAGGTCACCGGTGACCACGGTCTGCCACACTTCGGGTTTCACATTGGGCGTCAAAAGCTCGAGCTCGTGCACAGTGCGGTACACGTAGTCTGGGCGGCCATTTTGTGAGCGGGCAAGCTTCTCCAGCACTGCGCTCTCTAGGCCCTCAAACTTCTTGAACTCCGAGCTACTCGGCACGCTCTTCTGTCCTGTGTACATAGCGATGGTGTCTGCGTAAAACAATTCGTAAATTCCGGAGATCCGCATCCCATCTCTCTTTTCTTTCCAAGCGGGTATCGCGGTGTCAGGCTCAACGATCACGTACGGACCGCCTTCGTCACGGACGCGGCTTCTCTTGATCTTAAGCAGAGGAACTACTTGGAACGTCGCGTACACCTTGGCCGCCGTGCCTATAACATTGGGCGCTTGTGAAAAGCTGGGCCACACCACGCCAATCTGTTTTAGCTTACGCCTGAACTCTGCCACCTCACTCTGTTTGTCGTAAGCGACGGTCAGCAGGCAAGTGCGGAGAAACAGAGCTACCTTCTGGACGGGAGTCTGGCCGAAAGCGGATGCTGTGACGTCGTCGTTGCTGAAGGAAACGAGGGCACGGCCAAATGTTTGCGCGAGCTGACGGTACACTGATGAATGGCCGTTCGCGAACGACGAACCGCAGACGTGCTTGTAAAAGTTCACGCACGGAGGCACGCTCGCGTCAATGCTGGCTTTGAGCAGACCGTTGAGTTCGACGCAGGCGCTGGATTCGCAGGTGACCGGGCCTCTCTTTTCCGGCGACGTGAGCACGAGGACGACGACAACGACGACGAGAAATCCAGCCACGACGACCATCGAGCAGCCGACGATGATAGGCCGGCGCTCTTCGTGTAAGGACATGAGGGTGCCCTCTCGCAGGCTCTCCCTTCGAGAAAGCGGCGTCTTGTGTACTCCGTCGCTTCGCTCTCCTCGAGGCGTCAAGCGAGCGTAAGAAATATCCGATGTGCTTGGCGCCGTCTTCGCCGATGGAACCGACGGTGACTGTTGGTCAGTGAGAGCCTCCTTGGGCGTCGTTAAAACGCTCAATGAGGTAGATTCTGCTGGGCGAATGGTCAGACAAAAGTTGCGAAGCGGATTCTTCGCGAGAAGCATGATTCCTAATCAATGAACGTGCTCTGTCACGGTTACCCTTTTTAAGTTTTCGTTTTCTTGAAACGACGATGACAAAAGAGTTCTTTCGAAGTGTCCAAGCGCTTTCGAAGGCGACGGCGTGGTAGGAATGTGCTTGGAGGACCTCTCGAGGGTCGAACTTCGCTCGGTTTTAATTGGAGGTGAAGCACTCATTGGTCTCGCGATTGTTCTTTGCAGTGTGTCTGCGGAAGACTTTCGCAGATTTGGCGGTGATTTGGCTGCCGCCGTTGGCGAACAGTACTCCACTGAAGGCTGGCTTCCAAAGCTTTTCGATGTAGCCGAGCTCGCGTCTTCCGGAACAGTGGTCGCCACAGCCTCCTCATTGAGTTTCCCAGCACTCGAAGACATCTGGGATAATCGAGAGAATTGTCACCTAAAGTTTTCGTCATGTTTTCCGCACAGTTTGTGTACGTACTGTTTCTCAGCGCCACAAAAAACGGATCAATAGTGTAACAAGTAGTGTTTCGGTTCGATCAAATATGTCTATGAATGTTTTTTTTTTCAATTATGTTCTTCACGATTAATCAATTACCAACTAATCGAAAAGAGACATGGCAATGGGAGATATGAATATGAGGCTGGTCATACAATGCAGAGAGAAGATGACTGCTGTCAAGAAAATGGGCTTTAGGAGTTAAAAAAAAAAAAGAGGCAGTCAAAGGCAAAAGTTGTAGTGGCATGACATCAAAACGTTTTCCGGCACATAATGGAGACAGCTGACACAACAGAACGTCGGGAGGTCTTAGAGAGAGGTCTAGGGAAGCAACGCAGCAAGCTTCGTTAAGAAAAGCTCCATCAGAAAGCTGGGCGTGTCTGTACTCTTCACTGGACGCCGATTATTTAACCTGTACTTAAGAAGGGGGAGGGGGGGTCCGACACCTCTATGTACGTTCGCCCATGCGCCTATATGTGCAGTGGCGTAGCCAGGGGGTGGGACACCAGGCCCGTGCCCCCCCCCCCTCATTTTTTTTGCAGGCATAGCACACAGAGTGAAAAATTGTCATCCTATATGGGTGCCCCCCCCCAAACAAAGAGGTGCCCCTCCCCCCCTCCCCCGCGAAAAAAAAATCCAGCTACACGCCTGCATATGCATGCGTGTATTTATATGCAGAAAACGTACAAAGTTTATGAGTGGCTTAAAACACCACTGGATATGCGCCATGCTCGCCATTTACCTGAGGAGATGCAACCGATTCGATGCCTCGCAGTGACGACCGTCTCCTCAGACGACTCGCATGGTGGCGATCGCTGACACTCGAATTCGACACCAACGACGTCGCCGATGACGCCGTCCCCGACAGCGGATGTTTGACCTCATCCAGGTCCAAAACAGGGGGAATGTCACCCTGTGATGTTTGCGCAACGCACAACAAATTCAGTCATGACTGTGATTATTAATTAACGTACTACGCGAACTTGAGTGGAAACAATGGGGCAGCAGTGGGGAACGAAATTTGTTGAAGAAAATGACCATGTGCATATCCTATTGTCCTATGTCTTAAGATTGTCTTAGAGCTTGTGCGATTGTCTAGTTAATTCAGATGACAACAAAAACTTGGCGAGGGTATACGATCATATTTGCAATTTTTTTTTTCAGCGCGCGAACATAGGAAAAAAGGGACAGCGTAGACAGAAAGAGCGCTGACTTTCAACTAAGTTTATTTCGCAGAGTGGCAAAATATACGCGTTGAAAAGGACGATACAGAACAGGAAGATAAAAGACAACCTGAATCAGTGCGTCAGTATCAAAACACGTGTGACGGGTCCTCGATTGCCTCAAAGCCTAGCCGTGTTATCACGTTCTAACTGTGATAAAGCAACAGATGGGGTGCTTACGCTTATATGGTGTTTTGTCTTGACGTAAATTTATTAAATGGCAGAAGATTTATCATCCTGTTACGTTGTCCTCATTAAGGGTGTTCTTGAGAACCAGAGCAAACTTTAAGAAAACATGGACAGACAAGCAAAGATAAACTTAGGAACCGCTTGAGAGTATCTCAGCGCGTGTGTGGTGCATATCTTACAGTTTGTTTGTCCATGCATGTTCCCTTAAACGTCGCGCAGGTGTTCTCAAGATAATGTACAACCAACGAATCTGCGAGAACCATGCCTAAACCTCAAGGTTGTCTTTTTGTTCATGACATTTCAGTTTTGAATGCAATGCTTCGTTTGGATGAGTCGAGACAGCACATTACTTATAAGCATTCTGTTTTCCAATAAAGCTTGGTCGAAAACCGACACTGTATCTTAGTTTCCACCTCTACGTCATACAGAGTCATGCTTGTATGAGGTGGCACCTAGATCGATTTGACTGGGTAAATAAAGAAACTTGCATTCTGTGAGTGGTTAGAAGCAAAATTTAAAGACCTCGATTTTTTTTCTTGTGACAGTTGACGGAAGGCAGTTTTGTTAACCACATCTGCTACAACAGCTCAACCTCTCACGTATGATGAACTAGAATAAGACTGTCAAGAAGCTTACGATAGTTTCACAAAAGTCAAATTCATGAACTATCGTTACAATCGATATAGGTGTATATGACACATTAAATCTGTTTCAGATGTACTATATGTACTTCTTTCTTTCACAAGTTATTTCACATGTTCCCACAAGCCGATCTTATTCTTCAATCACACATATCAAGGGACTAAAGGGATCTTTCTATTAAGGCAGTGCTTGTGTACGACTTGGGCATCTTCAAACACATCTTATAGAAGAGCTGCTTTTGTAGATAGGCTCGCCTCTCAGGTAAAACCTTTTCCTTTGATGGTATTCGAGGTATTATAAATAAAATGAATAAATGAAAGATAATCTTAAAAATCTTGATCTGAAGGGAGGGGGGGGGGGCAGGCAGACGGGGTCGAGCGTCAATTTGTGCTTTGTATAAAAGGAAAAAAAAATCGGGACAGGGGGCACGGACCCGGTGTACTACCTCCTGGCTACGTCCACTGCTACATGACCAGTTTCAGGATTGGCACCACGAGTGCCTCACGAAAGAATTATCTTCCGAAACACAGCAAGCTTCGCTTCTCCCCATGACTCACGTTAGTAAAGTCAAAACACCCTTCCTTCTACGCTTCGCCCTCGCCTGTATTTTATTTTTAAAGGAACCGGTTAGCCAAAGTAGTTTCTGAGATTTTACCTGCCAAAACCCAGTTATCGTTATATGATAAACACCACAGGGGGGGGGGGGGGGGGTCCGTATTAAAACAGACCCCTTGGTTTTTCTTTTAACGTGCACCTAAAGCTAAGTACACGGATGTTTAAAAAAAAAACATTACGCTTTTATCAAAACGATCGCCACCGCGGCCAGGAGTCGAACCAGCGTTCCCAAGCTTAGAAAGAACTAATGCAGACTTCGCTATTCAATCTGTGAACTCAGCCAACGTCACGTCCCGTTACGTCACAAATTATGGAGATTCGTCACGTCGCGACGACGTCATATGTTGACATCCTCACGAGATGATCTTCTGCACCACTAGTGTTGACGCTCCCGACGTGAGACGCCAACACGGGTCGGTTTTCACCTTTTTATGAGGCATGTAATGCTTTCGCCTTGGTTTACTATAAATCTCATCGTCCGCAATTCACGAATCCCTTGCTTACGCTACTGGCGCAAGAACATTTCCGAGCCACAATGATGGTATCGATATGCCCGAATAAGCGCCGCATTGTTTTTTGATAAGGGCACACTTAGACAATCGAGATCTAATTGTGTATCACGCAGTTAAACATGTACTCCTGAAACACCACTACATGAACGTCGGTGATCTATATTTATTTGAAAATACACAAGCTCGTCGAGATGTTACCCCGTTGTTTGAATAATAAACAGCCATATCGGGCAGAGACGACCCCCTTTGCTCCCTCGCCTTCAGCTTCCGTTTTAACGAAATCGCCAGGACCACTTGAAATACTTAAAAAATACAAATGTTATAGCCGCATTTCAAGAGTTTGAGACCTCGTGGTATGCAACATACAGAAACGAGGTTTTGATGCGTGAGTAATCAATAGCGGTATTCTCATGACTACCGGCCCTCCGCAGCTGCTGTATATTCATACGCTTACAATGACGCGAAGCTCTGCAACCACATGACGATGTTGCCTTGCTAAAGTTCCTTGTTGTCCACCGTAACAGGAACGATAGCACAACTAGCCAGTAGCTTCGGGCAAAGCTTTCTGGCCACTCCACGTCGAACCTCAAAGCGCAGTCAGGGTGCACCAGCAGTTCGCGTAAAACGATAGTTCGAACTTTCCATGTTTTTTTTTCTTTTCTGTATGGGGGCTTTCAGCTAGAGCTTTTTACTATTAACAAAATGCAATACAGAATAGCAAACTCGGTTTGCAGCGCTACGACACACGTCGTGCTCCAAGGGGAAACCAGTGACAGTTTTAAAAATAACGAGCGCAACTGAACTTACCTTACGTGCTTTTCGTTTTCTTTTCTGCAATGTCGTACATATAGGATTAGTCACAGAGGGAAAAAATGAACTCGAGCACTCATGCAAGTTGCTCAGTCACACATGACACGCGATGGAATTCCAAATATGCGAGAGACGAAGGAGCTGAGGAAGTTGGGAAAAATGTGTGGCGTTTATTTTCACAATAATAATTGTTGGGGTTTTGCATCCCAAAACCACGATATGGCGGCGAGGGATGCGGAGGGGGTCGGAACATTTCACCATATGAACCTATTTCTAGTACACGAGTCGCTTGCATTTCACATGTGGCTGCCATGGCCAGGATACGGCCCAGCGACCTTTTGGTCAGCAATCGAGATTCGAGAACTATGACCGGTATAGACCCACACGGCGGGTAGTGGTTATTTTCGATTCAGTCCGAGCGATGAACGCTGTTAGGAGTTGCTAATTCAGCCGCTGAATTCTCACACGCTTTCCGTCCATTTGCAAGCGTGCAGTAAACCACCCACTTACCTCGAGTTTAGGAGGCATGTCGAGGGCTCGCTTAACAACTTGAAGCCTAACGTAATAATGGCTTCCGCTGAGGAAGAGCCTGTATTCTGTGGCACGCACCCACAATGGGGCAATCACCAAGAACCGGGTAGTTCTAACGAAATACTGTTAATTGGTTAGCTCACGTCTTTTAGACTAGCGAGATGGATCAATGGAAAAATAATAAATATAATAAATTTAAAATGAGAGATAACGGACATAGAAAATGAAGCAGATAATTTTAGCAACAGCAACAAGTAAATGAATATATAAAGCAATTTGTAAACAAGTAATTTAGGAGTAATAATATGTTCTACAGTCTGAATCTCTCTGAAGCTCTCAATGTTCCTGCAAGGCGTCGACAACTTTCCCGTCACTGAATCCTTGAGACAAAGCCCCCCAAAAAAGCACATTTGGAGTGTTGTTCAATCTTACGAGGCGGAAGGTAGCATCTAATATAATTTTGCGCGATGCCTGTCTTTTGGGGGATTGAACCAGATGATCACTCAGAATATAGATTCTAAAAGGTGGTGCGACATTAGTTTTGCTTATATTGGATAAATTTTGTCAAACTGTATTTTGATAGAGCTGTTGCTATCACTTATTGGTGATACGTCACTAATATGGACACTTAAGTTGTCAAGAAAGCTCTGTATATGTAGAATTTGAGGCGTGTGAAATATCGGCCAGTGTGCTCCACAGAACAACTCGGGCTGGGAGATGAAAATTGTTTCGGAACGCCTTACTGGGTATTCGTAAAGCTTTAAAAATGATCGTACCGCTAACGTTTTGAAACGCGAATCAAGTGATGGGAATCTAGCTTCCAGATACAAGACTTTAATTGCTGCAAATTCAGGAAGACATAAACACAGTCGGTTCCGTTTATTGGTTTATGAATAGCTTTTGGTAACGACGACGATGGTTTCATTCTCATATGGCTCGTGCCTACACTAGGGGATTGACAAGACATTCTTCCTTAGGTACTCTTAGGCACATTAACTAAAACTTAAATAGAAAGGAAATGCAACCATCTAAAGGAGAGACAGTAATTATTTACTCGCAGGTTCAGACCCGGACGCAGGTAATTGGTTATCTCGAAGAGAAATTATAGGTGACCTATGGGTAACTTATTGAATTTTATTCAGTAGGTTGCATTTCTATTCAACTTTTATTCAATTTAGTTTTTTTATTCGCTGCTGACATATCAGGTAGGACATACCATTTACAGGCAGCTGTTTATAACTTGTTTCAAGCGAATTGAGACGGGCATTTCTTACATGCAGGTAAAACATAAACTACCCCACCCCCCCACCCCCCCACACACACACTACCCAGACAGTGTGTGTGCACTATTATTCACTCTAAATAAACATCAGAAAGTATTCAATAAAATATACGGAATGTATCAGAGGCGTCGGTCTACATTTAATGGAGGGGGTGGGGGCACGAGTGTTGGTAGAATGTGTTTGTGGGAGGGGGGGGGGTAAACCAGTTTTGCATCGCGTAAAATCAGTTCTGCAGGAATGGGCGTGTTAGTAAAACATAATTATGAGTGAAAATCAGCGCAACTAGATTGTAGGATTGTGGCTCTAACATCGTAGCAAAATGCAGAGATCGCATCACACGTGAAATCATCGAAAGAGGAAAGATTTTTTTTCTTTAAATGACGATTGTATAAGTACCCCCTCTATCACTCTCACTCATGAAGAAAAGATATATTTAGGTTTGTCCATGTGATAAATTACTGTAACCTCATTGCGTTCCGTGTATGGCTGTTGTAACAGTGCGTGACTATATGAATACCGAAGACATTCCAAAGAAATAAACTGTTGGAAGTTCAGCGCTCAGTTGCCTTTCTTCACTTCCCTCCAGTCGGTTGCAATGATTTGCAATCATTATCTGCATCTCGGTTGTCCTAAGGGACGAGCTCTGGCAAAGCTTCGGTGGCGACAAGCATTCCCGACACCCATAATGGGGGGGGGGGGGAGAGGGTGTAGCCAGAAAGGTTTTTTTAAGGGGGGCACCTCCTTAATTTTTTGGGGGGGGGGGGGGCTCTATTAAAGTGGTCATTTTTTGCTCTCTATATGCTGTGGCGAAAAAAAATTTTGGGAGGGGGGGGGGGGCACGGGCTTGGTGTTTCATCTCCTGGCTGCACCCCCGGGGGTCGGGGATGCTGTCATGTGGGATTAAGTGTGGGTTGATAGTGAGAGGAACTGATTAAACTTGTAATTGCTGTGGTCTGTGTATACATCGTGCAATGTTCACGCCAGTGACGTCCAGAACAAACATTCGTAGGGCGGCTTGAGCTTCTACTCAGCACAATCTGTCCCTGTGCACAGCGCGCTCTCAATCACTAGCATGGCTTCGCTCCTCGGCGGCCACTCACGGCCTGCCCACACGTACGCGAGCAGGTTTTTACGCGGGGTCGCGCCCTAGTCGAAAAAGAGAGCACGTCGCGTAGCCACGCGCCCTCTCTCCCCAAGAGAGAGGGCGCGGCTCCGCGTCAGTAAGCCACGCGCTGACACGCTGCAACGCGCACGTCTGGTCAGGCCTTTAAACCGTGCCGCAAGGAAATGAGCGCCCGGGAGAGTTACTTTGGCCGTTGATAACAACCCGAGAATGCTTAACGCTAGTGCAGTTGCGAAGATCCCACTGCGTCATGATTATTTTCCCTTAGCGATTTTGCGAAGTGCCCATTACGCGTGAGTAAGGCAACATGCGTATCTGCTTTGTTGATATACGTTCGCCGAGGACGATTAAGTATGTCTGAGCGCTTTGTAATGGGTGCTTGACACCACTCTCCCTGCTGTGCAATTCACGTTTTGACGCCTGCTGCTTCTCCTACGCGATATTACGTGCGCTAAGCACACTCTTCGCACTACATGTATGATACTCATACAGTGCGCTTTCAAGAGTGTGGCTCTGTGGTACAAGTGGGGGCCACGCTGAAGCCCTGGGATTTTCTTTATTTGCATCGACACAATGTAGAACAGAACATAGAGTTTTCTAAAATTAACTATGAATCTGGCACAGCGATCCTTCAGCGACCATGGGAATGATGGGTAGTACATGGATTTGCCTGGTCTTCGTACTTGCGGGCAGCAAATCGCATTTCGTTTATTGATAGTTTCGGTTTTGTTTCGAAGGAAAGAACGAACTCTTTTGAACTTCGTGACCCGATTTGAATTGGCATAAGTCGGCAAACACCCCCATGAGTCGAACCACTCGGACTCAGGTCGAGCCGTGAGTCTGAGTTTCAGCGTGTCCGGGTGGACAGTGTTTTGGTGAAACTGAATCTGAGTGAGTCTGGTAGAACAAAATTTTCTTAGTGTGAGTCCGAGTGAGGTCGGCTCAGGATAATTTTGCTGAGTCTGAATATATACTTCTTGACTGAGTCTGAATGAGTTCCACTTTCTTTTGCCGACCAGTGGTTTTATCTACTGATCACGACCATAATTATTGACCTTACCTGGATTCATGTTTACTTTCAAGCCTACTCACAGGTATTTGACAGTAGTGTCGTTCATGCACCGTTTCAATATTTATTGACCACAGGCTCGAATTACATAGGATGTACCTTGACCCAACGTTACTAGATTCTAGTAACATTGCCTTGACTTCCCCTCCTCCCACCAACTCTTGCAGGGACGTTCTTGATAAATATGCATTATGTTGTCATCTCTTTCAAGAAAAAAAAAAGATATTACTGGTTTGAAATCACTCACAACTCATATTCGAACGTACTATGTCAAACGGCTGCAAGAATAGTTTCTATTATGTGAGGTATTGCTGTTAAAGAGCATTAACGCCATCTAATCCTAGTCTAACGGACTCACAAGTCGATTCACGTACTCGACTCAAATGATTTGGTGTGTTCGAGTGAGTCCAAAGCCGAAATATACTTAATGAGTGAATCTGAGTGAGCTCAACGAGTTTTGGCGACGTATGGTCCTAGGAGCAGCAGAATGTGCGTGTTGTTTGAAGTATCCGGAAAGACGTGTTGTAGCAGGCTTGGAAAAGCCAGAAAGACTTTTCCGAGGAAGTCCGGAGCCATCAGACAGACTGTCCAGAGCAGAAATAGCAACGTTTTACAGCACCTATGTAACATCAGGATTTGTATAATGCTGCATTCATCGAACACTAATAAGCTAAATTGTGCAATATAGTCTTACCTAGCTATATGAATATGTTCGTATATTAGTGTCTTTCAGTTCTGTTTTATACAGTTCGGCTTCCAATGGCGGCATTCTTGTTAGAGATTAATGATTCATATGTGGGAATTAACGTCCCAAAACCTTGTTAGAGAGTACAATAACTGGAGGAATGCGCTCTTAGCCTGAATTTTCTTCTAGTAAAAAAACCAAAAAAAAACAGAGGCGTTTGGTTGTCCTTTTCTATCGCACAGCTCTTTCAGAGCATGCAAAGCTAAACATTCATAGCTTGCCAGTCACGAAGTTGTGAGAATCAACAAACGCAGCGCACTACTTTCGTAGACGACGCACTTAATGCGTGCTGAAAGACATAACTGTAGTTAAACCTTCCTCCACATAAGCAAAGGCTTGCGGGCCACAAGCTTGAATGAAGCAGTTGTAAATAGTGTAGTCTACGTGTGAGGCTGTATGCGTTATGTGTTTATCAGTATATTATATATTCGGCGCGGCTACAAGATGCGAAAAGAAACAGGGGCTGCTATAATAATGGTGGCCGAAAACTTGTCCACAATTACTTCTTATGATTATCACCTGTCAGTCGAGCGCTGTACCCAGAACACACGCAAGGTGATAGCGCCAGCCGAAACAAAATTCTATGACGTCGGTCGAAAACACACACTCACCCAATGATAGTCAAGCCATGTTGAAGCTCGACTGTACCGAAAGCAACGCTTTACGCTGTTCAGGCTTCTTTTCATTGTGATAGTACATAACTACGAGACGTTCACGAAATCGAGGAGCTCATTGACTCAGCTCAGAGATCACGTCTATTGCAGTGTGCCTTCTTGTCAACAGAGCGAACCTTGATAAACCGATGCAGCCAGCTGCATCTGAATTTTTGCGTGTCGTCCTGAGTCTCGCCGAGGAAGTAGAAGGGGGCTGAAGACAGGACCACCAGCAGCGCGGCAGTAAGGCTGCTGCTGCTAGAGCGACACGACACTGACATGACCTCGACGCAGACGATCGGCCGACGAGTCACCCGCCGACAATGTCGCTGGACCGTCTGGTCGTACTAGGCCGACAACAACGACGACGCCTCGAAAGGCAGCATGTTGTCGTAGTGCTGTATGATGGACCGAAAACACCACAAAAACGGATCGGGACACTTGTCGTCAGCAGGTCGTTGGGAGATCGGTGGCCAGTGTTGTCGTTTCTAACGACGAAGGAGGATATCTTGGGGGGAGATAAGGAAGCCCCGCACGGGACTTAATGGTCATTTCGCGCACCTCACAGAAGTCGTTTTTTTTTTTCGCTGCGTCATTGTCTGTCCCTACACCTGTTCCTCGACGCCGAGGGACACGGCGGTGGCTGCACCGCGTAGCCTAAGAGGGACAATGGCGACATAGGGAGGACAGCCCCACCTGCTCCTCCCTAGGAACAGGTGGGGCCCTCTTTCATGTTCTTCGTGCAAGTTCAGTCGCTGTCGTTGCGTGTGCATCCAGTGTGACCAGCGCATTGAGCGAGGAAAGGACTTGAGCACAAGGATTTGAGCACGACAAGGCGCGGATAGAGTCATCCAGGGGCCATCGGTGGACTGTTTGTGTCGTTGCAGTAAAAATAGGACAATGACAAGACAAAAAACGCCCCCAAAATACAGTCGGCAGACCAAAATTGGTGTCGTGTCACTCTAGTGTTAACAAAGAGGCACATGGACGCGTGCTGATTAGGTGATTGGATTGGATAAACTTTTATTGATTGGATAAACCTTTATTTGCTGATTTTGCTGATTAGGTGAAACCGTGCCATATTCCAATCGAACGATTCAAAAGACGCGCCTAACCAAGAAAAAAATGCATGACGCCACTTCCGTGCGGTACAACGGGGACGGCTTGTGCACCGCGCTGCAGCGCAGTAGTGCTGCTGTTGCTGCCAAAATAAAAATGCGTGTACAAAAGAGAAGAAATGAACGAGGTCGGAAAAAAAGAAAGAAAGAAGGCGTGAGCAAAAAGAAAAAAAGTTGATGTTTTGAAAATACGGCGTCGGATGGCGCCACCAGTATGCGCGGCTGTGAGACGCCAGAAAGTGCCTTTCTTGCCTACTTTTCGGCCAGGTAAGGGAGAGCTATCGCGGTAGGCCTAAAACGCTGCGATCCCGAAATAATCGTTCCTCGTGGGATGCTTCGCAATGACCGCCGTACGAGATCGCGTGCACCGTCTTCAACCGGGAGACGACAAGGTGACGGGCCGCCGTGACCGCAAGCGGCGATGAAGCCGCGTCGATCATCGACAAGCCGTCGCGACGTTCGACAGCAAACCGTCGGGGCCGCCATGGGTTGGATGCCTGTCGCGGATCGGCCGCTTCTGTGTGTGGTGCCGTGCTGCTAGCGTGTGCTTCGGCTGTGCTCGGGCGCCCGTGAACCGCCGCGAAATCGCGCGCCCTTCCTTCCGCACGAGCCTGTGTGCCCGAGAGGCCCGTGCGTTGAACGTGTGATGTAAACTCGAGTCAACGCGCTCGTTCGCGCCATTTGTGGCTGGCAGAAATAGCCAGTGTTTCGTTCGGCTGTTGTTTTTTTTGTTTGTTTATTTTGCTGCATCCCACCACAAACCACCGCTTCGTGAGTGTCTCGTCTTCTCTGCTGGACTCACAATCGCCGATCTCCCGAAAGCGCTGCCCAAAATCACATGGCAACAACATGACTGATCAAGCATGGATGTCCCGATCAGTGATTCAGAGGAACTGTGCACCGCGCTTAGGTGACTTTCGGAGAAGATGCCAAGGAAGTTCAAAACACAAGGTCAGCACTCTCCTGTGTCTCTTTTAAAACCGCACGCTTTCGGGCATGGTACCACAAGTGGGGTGGCAGGGGAGAGCGGGGCGAAATTGATCTCGATCGGACAATAGTGGCGGCCGCCGCGCTCTTCAGGTTCACGGGTTCGTCGTGGCCCCCTCCGGCCGCGAAGCGAAATGCCGCCGTGTTTTCAAGCACCCCTCACCCCCCACTCACGGGCTGGGCACCTCTCGCGTTTTGTTTACAGCAGGCTTTCGTGCTCACTGCGGCCGCTAGCTCCAGGCGAAACCCCGAAAGTGCACGCGTTTAGCATACGCACGCACTGTGCCCACACTACTGATGCGCCTTCATCACGATAATTTTCTTTGCTTTTCTGCAACGGACGTACTAAACCCCCAAAAATACGTCTCACAAGGCCCCGTGCGATTCGCGCTCGTTGTCTATGGGAAACCCGAACGTTAAGCGTTAACTTTTGTACTGCGTCGGCAAGTACGGTCGTACCTGCAGCCGTTTGTGTACCGCTCACGTGTCAGCTGCTTTTGTAACGTGTACGACGTGATATGTCTGCGCGTATCACGAGGAGGTCGTGGCGCGTATGAACATTGGTAGCACGGGAGTCGGACCTCTCACAGACTGAGGTTTCGTCGCGACGCATTAGAGTGACTTCTCTGACCATGCCGCGCACTGACGAAGCACATAGCCTACCCAGTCACGTGACCGAAAATGACGCCGCATGTCAAGGGCAGTGAATGCTTTAGCAGTATCGTGCGTTTCTGCTTCAGTGAGCGGCAGAAAAGTCTAATTTAATATTCGGAGTGAACTTGAGTACGTATAGAAGCACCCTAGTTTGCGAAAGTGCTGGATGATGGCACTATAGAGAAGTTTTTAGGTTTTTAAGGTTACCTTTTTCACTTCAGAGATGTAAGAAGCCATCTTGTAAACACAACGTGGGAAGTTTATCTGCCCCTTCTAGATTTTTGCTTGGCATTTGCTGCAAGTAGGTGTCACCTGAAGGTTATTTGAAGACATGAGGAAGTTCAGATGCAGAGAAATTAAAAAAAAAAAAAATTCCAGCCATGTTTGGGTTCACATCGTATGGGGCATCACAGCCAGTATAATCTAAGCTTCCCTTTCTCCAGATTCTGTGCCTTTCCTATCCATCATTCACAAACCAGCTAAATCCATTGGGAGTGTGGTCTAAGCATCACTGTGAACCACTGGTGACGTGCAAGAAGGAATACCATTGGCCTACCATTCTTGCATTATGCCTACCCAACCTTTCCAGATATACGTGCTTTCCGTTTCATGTCACTTTAGCATGCCACCATAGAACAAAGTGTAAACCCAGGGCTATGTCTAAAGTCGACAATAGTCTGGGAGCAAAGATTTCTCTAAAAAAGTATTTTTGTTTCAACATGAGCGTGCAGTTCAAAATTAGCCGATGCGGTTTTCATCTCTATGTGCGACTAGTGCAGGGCATGGGCACTATTCTGTGTCAAATAGCGGTACTACCAGAAATGTCAATTTCTTTTACTCTGCAACCTCTTATCTATTGCTTCTGCTGACACAGGCAGAAACAGTGCCATTTATAAGCAAGAAGCTGCATCGTTGGATAGTAGAACTGCCATGAACTGTCATGAATATATAATCCCAACTCCCCCCACTACAGCGTGCGCATGAAATCCCAGAAATAATGACATTTTTATGATTGTTGAATATCAGTGATTATTAGATATCATGACATATTACACATTCATGTAAATTCGGAGGTGTGTTCATAAGAAGGAAACTTATCATTATTATTCAATATTTTGTATACTTGCCGTATAAGTAATATCCCAAGCAGCCCCCCCCCCACTGTGACAGATAAATCGACACGATTTGGCGGATGGGGTCGTTGGTTCAGGGATCCAAATTAAAGATGGTGGCACAAGGGTGCTAAGAATAAATTGCTTTTAATGAAATGTTTTTAATTAAGTGCTTTATGGAATGCACTCGCATTTTCTCGTAAATGAAAATTGGGGAAATAGTGGTTGGGCAGAAAAGGTTGCATATTTGAAATCTTGTGAGGAAGGGAAGGAGGCGCTTGCTCGGGATCTTAAGTTAGGTAGTTCATGTTACTGAAGTAGTTTGGATTCCTTCAACAACATTTTTGGAGTCTTGCAATGTTTATAAAGTGCATCGTCTTTTCAAAAAGCACATTGCAGACTTCAAAACAGGAAGCCACAAAGTACACGAGTTCAATGTAAGGGTTGTTCCGGCATGTTTGCTTTCAGATGGAATGTGTATTATAGAAAAAAAAAAGGACTGATGCATGTAGACTTTTTCAGTACTTTTGTAATGTTGCCATAAATGGGCCCTGGACAGTTCATGTACCTCACAGCATTAGGTCATTTATATTGAATCTGCTTTTTGATGTTTTCTCTATCTGACTTCTGCACATGCTGGTGGCATCACATAAATCCTGATGTGTTTATGACAAATATTCAGGGTGCTTAAAAACGTACCATATCTGCTTGAAGATATAGGAAAATACAATGTATGCAAAGGCTGCTCAACCTTTATTAACTGTCATTTACAAAAGCTGCTTTTGTATTCAATGATGTTTAATACAGATGTCAAGGTCACGTCTGAAGGTTTTATTTCTCTGGGCTACTATTCAAAGACTTTAGGTACATAACTTATGGCTTTAGGCACGTACGTAAGACGAGCGAAAGACACAGGACAAGTGCTTGTCCTGTGTTCTTCGCTCGTCTTACGGACATGCCTTTAGTGTTTACATAAGTAATGGATCAGCACCAAGTAGCCCGAACCCAGTGCCTTCTACACTTTAAGTAGCTGTAAGGCAAATTTATAGTGTTGTGTCTATGGGAGCTGAGCTTGTCTCTACCCAGATGGTACTCTTTTCATAATTGTCACTACTCAAAGGTGGCGAAGGTGTTGGATGCCCCAAACTTGGAAACGAGACAAAGTGAGAACAGTATTTTACACAACTCACAATGGACAACACCTGCAGCAGTTAAGATTAAAGGGACAGTAAAGAGAAAAATGGTTTATTAACATTGGTAAATTGCTCTTGCTCGATTAAAAAATCACCGTGCTTGGAAAACAAGATAGCTCGCAAAGAGAAAATACAGGTGAATACACCACATTGATAATCTTGTACAAACTACTGGGACGTCGTAGATTTTGGTGGTGTGTCCTAGGTTCAACGTATTTCTTAATCAGTAAATATGAAGTGCACTTTCCTTTGAGTTGGTTGTAGGCGTAACACATCAAGTTTCAAGAAATTTTGCTCAGCCAATGTTGCTCAAGTACGATAAATGCTCTTTGAAATCCATGACGTCACTTGTGGAGAGTTTGGTGTGAAATTTAAAAAGGAAAGTTTGACATAGATTTTATCCTCCATTATAAACCTGTGATGGTGGTCTCGAGTGCAATTGATCAGTCTGATATAATTTGTTGCTTCGCTTTAGTGCCCTTTTAAGTTTGGGTAGTGAGCATTTCTGTGGGGCTGTCGCAAAAGGCAAAATTTGTCAAGTGCACTGGCTTGCTTCACAAAGATAAAGCGCATGGTATCAGTTCCTAGTGGTATGAAACAAAGATACATTTCAGTGCCGAACAATGTTGTACCTCAAAAACACTCGTACAGTTTGGTCTATGTTATAGGGATTCTAAAATAGCACATATGTGTGCCAGAAAGAGACTTAAAATTGAGATGGGCTTAATTTTTGCTCACCATATCAGTGTGATGTCATGAGCACTGTGCAGTATTTGCTTGTGACTGGTCGATAGCTAATAAGTAATGATTTCTCTATGTTATAGAAGAACTAAAGACTTGACCAAGTGAGTTTTAAGAGCATGTCTTCCTGTCTTCCTACTTTAGAACATATAGCACTGCATAAAAATTGGGTTAAGAATCTTGAAGGTAACTTGTGGCTGCAGTAGTTCTGGCCGTATGCAGAATATAAACTATGCCACATTCACGTCTTATCTGAACAAAACTCGAACTGAAAGTACTAAGATTGAGACAGTGCTCATGTGGACATTTATTAAAAGTGTTAACCTTGAAGGACTTGATGATTTCTTGATTCAATATGCCTCTGAGCTGCATTGTCATAAAGCTAGCCATTCGTGGAGATTGTAAAATCTTGCATGCGATGCATCAAGACATATGTGTTGCAAGTGGTATTTTTAGCTGTGCAGTTGAATATACTCTTGAAAATTAAATGTAATTCTTCGTTTGACTAGTTGAAGTAGTTCATAGATTTGAATAGTCAATTTTAGCTTTCTCATCTGGCTGAGCTAAAACACGAGCATGAATCTGGGGGACTTTTTTAGCAGAACACTTGAGGAGCAAACAAACCTAAACCAATTTTTGGGGCGTTCCTTCGTCCACTGCAGTCAAGTGCTGTAAGCACTGCCACCTCCAAGTGCTGGTCTTCAGTTCAAACCTTGTTATTTTGTGAAGTCACATGGAATGCAAACATACTGTTAGTAAAATCAGAACTCATTTTGTCCATATATCTACTATGTGCTCACAGAGGCAGGAAAGTATATTTATTTTTGGTGTATATTCTGATTTGTCATGATCGTGTCCACTTTGCCAGTGTTCGACTGCATGTTCAGTGGTAAGAGTAGAAATGGTGACGGTGCTTCTTTCACTACCTCCGGGATCCGCTGCACGGCATGAAATGTCTTGGTTGGGTTGCACGACTCTCGGAGGCCAGTCAGCCTTAGCTTTAACTTGCTGGTTGGCCTTGAGCTACCGTCTTTAAGAACTGATATCAAAGAATGTTGTTAGTTTTATTTTGCCTAGTGTTTCAGTACCATGAACAGTCCAGCTGTGTAATTCTGTGCATTCAAAAGAATTTAAGTCACACTTAGTTCTATAGCTTTGAGGGCACTGGGTGTTCTTTGTTTACAATCGAGTGACATGTTGAGGCACATTACATTGTTGACAAGCTGCTTCTATATACAGGGGCGGCAAAAAGTTCCCAGGATGCCATCGCGTGTAATCCTCTGGTACTGCGACCTGGGGAATTTCGTCGCACACCTGTACATAACCATTCCTGCAATAAAAGTTGTGCCCCATGGTTTTTACATTACTGGTATTGTGGTGGAAAGTTCCAAGTTGAACGCTACTACAGTGATATGCATCGCAAAAATGTAGCAAATAAAAGCAAACAGACACAGGATATCTAATATTTCTTGAAAGCGCCCCTATTTGCTGCTAAGTTAAGGGGTCATGCTTCCGTGTTCGCCTTTTGAAATCCTGAAATGGGGGATGACTGCAAGGTGTCTGCGCTCTGTAAGGCTGTGCTGCTTGCCACTACTACCACCTCTCTGTTTCACATGGTTCAGCTTGTCAATTTTCTCCACTTCGCTGAGAGAGTACGCAATATTTCTTTGGTGAACATAAGCAACTCTCCTTAGGTCAGCATGTAATATTTCAGTGCATGTCTATGTGGTTACCTGTACTTGATTATGAATAATATCTCTACCCTCGCACATTGTTATTCTCTGTTTATGGGTTGTACCATGAGCATAATTGAAAATAGTGACACGAGCATATCTTCTGCAAGACAGCAGAAATAGTATTCAGTCTCTGGATTCTGTTGAGAGATGCGTAATGTGACTGCAATTGGCATTGGTCATGATGGCATTGGGAACATGACACGCATGTTTAATTGAAATGTTAAGGAAATATTGGAACTGGTTTAAAAGGCCTCAGAAGTGAAGCACTAAATAGGTTTGGACTGTTGAATAATTCTTTGACAGCTCTCTTGTAACTTATTTTGCCATCATAGTCTCATTACCAAGAGAAGAATTGAAGGTCTGCGTTTCATTCTTGTTTTGGGCTGAAATTCACCATGTGAATGTAAGTGTTACATCATAGATTTTAAAGTCTTCTACGATAATCTTATTGGATTGGCTCTCTGAAATTTTCTGTAACTTGCTGTGCTTTGTTTCATTCTCCCATGGAGCAAAAGGTAATTAATAGTACAGAATTACTAAGGCCTTTGTAGATGCTGCAAAATTTATGGCATGGCATGAAAGGATAATTAGCAAGAAAACAGTTCTTTTTCCTTAGTGTACCTTTGAATTGTGAACTTTCTGAACAACAACGAAAATTTATAGAGACAAATTTGTGAACTTGTCATGTTAATATGGCTACATTCAAGATCAGGTTACACTCACGTCTCTATACTTTGTCTCTGTCCAGATGGGAATCCGTCTGAAGCCATCCGGGGCCTCTGGGAGGGAGCATACGTGTCACAGTTTGTGCGCCTCTTTCAGCGCAAATTTGGATTTCAGAGCCTAACAACTCAGGTAAGCCTGCAAACCTTTGCATTTTTTTGCGTGCTCGATTCTTTTCAGGTCTGCAGATGGTAGCCACGACATGCCAGCAAATGAAAATGAGGAAGCGGATGATTTGGCAGAACTTAATTTTTGGTCTGAGCAAACACTAACCAGGCATTATCAAGCTAGAAGTTGCTGCCCTAAAGTGCCCAATCAAAGCAACAGCTAAAAAGCAAGGATATAGCCACTACGCACTTCCAGTAAAATCTCCGGTACAGGAAGGTACCATATGCAAGACATCACCATTCTCTACGTTATAGCCGGGAATGTCCTCTTAAGTCAGTGATGCTCTGTCTTGCCTCTTCGATCATTCAGTCTGCGCTAGAACACCTCTTTCAGCTTGGCCAGTGACCACAGCATGTCCATGCTCTTACATCAGATCCCTGTCATCCAAGTACTGACTCAGTAGGCAGGATGGATGAAGTTATTAATGTTTTAGATTTGACAATCGAATCACATACCTTTTGATAGACAAATCTGATACACATTGTTGCCGTTGCAGAGTTATTTGTTTATTTATTTGTTTCGATACCTTTAGTGCCAGATGTTGTACAGAAGGGAGTGGTAGTTAGAACAATGTGCATCTGTTAACGGCTAATGCAAACAATAATCTTCAACCGTGGATTCAAGTGCATAAACACTTGGAAAGGCGACCGTGGACGTGGGCAGATTGTCCCATTTTTTGGCTGTCTTCAGCATGTAAGAATTGCAAAATAAGTTAGTACAAGGAACTTACACTTTGTGATGGGCATTTGTACGACCAGACAATATGATGACTAATAAATTCATTCTTCAGGTGTGGATTATGGAGAGTGTTATGAGATAATGATAAACGAGACAATTTCTGTGGAGAGATGGATGAGGAAGTTGAGCATCACTTGTGTCTTGCATTCATTTGTTGAGCATATTGTGGGCATTGCCAGTATACAGAAGTTACAGCTAATGAGTTAAAATCGATAGCTCTTGCTGTGCTTAGGGTGAACTCGTATACCTCAACAAATGTCAGTGGATAACAACGATTCCACAGACTGCATTTACTAAGTCCCGGAACCGTTTGTTTTTAGACCATTGTATTATAGTTGTGGGCCGATTATTCCACGCTGTTCCTTGCGCTCCTTTGGTTCGTGCAGCAAGTAATTATTTGAAATCTTTTTAGCAACGTGAAATTACAATCTGGTTGTGATGAGATTGTTACTGCTATTTCAATTGTAGCTTTGTTTATTTTAGGACTTCGTGGCACCGCTAATGCAGTTAAGGGTTCTCCCCATTGCCTTGGCTATTATCGTGCCTTATAGTTGTATCTTCTGCTAGTGTATCTTGTGTTGTCTTATAAATCAGGTCACATGTGAATAGTTTGTCATGGTGGGGAAATCCTTCCACGTGATAAAACTTGAGCACCATTCTTATCTTGCTTGGAAGCCATTGTGCACTGTCACCGATAAACACTTTTTTTCACACCTCAATTTTTACGACTGCTACATACTTTGTTGTCGTTGTGCGTGTTGTTATTGGTATTATTTTGGTGGGACGGGTAAGGGGGGGGGGGATATAATGTTTGCTGATGTTTTATTTTTTTAAATGCCTAACATGACCATTTCCTGTCCTACATGAGCATAGCATTGGGGTGGCAGCTAGGATAGAGGCCTTTGTGGAAAGGTACAACAACAGCTGTAGGCTATGGCTTGGCAAGTTTCTATATTATGAGTGCTGATATCGTGTTTTAACAGCTGGCGTAGGAGGCTTGCGTGCAGACATATGGTACCGGGTTTTCAGAAATGTGGGCCGTGACGTTTATATTCTGCCTCTCTTGTTTGCATGAGTTTCGGCTGGTGGATATTCACGTTAGCTGTTATGTTCTGCTAAACGAGGGCTTTTGATTACTTGCACAGAAGGTTGGGCCCTCGCATACATTTGTCACTTCTTTTTTTGTAACTGCGCGCAGTATAGCGGTGATACTTCCTGGTTCACATGGCTGTTTCTTATCACAGCTGATAAGTTGCACTTCCTGTTGAACACCATATTTGCATTTGGCTTCAACGGAGCTTGTTGTTCGGCTATTTTGTGCATTTTGCTTAAAACGGAAGCAGCGCAAGCTGATAAAAGACAAGGAAGAACGGTGAACGCAGTCATCTGCACTTTTATTTTTTTTTTGTCTGGATCGATAGATATCCTATGCATCCCTTTGAATCAGGGTTGGGGTGGAAGTATTATAACATTATTATTATTATTATTATTATTATTATTATTATTATTATATTATTATTATTATTATTATTATTATTATTATTATTACTTCTATTATTATTTTCGTTCTTACGTATTTGCCAGTTGCATCTGGTTGAGTGAATGTGGCATTATGCTGCTAGGCATGGGGCTTTCTGTTCTATTCCCGTGTACCACGGACACATTTGGGTATGGAGAAAAATGCAAAATATGTGCTTAGCTTTATGTTGTTGGTGTTATTTGGCGTACATATCTCCGCATGCAAAACAGACCAGTCTTCAGGTCATACCGTGGACTAGCGGAGTAGCCATTGAAAATTTGTAGTCTTAGTTCCATATCCGGATTGACAGTTTAATGACGTAACTGTCGCCTGGTCTTCCGATGTGGAAGGCTTTGATTAGCTGCCATGGCTAACACATAGTCTGTGCTTTTATGAGATGATGTCATTAAAATGTGCTGTACATATCAGCACTCATGTGGATACTCCACACTCGTGTTGCACTTGGCAGTGAACTTGGCGTCAACCAAAGATCGGTTATGCTCGCTCAATCTCACATTCACGCACCTTTTGCTATAACATGTATATATTTGTCCACGGGGAAATATATGAACAGCAAGGTTTCTTTCATGTTTGCTTTCATAAAATTCTGTTGAGGGTCAGTGCCTGTATCTGCATGTTTTCCCTACATGTTTTTTGCGAATGCTGCATAAACCACACCGTGAATACAAACAGACTATTTCAGTTTTCTATCCACATTGCTTCGTTGAGCAATGCCAAGGAGTTAACGCTATGAGGGGATCCTTCTTTTTCTGTGCGTGTGGCTGCTTTGTTTTGCTTTTTATCAGCACTAATTTATGTTACCACTGAGGAACATGGAACAGTATTAAATTGTGCACCTTTCTAACCGCGTGTCTAATGCGGTATCCACAACTCAGCAAGTTTTCCTGCATAACATGAGACAGCCATATCCATTTCTCTTCATGACGACAATTTCTTTCTAGCTGAACGGCAACACCTGCCAAGAGGTGTCATACTTGTCTACTCCAGATAAACATTGTATTTGTGCCGTAGGTCAATCAAATGAACCGTTCCGTGAGCTTATTATTGCATGTGTGCTCTGCAAATACGTCTTGTTACTTTCGGGCACTATATGTAGTATCGTCGAAATGTATATAACCGTGCTGATATTTAGCGGGAATTCCTGTCAGGGTAACGCACACTTTTGTGGCTAGTTTTTCTTACCAGGGGAAGGTAGATAAACAAAAGAAGCGATGCAACTTATTCAAATGGGTGGCGCCATCAAATTTTGAGGCTATAACAAGCCTCTTGTGTGTTTCCTCTGTATGCAAGGACACTCCACATGCATGGTCAGACACAGCAATTGTTAAGAATATAGTTGAATTCACTTCCAAAGTGTACCTAAATTCTCATTCTGCAGTTGCGACGGAAGCCTATTGCAACTGCATCCAGCATTGACCTAGCTTTGTAGGAAGGTGGACGAAAGTTGTAGTGACGTCACAGCGGATCTGTAGTGAGTGTAGGCGTTCTCAGGTTTCGCCTTCAGGGCAGACAAAGGTTTATCGCAGTGCCGTCCCCCTCCCTATTATGTCAACCCTTCAGTCACAGCGCCGACCTAGAGTCACAGCTCTGACCTGTGTTTCTCTTTTCATTGCATGCACATTTAGGTGTTCATGTGTGTGATGAGGTATTGTGGTTGCTTTCTTTGTGAAGCGCTCCAGTTCCTAAGCAGAATGTTACTATTCTACCAAAGTCCATAGTGTATTGCATGATCAAACATTGCTGTCGTTGACTTCGATAGTGTAGTGTCGTATGGTCAAAGATTACTGTTGTTCACTTGGATGGTGCCATGCGAGATTTCGTTAAGTGTTCAGGCTAATCAAGTTTGTGGACATTAGTGGCAGTTGTCTGAGGTTAAACCTAGTGGGAATAGGTCATTCATTGTGCCGAGTATGTCCGCACTTCTATTTTTTAAGAGACGCGCATCTTGCACACACTGGTATCGTGATTGTCATGGTCGGGCAATCTGCAAAGCATCATAATTCATTCCATTGGGCCATCATGTGTAAGGGCACTGTCAACCATACTAACTGATTGGGAGATTAATTATTTCCACATTTGAACATTGCATATTAATGAACTAGCCAGGATACATGCATAGGGCTCGCCCCTTTCCCACCTTTTTGTTGTTTCCCTCTCCAAAGAGACATATATTTGTATCTACAAAATTAACAAATGTAAGCCAGTACCATGTCCTGTCTACCTTTCTTGTCCCGTTTCCTGTTAGGAAGCTTGCCAACAAGTTTCAGTTTCTACCTTTGTTATTGGCCCTTTGTAGTTGCTCATCGCTGCTCACAGTCCTGTCAAACATTCTGGTTTGCTGTTCTCACACAACATTACCATCTGCTTGCACTTACTGGTTCCCCTTTTAGTTTGTGTCAGTCATCTTTAGCATTCTCACTATAATGTCAGTTGCTCTGATTCTCAATCATGGTCACATCTACTCGCAGGCTCGTTGCTGTTGTCAGCCATTGTGAATTTTTTCCTCACACACGTCATTTCATTGTCCCTATTGTTCACTAATCCTGCAGCTATTTCCTCTTGATAGATGAGAAGGAAGAGAAGTCAAATGAGCGAGGTATTTTGACGAGTCAGCCAATCAGCTAATGAATTGATTAATCAATCACTGCCTGCCACTCATTCATTTTGAATCAGATCGTTCATCAGTTGTCCAAAGGCTCTGGTGTTTGACTAAGCAGTGGTAAAAATGATGACGGGTAAATGAACTAGGGTAAAGACGTAGACGAGCAATACGTTGTCGATTCATTTGGTGGCATAATAAATTGATTAATTAGAGATCGAGGCAGCCGGTGGCTTCGCACTGTCTGTCGGCGCGCAGTCCTTCGCGGTCGGTTCATCTGGCGTACACCGATTTCCCACCCGACCGAAAAAGTGGGCACGCGTTGCCCGAACCAGTGCGAGTTTGGCGACCTCGAGCGCCTGAGAGAGGGCCGACTCGCTCCTCCCACGGAGAGCAAAAAAGTGCCGAGGAAGAAGAGCGCTTTTGGGCGCCCCGCTTGGCCGGTCGGACGTAACCAGCCTGGCGCCTGGTGAGGGGCGTTGCAGGGGGGGTTTCAGTGTGTGAGGCGCTTTGCGCTTTTTTTGATCATTATATTATTATTGTTATTCGAGGGAAGAGACGCGCGCATTGCTGCTGCTCCTCGAGAATCGCGCGCGCCGTTCCCTTCTCGGCGGACGATGATACGCGCCAGCTACGCTCGCGTGAACGAGCTGTGTGTGTGTGTGCGCGCTACGCTGCCCTTTTTCTACGCTCGCCGCGTTACGTCATCGGCAGCGGCGGGGCAGAACCGTTCCGGCGTGTCGACGCGAAGAGGCGTGGTGTGCGCGCTTTAGGTTGATGAGGAGTTGGACACTGTCCACTTGTGCCCGGCGCTTCTTTTTGTCCGCCTCTTGTTTTGCCGCTTGTGTCAGTGGTCTATTTAGAGTTTGCATGTGTCTAAGGAGGGGGGGGGGGGGTGATCGCCTGTCTGTAAGGGTAGGTGGGCCGTTCAGCATTGTTTGTGGGGAGGGGCTGCTGTTGTAAGTGAGTGCGCAACAATAGCCCGGTAGTAATGCTATGGAGATTGACAAAGTGAATAGAAAGTAGACGGAGGTTGTCCGCTTTCGCCTATTTTCATTGGCCGATTGGCGCTCTTCGCAATCCACTATTTCCCCTGTGTTATTTTCCCCGCGATTACCTTCCCCGTTTTGGCATGCTCGGCGTTTGACGCGTCTTCGGAGGAGGAATGCTACTCACGACTGATACCGGATGCGTGGACGTCAGAACGCTCCGCTCGTACGGTGAGACCACGTGCTACTGGGGCTATTTAATAGTGCTGATAATTATTAAGACCCCGTGCCGTACTGACTTCTATGGCCGCAGAAATTTTGATGTTGAACGCGTAGTCAATTTTGCTGGTCTCGACTCGATGACCGGTTAACACGTCCGCCGCTTTGAATCACTGCGCGTCTGCATTTCCCGCGGAGTTCGCTGTTGGAGTTTGTCGACATTCCATTGCGGTGTGTCGGCCGACTCGACTCGCTTGTGGAATCTTGCTGCAGCAGAGACACACGCGCGACTCGTCCTGCTGCCAGTAGAGAGTTTTAGTACTGCGCACGCTGCGTACGTGGCGGCGTTGCGTACGTAAGAACGTCACGTTCTGCGTAGTGCGCATGCGCAGACCGCAACACGCACGTATCGCGTTACGTACGCAGCCGCTACGTACGCACGCATGAGATGCGTGCGTGCGTACGTATGAGGTGATCGCGCCGCTCTCGAACAAGTTCGCGACAGCGCGAGACTTCGTTTTGCAAAATGGCGACATCGAAGGCTAGCACCGACCGGCTCTGTGGCTTAAAATATGGCCATAATCTGGCTATAACACTTGGATTTGCTCACACTAGCTGTCAACAACACGTTCTTCTATTTTGATCTACCAGATGACGCAACACGCTTCACGCTCGTTACGTACGCGGGTAGTATACGGCGTACTAAAAGTGGATTAGTGGCAAACGACGCCACGTAGCGCAAGGTGCTTGCGTGATGCGTACGTAGCACCATTCCGCAGTACTAAAACTCTCTAATAACTGCTCCGTAACCCGAACGCCGCCTAGAGGAGGGCAGGAAAGCCCGCGTTACGGATACGGAAGCCCGAGCTGCGCACTACTGACACCACGCTTAGGTCACATCATTTGCTTCACGCAGAGGAATCGTCCGCCGCGGTGGTGTAACGGTTATACGGCGCGCCGCTGCTGACCCTTAAAAGCCGCGGCTGAAGCCCATTGCCGCTGTACGTTGAATTCAACACCAGATGGTCGAAACCTCTGGAGCTTCCCACATGCGGCGTCCCTCATAGTGGTATAGTGGTTTTGCGTCGTTAAGACCCAGTAGCTATTATATTACACTCTGGTCCGCTGCTGGAACCAGCCTTCGTTTATCGCTCGACTTGGACGGCTTGATCTTTGGAAATGGTTCCTCCTGACAGTCTCCACTTCTGGCGTCACCGTTAATTATGTCATGGCCTTACGGCGTCGAACCTCACAAATATTGAATTATGTCGAACCTCACAAAAAGGTTCGACTCCGCCATGCGTGGAATTTCTTGATGACAAAAATCGGCGACCCCACGCGTTATCCACGTGACTCGACGGCGAGGGAAACGCAGTCTTACCTGCGTCGCACATGATTCAACCGCTCATGGGCTCTCTCAACGTTTATATTGTTACGAGGTTGGTTGCTTCTGAGCGAGATGTATTTGCAGAGTAAAAACTACAGGCAAGAGACACAATGGCTGATTGGCCCAGTCGCGCGCCTGTCAGTCGCACCTCTTCCTTTTCTTCCTCTCCGTAGCAGGACCCCCGGGCGTTGGAGCGCCGTCTCGGCGAGAGTCCGGAGAAGTGCGACAGAAGTAGGGTTTCAAGCGCGAAACATGGACAATGTCAACTAGTGACGAACTTGGTGACGTATTGGAGTGCAATGGCGCTATCTCGTAGGTTACGTCGCTAACTTGACGTAAGACTAGGTAGGGTCCGGCGTATCGGGACAAAAGTTTTTCGGAGAGACCTACACGGCGACACGGTGACCAGAGGAGCACGTGGTCACCTGGGGCAAACGTTATATTTCGATGCCGGTGGTCGTAGCGGGCTTTTTGCATATCCTGTGACCTGGTGAGGCGAGACTGGGCAACTTGACGAGCCATGTGAGCCCGATCAATGGCTTCGCGCGCGTACTCGGAAGGAGATGGCACGATAGGCAAGGTGGTTTCAAATGGCAATATGGGGTCGCGACCATATAGAAGATAAAAAGGCGAGAATCCCGCAGTGTCATGTCGAGAGGAGTTATATGCGAAGGTCACATAGGCCAACGTTGTATCCCAGTCTCGATGATCATCGGAGACGTACATCGAAGCATCTCTGTGAGCGTGCGGTTGAGACGTTCAGTTAGGCCATTAGTTTGTGGGTGGTAGGCGGTAGATAGCTTATGGGCTGTAGCACACGATCGAAGGAGGTCATCGACAACTTTGGACAGGAAAGAGCGGCCGCGGTCCGTAGCAGCTGTCGGGGTGCACCATGGTGTAAGATGACGTCATGAAGAAGAAAATCCGCGACGTCAGTGGCGCAACTGGTTGGCATGGCCTTTGTTATCGCGTAACGGGTCGCATAATCTGTGGCGACGGCAATCCATTTATTTCCTAGTGTCGTCGTCGGAAAAGGGCCAAGAAGGTCGAGTCCCACGCGATGAAATGGTTCAGAGGGGACTTCAATTGGGTGAAGATATCCAGCTGGCAGCAAAGAAGGTCTTTTCCGGCGCTGGCAGAGGTCGCAAGTGGCGACATATCGACGTACGCTGCGGTACAATCCAGGCCAGAAAAATCGACGTCGCACGCGGTCGTATGTGCGGGAAACGCCGAGGTGGCCCGCTGTTGGTGCGTCGTGAAGTTGTTGAAGTATGGCAGGCCGTAGATGACGAGGGATGACAAGTAGAAGCTCAGGGCCTTCAGTGGTGACGTTGCGGCGGTAGAGGATGCCGTCATGCAGCACGAACATACGGGATTCAGCGTCATGGCTGTCAGACTGGATGGCGTCGATGATAGTGCGCAATGACTCATCCCGTCGTTGTTCGATGCGCATATCGCTGACATCTGTAAACGCCATTACTCTGCTCTCCAGGTCAGGCGCAACGGGATCAGGAGGATCTACCGGATATCGAGAAAGACAGTCTGCGTCCTTGTGCAAACGGCCAGACTTGTAGCTGACGCTAAACGAAAATTCCTGAAGCCTCAGAGCCCAGCGAGCCAGACGTCCAGTCGGGTCCTTCAGAGAAGTCAGCCAACAGAGGGCGTGGTGGTCCGTAACGACAGTGAAAATGCGACCATATAAATATGGCCGAAACTTGGCGACGGCCCAAACTAAAGCTAGACACTCTCTCTCGGTGATGGAATAATTCATCTCCTGGGGAGAAAGCAGGCGACTGGCGTAAGCTATCACGCACTGTCTACCGTGGTGCCGCTGAGCGAGAACTGCGCCGATACCGTGGCCACTGGCGTCGGTGCGAACCTCTGTGGCAGCAGAAGGATTAAAGTGGGCAAGTATGGGGGCGTAGTTAGGTAGCCGATGAGAGCGGCGAACGCTTGAGCCTGCTCAGGGCCCCATGAGAATGTGGTATCCTTCTTCAGCAAATCTGTCAGTGGCCGGGCAACGTCAGCGAAGTTTTCACAAAACGGCGAAAGTAGGAACATAAGCCGACGAAGCTACGGACGTCGGATGTAGAACGGGGCACTGGAAAGCTACGGACGACGCGGATCTTTTCGGGATCTGGTTGGACACCATCGGCGTTTACAATGTGGCCCAGAATGGCAATCTGACGGTGACCAAATTGACACTTCTTGGAATTGAGTTGTAGCCCAGCTGTTCTGAAGACTGCGAGAATTGCAGCGAGACGGGTCAGGTGGCTATCGAAAGTAGATGAAAAGACTATCACATCGTCTAGGTAACAAAGACAAGTAGACCACTTGTAACCACGCAGGAGAGAGTCCATCATTCGTTCGAATGTGGCAGGGGCGTTACATAGTCCAAAAGGCATGACCTTAACTGGTATAAACCATCTGGTGTAATGAAGGCCGTCTTCTCGCGGTCCATTTCATCGACAGAAATCTGCCAGTAGCCGGACCGGAGATCTATAGACGAGAAGTATGTAGCCCCGTGTAGGCAGTCCAACGCGTCATCGATGCGTGGTAGCGGGTACACGTCTTTTCGTGTGATCTTGTTTAGGTGGCGATAGTCAACGCAGAAGCGCCAGGTACCATCTTTTTTCTTCACAAGGACGACAGGGGAGGCCCAAGGACTACTTGATGGTTCTATGACACCTTTGTTGAGCATTTTGTCCACTTCTGCTTGGATAACTCTACGCTCAGTGGGGGAGACACGATAGGGGCGTCGGCGAATAGGACTGGCGTCACCAGTATTTATACGGTGCTGAACAGTGGATGTTTGCCCTAGAGGTCTGTCGTCGAAAGAAAAAATGTCGGTATATGACGCGAGAAGGCGATGGATGTCATTGGCTTGCGCAGGGTTGAGGTCGGGTGCAATCATCTTCGAGAAACGATCTGGCCGAGAACAGGTGCTGTTCGCTACTGGAGACTGAAGTAAATCAATCTCGGTGGTGAGCGCTGCTATTTCGAATTCGTCAGCATTAGATACGCTGGCCAAGAACATGCCACGAGGAAGCACTTGAGGGCACAAGCTGAAATTGAGAAGTGGAAGCGAGGTACAATTGTCAGTAACAGTCACAAGCGTATGGGGAATGGCAATGTTGCGGCTCAAGAGGACGTCGGCGAGAGGAAGGAGGACATATTGACCATCGGGAACTTGGGGCTGTGCGGTCAAAACGACGAAGGTGGCTGCCTGAGCTGACAGCCGCACATCCTGAAGAGAGCACAGGCGCGGCGGGGCAGTGGGGGGTCAGCGACTATCTGAGGCAACTCTAGCTGAAGAACGCCTGTAGCACAATCGATCAGAGCAGAATGATTCGACAAGAAGTCCAGGCCTAGGATAATGTCATAAGGGCAGTGGTCAATCACGGCTAAAATGACAGAAGTAGTGTGGTCCTTTATACGTAAGCGGGCAGTGCACAGACCGAGAACCATCGGCGTGCCGCCATCGGCCACACGGAGCATTTGTGCAGCCGCTGGTGTCAGAACTTTCTTTAAACGTGTGCGTAGGCTTGAACTCATGACCGAAATGCTTGCGCCGGTGTCGACAAGTGCTTGTACAGGTTCGCCGTCTACTTTAACGTCTATTACACTTCGTCTGGTGGGAACGGAAAGAGGATTTGCTGCGGAAGTCGTCAATGCAGCACCACCTCCGGGGGCTGCATTTCTCAGTTTTCCGAGACAACGCGGCCGGAAGCCACGGGGGACGAGAAGCGCCCGTGGCTGCGGCGAACGGGACGATGGGCGACGTGTTTGCGGCGATCGAGACTGGTGCCCACGTGGTGAAGGCGAGCGGCTGTACCAAGTGTTCCGAGAATGGTCAATGGCATTGGGCTCTTCGGCAGGTGGAAAGGTGCGGGCGGTATCGTCGAAACGGGTCATATTGGTCGTTGCGCGATGTGCCGAGGACCATGTGTTGCGGCAGTAACGGGCAATATGTCCAACGCGGTGGCAGTTGAAACATATAGGGCGGTCATCTGCAGTTCGCCACTCAGCCGGGTTGCGAGTACGTGGAGAAGACCGTCGGTCGGAGAAGGGCATCACGAAAGGGCGTTCGCTGACTCTAGGCGCGGTGACATGGCACACGGAATGCACTCCGATGTTTTCAAGCTCCCGGCGCACGATGGCTTGAACAAGAGGAACAGTAACAGGAGTGGCATCGGTACTGCGCGAATAGAACGCCGAGGGCGCCATAGCTTCCAGTTCACGACGAACAATGCGTGTAAGGTCTCCCGGCGGCGATGCACGTTGTGGTGTTGACTGGTCCTCGCAAGTAGATGTTGCAGCGGTGTTTGGGAGTCGAGCGAATGTTTGTAGAATGCGGCGACTTTTCACTTGCTCGAACTGACGACACTCTTTGATGATCGCGTCTACGGTGGAACAGCCCTTGCACATCAGGAGATTGAACGCGTCGTCGGCAATCCCTTTCAGAACATGTCCCACCTTGTCACCTTCTGTCATGTCGCTTTCGGCCTTTCGGCAGAGGGCCAGCACGTCTTGAATGTAAGCGAGGTATGACTCCGTAGGGGATTGGGCACGGCAGGCCAATTCCTTTTTGGCGGCGATCTTCCGACTGGCGGTTTTGCCAAACACCTCCCGCATCTTTGCTTTGCATTGGTCCCAGCTTGTGAGTTCTTCTTCATTGTTCTCATACCACACCTTGGCCGTGCCTCTCAAATAGAACAGCACATTAGCCAACTGAAGTGTGGGATCCCATCTGTTCGGCACACTCACTCGTTCAAACATGGCCAGCCAATCGTCAACGTCGACGCCATCGGTTCCGCAGAATGTACCGGGATCCTTGAGAGGCGTGAAACGTACGGTTGCGACGCCATGTTCGTCGGAGACGCTGACGTTGACGCGGAGGGCTGAGCATTGGCCATGGCTGGAAGGGCGATGCGACGTCCGCTGCGGAGCTCCGTTGCCTGATGGTTACCCAGCACCTCTCACCAATATGTTACGAGGTTGGTTGCTTCTGAGCGAGATGTATTTGCAGAGTAAAAACTACAGGCAAGAGACACAATGGCTGATTGGCCCAGTCGCGCGCCTGTCAGTCGCACCTCTTCCTTTTCTTCCTCTCCGTAGCAATATCTCTCTGTCTGTTTTTTTTTTCGTGTTATTCACGCCGTCTTCCTTTATTTATTATCATTTTTTTTTCACCAGCCTTCATTGTTGCCTCTTTGTTTCTGCCCTCGCCACGCTTCTCACCCTCTCGTCGTTCGTGCATTGCTCTTTGGTGACTCCGTCTGGTGAATAAATTCTTTGTATTTTAGAGGCGTTGTTTCGGCATGGCTGATCTCGTCGAGAGCGGCGAGGATAGGGAGCAAATAAGTGACGCCGCGAGCTAAGCCTTGCGCCTGTGGGCTTTTTATTAGGTGTCGGCGGGAAGCGATAAATCTCGCCCGCAACACATTCACTGACAGCGAAAGCTGTAAACATCCACTCCTTTCGGCGTCGCGAACAGCTGCCCGATTGTGTGCCACATCGCAACAGATACGTGCACTGCATCGAATGCTGTGGTTTGCTTCGGTTTTGATTGATATGTGGGGTTTAACGTCCCGAAACCACCGTATGATTACGAGAGACGCCGTAGTGGAGGGCTCCGGAAATTTCGACCACCGGGGGTTCTTTAACGTGCACCCAAATCTGAGCACACGTGCCTACAGGATTTTCGCTTCCATCGAAAATGCAGCCGCCGCAGCCGAGTACCTTAGCCAGTAGACCACCGCGGCGGGGCTTGTTTGCTTCGGTAAAGTTCGGCTCCTGCGTTCTAGGGGCCAGGACACGGTGTTCCAACAATTTGAGGTTTTTAGCGAAAACTTTAAGTAGAGGATAGTTATCGCGCGAGAACAAAACGACGACACTGAGACAAGAAGGATACGAAAGACACGTGTCCTTCTTGTCTCTGTGTCGTCGTTTTGTTCTCGCGCTATAACTATCGTCATGCCATACCAACTATAGCCCAAACTGCCACACTTTTAGGTAGAGGGTCTACGTTACCTACAAATATATGAAAAGTGGGCCGTGAAATAATGTTTTGGTGTAAAGCAAGACCCAGAAGTCGCCTGCCGTTAACCGGCCAGGTGACCGCCATATTCGTGGCGAGTGTGACGTCATGGCAGAAAGTAGCGGATTCGTCGCCTTCTTCCAGTATTTCGACTAGTGGAAATCGTTGGATTTCAGTGCCAAGCCGAAGAAAGCTAAAATATCTTGATTTCGCGCGCAGCTGACAGCTATAGCTCCTTCTGGGGCGTAGCCAGAATTTCTTTCGAGCCTTCCATTACGACGTCTCTCATAAGCGACAGACAAAGGGGGGGGGGGGGGAATAAAGGGAGCACTTTCTTTACGTCTCTTCGAACGCGCCTCGCCACGTAGCCGCACACCGCAGTGGAAGCGGTAGCTATGCAACCCGCGATGTTGACATCAGCCTATAGCCGTGTCTTTTGGGTATATGGCGCAGCTGGTATGGGTATGTATGACGTCATTTGTAGAAAGTAGAGCGAGTGATCTTTAGATTCCTTCAATCTAATTAGTTTCCCAGCCGCGTGCGTGCTGCCCTGTAATGTTTTGGCTCGCGTGTTCTCGGGAACCTTGAGTATACCGATTGGCAACGTTTTTCAACCGTGCTCGAAAAGTGTGGCAGGGGCCCTCTAAAGGGCCCCTAAACAGCCTCCGAGAATACGAAGATCGAGCGCGTTCGGTTCTTCTCTCTCGGTGTGTTCTCGTCTTTGTGGCCGAATTCGTGACGCCATTGTTTGCTCACGTGACGTTAGGATAGCATAATCTTCCCATTCGTCCGTATACGAGATATCGGTTGTGAATTATCACCTATACCCTGTTTCGCCATGCACACCCGTCCAAGCGTCGTCTCGCATGACCATTGTACGTGACGAACTGATTTTCACTTTCCGTTCGGCGTCAATTGCGACTGCGCAAGCAGGGATAGCGGCGCGTGGTAGAAAATTGCCAAATCCTGGCTGGCTCAAAGCTTACACTCTAAAAAAATGTTGAGTAAAAAGGGTGTCTTTTTGTCCCACAACAATAATCGTCATCAGGCTTGCGGGCGCTTCCTATCTTGAAAACTTGGCGCTGGCCACTTTCCTATCGAGAATGCAATGTAACCCCGATAATGGGCATGTCGATCGTGACCGGAATGTACCGGGCGCGGGGCGATAGCGCAAGGATGGAATGCAATATAGATGACGATTATTGTTGTGGGACAAAAAGACACCCTTTTTACTCGCTCTTTTTTTAGAGTGTAGTGCTGGCATTTGTGAGGGTTGCTGGCACCCCCTGTAAAGTAGTTCGCGCCGCGTGGCGCATCGTCTAGCCCTTAGGCCGCATTTAGGGGGGGTCACAACTATGGAGCGGTAGGTGGCGTTGTGCTCGCGAGCGTTTATCAACACCGTCATCATGGTTGTTGAACGGTAGCGCCGGCGGTGACGCCTGGCGGAAAGCCTGGGTGGTGGACACGGGAGAGGAGCGGGATTCTTTTGGCGGGTCGCACGAACGGTTGTCTCCAGCGGTTGGCCTGCCGTGGGCGGCACCGCGGGTCGTCTGCGGTGGGCCCACGTGGCGAGTCAAGCGTTGGCGAGGCCGTGTTCTCGTGTTTGTTATGTTTTTGAGTGTTGTATAATTTAGTATAGGGCTGTTTTAGCGTGCTGATCACAATATGTATAATTATTCGGCTGACGATATCGTCGTTCCAAAGGCGTTTAAGTAAATGAGTGAGTTGTTTTAGTTTGTTTCGATCGTGTCTACTGTGTCCGTTCACTTAAGAGCGTGGCGCTCTCTCCATATCGAGGCCCCATACATTCCACGTGCTTGATGAAGAAATAAGTGGCGAAGAGTTAGCGCTTCTAGAAAGGGTAGAGGCGGCGAGAACGAAACTACTGTCTCGCCTTTGTGTGGTTTAGGGGCCCTTTAAGAGGAAAATGATGACGTCACACTGCCGCCACAGCAGTGCGTCCTCCTGCGACTGCGTAACGTGACGCGGTGTCATTGTTCGTGCGCCGGCAACCCGTATCTCACTTCGTTACTTCCAGAATGCGCCACCGACATGCCCGGGTACCTATAGAAACTCCTTCGCCGACCGCTGCCGTGTCGTTTTCTCGTGCTTGCGCCTGTTCAATTTCGCCTCACGACGCAAGTTTGAGCAATTATCAGCTGCTGGTGGGTCAAGTTGGTTTAGCAGTCCACGAAGAGCGAGCAGGGCGTCTTTTCCGAAAGTTATTACGTAAAATTGAGAACGCACATTGCGATTTTCCCGAAAAGCACTGGCGTGTTTGGCTGGCGCAGAATACAAGAACTACTTGTAGAACCTCGATGATATTCGCGTCTTCAGATGTAATTTCGTTACGGGTAAGTGCTGTATCCAAGCACGTACCTGCAAACAGAGATAGCTTACCGCGATTACTCTACGTACAAACTTGTCCGCGACCACTGCGTGCTCAATCAGCGTGTCAGTGAGGTGGTTGAGATCGTGATGACGATCGCGGGAATTCGGGTATTGCATTGAAATAAACTGTGAAAACGGATGTAGAATATTCTTCGTTCTCTCACGGTTTGAATTATAGCGCAAATAAGTCTCCAGTTGTTTAAAATTGTGATCGGTTGAAGTTGGGGAGTCAGGTTCTATTTAAACATTCGTCGATTGATTCTCCAAAACAGTCTCTATCATTTTAAGGGACTTTACTGTACATCAGCGCAGAACAACAAAAGTAAAAAGCAAGTTAAAAAAGTGTCAAAACATACGCGATAAATTTAAAAATACAAGCATTTCCCCCGCGAAGTCTCAATACATCGCATTTTTTCCCCTCGACTGTTTCCACAAATTCTGACCAAAGAGCCTCAACATCAGCACTGTTTAAACACTTTGGGAGCCGCGCAACAAGACCTGCTTTGGTGCGTGGGAAACAACAATATAATAAAATTATTTTTTAAATATTATATATCTTGCAAAACTTGCCTATCTCTCCGCGATGGCTCGTTTTCGATGGGAGATGCTTCGCTTCGCTCATCCACTCTTAAAATTGCGGCTCGAGAAGAAACTTGGCTTTCACTTGTTCTTGGGCCGCGCAAATTTGTAGTGAAAAGCGAGATAACGCTCCTCGCAGGTCGTGGCGGACAGCAGGAGTGCGTGGTGGCATCGCTGTTGATGGAAATCCGGTCGACGCGTCACACATCTTGATTTTCTGGTCTTGTATCGTGTGAACAAAGCGAGGCCTTCCTGATGCGGCGAGCTCGTTGAAATACGACAGCGAAATTCCGTGTTTGTTGACGACCTGCCTCGAAGGCCATCTCTGCGCAGTGTCGGGGAGTCGACGAACCCGGCCGTATAGCGTCTTTGTGCGCCACGGCAGTGGGGAGCGCCGCGTCCCTTCTCGGTAGATTTGTAGGGTAAGCCTTTTGCAAACCTATCTCCACACGTCTCAGCCATTGCATACATACCACGCCTGACAACTCGGCGCAGTGCGAAAGCATACACCTGGTACTCGTACTTAGGTAGCGAACTTAATATGAAGAAAGTGAGCGCCGGCATGATGATGACAGTTGTCGCGAACGAGAACCGGGAGATTAATGAGATCAAACAGCTGTGCTGTTCAAAACGAACATGATGTATGAAGTACAAATGTGGCATTTTTTCCCTTCTAAATGGGAAAACTCCACTGTTACTCAAACTGAGAAAAGAGCTTTCACCATATCCCCGAAGAGAACCCTGGTGGGATGCGAAGCAGCAGCGCTGCGCACAGATGACGTCACGGGTTGAACGGCGCTAACGCGGGTGTTGCAGTGAGCGCTGGAAGATTCGTTTGAAGCGATGGCTGGCGTAGATCTTGCAGGTGACACGTACAGACATGTTTAAACGCGTACCTAGGCGCGCTTCAGGTTTATTGCGCGTGAACCGACGAGTCCGCGGTGTAGTGAGCGGCGGTCAGCGCATGTGTTGCGGGCGAACGGACGTGGTGGCAGCTGCGTGTGCTGCGGCGAGCGAGGGAGAGAGTGACGTCAGTGCCCACTGCGAGGGGAGTGTAACGTCACCGCGCAGCAGAGGTGTGACCTACTTGGCACCGCGCCAACACCTGGGGTGCTTTCGTACAGAGCGACAGCGTTACACACGCTAGTAAAATAGCTGCTTCGCATCTAAAAAGCAGCACTGCTTATGTTTCAACATCGCGCACAGCAACAACGAGCCCTAAGCAAACAGCGCTGCAGCACGCGAATTGCTGTAGGGTACCCTGGCAGGTACCTGGGAATGGCGGGAGAGAGCGACAACGGCAGAAGTGACATAACATGAACACTATGTATACGGAAGAAGTCACGTGACACTCTTTTCTGTGTAAGCGTAATTTCGCATAACTGGAGGGCGACCGTGCGCGGCAGTACATTCTCAGCTGTGTGGGGCGCTTGTTCGTATGAGCCGCTCGAGTGATTTTCGGTATTCGATCCCGTTGCCCGATAAGATTCGCTCACTTTCGGCCGGCGCACCCTCCGACCTTTTCCGCTCTGCTGAACGCCGCCGCCGCAGACCGCTTGGCGCCGTCCCCGATTTGGTGTAACAAGTGCCGCCATCTCGCGACTACGAACCACCTTATCCGCAGTGATCGCCAGGAATAACGTTCAACGGATAAATTATTTGTTTACTTCGATTTTTTTTTGTTTGCGAGGCTACAAAAGTTATTTCTGTATTTCTGTGTGTTCTTTAACGGGGCACTAAAGTGAAGCAATACGTCAAATTAGATTGGTAAACTGGACTTTGAGAAGCGTGACGACGTTAAATTTCACCACTATGGGTTGATTTCACTTACTATGGAGGACAGTGAGTGGGTGAGGGGAACATTATTTTAGTTAAATTGTGGTAGAGACTGGACGGGAATACCTGAGGTCAATAGCTGATTTTTGTTTTAGTTTCGCGCCGAAATCTTCGCACACGACGTGACGTATTTCGAAGGGTATTTTTCGTAATTTGGTGACATTTGTTCCACAAAATTTTCTGAAACCTGCCCAAGTCTATGGACCTCTCGGAGGACAGTCTACTACATCTTTGCCGATCGGGTACTGCAGCGTTTGACTTAGTAAACGCCGTCTAAATATATTACTTCATGGTGTTTGGTTCGGAAATTTGAAAGTAGCGTCGCCACCCACATTTCACTTTCGTTCGTTTTATCGCTTACCGAGCGTCTTCTCGCGCTAAGAGTGGTGTTACCGGCACTGTGAAATCCTGATTCACTGCTGTTAAAAACTATTCTTTCTAATGTGTTTTATTATTATTATTATTATTATTATTATTATTATTATTATTATACCTCGGCACAGGTGCTGGACTAATGGCGCGGTCGATTGGAGTCGTGTCGCCGTACTCTACTTGCTGGATACACGACACTCCCCGCCGTATTTGTCTTTTCCGCTTGTTTGCAGGCGCGTGAACATGCTCGCTCATGTTTTCTGACAAATCTGAAAGTACGCGCCGCATGACGAACTCGCGCTCGTTTGTGGCGCGGTCCGCCGCCGTCGCCCCTGTGTTCGCGCGCTTCGTACGGATTTCCCTTGTTTTTTTTTTTCATTCGCACTTATTCGGCTCTTAGAAAGGGAGAAATAAGCGAAAGAAAAAAAAAGTGAGTATAGGGGAGGTAAGAAGCGATAAAATTATTGACCCACAATATAAACGCCGATTATCGAGTGATTAAAAAATTTGCCCCGTATCTGCACGTTTCTGCAAATGTCGTCGAAAGAGACGATATTGTTGCGTGTGGAGAGAGGGAACAACACGCTTATTTGATGTTCTGCGCAAGAAAATCGGTGAGTGGTATTCTGGAAGCGCTGCGTTAGAGTGCCTCGAGCGTGCAGCGGAGGCGAAGAGCGCATCAAGTCAGGTCACACGTGAGACATGATTGCCATCGGGCAGTTTTCTTAGAAAAGAAGGCGCGTGGCTCTTAGACGGGTGTGCGCGCCCATCTCAGAGGTGATAAGGTGTAGAACGCGAGGCGACCGGTAGGTGCCACCACCGTCTCGTCTTAGCAAATCGTTGGAGCGTTGCATGGTAAGCGCAGCGTGATAAGCGCTACGGTCCTTAAAATTAATTATGTATGCCTTTTGTAGTAAGAGACATGTAGAATAAATGAGTGTTGTTGTGGTGCCCCAGACATGCGCAATAATTGCTTTTTAATTGACAATTGCACAAGCATGAACGGTCAACCTTGAACAACATTGGTGGTCGCTGCGGATATGGTCGGCCGTTTCAAGTACCCGATGCCATTAAAAGTGGACAGACAAATGTACAGACAGACCAAAATTTTTGCGTCGAAGGTCCTCAAGAAAGACTATCGTCTTTAAAAGCGTGGCTGATCCCCCTATATCGGAATCGGTATAACACGAAAGTGAAACGTGTTTTTACAGAGGTAGTCGAGCGTTTATTGTGCATTGTTTCAGCGACAGCAACAAATTGCGAATTCCCGTTACGCAAGAAGCGCGAAACGTGCAGCGCACACCTCGTGAAGAAAGCACGCACGAAATTGCATACACAGGACGAGCGCGGACTAACAACTATTCCTGCGTCGTGTGTCAGCTGCGCGCTTCTTACGTAAACGCGGCGCTTGCGAAATCGACCTTTGTCCTCTTCCGAGTAACGAGTTTGATAACTTAAGCGCGTAGGCGAGACCACGCTCCGTGGGGGCGGCGACCTTGCGAGCACGTCGAACGCGAGACCGTCGTGCCACTGATAACGAAAACGCGCTTAAGTTTCGAACCTAGGACTGCCAAACGGTATATTGTGTATATAAATGGCTTGCCGTTAGCACTACAGACAACGTACGCTTCGTGGTGTAGTGTTTAGCGCCGCGCGCTGAGTATCGTGAAGTCGCTGGTTCGATTCCGCGAGAAAGATGTTTGCCTTCTTAATATATATTTCTTAATATATATTTTTCAACATGACTTCCGTGACGGAAGTACGTCAGCGGAGCCGTGGTAGACCCCGGCATAGAATACTTTCGTAAAAAATTTGCTCACGAACACGATACTGCTCAATGTAAATTCTGAACGCAGCTTCGCGTAGGGTCAAGGTCAACTCTGTCTGAAGTTTTGGCTTTCCGCAAGGTATGCACTACGCCATGAATCAGGATTTTTGGAAAGTAGTGCAGTTCCCACGGCGCCACTATTTGTCTTGATGCGGATAAGCGAAGCAGCCGCTACATATCTGTAAGGTATTATGGGCACTTTTTTGTTGCTTCATGTGGCTGATGACGATGAAGAATTATGGCAGAGCATCTTGCAGTGGGTTGGAAGCATTCAATCACACAACTGTTGCACAATGGGTGTTGTGGGGTGACTGGTGGTTATGTAGAAGTCGGACGTCTATTTCTTTATCTAATAAGCGTTTTATGTTCGTCATGTAGTGGTGCGAGATTTCGCGTTCAACTAAGAAAAGGATTTGGGAGAGGCGTGTGTGTGTGTGTGTGTGTGTGTGTGTGTGTGTGTGTGTGTGTGTGTGTGTGTGTGTGTGTGTGTGTGTGTGTGTGTGTGTGTGTGTGAAACTCTGGGAGAGAGAGTGACAGCACCAATGAAAGCCAATGACACCCGCGCACGAAAAAAAAAAAAAAAACAGGAGCTCGTGGTGGTCGCACGCATGGACGCCGTTTTGCCGCGCATTTTCGTTCTCACGAGTACACTTGACACGAGAGGAAGAGCTTTCCCCCCACGAAAGGGAGGCTGAGCGGATCTCTCTCATCTGGTTCGCATATCATTTATCTAGTCTCGTCAGTAGTACTGGTGGTTGTATCTGCCGATGATCGGCTCCTCCGCCGCCTCCGGGAAGAGCCGATACCTGTCGCGCGCCCTCTCCGTGGCCGTATCTGCTTCGCGTACTGCTCTTCTTCTTCCCAGTGTTTTTTTTTTTAACCTCTCAACGACGGCGCTCACTTTCTTTTGGTAGCGCTGCCGTCGCTAGCGACGTTCCGCCTGCTGCTCGTACTTGGGCCGCGCACGGCAGCAGCGCCACCGCTTGCTCTCATTGCCCTGTGGGTTTCTCTGAAGCACCCCCGCCGTGACAGGAATGGGCCGCTGAGAGACTGAGGGGGAGGACCGTGTTGTGAGGGTAGCGATGGTTGGTCATGTTTTCAGTGCTGCGGCTGCTTTATCTTTTGCTTATTTTTGCTTTTTCGGCGCGGATAGAGTCCCCCTTGCGCGGAGTTTTCTGTAGCCGATTAGTTGCTGCCTTCCTCGGTCTGATTGTGCCTACCCCGGGCTCCTTCTTCCTGTCCTGAACGAAGGAAGAAGTAGAATGTGGTTCGAGGAAGGAAAAAAAAAAAAAAAGGTGGGAAAGGAGGAAGGATGCGTCTCCGGCTCTTCTTGTTTAGACGTGCCGGAATGCCTAATGAGTCGCGATCTTCCTTGCGCCTCGTTTTCGTGCCTCTCTCCTTGGTTTGGACGCCCTGAAAGTGTCGCGGTGCCCTGTTGATAGCTTCTCTCTGTCGACGTGCCACCTCAATGGTGGCGAGCGGCGCTTTTCTGCCGCGAATGGGCAAAAGCCGTGGTGATAGCGACGCTCTGGAGTAATGGTCCGCACGTGACCTCACCGATGCCGTACCCCCCCCGCCATTCATAAGCTTCCGCGCCCCTGTCAAGGAAGTCTATTACCGCTGTCGCCGAACTATTTTGTGTGTGTGTTGTTTTCGTCGCGTTTTCATTAATAGAACCGGGACTTTAACGTCCCAAAATCGTGCTATGATTATGAAAGACGCCGTTGTGGAGAGCTCTGGAAATTTCAACCAGCTGGGCTACTTCAACGGGCACTGATATCGTACAGTACACGAGCTCCTACCATTTCGTCTCCACTGAAAATCAGCCGCCGCCGCCTGGATTGAACCGGCGGCTTTCGGATTGGCTACCGCTACACCACCGCGGCGGCGTTCAGCGGGGCTTCCTGGTAGCACGCCCACGCTTCACATTAAAAAAAAAAAAAAAACATTAGTTCAATATAATCAGAAAAGAAAACCGGGTGGGGCAATAGCCTGCCAATTTCTCAAATCTAGATACAGGTGACCTACGTACACCATCTTAGTGCTCATCTAATTCTAACCGCCTTTTCGTTAGTTTGTTTTCGGGGTATTGATGATTTGACGTCTTACGACATATTGCACGTTCATGACCTCTGTGTCATCTATTTATTCGTTTATTCGGCCCAGGAGAAGTAACGCCTAGCTGTGCACCGTGTAATGCACTTTAATAGCATCACTTTAACGTGGCATGTCGAGCCGCTCGTTCATTTGCTGTCGTGAAGGCCAACACTCACACTATAGAGCCCTTCTTTTTCCAGACGGTATAGTGAAACATGGATAGTTTAGAGTGAGAAGTTCTCTGAAGAAACTCTGTTGCCGCCGATTTCGCTATTGTGGCTCACTACTAAAGGAAATAAAGGTCGAAGTTTAATTTTAAATTTTTTTTGTTTCACGCCTGAAACTACAGTTCCAATTAAAATTACGCGCATTTCATTTTCTTTGTGCTTCTTTGGCTACAATGGCCTAATAATAGTTCATTCATCTTTTTATTTTTCAAGTCCTCGGCTCCCTTAGCGCACGTTGTACATAGTTTTCACATTTTTGTCAATGAGAAGTAATGTACACAAAAATTCAGGAGCCACAAAAATCTCTGGCGTCACGGTGTATTGGCGTGGGAACTCAGAGGTGGTGTCGCGCGACTTGCCTATCTTCTTTTGTGCAATGGTGATTTTCGATATCGTGAAAGGTTAATTTGCTTAAGCGAGCGTAAATTGTTTTTCGATTTAGTATTCCTGAAGCTGATGCGAAACACAAGATGGGATTTACTGGAAGAAAAAAAAAAAAAACGTTCAGTATACGCGCTCCTTTTCTTTGTGGACATTCCGTCAGGTTAGGCTGTTCGCGCTTCACAATTACTGCACGGCGAACCTGTTGGATGGCTCTTCTTGTGACCCCCCCCACGCATCTCGCTCCTTCATCGGTGGGATGCGCGCGAATGAGATCGCCGCCGACGACGCGCGGTTCACAAGTCGGATCATTTCCAGTTTCTGCGAGATCGCTCTGGCCAGTCGCGGTGTTGCAGTGTTTACGGAACCCGGCTGCGGCGCTCTCATCTTGGTGGAGGTGATGTGCCAGATGCCTGTGTACTGTGCGGTGTCGGGGCACGTTAAAGATTACCAGATGGTCGACATCTCCGGAGCCTTCCACTACGGCGCCCCTCATAATCGGGTCGTGGTTTTCGGATGTTAAACCTCGTATTTAATAATCAGGAACTCGGCCGAGAGGAAGCTGTGCTGCAGGCAAAACTGCATCTTAAAGCATAGGGGAAGAAAGTAGGGGAATCTGTGTTCACGTATAAAAGGGACACTATAAAACCTGGGGTGGAGCAGCTGCGCCAAACTTGTTTACGTGCGCCATCTTGCGCAGAATCGGCCCCGTTGCGCCAAGCTAGTTCATCATCGCCGCGATGTGCGAGAGCCACCAGGCCCCGTGCTACGAAACGAGGCTGAAACACGTCGTGTTTTTGGTGTTTTCGAGGCTGCGATCGCTCGAGCAACAGCTGTGAATTTTTATTCGTGATCGCTGGCGCGCGCGCTGTTTCGGCAGGCATCAGCGTGAATGGCTCGTGAACTCTTCCATGTCCCGCACCTTCAACGCGAAGATACTTTGCGAAAAGAGCATCCCGTCGTCAGCGCTCTTAAAATCAAAGGTACAGTTGTTGCTCGAGTGACACCCCACCCCCATCTTCGATGCGATGGCCGGCCTTCCCGTCGGCGTGATGTCATCGCATGATACCTCCGAGAGACGGGGATGGGCCGGCTCGTTAGATATCTACTTCAGCCGTTGTGCTAATGTTTAGCACAGAATGCCGGGGTCGGTTGCCGTCCTCATATAAAAGGCCAGTCAACAGGCTTCGACGTTTGTTTGTTTTTTTGTTACACACCCCAAAGAAACTCTGCGATTCGTATAGTAGAGCGCGGCGATCACGTTTTCCAAATATTGCAGCGCTGCGCGCCGCACCGAGCTTCCATTTCGAAAAACAATTCCCGCGCCTTTTTTTCTTACGCCTGATCAATCCTCCTTTCACGCGCAGTGGCGCAAAGTTGCCCACAGGCGATTGGCGTAGCACGCAGCTGGTCGATTCGTCGAAACCAGTCCTGACGACAGGCTACGCCTTCCCCTCCCTGTGAGAGAGAAGGGTGGCGAGGCCGCGCGAGAACTTCAAACCACCTGAAACCGATGTTTGAACCCCTGTAACTTCCTTAATATAGCATGCATTCGCGAAATTCTTTTGACAGCATGTTCACAAAGCAAAAGTGCACATATTTCTCCTTGTAACAATTTTTAGACATCGGGGTTGTTTACCGTCCCTTTAAATTTCAGTGACGTGTACAAAACACTTTTTCATTAGTTATGTGTTCCCGAAAAAAGACTACTTCTGGCGGGCAAACTTAATCCGCTTCATGCCGCTATCACTGTGAAGGCCCGCTCACATTATACGGTACAGTGGAGTCTCGTTGACACGATTCTGACAAGCATTTAAAATAAAAACGCATTAATACTAAAATCGCATTATCCAAACCATGACCCAAAAGATCACAAGCAGTACATACTTGACTCAGTGCTTGGTTTTACAAAAAATGCGAAAAACGCCGTCCCTTTGCGCTGAATGTTTTGTTTTTCAGTGTCCCGCAAGAAGTTTTTATGGAGCTCCTGGGAACGAATCGCACTCTCATCACTGAATTCCTCACCTGTGACAAGGCTAGAAAACGCGTTAAAAGATTTTGAATTCATTATTTGCACAGCTGCCGGACAACCGTCTGTGCAACCTCCCGTCTTTTCGTTGTCAATGAGCTACTGCAAGCTGCATGTGGGGTGCCTCGGTGGGCCTTGCGCCGCACGGGCGCAGTGCCTCTTGACGCGAAAATTTAAAACCACGTGAAGTATTGATGTTTTCGCCACGTGCTATCCATATTCACGTGGAAATACGATCGTATTAGCCGCATGAAAGTACGTTGCTTCTATGGGGCATCGGCCGATAACAGAAAAAAATAACTATTATACCGCAAGACGTATTAAGCGTGATCGCACAAACGAGGTTTGAGTGTATAAGCATAAATACATATAGGCGTATTTCCCACACTGCGTCTTTTATTAGAACACAAGTACGTGAACAGAAAATAAAGAACTTTAACCTGAGAATTTTCGAAGTTTTGCTTGTCCAAACCACAGTATTACGATCGCAGCAGTGGGGCACTCGGAATTAATTTTGACCATCTGTGATTCTTTAATTTGCGTCATCTGTACAGTGAAACTTCTGTGTGGTCCGCTTTCATCAAAATGCGTGTCATCGTCAATCGAAGCCTCGAACACGCTGTCGGGGCTGACGTAGCATTGTGGGTGGTTCTTTGTGACATGGTGCGCAGTTGGCTAATTCATCCTACAAGTGCAACTGGGAGACCGTTTACTGGAACGTGCCTGCGATGCCGCTTGAGACACTGAGTAAGGAGGGCCGCATGGAAGAAATAGACTTCCAAGCAAGAGGCCCTAGAGCGTGGTAATTCTCGCTGCCACCACGTCACGTTAATTTAGAAGTGCGGCAGCTTGGGCTAGTTGGTATGACATGATGTAGTTGTAGCGCGAGAACAGAACGACGACAAAGAGACGTGTCCTTCTTGTCTCTTTGTCGTCGTTCTGTTCTCGCGCTATAACTATCGTCATGTCACGTTAATGGTCGTCGCGGAGAAACTACACCGTGGCGACGGCGCTATGTGTACGTACGATGCCTGACGTTATGCCACACGAAGTGGTGACGGACTCCCTCTGCTGGGAGGGACCGGATCGCCGATCATCCTCTCTCCCCTATGGACCTGCCCCCTTTCTCATAAAGGGGGAAATAAAGTTTATTCGCTCCGTCGCTCCGCGATTGTAGCAAGGACATGTTGTGGCGATAGCAGGTGGCCCTTTTCAAAATTAAAGCTTGACCGCACGCGCGCTGTTTGGTCGTCCGCCTGTCGTGGTCGTGGTCAGCGAGCGATGGCCCGAATAGGAGCAAAAAAAGACGAAGAAGGCGTCGCGATCGGGGCGCCAAAGAAGGGCTATCAGCGTCCGATCATCGCCTGCGAACTCGACCCCTGCGACCGACCGGACGGCCCTCCCCCCACGCGGCTCTCCCTCTTCGCCGTTGGCGCAGAACTGCTCGACGACGACCGAGGGAAGAATGGGAGACGGTCGCTCTTTCCTCGCTGCCGCTGGCCTGCGGTCGGCGACCAGAAGGAGCATACATGCCCTCTGGTTTCTTTTCTGTTTATTCTCCTTGTTCTTCTTTCTCTTGCCTCTGGTTCTCCTACCGGCCGCAACGCGTTGACCGGTGCGCGTGTGTTTGTGAAGGCATGGAAACCGGTTTCTCTTTCGTAGCGCCCCCCTCCATGTTGCCGCCGTCCGATGCCGCCACGGCGTCGGACGCCGATCTCGATGCTCTGTTTCTCCGTCTCCGATGTTGCTCCAGCTTCGGGCGTTTTCCCTCTCTCTCTCTCCTTGTCCATTTGTTTCTTTTTAACGATTTTTGGTCTCATTTTTTCTCTCCTTTTTATTGTTCTATGGGTGCGCTTCCCGTCTTGCATTGCAGCCGGTCAGCTCGGCGTGGACGGGTGTCCACGATGCGGCGGAGGAGGAGGCAGGGGGGGGGGAGACAGGCAGCTCTTGTCCTACCCCCCTCGCGCATTTATCTAGTAGTAGTGGTAGTAGTGCGAGGTGGAAAAGAGGAGGCGAGAGTATCCGCCGTATGCACGTTCTGTGGCGACCGCTCCGACCTCTGCTGGGCAAACTGCGGACCGCTCAATTTAGTAGGAATGCCCCGCTGCTGCCTCCTCCTCGTCCCTATCGAAAGAGGGGGCGTCGCTGTCACCCCCCTCCTCGAACCCACCACACGTCGTACGCCGGCCTGTCGCCGCTGCCTAAATGCGGCGCTAGACCCACGATGCACCTTTCTTCGGTCGTCGACGTGTCAGCTGCCGACTGCGCATTTATCTGTATTGTCCGCTCCCGCATCGGCATTCTGCAGTTGTCGGCGTAACTTGTTATGCGGGTCACCTTTATCGTAGTAATCAATATCTTGATCCCCGCGCATAAAATTGGAAGATGACAGAGTTGATCCGGGAGCGATTGGATTGGATAAACTTTTATTTGGTCCTCCAAAACACAGATCACTGTGTTGCGGGCAGCTCCCACGTGGGGACTGAGATGCCAAGCTCCTCAGCCGCCTCGCGAGCTTGGTGGACAGCCCAGAGCTGATCTGCCAAGGACGAGCTGCGGATTGCCGCCTCCCATCTGGCAGAGGTTAGCTGATATTCTAGTTAACGTTAAAAAAATAAATGCAGCTGAGAAGACGGCGGGATAGATACCAGTGGTCAATTTACGGTGACGGAACGACGCGGAATCGAATCCCGGCTGCGGAGGCTGTATTCGAAAATTTCCGGAGGCTTCCGCTACTGCGTCTCTTATAATGATATGTTTGTTTCGGGACTTGAAACCCCATCAGTTATCATAATTAGTTTTAAGACTACAAAGGAATGTATTTTCGACGCTCTTCCATTCGAATTGTCTGTGTTCGAAGACGAACGAACTGCGATGAATATTGTATCGACCATATATATCATTTACGGTGTAGTCTAAAAGCACCACTCAGTGAGCCGTGTTTGCTTGCATACGGCCAGCGCTCATCAACACAGACTTGTTTGCTAAATTACGGCTAATCTCAGCTGGCGTGACAAAACGATGGCTCTGTTCTATTAATAGAGCAACATGTTGCTGCGCTGTACCTAAACATGCAACATGGCTCCGTTCCGTCTCAGTACGGTGATTCAGTTGTGTACCAGCTTTTATACCTGGTGACCCACGGGCAACGGGAACCGGCTAAGGTGGCCGGCGACGAAGGTGCTGACCGATTGCCGCTCGATCACCTCTTGCACGTATCCACCATATCGCGTGGCACAATAATGTCCGTAATGCAATCGCCTCAGGCGATTGCATTGGTCCTGCCCACCATAGTTTCCTATGGTGGGCAGGACCAATGCAATCGAGTGCAGCTCCCGTAGACACTAGCGCCAGAGGAAACTCTGGCGCTAGTGTCTATGGGAGCTGCAACGCGCGGCGCTTCAGAAAGCATGTGAGTGATGGATAGTGCACGGATTCGTCTAATCTTCGTAGTTCTGGCTACGTCTGGGTTCGCGTGGCTTGAAGCTGTTTTGTCACGAAACCGGCAAGTGTGCAGCAGTTGCGCTTCAACACTTTGATTTTTTAGGCTTACCATTTCAAATCAGGTCACTAAGTTCCAAGGGGTTCCTTCTTTCCTTCAAAACAAAACCGAAATACAGTAGTAAACGAAGCCACAAGTGCGATTCGAGGCCCGCAAGTACGAAGACTAGGTAAATACGTGTACTACTTATCATTCCCGTGGTCGCTGAACTGCGCCAGAGTCCCCTCTAGTTAATTTTAAGACACTTTACGCTGCCCACCGGGACCCTCTGAAAGCTTTCTTCGCTCAATGTGGTCTTGCATTGCCTCCGTTATCGGCCCGCCGTTGACCAAGCTACGATGTCATGTGATGATGCCATCGCGTGACCCCGTGTCACGTGACGTCATAAAATTTGGCTTCTGGCGTCACGATGACGCCATGTGGTAACGTGACCACGTGATGATGACTTTTTGTGAAACGCCGGTCAACTTTCGCGTTTGATGATGCATATGAGGCTTTCTTCTTAAAACTGTCCGAGCCGGAATGCGTTGCATGCGGGAAAAAAAAAAAACGTTCGTTAAAGCTGGCTTCTTTGCAATGACTCTTTCAATGCGGAGAAGCCCGTTCGAGTTGATCATCCGCTGCTTTGCGGCTTATGGAACGAATCTGCGTAGTGATGACTTGAGGAGCACACAGTCTGCTGCGCATGACGTTGATAAACATGCAAATAAAGATCAATGGCACACGAGGCCGTAACGAAGCCTTTGTGAAATTCTGAGAGGTTCGTGCACCTGAGTCCGTGTTAAGGTGTTCCAGCGCACGCAATATGGAAGCGTTGCACGCTGATCGCTCCCACGAAGATTGTTGTTTGCAACAGGAATAATAATGAAGGAATACTTGTGTGGTTTAGGCTTCCGCGGCTGCAATTTAGGCTATGAGGGACGCGCTTAGCCGAATGCTGGCGTCCCTAATGACCTTCAACCCACGACTTTCAACTCGCGCATATTACACGTATTAGGTTCTCATCTGCACGGGGCACGCAATACACATGTTTACGCGAATTTCGTTGTAACGTGGGCAAGTCGGTGCGGAGGTGTCTTCTACGAAAGTGCCCGACAGGAAAGGTTCCAGCTTCGTTCTTACCGCGCAGTTTCGTAGAAGACATCTAGCATAAGCATCGGTGGTTAGGCGCATGCTCGGAAGCAACAACTAAGCTCGGAGTGCTTTGGCGAGTTGTTTCACGACCGGTCCTGGAGCACGACAACGAGGTGCGCTTTGTACGAGATGTCCGTGCGCATGTATGTTTGCGAAATTTATGGGACAGAGCACTGGAGATCCGTGACGCATCATTTATCTAAAGCACCTTTTCCGTACTTTCGCATCCCTGAACAACTCCGTTGTCCCCCAACTTTGGCACTCATTATAGAATATTCTTGAAAGCGGATACGTAAAGCACCGTCGCTGCTTGAAAGACGGGAAGGCTTACTCGGCGCCTTTTGCCCTCATTCTCTAACAGAGTTTGACGGTGGCTGATTAGGACCACGGGAGATGCCGAAGGGGACGGATTCCCCAAAAAAGCCTCGCTAAGTGGCCCGACGCCGCGTTCAGTTGCTCACTAATTGCATTCGTAAGCACCGGCTACCTTGGAAAATCTATGAACCCAGCCTTGAAAGACGCGTACACGAAGAGATGAATTTTGGTGAACAGACCAGCTATGTCTGATAGGCAAAAGGTGTAAATCGTCGTTTTCTTTGTTAGATGCAGTATTAATGAGATTGAACAGATAATGATGCTGAGGAAAGTATGCGAGATGTAATGTTAGTGCGAAGAAAAGGAGACGAAGAGAGAGAGCCTGCCGCTGGCGGGGATGTTAGGTCAACAAGAACAAGATCCCTGCCAGCGGTAGGTAATTTTTTTTCTGTCTTCGCATTTACGTTACAATTACTACTAATAAGGTCCCCTAAACTTTCTTTGGCATCATTGTCGATTAGTCCTCAGTAATACTATTGTGTCTTGTGTTCGCGTCTTTCATGGCTGGGCTCGTCGATTTCCATACCATGTAGCAACAGGCCCAGCACCACTCCTCTACCGTGGCTTTGCACTGTTGTCTAAACATTTTGGCTTGCACCGGCTAATGTCGGCTGTAAGCTTTTGTAACGCCAACACTGTATTCATTCGGTCTCACTCGTGCTTTCGACCGATTCTTCCTGGCGCTGCTGCCTGTGACTTTTATGTCGCGGCACGTGCATGTTCGCCGCGTTTTCCTTGGCTCCCACCAACACTCTATCCTTGCACGGATCGGGCAGCGTTGTATGTGACGCGGGAAAGAGAGTTGTGAAAATCACCGCCTTTCTTCGGGCTTCCTCCCCACTCGACCTTGGTACGATATGGGAAAGTGTCCTCCTTTGGACTCCCTTTGCCGTTCGAAGAAAGGACGCAACTGGAGCGTATACGCGATCGGCCTCGTTTCTCTTCTTTCCCATGCTGTGTCTCTCCGCAATCTCTCTCCCCTGCGCTCTGCGTCGTGACTATTACGACGAAAGCAAAGCTAGGCGTTTCGATCGAGTGGCTGTGGTTGCTCGGCGATACCGTTGCGGGAACTCCTACGACGATGCCTGCCAGGGGGGTCTTAAAGGTGTATACCGACACGATTTCGAGACGTCGCAAAAGGAATATTTTTTTGTTTCTTTCGTACGCAGTGCTGACACTCTCCACACGCTGGAGCCAGACAATGCGTATAAAATATTTTCTTTAATTATAAAGTTTTCGTCGCTGAGCATGACCAGGCCAGCCCTACAGCAGTGTACATTATCTCGACGAGTCGGTACACTTCCACTGAGTTTGTGAACTCTGCGTCCTGCATGCAGGCTAAATCACAGAGATCACTGTCGGGGTCGCTCGACACTACGCGTTGTTCACGTGTACCTCGAGCAGATGAAATCCTGACGCCATTTTCTTTTTCACAATGATTTATGTACGAGATATGGTAAGTACGGTATTTCAGATGGTAGCGTTAGGTTACGTTTAGTTTTGACACTCCCGTGTTGTGGGTAATGCTGTCCTGTTACACCATGCTGACTTCACAATATGGGATGTCGTCATCACGTGATATTGATTTCTTGCATTACTCGTGTTGACACCGACAGTATAATCTCTCGTTCGGCGAGGTGTCTAGGAATTTCGCCTTAATATAAAAAAATAGCCCGATAAAATCCTGGATAAAAATTTCGGGAGTTCGATAGCGAAAGCACAGCATGCTCTGCGGATGTGTATGTGCAAGCTGAACTGATCCATTGGCCGCCTTGAGCGCTGCACGCTCTCATAACAGCTTTGCCGAGCATCGACGTCGACGCCGTGCGCATCGTCAACTGTTCGTTGTAACGGCGTTGCGGCTCCCCCGTTCGAAGGCCTGCCTCCCTTTTTTCCCCACCGCTTTGGTTGGCGGCTTTACTTTCGTTTCTCCTTTCGTTTTTGTGATTCTCATCGTTATTTTTTTTCTCGCTTGGTGCTAGGAAACCAAGTTTTCCGCAGTTAATTTTTTTTTTCGTTCGCACGCACGGCTTCCTCGAGCAGTGTCGACGTTAGGCGGTCCCTTTTCGTTTTCGGCTCGCTGGGCTGTCGCCTGCTCGCGCATTCGAGAACAGCCCCCCTTCTCTTCGTCCTCAGCGAATCGATACAGTCACTATTCCAGCACACTGGTGCGCGCACGGCTCTCGGGTTTCTCTGCTGCCGTGTCGTACGTTATACTTTAATCCCGGTTCTTCTTTTCTCGAATTTTGTTCTTGTCTTGCGCCGTCTTTTGCGCTCAACTCTTGCTTAGCTGGCCGGGGCGAACTCGAGAGAGTACTTCGTTGTAGCACCTACTCATCTTACTAGAATGTTTCCTCTTCTGCGGCTTGGTTAATACCTACGGAAGTAGCGATGGACATCAAGGTACCGCGAATATCGAAGGTGCACTAGGCAGCAACGTTCAGTTGAATAGTTTCTGAAACGGTTCTTGAAGTTGTGTTCACATGGACGAAATCGCGATTCGAACCCGCGGATTGCTTACTACTTCGCCATACGTCAGCCGTTCCCGCTTCGGTCCACGCGCAGCGGTTAGTGAAACGACGGAGGTCCAAATCAGAATTGGGATCCTCGGGGAACAGCGCCGAAATCATCGCTCGTGGCGTGAGTTCTCTCCTGTCGTGTGAATGCTGGTTGTGGAGATTTCCCGAATCACGTCACATGTCACATGACATCAGATGATTCGTCCGCGATCGCGTCCGTCCGGGGAATACAGCTTTAGCTACAGAATTCTTGATTTGCGATAGGGTCCAACCGAAGTGCATCATTCGCACCACAATTCAGGCGAGGCACTTTGGATCGAAGACGCTGCGGTCGATTAAGGGTTATTCTCCTTCCGAGTCGTGCTTTTACTCTGAAGCCGAGTGGCCAAGGCTAAGCTTCGTGTATCCTGGGGGATGGTAGGGGGTGGGGTGCTCAACAAGCACCAAACCTCTGAAATTTTACATTTTGTGTGTGCGCATATAATGCACATACAAGCGCACGTACGAACACACACGCGCTCACAGAGAGAGAAAGAGAGGGGAAAGAGATCTGCGCTCCTCCTCTACTCCCTTTCCGAAAAATATTTACGGTGGGGAGGGGAACTTGGGCTCGCAAGTTCCAATAAAGCTTGGTGCTACAGAAATGACTACAGTAAAATTATAGACAAGCGCCCCCCCCCCCCCCCCCAGCCTCCCCACTTCTGTGAGAGATAATCCGGGACTTGCTCGGTCGCAGATCGAAATTCGAGGAGGTCGTGGTGCAAGCTTACAACAAAGAATGTATACCGGTGCTTCTAACCAAATGCTTCATTGTAAGTGTTTCAATTCGCCCTCGATGGGCGAACAAGAACAGTAAAAATGGCGGAAGAGAACAGGGGGGGGGGGATGCTTGCTCGTTATTTTACGGTATTTTACCGGAAAGGCCTTCGTTACGTCATATTGACACGACTGTGTTAAGGTTTTTGCGCATAGTTTGGGAATACCGTCTTTCAATTTCTGGTCCTGTCATTCATTGTGAGCTCGATATAGTCGTGTTTGGTCGACGTGTTGAGACGGGAGCGAGTCATCGCGTTCATGTCGGCGCTAGCGAGTCGCGCAAGCGTCAGTGCAATTCCGATGAAACCGCGGGCGACAGGTCTCTCAACTAGTATTAGAACTCTTGGAAGGATCCATCAAAACGTTATTTTGTTTGTTTGGATCGGATTGATTTTTGACTCCGTCGTGTCTCGATCGTCTAGCGCCTGCTAAACTTACAATTTATCCGCAAACATATTACAGGTTATTATCTGTACGTAGTATTTTTGAAGTGCAAATCGATGATCATCCCTGCGAGCGTGTGCAACGTAAAAGAAATTTAAAAAATTATTCGTTGGAGCTGGCTTTTCTGCAATAACAGGCTATGTGAGGAGAAGCCAACTTTTTCCTGTTCTTACTGTTTTTCCTGCTTCGGAATATTTGTTATTTGAAATTTTTGTGCCCTAATTTGTGTAGTTATGGAAGGTTTCATAACACGAGGAAATCATTCTTATATTTATTGCACTGATTGGTATTAGTTGCGTGCCCCAGGTGGTCGAAATTTCCGGAGTTCCCCGTGTCTCTCATAATCATATGGTGGTTTTGAGACGTTTTAAACCTCACATATCAGTCAATCAAATCCTAGTGACAGCGCATCTCTCGAGTTGTTTTGGGGTTTTATTTATTTTTTTTGTCGCTTGCTGCGTGTGGCTTCCGAGATGCCCTGCCGGGGCGCGAATGTTTGATCCATTGCTGAGTCGACACTGCAAAGGATACAGAGTGAACTAGTGTTTTGACACGAGTGTGAATTCGCGGCTGCACGCAGTGCGGTGATATTTGGACTCACATATTCGCGGGCGCACTGTTTTCGGAATATGCTAAAAAAATGATGCAGCGCGCCTTAAGAAGCAAAGTAAGGTGAAACAACAATATCGAGGTCGAAATTTCATTTTAAATTTCGCGCCGAGATGTATATGGAGACGTCACAGATTTCATAGTGCATCTTTCATATTTTGGCGATATTGGCGCAACGAAATGTCCTGAAGCTTGGCATGTTATGTTTATGACCCTCTAAGAGGACAGTGTACTGTATCTTTAGCGGCTATCAAATAATGGCGCTTAAGAGACGGCGCCAAAAGCTGTTACGTCATAGCAGTTGGTGTGGTGTCTTCCAAAATGGTCTCATTTTCGCGCGTATTCTCGCTTACCAAGCGCCTTCTCACGGCAACCGTGGTGTTTTCGGTATTGGAGGAGGGTGACTTTTCTGAGAGGACAATTTCCAATTATCATTTTTTTACCGTCTGTCGGTGCTTACAGTTGGATCTCTCTGACTCGCTGTCGATACAAAAACGCAAACGTACGGACGTGTCCGCGCTCTTGCCTCTGTTAACCCGTTTTGTTTTCCCTTGCCCGTTTCGACCTAGTGCATACACAGCCCCGCCCAGCCAGTTGTTTGTCGCCGGAGCTGCCTCGTCCCAGCATGTGCACCGCGTGCATGACGCGATTGTGCTCGAAGGGAGGCGTTTTTGAAAAGCGGTGAAACTTTCCGCACGTGACTCGCCCGCGAGCTGATGCGAGAGCCAGCTGCGGCGGCGACTTCGGTGCGGGTGGGGTGTCGTCTGTTAGTGACAATTCACTCACATTCAATCACTAATACTGACCCACTCACACTACTCGTTCACACTCACTCATGTTTTATAGTGCTCATGGTGCTGGTCTGGTTCTGGTATGGTATCCCGACCGTGTCGGCACTATTTTTGATGTAGGCGAAAAGGCTCGATGCCCGTGTTATATCCAGAAGCATGTTATTGATAATAATATCTGAGGTTTCGCGTCTAGAAAACAGGATCTCATTATGAGAAACGCTGAGGGCTCCGGAAATTTCGACCATCTGGTGTACTTCAACGTGCACCTAAGTACACGGGCCTCTAGCATTTCGCCTCCGTCAAAATGCGACCGCGACGGCAGGCATCGAACCCGCGACCTTCACGTGAGGTGCTCGTTTACGAAATTTCCGGAGTTCTGCGCTATGGCGCCCCTCATAATTATATCGCGGTTTCGGGGACGTCACTCAATTAATTCATTTTTAATAATCGTTTTTTCGCTCTCAATCTATCAAGCTACTTTTACTCGCAGTTTCCTTTTTCGTTGATGGAAATAAATGAATTATTAATGCATCAATCATCACTTTCACCCTTGACATGTTACTCGTCAGTTACGGGTAAGGTCGGGTGATTTCCTGTCCATCAAGTCCCACAGAGGCATACTTCTGAAATAAGCGTAAAAAAAAAAAACGACAGTGCGTGCACCACTGTTGTGTGCATGTGGGGGAAGCAAACGCGCGGCAAGACAAAATGTTGCACGACTTGAGGCTCCAGTGGACTCGCGGTCGCTTTGCGTTCCGACGTTTCGCTGGAAACACTCTGTCGTATCTCTCGCCGTTCATCAGCTCCTCGGGTCTTCCGGTGTCGATGTTCGTTCGTGAGGGCAGCGCTGAGATGTGCGCGTGGGGCGAGAGAGAGAAAGACCCATTGGTGGAGGCCCTCCGATGACTCAGGCGCGCGCTCTCAGTCCAGTCATCCGCGCGGGCTTTCCCAGCACAGCCCGACGCTGCCAAGGTCTCGGTCAGGGAGCGTGGTCGTCTCTCACCCTCTCCTTCACTGACGGCGCATGCCTCGTTTCACCGTTATGGGTAATGTTTATTGGTATGGGTGTCGGCCGGGTATCGCCGACGCATGATGATAGTCCGTTGCACGTACGTTTCAACACCCGCAGATTTGACGGGTATGTATACGGCGCCAACTGGACGAAAGCAGCGTCCATTCCCGAGTGCCCTACGAGTCAATTTCCAAGTGGTTGCTGTCGTTATTTTTGTTGTTTTTTTCTTGAGGCGAATGCCTCTTAGAAGCCTCATCAGACACGAAATTAGCAGTCGGCGTCCCGCGAGGGATGAAAAATGAAATCGCGATGACGTCACAATGTGCCGTCTTTATGCATCATTATGACGTCACATAACGTGACGTAACGCCATGAAGTCCTCACAGGACATCATCGCTTGATCAAGGGTGGGCCGGTCTCGGAGGCAATGCGAAACCAGGAGAGCTACAGAAACCTTGCTACGCCTCCGATCCCGGAGGCGGGGGAGGATCAATACATCGACTGTGAAAAAAAAAAAAAAGAAAAAAGGCACCGCTTCTCGCCTTCGCGTCGTGTCAATAATTTGCGTTTGCAACCACGTAAGGTTTCTTTTTCTTGTCGGATTCGATGTCGGTGCGAGGTGGAATGAACACCAGCTTCTCATTACGTGTTTAATTACCTACATTATTCGTGAATTCCGGAATCATGCACAAGTGCTCTGTTTAGTTTTCGACGTCCACGCGTGCTTCTATTTGTCCATGAATTCGACATTATCCCGCAATATGAGTGATTGCACGACGTGCTTATATTTAGCTGCGCGTAACGGAAGTTCGTATGAGTGATTCCTGTTCGTGTTTTGAGTGATGCTGCTAATATGTTCTCGGCGAATTCGGTCGTTGTTGGAGTCCCAATCCTCTCCGGGCTCGGTTCGTTGTCGCCCTGGATGTGAACGAACCGGAATTGATTCTGGAGTGCCTCCAAGTTCCTGCCAGAAAAGTCGGCGGTGGCGATAGTGTGCGTGCGCGACTGCGACGACGATAGACCCTGTCTGTCTGTATCACGTGGTTCGAGCGAAGGGTTCGAGTGTATTCCGCCTTCTATCGCGTTTAAGCAGCGTTTTCAGAATCGGAAGACGTCGTAGTCGGCCTTTAAATTTCAGTGTATTCATTTGTTATAATTTAATGAAATTTACTGCTATGGCGAAGTCATATCACATGTCGAAACGTTGGGTATAACGACATTTCTTGTTCATCGAAATTTGGTGATGAAAACCATGGCTAGGCAGGAGGGTAACATTTAATCTGTTGTGACTTCACTGATGAAGGTTCTTCGTGCAAATTATGACCAGAACTGATTTACAGAAGGTGTAACCTAACCGGCCAGATAAAAAGAAAGGAAGAAAGAAAAAAAACCTGCCGTAGTGTTCTGGTGGCTATGGCGCTCGGTTGGTGACCCGCAGGTCGCGGCTCGAATCCCGGCCGCGGCGGCCGCATTTGCGATGGAGGCACAAATACTAGAGGCCCATGTACTCTGATTTATGTGCTCGTCAACTAGGACCACGGTCGTCGAAATTTTCGTAGTAATCCACTACGGTGTCTTAATAATCATATTGTGGTTTTGATAGTTACCCCCCCCCCCCTTTTTTTTCGAGAATGAAAAAGAAAATGCTTCGGGTCCCATTCGGTAGATAGGATGAATGGCAAGTTGTGCTTGGTTGTACATAATTCTGACAAAAAAAAAAAAAAAAACGGGCGAGAAAAGCGGAGGACGAGCGCTGATATCATCGCGTTCGTCTTTGCCGTTCCGTCTGTGTGTCTCTTTATGTACAGCAGCCTGTCAGATTTCACGGAACTGAGAACCGAGAAAATCAAGTATGGCGCGTTGCTCTCTTGTCCGGTATGCGGATATGAACGCAGGACCACAATGATGATTTGGGGGGACCAGTTTGTGGGTGGTTATTGGGGGTAACAGCTATAATAATTCAGTGATGCAGCTTCGTTCACCTTGAGAGCGAGTCGATTTGCCCGCCATTTTCCTTTGCTCATTTCCACGACGTCTAATTGCCGAGGCGAACATCTTAATACCGCAGTCTTTCGGGAACTAAACGTTCTCGGGCATTAGCTGCGCAGTGGGGCTAGAGTTTTGCGGGTGTAGCGTGTACTAAAGCTTGCCAGTATGATGACGTCATAGTCGCCATTTTTTTTTTTTTGCCAGCAGGCTAGTATTTGACGGCTGCTCGTCAGTCCGCGCCCGCGGCGAACGTGTGGAAAGTTTGGACGCCGTTGTCACCAGGCGACGACGATGACGACGCAGCACGTGCGGCAGGTGGAAGAACGTCAGCAGACGACGCAGGCAAAGCGGAAGTGCGCGATCGTTCTGTGTGCGGTTTCCTGAGCTAGATGGCGCTAGTTGCATCCGGTGGCCTGTCATTCTCGGAGCTCTGCCGAACCGAAACTGAGACTAGTCGGTAATGAACAGACTGTAGTGAATTGCAAAAGCGATGGGCTGTGTTATGACAAATATAGCGCCAACAACATGTTACATCAAAAAATAAAAGATTGAGCCAAAATTTTTGCTTCAGTGCCCCCTTTAATTTGATGCTCTACGTTGCGGATCGAAGCAGCCCAACTACTATGCTTCTAAGCTCTGTGGCATAAGCTAATTTTCGTGTTTGAATAAAAAAAAAAGATCCCCCCTTTTTGTGTGTGTGAACAATTGAGACCGTTAGTGGATATTATGTGTCGACAACAAATTTCATTATAGTCGGCTGAGCTGTAACGCTTCTGCAGTGTACAAATGCAAATGCATAGGGAAATTGGCCGTGAGCTTGCCGTTTTAATGACGGCTGTATTCGGAATTACACGATACCTCTTCTGGCTGCCCTTTCGCTGCTTCAGTTCCCGAGTGCGCGGCGGTGGCCGTATTGATTGGTCTCGTGGGCGCGAATTCCCCCCCCCCCATTTTATTATTATTATTTTTTTCACTGTCATTCTGCGCCGTGCTGCAGCAGCCGAGGCATGAGGGGGCGTTCTAGCGCTGCGACGCCGCCGCCACTGCGAGTCGATATATCCGCGGCTGCACAGTAGTCGGCGGCGTGTGTGTCCGCGGCGTCGCCGACGGCGCCTGTAGCGGTGCCAGCCCGAGCGTGTGTCGTAGCGCCGGGTCGCGCCTCCACTCCGCTCCCTCTCTCTCGCTGAATGCGCCAGCGCACCCTCCCCTATACCCACTGTCTCGTTGTGAAAGCGCGCTGTTTTTCCCGTGTTTTGTAGATGCAAAGCAACTCTTGGAATAACCTGTGTAACGCTGTCCCTCTGTCCGCACAGCTCCCCTCGCCGCAGGTGTTGGAGCGATGCCGAGTAGCTCACGCACCCCTAGCAGTGCGCGCTGGCGTCTCTCTCCCTCGCTTGCTTCGCGCTCGCCGCCTGTCGAATCACTCTCGATTCACCCTCTCCACCGCTCCTAACGCTCGAGCCCACTCCTCACCCGAGCATCATCTCACCCGCGAATGGCGACGTCAACACCGACAAAGAGTGCGCTAGGGAAGCTAAACGCAAGCGTTGGCGGTGGAAGACCAGCGACACTGACGAGGTGCGAGTCAAGAACACCGATCACGTTTGAGAATACAGACGGCGTGCGGGTAACACCGACGAGACGCGAGCCAAGGAAGCCGAGCGCAAGCGTCTTCAACGCGTCCCGTGTCTGCGTTTCAAACAAATGTTTACTCGAGCAAACGCCACACAGAGTTTCGCTTGAAGCCGTTCTTCCAGCACCAGCGTCGACGCCCGTTTCAACCGGGTTGCGCACCGCTGCTTCGTCACATCCCATCAGGGATCCCTTCGGGGAGATGGTCCATAGTTTTTCGGCTTAACTTTCAAGCGCGATTCGTAAACCCGCCACGGTGGTTTAGTGGTCATGCTGCTCGACTGCTAACCCGAAGGTCGCGAAATCGAATACCGGCCGCGTTTTCGGTGGAGGCGGAAATGCTTAAGGCCCATGTACTTAGATTTGAGTGCACGTTAAAATAACACCAAGTGGTCGAAATTTCCGAAACACTCCACTACGCGTGTTTCATAATCATGTCGTTGTTTTCGGATAGAAAACCCGAAGAAATTATTGCTTTTTTTTTTCATGTTACACTGAGCTGTTCGGTCGGCAAGTCACTAAAGAAAAGAAAAACTCTCACAGGGTCTCTATGCATATACTAGAATTCGAAATTCATCCTCTGTGCGAGTGTACCCATTTCAATGCGCCAAGACGAGATCTCATCAAAGCTCTAGATAGACTAGAAAGGTCGCCCTTTATCGGAACAAAGGATATTGGCCCATTGGCCGAGTACATCTTTTCTTCGGACAACTGGCTTTCAGCTTCAGCGTGGTATTCTCTTTTTGTTTTCCTCTTTCGTTTCTTTTAAAAGAAAGGGGCTGCGAGAAGGCGAGGTATTCTATACTCCTTCAGGATAGCCTCCTGAAGTACGGGCTTAAGCTGCGCTTGGCAGCCTAGCACAGCTCCTGACTACTTAATTTGTTTACGTTGGCTGGGGGCAGGGGAGTGATTTTGAAGCTGCCACATGATGTGTTTAAACTGCGCACTCCTCAACGAAGAAGACTTTCAGTCCGAGTGATGGTACTTTCCGTAGTAAATTTTGTGGCTTTAAGGGAGAGGATAGATAAGTCCGGGTTTCTAGTCTACGCCGCAGAACCTGCGCGAGGACTGCCGCCAAGTTTCAAGTCTGCAGGGAGCAATGAACATGGCCTAATTGAAGCGCATAGCTAACATCGGCATGCAGCTCTGCTCCGTACCCAGCAGCAGCCGCGCGCGCCCATGCCGCCTACCTACCTTCCTGCCATGCGACGACGCGGTCAGGTCGGCGGCCAAACACGATTTTCAGGTTTCCGGTCGAATTCGGCCGCCCGCGGACGCGCTCCCTCGCCCTGGCATCTCTCTCTTTCTTTTCTTCTCAAATGTTTTCATTTCGCCGTGCTCTCTCGCCGGCGCATCGCTTTCGTTCGATGCGCTCAGACAGGCGCGCGATCTTCCGGAGAGTGCATCTACTCCAGCAGCTGCCTTTGTTATAAATGCGTTAATTTATTTTTCAGAGACCTTCGAAATCGTTGCTGCTGTGTGTGTCTGTCGTGTAGGTTTCTGAGGTACCACGCTCTGCTCGAGACTATTCAATTCCGCAACGCAAGCTTATAATTCTGGGAGTTTTGCGTCAGAAAACCGCGATATTATTATTAGCGATGTCCGGGCTTGCTGTTGGTGGCTACTTTGCGCCGAATTGGCTAGTTTTCGACATGTTAGGCGACGAAAATTTTCAGTTGGCATCATGGTTTTTTTACTAATAATATTATTAACTTTCTGGTTTTGCTTATTGAAAACGGTTTTATTTGGTATGATTTGCATCTGGCCTAGTTGGTGGTTTAGCATGTTGAGTGGTTACAGCTAAATTTAAACGGACGCTCGCAGCAAAGAAACGCGGGTACAGTGCCGACTGTCGACGTTTTATTTTGCAACTGTCCTGGTTTTATTTATTCATCAGTAGCAAATTATCTGTTCATAATACCACTCCTGTTCGTTTCGACTACATATTTGGTGGCAATCATTATTGATATGGCCACTTTGCCTACATTTGGCATGAGTTCTGGCGGCTGTTCCAATTCCGCCCTACGGCAACCCTGGGGACGCCGTAGTGGAGGGCACCGCAAATTTCTACCACTTGGAGTTCTTAACGTGTATCTGAATCTAATTACTTGCAACAAACGTGGGGAAACCAACAGGGCAGTGGTATCGTGCTATACTCGGGGACAGCTTTCTGTGGCAATGAAGGGAAAGCTATCGGGGTGGAGCTACTGCTCCTATACTCCTCCGCGAAGTAGTCCGGTAATACTCCTCCGCGAAGTAGTCCGGTTCGGCTCGCGTTTCAAATGACGGCCGTGTTCAGGTAATCCCACCGCACACAATTTGATACGTCCGCTTGCACAGCTATTTCGGAGTGAAATTCGACACGAGCTCCTTCGACGAGTCGTCGTCGGAATAGCTGGAGGGTGACGCGCGCTTACCTATAGACGAAGACGCCATATTGACTGTGAGATGCACGTAAAACGTGCGATGTTTTCAGACGCGCAAAAACGCGAAGCAACTCTTCAGAAACAACAGATATGAATGTCTCCCCAGTGCGTGCAGCGTATCATAATAAACAGCATCCAGTAGATAATAAGGTTGGTCTTTATTATTTCACACGGAAAACACGGGCGCACTTGTGGCACTATATTCTTCAGCGGTGGCACACGCCCATGTCGGCTCCGTATCCTTCCCTTCATTGCCACAGAAAGTTGTCCCCAAGTATAGTGCGACATTCGCTGTGGTGAGTGAACGGATGTACATGTGTGGCGCTGCTAAGGTAAACTGCTACTAAGCTACTATGCTGTTAGGCTGCGAATGTGATTTCCGGCTGTGGTAGTTGCATATGTATGCTAAATCGCCCTTGTATACCTAAGGTGTTGTAGTGGACCCTTATAGTCACCATTTGGGATCAAATTCATTTTTTTTTACTGGTCACAGGTTGTCATTCTCCCAAAATGGAGTTAAATTCCCCAGAAACGGAATATGTATTTTACAAAACGTTTTCCTTGACGGAACTACAGTGACGTTGTCCGTGTGCACTCACTCGAGTTGCGTCGTCGAATCCGATTTCTTCGAGTGCTCCGCCTCGGTGGTACAGTGGTTACGTGGTGCCCGGCTGCTGACTAGAAGGTCGTAGGTTCGATTCCGGCTGCAGCGTTCGCATTTCGATGAAGGAGAAATGCTAGAGGCTGTAAAGGGTCAGAAGGAGGTTCGCTGTCAGCTCTGGCGCCGGTCACAACAGCTTCCCCCCCCCCCCCCTCGCCAGATGCGTCGCCGAGGTCACCAGGAACCGCTGCTGCTCGAAGGGACGACAAAAGGGTCCGCATTTGAAAGTCAGGAACTCGCCTTTGCTTGCCGCATGGTCTGAGTAATTGCGGAAATTTTCGACAGCGTCTGGCAGACTGGGCGCCGAAGGGATTGAGAGCCCCCCCCCCCCCCCCCTCCCAGTAGACCGGCTTACGCACAACGACGTCTGCCCAGATGAAGTGCTGGGCCAAACGTAACAAGGCCCATGTACTTTGCGATTTCATAATTATCATCATCATCAGCCTGACTTCGTCCACAGCAGGACAAAGGTCTCTCCCATGTTCCGCCAGTCAACTCGGTCCTGTGCTTGCTGCTGCCAATTTATACCCGCAAACTTCTTAATCTCATCTGCCCACCTAACCTTCTGTCTCCCCCTAACCCGCTTGCCTTCTCTAAGAATCCAGTTAGTTACCCTTAATGACCAGCGGTTGTCCTGTCTACGCGCTACATGCCCGGCCCATGTCCATTTCCTCTTCTTTATTTCAACTATGATATCCTTAACCCCCGTTTGTCCCTTAATCCACTCTGCTCTCTTCTTGTCTTTTAAGGTTACACCTACCATTTTTCTTTCCATTGCTCGCTGCGTCGTCCTCAATTTAAGCTGAACCCTCTTTGTAAGTCTCCAGGTTTCTGCTCCGTAGCTAAGTACCGGCAAGATACAGCTGTTATATACCTTCCTCTTGAGGGATAGTGGCAATCTACCTGTCATAATTTGAGAGTGCTTGCCGAATGTGCTCCACCCCATTCTTATTCTTCTAGTTACTTCAATCTCGTGGTTAGGCCCTGCGGTTATTACCTGCCCTAAGTAGACATAGTCTTTTACAACTTCAAGTGCACTATTACCTATCTCGAAGCGCTGCTCCTTTCCGAGGTTGTTGTACATTACTTTCGTTTTTTGCAGATTAATTTTAAGACCCACCTTTCTGCTCTCCTTGTCTAACTCCGTAATCATGAGTTGCAATTCGTCTTCTGAGTTACTCAGCAATGCAATGTCATCGGCGAAGCGCAGGTTACTAAGGTATTCTCCGTTAACTCTTATCCCTAACTGTTCCCATTCTAGGCTTCTGAAAACCTCCTGTAAGCACGCGGTAAATATCATTGGGGAGATTGTGTCCCCCTGCCTTACACCCTTCTTGATTGGTATTCTGTTGCTTTCTTTATGAAGCACTCAGATTTGGGCGCACGTTAAAGAACCCCAGGTGGTCGAAATTTCCGGAGCCCTCCACTACGGCGTCTCTCATAATCATATGGTGGTTTTGGGACGTTAAACCACACAAATCAATCAATCAATCAATCTTTATGAAGCACTATGGTAGCAGTTGATCCCCTGTAGATTTCTTCCAGAATGTTTATATATACTTCATCTACGCCCTGATTCCGCAGTGTCTGCATTGCGGCTGATATTTCTACTGAATCAAACGCCTTCTCGTAATCTATGAAGGCTATGTATAGTGGTTGGTTATACTCTGAGCATTTCTCTATTACCTGATTGATAGTATGAATGTGGTCAATTGTTGAGTGGCCTGTTCGAAATCTTGCTTGTTCCTTTGGTTGATTGAATTCTAATGTTGTCTTAATTCTGATAGCAATCACATTTGTAAATAGCTTGTATACTACGGAGAGCAAGCTGATCGGTCTGTAATTCTTCAAGTTCTTGTCATCTCTTATTGGCCACTCATTTTGTTTCTTTCATCTCGTCAAGGGAAACGCATGCACTAAGCCGCATAGGACCAGTCTCTTCTCTCCGATTTGATTTTTCAAAGGGCCCTGTGACACAAATTAAGCGTGTCAATTTCATCGCCTCTGGAACTCTGGAATGACGCACCGATATCATTGATCGAGCGGGATCGGCGAAAACAAAGCTGTTTTCAACAGAAAAGCTACATTGGTGATGGAATACAGCGACACACTGGAGTTATTTTTGTGATCGGTAGTGATGTTTCATCACGTGGGAGTGACTGCCTTGGCTGGGCGTTTTTATTGGTTTGACGTGACAAGCCGCATGCAATGCTCATACGGTCCCAGCTAGGCCACACTATTGTGCTCTAAAAATGATAAAAAGCTCTCCTTATAAGATACAAAAGAAATTTACGTTTCAAATATGAAGCCTTCAAAAAAACAGCTCTAAAAAGCGAGGCCGGGTGCGCTGCGTTTAGCCACCACGAGATGAGCCTTCTGCTATGTCTCTGTAAGAGGCGCGCGGAGATTGGAACGGGTCTTTGACATCAGTGGGAGAGTGAAATGCGAAAGGGACTTTTTTTTTTTCTCATCATCTGCTGGGATTTCGAAGTTTGTAGACTAATAACTTTCGTTATCGTGCACCAATATCGATGATTTTTGTTGCGTTCATCTCAGTATTCACCACTGTGCGCACACACTCTAGCGCTGCAGAATGCCGATGAGAAAAACCGCCAGGCCTGCGGTTTCAGCACATCGCAGCGAAAGCTGAAGAGCGGTCGTTTAGAGCTGTTTTGAACACTATTTGAGTAACTGCTAGAAGCACACTTGCAGGGTACCCACTATGTCGTAAATCATAATTTTTGTTTGTGCAGCTATTCACTGTGCATCCTTCGTCATTCTTCGGTGAGGCGCGATACCCGCTACACACTTGCAAATGATTTTGGGCAATTTTTTCATTCTGTGGCTGACGACGATGAATGGCACTATTCGATGACGACGATGCCTAGCACTATTCTAATGGGTTCTACAAGTCGACGGCCCACGCGTTACACCATTCGTATTGTGTGACTCCTGGCTGTTCCTTCGCTGTCCTAGACGCTTTATTACACACAATAATGCGATTTCTTTCCCGACATGAAGCTTGCCTGGGGTCAGCTTGCCACGGAATAGCAAGCGTCGGCGAGGCTCAGTGGTAGAATAACTGGGCTGGCATGCAGGGGACCCGGGTTCGAATCCCATTGTGTCATTAATGTTTCTTAGTTACTTAGTTTTTCTTCTCGCTTTGCGCTATAGTGGTCACGGACACCAGCGGTGGCGGAAAACTACGGCGCACATCTGTAGTGGGTTCTCTACAGAACCCACTACTCAAGCTTACGCTGGGAAAGCCTCGCGTTACCCCGCAGGCCTGTCGTTTTTTTCTGACGGCTACATTAAAAGAGTTTGTTGCCTCACGAATCGGCCGCCGCAAAATTTACCAGATTCTGACAAGTACGAGCGGAGTCAGCGCACGCTCTGATTGCTTTCTCTTTTCTCTCATCCCAACAAGCGCATGGGAAGCCGAAGGCGGGAGGAATAGCACGGACATTCACGCGCTCGTCATGACTTCGAGCACTTTTTTCTTTCTTTTTTTTCTCTCTCTCTCCGAACGCTGCCTTTCAGTGCGGTCGCTCGCGTGCGCCCGAGCGCGTGGCGGCCTCTCGCGCCGACAGCTGTAACTATGCAGTTAACGATGCTCAAATGAGCCAATGGCTGTGAATTTGGTAATACTCGCATGTCATCATTTGTGGAGAACAGACGGAGCCATTTCTAGATGACTGAGCATTAATTGTAAATTGCAAGTCGCCTGCTGGTCCATAGTGCATGGCTTTCGTGTTCTGATGAGTCCCGACTGCGGATCTGCAGCGTTTTCGGATCACGCTTAAAAAGTGTTGCCAGGCCACTTCAACATTGGCTGGTTCTGACTGAATGATAACGGTTTATAGGGATGATAAACTCTCACGACCACATCCCTCACGTCCTGGCTGTCCAGTACGCCCATGACAGGACTAGGAGGAGGCTTGACCTCCCAATTCCGACGTTGGATTAGCCAGGCAGGTGGCAACACGTATAAATAAGGTCATTTTCATCCATCCATCCGGTGTTGTAACACCAACAATGCCTTCGTTCTTGCTCATTGCAATGGCAACCAGTTTTTGCTGTCATCGCCACAACAGTTTGCAAAAGGGGTGAAGACGTGCCGAAGCTCTCGTGGAGTCGTCCTGTTATGACGCGCGTTAACAATAATATGTGGGTTGATGCTGTGTATATGCTTTCTTAATTTGTACATGCGACCAGTGTTGGGAATTTTAAAATATTGCGCTTTGCGGGGGGGGGGGGGGGGGAGGGAAGCTACACGAACTGATCTCAATGTGCTGCCACCTTTCTCTGTTCGACTGTCAGGTCCCGGCGACTAACGTGAAGTATATGTACGAAAGAGCAAAAAAAAAATGAATATGAACGAAAAAGCGCGTAATCTATCGCGAGAAGTGTCAATGACACCTTGACACCTTGATTCTTTGTCACATGATGTGAAAGACTTAATGCACATTCATGTTTTCAAGAGGAAATTGAAAAAGTCTCTATTAAACGTATAACTGCTGGATTTTGTTAAGTTTTGATATCTTGCTTTGTTTGTAGAAAAAAAAAGTTCAAAATGTTCTGTGACTTGCTCTTTCGATATTCATATTTTAGCTTTTTCATTGTAATAACATAGGAGGTCCCGCCTGCGGTTTACTACCTTGGGACCTCCTCCTGCATACTTACTCACAATGTACACTTCTGATGCTAATAAAGAAACATTGATTGATTGATTGATTGATTGATTGATTGATTGATTGATTGATTGATTGATTGATTGACAGGATGCTAGAGACAGTGAAGCGAGTCGTCTTACTAAGATGTGTCGGTTACGTCTGCAGCGTGCGCGCGTGCTTTAAGAAGTAACCAGACTATGTCGATGGAATATGACATAACGCACGCATGTTTTCACGGGAAGCAGTGGTAAGACTCCCCTGATTACCTCTCGCTTGTTGATGTCACGGGTGTAGTAAGGATGTTGTGCACTTACCCCTATCACCGTCGGCGGCGCTGGCGAGCACTCCCAGTCTTGTATCTCTCGGCAAGTTAGTGAATGATCGCCACAGCGCCGCAGCCAAAAATGCGGCAGACGTGGACTCGGCTTATGCAGGCGGCAAGTTGTCCACTTTTGTTTCCGTACTATCTCTTCACGTGTATTCTAGACTATCAGCTTGTAACCACTGTTTACATTAATTTCACTCGCTCTGTCGACGATGGATGTCGTGATTAATAGCGCTAACATAATATGCAGTCGTATTCGATTCATTTTGTTTTCTTTTGAAGTTTCGTGCTTAAAAGTACTCCTTTATAAGACACTGCAACGCGCTGGAAGCTTGAATACGCGTCGTCGGTCTGGTACCGTAGTTGCCAAGCTAATATTGTCCCTTGTCTTCAACCAAATGAATGCCACTCGCTTCTGTCTCTTGTTTTTTTTTTTTTCATAGTATCATAACTGTTAAAGTAATAGCCACGAACAGTAATCACAGTTTACCGTAGGTAGCATATCGCCACAACATGTCTCGCTTGACTTCGTTTCATGACCTATGCCGTCACTGTGGAAGGATTCTTACCCGGAGGAATACCTTGGTAAAAAAATATTGTAACTTTTTATTCCTGCAAGAATATTTTTCAACCGGAAACTCGTTCGCTGAATGCTAACGGATGCGCCAAGTTGGGGTACCTTGGTTTCCCCCTTGAAATATGTGCCCGGTGGTTTTGGGAACCGAACCTGTACCAGCTCGTTTATTTTGCCTCGTGCTCAGCAACATAGCTGTGATGCGTGAAGTGGCGCTGGTGAGGACATTACACTTCGAAAATATGCTTATCGCAGCTCAGTCTTATGTTCAACTCGCTTAATTATAGTATTAACAACGAGGTCTTGATGTTTTTCTCTATTAATAAACACGTTATGGTGAAATTAACGACATTAGGGCTCTAAGGGTACATTTGTCAATGTGAACCTATCAATTGTTTCACTCGAGCATCCCTTTAGGATCGAGGGCATGGATTCCATTCCAGGCCACGGTGGTCACATTTTCATGGGGATGAAACGCAAAATACTGGAAAGAACGACAAAAACAACAAAAAAAAACGGAGAGAGAGAGAGAACATCTTTCTATATATAGGCGCTTGCTATAGCAAGCAAATGAATGAATACGGAGGCTCCCACCAAGTATTGCGTCATAATCATATCGTGGTTTTGGCTCGCAAAATGTGAGCACTTATTATTATTATTATTATTATTATTATTAGTTGTAAATACTACGGAGATATTGGTGTCATTTCGTCGAGGCAGCCACTTCGTCAAGCTGCTCGCTTTAGCTGATTTTTGTGACTGTTTATTTATTTAACAGAAAGAAGAAGAAGAAGTATGAAGCGTGATGTTGTGTTTTAACATACTGTCTTCAGTATACAACTCCCCCCCCCCTCCTTTTTTTTTTTCTCGTTGTAAGCAATAATGCAGTTATCGTCCATATGAGACTATATGTTCTCTTGGCCAACCCCCAGAGTGGGTACGAGCCATGGATTAGAGGATACAAACAAACAAACAAACAAACAGATGTTGTGTGCACCATCGAGAGGCCTCGCTGGCTGCGTGTGACCAGGTAGAAGCTTGAACTTTGTGAGCTGCTGAGAAAGAGTACGCGTTCTTTCTTCGCATTTTGTTGAGATCGCGTGACCAAGCCCAAGCACGCGCAATCGCTTAACGCAGTGCTTTTTTAACCGCACTGTGGCTGTTACGGTGTGTAGCTGCTCACCCGAAGGTCGCGGGTTCGATCCCGGCCGCATTTCGATGGAGGCGAAATGCTACAGAGGCCCGTAGAGTTGTTCGATGTCGGTGCACGTAAGAGAGAACCCCCTGATGGTCGAAATTTCCGGAGCTCTTCACTGTATGGCGTCTTTCAAAATCATATCGTGGTTTTGGGACGTGAAGCATGGATAGCTTACTTTCCTAAATCTTCGCCCAATATTCGTCCGTCGCGATGCGGCGTTTTTTAAGAAGGAGGAAAGTTGGCAGTCGCTAACTGGGCCGATGGCGGCAAACAAGCTCGTTACTGTTGCTGCTGCCGATGACCGTGGCCGAAGCTTACGCGACGCCGCAGAAAACCTCGCGGATAAAAAGTGGCGTAGCGGCGTCCGTCTTGTCGCCATGGCCGCCAGAGAATAGGACGTGGCGCGATACGGTCGGCCCCAGAGCGTCGTCTCTCGCCTTGGCGCCCCCCGCGTTTCATTTTTATTCTCGCCCCCCTTTCTGTCCTTGCGCATTTCAATGCGGGGGCAGCGGCGAGCGAAATCGCCTTCGCCGCCACCAGGCGATGTTGGAACGGCGCCTTACAACGACGCCACCGGTAGGGAAATCTGGGCCCCGTGCACCGGCTGTATACGATTTCTTGAATGGAGTACTGACACCATTTTGAGACGTCGCATAAGAGGCATCTTTCGCTTTCTTGGTGTGCAGCGTTGACGCCCACCACACACCGTAGTCGATAACATATTTTTACTTTAACCTTGAAGTTCTCGTCGCTGAGCATCTGCAAGCCAGCCCCACCGCAATGGACATAATCTCGACTAGTGAACATCAGTCTTACTGACCGTCTCGTCCTGCATGCAGCCTGAGTCACAGATACCGCGGGTTTGCGGGACGTAATCTCGTCCCTCGTCGTTGCTTGCGTGCACCACGAGCAGATGGCAGATCTACTACTGTAGTATACGTCGCCCAGTGCTGTCTCCCGGTGACGTCACACTGACATGACTCTTCACGGAGAAACCGCCCCCCTCGATATCGGTACTCTTGAAGATTTCAAACGTATTAAAATAATGGCAACAATCCGATGATAATAATAATATAATATATGGGTTTTTACGTCTGAATCCGATGACAAACTTATGTGGCACGCCATCGGGGAGGGTTTCAGATATTTTTATCATCTGCGGTTCTCTTACGTATACTGACATCGCACGGTGCACGGGCCTCTACTAACGCGGCAACCGTGGCCGGGGTCGAACCCTTGACTTTAGGGCAATTAGCGCATCACCGCAACTACTATGCCACCGCGGCGGCCAAAAGCAACAATTCGAAATTATTTGAAAATCGTGTCAGCACTCCAGTAGTAGATTAGCCGATAGCTTTACCTACATGGCCCTTCCCGATGAGGGAATAGACTTCAGGAGCAGTTGGTTCGTGGTTGGGTAAGTATAAGGCATGGCAAATCGGTGGCTCTTTGTTTTTTTCTTGTATTTGGTAGTGCAGGTTGCTTTGGTAAAAAGTCGCGCGGTTCCTTATGCGTTTGCCTGACCACACGTACGCGTTGAACCGTATCAGCGCGTGTTTCTTTATACCATAAAAGGCATACATAGTAGTTCTTAGGAACGTAGTCTTGATTACGCTGCGCTGAAAATGCAACGCTATGCACAAAAAGGCGGATGTCTCATGCGCTTTGCTTAGACGATACAGTGGTGGCACCTACCTGTCGCCTTGCAATCTACAAATTATGGCCTCCGAGATTGCGCGCACACGCCGCGTGGTCGGTGTATCGGAGGCTACCCTTTCGTTTTCCAAGTTTACTGCGCCAGATGACGCTTATGCCTCACGCAGCGCCTCCAGAATATCATTAACCGATTTTCTCGCACAGAACAGCAAATAAACGTTTTATTCACTCCCTCCAGACGCAAGACTGTCGTATTTCGGCGGCATTTGCTGTGAAACATGCAGATACAGGGCCCATTTGTAATTCTAATCTTGGTTTATTCTTTTGCTCCTTGGTTGGCTTTGCGAACTATCAGCTACGCTCGTGAATATAACCGATATTGCTGTCAGTTAAAGCCACATGTCTGTGTGGGAGGAGGGAAGAGTAGAGTACTGGGAGATGAGAAATGCTCGTGTACTTAATATATAAGTTCAGTGATAATTGTTCGGGTTTCGCAGCCCATTGTCAATGCAAGACTATTAGAGACGCCGTAATGAAGGGCTCCGGGAATTTCGACCACCTAGCCTACATCGCAATGCGCTCGCCGCGATCGGGGCTCAGTACTGAGACTTTTTTTCGGGTCGGCAATCAAGCACTATGTCGTGCCTTAGTTTGAGTTAGTTGGCGAAGATTCATATTTCAAAACATTTCGGGGCTAATTCTCGTTATATAGTCAGTGAACCGGTGGGAAGTTCTGACTCGACTGCCCCAAGTGTTCGAAACCCTCGTGCGTGTGGTTGCGGCACTCTTTTGAGACACAGTGGCATTTTTCTGGAATTTTTTTGTCGTATGCCTTTACGTCTGGCCCCCGCGCGATTTCATTAAATAAAGAAAAGGTAAAAAATGCACATTATCAAGCGTACGATAGAAACCGGCACACTGAGGGTGCGATGGATCGTGAGCGGACGCCACCCAACCTCGCGTCCTGCTTACTTTATTGTGTTGTTTTCTTCTTTTTTCCTCCAACGCTGGCCGGTGTGCCACATAGGCCGTGCGCGGGGCCGCCGCTCTGCCTAGCGAGGAAATCGGGAACGGCTCGAAAGGAGAACAGCCCGTCGGTTCTGGTAGCGGGTGTAAAACGGTCAGCTGGCGCCTCTCGCATTGTGATGGACAGCGACGAAGTTCCCCGCAGGTGTGAACGCGCAGATGACGTTGCGGTGACCCTCAATGAGGAAAAAACCGTTGCTGTATCGTAACCCAGATGTCGAATCGTTCCTCTTTGTGGGCTTTAAAGCATGTCGCATCAGTTTGATGATATATGGTGTTTTTTTGGCGCAAGGGCCATTTGATGGCCAAAGAGCGCCAGTTCATGGGACAAGAGATGTGGACAATGGTTGTGATTAGCGGCTGTATAAGGGCCATAAAATTCCTCGCAGTAAAGCGGGCAAAACATACAAGTAATAAAATCATGACCATGCCGTGAAGGTGTGTGTGGTTGTGAATAGGTGACAAAGTTGGTGATAATGAAAACGATGGGGACATGTATGGCATTAGCACAAGTACATCACACGTTAGTACCCTTGCGTGCAAGGGCCGTGAGGCAAGTGCTTTCCTGTGTAGCCACCGCAGCAAAACCTCTCTAGAGGGTGGTGCTCCGGTATGCCCGGGTATATGATATGAAAATTATGAATTTCCTTTAAAACGCTCATAATAATTTGTGAGCTACCTTTCGTTTTCCAAGTTTACTGCGCCAGATGACGCTTATGCCTCACGCAGCGCCTCCAGAATATCATTAACCGATTTTCTCGCACAGAACAGCAAATAAACGTTTTATTCACTCCCTCCAGACGCAAGACTGTCGTATTTCGGCGGCATTTGCTGTGAAACATGCAGATACAGGGCCCATTTTGTAATTCTAATCTTGGTTTATTCTTTTGCTCCTTGGTTGGCTTTGCGAACTTTCAGCTACGCTCGTGTGTATTATATCCGATATGGCTGTCAGTTAAAGCCACATGCCTGTGTGGGAGGAGGGGGGAGTAGAGTACTGGGATATGAGAAATGCTCGTCTACTTAAGACGTAGGTTCAGTAATAATTGTTCGGGTTTCGCAAGCCATTGTCAATATAAGAGTATTAGAGACGCCATAATGAAGGGCTCCGGAAATTTCGACCACCTAGCCTACATCGAAATGCGCTCGCCGCGATCGGGGCTCGGTACTGAGACTTTCGGGTCGGCAATCAAGCACTATGCCGTGCCTTAGTTTGAGTTAGTTGGCGAAGAGTCATACTTCAAAACCTTTCGGGGCTAATTAAGAAAGCACAAATGAGCGTCCTGTTCAGATTGTTCTTCTAGCTGTTTGCGTCAAGTTTGCGCCGGAATGTTTCCTTGAAATGAGATGGTATAGGTGCACGTATTATAATACAGAAACATTGATCTATTAGGTAATTTCATTATATATCATTCTCGTTATATAGTCAGTGAACCGGCGGGAAGTTCTGACTCGACTGCCCCAAGTGTTCGAAACCCTCGTGCGTGTGGTTGCAGCACTCTTTTGAGACACAGTGGCATTTTTCTGGACTTCTTTTGTCGTATACCTCCTCTACGTCTGGTCCTCGCGCGATTTCATTAAAAAAGGAAAGGTAAAAAAATGCACATTATCAAGCGTACGATTGAAACGGGCACACTGAGGGTGCGATGGATCGTGAGCGGACGCCACCCAACCTGGCGTCCTGCTTACTTTATTGTGTTATTTTCTTCTTTTTTCCTCCAACGCTGGCCGGTGTGCCACATAGGCCGTCCGCGAGGCCGCCGCTCTGCATAGCGAGGAAATCGGGAACGGCTCGAAAGGAGAACAGCCCGCCGGTGCTGGGAACGGGTGTAAAACGGTCAGCCTCTCGCATTGTGATGGACAGCGACGAAGTTCCCCGCAGGTGTGAACGCACAGACGACGTGGCGGTGACCCTCAATGAGGAAAAAAACCGTTGCTGTATCGTAACCCAGATGTCGAATCGTTCCTCTCTGTGGGCTTTAAAGCATGTCGCATCTGTTTGACTAAGCATTTACTTGAAGGTAACGCGAGTACGTCCCCCCTCCCCCCTTCCGCCAAATTTTAGCTATCTGAGGTCGACCTATGCGTTAATATTTGACGCTTCTGCTCAGTTCACATGGCTTCCTGCATGTGATGGTGACCGGAAATTTCGCTGTACCGATAGATTGCACGTGACGTCATGGAAGCACAACGTGGTGACTTAGATGACGTCAATGTTCTATAATCACGCCGCTTTTTATCTTCTTCAGTGTGATAAGGTCGTCGCTGAATTACTATTGGTCCTCTGTGCGTGACTAACACGCAGGAAACAGCGTGTGATGCACTGGTAGCACTAGCGTGACATCGCGATGTTCGCGTTCGGGTCTAACGTGGATGTTTCAGGGACGTCAAGCGGCTATGTTGACGCGCTACAATACACGTGGGCGTGGGTTCGACTAACAGCCGCAGCAGCTGCCTCTACAATCATCGTATCGCGAGCAAGATTAGTTACGGTATATGTCAGCGATAATGTATAGATCTGTGGTGAAATGCGTGACGATAAATTAGCCACGCTGACTGGCTGCTTAACTCGAGGAAATGAACTCGCGTATCAACCCGTGTGAGGAACGGCGGCATCGTCTGCGAAAGTGTGCAGCGGTCGCATACTGTGCGATTATTAACGCTGCATATATAGCTTTCGGAAAATTTCTTAAGCAGGGGTTGTGTCGAGCCGGCGTTTCGACCAACGGACTTGTCTTCCTCAAGGCTAGAGCAGAACTGTTCTAGCCTTGGGGGAGGCAAGTCCGCCTGTTGAAACGTCGGCTCCACACAAGCCCTGTTTACGGATTTTTCATCGCAAGCTTCCATCTTTTTTTTTGCTACCGTTTCTTTTTCTTCTTTTGGATTTCGGAAACATTTGCACGTGTTGTAAGAGGACCAGTCGCCGTGGCCGTTTATCTACCAAACTTCACGATTCTGTGTTTCACTAAAGGTAAAAATGAATTTGGCCCGACCACATATGAGTGCATGCCAATGTTGTCGGAGCCGTGTGCCAGAAAAATAATACTAATAATAATAGTGGAAGGTACAAAAGCGCATGATCTCGTGTTTCACCATTGCCGAGGCTGCATATTAAGTTACTTGCAGATTCAACAAGTAACTTTAATCATGCACTGGCAAACGTGCATTCAACCGAATGGGCAATATACCGTGGAGACAGTGTTAAAATATGCTTTTGTTGATTGATAGTTGCGCATATTTTAGCTGTGCAAGATAATCTAAAGCGATTTTTCAACTCCCTTTCGCATTGTAGTTTTTTTTTTGCTGTTCTTGTAATTGAAAGTATTTTTTAAGAATGTGAAAATGTGTTAACCTTCCGCTTCTTCTGACCTTGTTCGTGAAAGCATGGACGCTTCTGGGGGACGCTTCTTTTGTGATCATCACCCGCCGTGGTGGTCTAGTGGCTGAGGCACTCGGCTGCTGACTCGCAGGTCGCGGGATTAAATCCCGGCTGCGTTTTAAATATGGAGGCGAAAATGCTTTAGGCCCGTGTGCTCAGATTTGAGTCACGTAAAGAACCCCAGATGGTCCAAATTTTCTGGATCCCTCTACTACGATGTCTCTCATAATCGTATGACGATTTCGGAACGTTAAAACCCGACAGGTATTATTTTGTTATCATTATTCGCTTTAAAGCTCTGTATCATCATCATCATCATCGTCAGCCTGACTACGTCCACTGCAGGACAAAGGCCTCTCCCATGTTCCGCCAGTTAACCTGGTCCTGTGCTTGCTGCTGCCAATTTATACCCGCAATACCCGCAATTTATACAGCTCTGTATAGCGTCCGACAACTCTGGGTATACAGCCAGGACCGTGCACTAACTTTCGGTTCACGTGCGCGCGTTGGCTGGAGCCGCACGGTGACCGCTGTCGTTCGAATCATGGCCACGTTTACGAATGAGCAGCCGAGCGACGCGGTCATCCAACCCTTGCCGAGCAGGAACGCGCGCATTCCATGGCGCGTGAAATCACCGCTTTTTCTCGGATATTCCTCAAGTGTATGCGGTGAAAGATCTTCAGTTTGGCATGGCTCATCCGATGCATGCATGAACGCTTATTATGGCCCTTTTGGATCCAGTAATCATTTCGTTTACTCGAAGCAACCGTGAAACTTGATAAGCGAGTAACGTGATAGTCGATTATAAAATATCGGCAGAAGCGATGATTTAGTTGCAGTCGTGATAGCATGTATGGAAGGGTATGGGGGGAACTATATATATAGCAAGCATACTTAAACGATTGCAGGTTTCGAGATATTTAACTGCACGTCGATGCATGCCTTTGTCAAACTCTTATCCTCGGTATATCGCCGCATGCGTTCTGCTGTGGTCCAGCGGTTGCACTATGTTTGGACAGTAGGTTGGACAGCAGCTTGTGCTATGGTTGAACAGCAGTGACCTTGGGCCACTGCCGTCCCGAAGGTCGCGGGATCGAATCCCGACCGCGATGGCCGCATATCGATGGAGGTGAAAATGCCTGAGTCCCGTGTACTTCGATTAGGTGTGCGTTGAAGAACTCCAGGTGGTGTGCATTTCAAAAGCCTCCCACAATACGGCGTCTCTCGTATCGTGTTGTCGTGCGCCTTTGCTTCTTCGTTCGGATGTGATCGGGCTTCAGCCACAAAAGCTGTTGGCACCGCGCAGTCATGTTTCGCGATTGTTTAGGATCGTTCCGTTAAGATAGAGCGCTGGACGCGATCGGTGAAGTTTATCGTCCGAGAGCCGCCGCGAGCACCGGTCGTAACACGGGAAGTTTCGATCACGTAAGACGACGCTTTCTGCCGATGACCGTCGACTTATAACTGTGTGTCTAATAATTTTGTTTGATTCAGGCATCCTAAACCGCGTTTAACATGAGCGTGGTTACTTGTCACTGAGGTTCGTTTATGTTACGCGGTACGCAAAACCGCGGTTGCAGTCAACCGAGGAAGCAGCGGCGTATATGGAGGATGGGCTAGCCGCCTTAACCGAGGATGCTTTTGCGCTGTGTAACATCGGCGAACTGTTGTCTGCGCTAACCGCGGTTAGCTTGTCTGCGCAACGAGGGTACGCTTCTCTTTCTGGGTACAGGTTCGCCCAATAGTTTCATGCTTGCCGCCTTCGATTGCTTTCATCGTCGTCGCGACTGCGTGGCAATGTTCTCGGACGTGATAACCCGAGAATTCTTATACATATCGCCACAAAAGACGCTCACAGCCGCGCTCACGTTTCGCGTTAGAAAGGGTGATCATGTGTACAGGAAGAGGTGCGCTCGTACCTTAGCCGTTTAGCACAACGATTGCCGCACATGATGGTTTGAAATAAAAATGCCATACGTAGACAGGGACAGGAAAGACAAGGACAAGCGCTCCTTTTCCCGTCCCTGTCTACGCATCGCGCTCGTATATATTTCAAACCATCATGAATCGCCAACTCGCCCAATCAACCATTTTTGACAAATTACCCTATAGCTTTTGAGAAAGTCTAGGACAGCCCTTGTTCCATTTTCACTTATCCCCGTGTTGGGTAGCATGCTATAGCGCATCACTTAGAGCCTTCCAATAAACTCGCTCTCGCGTTGCAAAGTACCGGGGTGTTCGGAAATTCGCTTTCATTTTATTTTGTGCGCCAGTGTCGCATCGCCTACCTTCTCTGTCTTTAAAATTGGTCAAGCGTAGTTGTCGAGGTAGGAGATTCACTACTCACGGATTCAAACGAAAGAACAAATTTTTCAGTACACAACTGCTATAAGAAATTACTCGAGATGAACACGTCATGTCTCGACGAATCTGGTGCCCCGACGTGGTGGTCTAGTGGCTAAGGCACTCGGCTGCTGACCCGCAGGTCGCGGGTTCGATTCCCGGCTGCGGCGGCTGCATTTCCGAAGGAGGCGGAAATGTTGTAGGCCCGTGTGCTCAGATTTGGGTGCACGTTAAAGAACCCCTGGTGGTCTAAATGTCCGGAGCCCTCCACTACGGCGTCTCTCATAATCATATGGTGGTTTTGGGACGTTAAACCCCACAAATCAATCAATCAATCGACGAATCTGGTCTGTGAAGATGACGTCGGCTCTGATCTACGACGGTGGGAGCGAAGGTACGCGGGTCATTTAGCCCTAAATTCTCCCTTTGTCACTCCGAGACTGCTGTAAATACAACTTGAACACTGGGGCATTACACTTTCCCGCGCTGGCAACGGAAACGGCGCGAACGGAGTTAAAACGCACGCGCATCCCTGGGGCGATGATGAGACGAGGGACTCGCCGGAGCGGAGCGGTTTAGCCGCGCCGCCATTCGGAAGGGTTTTTTTTTTTTTTTTTTTCGCGGAAAAGGCGATTCTCTTCTCGCGAGTAGGTGCGGTGCGGGTTGAAGTGGCGGCAAAAAGGCAGAGCGCCGCCGCTCTTCTGTCCGCCTGCCCCGCCGGTTCGCGGCGGGAAACCCGCCTTCCACAAAACGCCGCCCGGCGTCCTTCGACCCCGCCGACAGCTTTCGCGGGGCTCGTTGCTCCCCTCGCCGCACCGTGGAGGACGGATGCCTGTGTCGTCTTATCGCTTCTTCGAAACGATCGGAGAGACTGCTGCTCGTGTGTTGTGCCACCCGAGTGCCGATACGTGTGACGGGCACGTATTCCCGTAAACATCGCTAGAGTGGCGCTGCGATCGCGTACTTAGTAGCACTTAGCTGTGGCAGTGATGATCGACTTTCCGGTTGTCGCTTCTAACGTGTCACAGGGCCTGGCAAGCACTAATAATTATTCTTGGGGGTCTTATCGTCCCAAAACCACGATATGATTATAGTAGCTGTGAAGGCTTCTCGCGGGATCCGCCACTGATTTAAACACAGTGCGTAAGTTGATTGATTGATTGATTTGTGGGGTTTAATGTCCCAAAACCACTATATGATTATGAGAGACGCCGCTAGAGGAGGGCTCCGGAAATTTCGACCACCTGGGGTTCTTTAACGTGCACCCAAATCTGAGCACACGAGCCTACAACATTTCCGCCTCCATCGGAAATGCAGCCGCCGCAGCCTGCCTTAGCGTAAGTCAACGAACCGTATAGCGTACGCAGTATATCGCGACCGTTAGCGTACTCCAAGCTACTTCACGCTAAAACGCAAAGTTTAAAGTTGCTTAAAATGGTGCTAAAGGAAAAGTTGACGTTGATTATGGAAGTACCGTTTCTGAAAAGGTTAAGGTGTGACGTCCCATGTGTACCTCGTGTGGACCGACCTTCCTTGTCGACATTTTAGAGCTGCTGAACCGACACAAGGATTCGCCGCTGCACAGTATATCGTGCGCAGTCTCCAGGCATCCGCGGGCACGTCCGTTTAGCTCCTTTCCTTTCCCTTCTACCTCGTTCGCGCTAAGTGACTGCAATTGTATGATCCGTATGAACAGTATGAAGATACTAGCCCGGTGACAGGTGTCACGCAGGCACACACTTCACTCCGATTCCTTCCGCCCCAGAGCTCGTATTCGTCGACTGACTCATTGATGACATCTTCTCCCGTCCGTAGCACGTGCACCACTCCAATGTACGTACCCCGTATCACCCACTCGTCTGAATGGACCCTCAGCGAGAGATCCCCCCCCCCCCCCCACCTATGGGCGTGTACTCTACGCGACAGGGAGGGGGGGGGTTGATGACGACAGAGACCTCGCCTTCGAGGTGCAGGAAGGAAATTGCGTCATAAAACGCGGGTATTTCGGAAATGGAGCGGGCGCTTTCCTTGGCGCGTCGTGGTCGTCGACGCAGAGTCTCGGCCTTGGAGGTGCACCGTTGTGTCGACGTGCGCGGGGTTGTTCTCTCGGCGTTGCTGATTTGTTGCATGACTACCCTCCCTGTACCACCACTGCGAGGTCGCCGTTCCGGTTCGCGACCGATTAGGTGACCGCATTTCGACGCGGCGGCCGGAGATGTGAAACGCGGGCCACCGCCGCTTTGTCGAATCGGGGAGGGCGGTGGGGACCTCCTTTTCTCGGCAGCTCAACGTACACCCCCCCCCCCCCCCCTCTCGCACAACGATTCTTTCCCAGGCGTTTTGTAGCGTGCGTTCTAATTTATGTGAGATTGCGCAACGTCATCTGCATACACTCGCGATAACGGCGTCGGTGATTCTAGCGAACGTTTCTCTAACGGAATGTTCGCCCGAGCGACGTGGTTTGGCGGCCCTGCGCGAAAGCTTCCGCTCTCGTGCAGCATTGCCAAGAAACGCGTGTTTAGTTGGGCGATATTATTGACTCTTATTCGTCCCGCAAGCACGAGAAGAAATCTGTGTGGAGTTTTCTAAGTGACGTTTTTAGTTTTGTCGTTCAGGCTGTAATTTCTACTGTCGTACTTCCCACAACTTCCGATCACAAAACAGGGCAAAGCTAAATTTGTCTGGACAGAGACTTGTTCGTGAAACGTGGTCAATTGCGATCGTTAGTGGTTCGCTCATATCGAGTCGAGCGCAGGTGCGGCGCAATAAAATGGTGGACTTGCCCTCCCTCCCTTCCTGCCTTTGCTGAAACACCCCTCTCGTTTTCGTTCTGGCGCAATGAGGAAGTGGAACGGTACAGTTAGCGCAGCAATTAACTTATGTACCCATGTACGCAAGCGTGTCTTCCCAAGTACCGACACCATTCAGCGGTTAATAGTATGACCTATACCTGAATTTACACGCTTACTATCTCTAGTTAGCGATGTCCACTTATGGCTCCTAGTGCGAACTAATGGTGTTATAAATTGGTTAATTGAATTCGTTGCAAATGGTACTTGTGCACACCCTGATGATTCTCCAGCAGGGTGTCTGGCAGACTTCCTTCGAGTGCGTGGAGTGAGGCGCAGTGCTTCCGAATGCCCGCCATTGCAGAGTTTTCAACATCAAGCCGGCTCCTGAAGTTTTGTCAGATGCGTGCGGGGATGGGCTCTAGCTTGAAATCCACAATAACCTATCAGTTAAATGACCTCTAGGTGCTAGTCCGCCGTGGTGGAGCAGTGGTAGGAGTGCTAGTCTGCTTACACTCGAAGGTCGTGGGTCCAATCCCAGCCGGGGCGGTCGCATTTCGATGGGGGCGAAATGCCAGAGGTCTGTATGCTTATATTTAGGTGCAAGTGTAGGGGGCGGAACCTGGAGAATTACAAAGAGGGTTCAACTTAAGTTGAGGACGACGCAGCGAGCATTGGGAAGAGAAATAATAGGTGTAACCCTAAGGGGCAAGAAGAGAGCAGAGTGAATTAGGGAACAAACCGGGGTTAAGGATATGGTAGTCGAAATCAAGACGAATAAATGGTCCTGGGCAAGACACGTAGCGTGAAGGCAAGATAACTGCTGGCCATTAAGGATCAGACTGGATTACTAGAGAAGGTAAGCGGGTGAGGGGGATACAGAAAGTTAGGTGGGCAGATTAGATTAAGAAGTTTGCGGGTATAAAGTATCAGCAGCCAAGCACAGGACCTAATTGAGTAGTGAACATGGAAGAGGCCTTTGTCCTGCAGTGGTTGTAGTCAGGCTGGTGATGATGAAGTTCATAGGGGGCGGAGGTCTGGTGGAGGTCGGATCGACGATTTGCGTTGTTGGCATAGTCACATGCTCTAGTTCTGTTTCGTTTTCCGTTCTTTTCCTTTAGAATAGACGACAGTGTAGCAGCTGCGAACGCGTCTATACGTCGCTGAAGTCGACCTGGTCTCGTGATTGGCGCGTGCGAACTCTTCCTTTCCTCGACGGTGCAGCGATTTAGCGAGACGTTGTGGGGCGGGAGCAGCGCTGCAAACGAGCCTCACTTTCTGTCTTCCGTCACCTCTCTGCGTCGCGCTGTTGCGGCATTGGAGGTGGTTGAAACGAAAGAAAAAAAAAAACGAACGAGAAAGAACCAAAAGCGACGTGGAATTCGGACTCCGGTGCCAAGAGCGAGCGGCGTCGTTCGGCTCCCCTCCATCTATTTGCGGGCGCTTGCTGCTTCGTGTGCCGCAGACGTCACCATCCTCGCCCCTCCCCACCGCTTATCCGTGCGCCGTGCTTAATTCCGTGCAGTTTTCGAAGCGATGTGCGGGCCTTACAAGAAACGCCGTGTTTGTTTTACCCCTGGCGGCGCACACTCCGAGTTTTGTCCTAGATTAACCAGAGTTTTGTCCAGTTCATTCAGTTATATCACGCGATTTCCCTAGTTTTAACATTGGTCACCAATTCGGCTCAAGGGCACAGCCTGTTTCCTACAAACAAAAAAAATTACTGAAATGCGGAATTTATGTGCGTTCAGGGTAGACCATTAAGACTCAAGCTATTAAACCGTAAGGTTTATTCTATTTCACGGGGGAAATGTGCGTTATATGAAGATAAGTCATGGTGTCAGTAAATACAGCAAATTTCCAAATTAGGTATTTAACATTATCTTCTATGAGGTAATGATGTGGTCACCACAGATGTAGACGACCTTGTGTATCACGCGGGAGAGTGGATCGCCTAGCTGTTTGGCGCAGATTAAGGCTACACTTGCGTTTCGTTCGTATGTGTCGTGTGTGAATACGCACTTCCGTACCACCATTTGGAATAATAATAATAATAATAATTTCTTGAGTTCAACGTCCCAACCAGTAATTCCAAATCATTTGTGTCTATCCATAGACATGTCGAAATTTTGTACTTTGGCTTCAGTCGACTTGGTGGTATGTCCAAAGGTGGTGTCAGAAAACATGCCGAACTTTGTGCATGGTGCACGAAAGCGCGCCCCCTTCAAGACCGGAGTCTGCCAGCCCGGGAGACCTGCCGCTTGTGTCAGCGATTTGAATACCACCTAATGGTCTTTGACGTGGTAGAGCAGTGGTTTACGGCGCATGGCATGTTGACTCGAACGTCGCGGTCTTGGCCGCGGCAGTCGCTTTTCGATGAAGGCGGAATGGTATAGAAGCCCGTCGTCAGTTAAAGCACAACGGATGACACAAGTTTCCGGAGCCCTCCACTGCGGCGTCTCTCAAAATCAAATCATGGTTTTGGGCACAAACCCAAGACATTATTATTATTATTATTATTATTATTATTATTATTATTATTATTATTATTATTATTATAACGATGTATTACCCTCTGACGCGTCAGACTGCAACGATTATAAGCGGAACACCGTTGGCTGATGACCAGTGGCGGCAGAAATTCGTTGCTATGGGGCCACGTCCTTGATTTGAAGCTAGGGACAAGGCAGGCAAGTGTTGTAGAATGTTATGTTAGGGAGTTTTAGGATAGCGCACCGGGAGCCCTTGCGGTGCGGTCGCTGCCACTGTGCATGCGTCGTACGCGAGCCGCCGTTCGCTGTGCGCTCGCAGAAAAAAAATCCGAAATAGCGAGTGGCGTGTGCGGTCAGCATGCGGCCCGCGAACGCTGGTGTCGAGGCTACGTGTAGTTTCCGTGCATTTGAGTTTGCGGGGAAGATAAATTCCTTAGATTGTTCCCTAGGAGGGGCAAACGTTATTCTAAAACTCGTATGCTGCCCGCTATGCCCGCAACGCCCGCAGCGCCTGCAAACGTTATTCTAAAGCTTCCTATTGTGTCATTTTGGCAGGGCAAAATGACACAATATGACGCAAAATGACACATGGCAAAATATTGGCGTCATGACTACAAGTTCGAAATCAAACGATTCATTTGCACTCTGATGAGCGTTTGTAATCGCGTGCACGTACACTATTCCAGACTCCGCTAGCTCGCTTCACAGGAATACACTGGATGACTGCACGGCGCGAGCAGACATTCGAGAAGGCGACGCGCAAGCTGCCATTTTTTTTTTTGTGCCTGACGTCATCACAAATAGCCAGACTGCTGCGTGAAGTCACCAGGATTAGTACTTCAGCCTGACGTCAAGTTAGTGTCCATGTTGGTAAGTGCGCTGCGGGAAATTCGGCTTTAATGTCAAAATTAGATATCTGAATTTGTTGAGCGCCACACTTGCTCAGAGTCGTCTCTGTATACAGGAGATTTGTGTGGCAGAGTAAACTCGCTTCCGAAAAAAAAAAAAAGTTGTCAGTACCCGTTTAAGTCAACGTCAACGAATGTATGGGGCAGACTTTGTCCCGCTTCCACCACCTCTCCTTCTTATTCGAGAAGGAGTGCTCCTCCCCTCTCTCCCCCTCCACGTGTTTATACCTATGCGAACAGTAGACACGAAAAGACAGAGACACGTGCTAACTTATAGGCTTATGTAAAGTAATACTTGTTGCAGGCCTACGTGTGGGCTTTCGCTTGCATGTGCTGTCTAGTATAGCGTAAATTCTACCACCTGTCGTGTCTTCTTTTCTGGTTTTTCTCATGATACAGCACCATTGCCTAGGTGAACCGTGTGTCATATGATAGCCACCGCGTGGTGCTGTGGTTTCGTGTTCATGGTGCTGTGGTTTCGTGTTCATGTTTCGTGTTCGCTTTAATCACTACGTGTTTTTAATGCTCAGAGGTTGCAACTAAATCACTGCCAACTAGGCCAATTCACCATTCTCCTCAAGCTATTTCTGTACGTACCGTAATGAAAAAGCCGAGTTATAACGCACCGAAGCCTATCCGGGGTCCTTTGTCTTCGAGACCACTACGGTCGTAAATCTTGCCGCCGCCCTGCGAGCAGCCGCCAGAAAAGCGCGAATCGGACGTTTTGCGCGTGTCGTCCCGTGCTTCTGCGCTGAAGTGCACGTGTGACAACGCGCGATTAAGTGCGTTCCACGTGCCGCACACAGGTACACCTATGCCGTGCATCCGCCCGTTCTCTGTGTGCGGTTGATATGCCGCGAGGTTCTAGCCTGCGCAACGCTGCACTCATTTAGCTAACGTAGCTCGCCTCTCCTCCGTTGTGGGTCGTCCTTCTCCCTCCAACCTCGTTGTGTGTTGCCGGTTCGGTGTTCCGGCAGACCCCGGCGTTTTATTTCGAGAGGGTTGGCCCCACGGCGCCGGCAGCTTGAGAGCTCGCGTTCGCTGGCTGCCTTTGGAGTGAAAAACGTAAAAAAAGAAAGTTTAAAATAATAATAGTAAAGGAAGAATAGCTCAGTCTGTTTCCTCGGTGTTCGAGTCTCTCCGCCGCGGCTGTGGCGTGGTGGCGCTGCAGAGGTCGCGCGTTCGATTGTCTATCGAATTTCTTGCTCGATCTGATCATCAAGCACCCTGGAAGCATGAATGCTTTTGGTCGAATCTCGTAGTTACGTCAGCCAACTGGACATAGAGTCTAATTGTGTTTTGTCGGCCCACAATCAGCAGCGCTAACGGGAGATCCCGCCTTCACCTGAAACGAGCTGCCTCGAAACTCCCCCTTCCCCCTCGACTGCTAATCGGAAGGTTGCGGAATCGAATCCCGGCCGTGGCGGTTGCATCGAGGACCGTGTGCTTAGATTTAGATGCACGTGAAAGAAATCCAGGGGGTCGAAACTTCCGGAGCCCTCCACTACGGTGTCTCTCATAATCATATCGGGATTTTGGGACGTTAAACCCCCGACATTATTATTTAAAGGCGCGTCGCATCAATGCGTTAGGCATTTACGAGTCCCAGTCGACTGATGCGATACGCGTGGTCGTTTTGCGTGTCGCATTATAATGGCGGAAAGGATTTAGCTGTGGTGGAGCCGCGCTCGCTAAGAGCCGCCCCTGCCTCCGTCATTTTCGGTCGGCACCACAGACCAGAACTTTTCGGTACAGCTGCCGAAAACTGGTCGCACAGGATCTTGAGCCTGGTCCAACCGCTTTTCCCGATGCGACGCGTCGTGGCGCCACAGTCTTGGAGGAGTTCATGCACTAAATGTGAACTTCGTCGCGTCGTCTTTCCCAAATGCACTTCGCAATGCGCTGCTGTCGCATTCATTTTTGGGCACAGCGCGAGACCGACGAAGACGGAAGAGTACATAAGGGACACACACGAGCGCTGTACCCAAAAATGCTAGCTTACCAACTATAGCTCGATATTGTCGCATTTATGTAAACGAGGCTTATCTGTGGAGTTAAGAAGAGAGCCGGACATTGACATAAACACTTCACGTGAGAATTATAACGACCTCCTCTTCATCATGATTTGCGCCTAGCTTGGTGGTCAATATGAGCGCCATCGTCAAAGCTGGTAATAAAGGACATTCTTCGAAGCGTTCCTGGGAACGTGGGCCTCTTCTGAAGGTGACGTCACTGTTGTCGGGCGCGCGGCGGGCCGTCCGTTATCTAAGCGGCGTCGCTCTACCGCATCGGGCGTCTTTGGAACAAGTTCTGTTAGACTGCGTTGCGTAACTACCGCGCCCTTCTTTTGTTTCACCCACGTGTTTCGGAAGCGGCCTCCGCAGAGAATCGGTGGGCGCAGCAGCCTGCAGCGCCTCCGCATCACTTGCTCCCGTTGTGCCGGGCTGTTGCCGCGCGACGGCGTTCTTTCTGGAAATATGCTGCTCGGTCGCGATATGCGTGTGTACGACTCTTCCCCACCCGCTAAATATAGCGCGAACGACAGCGAGCCGGCAAGACTGGGCAACCAGCGGCCACGTAGCTAGCTTCTGCACCGTTGAATGGGCACGGGACGAGTCAGCGGCTGAGCCTTCGCCGGAGGTCGCCTTGTCGGCAGCGCGCTCGCCGCGTGGAACAAGCGTTCTTCAGATTGAGACAAAAGAGACGAAAGCCATCATTTTCAGAGCGCGAAACATTTCATCAATCCGTGATCAACAGGGAATAAGACCAATATCTTGCTTTCTCGTTTGCTGCTGATGGGACTGTCTTTTTTTTTTTTTTTTGAAATTGAACAAAATGTTTAGGTATTATGTATTCTGAGTATGTATATTCTATGGTTTACTTTTATTTTCATTTTTTTACTGAGCGTGTGTGTTATCGATGCGTGCATTGTGGAGGTGGCTGCGACTTTCATCCGCAGTATCCTCCGCCGTTGATAGAAATATTATTATTATTATTATTGTTGTTGTTGTTAATATTTTATGGTTGTTAGTTTCCCATTTGGGTAAGTTCCCAACGACCTCACCTTCCCGTCGTTGTATTAAACGGGGGGAGGGGGGGAGGCTTAGAGACACGGAAGAAAGAAAGAAAGAAAAAATCTAGTGTTAGTAAATCACCCCTTTTAAATTACTAAAGCACCACTCTTGTTGCGACAAGCGCGAAGAAGAAAGCGCGAAGAAGAACGCGCGGAAAGGAAGTGCAGGGTGTCTCGAAGCTCAGCTCGCAGTGACGTCACAGATTTTGAGGGCGCCTCTTCGTCGGCTGTCAGTCGGGCCTTGTCTTATACGTGTGCTTGATGCTGGTATGGAATAACACTATGCCTATACTTGCGTGGCTTCAAGGAGTATAAGCGTGTGCTCAAGCTGTGGTCGCGAAAGTCCGAGTCCTCAGAAGAGTTCATCCAGAACCTCCGCCGTAGTTGAAGCGGCCCTGCAATATACTCTTTCTAGCAACCATCGAATGTCCTAATCAAAGGAGCTTATTGCTTCTAAAATGGACCGCCGCAAAAAAAAAAAAAAAAAAAAGCAGGCGTGCGCGGAACGCGCAGCACATTCACAGCGAAAGCTGCAAGAGCGACCTTTCACAGCCTTTGCTAGTCACTCTTTGGGAAGCTGCTAGAAGTACACTGGCTGGGTACCTACTACGTCATATTTTTTTTGTGTAGTTGGTCAGCATTCACTGCTATCCTTTCTCGGCAGAAGCGTGGTACCCGCTACACATTTATTATGCCTGAAGAATTATGCCTGAAGTGGGTATGCGCCACAATGGCTGAACAGGAACAAGCATTTGTAATGGATCCGGGCATTGACGCGTTACGCAGTTCGCAATGTGTGACGCCTGGTTGTTCCTTTGATGTTCTAAACCACTTTATTACTCATATTAGCGCGATTCCTTTCTCGACATCAAACCTGCTTAGGCCAGTTTGGAAACAGGTTCCAAGCACCGGTGTGGTTTAGGGGTATAGAATACTGGGCTGGCATGCAGGGGGCCTGAGTTCGAATTCCATTTTGTCGTTAAGGTTTTTTTTTATTTAATGAATTGTTCTTATTTCGTGCGATAGTGGTGGTGGAAAAACGCCAGGCCTGCGTGGTAGGCGCAGCACAGTCACAGCTAAAGCCACAAGAGTGGCTGTCAGAGCCTTTTCAAAACACTCATTGGGTAACTACTGCAAGAAGACTTGCTTGGTACCCAATAGGGCATTAATAATAAACTTTTGGGTAGTAGTCTGGCATTCGCTATGCTATTTTTTGCAATTCTTCTGAGGAGGGTGGTAGTATCCGCTAAACACTTGCAAGGAATTTTGTGCCAATTGTCCATGCAGTGGCTGACGACGATGAGTAATTATGGCTGAGTGGGTATGTGCCACAGTTAATGGGGGAACAAGAACAAGCTTTTGTGATGGTTTGGAGCATTGGACGGCCCACTCGTTACGCCATTCGCATTGTGTGACGACGGGTTGTTCTTTCGCTATTGTAAAACGCTTTATAAGTCGTATTAACGCGATTGCTTTCCCGAAATCAAGCCAGCCTAAGGCAAGTTTGACAACAAGTCACAAGCACCGGTGAAGCTCAGTGGTAGAATACTGGGCTGGCACCCAGCGGTCCCGGGTTCGAGCCCCACTGTGTCATTGGTGTTAGGTCATGCCTGCCTAAGTCAAGTGTAACAACAAGTTATAAGCACTGGTGTAACTCAGTGGTAGAATATCGCGCTGGCACGCAGTGAACCCTGGTTCAAGCCCCACCGGGTCATTGGTGGAAGGTTTTTCTATAATTTCGCGCGATGTGGTTACGGACACCGGCGGCGGTGGCGGCGGACAACTGCGCGTGACCCGAAAAGGGATCTCATAACAGCTTTCGCTGTAAAACATTTACTCAGAAAAAGCACTGAGAGTTGCACTACAAGTGCACTTTGGTTACGGACACCGGTGCCGGACAACTACGGCGCCGCGCGTGAACCGTCTTGTGATCTCACAACAGCTTTCGCTGTAATTTTTAAAATTCTCCAAGTACGAGCGGAGTTACGGAGATATGTCGCACGCTGTAATTGCTTTCTCCCTCCTCTCGTCTCGATGAGCGCGCTGGAAGCTAAGCAGGAAGGGACGGCACTGCGCAACAAAGTTGCTTTTCGCACGCCTCATGACGTTGAACACTTTTACATTTTTTGTAGCGTAAGCTACACCGGATAAGGTTGAGCAGTTTCGCGTGGCTTATCGAGAGCCGTGAAGCAGTGACGTCACACGGCGCGTCGGAGAAACCCTGGAAACTTCTGCAGTGACGCCACACTATAGTGGGCTGGCACTCGACTCGCGTGAGTACGCAGTACGTCCGTCCGTGTGTCCGTCCGTAACTCGCTACGCTTATCTTTGTATAGCCGAGCTAAGCCGCTGCTGTTTTTTTTTCTTCGAACATTCCGGCTTTCAGTCTGGTCGCGAAAGCGCGCGCAAGCATGTGTCGGCCTCCCGCGGCGGCTTTGGTAACTAAGCAGCTCACGATTGTCTAAATCTATATGTGGCCGCGGATACTTGGTGCGGTTATTTTTAGTGCAATTAACATCATTTGTTGAAATAAGAGGGAGGTATTTTTTTATTTACAAATACTGCTGGCCAGAGGCCAAAGCAGCAGGGGCAAGATAATACACTTGTCATACACATTTCAAAACAACATCAACAATAAAGAGAGAAAAAATTGGAAAGCGTACATATTTATACAACAGCAACAAAAGGAAAGAGTGGGGAGGGAAAAGAGGAAATAGTTGGAATAGTTAGAAAAACAACTTCAAATTTCAGCATAAATAAGATCGGGAGAGTGTTTCTCAATTTCAAATTTCCAATTTCTAGCTGATTCAGAATTACTGGTAAATTCCAGGCTGCGTGATCCGCTCGAATGTTTGGATCGCCTGCTCTCGCGAGCTTTCACTACCAATCGGCAGCGTTTTCTGACAATGTTTAAAATCATCACGAGGCCCATCTAGGTGTAAACAACCTTGCGTACCGCGCAGTTCACACGTAATGTACTTTGTGGCTCAGGCTGCCTTTGTATCATATTAACAATGGATCCAACTGCTAAAGGGATACTGAAGAGAAACAGTGACTTAGTTTGGATGGACGAAATGCACTCTGAGAACTCTAATGCCATATGTTTCACTACGATTAGTTCAATATTAGCGGAGACCATCAAGGTTGAAGTTTCACTTGTAAATTTCGCGCCGAAATCTCCGTTTGTGACGTCAAAGCTTTAAAAATCTTATTTTTGTGACATTGACTCGATCAAACTTTTTTTTTAAGCCTCGTGTGCTCGGTCTATGACACCGTCAGATGAAACGTAGTTCATTTTTATTGATTAGAAGCTGCGTAGGACCCAGTAGATGCCTTGAAAAATTGATGACGTCACAGTGTTTGTTGCGGGGAATCTCGAGGTGGCGTCTCTCCTGGCACTTTTTCATTTCGTGCGTTTTCTCGGTTACAAAGCGTCGTGTCGTGGTAAGAGTGGTGTTTGCGGGATTGTGAAATTGTACTTTACTAACACGCGAAAACCCGTTTTTCTCAACTAATTACGCAGCTGTTCCATTTTTTCTTATTTTCTACTAAAAAAAGCGCAACACCTGCTGAGCCAGTTTACGCTGATGAGATGGAACTGTATACCAGCGTGTTACGTGTGCTCGACGTTCATAGGCTTTATGCCGTGCTTCTTGCAGGACTCGTATCGAAACTTGCTTCCGCACTCATCGCGCGTGTTCGCATGGGTGTAGAGAGAGATAGGTGGTGCTGTCAGATATGCACGCGTAAGCGGGCTGCTTCGTCAGGCGTGGTCGGCGAATGTCAAAATACTAGTGGCGTTTGCCCGCCCACGCCGTGTCAACATTTTCCGTAGTCTAGTAAGAGGATTTCACTTGATAAGAGGATAGAGATAGAAAGAGGTACGAATTGGATGATCCTATTTTGCCGTGGTCTAGACGCCGTTGTTGCCGGTAATCTTCCAGCATCCTTTTCGAACTGTACCCCTCGTTTTTTCTTCGATACCGGGGCCCAGAATTCTCGCTTGCGTGGATGCGGTGGATCAAGTTGTTGCCCGCTTTTCAAATCTGTCTTCATGTTTTTTTTCTCTTTAAGCGGTTGCCTGTATGAAGCCAAGAATGGTCGATCGTTGTGTTTGAGAAGTCGTGCATTTTCTTGAGAACGTTGACGTGTGCCCTAATGGTAGCCTGGCTTCGCTTTGCAAGTTCTTGCCACTTGAGCGGGGACGTCGCGCCGAGACGCGACTAATAACTTGGTTTTCAAACCTTCCACCGACCAGGGAGCATAGAACTCCGAGTGTGCGTATAAGGTTAATACGGCAGTGCTTTTGCGGGACTTCGTTAGCGCCGCTGACTTCACGGTAGCATCCTAACTTTACCCAAACTATCGATCGATCCTGTTCGTGTGTGTCTGATTCGAGCTAGCCGTGACGCGGTAATGTCGGAGCATGTCGTCATGGCGACGCATCGTGTCGCAAAAGACGATGAAAAACGCACAAGGAAAACGTGTGGGGGACAACAGAGTGGGGTGAAAGGGGAAAGGGGGGAGTTAAATATGTGCGGGTGAATATACGAAGTCCTTGTAATATTTCGTGCCATTTGCAGTCCCACCGCTGCAGTATGCATCTCGTCACAAAACGCCGCACCATTGCGATCTGTAGCTTCACTACCAGACTTGCACACGTTACAGTAAATAAGTAATAGATGAAAATAACAATGATTTCATTTAAAATGTAATTGATTGCCGTGGTCCGTTGCAGCCTCAGAAAAGTGACTGAGCAGCTACAGAAACTTGCGTGGCTTTCGTGCGGAATTTTATTGCCTGTAACATAGTGGCACATGTTTATTCAAACGACAACGAACTGCTGTGGCTTGCCTATAGTTTATGAAGGCTGGAGGCTTGCGTGAAGGTTGGGAGGCTCACTGTGGCTTCATTCGTCGGCTTACAACAGTCGTTTTTCAATGTAGCCATCGCTGATTATTCCACGTTTCCTCGTTAATAGGTCAGCTTCTACGCTGAACACTGTGTGGATGCGTTTGCTGGGGGTAAGGCTAGTATCGTAACGAGCACCTTGCACATCAGGTCGTGGTGCTTCAATGCTCGGTGCTTCGTGGCGCTCGGGTAAGGCGTTGCAGTTAAGGCCAGGAAAAAAAAAAAAGTTCTGTTGGGACCCCTCGTCCTGTCTGAGAACTCTAATGCCATATGTTTCACTACGATTAGTTCATTCTTAGCGGGTCCTTACAGAGGGGTCGCATATTTTTTTTTTTTTTCGGAACGACTAATGCCGATAAGAATGCATTCAACTAGATTACGGGGGAGATGATCAAACAAGTTGTTTACCAGTAATCAATTACAAGAACATGTCGTGGAATCGCGCAGGACGTTACAGTTTGTAAGAAGTGATCGATCATCCCTACTGAAACGTTCCGTATGCGATGTCCAATAATTCCGTATGTTTCCGTAAGAATCTTACGGAACTATATGGAAAATATATAGGAAACATATGTATTCTTTATGGAAACATATGTAATTATTGGACTCACATACGGAACGTTTCAGTAGGGATACTTCAATATTTTAAGAAAATGTGATTGATTACAAGCGAACGATTAGTTTTATGCGTTGCGTCCGGCATTGGCTACTATCCAGTAAAACGCGAGTCATAATTCGCCAGAATTTGGAACATGCATATCAGCGCAGGTCTCCTTTCCCCTTATTTTGCGCAGTAACCGCATCGAATTCAGGTTTTTCCTTATTCTTTAATTTCAGTGGTGCACCCGAGAAAACGTTTGGGTCTTTATGTGCAAGGTTAGTTTAACGGACCCCTGGCGACTCGAAGAAAAAGTTACTTGTTTTATGACTACACGAGAGCATCTTACCTACGAAACTTCGAAGTGTTTTTTTTTTTTTTTTTTGCAGTGCCGTGCTATATCCCACGCGTAGTGCAGTCTCTGACGCAGTGCCTAGTTACCTATTTACACCCATTTTTTATCACACCTATTCGTGCCCGTCCTGTGTTTGTCTCTTCTTTGTCAGTGTTTTTTTTTTAGCCCAGCCATGCATTATGCACCTATTTACGCGTGCTCACCTTTCTCCTTTTCTCCTTACATCTACGAATGTTTTAATAATTACTTGACGCGTTCGTGACGATGGTGATAATGTATATTATGTAAATATAGCGTGATAGCTGCGTAGACAAATAAAATAGCGCCAGAGTTCCCCTGCATTATGCACACCAAGAGGCACCATTCTTGGGTTCTTGCGACTTTTTTTTTTTTTTAACGGCTGGCGCGGCTTGCCATGCCTTCAAGGGTAGTTAGCTACTAACTAGCTCTGAATAGCCAGTTATACCTAACGAACGAATGAACAAACCCGAGAGGTCCCTTCTGCATCCGTTTCACTCGGTTCGAAGTCGAAAGCCAGTGTGTGTGCCATATATAAACTGTGGACTTGCATTTTTTTTCAAATCGTACGTTATACTTTAGGGTAAAATTTGGACGATTAATTCGCAGTCACAGTTTTGTTTTTCAAGTGTATTGCGGCGAAAGCAGTTCCATATAACCAATCTGGATAATCAACGCGGGGTCGACTGTGTAGGCCGGCGAGACGCTTCCTAATCAATTTTTCGTCGCGTGTTTAGCTTCGCATGTTGAACATGCTGTATCGCCCTGTCTCCCGAACTATTTTCATGTTTGTTTGACTGCGGTTCGCGGGCCTTCGTGGAGTCTGATTGGAGCGCGTGGCAGCGCTTAGGCGAGAGGAGGTGAGTGCAACGAGTATGAAATCAAGAACACAGACAGATACCGAGAGGAATCAGGTAGAGATAGCCCGAGCAGTGTGGAAAGCGTGTCGTCACAAAGAAAAAAAAAAAAATGGAGGCAGAGCCGGAGAGGTGAGGAGTCTAGAGAGAGTGAGAGAGGGGGGTGATTCTAGACTCCGAGCGAAACTCCATACTTCTCCGCTCTGGCTAAATCTTTGCAGCGCGCGGAAACGCAGCGGCGTTGATCAGGCGGTCGTGGCGGCATACTGCGCGTCAGAATGTAGTGCCGAGTTTCGCGAGAACTATATTATTCCTCGCTACCGTTATGCAGTGGAACAGCTGAGCCCATGGAAGAATCGTGCTTTGTCCTTGCTTTCTTTTCTAGATATAATCTGGTAAACTATCTAGGTTATTTTCTGGTAAGCTATCGATAATACTGTCTATAGTTTATCGATATTTTCCGTACACTTTCGATTAGCCGATAGTTTTCCACCACCATTGCCCGGTGATTTATGCGACGACGCGCGATGCACATCGCAGCTGATCACTGTCAGTCGTTCTCGAAGAACGTCATGTTTGCGACGTGTTTAATGTTGCGCTCCAATTGGGTCTCGATACCTTATACTGCACAGCTGCCCTCGTAAACTAAAGAAATTAGTATTCAGGCATTACGATGATCGGGCGGGTAACTTATATGTGCAATATCACCCCAAACGTATACAATCTCTCCAACAGTTGGGCGAGTTTCTAAGTGTGCGTCATCAAAGAAAACGCAAAAAATAAAAAAAAATAAATGAAGAAAGAAATGACCACAGGAGGAAACGATCGGGCGGGATGGCGCCAATTGAACTGATTCACTGGAAACACGAATTCATTTGTACGACGTGTCGAGTAAAGATATGCTATGAAGGCTGTAGGTTGCATGTTGTAGACTTTCACTACCTTGAGTTAGATTTGTCCAGTTTCAAGAGTGCCCCTCTATTTTAACCATTTCTGTATAACCGCATGAACTGATCGGCAGTCGTCTTTTTCTTCTCTAAGTTGTGATGTGCATGGTTTTCTAGGCGATGTTTATTGCGCAGCCGTTTACAGTTGCTGGAGGATGTGTGCGGTTCGCTTCTGTAATTACAAATGGTGTCGTGAACAAATCAAACGCGTGTGATCTAGGCCTAGCTGGACGCGGCATTTTCGTTATCACTTTCACCTCGGATGCCACAATATTGCATCGTACGTCCGGATTACGGCCCGTGGCTCCCTTTGACAGTGTTTATGGTTTAACGCGTCGAAAACTAATTGTGATTATAAGGCATGCAGTAGCTGGGTACACGGGATTCATTTTGACCACTTGTGTTTCTTCAGTGTATGCCTAAATTTAGGTCCTTGAACGTCCTTGACTTTCGGCGCCGCAGAAATGTGGCTGCCGTGGCTGAATAGAACCGGGGACCTCAAGCTTGGCACCGCAGTAGCCAAGCTGCCAAACTACCTCGGTGGGTTGCGGTCTCCCTTGGACCTGTCAAGGAACACTTGCAAAACTAACCCCCGTATTCACAAACGCTCCTCGACTCGACTTTTACCCTTCACTTGACAGAGTTGAGCACTGCGCCACAGGTCGGCTCAAAATGACGCTGCGCTGCTCAAGAATCGCAGCAGATTATCGCTGATATGCAGTGACTTTCCGTGCCTAAAGACGGCGCTCCCATCGGCTTTCTCAAGTGAAGGTGAAGCGTTGAGTGAAGGGGCGTTTTAGAATACGGGGGTAAAGCTGCCACATTTGAAGTTTATGTAAAGCGTTGCATCTCTCTCCGTATTAGTACGCGTAATATCCGCGTTTAGTACGCGACAGGAAACTCGATTACGTTGCCATGCGCAGTTTTACAATGGCCCGAAGTGGGTGGGTTTATTTTTTTATTATTTATTTATTTTTACGCGTTTATGGCGTAACTTTCACCCAACCGTTACACGAGAGAAATACGTGCCTTTCACCCGTCGCGGTGGTCTTGTGATCATGGTGCTCGACTGCTGACGCTAAGGTCGCGGGATCGAATCCCGGCTGCTCCGCATTTCGGTGGAACCGATATGCCGAGGGCCCGTGTGCTTTTACACGTATGCGAATTTTTTTTAGTACCACATGGTCGACATTTCCGAACCTCCACAGCGTTCCTCAAAGTCACCATTGTTGGTTTTGTCTCTTAACACCGCAACAGTTTGACGTTATATGCCTTTCACCTGGGCTGCGGATTTCGCCTGCATCAGTGTGTCTCTGCAGTAGCCTCTCCAACGCTGCACGCAACTCGAGACGTGGCATTTATGGCAGCGTATACTCTCGCGTCGCGGGCGGACGGAATCGATTTTTTCGTGCCCCTCACTTTCCACCACCGTTGGCTGGCTCCTCGTTCGGGCACTCTCCTTTGTCACCTAAGCGCCCGCAGCGCCACCTAGGAAATGGCGATAGGTCGCCCCGAGGCTGTTCTGCTCGCGTCGGGGTCACGCGGCTATATACACTCCACTGTATTTCAGTCTTCGTCTTTTTCTTTTGGTTTTTTTATCACTCGATTCTTTCTCTATTGCTGATGCGTGCGAACTAAAAAAACAGGGAGTTGAGGCTGAACCAATTTTAGCATCCTTCCCCATAGCCCTGCCTGCCCCTTGTCCACCATCCTCGTGACTTAAAAGACGTAGTTGTTCCACTATGTTTTGTGAGCCAGAACCAACTAGAAATATAAAAAAAAAGATATCATATCGATCTTCACGTTTCCAATTGCACACTCATCGTCTTTGTACGCCTAGTAATAATACTAAGTTTGTGTATCAAGCATAAAGGAGCAATTTAGGTACGAAAACACGTTGTCAAATGCAGCAAGGTAACTGTGCCAGATAAAAATATATATTATTAAGTTGTAGGGTTTTACATCACATGATTTTTCACTAGGTTCTTTAGAAATGCAGTGGCAGAATTGCACTTCAATTTTCAACCTAAGCCTAACGCACTGCCTGAAGCGTTTTTTTTTTTCTTCAATCAACTCTGATCAGACTTTTGCGCAATGAGTGAGAACCTTATTCGTGACGTCGCGCACAGCAGCTCAAAACGATGCTGCCGCCAATGCTGTACCTCGTTTAAAACTGCATTGCACATGCAACAGTGGAAATCGAATAAGATTACATCCATGCTATGCAAATATTTCTCAAAGTTCCAGTCACCGTGTACATTCAAAAAGTTCGCTTTCGAAAAAGATCAGATTTTTTTTTATGGCTGCCATCTACGTTGGTGAAGCCCACTGCGTGCTAGTCGCGTCTCTCAGTACTCTAAATATGAAGTTTCTCCGTCCATCCATCCATCCATCCACGACGAGCGAATTTCCACACTATGAGCAGCTGACCCTTCCGCGACCCCCTTCTTTCAAAAGCTGTGACTTTAGAACATAGCAGTGTAGAAACTTCTGTCGAAGGCATGCAGACACGCAGCTCTGCTATGCAGAAAAATGCCTCCGGCGAAACTTTCTTGCCGTCCAGCACCTGCTCCGACAGAGAATATGGTGGGCGGTGCGCACGCAGTGACGTCACACTGTTTACAAACAGGAAGAGGTCTACTGTTGCAGCCGTGTTAGCACATCTAGGTAACCCCAAGCATGTGCGAAGAATTTGGCCTTGAATGCTTTGCAGGACCCGGATGTTGACCTTCCCGGCTTTTGAAAGAACCGCGAAAGAGGAAGCAAGCGAGAATAGAGAAATAGAGAGAAGAGTAGAATTAGATTGAAATAAACAACAACAACAAAAAAAAAACCGTGTAAGAGAACAAGAATGAAAGAGAGGGAGAGAAAACCGAAGAGAAACCATTGGGCATGCTTGGCATCACTAGCGCAAAGCTGCCTCAATTTTTTCCCTGTCGCTCCTTACTAGCCGTGACGTAGCGATTGATGTCGTGTATCGCTTTCCTTATTGTGGTCTACTCCTGTTGATAACCTCTCCTCTTCCTCCTTCCTCTTCAACACGGAATGGCGGAACTTGTCAGATCACGTGGACATAGTTTGGGAATTTCCAGATGGCGGCGCCACCAGCGTTTCGCGCACCCTATCTAGGGCGGCTAAAATGGGGAGGTGTGAAAAGCGGCTGCCGAAACCGGTCCCCACGCGCGCCGATGCCGCTTGGGGCGCTGCATGCACCGGCGCGGGTAACATTGCGGAGGAGACAAACGAGACAGCACGCGCCGCTCTCCACAAAAATTTCTCCCACGCTATGTGGTGATGACCCGTTTTTGGTAAAATTATTTTGATCGAGCAAGTTCAGGGCAGTACATGGCATTTAGTTTACTCTTTAAAGTCTCATCTCTGAAAACCATTCTTGAAAAGGCCTTGATATGTTTAGTTTAACGTCCCAAAACCACCATATGATTATGAGAGACACCGTAGTGGAGGGCTCCGGAAATTTGGACCACCTGGGGTTCCTTATCGATTATACTCCAAGATCAGAAGTTTGAATCAATGTGTCCTCGCTACATATTTATAATTGACATGTCATGAAGCATTCGTTAAACATGGTTGTAGTACCATAATTTATCTTGCTAAGATAAACGTAAACCCTAGTGTTTGTCTCACCAGGCACGAACAATTAAGTGTGAATTTTACCTATTCCTAGAAGCGTTTAGGATGAACATTATCCTACAGGCTACCTTACCTATTAACCACCTTAAACCACGAAGACATTGACGCATTGTCCTTTCTTCTGCCATTGAGAACTTCCTATGAATCTATTTAAATATTGCAATTGTCGCTACGATTGGTTGTCTTGCGCATTTTAAATAATTCTTATCACTGTATTGTATCATTAAGTGTAATGTCTCTGTGTATTAGTGTATAGTTTTATCCTGATGATTTCTGACACTTCATTATAATATTATGTGTATATATTTCTTACATATACTTCCCAACTATAGCGCTGTAGATATATGTAATTTTAAATAATCAAAATCGTCACATTATATGCTTCGCCCAGCTAATTCACTTTACCGAATAGTAGATGTCCCAGAATTTCGATCACTCTACTTACTGATTTTTGCTTTTAATGTTCATGCCAAGTTATGATACATATGTATTTCCTCGCTCTCTATTTGTGGAGCTTTGTTTCATAACTTTTGTATTCGTACTAAGGTGGCATTTTATACTTGTAAAGTTTATTTTCAATTTTACAGGTATGAATGTCTGTCGTGTATTGCTGCTTTGCCAACTTGTGACTGGGTCGGTGCTTTGTCCATCCCTCGAGCTTTTAGTCCCGTGCTCCTCGGCCTATTGAAAGAAAAGAAGTGATGTCTCTGACAGAAACAACTATAGCTAATTTAGGTGAATTAAACTAGCAAAATTTGCACAAGATGCCGGACCTACAGCACTGTGGCTTAATGTGCACTGGAGAGTTGTATGTGATGGCTTATAACAACGTGGCCCATGTTAAATCCATTTTTCATTGTTACAGAAAGCCAAAATATAATTTCACCGTCAACCCTCTCCGCAAATATATGATCACAGACATAAAAAAATTACAGTAAATCCGGTAGCTTGCAAGTGCTAGCGGACCGTAATCGCAGGTATTTGCAGTGTAAAATATTTGCAGTGTAAATAATTTTTGCCCCTTTAACCTACACAGGGCCCGCCAGAATTGCAACTGCTTATGGAAACGTGAGCCGTGCTTTTCCAGGTACTGAAAACTTAGTGCTCCCCGACCTGTACTATCAACAGAAGCAAATTTTATTTTAGAAACATAAGTGATAAATAGCACTACCATGTTGCAGGAACGACTTGCTGACAACTACAACTCGCACAATTTAAGCAGCAGCTCCATTTCTACATGTATAACGAGTGCGTCAAATACTAATTGCCGAAGTAACGTGCTACACCAGCAACGGTGTTACTTATAACGCGTAACCACCAACACTGCGAAACAAGGCGGGCGATTTTGCACTCATCATGATTATTACAAAGTACCAGATTTCTCACATCGTAGCTTGCCACATAATATACAGGGCGACCATCCACCGCTCAGTGGTACATGATTCTGCTAGTGCATCAGATGGAAGTCTTTCGTAGTCTTCCTCATTTTATTTCATCTCATGCAGCATTTCTTCTACAGACAAAGCGACTCTTTCCGTAAGTGATCCACGTTGCCACCCTTGGGACTCTTCAAGAGGCTGAACTGAAGCACTAAGTTTTGCGGACAAGCGTAATGCAGTGACGCTGGATCTAATTTTCTTTGTCGCTGACGCATTCAGGCATTTCAAAGTAGGCCATCGCAATCACCGATTGACGAAGTACTTGTAAAGCAGCTACCGCCTCTGAAAAAAAAAAAACAGCGCACCCGAGGAAAACACTGCGAAGTGCGCCGCTCACTACCCGCGCCGCTGCCATCAGCGCCCCTAGCGGCATCGGCGCGCCGAAGGGCCTTCTCCGGCAAGCAAAAAGCGCCGCGCTCATCACACCTCCTAATTCTAGCCACCCTACCCTATCTCCGCGAGTATCACTCCTGCTGTTCCAGAATTGTAACCTGCCACTGTTCAGTCGACCGCAAAAGTTTGCGCACCACGCGAGCGCGTGCCAAACTGCGTCTTCTACCGTCGACCGCCTGACGGTAACTGTTGACTGGTATATCAATTTCCTGCTCCTGCCGCAAGGCACCTTGTTCGTTTTCACGCAAATGCGCCCATCTGCGGTATGAGCGTTACACTTCGATGGGGGGAATCGAAGCTACCACGGCGTGCTTCGATCGGCATGTGGGCAGGTATCAGTTTGCGAGGAAGATTGGGACTGATAAACAGTTATGCTGACAAACTGCTCTCGATTCAAAAGAACGCTGCTACGGCTCTCGAAGAGCGCGCAGTGTTGGAAAGTTAAGGGTGAGAAATAATCGAGCACAGTAGGAAAATAGCCAGGTCATCGATAAATGGAGAGATGCGTCTTGGGCGCAGCGCTACTGACAATCGCCCGTGACGTAGCCGAAATGTCGCAAACAGGCCACGAGCTCGCACGTGGTTCGTAAAATTTTGTGGTTGACTGCACGTAGCATTGTTCTATTTAAACGAATCTTGCGAGTCCGCCCGAGCGTGGCGTAACGAAGCCTATGTGGCCGACGCATTATCGCTGTTTATCGGCGATCACGAGACACGCCGCGATTACGCTCCGTTGTGTGTATGGGTGCGTTGTGTGGGGCGCCTTTGCGACGTGTTTGCCGGCACCATCACAGAACAAGGGATAAGACAACCGCAGAGATAAGGGCCGCTCTTTCTCGGCGGCCCCTCGTGGATGTCATCGGTCGGCCGCTGACCGAAGTAGGAGGGGAAAGGGGGGGGGGTGATTTCTTTAGAGTTACTGTTGATTTCTCATTTCACGTCCAACTCGCCACGGTGGGCTAGTGGTTATGGTCTTCTTTCAACTGCTGACCCGCAGGTTGCGGGATCGAATCCGGCCGCCGTGGCGGGCGCATTTTCAGTGGAGGCGAAAATGCCCGAGGCCCGTGTGCATACATTCAGGTGTACGTTAAAGAATCCCAGGAGGCCGAAATTTCCGTGTAATTTCCGTGTATAGCCTTCCGCTGTAGCGTCTCTTATAATCATAAGGCGGTTCTGGGACATTGAGCCCCAACAATTAAGGAAGCATTTTACGCCAATGAGGTCAGGTCGCCGTGGTACCTTGTTTGTTTTCGGGTTTATAACAACTGCCTTGATTTTCTTCATAAACTCGCGGTATGTTGGGCTACTTCTCATATTGTAGCTACGAGCCCAAAGTAAACATGAGTGGTCTTGCGCTACACAGGATTCTGTTTTCGGGGACCGCGTGGAGGGATATGCTGGTGTGTAATACATGCATGTTTGGAATCACGTAGGTATGGGCATATTGGTGATTGTTTACAGGGGCTAGGGCTTACACAAGGCGCAGTAACAGTGACGAATACAGGCGCTAAATTCAACAGATTTGTTTAATGGCAACAAATATGGGGTTGATGAAACGTCGCGTGTATTCGCTAATTACTGCAGCATGTATGGAATAGCGAGATAATTGGGATGAGGAAGGAGCTGTCAAGAGGTTGATCCCCCAGGAAGGGGTGTCGGTTAAGCCGCACTGGTTTATAGGCAGTGGTTTCACATCACACGGCCAGCATTGAAAGGGTCTTGGTAAACAAACTGCATTCGGAGTGGCTTACGCACACCTGCTCACATCCCTTGTCATCTAAATCTGTTTGTGCATTACTTCCAAAATTATGCTACATTTGTAGAACAACAGGCAACCACAGATTAGGGCAGGTGATGTATGTGGCCTTAGGGCGCAGGACCACGCCTTCCCTCCCCGTCTGATGCTTCGGCACTGGATACAGTCAAGATAGGAAAAAAAAAACACCGTCTTTGCACTGCATTTTTGTTGGTTTAACTGAAAAAGTTTGTTTTGTAAATAGAGGCAATATCACTACCAGTATAGTCAAACAATAATGGAGAAGAAATGGTAAAGTGCCACTGTGGATTTGACGAGCACTTGTCAGTTTGCTATTTCTTTGTGTGTGTCTAATGATCACTAATATTTCTCATTCAATGAAGCTACGAAACAGTGACTAATGCCAAATGGTTTGTGTTCTGTAAGTCTCGCACATTCTTCACAACCTGTAGTTCTCTCTCTCTTTCTTCGCTTTGTGTAAAAAGGCAAGTACATAGTTTCATTATTTCTGTGTAAGCTTCTGTTTAGAGGTACTACTTGCATTTTTATCTGCAATGATCCCAGTAGTGAAGATACACACTCTCACCTACTGACCAGTAATCTTCTGCCTATCTTTGGTGAACTTGAGGGGGAAGGGGAGCACTAACTGTGCCCCTCCCACATATTACTGGAATGTTGCCAGTATACAAGCCCAAGGAATAAAACAATGTCTTCAATTAGCATGTAGGCAAAGTATTCCTTAGTACAGACAAGTAAGACTGGAGCCCGGAAGAACTTCTTGTTTCAGAACTCTTATTCAACACGAGGTCTACTTTAATCTATTTCAAAGCAAGTAATATGTTGAACGTCAGTGCAACCAATCCACAGAGCAGCATCTCAAGAGGGGCTGCTGCTGTGGCACTTTCATTTAGAAAGGCCCATATCCTCACAGACTACTGGATCAAGGGACCATGTAGACAGACTTGAACTACTAAGGTTGCTTTTTCATCATTTATACCATAATACATCTCACTATATCTAGGATAACTGCAAATTGGACATGTTGGTGAAGGTTTACTGTATCTAGCATGCTTTTATTCTCCGTGTATGACACGCACACATATGCATGCATGAACCTGCTCACACACACATAGAGAGAAAGTAAAAGCTCGCTGATTAGAATTCAAGGGGGACGGATAAGGCTGAATGAACTGAGCGAATGAACTACTGCAATGTATCAAGCAAACGAAAAATTAATATTATATCAATGCATATTTATCTTCTTGATGAATATATAAATTCCAGCAATTGCTTTGCTAAATCAGCTGTGGAATTCATAGCTTCTCATGACATTTATGTATAGTGTGAAGTTCGTGTACTCTTACAAAGAGCTAAAGCATCAGGGCATCTATGAAAACTTATTTCTTTGTTGGTTCTTTGTATCCAAAAAAACATTATTGCTTTTAGAAGGTTGCCTGCAAGCAAACCTAATGTCTTTAGCGAGTCTATAATTGTGAATTTTTATGCATTTTTCTTGGTAAAACTTATTGCTGCAATTCAGTCGCCAGCATGTGCAAGTGTAGTGTATACACAGCAAACGTCACTTGAGGATGTTTCTGTGCAGGAATTGGAAGACTCTCTTCTCAATCCCAAGAGCCTGGTTGTTCCTGATATCTGCGCTCGGCTGCTCAGGTTCATCACCCGGCAGTCCTCCATTTTGTGAGTTAAGCCCCGGAATTCGCGGTCTTTGTTCCTGCACTATGGAGTAGGCTCCTCTCCTTAATTTACTCATTTCACGGATCTTCTAGCATGTGCACCATTATGGCAGTTTTAGTTTATAATGCCTGTTTTACCAATTTGTCTGAGCTGCAGTGTACATATTACCCGTAGCGCTAGCATAGTGTCTATGATGCTGCACTGCCGAGCTCTAAAGGTCATGGATGTAATCTCAGTCATATGTTTGCATTTTTGTAGGGGTGTAAATAAAAAATGTTCTCAAGTTTATGTTCAAGAATCACCAACCAGTGAACCAAACTTTATGTGAAGTCTCACATTGTGGCAAGAAGAATGAATACCATTGCATCTTTGATAAATTAAACCCCAGAATTTCATTTAAAATTTGTGTATTGTATTATCTTTAGACTAATTCACTGTCAACTTGGCAGTTTTGTTCTGAAGCAACCACAGGAGCAGGCATTTTAGCTGCTGTATTTAAAAAAGAAAATAATTTATTCATTTTTGTTCCTTCACCCTTTTTTGGTTACGAGGCTATTATATTAGCTAATAAACTTAAGGTACATTATTATCATCATTAGAAAATAGGGTTATGTACTTATTTTGCATGAAATCTCATCATGGCAACTTATGTGGTAAATGCAGTACCTTATATTGAAACATAAAAAGGTGGGCATGTTTTTATTAAAACGTAAAAGGTGCTCCGCTTTCACCAAAGCTTTGCTTTAGAACAACTTTGCGGCTTGCCTAGGAGGCACAGCTGTGAGTTGCTAGCATATACATGAATTACTATTAGATTCACGCAGGGCAACATTGATATAACCTATCCTAGTAACTATATATATATATATGCACACACATGTGTAATATTTTTTCAGCACTCATATAATGTGTCACATGTGGCCTGACATCGCATTGACCATTTAATTCTACTTATAATATCATTGTTTTATTATTATTTTGTTGTTAAAGATTATGTTTTGCTTTTTATTCTTGGATTCAGCATGTTTTGTCTGCTTTGTGTTAAATGAATTGACGATAGTTCAGCAGCCAAGCATGAAGGTTTGTGTATGGCCCTTGCTTTTTCAGCATACTAATTGGTGGTGGTTCGCTTTGCTACATGTTACTATCGTTCTCCTGCTACAATAAAACTGTGATTGTATAATACCTACCTATTGGAGCTATGACAGCATAGCTGTATTGACCAACAATAGTCATACAAACTTTTTATTCTGTTTAATTTCATATAAAGTGTAATATGTAAAATACATATAGCCTTGTCTTGAAGTGGTTGTGTTAAGTGGTTGGGCTTGTTTATATTATGTACAATATACTAAGGCTTAGAGCTTGAATCAGGGTCAACATTCAGAATTGGACACTGGCTATACACAGGATCAGCTTTCTGTGGCTTTGCAACTTAATTTAAGCTGCTCAGTCAAAGTGTACATGTCGTAGCGCCTTTTGGCGTGGCTCAAGTTTATATTGGCACCTTGACAGAAATGCAAGAACATGCACAAATATTCACACATATTGCCATAATATTGTCGCAAGCTCTTCAGAATCACTGTTTAGGGCATATTGCAGCTATGACATGCAATGGCTAGTCATCAGAAAATCAGCAACATGCACATTTTCAGGATGTTCTGAAAGTTTTTAGCAAAGGGCACAGGAGTGGGAAGTGTGATGGGTTTACAGATATCGGGCACTTTATACAAGTATGGTGTATTGGTAAAAGCCCAGCACTTACACCCCCAGAACTGAAAGTGATGTCGAGCTATCCAGACACCTTCTGTAAATGTACAGACGGGTTAAGTGTTAAAGAGAACACTTGCACGGAGGGGATGTCCGAGTTTTGCTTTATTGCGATGACACAGTTGCTTGCATTTCTATCAGACTACTGGTGCTTGGAAGTTCTGACTTCTTTTGACAGACTAGTGTAATGTACAACCAATACATTAACATCCACTCACAATTAAGCAGCCAGCATACAAAAGGCACCCATTCAAGTGTTCCCTTTAACAGTGGATGGAAGGTACTGTTCACACGCGTAGGTTCAACCCCTTAGCATTCAGGGCATAGCCACACAATGTTTCCTTAATATCATAAAAATGCCGCTGTGCTAAAGAAACGTCTGTGCTTGTTTTCTTTAAATATTTATTTTGTTGCACCATCCAATTTTGCTCTGCCACCCACTCATTTTTCCCTCTAGTTGTCATCCTTATATTCTAATTTCTCCCTAACTTCCAGGTGTGATCCCTAGTGGTCTTCCCCCTTTCCCCACTAGTTCTCCCTGCTGCCTGCTTGTTCTCTACAACATGGCTTGCTCACTAACGCCCAGGTGCACGGGTTGACGACCGAGTGAACAGAAGCATTCGCACTTCAAAGCAAGAAGTACTTACCCACTTTCTTGGCACCATTTTGTATAAACTGGAAAAAAAAAAAAAGCTTTAATGCAGTGAAACACTGAACTAAACCACATTAACTAAAAAAAATTACATACCGTATAGACACATGTAAGGGAAGCACTTTTTTTCTTGACTTTCATATGTGCAGCTCTTGCATGAGACCAGGTTGCTTGGCCAAATTTTTTCGATTGCGAGCTTGCCACGCTGCCAATTAATTCATGTGTGCCTTAGTATCAGCAACACGTTATCATCATCACGTTACTGCCGCTGTTTCCTGCGCTCAGTTAGCTAATGCATTCGTGATTATGTTATATTGGTGCAATTCACTGAAATTAGGGACTCCTGCCATATTAACACTCACGAAAATGAATTTAGGTGTGGCAGTACGAATATGCCATTAAGATTTTTTTCGTAGATATCCATTGGCTCTAATTATTCGATTTTCCAGATGTTGGGCTGCCATGTTGGTGCTGTGGCCCCTGCACTGGTGTTGACCTTACATGAGTCTGTACGGCATTCGGGATTATCTTGTGTGTTACGTAAATCCTTAGCAAAATATGTGTTTAATACTGTTGTGGATTTGAGTCTAAGCAGACATTAATAACTGCTATACCATAGAATCTTTTGAAGTCAAGCCACATTACTACGGGCACAGAGATATCAATGGCTCCTAATGTTTCTTTCCATACTTATAAAAATTATTTCTGATGTCACATTGTGCTGACTTGTAACAATTTTTAAATACGGCACCACATATTTGGCTTTACTGTTTAGTGGTGATAAAGCTCACTATGGATGCGAAAATCAATACTGGTGGCTCTGGTACAACTGCAAAAAGGATGTTTACATAGGTGATTGTATGTATCATAGACACAAGCCATCAGAAGCTTCTATAGGAAAGGACTCTGCATTTTTATGATTGTGACGTGTTCTACACCATAGGTGCATAGTTGGCACAGAGCTTAGTGAGCAAGAAAAATGTTGCTTTGTTTTGTCAATTATGCATTTGATTGCGTTTCTTCATGCTCTATATAATGATAGACTGTCGGGCAAGCTAGTAAGTTGGGATGAAAGAATCGCGAAAAAAAAAAAAAAAAACGTTGGACAAGGCGAAAAAAATGTCAGCCTTCATTAATTTTGCCTTTCAACTGCCGTGAGTGTAAGCGTACTCCTCTCCTGTCTGATGACAAAGTGCTCACATGACACAGGGACCATACAGCACAGGAGCTCGTTCAAGCTTTCTTAATTTTAAAAGCTGGTGATAACTGTGCGTCTAAGCTGTCGCTTGCATTAAAGCGTTTAATGAGGCAGAGATAAGGTGCCTGTATGCACACATCTGAGTTTTTTAGATTTGTTCACGATGAACATGTTCGTCTTTTCTTATTAAAGGTCAGTTGTTGGAAGGCACTTGTTCTGTAGCTTTCTTAGTCTCGTCACATATTTTTTTTTTCACATTATTCTTTTTACCCACAAGCAGCAGGAATGTTTGCTGACAGTCACTTGTAATGCCAGCATGTATTACCAAAGGCAAGTTACATTAAGGCCTAAAGAGCCGTGCGGAAATAAGAAACAGTAGTGGCAAGCCTTGCTCGTTTTCACACCTCTTGTGAGCAAGGAAGGATCAGATAAAAAAAAAAGCTGCCTGTTTGTGGGAGAGGGCCTCGACGCGACACTTGTGACAGCCACCTGCCTCGGCAGCAGCAGCAGCACACATCGTGTAAGGGGCATTCTGCGATTGAGACCCCACTGCAGCTGTTTTGCCTAACACGGCTGAATGCCTTTGCCATTTATGCATTCATAGAGGGGCTCCACGTTCCTTTTCTGGCCCGTTTTTACGCATGGTTAACCGCAGTTGTTAGGAGGGGCAGAACGCATGTGCCAGTCGCGCATGCTGCTGTTTCACGCTGCAAAAATATAAAGGGGGAAAAATGTGATATGACTGCTGCTCAGGAAGCTTAAAACCTTTCTCGTGTTTGTTTTAGAAATACTGTCTCAAAGAAACACCCTTTAAACTATCATCCTTGCAGGTCTTTGTAAATGCCTGCTAGAATTTAATATTCTAGATTTCAGTGCCTTGTCTTATCTTTAAATGTTGATGCAGCAAAAAACATGGTAAGGCAAAGCATAGATAATGGGACTGTAGACTATGTGTATGTTAGCAGCTGCAGTTATAATGTTTTTTTTTTCAGTTAGTTACATTTCTGGGGCCTTTTTATAGTTTTTTAGTTCTAACAGGTTTCAAAATGGGGTAAGGAGATAAAAAGGTGTTCTTTTATTTGTAATAAAAGGGGGTTATCACAAGTTTGAGGTGGCCAGGTTGCTTAGACTTTTATCGTAATGCACATTGGTCTAAGTGTATATAATAGTATGCATACTAGTGCAGTTGTGTAGAATGTAAAGAATGGTTCTGTGAGTATTTTTACCACATTTTGGGGCTTTCAAGGCAGGATACTGGACATATTTACGGCACAAGGGACTATATATATCTTTTTCTGCTGGTCGTGGCATAGTTGCTATTTCACCAACTAATACACACAAAAGTAAGACAGACATGATGGTATCTCCCTTACTTTATCTTAATGATTCTAAAAATTATATCATGCTGTATTATGTTCTGGAGATGCAAATAATTTAGTCTTCCTGTCAGAGAAATCTGTTAAGCCAAGAAGGTGTGAAAATATAATGCAGATCATAACATAATTATTTCTAAAACTGATATTTGCTTGTCAAGTATGCATGCTGCTTGCGGGTGTGACTGCAGTTCCTTTATTATTGCTGCTTGCTTGCATTTTCTCTTTATTTTTTTTTTCTTTGTCATGGTGGTGGTTTCATGTGAATGCTTTTCATTTTGTTTTTGTCTGTGAATTGGCACTTGAATTATTCAGTAAGTGTTGTAGCCATGTATGGATGAAAAATTTTCGCAGTCTTAAAATCTTGTGTGACAATTCCTGCTCATCAAGCTGTGTTTAATATATACTTTAATAGTGCGCATATTTTTACTAGAACTTCTGGTAACTTATATATTCAAGATACGCTTGTGTAGGTATGTGTTTTATAAAGGCTTTGCAACACTTTTTTTAAGCAACACCTGAAAATGCTGGAAATTGGTGGTTGAGGTGTCCGAGAACACATGAGCCAAACATTATAGTGCAGCACATGGCCTGTAATTTACAAATAATTTTAAATGTCAACTTGAAATCGTTTTCTTTTTACAAATGGTGCCGCATACCGAAATTCAGGACAATTGGCCAATTGGAGCATTGTGAGTGGCATCGTTACCGGGGCCGCTGCGGGAGGCACCAAGTGCCTGCATATGATCACACTGTACATAAGTTGCGCATCCAAAGAAAAGAATAAGGAGCTTAAGATCATGACGAATGCTTTATGTAACTTCTTTCCCCGTTGCTGTCCCTGCCTGCTTAGTTTAGAGCGCACTCGTTGAGACAAGAAAAGAAAGAAAGCAATTGCAACGTGCTACGAATCTCTGTAACTACTCTCGTGCTTGAGGGATTCTCAAAACTTTTTGCGGCAGTTGATTTGTGAGGGAATATACCCCTTGTTGCGACTCCGGGTCCTGCGGGTCTCAGTTTGGTAGCGGGCCCCCGTCCTAGGACCCATCGTCGAACAAGTCAGATGAGGCGCTCATAGAAACGACAACAATTTATTTACATGGTTAGTAACTAAGAAGGAGAACGAGAAGTCAAAAACTTTACATGAGAACTGTTGAACTGTAGAGCATTAGAACTTGAAAATACACAAGAGTCTTCCGTTTATATAGCGCCGCATTGCCAACGCTGGGCGCACTGTCCACGGCTTCAGCCAATACAGCGCTCTATGGTCTAGATGCTCCACCTACGAAGGAGGGGAAAGACACCACACAATGCATGTGGAGTGGGCACAGTCCGCACGATGCCCAAATATGATCGCCAAAGCACTGCACCGACGTTTTCGCACACGTCACCAAGTTTTGGGCACGTCCGATGATTTTGGTTTCCAAGATTCTTCTGGCAGCTGGGTGAGGTTCGAAAAACCGGCTGCCAATACACGTGTCAAACTCACATCACCAAGTTTCGCGCACGCCCGACGACATTGGCTTCCAAGATTCTTCAGGAAGCTGGGTGAGGTTCGAAAAACCGGCTGCCAGTACACGCGTCAAATTTGCTTGACTGTTTTGGTAGGACAATGTCGTGAAGGGCCCGCATATCGTCAAAATATGCCATCCCATTTAGCTGATCCTATGGAGAAAGGGGGAAGGAGGAGTGGTCGACTAATCCCTCATCGTCGAGGCGAGCTCCCGCAAGGGCTGCAGCACATAGTGCATCATCCTTTTCTTTACCCCCACATTCCATTCCTGGTTGTTTGCTAGCAGCTATAGCTTAGATGCGAATATCCTCCTTTGCCCAGAAAACTTTGCATAGAGTCGAGCTCACAATGGCCTTTCTTGGCTCGTGTGCCTTCCTTGGGCAGACCGGTCCTGGCCCCTTTTCACGTTTTGCTGACAGGAAACCAACCCGTCTTGACAGCACACCCTCGCTTGGAATGCGTCGAAATATTTTCGTCCCTTTCACAAAGGCCGAAAAACTTCAATATTGATGACGGTCGTAACAGTCTCTCGCGTGGTGGGGAGAAGATCTCGATGGGCTGAGGTTTGCAGCCACAGTTCAAAGAGATCAGCGCTGACGTCTGGTCTGGTAAAGACTGTCCTTGATGAAGTAGTGACCACCTGCTTCATTTTGACTCAACAGACATCACATACGCATATGAAACACAACCACGCACCTAGTGAGCGCCAGACAATTCCGTCAAACCCCACCAGGCATATTTACACTTTTACAACAACAAAAAAAAAAAAAAAGAAGTACTCTAGTTACTCTAAATTTCTCTCCTACGTTTGAGTAAAACAGAATAACAGCACTGGAAGCACACCCAATCTGAAACCTTGAATAGTGATGTCTTCAATGTACTCACCATGAGTTCAACGAACTCAAAAAGGCGTAACGATAACAAAAAACCTAATCAATGGTCCTCGTCTAGGTCAGGAAAAAAATATTGCAGAACTCTCAAGAATGCCGTTCACGTCAGGGACAGCGACTTAAACACTCAGCGTTGCCATGGGGTATCCCTCTCTTTGAAACGTATGTCAAACGTATACTGTTGAAACGAGGTTTCCACGCAGCAGGCGGCCATTCTTAGAGAACAAAGGCAGTGGTTCCGAGAGAGGACAATGCTCCACCTCGATAAAACTCAACTGGTAATCTAATAAGCTAGTTTTCCGAGCTACCTTCACTAGGCTTTTCCACCACCCAAACAGGACACTTCCAAAACTACGAAAAGCTCAAAACAAAGAATTCTCGCATGAGTTCCGTTTACGCACAAAGAAAAATTTAAGCCTTCGTGCAGTTCTCTGTGGACGCTATAACCCAAGCTCAAACGTTACCGTTATTCATGTCTTTAGTAGGACACACTTGGACAGGCTCAAATCTTTCAGATTAGATTCATCTGCATCTTCTAACTGTCCGAAATGTCGCTCTAACCTCGACTTTCGGTAACATGTAACGCTCCGCTTAAACTATCGCACGATACTTAAGCATTCGATCAAAAACCAAAGGGACGGAACTAAACCTAGCGTAATGGTCTTGTTTGGTTAATGTTACATTATCATGCCAGCCCCTTGGATAAAGAACACGCTGGGTTCCTTCAGGTGCGTTAGCTCTATTCGCACTTATAGAGTGCTGTAATATTTCCCGACCAAACGTACGCTTCCGTACCATCTAAAAATCTTCTAAATGTGCGTTTGTTTGCAAATGTTTACAAAAACAACATACCGCATTTGGCACGAACCCTTTGAAACCAGTTTTTTTTTTACCTTCCTCACAAAAGAAAACTTTACTCCAAAGGATCAAAAGTGGAAGAATATTCAAATAATTACTTTCCAGAACTCTGCAGGTCGCATTCTGCGAAAAGCTTGCAGTTAACCTTCACGCTTTCAGCCTTGCCAGTGGCGGTCGTGTTCTCTGCCGTTTTCGCGATCGCCAGATGCCACAATGAGCGCGAGCTCTTAGCCCAACTTTGCTATCTCGCCTCAATCGTGATTTTGAGCGGCTTTCTTCGTAACACCGAAGATTCCTGAAGTGCGGATGAAAGACTCGCCATTGTCCTTTGTCAGTTGGTTCCACCTTGAACTTAGGACCAACAACCTTTCTTTTAGGAACTTGTCTGTGCTTTTCAACCTTGCCTTCATTCTTGAGGATGCGTGTCCCTTTCCGCTACTCCTCTCTTGCCAATTTCAGCTGACCCTATGCGTCAAAGGACTTTTTATTGAATTGCCCGATGGCCAACCTTTCCGTTTTCGCTGCGGCGTGCCCTCTGTCTCCACCTTTTGTGGTGTCGCACGTCCCCGCTTCCTTCTTTTGCGGTGACGCTTACGTACAACCTTTCTTTGATTGTTACAAACTTCTCTGGTTGCGTCATCGCCAACCCTACAGTTCAGATGTGCCTGTGCACCACCCTTTTTGCAGCCTTTGCCCTTTGGTTTCCCCGCTCCATTGCTCCGACGGGCTAATTTATCTGCACTACCCCTCACAAAACCAGACTCTGGGCCCTCCACAGATCTGAACTCTTGGAAAGCAGAGTCCTGCTCGATTTCCGGGTAGTTTTTACCGTTCGGCCGATCGTTTACGTGCCCCTGCACGAGGCATGTCTCTAACAACTCACAATCTCAACTCTTGGAAAGCAGAGTCCTGCTCGATTTCCGGGTAGTTTTTACCGTTCGGCCGATCGTTTACGTGCCCCTGCACGAGGCATGTCTCTAACAACTCACAATCTCTGTTCATGCTGCTGGGATTAGACTTTTTCTCGAAACGATCCTCCACCGAATTTGTGCCTGTTTGTACATCTACGACAGCCTCACAATGTACCTTCTCACCCTCTGAAACATTTCCCACTCTATCTGTAGGAAATCCTTTCAACAGTAGCTCGCCCTTGCTGGCACTACTGTCGGGTTTCAGTAGCGTTTTGTCTTCGCTACATTCAGGACTATCTTCGTTGTCCTCTCTTTCAACATCCGAAAGGTCATTCTCTTGCTGAGGCTCGAGCGTGGTCTCCAGCTCATCAATCTGTTCGATGACCCTACCAGGGCGACTGGAACCAGCCTCGGTCTCACATAGAACACCTTTTGGACTTGCTACAGTTTGTATACCATCCCCCGTCCCGCTCTCTACATGCACTACCTTCGCACCCTCGAAGAGTCGCGTACTTTCCCTAGGCGCAATTTCAGTAACAACGACTTGTTGCTCTTTTCTTTCCGCCGAAGGATCATTTTGCATGTCGCACTGATAGAGACGCGTACATTTCTCGGGTGGTACCTCGCAAACAGCGGCTTTCTCGGTGACTTCACACTGCACCGTACTCGCCACTTCACCGCACCTTTCGGGCTCTACACATACTTCACATATACACGACCAAAAACGCTTCCGATGCTGTGCCCTAGTTATACGATTCATCCTTGCAATGTCTTCGTCTAAAGCTCGTATTTTAGCCTCGTGTATGCGTATCCTTTCGGCTTCTTCTGCCTCTTCTCTCCGGGCCTCTGCCTGGGCTTCTGCCCCTTTTCTCCGTGCTTCTGCCTATTGAATGCTCTCGACATACTCTGAGAGGTCCTCATCGCTTGTCCGTGTCCCGACGATCCGCTCGATCAGTTCTGTTCTTTCTGGGGAGTCCGACATATTCAGTTTCAACTCCTCTACGATCGCTAGCAATACGGGTTTTCGCAGGGCTTTCAGATTCATGACTGCTTCCGGAACCGTTCTCTGTTCTATAAATGATTCCTGTCTTGCAGGTAATTAACCCTGACAACAACGACAGCCCTAGTTTTCTGCCTTGCCTCAAGTTACCTGTTATCTTAGTCTGCAAAAGCTTTCTTAAGCTCTTACACGGAATCCTGTTCTGTCACTGTTAACCTTGCCGTCACCCACAGATTATAGCTTAAACAAGCTATCTCACAATTATCTGCCCGAAACAGCCCTGTCACCGTTAACCTTGCCGTCACCCACAGACTATAGCTTAAACAAGCTATCTCACAATTATCTGCCCGATGCAAGTTATCTGTTAACCTGATGACTAAAATAGCTCTGTCACTGTTAACCTTGCCGTCACCCACAGACTATAGCTTAATCAAGCTATCTCACAATCTGCCTGACGCCAGTTACACAATGACCAAAAAAAGCTATTCTCCCTACCAGCGTTTACTCGCACATTAGTAAATGCCTGGTAAAGTTTAACAGAGAAAGTCTGCACTCACCCGGCTCGCAGTTGTACCTGCAGCGTCGTGCATCTCAGCAGTGCCTTCCGGTTGCCTCTCGCAGTCGATGACCTCGCGTTATACCAGAAGTGTCGTTCGGCTGCCTCTCAAGTCGATGAGCTCGGATCATCCGATCGTTGTCGTCCAATCGCCTCTCGAAGTCGATGGGGTCGTAGCATCTGACTGCTGTCGTCGAGTCGTTGCTACCTGGGTTGACGCCATCTCTCCGCTGAATCCAGTGGTTGCGACCTGGGTTGACGCTATCCCACCGCTGCCATCCAGTAGTTGCGACTCCGGGTCCTGCGGGTCTCAGTTTGGTAGCGGGCCCCCGTCCTAGGACCCATCGTCGAACAAGTCAGATGAGGGGCTCGTAGAAACGACAACAATTTATTTACATGGTTAGTAACTAAGAAGGAGAACGAGAAGTCAAAAACTTTACATGAAAACTGTTGAACTGTAGAGCATTAGAACTTGAAAATACACAAGAGTCTTCCGTTTATATAGCGTTGCGTTGCCACTACGGCGCTCTATGGTCTAGATGCTCCACCCACGAAGGAGGGGAAAGACACCACACAATGCATGTGGAGAGGGCACAGTCCGCATAATCCCCAAATATGATCGCCAAAGCACTGCACCGACATTTTCGCACACGTCATCAAGTTTTGCTCACGTCCGATGATTTTGGTTTTCAAGATTCTTCTGGCAGCTGGGTGAGGTTCGAAAAACCAGCTTCCAACACACGTGTCAAACTCACGTCACCAAGTTTCGCGCACGCCCGACGACATTGGCTTCCAGGATTCTTCAGGAAGCTGGGTGAGGTCCGAAAAACCGGCTGCCAGTACACATGTCAAATTTGCTTGACCGTTTGGGTAGGACAATGTCGTGAAGGGCCCGCATATCGTCAAAATATGCCATCTGATTCAGCTGATCCTATGGAGAAAGGGGGAAGAAGGAGTGGTCGACTAATCCCTCGTCATCGAGGCGAGCTCCCGCAAGGGTTGCAGCACATAGTGCATTATCCTTTTCTTCACCCCCACATTCTATTCCTAGTTGTTTGCTAGCAGCTGTGGCTTAGCTGTGAATATCCTCCTTTGCCCGGAAAACTTTGCATAGAGTCAAGCTTACAATGGCCTTTCTTGGCTCGTGTGCCTTCCTTGCGCAGATCAGTCCTGGCCCCTTTTCACGTTTTGCTGACAGGAAACCAACCCGTCTTGACAGCACACCCTCGCTTGGAATGCGTTCGAAATATTTTCGTCCCCTTCACAAAGGCCGAAAAACTTCAATATTGATGACGGTCGTAACACCCTTCAATAAAGAAATGAACAAATCAATGTCAGTTGCAGTGGTGCCTTGTGTACACAAATTTTACATCTCACGTTGGTAGGGAGGATGTTGTTGCTGGAGCTGTGTGAAAGTATTCCTTGTATTGGTACAGAAGCACGCATAAGAATTACAAATTCATGGTCATAGTCATTGTCTGCACAGAGAAATGGCAGGCTGGTGCATTCAAGTTTGACATTGCCAATGAAAGGACTCAAAAATAGGTTTGGTGTTGACACGCAACGAAACTTGCGAATTAATTGTAGGAATATTTGGAATCGTGTTGCCCAATTCAACCAGAATGCTCACCTTGAAGAATGCATGTTAAAAATGCATAAAGATTTATAGTATTTTAGTTAATTGTAGCTCTGAGCAATTTTGAAGCTTAGTAAATGCTAATACGATATATTATTTTGATATTAAAGTCAATTTTCTCATGGTGCACCTCGCGACCTCAACAGTAATTTGACGTCAGGCTATAGAATTAATTCTAGTGACCTCACACAATAGTCTGGCTAGTTATGATGAAGCCAGGTATCAGAACTTCCAAAATGGCTGCTTGCCACGTCGTCAAAACATTCAAAATAGCTGTTGGTACATCGCTGATGTAACATTACACTATCTTGTGCAACCACGTGATGAGAAGCTCATACCATTTTGTTATGTGAGGGTGTAGGGGAAACCGACATAAGCTTTTAATGACATACTGTAACTACTTTTTAAGGGTGCTCTTCAATGTTAACAATACATTTTCTAGGCTCTTGAAAGTTGAACTCATCTACGCTAGAAAACAACAATTGAAAATTTTTGTATCAGTACCCCTTTAATATTGAAAAGTTCACATTATCACTCCCTTTTCCTGCTTGGCTCTTAGGATCTCTAATTTTGAAGAAAGCCTTGCTGAACTCTTGCAAGAAAAGGAAGTTCAATTCACCAAGGCACCCTGGAGGGACCTCTCTCCAGGAGACAAGGTGTGTTCATATTTTGTACATTCCACTATTCAAGCATTGTTTTCTGCGAATTAGAGAAGCTACAGAATAAATTAAGCCCTTGGCTGTTCTTAGATGCGATTCATGAAAATGCCCCTAAAGCAGTTCACTGTGATTAACCATGGCATATCTTGCTTGCGTTCGACTAAAACTGCACATGATAGTTTCGTAACTAGCTACTCGTGGCAACGGAAGACTAGCTTGAGTTTGAGTAGTGAAGTTGGTAAGTAATGATGACATCGTTGTGCACAGAGTGGAATCAGTTTTATATGTGGTGGCAAAATGACTTAATCGATCATGATGGATGCTATAAGTGCACGAGGCTTCTTAATGTTCAAGCGTTGGTTGCAATGTCGTACTATATGCCCTATTATGTTTAGCTTTGCCGTCTATAGACACATTATCAACAAATTATTTTTCCGCACACTTGATTTGTTGAAGCCTAGGGTTTTACAAAAACTCGTGTGGCGTGAAAAAAAAAATTCATGGTTGGGGGGGTTGTATACTCGCCAACTAAAAAAAAAACACAAAACAAGAGAATTGGTGTTTCAGTGCCGAATATAGGTGCCTCGTTCGCAATAAGTGAATGTTCTGTGGTCTTCATTATATATGTGTCAAAAAGCTTAATGTGGTTGCGTACACTTGAGGGAGTGAACCTTTTGTCTGATTAATCATGTTAGTTGTAGACAGTAAACAGAAAAATTTGATGAGCAGGCTGGATGATGAGCTTGATCTTTTTTGTAACTTCGTGACAGTCTGGTATTCTTTAATACACATAGAAGTTGCCTGCCATAGTGAAGCGAACCCATAGCCAACATATTGTCTCTATACCATTGGCGTTTGTCTCGTATCATATCCGTCTTGTCTGTGTAACTTAGTATTAAAGAAAGAAAAAGAAAACCTCAGAGCAGTTTTTAAATAGCATTTTTACTGCTATACAACAAATATATTAGATATTACTAGTCAGTGTGGTCAACAGTGAAGGTTTGCCTTCACCGCTGACGGTTTACCTCCCATTTGCAACCCACACAAAACCTGTGGTTCGTATTGCAGTGTGTCATTACCTGGAAGGCCAAGTCACACTAGGCTATAGCTTTGGAAAACAAGATGTTCGTGGGTGGGGCTATCTGTGGACGTGTCTTAGACCCCTTCACACCAAACTTCGAGGGAAGGTAGACTCTTGAAACGTTGAGACATCATTGAGCGGAGAGCGTCACGGGAGCCTATGTTTTGACTAGTCTTTTTGACAAGTTGCTGCCTGGATAAAGAAAAGTTCACTTGGCGAAACATGGGCACCAGCAGCATTTCCTGATCAAAGATTTCTCACCCCTAGTGACAACAGTGGTTTGCATGGAAAAGTAAAACATGCAGCGTAATATGCTCATGAGCTTCTGTATGAGCCGTGTTTGTATTCTTTCAGGATATGTTTGTTACTTGTTGTCAAGCGCAAAGGTATCTGAGTCACCCAAAAGACATGTCACACTTTTCCTCTTACAAGGATTCGCCTCCACAAATGCAAACTACACCCCTTTTCTTGGGATGTGTGTGTGTGTGTGTGTGCCGTTTTGCAGGTCTGGTGCTTTGAACACCTGCTCTTCGCAGCATATGCTTGAGTCTTCTTGCTTGTTCCCTCTCAGCTCCTGACCGTCAAGTGGTTGCTGGACTATGCGTACGAGTCTCAGGGAGAAGAGCTGTCTGAATTCTTGGACGACCACTTCGACGCTGAGGATTTGGTGAGCTGTCTTTTTCGTTGGCAGAATTTTCAGTCAGTACTGTGCAACTTAGATATGAAGGACTGCTTCCCTACATTATGGAGCCGTTTTTTTGAGTGCAATAGGAAACTTGTGTCTACGAGGTTGTAATCCATAGAAAGTACTATCAGCGCAATAAAGACTCTAGATTGTCATAGACGTGCGGGCACATATAACATGAGAATATATACTATTCAGGACCACATTACAAAGATAGCTGAAAGGGATTTTATTTCTGCATATCTTCAATGAGAACTTGTAATGTGTAGCTTGAATCTTCACAACATACTGTTAGTGTCAGAGGCTGTCACTGGCAGTCAATGAGTACAGGTGTGAACAGTGGCATGTTCTAGTGTGCTTGAGCCACGCGAGGCCAGCACACGCACTAGCTGGAAAACAAGGTGCCAAAGGGGAGGGCACTATTGATTCCCACATTCTAAGCCTAAAAATATGTTTTGCCAACTAACTCTCCATGTACTGCCATGCTGCCACCTAAATATGTAGCGTCTCTTCAACCAGTTTTACAAATTATATTCTGAAACTCACTTTGTGGGACATGGATTAAAGTATCTTGTGGCTCCAGTCTTTCTGTTTTCTTTTCTCCAGCGTGGCATTCGTGTAGGCCAAGACGCTCTTGACAATGTTTACTGGTATCTCGAAGGTGAGTGCGTGATTCGTCATTTTCATTTTCTGAAAAAAAAAAAATGCTGAGAGGGAATGTTGTGGCTTATTTTTTCATATAGTATATAAGTGCAGTTTTTTAATACAGGATTGCTCGTGCCTTTTTTATTACAATTGTTTTGTAACGATTTGAAGGGTCAATATAACAGCCACCGAAAAGCATACTAAGCTTGTTAATTAATGTCGAAGGCCGGAGCAATCACTGTACTGCGTGCCCCGCAAATGCGTGATTTTGGCGCCCTTCTACAGGCGGCTGTCCAATCCTCCTCGTTCGTACAGTGATGTAATCTTGAGCATGGCCATCTATACGTATCACTGGCATTGTCAATTGGTCCTCTGCCCTACAAAATAGTGCCTTGTCCCTGCAGTACTGTTTTTTTAGCCTCACATTTACCACACCTCATCATAGCGCCACTCTGATAGGAGTGATATATGCAGAAGCTTTGCGCGGTCATTGGCTGTATGCCCATGATGCAAACACTAACATTGTGTTAAATTGCCTAAGTTGATGTAGTCATGAAATTGGGCTGCGCCTGCCCCTCTTGACTGCCGAGGAGGGTGGAAAGGCCCAGCTAGAAACCGGAACCAGCCATAGTGATTTGTACTATACCCTGTAACTTCCTTATTACTACACTTGTAAATTGCTTGTGGCAGCATGTTCACATTATACTATTGTGCAGTTATTGTTTCATTGCACGTTTTAGACCGCGCAATTGTTTACTGGCCCTTCAAGAATACAGTAACAGGAGTTTGTACTTTTCATATTTTTGCATCACATACACACGCACTTTATCCTGGAGTCATTTTAGATGACTCCAGGATAAAGTGCGTGTGTATGCACAGCTGCCGAAAAGAGGCATCTGCATTGGTTCTTGCCTGGCTCCCCGACTGAGTGACTTGTTTTTAGCTGAGCTTTGTGTGAAGCTGTCGGAAAGGTTGAACGGTAATGAGGTAGTCCGAACTTTTAGATATGTAGATGATTACTTGTTTTTTGTGAATTGTCCAACCGAGTGGCTAGTTGCTGAGTTCAATGCCCTTTACCAGTAATCAAGGATTGTCTTGAGCCATTAGAGGTGACGCATGAGCTTCCGCAGAATGGCACCATGAGTTATCTGGACCTTCGCCTGTCGTTCGACTGCGATCATACCTGTTGGCATTATGAACCTCGTGCAAGTAAACCCCTTCTTCCCTACCACTCAGCACATTCCAAATTGTTAAGAGGGCAATTACAAAGCTTTGCTTCAAGAATGCCCTAACGAAGTCGGGTCACCATATGGTCCAATTCAGTTTCGATGAGCAAAGGAAGAGGTTGCTGGATGCCTGGGTTCCCCCAGGCTTTGCTTGTCTCCAGTAGTTGAATGTATCTTGGGGGACAGCAAAAACAAAAACCGAAATGCGACGAGATTATTGGAGCAATGGAATCGCACAAGGATGTTATCTTACGTGCACTGCGGTTTCACGTAATCTCAAAAAGATTGCCGTGCGGGCCAAAGTGTGCGTGCTCTTTTCAGCGCCAAACAAGTTGGAAAGGTTGTGCAAGATTACGACGAGAAATGCAAACGAAAATCGGGGGTGCAAAACTAATCACAAAATTAAGTTTGTTGATTGCGCTGAGTGTGTCCTGTACTTGCCTGCTGCTGTCTTGTGGTCGCTGCTACATCGGACAAACCGGTCGTTGCTTGAATGACCGGCTGCTGCGCGCATCATTACAATGTAAAAAACGGGGCAGGTGGGTTCTTAGCAATACATTGTAAGAAGTGTGGTTGTATGCCCCTGTTCGACACGTGCGGGGTTTCGTCAAGAAATAGGAATCAGCTTACTATGCGAGATAATAGAGGCAGGAGAGATTGAAAAGTTGGGTGACAGGTGTGTTAGTGTGCCTTCTATAGCGCTGACAAAGAAGGAATTTGATTTCCTTGGTGTCCGTTATGATGCGTAGTAATGTTGCGGTTACTTCTGCGCAGGAGTTGTGCTCATCGTTGTGCCCTATATGTAGTGTTGTGATCACAGAAATGAACTGTTGAAAGTAGGCTATGTGTGCGTGTGTGTGTCCTTTCTTTGTGTATTCGTATTCAGGGCGCTCTTACCCTTCTTAAATAATCATTTTAGATGTGCTGTGATATCAGTGAAAGAATAACCATTGCCTAACAATAATGAAGTTCATATGAAGTTTGGTACTTCTGGTGTAAAATTTGTTTGAATACAGTCTGCACTCACTTGAATTAATATCTGTCTAGGTGTAAAACAGTAGCACAGTGTGCTTTGTACTCTCAGCAATTGCAGTCACAGTGGGCTTTAGTTCTGGCTTGAGACATACAGAAACACTTTCAGCAGCGTAGCCTCACCAGTGCATCACTTCACGCAGATTTACAGGCTCAATTGAGTCTGTACATTTGGGAGGTGTCGAACACATTCCAACAGACTTTTAGTTTACAAGTGTAGAAGCTTGGACTAGTTGTTCTGGGTTCATGATAGCAAGTTTCATTCGCGAGAACTAATGGAAAAATAAGACAGAGTAGAAAATTGTGCTGACTTTCAAAGTCACTATCACGACTTTTAGTGTGGAGCCCAAGATGTGCTTCAAGACCCCTTTATTGTGAATACCCTTGGTCGTGAATTGTTGCCAACTCCTCCCAAACCAGTGCCCTTCGTTCTAAATGACTGCGCGTGCAAACACGGACACAAGAAAAGTCGAAGACACCAAAAAAGTGTTCGTGGTGTCTTCAGTATGACCTACTGTACTCCTGCCCTGCCCAGATGTCCCCTCTCCAGCACCCATGTTCTGGTTCTTATCTTCTACTGCTAGGGACGTAATCTATGAGCGGCGTGGCGCTAGTCAGTGAACTGTCAGCTTGATGATTGATTTATTGATATGTGGGGTTTAACGTCCCAAAACAACCATATGATTATGAGAGACGCCGTTGTGGAGGGCTCCGAAAGTTTCGTACCACCTGAGGTTCCGTTAACGTGCACCCAAATCTGAGCACATGGGCCTACAACATTTCGAACTGTCAGGTTCAGCGTTTGTGGTAATGTTTTGGCCGACAGAGGACTCATATTGTGTAATTATTATGCATAAATGTAATATTCTTCAAAAGTAACTATGCTAAAAGTGATTCAGAAGTTATTTGAATTTGAAAGGACATGACACCACATAGGCTGCCCTATAGGCCATCCTTCTCTATGCAAGTCTACACCTTCTCGCATTAGTCGACCAATACTTGGGTAGAGGGTCAACTAAGCTATTCAATGGTGTTAGGTTTGCAGAAAAAGTCATATATGTGGTTAGTTTGTCGCAGAATGCATTCAGTTATTATTCTAACGCTATACAGATGGCCGCAGAGTAGCAGACGAACAGGTTATAGATAGCGCCACCAATGGTGAGTGGCTGAATGAGAGTGGAAATACGCGCTCCCGTAAAAACCGCGCTATCTGGGCAGTTCAGGAGTACAATAGGTAGTGGTCTTGGTTTCTTTCGTGTGTCCATGTTTGCACTGCCAGCCTTTTAGAGCGAATACTTATCAACTACTTTAGCTCTATGTTATTCCAACTGGTACCCTTCTTAGTAATCCTATTTTTGATGAGAAATTTTTCATGGACTTTACTGTATTTTATACTGAACTGGCTGTCTTTGTGACCCATTTGCGTGGGCATTTGAAATAACTGCATAGAGCTCTTCCGTGACACACTTTCACCCTTGCAGACCTGCGCCTGTATCGTGAACTGTGCCCCAAGAAGCCCCAACGCAGCCGGGAGTGGGACTGTGTCTGCCTGACAGTGTCGGACTGGCAGGGCTTCCTCAAGCAGTTCCGCAAGTCCTCCAACCCGCGGGAGAAACAGTTGCACACCTTCCTCTCATCGCACCTCTTCCCCGTTGTCCAGGCACAGGCACAGGTACACCTGCTGTTTGATGGGACTAGTATTTTTTTTGTTACCCCACGATGTGGCGGACAGGTTAGGCCTATCAGTCCTGACGTGGGAGCGGCCCGCTATGTGCTAGTTCACTCCTCGTTGGACCTAGGTTAAGGTTTTCCATACCATACCTTACCACAACATATATACACAAAGATGTTAATGTAAGAGGGACATAAAAGTTCAGACACAATTTCACTGTTGCATTGCGCCGATGGCAACATAAAGGTAGCATCTGTACTATATCAGCCACAATTAAAGTCTAAAAACTGTATCAGCTCATTTTTAAAGTATGTGAAAATGCCAAATCAGAAAAAGCTGGAAAAATGAAGAGGTTGTCGAGCGGGGCATTCTTGTAAGCAATGTACAACATGAGTTCTGGTTGAATTACTGGAGGTATGTCAGAGATGGACTATACTTGTAACAACACCAGTTGACACAGAGCTTAACCAGAGATTCACAAAAATAACATTGCACCAACTCACCAGTTTACTGACTCCCTGTAAAGTTTTGACTATGAGATAATTATCGACTCATAGTACTTTGATGTCTTTTTTTTTTCTACAGGAATAGCGGTATGATGAAAAAAATGGAGAAAAAAAATTGTAGTCGGGCAAAACACCACAAGATGTTGCTACCGGTTCCGCAGCTGCTGTTGCCGTAAACAGCTCTGGTTTATATTAGCAGGTCTACAGACAAACTGAACTACTGCTGGGGTCGTCGCAATGCGTAGTGGACAGATAGGTAGCTGCTTCGGCACTCCAACATTCGTACGGGAGATTGGTATGCTTTTTGATCGCAGCGTTGCCTGATCTAAATCATCATCATCATCATCATCAGCCTGACTACGCCCACTGCAGGGCAAAGGCCTCTCCCATGATCCGCCAATCAGCCTAGTGTTGTCCTTTCCGTTGCCACATTATACCCGCAAACTTTTTAATCTCCTCGGCCCTCCTAACTTTCTGTGTGCCCTTCATGCGTTTGTCTTCTCTGGCAATCCGGAGAAGGCCCACGTGCTACGTGTCCGGCCCATGGCCATTTCTTTTTCTTGATTTCAACTATGATATCCTTAACACCTGTTTGTTCCCTGACCCACTCTGCTCTCTTCTTGTCTTTTATGTTTACACGTATCATTTTCCTTTCCATCGCTCGCTGCGTCGTCCTCAATATATGTGAACTCTCTTTGTAAGCCTCTAGGTTTCTGCTCCGTAGGTAAGTACTGGCAAGATGCAGGTGGTATATACCTTCCTCTTTAGGGTTAGTGGCAGATTACTATTCATGATATGAGAATGCTTGTCGAATGCGATCCACCCCATCCTTATTCTCCTAGTTATTTCACTCTCATGGTTCGGCTCTGCGGTTACTACGTACCTGTCCTAAGTAGACATATTCTTTCACAACTTCCAGTGTCTCTCCACGTATCATGAAGTGCTGTTTTTTGCCAAGATTGTTGTACATTACTTTAGTTTTGTGCATATTAATTTGCAGTCCTACTTTTCTTGCTTTCCGTGTACAGTTCAGTAATCATGGACTGTAATTCGTCCCCCGAGTTACTCATCGAGACAGTGTCATCAACGAATTGCAGGTTACTAAGGTACTCTCCATTAATTCTTATCCCTAACTCTTCCCAGCCTAGCGTCCTGAATACCTCCTGTAAACACACGGTGAATAGCATTGGAGAGATTGTGTCTCCCTGCCTTACACCCTTCTTTATTGGGATGCTGTCACTTTCTATATGGAGAACTATAGGTGGCTGTGGATCCTTTGTAGATTTCTTCCAATATGTTTATGTAGAGATCTTCGATGCCCTGATTCCGTAGTGCCTGCATTACTGCTGATGTCTCGACTGAATCGAACGCCTTCTCGTAATTTACGAAAGCTTCATATAGGGGTTGGTTGTATTCAGCGCATTTCTCTATTACCTGATTGATAGTATGAATATGGTCTATTGTGGAGTAGCTGGTACAAAGTCCTGCTTGATCCTTTAGCTGATTGAACTCTAATATCGTCTTAATTCTATTAGCAATTATTTTTTAAAATAGTTTGTAGAGAACGGAGAGTTAGCTGATCGGCCTGTAATTTTTCAAGTCCCTGACTTCTCCTTTCTTATGGATTAAGATGATGTTGGCGTTCTTCCAAGATTCTGGCACCTTTCCCGTCAAGAGACACTTTGTATATAAAATCGCTAATTTTTCTAACACAATTTCTTCGCCATCTTTCAGGAGGTCCATTGTTACTTTATCCTCACCAGCGGCTTTGCCTCTGTGCATTTTTTTCTAGAGCTTTCCTTACTTTTCCTGTCTTTACTGGTAGGATGTCGAATTTTCCTGGACTATTATAGTTTCTCACAATATTATCCTGGTTCTTTTGATTTCTGTACAGCTCTCTGTAGAACTCCTCCGCCATCTCGACTATTCTATTCATATTAGTTATGAGTTTATGACATTGCCTTCGTTGTTTCTCAATGCATACATCCAATTTTTGCCTATGCACAAGTCTGCGTGTGCAGCTTTTAGGCTTCTGCCGCTTTTTACAGTCTGCTCAATTCTTTCCATGTTATACCTCCTGGTGTCGGCTACTTTACGCTTCCTTCCTCAGGTATTTTAAGTAGCTATACAATTGGGAATGGTTCGACATCTCTATTCGAACCAAATTTTGTCATGGCATGCTTTGGCTGCTGCGCTATCTCTATGTAGATGGTCTGTTGCACATTATTAGCATTGTAGAAAACCACCTGACCTCCCATAAGTTCCAAACTTCACCTGGCTCGTAGCTCGCCTCACCTTCTTTTCCTGATTGTCTGAAAATCTAGTTTTTCTATTAAAAAAAACATCCTGTGTGGTTTCGAACTTGTGACCTTGCGAGCTTATGCAGGATTAGTGCCTTGAATGACCCGTCTTTCCACGCGTTTGATCTCTTGTAACGTTTTCCTGTATCGCTCGATATTGACAGTGTTGGTTTCAGAGTGTCTGCAAGTGTCGGAGTTTTGCTGATTTCGAGTGGTTCGCACTCATACTTTGACGTTTCCTGTGAACTTACTATTGTATTTACTCGAATGTAATTCAAGTTCCTTTTTGCAAAATTTCTCTCAAGTTACTTGGGGGTCCGTGTTATAATTGAAGCACCTCAAATCGTGCCTTGGTGGTGCCGCCCCATTGGTTCCTTAATATGACTACGACAAACCTAGCGATCTTTCAACCTTGTGCTGGCAACATATACACGCTGGCAAAATCGAATCGAATTTAATAGAATCCTATTGTTTGCGACATGCATATGGCAACGTGTTTCGCGGGCGGTTCATTTCCTTTGTGCTTCCGCGATTTCGGCTCGAACAAATGGCAGCGCGACAAGTTCAGTACGAAGCCTGCTTTGAGAGAAGTGCAATACTGATGGCTGAGGAAATCGGGAACTCAGCCGCGGCTCGACGGCTAGATGTGGCGGAATCTACTATCCATAGGTGGAGGCTACAGTGTGAAGTACTCTTCAAGAGTGAGCCCGGCTGAAAAGGCTTCCGTGGATCTCGTGGCCGTCACACAGAACTAAAAAAAAGTGGTGAAGTTTGTGATTGAGCAGCGAAATTGCCTGTTGGAGTCAACATTGAGCTGATTTAGTGGAAAGCCCAAGACGTAGTTCGAGAGATGGGAACCCCGCGGGAGAACTTTAAGGCTTCACGTGGATCGGCACAAGAGCTCATGGGAAGAAATGATTTTCTCTCCAACAAACAACGTCGATAAAGCAGAAGCTACCAGCAGATTGCGAAGCGAAGCTAGTGGAGTTTCAGCGCCATGTGCTTGACCTGTGCTGCTCGTCGCAAATGCCATTAGGGCATTTACCATTAGGGCAATGTCATTAGGGCACATTGGCGACGCGGATCAGACTCCTGTTTTCTTGGACACGCCTATTTCAAGGACTGTCAGTGAAACAGGTGCCCCCCAAGTTCGCATAAGGACAACAGGCAACGAGAAGACGCGGCTAACCGTGATGCTAGCCTGCTTGGCGGATGGGCGCAAGTTGCTGCCATACATCATTTTTCGGCGCAAAACCATTCCGAAGGAGCTGTTCCCTTGGGGTGTGATTATCCGCTGCCAAGAAAAAGGTTGGATGGACACTCCTCTTATGCTTGACTTGGTCAAAACTGTGTGGTGCAGACAGCCAGGTGCGCTCCTCTACCCCGCCTCCATCCTAGTTCTCGACTCATTTCGCGGTCACCTGACACCCAAAGTGAAGAAGCTGTTGTGGGAAACTCAGACGCAGCTTGCCGTTATTCTCGGAGGTATGACATCTGTGCTGCAGCCATTAGACGTCTGCCTGAACAAATCATTTATGGATAGAATGCGGCAGCTGTACAGAGAATGGATGCGAGAAGATCGGGCTTTGACACCTACAGGTAGGATAAAGTGACCTAGTGCTGTGAAAACGGCTGAGTGTGTGTCCGCAGCTTGGTACGGCCTGCCACACGATATGATAGTTCGCGCGTTTAAAAAGTGCTGCATATCGAACTATATGGATGGCACAAAGGATGACCTCATTCGGCAGGAAGAAAGTGACAAAAGGGCTCGACCACCGGTGATGAAAGCGACGAATGAACAAAACTCACTTCATATTTAGAAGCTGGGAGGTCTTTGCCACCACCATGTGTAGCAAATAACGGTACTTTTTCCCCCCACTTTACTCGTGTTACATTTGTGTTCTTTCTTTTTTTTCGGCACTGAAAAGTCACTCCTCGCGTTGCAATCGTAGTGGCATTACATTCGAGTAAATACGGTAGTTGCGCGCACCTGATTTCCGACTACTAATCGGCTATTTCCATGTGACTCTTACATTGAGCATATGCGTCGCGGGCGGTTGGAGTACATGAAAATTAAACGTAAAAAGTTTTTAGCTGCTAAAGAATAGACAGGCGCTGCCTTTAAGGCTGTATTGTATTTTGCTGATGTTTTATGGTAGTAAATAAAAAAAGACCACTTTAAATACACATAGAAAAAGACAGTGGCCCTCAGACGGGAGTCAGCTATACGTATCAGTAATTACATGAACGGTTAGCCTAATAACGTGAAAAGAAGGAGATAAGGTAAGGAGCGAATCGTTTCTAGTTCTAGAAAGCGGCGAAAGGCAGAAAAAAAAAAAAGAGAAAACTTTGTACAAAAGCAACGTCGTGTTCGCAATACTCACCTGATCTAAGTAAGAGTCAATAAAGTGTACATCTGATCACTTACATGTTACACTTACACACCGCTGTCGAGTGAAGATTTGGTGATTTCAGTGCTTCCTTTGTATCAACCAGCGAGAATGTTTCAGCTTGCCTAATGCTGCGGCTGCCACAAGCGTCACAGAAAACATTGCCTTAGTTAAAGAACAAGAACAAAATTTCAGCCACTGGGGAGATTCTTGAAGTGAATCGAGCTTTTTGGACTAATTATTATGCTTTTTCCAGGTCCTTAGTTCATTACCGCACTAGATAAGCTACGTAGATTGATGATTGAGGAAACAAGCAGTCATAGCACCTAACATGGCAGATGAAACAGCGGTACTGACAACACAGCTTACATAGCACAAGCTTGGCCAGTGACATCACTGGCTCTTGCGGTCACATTATGTTATTTGTTAACAAGGAGGCCAACTACGTCACCGGGCCCCCAAGTGTTCTCTGAAATCGAGGCTGCCTCCGGTCGTAACAAAAGAGCACATCTAATTCAACTTTTTCTCGCGCTGGGGCAAATGAGTTCCGTGTGAAGAACAAAAGAGAAAAGTATCACCATTCTGTTCAGAATGTTTCAGTTCTGACTTGGATGTTCTTTCTCAGTAAGAATGGTTTCCTCAAGATTTATTTAGTTCAAGCGCTGAGGGGCTGGGCATGTTTTCATAATGTTGTGTGTCATTGAATTGCCATTAATGCTATTCACATTGATAGTGATAGCTATCAGCAGTCATTCTGGCAATTTCTTAGATCTTGAGAGTTGTGTTGTTGATAGCAATACATATATAGAGCTGTGGTACAGTTCAGCTTATTAGTGTTTGCTGACTGCAGCGTTGGACTCCGTTTCACAAGTGCTGTGCAACGTTGCCACTTATTCTCTGAACGGGCTTTCTGACTGCTCGAGACTTGCTTGAAAAAGCCTTTCTGGCTGCTCCAAGCCTGCCTCAAAACGTCCTTCTGGATGTTCCAAGCCTGCTACTAAGCACACTTTTGCCTGCTCCCAAACCTATGTACCCTTTTCTACCACTGACACCACTTTACTTCAGTTAGTCTCAACTCAACAAGCTCTTTTCTTTGGGCTATTGCAGTGACTATCCCATGTCTTCTTCCCTGTGGCAATTTTTCTCGGCATAAACCTATTCCAACTGGCCCAAATGCCGCTTTGCATTTAAGTTCCAAATGTCGTTGTGTGCTTTTACGTATTGCAGGCATTGAAGTGTGAAGAGCGTGACTTGGAAACAGAGAACCGTTGGCTTCTCGAGCGGGAGCAGCGCGAGATTCTCCTTCCTCGGCCGGGTTCCGACATGAAGTGCAACGGGGCTCCCTCAGTGGATAAGGCCGCCACTGAGCCTCAGCCCGCAGCAGCGGCCGACGAGTGCGGGCCCAAGGCGGCACCGGCGAAGGAAGCAGCGCCTACTTGTCCGGCCGAAGCCGCCGGCGCAGGAAACATTGGTCGCCCTCCTGGCACGCCAGTTTCTGCCGCAGACGTTGCCGCATCTGGCGGAGTTCTTGTCAACGGGGGTGCAAGCCTTCCACCTGTGACTGGCCCATCCTTGGCTGACAGTAAGTGTCCCTGCACCCCCTCTGTGATATCATGTCAGTGATTGGCTTCGGAATGTATCATCTCTCACACCGATCACTACTTAGAGTGCAGGAGAGGTTACTCTGAGCTCTGCAGGTCAATGCGTTCCCCTACTCTAACAGGAATATATACAGCCCTTGATGAAATTCTGTCCCATAGGCAGTTAGTTTCTGTCAAGAACCTGGGTCTCTTCAACATGTATTGGGCGTACCATAGCGCTACCATGCGAAAGCATCCCTGTGACGTGCATAGTCGAATTGCTCTGCCGTCCTCTTGCGCGCAGCTTGCACCCACTTTTACATCTTCTTTTTTTATCATTCTTGTAGCTCTTCACTCAACGAAATCTGTAAAATACTGGTGCAACTTCTCCCTTGACTGAACAAAGTGCTAAATAATCCTCCCGGAAAAGTTATACACTTCTCATAATGTCTGACTGCCGGAGTCAGACAACTAGGCCAAAAGCAAGTTCTCCACAAGCACATTTGTTATTTGAATTGGTACTATATAAGCAAGCGTGTTTCCAAATGTGCTTACGACTATAAGCACATTGGTCGCCCTGGTAACTGAGCTACCCATTGCAGCAGGTGCCTATGTTAGCCAGATGTCAGCAGCGCAACAGTTGAATTGCAATCTAGAGATACAAGGGAAAGAGAAATCACTGAAGCCTTCATGATTTGCAACGTTTAGGAAGATTTGTGTGTTAGTGCACCATCTGTAGGATTGAAGTGTAATTTTTACATAGAAATTTAGATACAAGACATGGACAGCATTGATGGCTTGACGCAGATGGCAATTCCCATGTGGTGTGCTTTGCGCATGCTACCGCTGTTTTCCTTTCTTTCACCCTGTATATATTTGTCATAGTTTCATCAAATAAACTACCGTTTACGCTTGTGTTGTGTACTCTGTGTGTTTTTTTTGTCTTCGTGTTTTCAAACAGCGCAACGCAAGTACCGAATTTCTGCTTGCACCATGTTCACTCTTCTTTCAGCTGTGTCGTACAGTGTCTGCTATGCCGATTGCAGGTGGAACGCCAATGTCCATGCTGGGTGATAACCCGGGTGATGGCATGGTCGCAGGCAATAAGGATAATCCGGGAGCTATGGCTGTGCCAACCTGTGAGTCTTTCACGTGTATTTTTGCAAGAGCTTAGTCTGTAATGATGTTGTTGTGAACGTCTTGTAATGGAGCCTCATGGCTGTGATGTAATCATATAAGAAGTTGAAGTTTAGGTCACAGAAGCATTTCTGTGCTGGAGTGGTCCATATACTAAGAAATACTGATATAACGACTGCTTTTTGCAACACTTTTGGGTTTATTGTGAGTGGGTTTGACTGTAGTCACAAGGCCAGCATTTACTTAATTCAATTATATCTAAAACATTTGATGGAATACGTTCAGAAACTGTAAATGCAAGGGGGAAAAACTTATTTTGAGTTAAATTCTTTGTATATGCCAGTAAAAACCAGCTAACCGCTAACCTTTTAGATTTTTGTTTGCAATACTGTGTGTGACATGACCTGCTTCACGGCCCTTAACTAAGATCAACTTTTCCCGTGCACTAAGGGCCAACTGCAGTTGGTGCTAAGTTTAGCTTATTGGGTTTAACTGAGGTCTGTCGTATCTGTGGTTAGCATGTCCGTTTAACTAGGGCATGAGGTTGCAGGTTGCCAACATCACCACATTGTCTCTTGTATTCCACAGCCTCCGATGCTGCAGCAGCAGCGGCTGGCCCCATGCTGCCATCGATGTCAACGCAGCAGCAACATCAGCAGCAGCATCAGCAACAGCAGCACCAACACCAGCAGCAACAGCAACAGCCCATGGGGGTGCCACAGCACCAATTACCACAACACCCACACCACCATGCAGGCGGCACCCTCACCATGGGAAGCGGGGCACCACAGCACCCTCATGGTGGCATGCCCTCGCACCTGATACCACCTCATCAGCAGCATCCGCAGCCACATCCTGGAGTCGGGCAGTGCAACCCACTCGCAGGTTCTGCACACATGGCTGGGGGAAACATGGCCGTTGGAGGACCGAGCCCCATGGGGGGACCGGGCATGGGTGGACCTCAGGTCAGTGTGGGCAACATTTTCTTTTCGGAGGTTAAAGCACAGAGGACTCCGTCCACTGCATACACAATGTCATGAATGTGGCAAGAACTGTCGAGGCTGAAGGGCAATACTTTACCGTAACTTTACTGGTAACATCAATCTCGCTAGGGCAATTTCACAGGTAACATCACAGTATTAATTCGAAAAAGCAAGTCTGTAGTAATTTTTCAACTCTCAAAGGCTGCTCCCAGCGAAGACACCCATGTGTTCAACTATTCTTAGGCTGCGATGACTTAAAAAAAAGTATGTTTCTCACACTCGATTTAAAAAAAATTCCCTAAAATTTTATTCACTGTAGTTGATATTCTGTTACATCGCAGTCCATTAAAAACTAACTAAGTTGCATTAGTACTATAAATGATAGAAATATCAAGCTTACGTTGAAATCTGGTCTGTTACAGTGCAACCCACTTATAACGATCCCAGAAATAACGATCTATCGGTTATAACGACCATATTTCGGTGCACTTACGATTTTCCTATGCTACCCTTAGAAACTGAGGCCAGATACAGTGAACATTTTTCAGCGCCTCCTACTTATTCAACGAACATTTCCGACACGGTCGGGGTAAAAGTAAAGCGCACACGAAGCGGGGAAACAAAGGGTAAAAAAGGCATTCTGAAGCATCGATAGGCGCGCTTGCATGTGTATTGCTGCAGTTTGCTTGGGACGGACGATGTCCCAAGCAACTGCGGCGAGCATCGCACGCAGATTTCGGACGTTAGCGAGTGAGGTGGTTCACTTTCCAGACGTTTCTTCACAGGCAGACCGGAAGGGAGGGGGATAAAAAAAAAATATATATATAGGAGGCAGCATAGAAAATGGCCAATCAGCTTTCGCACAGCAAACTTTTCTGACGCTGTTTTCAACATCTACGACCGCGGACGATAAACCAACAATTACTTCGAATGCAAGAAGCCATAAATGTGAGAAGCGATCACTTTTGTTGCGTGAAAGTTCCCTGCGAGGCTTAAATTTTTGACACCACCATGAGACACCACCACATTGTCGGCTTTTTTCTACGGCGCGTTCTATGGACGCCTTCGTTTCTTGCTGTACGCTTGGCGCATCTTCCTTTTTAGACGAGCGTCACCAGTCATGCCGGCAAAAAGACTTGAAGTTGTTGCATCGATTGCGTAGCACGAGCGGGAAGCGTACGGACACACGCGGGAGACGGGAGTCAGCGGCCGACAAACAACAACCAGGAAAAAAAAAATAATCGCAGCCCCGTTGGTCGCATCAGCCAATGGGAAGCGAGAGACGAGGGGGCTCGCCTGGCGCGCACGCACTCTGGCCAATGAGTGATCGGGCAGGGGGCTTCAGAAAAGGGGCGAGGGCAGCCGTTCTTTTCATGTGACACTATTTTGAAGGGCGGCAAAATTTGCGCAAAGAAATCAGGCTTCAAAACGAGCTTAAGATGGTGGCGTTCGACCGGCTGCTTTGCCAGCGGCGCGCACATGAAGTTCGAACAAATTTTACCTTCCGCAGGGTGTTTCGCTACTCCCATAGCGACTTATAACAAATTTGAACCCAATTATTGATCGAATTCAGCGTCCACAATTTCAGAACCCATGCGTATAGTAGGCTTGTGCGAAAAGTGAATTTTAGGTTCGAAGCGAATTGTGAGTTTGATTGAATCATTTCGAATCGAATTCAAATGATATGTGTGACATATAAAAAATGAAGGGAATACTTATCATGACCTAACTAACCTGCACAATACTTCATTTGAATTGAAATATAGGCTCTATGCAAATGCCATTTTTTTTCGTTCAAAGGAAATTGAAACAATCATGAGTGGTAGTTTCGGTAGGATGCCAGTGATAACCTGTTAGATATTTAACATGTTAAAATTTACCGTAATTACTCGAATCTAACGCGCACCTTTTTTCCGGTTAAGCGAGTTCATAAATCGCATGCGCGTTAGAATCGAGTACGAACAAAAAAATTACGGTCAATCTATTGCCATCGCAAATCCAAAATGGCCGCCCCCTATGTGCGTCGGCATGGTGCGTCGGCTATTTCTGCCTATGTAGTAGTAGTAGTAGTATTTTTATTTACAGTAAGCCAGATACAGAGCTCACTGCAGGGGCAAAGGGCTAAAGGCGAACAGCCTGACAAAGGCCCTTGTCCCTCCGCAGTCCGTGACAGTGCAAGCTTAAACAATATATATATTCAATACATTAGTTTCAAGCAACCTGAAATTGTAAACACAAAATTCAAACATAAATAGCATAAGAAGTTTACATAACACATTTAAAAAATTATAGGTCACTCTCGTTATAATTCACAACTAAACAATATCAATGAAACAACTCAAAAACAGACATAAGAAGCATGTGGATACAATGAATTCCGCGATATACACTCGTATAATTGACTTATAAGTTTATGAACAATTTAAGCATTTGTAGAGGCATGAGACTCCAATACGTAGTTTCGATAGTGTAGACCGGTGGTTATGAATAAGTTCTTTATTTGTTTCTTGAAAGTCGCACTACTAGCCCTAAAGTTCAATTGATCTGCAAGGGTATTTAAAACCTGAGGCACCTGGTAAGCAATACTTTGTTTTGCATACTTGGTTCTTGTTCTAGGAGCTCGCTTCTTTTGTTCTCGCATACTGTAGTGTGGTCTTTTCGGTGCAACTTTCTTCATATAGCTTAGTCTTTTGTATTAACTGAAGTAATTTAAAATGATATAATTGATCAATTCTGAGTATCGAATGTTTAATGAATAGTGGAGCAGTGCGCAAGTCTTGTAGATTCCCCCTGTAATTTTCAAAGCAGCGCAATATTTTCTTTTGTATAGTTATTAACTTATGGTAATTCCCTTGTGATGTCGTTCCCCAGACTAACATCCCATAACTTACTTTAGAATGGAAGAGTGCATAGTACATACTTATTTTTAACCTCAATGGGATAAAGTGCATTGTTCTAAAAAAACAACCAACTATTCGCGCTAATGCGGTGATCAGATGATTTACATGTGTATTCCAGTTTAATTCCTCCTGAAACCATACACCAAGAAACTTTTGTTCCCTAACATGTGCGATGCAATTTCCTTCGAATTTTATAGCTATGTTACTAATAGGTTTATTTACAGGTCGGAATATCATATAGGTTGTTTTTTTTGCATTCAAGCGCAGTCCATTTTGCCTTAACCAATTTGAAAGATTGCTTAGATAATTATTTACACTGACCTCAAGCGATATTAGATTGTCTGATGAAAAGAAAACATTCGTATCGTCAGCGTACATTATAAGTTCAGGAGAATGAGGTATATCAACAATATCATTTATATAGACAAGGAACAATAATGGCCCCAGTATAGACCCTTGGGGGACTCCTTGGTTCAACTTTATCTTTGCAGAAATAGTGTTATTCAGTTTTACATATTGATAACGATCTTCTAGATAACTTTTAAACAGTTGTAGTGCAACTCCACGCACCCCATAGCTTGATAATTTATGAATCAATGATTTGAATTGTATGGAGTCAAATGCCTTTTGAAGATCGAGGAAGAGCCCAAGAGTATATTTTTTGTTTCCATATTTTCGATTATCTTATCTTTGATATACAGTAGAGCTTGTTCTGTTGATTTATTTTTTTGAAAACCATACTGACTTTTTGTTATTATTTGGTGCTTATCAAAAAAGGATGCAAGTCTATCATAAATAACCCCTTCAAATATTTTCGATATTGTTGGAAGCACGGATATAGGTCGATAGTTCGCTAAAGTATTCATATCACCACCTTTATGTACTGCAGTGACTTTGGCTACTTTTAGCTGCTCTGGAAATACACCATGTGCGGCACTTCGTACGTGTGCTGAGGAGTTCGTCATCTAGTAGTGCATTAGCATCGACGACTTGGAAGGGCCGACTCCAAAAACTCGAGTGCACCACGATGCCGCTTTTAAAAGAAAAGTCATCGCGTGTGCAGAAACGGACGGAAATCGGGCCGCATCGTGGTCCTTCTCGAAACGTGCGTGCGGGACCGGCGGAAACAAAAGCAGAAGATTGTCGACAGCAAAGCTTCACGCAAAGGCTTCAGTGAACCACAGCAGGGTCGGTTTCCGCAAATTGAAGAGCTGCTCCGCGAGTATGTGCTTGAGGAGCGAGTGGCACAGCGGCCCATGACGACAGAACTGCTCCAAGTGCGGGCTATGCAATAAGTCTTAGAAAAAAGTCTAATGCGGAGCCTTTTTAAAGCGAGCAGGTGCTGGCTAATTAACTATATGAAGAGGAAAGGCTCTTCCCTCCGAAGGGGAACATGCATATGCGAAAACTTTTGCGGAGAAGTACGATGAAAAGCTTCACAGTTTTCAGAGGTTCGTCCTAAACTTGCGGCGCAACAACGGCTACCTGCTTGGGCAAATCTGGAATGCCTATCAGTTGCCTCTTTAGTTCGACATGCCTGGCACCACAACTGTCGAGAAGAAGGGGGCGAAGCAAGTTCGCGTGCTGACATCGGTCCACGGTAAAACCACAGTGACGGCAATGCTCTGTTACACGTCAGATGGGCACAAGCTTCGCCCGTACCTCATATTTAAATGGAAGACAATCCCGAAAGGAATCATTTTTTCGAGTGGTGTGATCGTGCGGGCCAGCGAAAAAAAATGGGTGCGCGTTGCAATCGATGTCTTACGTTTTTTTTTTTTTTTTCGCGGTGGAAATCGGGTGCGCGTTACAATCGAGGGCGCGGTAGTAATCGATGTCTTACGTTTTTTTTTTTTTTTCGCGGTGGAAATCGGGTGCGCGTTACAATCGAGGGCGCGGTAGAATCGAGTAAATACGGTATATGCCAGTGATAACCTGTAAGATATTTAACATTTTTAAATTTATTATACTTGGATCATATAAGCCATCATAACAAGCTTAATATCATGAAGAATCGATTTGAGGTTAACATGTTCCTTTAAAAGGGCCCTGCAACACTTTTTCAAGTAGTCGTGGAGCCAGTAAACTTGCTTGTTGCGTCACAAATTCACTGCCACAAAGTTTCTAGAATAAGTTCAGTACGAGCAGAGTTCCAAAAATTTGTTGCACGCTTGCATTCTCTCTTCCAGTCTCGACGAAATAGCTAGGAAGCTAAGTAGGGAAGAATGGCATGGCGAAAGAAAATACGTCACATGCACCTCGTGACCTTGAGCATCTTTTTTTTTTTCTTTGAATGCGCAGCTTTTCAAGTGCGATTGCGCACATACTCGTGGACAAGCGGCGGCCCTGGTGACGAGGAGCGTGCCATGCTCAAATCAGCCAATGGTTGTGACCAGGGCCGTATATTCCTTCTTGACTGTGACAAGTGATTTTTGAGTTTGTAGTGTCATCTGCCGAGGAAAAAAAGCAATCTTTAGCTTTGAAAATTTATTGTGAAAATATATTACAGGCCTCGTGCTGCACTACAATATTTGCCTTGCGTGTTCTCGGTAGCCTCGACTACCGATTGACAGCGTTTTCTGACCATGTTCAGTAAGTGTTGCAGGGCCCCTTTAAATTTTAAGGAGGGCTTTGTGGCAAAGCGAATTTTTCTTGAATAGGTGCTTTCATGGCTTAGCACCCCTACAGTGCAGTGAAACCATCTTTACAGGTGGTATCATGCAGACTAATATACGTCTATTCATTCATTGTGAATACTTTCGATAATTTGAGTTCGAATCGAAGTGAATTCGAATACTCAACTGTTCTTTCTATTTGCATAAGCCTAGCATATAGGAATTCGAAAAATTGACTTTTTGGCCATTTTTCACCATTCTAAAGCCTGCGTAACAGTAAAGACCGGTCGATTAATGATAACAACTTACCCGCAGTAGTGGCGATGCCTTAACGAATAAGCATAAAAAAGAGCGATAGCGAGGTGGCCGGTGGCGATGAACGTGCTATTTTGACTCACTGCCGGCGAGCTTATCACAGTCATCTGCAGATAACTGCTCGGCGGAGTGCTGGTGGTACAAGCCTCTCATGGTGTCGTTCGCAAGTTCGTCGCCGCCGTGTCATACAAGGCCACTTGCGCACGTTGCTCGCAAAAATCGAACATGCTACTCGCCGCACCCTAGCACAGTCCCGAGTGAAACATGCGCGAAGAACGCACAAACACGCGGATACATTGGACTGCAAGTGAACTGGCATGCGACGGCAAGAGTAGCTAGGGTAAGCGACATTCTGCACGCAACTAGCCAGGGGTGACTGGTTCAACGTCAGGAGATCGCGATTCAGTGGAACTGCGTAAGTTCATTGCAAACGGGCGTCGTTTAACACGCGAAAAGGCTTAACTTGTAAGCGAAGGGTTTGTTCGCACTTTTTAATAAAAAATATCCACAAAAAAATGTTTTGGCCACTATGTGGCCATTTTTATGGGCGGCTTTATATACAACGAACTGCTGATATAACGACCATTTATCGTGGCACTTTCGAGTTCATTATAAACGGGTTCAACTGTATATCTAAGTCTGTTTGCATGTTCATACAGCTGCAAAAGCACATTTCTTGAACAGCAACATTTGCTTCATCAAGGGTTAAAAGAAAGGCAGAATTTTTTATCACCACTATATGACATCATCTTTGGTTCCACTTTTCCTTGTTCCTCAGGAACTTAGATCCATTGATATGAAGACTTATTCACCCATAGAAGTCACCAGCGAAACGATTGGCACACACTGGAAGAATGCCCGAACAAAGAAAAACGTTCCGGTTTGCGATATATTTAACTAGGATGCATGTGCACTAGTTGCCAACAAGCATTCTGAAGCTGAAGGTCTCGGTTAAAATTGTATGTGTTGTGACATTTTTCTTACAAGTATTTGATTGGTGAGGCTCAGCTTCAGGTGGTGGCAAAAATTTGAAAAAGAAATGCTTCGATACAATCAAGTAAATGGGGCTCATTTTTCGAATATTTTCAATAAGTCATTGGTACTTGTACTACGCAGGTGTTACCCCATGGTGGCAACATGGGCACTTCAGGGCTTCACAGGCCGCCATCGGGGTCATCAATGCCCCCTGGTGGAGCAGGCTGCCCCATGCCTCCGCAGGGTGGTGCAGGTGTTGGTGGTGGCGGTTTGGAAGCACAGTACATGCAGCAGCAGAGCCAGATCTTCGTTTTCACGACAGGCCTGGCAAATCAGGCGGCCGAGGCTGTGCTGACTGGACAATGCCCCAGCATCATTGCATTCCATTGTGCACAGCCAGGAACTAAGCGTATCCTTGAGGTGAATATGCTGTTCTGAATGGATTTAGGATGTTTTTATGGTTGTGCAAATATTCCAATTTTCAAATATTTTTCTGATACTCTTTGCTAAGTGACTCTGTTCATACAATGTTTTACTGTTTGAACTATTTAATTAACTTCAGGGGGGAGATGTAACAATTTATACTAACGAAAAATTTACATGCAGCATGCTTGGTCATGCGTTTTATGAGCTGTGGGGTCTCATTGTGAGAGAACACCACGCTCTTGGGAGTGAACGGACACAGTAGACGCGGTCGGAACGATGCAAATAACACACATTTATTTAACTACTTTTAGAACGACGATTCAGCGAATTATTATTACATCAATTGTAGTCCACATGCTGAACTACCTTACACAAAAATACACAGCTTTCAACAACACGACAAACAAAACAGTGTCGCTAGTGCCTGACTCACCACAAGGGCCCCCCGACGAATGGCCCGTGCTGTCGTACACTGGGGTCCCACTGCGAGAGACAACTGTTCGGGCCAAACGCCACCAGAGAAAAAGACCAGCTTATTTCTCGCGCGCCGCCACCAAGGCTTGCCGCCAGGCCTCGCCCCTGGCGCTAACGTTTTCTAACCATGATGATGATGGTGGCGATAAATGCGCTCACAAGCACAACGCCACCTACCGCTCAATAATTGTGGCCCCTAATTGCAGCTTTTGCGCGAGACACGTGCACCTTGAGGCACAAACAGCTTCACAAGGGATGTTAGCCCCTCCAGAGTCAACATGCAAAACTGCTGGTTGCTTCCACCGGTGCTCTGAGCTTGGCCAGTGGGTCCGTTGCCGACGCCTAAAATGTTCATCTGTGGTTCCGAGGAGCCAACAGGGGATGCAATGTGTTGCTTGCAACGAAGCACGTTGCGGCTTTTTCGTTTTCGTATGCAGCCCGCTAGCTTTATGTTCTTGTATCTAAAGTTCGGATTCGTCTCGTGCGCCAGTGCTGTGAGTGAAGTTAGGCCTAGCCACAACACTCAGTAGTAAGCTGGGTTGCAGTGTGCATAGCTGCGGTGCCCGACATTTCAAAGTACGTCCTACTCAATCGCAAGTAAAAAGCGTTTTCTCAGACGGTCTTAATTCGGAAGGTTCAAAGGGCCGATAACCAAAATCTCTAACTACGAATCGCATGAGTAAAAGATGCACATGTGCGACGTTCATGACAAGCATGGCTTGCTATTTTAACCTGATTATTGAAGTTCCGCTTTCAGGTGCCTAACTAAAGTGTAATTATACTCCAAATGATCGCCGACCTATCTACACAGAACCAGTGTGAATGCGTCACTAAGTACTGTAAACAGCCGGGACCTCGCAAAGCGCAAATAACAGACAACACTCCTGGAGTTAGAGTTGAACCGAATGCAAGGCACGCTGAAGCAACCAGGTGGTCGTGACCATTCGAAGGCCTCAAAGCGAACTTAAGAAATTTGCTTTTTTGTACTGGAATATTTCTGAAGGAAAAATTGTTTGAGAAATTGTTTCCGAAAGAACTTTTCTACTTCAACTGAAGTGGGAAATTTGAAGATGGAGAAATGCTCTTTCTAAAGAGCCCAATATGGTGGTGCCCAGCTGCACATGGTGCAGCTATAATTATTTATATTGTGATTTAGAATATGCTTATGATCTCTGAGCATATTCTAAATTATATTATAGAACACTGAAACGTTTTTTCTCTAATTTCACCTTGAAGTATTTTAAAAATATTTGTGAAATATTGTAAAATTATTTGAATTCGCTCAAAAGTCTGCTATTTGCAAAGCTCTACATACTTTTAAATTTGATAGAGCCTGCTTTACTAGTCGTGCATTGTATCGTTGGCACATGCTAATCAAATGAAGTGCACAGCAGAAAGACAAATAGGCAGAAGGACAAGGTGTCAATTATTTCCATTTCCTCCTCCTCTGTTGTGTACCTCAATCACTCCGAGTAGTGTGCTGGTTTTGTTGTTACCTTACCAGCACGCCAAGTCAGCAGTTGTTTTGGCCACGACACTTTTTGATTACATTTGCTCTCCGCAGCATCCTAAACAAGTGTATCGTTGTGTGCTCTGCAGAAACACCCCCTCAAGATCCAGCAGTTTAGCAAACAGAACCCGGCTGCCTGGCTCAACACTCTAGCCCAAATGAAGCAGCGAGGCGCCCAGGGTATGCCGGGGGGCCCCATGGGACCGACTCCCGGTGGTGGGGCCATGAAGGTCCCCCAGACATTTGGCCCCGGGTTCTGCGGCCCTCCTCACGCGTGTGGACCTACCCATCCCGGAGGAGCTGCCTGGCAGCCTCAGGAATCTTGGGGGGCCGGCCCCTACGGCCCCGCAGGCATGGCGCCGCAGCGGGGCCCATCGCCGGCCAGCAACCGAGGACCCCAGCAGGGCCATCATCCTCAAGGCTGCGGACCACCCAACGGTGGCTGCTTTCCCGCAAGCGGAGGGGCCTACCCTGGCATGGGAGGACCCGGTTGTGGTGGCAATCCGGCTCAGATGAATGCGGGTGAGCAGCAGTACCTTCCAGACGTTGGCAATATCACTGATCAGTCAGCGCACTCATACTCATACACGTCTTAATAAGTGAGCCCAGTTGAGAAAAAAAATTCAAGCGACTCAGAGTTCGAGTGAGTCTGGGTTGGAAGATTTTGGTGAGTCTGAGCTTGAGTGAGCTCGAATGTGCTCCACTTAATTGGTGACCCTTGCTGCCCACTGTCAGCTGCCACAACAGACAGCGAGCAGAAAGGAGGTGCTTCAGCTTTTTTTTGCCAACACCAGCCTTCCTCAAAGAAAACAAGTTCCCTTGTCCAAATGCTAACTCTGGCCTGAGACGTCCCTGCTTCGGTAAACGTTGGTTGGTTTGCCTGTTTATTTTTTTCCTTTCGCCTTTTCAACACGCTGTCACATTACACTGCAGACAATTCGTGTCATCATTGGGCAACTTGAGTTTGAAAAAAGGAAAATGGCAGTAGAACCTCATTGATACATTCCCCCATAGTATGATTTCTCAGCTCCTATGCTTGCAATTGCGAAAATGAAAGTAACTCGATATGCTCCCAGAAAATACAATTATTTGGCAGTAACGTTAAAGGCGACTTCTGTCATTTAGTTGGTGCGACGCTTTTTTCCCAATAACTAAAGTGAGCCATACCAGAAAGAAATACAGAAAAAAATTTTGTTATAATTTTAAAAAAGCTTGAGGAAACAGTTTGAACTTGAGCAAGCTGGAATTACTTGTGTTTTTAGCCTCCTTTCTTTTTGACATCTAGCAAAACTGCAATTCATCTACAGTAAAAGCTCGTTAATTTGAATTCCACGGGAATGCTGAGCAATTTCGAATTAAACAAAATTCGAAATAATGAAAGTGAGCAAAAATGGGTGGATTTCGGGGGTGGGGGCACGAAAAATATTTATTGGCCAAAAAAGTCGGTGATGAGCATCTGCTTCTCTTCTCTGAATGCCACAGCTGCGACTCCCTGTTCCAGCGCGTGGACGCGGCGCAGGGAATCCTCTTCACCCTCTTCAAAGCTGAAGAAGAGACGCGCCACATAAAGTGCCTCCATCACCGCAGAAGCTGACGGGCGCACAGGCGCTTCGTCATTTTCGTCTTCCTCACCTTCTGGCTCTTCTGCATCAGGCTGCGCACCGGCTACTTGAGCGATAATGTCCTCATCAGTCAGGGCACCACACACCGATGCACCGGTGTCAACTTCAACATAATCGGCAACATTCCTGTGAGGCCGCCTGGAATCACGGCCATGTCTGTGCCGACACGGCGCAGCTGCTCCTTCACCTTATCGGTAAGGTGGCCGCGGAAACTGCCCAACACTAAAAGTGAATGTTTGGCCAACAAAGCTCTCGGTCTGTTCTGTCAAACACTTTTTACCCAGTCAAGCACACCAACATGTGCATGGCAGTGAGCAGCGTAATGCCGAAGTCCTTCCTGTCGCCCGCGCACAAAATCATTCGTGAACGAACAACGTGCTCGAGGAACAAAGTGACACTGCCGGGAGCGGCCTAGTGCTGCTAGACTACTCCGCCGACTCCTCAGCGTCCCGTGGGTCCCCTCGTACCAAGTGGCGCTAGGCGCTGAGATAGCGGGAGGGCTACGAAAAAAAAAAATTGCTCCCTGGATTTCGAGGCCATACTTTGCTCGCCCTTTGCTCGGAGGGGCCACTTGAAAGCTCGAAAAAACTGGTCGTGGCCATCTAGTGCTTTCGAACCTTTGAGCAAAACCATCGTTCCGCACCTCAGTCACGTAGCGGAGCAACTCCTTTTCCAAATCAGGATACTTGCACTGTTTTCCTCGGAAAGCGCGCATTTTGATGTTGGTGTTCTGCAAGGCTTTCTTCTGAGCGCACCAACGTCGAACACACTTCTCGTCAACGTCGAATTTTCCGCCGGCGGCCCGTTTCTCGTGCTCGAGAGCAAACTCGATCACCTTCAACTTATAGCCAGCTGTATAGCTATTCAGCTGCTTGCCCATCGTGCCAAAACGTAAACGTCCCGCAGAAAACTAGCTAGAGTCCCAGAGTCATTCAACGGTGCGCAAATCTCGAGCACATGGCAGGCTGAACAGCACATTAACCGAACAATGCACAAATACCACAGTTGGTGATGCTAATGCCGATATGGATAGCACGTTTGTATAGAAGTGTCAGAAGTTAAAGATAAAATCCCGCTTTAACCTTTAGTTGGCGGGAACACTACTGAAAAAACTTAAAAATTTTACCACTAGTGTTGACGGTGATGCTGCTCAGCGACATGCGCTTCGAATTATCCGTAGAGGCAGCAATTTCTGTTCGAATTAATGAATCGTTTTACACATGGTCTCCTATGCACTGCGGATCGGAGTGCGGCGACCATTTCGAATTATCCAAAATTTCGAATTAATGAGGTGTGAATTAACGAGCTTTCACTGTACATACGTACATGCAATTCACACAAACTCGTGCAATGGCTGAGCCCATGTAAGGTCAACCTCTCTGGTTGACAGCCCAAAATTGAAAAAAAATATCTGCCAATAAAATCATGCTCACTGTGCGAATTCGGAGGGCATTCATATGTTTGCTGCTTGCATGTTTGTGGATGCTTAATGTGTCGTGTTGTGCAGAGTGTTATCAGGAGTGATTGTGACAAGTTTTAGAATAAAACGAGTTTTCGAAAGTCATGGATGGACCCTGAAGGTGTGCTTAAAAGCCGAGTGTAAGCAGCAGTGGTAATGAGAACGAACTAGAATTGCTAAGTGTGCTATATTCGGGAGTATGAATAGAACTACTATTATTTTTTTTCTTTTGGTGGGCACGCATGAAGATAATGAAGTATTTTGCACTCTTGAGTTGGAAAAAGAGAGCAGACCGATAAGTTGGTACTGTGCAAGGGCTGCTCCTTATGCTGCAATAAGTTATGCAAGATCCTGCTTAGTGGCAGAAAGGTTGTATGGAAATGAATAACCACACATTTGTAGCACCAAGTCTTGATGGATTTTCCAGAAAAAAGGCTTCTTTGTTGCTGAAAAATTCGCCCTGATTCAGAGATACAATGTGAATATATGAAAAGAAAGAAAAAAAGGAAGGAGGGGGCTACATTCTTTACACTATCTATATTATATGTTTTTAGGGTCTCTTGTTACATCTAAGGCTGGTGCCAGCACACATTGAGAAAAAGTCTCTGACTATGCCTTATGGATATCTTGGCCACTGGACTAACAGTGTTAAGCCGGATTTGTCTCACAGGAGTCAAAGTGCCGGACGAAAACTTGACACCCCAGCAGAGGCAGCATCGTGAAGAGCAGCTAGCGATGATCCGTAAGATGCAGAAGCTGCTCTTCCCAGACCAGCAAGTCATGGGCAACGCTACAGGCCCCCCTGGCCAGCAGCAGCAGCAGCAGCAGACTGGGGCTCCCCAGCAGCCACAGGGGGGTGGGGTGCCCCCCCGCCCTAGGGGCCCCGACCAGTTTGGGCACTGTGGGGACCACCAGCATGAAGGTGCAGGCATGCCTCCGCAAATGCAGCAGCAGTCACAGCCGCAGCAGCAGCAACACTTCGGTCCAGGTAAGGCTTAGCAGAAAGTTACATTGCATGGCTCATGTCCTCTTGTCACATGAAAGATGAGATTATGTTTACAGCGACGGGCATTCATTGATAATGTCCTTCATTTGTCATCACCCGGGGAAACTGATACAGTCGAACTCCGCTACAACGAACGCCGCTTCAACGAAATTTTCGCTAAAACGAAAAATTCGTGATTCCCCGTCAGCAGCTCATAGGAGTCAATGCATAAATATTGTCTCCACAACGAACACTTTTTGTTCGGTCGCCCCGCTTCAGCAAAATTTTATGACCCAATTCCAGGCTCAGATACTTATTGCTATGCATGCAGTAAACCCAATCTTTAACATTTCGATGCATTTTCAGAGCCTGAAAATGCGTCAACGAAGTCTAAATTCAGTTGGCACCACCAGAAACCACCGCTGTTCAGCAAGCATGGGCGCCCGCATTGCTCGATAGCGATGGCAATGAGACTGCCCTGCTGGCTTGCTTTTGAGCCGCAGATTGTCCGAAGCTAAAGCTCAGTCGCTCGGTTCATAGTTCATGGTTTCCTTCTCGCAGCTTCTGGGTGCAACCGCGGAATAATGCCTCTTCTGATACCGATGCTTATTATTATGTTTGCGTTTGGCCAGTGTGGTAACTAATCAGAGCGGCTGTTTGTCTGCATTATAAACAAAATCAGCTAGCTGCGAGTGATGGATGATAAGAATGGCATCGAATAATGCAAAAGTCACTGCTTTGCGATACCCTCCCATTTCGGCATTGTGTGTGAGGGAGAAGGCACGTGTCTGAGGGAGAAGCAGGAAGTGGGGTGGGCAGATGAGATCAAGATGTTTGCTGAAAACCTCATTAATTCAAAGTCACTGGGACCGTGAAAAATTTTTAAACGGAGCAGGTTTTTCGTATGAACCAAAAGTGCAAAAAGTGGGATGCAAGGAACTTGAAATTATTCGCAGTTATAGGGGCTGGCTGTTTGCTGTGCCGGCTAGTTTGTGGCACCAAGGGTTATGTTTTCCAGCAATACCTGGTTACAATTTTGCGACAAACAGGGGGGATGCTGGGACTCTCAGCTGCCACCAGAAGAGGGGGACATAAGATCAACTGCAATGCATACCTGCAAAAAACAAGACGTCTTCACTGCAACACAGTAATGACACACACGCAGCATGTCCTCACTGCGTCAGCACTTCATTATGCGACCATTTGCCCATTCTTTCTGGTAAATAAAGAATTTAACAATGGACAGCGTGACGAAATTCTCTATGTGTTTTGCCTGGAAAACATGATCACTGAAGCTTTCGAACCAAGTTTTCGAAGTTGGTGTTGCAGGCCAGAACTCCGCCAGCAGTGCAAGTGCACAAGTTGTTGGAGCAACTGGTACTTCGAATTTTGCACACATCGCAAATTCCGCCGCACTGTTCTTTATTAATTTCGTTATATTCCCAGAAAGAAGTGGTAAATAATGATGCATTGACGTTGCAAAAAGCATGCAACATGCTGCCTGCGCGTCACTACCATGATGCAGTGAAGCATCATGGTAGTGATGCTTCACTGCATGATGTACTTTGTTTCAAACAAATGTTTGAAACGAAGTACACGCATGGTAAACTGTGATGCTTCTCAACTGCTACGGAGAGCTTTGTGCTGAAAGCACATACCTATAGAAATGAAGCAGTTATCACTTCATGATTTCTTTAAAAGGTCTGATCAGCAGTAAATTGCCAATAAACTTATGGACTTTGTAGATCTGCTTTCCGTTCACTGCACGTAGTTAGGGTTTAAAGACACTTAAAAATTTTTTTAATGTGTTAAAATCAATGCCTTATCATAATGTGTGGTGTCATCTCACCCAGAGTAATCTATCTGAGAACTTCTGATAATTCAAACAACATTCAGAGGTTCCTTCGAGTTTGAATTAACAAGAGTTGACTGTACTTCAAAAATATTCGAAAAATATTCCGAAAGTATTCTACTCAATTCGCACCAAAATTTGGCGTTTTTGACCAGATTTAACTTAATATCCAATTCAATACATACTATTCAATGTTTGCACACATATAGTATTTCTGTTGTCAATGCAGTTTCATTGTAATGGTTGGTGCACACTGGCGACTAGCACCAGTCGCGCGACCATTTGCAACTGGTCGCGAACAGTCACAAATGGTCACAAAGCGACTGCTTTGGCTAGTTGCTTCCTGATCGATTTTTCAGTCACGCGACTGCAGTCGCAAAGCTGCTGGAATCAATCAGCGATGCCCAGAAGTAATGCCAGCATTTCTTTCTATCGAGGCTCATTGTTCTTTGTTTTTTTTTTTTTTTTTATTGCGCTGGCCTCTTGCCGCCAGGTACAAATGGTTGCGGTCCTCTGAGTATGTGGCACCATGGCCACCGCAAAGTACTTGGCTTGGAGATGGCAGGGCGCAGCAGCTCGAGCAAAGTGTCGAATTTACGTGGCGGCCTTCGCAAGGAGCCTAACACTGTCAAAATAAAGAGAAAATGGATTGTGCACTATCTTCCCTTGTATTCGGAACCTTTTTTTGTCTTGAACTTGACTTGCCACCACCTTCAATGCAGCGCACTTGGAACGCGTTTGTGCTTCATGCCTTGGTACCGCCTAATTAGCATTCGAGACGCGTTTGTGCTGCATTGAAGGCTGTGGCATGTCAAGTTGTATTCAAGGAGCGCTTCTAAATACGCACTACTTTCGGAAATACTCCTTGTCGTCTCAGCGCAGCTAACGAGGTAGGCGGCTTGCATGGCCGGCCAACTCTCGCGAGCCAAGAGTCGGTCACACCCATCACCGGCTTTTTTTATTTGGAGGCTTTTGTGCCAGCACTGACACCATGGCAAAGCGCATCAGCGCCATCACAGTCTCTTGTTCTTTCCTTTAGTCGAACTCCTTGACGCTGCTCAGAACGCTGTGCGAGAATGGACGAAAACAATAAATGCGGAGCGCTTGATTCGCTCCGCTCACACTGCTGGTGGCGATCAGTTAATCGGTGCCGGTCTCCAGAGTTCTCGCTGATAATGAAAATTCAGACATGACCCTCCGGTTTCGCGACTTCCGGTCGCTCCCGTTCAGCCTCTGCCAGTGTCAACATCAGTCGCTTTTTGGTCGCCAGTCGCAAATAGTCGCGCAACCGCTTCTAGCTGCCGGTGTGCACCAATTATAATGGAGTTTGATTGCATGGTAATGAAAGTGTTTTTGTGATGAGTGTGAGATCATTAAACTCTGCTGAGCTGCTTGTGTAACTACTGGGGCTTTCAAGGTGAGAACTTCAGTGCAAATCAGGATGGACCACAAAGAATGGATGAGACAAGCACTGGCACGGTTTACTGGGCTTTAGTTTGAGTGTAATGTTCATTTTGTTTATCTGATAACAATTTATTTATTGAGTATTTCGTTTATATTCCAAACAATCTATGGAGAATTTGTTCCTCATATTTTACTCAATTGAATGAGAATGACTACTGCATTTATTCAAGGAATCCAGTAACGCTAACCCTGTGCCCCGTCTGTCTGAACAAAAGCTTGTGAGACATTGCAGATTATGCCCAGAAGAGTAATGTCTAGAAATTCATGGTTCTGTTCATTCTGAAATAAATGGCTTGCATTTTAGTCGTGCCTTGACCAGCACAGTCTTTTCAGGCTTAGTGTGTAACTGAAAGGTCTGGCAACAGTGTGTGAAAAATTTGAAGTTTTAGAGTGTTTTGTTTGTGAGGTAGTGAAAGTTATATATAATGTCTTTTAAAAGCTGCCTGCCTCAAAGCGGGTGGCTGATAGAAAGGTTGACAGAAAACTTCGGTAGCAAAACAAAGGCTTAAATGGTGTTTCAGCTCCCACGCAGGAGCCTTGTTCCCAACAAAAAAGAAAAAGAAAAAAAAGAGAAAATGTTTCATCTCAACCAGACGGGCAGAACCTCGGATTGCTACAAAGAAACATCCACCAGAAGCCAGCGACAGTGAAGCGTGAAGAATGGATCACGTCTTCAGCCTCTGGAAACCAGGCATGCTGTTGTGCAGGGCCCCAGGGAGCCATGATGGGCCATCCGCCGGCTGACTGGCAAGCCCAGCAGCAGCAAGGTGGCATGACGGCCCAAAAGCCATACCTCGAGGATCGACGCCGTAAGGGGGCTGCTGCCACCAATCAACCGCAGGGGCTCTTCCCAGCGTGCGGCAGCGAGTTCTCGGCCTCCGGCTCGCCCAGTGGCTACATTACGCGGCCAGGATCCTGCCCCAACCCAAACTTCAATAATGGTACCACGGGTCCTGTGGCTAGCTCTACGGGCAACAGGCCCAGTTCATGTGCCGGCTTTAATTCTCCTGGTTCCTTCTCAAATCCACCGACGCCTTCGGGGTTCCCTGGTGCGCCGGGAGCCAGTCCAGCTGGCCCATCATCTAGTTTTCCTTCTGCGCCCGGTGCCAGCCCCGGCATGGTGTTCAGTCCCGGTGCAGTAGCCCAGCAGCAGCAGACAGCTGCAAGCTCCTTCGGCGGTCGGCCTCCTGCTCAGTGTGGCGCAGGCGGAAGTCAGTTCCCGGGATCCGCACCCTGCGGCAGTCCAGCACTCCAGCCATTCTCGCCGTCAGTTCGTGGGTCCTCGGGGTCCAGCCCACCAAACTACGGGGCAGGCGGGGCAGGCGGCAGTGGGAGTCCAGGCACCGTCCCGCCACCACCGAGGAGTCCCGCATCTGGCGCAAGTCCACGTCTCCAACAGGGGCCACCGCCACCGTACGGTGCGAGGGGTCCCATGGCACCCAGTCCCCACCCACCGACGTCGCCGTCCCCTCGTCTTGGCACAGCATCTCCAGCGACCGACCCTGGTGCCCGGCAATTCTCACATCCTGTTGGTGGTGGTCGGTTGGCCAACCCCAGCCCCGGCAGTGTGCAGACGACACCATTGAGCTCGCCCAAGCCCTGTCGTGGGGGACCTCACACACCTACCACACCCGGCGGGGGCAGTGCCGTGCCCAGCCCGTCGTCGGCAGGAAGCTCACGGAAGCGGTCAGCCACTCCACTCACGCAAGATCAGCCAGAGTTTGTCACTGGCATCAATACATCTGCATCAACGGGTGAGTGAGAAAAATTATGTATGCTTTACAATTAGTGTGAGACAGAATGCCATGAACTAGTTTCTGCCCTGCTAATGTATTTAAGATTTCAATGGTATAATGTTTCTGCTTCTAATTTTGACTGAGTGGCTTTGACATGATGAGGTTAGGGTGTTGCATTTCTCATGGGGTTAAAAACTGAAATCTCTAAATGCTGTGGGGTCTCGAAATGAGACATGCTCGTGAAGTGAACGGACTCAGCAGACACAGTAAAACTAAACCAAACAACATTTATTCAACTATTTTTTATCAACACAAGAACAAATACAAGGTAACACGAAGGCAGTGTCGCCGATGTTTGACTCACTGCTAGGGACCCAGGGGAGACGGCCCACGGACGCTGTATCCCGCGGGACCCCGAAAGTAGACAGGTAATTACGCCAGCTGCAACGCGACAGAGAGAGCCATTCATGTGTCCTGTGCCGCCACCTAGCCTTGCCGCCTGGTGTCACTGCTGGCGCTACCGCGCTAACCGAAAATGAAATATGTGAAGTGCAACAGACGACATCCATAGTGCAATGGAGAAAGCATTTACCTGCTGCGCCGTGTTAAGCTTGTTCATAAATGCTGTTACAAAGACCATTCCTTAGTTAGTCTTTTAAGCTCACTAAAGACCACACTAAAAGCCAAAATGTATGAGGTGAGACATTTCTACTATAACGTCACCCTATCATCTGTTCTCAAATATATTCCCTCGTGGTTCTGCAAAACAATCAATCCTAAAGACTCTAGTACTTCGTCATCTTCATGGATGGAACCCCTGAGCCTTCCTGCATTTCTGAGGCGTTCAATCTGTTTTCGTTGATGACGATGGCTCCACTCCACCCTTTTAACCCTTCCGCCCTCCCAGCACTCCCTGACAGGTGTACATAACTTTTTGTTGAATGTTAACACAACCAAAAGCGGTGGTCCTGATAACATTCCTAACATTTTTCTTAAACGTTACTCTGAGTGGAATGCTCGCTACTTGAGACGTCTACCGTTTCTTGGATATGGAAGACCACTAATATCATCCCAGTTTTTTTAAGTCCAATAACAAGCAAATAATTTCTAACTACAGGCCAATTCTATTTTTATCTACCACATGTAAATTACTGGATCACATTGTACACAAACACATTTCTAAGTACCGTATTTACTCGATTCTACCGCGCCCTCGATTGTAACGCGCACCCGTTTCCACAGCGGAAAAAAAAAAAACTTAATACATCGATTGCAACGCGCACCCATTTTTCTCGCTGGCCCGCACGATCACACCACTCGAAAAAACGACTGCTTTCGGGAGCGTCTTCCATTTAAATATGAGGTACGGGCGAAGCTTGTGCCCATCTGACGTGTAACAGAGCATTGCCATCAATGTAGTTTTACCGTGGACCGATGTCAGCATGCGAACTTGCTTAGCCCCCTTCTTCTCCACGGTTGTGGTGCCAGGCATGTCGAAGTAAAGAGGCGTCTGATCGGCATTCCCGATTCGCCCAAGCAGGTAGCTGTTGTTGCGCCGCAAGTTTAGGACGAACCTCTGAAAACTGTGAAGCTTTTCATCGTACTCCTCCGCAAAACTTTTCGCATATGCATGTTCCTCTTCGGAGGGAAAAGCCTTTCCTCTTCATAAAGTTAGTTAGCCAGCACCTGCTCGCTTTAAACTGGCTCCGCATTAGACCTTTTTCTAAGACTAATTGCATTGCCCACACTTGGAGCAGTTCTGTCGTCACGGGCCGCTGTGCCGCTCGCTGCTCAAGCACATACTCGCCGAGCAGCTCTTTAATTTGCGGAAACCGACCCTGCTGTGGTCGACTGAAGCCTTTGCGTGAAGCTTTGCTGTCGACAATCTTCTGCTTTTGTTTCCGCCGGTCCCGCATGCACGTTTCGGGAACTCCGAACGACCGCGATGCGGCCCGATTACCGTCCGTTTCTGCACACGCGATGACTTTTCTTTTAAAAGCGGCATCGTGGTGCACTCGAGTTTTTGGAGTCGGCCCTTCCACGCTGTCGATGCTAATGCACTACTAGATGATGAACCCCTCAGCACGTATGAAGTGCCGCACATGGGAAACACATAGGCAGAAATGGCCGACGCGCCATGCAGACGCACGTGGGGGGCGGCCATTTTGGATTTGCCGATGGCAATAGATTGACCGTAATTTTTTTGTTCGTACTCGATTCTAACGCGCATGCGATTTATGAACTCGCCTAAGTGGAAAAAAGGTACGCGTTAGATTCGAGTAATTACGGTACTTAACTGAGAATGATGTGATCTTGTCCTGCCAGCATAGTTTTCAACCGGGCTACTCGACAGTCACGACAGTTTTCGAATGACATTGCTTTGGTACTTCATAATCAAGGTCAGCTGGATGCTATATTTATAGATTACGCCAAAGCTTTTGACTCTGTCTGTCACAGAAAACTTCTTTTCAAGCTTTGTGAGGTAATAAAGATTTGATGCACTGATTTTCTAGATCACGGAATAACTGCTTCGTAAACATCAGTATGTTTCTTTTAACAAAGCCAAGTCCAACACCATCGAAGTGTAATCCGGCGTCTCGCAAGGCTCTGTATTGAGACCGCTTTTATTAGTCATCTATAATAATGACGTTAAGGTAATTCAAAATACCCCAGTTAAACTTCATGCCTATGCAGATGACTGCATTCAATATTCTGTAATTTTCACAAGTGTTGACCAGTTCGTTTTAAATGAGGTTTTTTCTAGGTTCTGTACTTCAAGTGATTCCTGGCAACTATCTGCTAACCTGGCAAAGACAGTCTCTGTGACCTTCACCAATAAGGTTAAGCCGTAACACTTTCATTACAGTTATGGTAGAACTAACATTATACATACACACGTAGATGAGTTTAAATACCTTGGGATGACTTTCACACATAATTTGAAATGGCAAAAACATATAGACCGCATTCACTCGAAAGCCCTTTGTAAATTATTTTACTTAAATCGTACATTGAGGGATGCTACTAAGAACTACAAATTAGCTACATATAAAACCCTAATCAGGCTAATTTTGGAGTACGCGTCGGTTGTCTCATCACTATACTTAGCTTGTGACGTAGCAAAGTTGGAATCTTTGCAAAGGAAAGCCATAAGGTTCATATACAGCCAACTGCCGATTTTTCGGACGCCGGAATTTTCGGACATGCCCGATAATTTGGACATCTTCGCGGCATTGCCACAAGCCCCATAGAATCAAGGTATAAGGAAGTCTGAAGTTTCGAACGCTCGAATCACCCGGAGTCCGATTTTCCGGACTTTTTGAAGCGACGGAAGGTCGGAAAGCACCACTGACCTCCAGTGGAAACCACCACAACTGCGTCACACGTGATTACGATCGAATAAATCAGCGCACCGGTCTACTGTGGCGGCATCTGTTTCTTGGACTCGTTGATCGTTAGCGGAGAAACACACACGGCTTCCGAGATTTCTAACACTGGCCGTGCTTATCGTGCAAGGGTGCTTCGCTGACAATCGAAGCTATCCACCTGCAAATTTTTTGGCACAAGCTTTAACGCTTGTGCTCGTGCGTACCACTCTGGCTTCCCGCACAGCGCTTTCACGAAGCGTTTCACCACTTCGAACTAGAACTAACCGTCACACACCGATTTGGTCTGGCCATGCTGGCTATCTTGAATGTTTACCAGCGCCACCTCTGGAGTACATGAAGCACCGTCGCCTGCGGTCGCGCCGTTTTGTTTACACAGGCCACATGGTGTTTGGCTAGCCTAGTGCGTGGTTGTGCGATCGTGTGAAGTGTGCTCTGCAACGCTAAGCCTAGGTGCTTCGATGCTCGTCAGCAAACTCCTTTGTTCACATCGTGAGGATTTCGCTTGCCTTCGATGACCCCCACTCCGCCTTCGTCGTCCTCGCCGATGGCATCGAAGCGCGGAAAACAGTACCGTCGGTTAACGATGGAGAAGAAAGCCGTCATTATTAAGTTAGTGAAGAGTGGCCGATCGCAGGCTGACGTGAGCAAGGAGTTCGGTATTTCCAAGCAAACAGCTTCCCATTTCCTGAGGAACAAAGACAAGATCTTGGAAGCGGCCAAAAAACCGTCTGGTGCCCAAAAGATGAATGAATGCAAGCCAAGGTGTTCATCCGAACCTTGAGGACGCTCTCGTCGTGTGCAATGATTGCGAAGCGGTTGCCTGTCTCGGACTACATCCTGAAACAAAAAGCGGAAACTCTCGCGCTTCGAATAGACATCACGGATTTTAAGTTCAGTGATGGATGGCTGAGAAACTTTAAGCATTGGAAAGACCTCGAGTTCAAGAAGATGTGTGGCGAAAGGGGCGCCGTCGACAGTGCAGTTATTGCGCAGTACCGCAGTGGAAAACTCCAGTCTTTGTTGCAGCAGTTCTCTGCTGACAACATTTTCAACTGCGACGAAACTGGCTTGTTTTACAAGCTGCTGCCGGAAAGAACACTCGCTTTTGCTGGTGACGCATGCCATGGTGGCAAGCATAGCAGAGAACGGCTGACCGTTCTTATCAGCAGCAACATGTCTGGCAGCGAGAAGCTTCCTTTGTTAGTAATCGGGAAGTCCAAGAGCCCGAGGTGTTTTAAAGGAGCAACGCTGCCAGTGTTATGCGAAGCCAAACAAAAGGCATGGGTAACGCAGCAGTTGTTTGAGTTACGTCCGCAGGTTGGACAGGAAGTTTAAACAACAGAACAGATGTGTTCTACTCTTCGTTGACAACTGCGCTGCTCATGGTCACATCAATAACTTGAAGGCTATCCAGCTGAAATTCATGCCGCCCAACACGACTGCGATCCTCCAACCGATGGACCAAGGCGTTATCCGTAATCTGAAACTTTTGTATCGTTTACGTATACTCAGCCGCATGGTGCTGTGCTCAAAAAACGGGAAAGGCTACAGCGTTGACCTTCGGTCTGCGTCGGAATGCTTGCGAACGCATGGAAGGCAGTAACGCAAGACACGCTTCACAACTGCTTTCGGCACGCTGGCTTCGTACTCGACACAGAAGCAGCAGACTTGCCTGAAGAAAGCGACAGCGTGACTGACTTGTGCCCTCTCATGGATGATATTGTTACGGAAAAGAAGAGACGCCGTAACGACGAGGCTGGGGATTAGATATATTCAAAACCAGCGGTAATGGCGTGCCCGGTTCACCAGCGATCGAGCGGGAACAACTCTTCGTCTTCCTCGTCAGGCACACACGCGCGTCGCCCCCTAGAATGTCAATACACATGCATGTAGCATAACCCCCGGCGGCGCAAGCGCCGTCTCGGCGCATTTAGATGTCAACGTCACTAGGAGAGTTGTAGGGCTTCAAGCGCGCAACATGTACAATATCGGTAGCCTGTTGAGCACATGAAGGCAACGGGGTGGCAGGACCGATTTCATATGTTACAGGCGTAACCACACGAAGGACTCGGTATGGGCCTGTGTAGCGAGTAAGCAGTTTTTCTGACAAGCCAACTTGACGGGTCGGTGACCAGAGTAGTACCAAAGAACCGGGCGGAAAATGTACGTCGCGATGTCGTTGGTCATACAAGCGCCGTTGCTTCTCTTGAGAGGTCAGAAAACGAGTACGGGTGATTTCGCGTGTGTGAGCGGCCCGAGTGATAGCGTCCATGGCATATTCACTGGTCGATACTCCAGGGGACGGTATGACGGTGTCTAGGGGCAATGTTGGTTCTCGGCCAAACAGCAGAAAAAATGGAGAGTAACAGGATAATATTGCTACATGCATGTAGCAATATTAACGAACTACGCTCTGCTGGTGCTTCCATGCCCACGGAAATAACTTTTGAGCGGTTCGTCGACGCTGACAACGAGCTCGACTTCTGCGCAGAGCTAACCGACGACGAAATAGTCAGTCAGGTTATGGCGGATTCAGATGACTCCGATGTCGAAAAGGAGGAACCAACGCCTGTGCCACCTACGACCGCCGAATCGATGCGAGCATTGATGACGCTGTCATCGGTGTACAGTGATCACATGACCCTTGCTCAGATCGAGGCGAATGTGATCACATGCAAGCGGAACGCCATTCAAACAAGGATTAACAAGTTTTTCAAGCCATTGCAGCTCTAACACCGGCTGCCCTGACGGCACCCGCTGTCGGCTGCAAGCATTTTTTTTAACGGCTCTTTTCAGAGCCACCCCACTGATGCTTTGGCAGAGTTCTGGAAGTCTGGTACTTCGACCTTGACCCTCTTGATCTGAGGAATATCAATGAAATGGTGCGTTTTTTGTTTGCATTGAGAAATATTAGCAAAATGGTGCCTTTTTTTTTTTTTGCTTGCATTGAAAATTATCAGTAAAATAATGCATTTTTTTTTTGCTTGCACTCACTTTTTTGGACTGCCCAAATTTTCAGACGGTTTTTTGCTCCCTAGAGGGTCCGAAAAATCGGCAGTTGACTGTACTTTTTAACTATGGGCAGTACCAGCGCACAGACTCACAGGACGAAAAGAAGAGACACAAACAAGCGCTTTTTACTTTTTAGGTTGTACTTGTGGCTGATATTGTACATACGACAACTCGTTTCTATCAGTGCAATGCAACACTCAAATTGTGTTCGAATTTTCTTGTCACCACTCGCTTAACACCTTCATAACTACAAGAATTTCGGATTTGAAATATTGGTAAATTAACTTCGACCATCTGAAAGTCTTTCACTCTGTATATGAGTATTGTGGGGGTGCTATCACCCCCTAGAAAGTTGTTTGTGCCTTGTGGTGCACACGTGTCCCGTCGATAAGTTGCATTTGGGTTTCGCATGTGACGCATTTGTGGTGGTTTCCACTGGAGGTCAGTGGTGGTTTCCGTCCTTCCGTCATGTCAAAAAGTCCGGAAGACTGGACACCGGGGGGTTCGAGCGTCCGAAATTTCAGACTTCCTTATACATTGATTCTATGGGGCTCGTGGCGGTGCTGCGAAGATGTCCGAATTATCGGGCAAGTCCGAAAAATCGGCAGTTGACTGTATTTCAATTGTGTTTTAAAGTTTGTGAAAGTGCATAATTCAAAATTGAAGTAGAAATGTCATTTTTGCCAAAAATTGAAGCAATGAAAGCGATAGCAACATATTCAAATGTTTTACAAAGCAAGGCTATCATCCGATCTCATGTAACTCTACAAAACGATGGTGTAAAGGCGCGTTTATTTTAGAGCGACACGACATTGACAGGACCCCGACGCAGGCACGAGGCAGACGCAGACTATCGGCCGACGAGTTGCCCGCCGATGAAGTCGGCAGACCCCATGGTCACACTAGGCCGCCCCAGACGACGGCACCTCAAAAGACAACACGTTGGCATAGTGTAACGGAATGGTAGACCGGAAGCACCAGCAAAACCCATCGGCAGACCTGTCATCGGCATTTCACCAGGAGATCTGCCGCTGAGCGAAAATTTACCCATGTCTTTGCTTCAAATGACCACAAAGGGGGAAATCTTGGGGGAGGTAACAATGCTCCCTCCTAGGCTTCCACAACGTTTGAATAGTCGTCTTGCTCACCCCGGAAGTCTTCTCTTCGCGTCCCTTGATGCCTTGGATTGCGGATTACGGCGGGGGCTGCTGGAGAGGGGCAGCCGGAGAGGGACAATGACAGAGCAGGGAGCATGGCTGAAATTGAGGTGCAGGTGCCCAATTTTGACCTGTAGTTTGCCTCCAGTATGACCACAGAATTGGCCAACAAAAGGCTGTCAGCCCGACAAGGCACGGATAGTCTTCCAGAGACCATCGGCAGACTGTTTGTGTCGTAGTGTAAATATGACGATGACAAGACAAGCGACACTCCCAAAGACAGTCGGAACACGGCCGCTCCAGGTACATTTTTGGCGCCGTACTTTCGTATTGAGAGCGCAGCCCGCCTGTTCACTCACGAGATAAGCGCGCACACAGACAACCCCGGCCGGGAAGGCAATGTTCGCTCCGCAGAAAGAGGAGGCTAGCGCATCCTCTCCCCCCCCCCCCCCACACACACACACGAGCACGCACACACACACACACACACACACACACACACACACACACACACACACACACACACACACATCAATGGCGGCGACGGCAAAAACCATCTGAGACTGTTTATACAATTAAAAGCAAGGAGGTCATTATGCTGAAAAACGTACGTCATGAGTTCTGGCAGGGCTACGTAGACTTGTATGGGATGGACAACCCCAGTAGCGAAACCCGATGATACAGAGCCTAAGAAGGGACCATAATTATAACATTGCAGTGACTTACTCGCTTAATGACTCTGTGTGTGGCTTGAGAAAACAAGGGTTCCACAAATGTTTGGAAGTCTAGAAACAAACCAAAGCTTTTTACTCGCAGATTGGACTGTGTAGTGGACAAATATACACATCTGCGTCAGTTCTTTGACGTACATACAGTGGAACTTCAATTATACGTCCCCTAGTTTTGCAATAACCCGCATTTTACGACGAATCGGTTTGATCTTCACAAAATATTCATAAAAATAATGTACATTCGAGCCCGCTTATAACTAACGTGAGCGTGACGCGGAATCCGTTCGCTGTATCCCGAAGTTCGTAGTAAATGAAACACAGCTTTTTAAAAAAGTTGCAAGTGAAAACACAAACTTTTCTTGCCTCAAAAAAGTCCCTGATGCATGTATTTTGAAGAACAGAAGTGATAAGGGCGGTCTCGAGTTCACTTAAAGCGGCAGGGTGTTCGTTTGCCGAGGCCTGTGGCATAAGCTGCATGAGGCACTGGCTCCAAAGTTTCATCGTTCTTGCAATCCGATTCCTCCAAACCGCTCTCGCCACGTGCTTCATTCAAAATGCCCCAATCCGTGCACGGTATCGCAGTGTCGGCATCATCATCGGCTGTAATTAAAGCATCGTAACAGATGTCGCACCTGCTCTCCCAGGTCAGAGTCGACGACACGCGGCCACAAATCGCCGCTGCAGTTCGGAAGCTTGAAGCCAGGTGGTCAACAGCTATGAGCAAGCACTCCGCAACACGACACCTAACGTGCGGATTACGCTCAAGCCAAGCGGTCGACAACATTTTGTTGAGCAGCAGGAAAAAGCGTGCTACTAGTCCTCCCGTCGGCCATCATGAACACGTACGCACACCAAAAGCGAGCAAGTCGCGCACACGCGACACACATGCCAGAACGCGTGGAACAGCTCTGGGCCCGTATCCAGTCAGAAAACGAAACTAACTCGAGCCAGCGTGGCGGTGGAATCGGCGGCCGTGGTCAAAAAATCGTTTCGTTGCGCCGGCAGGTTTGCGTGGCCTCACGAACTTTGATATTTCGCGATTCGTTCCGCGCAAGTGAACAGCCGTTTTCGCGCTTCCGCACGTGCGCGGAAGGCATGCTGTGTTGAGTGCAAAGTGAGCGAGAACAAGTCCTAAACACGAAACGAATTGCAAATTATCAGAGTCGGTGGAATAGCGTACACAGGTGCACTAGACGCAGACTATCGGATACAGTCGATGGCCGACAATGTTGGCAAATGGTCTGGTCACTCCAGGCTGGCGACGCCAACGACAGTACCAGCGATCAAAAACAGGGTAAATGGCCGACTGGTCTTCGAAAGGTCGGTGGCAGTGTGAAAACACGAGCCTCGTCTGGCGATGCTGGGGTGCCCAGAGTAGCAGGGGGACAGGGCGGAGGGGTGCGTAACGAAAAGCGGTTGGGGAGAGAGGCAACTAGAGGGGCGCGGAGGCAGGGTTGGTGTTTAACAATAAGAATGTATGGGCACCTCGCCGATGCCTGATCGGTGGTTGAAATTGGTTTCTTGGGAAGTGGGCAGACCGCTGACTTTGTTCGCTGTAACCGATTTGTGACGCTCAAAGACGTTCGTTGTAAGTGCGATTTTGTGCCACTGAACCAATGTATATTTTCACGGTCATGAGATATTTTGCGTTTCAAGTGGGGCCGTTATATGTGGGCTCGACTGTATTAGGAACCCTGGTTATACAGTTCACCCTGGATATAATGAAATCGATAAATTCCCAGAAACATTCTCTATAAAGAAGATTTTGTTATTGCTGCTTTGGTAGGAAATTCGTAAAATAAATGCACAAATTAAACAAAAGAGGGACTGAAGACAAAGCTCACTTACAACACTTATTCAGCGGTAAAACAATGTTATTAATGCAATAGCAATGATAGGACATTCTCAGCGGGTTTTTGCACTCGCTGCCATTTTCCGTAACAAGTTTAAATTGATAACGTGCCCCTGTGCATCGTAAGTTTCATGAACAGGCAGAAGCGTGCGAGCACTGATGAAGCAGAGATCAAATGAGTCGGTCCGTCTCTATCACCTGGAAGGCGCACAAGATAACATCCCCTGCAAGTCAGAACTGCCGTCGAATGCTCCAACAGAAAAAAAAAGGAAACCCGTGATTTTAAGGTGGTCGCGATCGCTGGTGCTTGTGTTATCTCGCAAAGGTCAGTGCGCTTTCAACGTGAAGAGACTGAGTCAAAAGAGCACTTCTCCCTGGAGCGGCCGTATTTGTTAATACTAGCGTTTTGTAGGAGTTCCACATTATCGGATCCAAAAGAGTTGGCTGCCAGTTTTAGTTCATATAAATTTATAATTTTTTTGCTATTGCGTTCATTGCATTGCGTTCAACGAGCCATCATGTTGTTGCCAGAGCTAATCGGTTGATCACAAAGGCTGTGAGCCTGCAAACTCATGGGGCGGCACAAGAAGGAAGCGCGTGACAAGTCAACTTCTGAAGATCTGTCGTCACCGTTGTCTTAAAGGGTTTCCATCAGCGTCTAATCTGACGACCCCATAGGCAGTGGGGACAAAAGTTGTGCGTATTAAAAAAAGAAAAGAAAGAAAGAAACAAAAGCTGAACGTCGTCGGAGGGGCCACACCATGCACGCCTGCACAGAGTCGAAAACAAGGAGCGAACGACACGGATACCGCGGAAACTTATTCGCTAAAGCGCCTCCATATTGCGGCCCCACATATGTGAGACTAACTTAAAGTGTGGCACTGCCAAGTAGTTTTCTTTTTTCTTTGTTTTTGGTTTGAAGGGTGGTCCGGGGGAAAGGAGGGCGCATTTTTCATCCACTTTTCTTTCTTCACTTATGTTACAATTACTTCTGATAGCATCCCCTGTACTATCCTGGCATTATTGTCTATTCTCATTAATATTAGTATTGTGGCTAATGAAGAAAACGAGAACGGTTACACTTTCCTTGCTTTTAAAGATGATGGATGCCGTGTGAGAGCAGCCTTACTACAGCAAGATGCTGCTATACCATGAAACCACCTAATCATTTTGGGTCACTTGTGTTCATATGTGTGTCAGTGTGTTCATTTTGAATACTGGAATATTTGTTCGAATTCACTTGAATATTCACTCGAATATTCACTCATCCCTAAAGAACAGCAATAGTAACAGTGTGGGTGGTGTTCCTATTACATACCCACGACGTTGTTTCCTTTGAAGTGATAGAAACAATTTCTTAAAGAATGCTTTGATTTAGGCAAGTTGTTGTGACATGTGCAAGTTAACTAGCATGAAATATGAAGGCGGGGGATGCTGACAATTTTGCGGATTAACCTATTTGGACAGTGATAAGATTTGTGCTTTCAACATGATTCAGTGACGTGCCACGTGTGTCTGTGTTTTGGCTTTATTACCGCATTGATTTAAAAAGGTAGGAGTCATGTTTTTTGTCTTTGTTTGCTACGTTCATGCAAGTGGCCCCTTGTCAGTGATAGGCATCAAACGAAGCTCAGTTTATAGCTCATTACTGGTGCGCTGTGTGCATGTTTCTCGTATCTTCGTATTTGATGCTGTTGAACTTGTGCACACTCTTGAATGTATGCATTCACTTAATTGGGTGTGAAAGAAAAAAACATGTTCTTCCGGAGCATGTGCACTGCAGCCAGTGTTTTAATTATAATATTGTAGAGACTGAAAGGCAGAAGTATGGTGCACGCACAAACTAACAAACATTTTTTGTATTGTGTGCAGTAGGCACTGAAACAATTAAAAGTGTTAGGAGCTTGTAGCTTCCACGCTGTTCAAAAACATTATACAAATACTGATGGCCAAATTTATTACTTCTGCTTGCCTTCTCCTTTGCAGGTGGGGCTACGCTAGGTCATCCTGGTGGTATCAAAGGCGAGCCCGGCCTGATGCCAGTTCCCTCGCCACAGCAGATCCAGTACCTGGGTTCCTTGGAGAGCCAGGAGCTTACTATCCAGAAGCAGGCCAACCTGGGGGTGCCCGACGGCTCCCTAAGCGCGCAGGGGGGACCCCCTCATGGGGGGAACCCCATGGGCCAGAACCCCATGGGGCCAACGGCAGCGACACAGGGGGTGATGTCCCAGCAACAGGGCATGCTGCAAAGCCTCGGACACCCATCAGAGTGAGTGGATAAACAAGTTTGCCATGAAGTGGGTTTACATCAAATTCTATGGCTTGTGCAAGAGTGCGCTGCTAAATCGGTAAGGGGCAGCTTTAAACATGTGACTAAATATTTCGAATATTGGAATGCTTCGAATATTCAAATGAATAGTAGATTCAAGTTTAAAATACTGAAAACTTCGAAGTACAGTGAAGCCTGCTTATAACGAACCTCCATATAACGAATTCCTCGATATAACGAAGTTTTTTATTCCCCGCTGTCGTTCCATAGTTCCATAGAAGCACATGTATTTGAGACCTCTATGTAACCAAGTAACAGTGGGAGACAACCTTGATATAACTAATTTCCCCCTAGGAAAATCGAGGAATTTCGCTCCGTATTTTGGCATTTTGGTACAAGCATGCATCTTACAACTTCCGCAGCTGCCCTGCCACCAACGAAGCGCAAAGCGTCGGCGGCGAGCACGCAGGCCGCGTCCGGCGGGCAGGTAGCCCTGCGCACCACGATCCGGCTTTGCCGCTGTTCTCGCCATCGCGCTCGCATGCTCAAGTGTGCCCCCCGCACTCCAAACCAACATAAAAAAAAACTACTTTTGCACATTGACAGTGGCACACTTTTAGTTAGCGTCACATTTATAGGGCCGCGCCGCATATAGAGGGCGCTTTACTGATCAATTTTCCGCAATATCCGTGTCTGTGTTCATGTCGTTCGCTCTTCATTTCCAACGCTGTGCGCGCGTGCATAGTTTCACTGCGTGCGCATGATGTGGCCCCCCCAACGACGTTCAGTTTTGCTTTTTCATTTTATTGCGATAGCAATTATGTGTAGGACAGGCTCGGCTGGCTTTCTGCTTCCGCCGTCACAATTCACGTATCTATATATATCAAAACTCAACAAAGGGGGGAAAAAAAATTGGCCCCGTATCTGCATGTAATCTGCGAATGTCATCGAAAGACGATAGCCTTGCGTGTGGAGAGAGTGAACAAAACATTTATTTGATGTTCTGCGCAAGAAAATCGGTGAATGGTATTCCGGAGGCGCTGTTGGAGTACCTGTTAGAGTGCCTCGAGCGTGCAGCGAAGGCGAACGAGAGCATCAAGTCACATCACTCGTGAGACATGAGTGCCATCTGGAAGTTCTTTTTGGAAAACAAAGCGCATGGCCCTGAGATGGGCGCGCGCGCCCATCTCAGAGGTGATAAAGTGTAGAATGCAAGGGGACGGGTAAGTGCCACCACCGTGTCGTCTCGCTTCTCCGTGCAAGAGTTGCATGGTCAGCGCAGGGTGGCAAGCGCTACGGTCCTTAGAATTACTTATTTATGCCTTTTCGAGTAAAAGACGAACATGCAGAATATATATGTGTTGTTATGGTGCCTCAGATATGTGCAATAATTGCTTTTTAATTGACAATCGCACACGTATGAACTCTGGTTCTTGAGCAACATTGGTGGGCGCTGCGGATGATGTCGGCTGTTTGGGGTATCGGCTGGTGCTGTTTAGAGTACCCGGTTCGCGGTAACGGTGGACAGACAAATGTACAGGCAGACAGACCAAAGTTTTTGCGTGGAAAGTCCCCAAGAAAGACTATCGTCTTTAAAAAGAAAAAGCTGCCCGTGCTTGGCGCCAAGCTTGTCACGATGCCCCCAGGTGCGCTTATCTCCCACGTGTACTTTCCCCTGTGAATAAAGGGGTGGGTGGGGCAGTACATGCTTGCAGAATCGCGTGCTTCCGACTTTGACGGAGGAACGATTGAGTTCAGTTGCCGGGCGCACGAGGGTCACTTCGCTCGCTGTACAGGCGTCGTTTGTGAAAAGAGTGCGCTTTTCAAATACACCGAAGTAACAACTGGGGCACTTGTTAGTTTGCACTCATATCTGTACCTGTTATTACGTTTCCTGCCTCGTTTTTGTTTGAACAGCGCTTGGTTGAACAGCGCATTAAGTGTCGAGTGGCAAGCGTTGTTAGTTTCATCTTGTCCTGCGTATGTTGTTTTCTTATGTCATTTGTGCGTGAACAGCGTGCTGCATGTTGCAATCTGCTTGCCTTTTCTCAGTGTTACATTCCAAGAATTGCTGTTAATGCATTAATTGCTTCACCCTTGCGGCGAAATTCTGACTTTTTAAAATTTCGGACAACCGTGTCTTCACCACGTAGGGAATGTCAGATTAGGTGCTGATTGAAACTCTCCGAAACCGCGGTGACGACGGATCTTTGGAGGTCGACTTGTCACGCGCTTTCGCTTTGAGCCGCGCCACGAGTTTGCAGGCTGGTAGCTTTCGCGATTAGCCGATTAGTTCTGGCAACACGACGGGACGTTGAACGCAATGCAATGAACGCGATAGCGAAAAATTGTAATGTGATAAGAAGTAAGGCTGGCAGCCAACTCTTCTGCATCCGGTATCGCGGTACTCCTAAGAAACGCTAGTGTGAGCAAATACGGCTGCTCCAAGAAGAAGTGCTCTTTTCACACAGCTCTTTCGCGTTGAAACTGCACTGATACTCGCCGAGATAGCAAGCGCCCCAGCGATCCTGAGCGCTCTTGAAATCATTCATTATTTCTGCTTGTGCGATTTCTCTTCCCCTCGCCCTCTCGCGTTGTTTTGGGCTCGTTCAAGACGGGTGGTTTACTTTCTGTTTGAGCACTCGACGGCAGTTGTAACACGCGAGAGATGTAATGCACTTTCCAGGCGATAGGGATGGGCTGACTCATTTTATCTCTGCTTCAGCAGCGCGCGCGCGCTTTTACTCGCTCGTAAAAGTTAGGATGCGCGGGGGCATGTTATCAATTTGCACTTGTTACGGAACATGGCGGCGATGGCAAAAGCCCGCTGAGAGTGTTCCTATAATTGCTATCGCGATATTAATGCAGTTTTTAACTGTGAAATAAGTGGTTTGGGTTAGCTCTGCCTTCAGTCCCCCCATTTGTTTAATTTGCGCTTTTATTTTTCGAATTTTCGTGCCGAACCTGCATATAACAACATCCTCTTTATAACGAATATTCGCGGGAATTCATCAATTTGTTATATCCAGGTTTAACTGTATTCGCAGTTCACATGTAACCGCTTGTAAAGGTGGTTTCATGCAGTGTAAGAGTGCTAAGCCGCAAAAGTACCTATTCAAGGGAAATCTGCCCTGCCGACCAGCCTTTCCTCAATTTTAAAGGGGCCCTGCAACACTTTTTGAGCATGGTCAGAAAACGCTTCCGGTCGGTGGTCGAGGTACAACACGCGAGCCAAATATTAGAGCACATCGCTCGACCTGCTATTCACAATAAATTCTCAAAGCCTGCTAAAAACTGCTCTCTTCTGTCAGAAAATGATGCCACAAGCCGGCACAAAAGTCACACGTCACAGCCATTGCATCAGCCACTGGTTGGTTTGAGCATGGCGCGCTCGGTCATTACTGGGGCTGCCGCGGGAGGCTGCACTTGTAGCAACTGCAGTGTACGACAGAAATTTTCCACGCTCGTACTGGACAGTGAGTGAGTAAAAACTTTATTGAACATGTCCGGCGTCATTGAGCGGGGTGTGGCTACAAGCACCCCGGCCTAGGTGACGGCCTCGAGTCCTTGGACCCGGGCGGCATCCTGGGCTTGCCGGACGGCCCACAGTTGATCGGCAAGGTCGTGACTGAGCAGAGCCGCCTCCCATCGCGCCTCGCGGTTCGAGACTGCCATGTCTACCGGGTTCGTAGGGGACTGCTGCGCGTTACCGGTACACTTCCACAGCATGTGCTGCAGCGTCGCTCTGGCTCCGCACGCCTTACACGCGTCGGACGTATAAATGCCTGGGTAGCAGAGGCGAAGGATCACCGGATTCGGGTACGTGTGTGTCTGTAGTTGTCTCCAGGCAACCTGCTGTTTCTTGTTTAGTTTGGCGTGGGGTGGTGGATATTTGCATCTGTTCAGTCTGTAGTGTTGCGTGATGTCTCTGAAAGTGGTCATGCGATCCCCCCACGTCCATTCCCGCATCGCTGTCGAAGTGTGCGAGACATCGGGACTGTCGGCAGGCGTCGCAGCTCGGCGTGTAAGTCCTCGAGCCGCGGCGTGGGCAGTCGCGTTGCCCGCAAGCGGAGGGTCCGTGTGGGCGGGGGTCCATACGAGGAAACTGTCGTTTTTGCGGCAGATGTTGCGTTCGTGAATTTGGAGAATGCGGGCTGCTTCGCGGGAGATCCGGCCGCTGGCGTAGTTGCGTATCGCCGCCTGCGAGTCGCCTATTATCAGCTCGGCGTCCGTGGTGGCTATCGCGAGAGCTATGGCAGCTTCTTCGGCCGCCTCCGTCTCTTCCGTGCCTATCGTCGCACTCGTGACGCAAGTTCCTACATGATCCGTGATTGCGACCGCGAAGCCACGGTGGCAGTCGTAACGGGCCGCGTCCACGTAAACTGTGTCTTTGCTATTGCCGAATTTCTTTTCAAGGTCTTGGGCGCGCCTGTTGCGCCAACCGATGTGATGTGTCGGGTGCATGTTCTTAGGCAACGGCATAACGACGATGCGCTCGCGAATACGTCTGGGTATCCCGACCTTTTCACCGCGCTGCGTATGGTAGTTGATACCCAGTGTCTCGAGGATGTGTCGACCAGTTCTGGTCTTCGCCAGACGTTCGTACTGGGCGATGTTGTGTGCTTCGATTATCTCATCTAGAGTATTGTGCAACCCCAGCTCGAGAAATTTTTCCGTGCTGGTATTGGCCGGTAATCCGATTGCGCGTTTGTACGCCTTGCGGATGAGACAATCTAGTTTGGTGCGTTCAGTCGCCTGCCACTTGAGGTAGGAGGCGACGTACGTTATATGGTTCATAGCGAAAGCATGTACCAGGCGAATGGTATTGCTTTCCTTCATTCCGCTATGCCGATTTGTTATTCGTTTCAGCAACCGGATTGTTTCATTGACCGCGCCCTCTAGTCTGCGAACGGTTTCGCCGTTGTGGCCATTGGCGGACAGGCGCAAGCCCAGTACCCTAATGGTGTTAACTTGTGGGATGACAGCGCCGTCTGATGTGCGTACATTAATTTCTCTATATGCGCACTCGAATGCGGAATCGGCGTTCTTGGGTTTACGGCCCCTGCGCGAGGGTCTATAAAGCAGGAGCTCCGATTTAGCGGCGGAACATTCGAGGCCAGTGTCGCGTAGGTAGTCCTGCACCACGTCGACGGCTTCCTGCAGCGTTTGCTCTACGTGGCCGTCATTTCCCTCGGCAACCCAGAGGGTGATATCATCGGCGTACAAGCTATGGTGGAGGCCTTCTATCTCAGCGAGTTTTCGTGGTAATCCGACAAGCACGAGGTTAAAGAGCATGGGCGAGATTACGGAGCCCTGCGGCGTGCCCGTACAACCCATGTATATGTCCTGCGATTCTAGTCCGCCGATCGCTAATCGGGCCCGGCGGCCCGTAAGAAAATCCCGTACGTAGTGGTACGTTCTCTCGCCCAGTCCCAACGTTCGTATACTTTCAAGTATCGCAGCATGGCTAACGTTGTCGAACGCCTTTTTGAGGTCGAGCCCGAGTATCGCTTTGGTGGATCGTGTGGGATTGTCTACGATATCGTGCTTGAGTTGAAGCATAACGTCCTGCGTGGAAAGGTTACGACGGAACCCCAGCATCGTGTGTGGGAGCATGTTTCGGTCCTCGAGGTAGTTGGTAAGGCGAGCGAGAACCACATGTTCCATGACCTTAACAACGCAGGATGTCAGGGATATCGGTCGAAGGTTGTCAATCTGTACTCGTTTGCCCGGTTTGGGGATCATAATTATGCGCGCCGTTTTCCACGAGTTCGGTATAGCGCCCGCATTCCAGCACTCGTTCATGTAAGCCGTCAGTTGTTCTATCGACTCGTCGTCCAAGTTACGTAGCGCTTTGTTGGTTATCCCGTCCGGGCCTGGCGCCGACTTTGTGTTGAGCCTGTGCAGCACCGCCCTCACCTCTGCAACGCTGAAGTCCTCGTCTAGCTCCGCGTTACCCTCACCCTCCCAGGCGTATGCCGAGTGCGTGAGGGGGCTACGTGACTGAAAGTAACGGCTTCGCACGTCATCTAGAAAGTCCGCGAGGGTGCCTTTGTAGTCGTGCAGCAACTTGTTAAGCTTATGTGCGTGCGATGTTTTTGTCTCCTCTGGATCCAAGAGGTGCCGGAGGAGATGCCACGTCTTGGCCCGTCCCAGCTGGTTCTCCATCCCATTGCAGATCTCTTCCCATTGCGTTTTGCATACCTGTAACGCGTGCTCTTCCATGTCCCTGCTTAGCCGTGCTATGCGTCTGCGCAGCGTTCGATTGTGGCGTTGACGCTTCCACCTGTCTTGCAGGCTGCGCTTGGCTTCCCACATGTGTAGGAGTTTGCTGTCTACCACTTCGAGCTGTGCTTCTGGCGGAACCTCCCGCGTCGCCGTTTCTAAATCCCCCTTGAGCGTCGCAGTCCAGCTATCTATATCCTCAATAGCCGCACTGCCACGATTCTGCTCTTTCCGGACTTTGCGAAACGCGTCCCAATCCACCAGCCGGTGGTTCTTGCCCTTGGTACCTTCCCGATGAACGCGGTGGTGAGGTTCAGCGTCGACCTGGATCTCGATCACTGAGTGATCGCTACCCAGGTCCTCCTGTGTATTGTGCCATCGCGCGCTAGCAACGTTCTTGGTAAATGTGAGGTCGGGTGAGGTGTCTGCACATACGCTGTTGCCCCTGCGCGTAGGCGCGGAAGGGTCTGTGATGAGCTCGAGGCTCTCATTCTGCGCATCGTCCCAAAGGCGCTTACCTTTTGGCGTTTCGTAGCCGTACCCCCACGCCGCGTGGGGCGCGTTGAAGTCGCCCGCGATGAGCAAGGGCCTGTCGGCAGCTGCCTCGCGCGCGTCTCGCAGTAACGTGCTAAAGCGGTGTCTGGCTTTGGGTCTGCTATACACGTTCAGCACAAACAGGCCGGGGCCGCGCCCTTTCGTCGGGATGAGCTCTATGAATACATGCGGTATGCTAACATTCATAAGTTCGCGTTGCGCCACGGTGAGGTTGCGTCGCACTAGCGTTGCAGCGGCCGGTGGGGCTCCCGCGGTCACAGCTTCGTCTATAGATTTGTACCCCGCCAGCTTGACCGGGTCATTGGTTTCCTGCAATAGTATTACGTCCGGTCGTTGCCAGCTACGTAAGAATTGTTGGAGAAGCGCCCGTTTCCTCCTGTACCCCCTGCAGTTCCACTGCCAGATACTGGACAGATTCTAAAAATTTTTGCAGCGATGAATTCATGAGGCAATAAGCTTCTTTAGTAAATCCATTCCTTGGATTTACTGATTGGGCCCTACTAAAGGGCCCCTTTACATGAACACATATTACCCCCAAATCAGTTCATCACTTCATTAACCTTAAAAGCCTGTTATGACGGCTTTTATGCTGTAAGTAAATAAGTTTTAAAGTTTTACTTATTGTACCGGTTACGACTTCTATCCCACCAAAAGTCTAATCCTGCTACTACTCACAACTGTTTCGACTAACCTTGAACGAAAAAAAGAAAAAAAGGCATTTGCATAGAAGCCCTATTTTAATTTTTAAGAATTATTGCGCAGATTCTTTAGGTCATGATAAATATTCCCTTTTATATATATATATATCATACATACCATTCGAATTCAATTCGAAATTATTTGCCCAAGATCACTATTCACTCCAAACCTAAAATTCACTATTTGCACAAGCCTACACGTGACATGTGGTTTGATTTTATGTTTGGTCAAACATATGATGCATCACAGTCTGATTTTTCATATACAACCTCACGATGCAAGATGCAAATGGGTCAGGGGCACGGAAACTTTACTCAGACCTGGCATCCAGCCGTGCACACTTGTATTAGTTTGCACACTGGCAAAATTGCGAGTTTCTATTCCAGTATGGAAAACCATCTATGTTAATTAATATAGACCCAGTGCTTGTTCACATGCATTGTTTTGGTTCAGTGCAGATTAGAATAGCAAGATTTGTATATCATGAGTGAGCCTTTGTGTGACATGGGCTTGCATTCATTCCAGAATCCCGCCTCTGGACATGGGCCCCAGTCTGGCCTCTGAGAATTCCAGGGATCTTACCACTCTTCGTGCTCCTCTGGCATGGAAGGTGCCGCTCCCCGCATGGGCCCGGCCATGTCGGATGGTACAGGGGGTCCGCGCTTTGCAACGAGTCCCCCTTATGACACGCGATTCCCAGGAGGAGCACCGCACGAAGCACCCGGCTTTGGCTACATGGACCCCCGGTGCAGGGTTGGTGTAGGGCCCGAGCCAGACACGACGGACCCGTCGCACCAGGGCCGCTACCCTGCAGCACACCACCAGGGCTTTGCTACGGGTGCCATGCCGCCGCATCAGGGGGCTGCATTTCCTGGGGCTTCCCAGGCGGGGCCAACAACGGGGGCACGCGATTTTGGCGAGCCGATGATGGGCGCTGCGGGCTTCCCAAGGCCCGGCGGCGGCTATGTCGGTGATGTTCCCCACTCGCCCCACATCCAGAGCCTGCAGAAGATGACGCCCCCTTTTGATGGCAGCGGCAAAGGAGATGTGCCAGCAGACCCACTTAACGGACCCCATCGTGGAAGTCCTGGCTGCTTGGTGCCTCTCGAACCAGCTTCGGCACAGTTTATGGGCGGCGGTGGACCCATGATGTCTCACGGAAGGGGAGCTGCCACGGCTGCTGCAGCACCGTATCCTACGATGGCCCCTGCCCGCAACTCACCTGGACCTCGTGCACGGGGTCGTGGCTCTGCGAACTCTGCTGCAGCTGCTGCTGCAGCAGCAGCGGCTGCTTCCTTCGGAGGTGGAGCCAATGTGCAAGTGAAACTTGGTGCCCCCAACACGATCCAGTACCTCCCCGCACGACCTCAGAACCCAGTGGCAGCACCGCCGCACCGAGCACCGAGCTTGGATTTCCTCCAGCGTTTCACAACGCCGCTAACCAACCTCGACACAAAGGTGCCCACGCAGAACCTACAGTACTTCCCACCATCAGGACCACCCCAGAGGACGGGTCCCGTCATGATGATGCGAGGTGGGCCCAGTGGACCTGGGGCCTATGCAGGAGCACGCGGGTTACCCCCAATGGACGCATATGGCGGGGGCCCCAATGGTCCTCAGCATGGAGGGATGCCTGTCAATGCTATGTTTCAGGGCGGCAAGGGACTGCGGCCGGCATCTCCCGGAGGTGGCGCCGGTGGTGACGTAGTGTCGCAGCCGCTGCCTCCGACTGTGGGGCAGGCATTCAGTTACAAGCAGGGCCCCTTCTATGGACCCACAACAGCCGACCCCAACTATGCGGTGCAGTTTCACAACTTTCAGCAGCAGCTCTACGCCACTAACACCCGCAGCCAGGGTGCAACAACGTCTGGACCGTCGGGCGCGACAGCGGCTGCCGCGGGGTTCTTTGGCCCAAAGTGACTTGACCGCTTCCCTGCTCCGCCTCTCGGGGAAGGAAGGAAATTTGTGACCCCCCTCTCTTCGTGCACCATCTTTCTCAGCAGTTGTGTGTTTCCAAAGCCTGAGTCATAGGTGCGTGACTCCATTTCTCATATGTGTGACACACAGGTTGGGCGAGTTGCACAGTATGGGGGCACCACGAGGGAGCTATGGACACTGTGGGACAGGGAGTGCTCAGGCTCCAAAGCACAACTTTGATAGCCTCTTGTCTGTGTGCCTGACCAGAGCCGACTTTCTTTTGCTCAACAAGGCCCGATGTAGCCAGCGGAGCCCCCCCGCCCTCACATCACGTTTCTTTGGTGTCGCCGCCAAGGAGGCACGTGGCTTCATCTCGGTAGGACCGATGTGATTTCGGTGAATTGTGCTGCTCTTGAAGCAGTCGTGCTGAGGAGCAACCAGCACTCAGATGTCCGTGCCATCTTTTTTCGAGATCATTAGTGTTTTAGCCCCCCTTTTCTCAGTGGCTTTGGTGTTGATGGGGCCCCTCACTGGTTGTTGTTTTTTCTCGTTTTGTTGGCAGTTGTTCCTGGTGCCACGCTCCTCACTGATTTTGTTTTCTTGTTTTGCAAGACTGATGGAAAGAATATATATATATATATATATAAATAGAGAGGGGGGAAGATGCTTAAATTGCAGGCAATTTTGACAAGGGATGCTGAACTTCTTTTACATAGCTAGCCTTTTGGCAGCACGGCCTAGAGTGGGAAATTGTAATGGTCAAGCCGGTGGCCCTGTTGCACTTGCGAGGTTATCTTTCTTTTATGGTTGTGTGCTATCGCAGCTAGATACCATGGGCCACTGCGGAGGGACACAGACATTCTTAATGGCTGTTTCTGTTGCTTCACATAAGGCAGCTTGTTTTTTTAAAATTTTTTTCTTTTTTCTATACCTCACCTGCTGACTCAACAAGATGTGTTTATGGTGTGCCATGTTTGTGGTAGCATAAGCCTGTCCCACATGGAAGACAAGTGTGCTGCTTGTTTCTTTCAGTGCCAACCAGGCGTTACGTTTAGAACGAGCAAGGGAACTATTTCTGCGCTCAAGTCTCCTACGCACAACTTTGTTTTTTTCACTGTATGATTGTTGTTCCCAAAGAACCTCCGCGTCACTATCTTTTTTTACACAAGCACAAGCTCTTTTCATTTATTCTGCCCCTGCTCCATGCCACCTTACTACAGTTAAACCTGGATATAATGAAATTTACAAATTTCTGGAGAAATTCGTTATAACAAGGATTTCATTAAATGCAGGTTCGGTTTGAAAATTCGTAAAATAAACGCACAATTTTACAAAGCGGGAACTGAAGGGAAAAGCCAACCCAAAACAATTGTTTAACGGTAAAGAAACTGCGTTATTGTGATAGAATTTACATGGGCACTCTCGGCTGGTTTTTGCCGTCGCCGCCATGTTCCGTAACAAGTCCGAATTGATAACATGCCCCCACGCATTGTAACTATTACAAGCGGGTAAGAGCGCACGAGAGCTGTTGAAGCAGTGATCAAATCAGCCGGCCCATCTCTATCACCTGGAGGGCGAATAAAATAACATCTTCCTACGTGTTAGAACTGCCGTCGAATGCTCAAACAGAAAGAAAACCAGTTGTCTTGAACGAGCATGAAAAAACCCACGGGAGGGGGGGGGGGGGGGTCGCTCGTGTAGCAAAGGTAAACTTTGATTTTAAGAGCATGGTCGCAATTGCTGACATTTGTGCATGGTCGCAATTGCTGACACTTGTGCTATCTCGGCAAACGTCAGTGCACTTTCAATGCGAAGTGACTGTCTGCAAAGAGCACTTCTCCCTGGAGTAGCCATATTTGCTTACACGAACGTTTAGTTGGAGTTCTGCAATATCAAATCTAAAAGAGTTGGCTGCCAGTTGTACTTCGTATAACATTACATTTTGTTGCCATCGCATTCATTCCATTGCATTCAATACACCGTTGTGTTGTTGCCCGAGCTAATCTCAAAGACTACGATTCCGCGAACTCGCGTTGCGGCGCAAGACTGAAGCGCGTGATGAGTTGACCTCCGAAGATCCGTCATTATTAGCCTGGTCTCGATAGAGTTTCCATCACCGCCAAATCTGATATCTCCTGGCTAGTGACAAAAAGAAAGCAAAGCTGAACGTCGTCGGAGGCCACACCATGCGTGCAAACTATGCACGTACGCACGGCGCTGAAAACAAAAAGCACACAACACGGATACCGCGGAAAACAATTCGATAATGCACCCTCTGTATATGCAACGCGGCTTCACAGATGTGACGCTAGCTAACTAAAAGCGTGGCACTGCCAACGCAACAGTATTTTCTTTTTTTGGGGGGGAGGGGGGAAGAAGGGAAGGGTAGGCACATCCGCGCATGTGCCCGCGGTGACAAGAACGACGGCTCGTGGGGCACAGGCCCCCCTGAGACTTGCCGGGTTCACGAGCGGCCCACCACCGCTTCCGCTCTTCGGCGGCGGGGCAGCCACGGAAGATGCTTGTACTAAAATGAGAAAATCCGGGGGAAAATTTCTAGATTGTCCAAGGACGAAATTCTTTATGTCAAGGTTGTCTCTCGCTGTTACTTTGTTACGTAGAAGTCGCAAATACATGTGCTTTTATAGTGCAACGGCAAATAGAAAACCTTCGTTATATAGAGGAATTCGTTATATGGAGGTTCGTTATAAGCAGGTTTAACTGTATTTGGGTTTTGCTTTGTCCATGAAAAATTCGAAGGGGAGTGACTTTACTGCTCAATTTTATAGTGCAACTTAGAGGAGAATGAGGAACAAAAGAAGAAGAAAAAAAAAGGGCGAAAATACAAGATACGTCACTCATCGCGTCAGCCATAAAGCTAAGTTATTTATCATGAAAAAGAAAAGTCGTCTTCACTGTGGTGTTTTGTGTTATTTTTATTTTATCCTTTTTATTATTTTTATAAATAGTACACCATTTCTCTACCTTATAAGTCACTGAAGAGTGTTGAGTTTTTGCTAGGTTATTTTTGAAAAGGAAGTTGTTCTGTGTTCCTCACAAGTGAGATCCCGTCCATGGAGTTTGTAAAGAAAGAAAAAGGGGAAGGGGAGGGGTAACAAAGCTTTTGTCATTGGTCTGACGAGGCATAGAAGCCCTCGCCGTATACGACTGCAGCTGCGTTGATAACACACTTTTGCCGCCCTCTCTTTCACTGTATATCTTTCCTCTCACCATCATTCCCACGGTATTTCCCATACAGTGTGACTGAAAGGGTGTGCAGCCTTGGATCTTGTGCACCTGGTAGGGCTGTCATTAAAAGCATTTCACTTGTGCAGTAGTCTGAATGTAACAAATTATAAAGTTTCATTAACCTTCATATGCATTGTACCATTCATTCATTCATTCACTGTTTATTGAGACAAAAACAATGATTGCCTAGGTTGAAGGGACTAAAGGCAGATTACCTCTGCCTGACTAAGGTCCCTCCACCCATACATTAGCTCAGGTGAAGTGGAACAAAGTATACAAATTTCATTCTGCTTTTGAATGAGGGGACACGAAATTCAAATTCAACAAGTATAACAGATGTCGACACATACGTTTTAAAATAACACATTACAGTCATCACCAATTTGCAGTACCAATTTGCAGTACCTTGTGCAGAGGGATGGGAGAGGGTACATTCAAAGGTTACTAGCTTATTACCACGAGTACACTTGCTCTTTCAGCAATCATTGAAAGTTTTCATAGGGAGTCGAGCTGTGAAATTCTCATATCATAGTCGAGGCGTTAATGAGCAGCCTTCTTCTCACTTGTTTCTGCAATTGCATTTTAGCTTTATGATCATTAGATTATTTTTCTGCTTAACTTTCATGCCTAACGTTTGAAGAAAGGTTCGAATTTTGCCTTATACAGTTTTCTTCTCACATGCGGAAAGTGGAAGTAAGTAAATATGGACAATGGACTAGAATCAAATGAAAAAAAAATGCATAGTGGAAGACCGCGATACAACAAGGGTGAGATAGACCAAACAGCACTAGTGGTGGTGTATTTCAGCGCAAGTCCTGTTTGGTGGTCTTCCCCATATTTGTTGTATTGCTCTTTTTTGCCATGATCAAATTCGCACAGTGAGCAAAAAAACTGCAGTGAGCAAAGAAACGTATGTTGTGGCTTACTGAACATGCTGCAAGCAGAACTCAGGTGCCCGCCCTTTCCAGTCCAGGCTAGTATGGAACACCTTGACAAATTTACTGGTAAAAAGAAAGGTATTTCCTCATGTGGGAAGTCTCGTGCGACTAACCGTATGCAACATTGAGTACAAGTGGTGATGTTCCTGGCTCAGTGCCAGGCAAGTTGCCATCTGAAGTTGTAAGTGCAAGTTCTGCTAGTCCTATAAAATCATGCGAGGTATCCCTGGGAGTGTTCATACAAGATACCTGCTTGGCATGCAATAAGTATCAGTCAAATTCCGCATCAGTAACGATTAGTTGCATAAGCAGAAAATAGGCAGATGAATCTGACATTTGCGCTCCTTGTAAGCATGAATTGGTGTGCTGTGACAAAAGTTCGTAAGGTACTAGGTACACAGGCTGCACTTCCTTTCAGCTGCGTCATTCTCTCGTTAAACAGCATTCACACAATGTCCCACAGTGCATGGCTCATTTCCTGTCATCATTGTTGCCCAATGCGATGCGTGAGTTTCTAACTCGCATTTAGTTTCCTTTCGTAGGGTAGCAGGGAAAGAAGTGGGGGGTTGAAAGAGAGAAACTGATTGTAAATGAATGATCGGAAGCGGGCACAGTTTTCATGGCTCATCCTAAATAATGACCCGCACATGCAAAGAAAATGCTCAAAATGGGAGAGAGCTCGTCCCATCCCCACAACACCACATCTTTGCCCGGTAGTGTGGTTCTTGCCCTATTCTTCGAATGTTCTCGACATCTTTTAAAAATCTTTGTTGTGTCTTTGTGTACCTGCTGTCCTAGCACAATAGAGTTGCCCTTAAGACCTGCCTGGAACGAAAAGCGATGGCTTGGCACTTGTCAAATATCAAACAGTACCACCTGTTTGTCAAAGAATTTGTAAATAATATCAAAAGTTAAGCACTTGCTTTCAGCTAGCTTTGATTGAGTGCTTTCATTTAAATTCATCAAAGTGTTCTGTATGAGCAAGCAGTGCAGATTGTGCTACTTTAAAAAAAGCAAATGTTGCTTTTGTTGCCTTACACCAAGAGAGCTTCCTTTATGGAACAAATAGAGAAGTTTCGGCCAAGTTATGCTCAGCCAAACTTCCTTGCCTCTTCGCACCCGTGCATGGGCTGCACTAAAAAATTCATGGGCAGTTCCATCGCATTTCTGTCTAGGTGATATCGTGGGAAACTCTCAACTATAATGCAATACAGTGTTAACCCTCCTGTTGCCTATAACATAACTAGTTTACAAATAGGGGGGGGGGGGGGGGCTGATCTCGTCTTCATTGAATTGTGTACACAGCAGTTAGGCAGGACAGATGTTTAGTTGCTCTTTTTACTGTACTCTGTCAGGAACATTCAAGTGTTGCTTTTTTGGCTAGCTTGGTTAGCGCCTTATTGAACATTAGGCAGTTGTACTACATTCAAAGACATTACTATATGTTCCTCATTTTTTGTGTAGCACATTCAGCATAGAAGCAGCGTTCAGACTCAGAAATTCGTGCACTCAAAGAGTTTGAAGTGTTGGGTGCTGTTCCTCATGCCATGGCATAATTTGTGGAAGTGCAAAATGTTTGCCTCCTTCTCTGATATTCAGTTGCTGTGCTTTGCAAGGCTTCAGTGCTTTATGTTGCTTGCAGCATGCACCAGTGACTGTGGGCAAATGATCGGTTATTGCGGGTCTGACAGCAGGCACCATGTTGGGTGCTCTTGCAAGGTGGCCTGCTTTTTGCAACATTGGTACTGTTGCAGCTCAACATATAGCTCATTTAACATTTTTATTTTTTACTGAAAAAAAGAACATGGGGGGGCACCTGACTCTGTTGGTTAGATTGGCCTTCACTTTTTACAGATGAAATCGAGAAGCATGCTTTGTATACGGCAGCTTTCTGTCAAAGTCTATGATGTCCTCTTTTCATTGTTACCAGCCAATCATCATGCATGGGCCCTTCTTGCAAAGTATGGGAATAATTCCGCGTCGTCATCTTAATTCTTACCTCCCGCCTGCCCCTTTGATCTCCAGTTAACATGTTTTCTTTTGCTTTTGTGTTTTTTTTTACATCAAGCAACAGGGTAGCGTCACCGCACAACAAATAAAAAAAAAGAGAGAGAGAGATGCGTCGTCCAACTACTCCAGCAATAGAGTTGAGCCGTGCGACGTCGGGCTTTTGTTCGCAGTGTGTCTTTAGCAGCCGTGTGCCAAATCTAGATTTCTCACCAAGGTGCTTTTTTTCTGCCTCTTCAAGTACTTCTTTGTCTCCCCATTGTCTTTTAACTAACGTGACGTTATCTGCCACACCATACGTACACAACTGATAGGTGGCATTCACAGTTTTTCTTTCTTTCTTTTTATTGTCCGAGGGGGGGGGGAAGCAGAGCATTAATGCACCTGCTAGTGAAGTTGAAGAGGTCTGGGCGCCCAGCTAACCGCGCTGTTTGTATTGATTGCTTTCATCGGAGAAGCAATAAAAAGTCTTCTGCGGGAGGGGATATTTTCGGGGATGTTTTCGGGGCAAAGGAAGTGGGCGAATTTTACCTCAATCGCGGAGGGGCGACAACCGCCGCAGTGCGAATAGGAAAAGCAGAGTCGCGTGAGAGGGAAATAATTTATGCTTTCAGCGCCATGTACTGCAGCTTTTAAGGTGTAATTTTTTGTTTGTTTTTGTAGTTTTTTTTCCTCCATTCCCACCCTGTACAAATTGTAAGCAGATGGTTCGTGTGTATGTATGCCGTCGTCATTGTACAGCTGTTCTTCGGTGTGTATTTTTTTGTGCGTCCAAGTCACTTTTCACAGGTCAGTGTGTGCTGTATCTTGTTAAAACACGCCAGGATCGTCAAAGCTCGTGCCGCGGTGCTGCCCCAGGCTCTCTCCCGCGTGTACGGCATATTTCTTTTTAACTTTCTCAATATTCTTTCGGAAAAAAAAAAGATGAGTCTTTTAATGCTGTTTTTTTTCCTCTCATTTTATTGAAAGTGTGATATGCTTGCTGCGGTGTGTGCCTGGGGAGAAAACTGTATAAATATGTGTGCGTGGAAGCCTGCAAGAAATGTTGATTTGCTGTTTTTATTATTTTTTTTTAATTTTTATGGTATGGATGTGCCACATCATGACGAAAAGAAGTAATAAAAGTTTTTTTTTTGCAGACATTCCTTGTGCAGTTTTTCTTGTTACTGCCTACGATGAAAACTGAGGCATGTGATGAGCATCCCCTTCGACTGAGCTGATGGCTCCTGCTACAAAGGTTTTTTTTTTTTTCTGTCTGCTGTACAGTGTCCTTGGATCCATAGCTTGTGCTAGAAAAACCTTTGAACATTTAAAGGGCTCTTGCATCATTCAAGATCAATGTTCTTCTCCTAAATTGTTTACCACCTGCAAAAGAAGTCTTATAGCTGCCATTTACTTAGACAGATTTCTGCCTCCGTCAAACTGCAACTGAGACCCAACATTACACTGTTGGGCAGTGAAATTGCGTCCTCCCTCTGGTGGATAATGTAAAATGCCATCAAGACATATCCAGTGCAACCATACAACACCAACAGATAATTGAGCTTAATAAAGCATAAAGGGCATTATTAGCAATAGTTCCTAATTTATGTAATTAAGAGAGAGAAGAAGGACAAATTGAAGTACATGATGAAAAAAAAACAACTTAATGCTGCTGGGGACTAGACCTACACACTGCATGCTAAATATTCTGTCATGGTGGCAGCTGTGCCCCTGTCCACTCTCTTAAGCCTGGTTGTGTAACCCTGGAAATGTCAGCCAGTGCTACTTGCGGCCATAACATTCTTTTTTTGCCAGGTGCACTTACAGATTCACTCATTTCATAGCAGAGTTATTTCTTTATACACTTAATTTTTTCTTTATCTCATGAATTGCACATTTCAACTTGAAAAGTGCACATAACTTATTGGCTTCATACAGTTGGTTTGCCAAAAAACCGGCCTCTCAATCTATTCCCCTTCCTTTGTACGAAATGTGTTCACCTTGTTCCACACTGTTTTTCCACAAGTCGCGTGTGAATAGCCATAGGTAGCCGTTATGTTGTGTCAGTTAAGAGCATTATAGAATTTTATAAAAGCCTTTTTTGCTGTCCTGTGCATTTGCTTATTTGCATCTGGATGAAAGATGAACGTGGCATTATACCCACAGGGGTAAATTAGCAGTTAACCTTTTCATTAAGAAAAACACGCCTAAGTAACCCCCCAAATTTTTTTTGTATAACTTGTGGAGATTTTACTTTTCTCTATAAAATAGTATCGTTCTTTCAATTAAATCAGGTTTCTTCTGTTTCGCCAATGATTTAAAAAATTAAATAGACTCAAAGTCAGCTTCACCGCATGGTGATACAATGAAAGTTGGCAATAAAATGAAAGCTGGGACACTAATGGCCAAACATGGACAAGTGTGGGCATCCAGCATCGAGAAACGCAAGTACCCTCAAACCTCATTATAACAAAGTTTTCTCTTACACGAAAATAAGTTTGTTATATCCAAAAATTTGTTTTGAAGGTTTATTCCTAACAATATATCTATTGCAAGACTATATTTTATTTACTTCACTATAACTGATATTTTATTATATCTGAGTTCGTTCAAGTGCATAATGAATGTAGTCTTGGGTTCTATGTTAGACCAATTTTCGTTAATGATGCATGATTGGTCATTTTGGTACGAATCTCATGACAGCTATTCTTGTCAATGTTAGCAAAAGGTTTAAGATTTTGCACTGCTGCGCTTGAGAATATTTGTTAGATTCTCAATCACAGTGCGGGCATTTCAATGAAAGCAAAATGTAAAAATGTTTGTGTATTTAAAGATTTAGATGAATCCCAGCTGGCCAAAATTATTCTGGACTCTTCCACTGAGACAAAGCTTAAGCTTGTCGGTGATGCTTTATGTCGCTACATTTACCACATCGATGGCAACAAGTGGGTACCCGTCGTCCCACGTTCTCTGCAACTTGAAGTTCTGGAAGCCTTTCATGATGATCCAACCGCTGCTCATCTAGGCTACCACAAGACTTACGACAAAGTACGAAGTCGTTGTTTTGGCCTGGCCTCTCTTCAGCCGTCGCTAAGTACGTCGCCTCCTGTGTCCATTGCCAACGGCGAAAACGACCGACAACTGCTCCGGCTGGCTTAATGCAACCTCTTCCTTGTCCCGCCTCATCTTTTGAAGTCGTTGGAATTGACTTGTATGGCCCTCTTCCTATATCATCCAATGGGAATCGCTGGATTGTCACGGCAGTCGACCACTTTACCCGCTACGCAGAAACAGCTTCTATACCATCTGGGACTGCCACTGAGATCGCCGATTTCTTTCTTCGCCACATCTTTTTGCGTCATGGAGCTCCATGCATTCTCCTCAGTGATCGTGGCAAAGTCTTCCTATCTTCTATTGTCGAGCAAGTTTTGCGTGCCTCGAACACTGTTCACAAGACCACTTCTAGCTACCACCCGCAGACCAACGGATTGACTGAACGGTTTCATCGGACCCTATCGGACATGATCGCCATGTACATTCACCCCAACCACACGAACTGGGATGCAATTCTACCCTTCGTGACATTCGCCTATAATACGACTGCTCAACGCACTACCGGCTTTTCTCCATTTTTTCTCGTCCATGGTCGCTCGCCGAGTTTCGCTCTGGATGTCTCTTTCCTTTCGGCCCCTGCACCCTCGACGGCTCCTTTCTCTGAAGAATTCCTATCTCGTCTCGCACACTGCCATCACCAGGCCCGTGTTAACACCGGCCTCTCTCAAGACACTCGAAAATCTCGCTACGACTCATCTCGCTGTGTTGTGAGTTTTTCCCCTGGTGACGAAGTTCTTCTATGGACTCCACTACGCGTCCCCGGCCTATGCGACAAATTCATCATTCGCTTCATTGGGCCATACACGGTGGTCGAACAGACATCTCCTGTCAATTACCGCGTTTCTCCTCTTAGCGCTAGTCCTGATCATCGTTGCCGAGGAACAGAGATAGTGCACGTATCTCGTTTAAAGCCTTATGCACGACGCATTTCATAATACTGTCAAGCGACCAGGCGGCCGCTTTCACCGCGCGGGGGAATTAGTGTGAGCGCGACAAGCGAATGACTCTTTATTCTCTTTGTAATCATCATCACCTGTACATCTTCATCTAAAAATATCATCACCAGCGCGATTTAGCTCGAGCCTGGCCGAATAAACCGGTTCCTCACAATATAGTGGTTCTGACACTGTGATATGTGCCATCACGTCACCAAGGCAACAGGCTCTATTCTGAACAATGTTGCCTTTTTCTACCTATAAACTTCAGGTGGAGGCTGATGCCTGCATACATGTATACTATTATCACCTCTTGCATTGCCTAGTTGAAGTGCAAAACGAATTGTGCACGAGATCAAAATTGAGATAGTCGGTTCAACATTGTGAACCTCCTATTCCAGGATGACAGTATGACAATAGGAGTATGATGCAACCTCCTCCATCATCTGCACTGGTCGCAATTTAAAGCGAGTCGAGAGTTCGGCAGTCTGGCCAGGTAAAGGCATTGTTGAAAAACAGGTTAGTGACCTGTTTTCTCCAAATGTTTTATATTGGCACAATATAACGGTTGCGTATATCTTGAGGAAAATCAGTGTGGAGTACACTGAACACATTTTGTACGAAGGAAGAATAATAGATGGAGGGGTCGGGTTTTTGTCAAACCAACTGTATGAAGCCAAAGAAAGCCTGAGTTGTGTTGACTGACCTGCTGCAAAACTTAGGGTGTTGCTCCTCACCCCGATGGCCCCACGTGAGACAGAATGCTATATATACTTGCATCATATTTAAGTGCACATTAAAAAAAAAACACAGGTGGTAGAAGTTAATCCAGAGTTCCTGCACACTACAGCATGCCTGAAAATCAAGTTGTTTTGGTACGCTAAACTACAAAAGTTAACGGCATTATTATTTCCTATTAAGAGCTGTTATTGGTTGCTTTTAAAGTGCCCAAAAATTCTTGCGATCAGTGCTATTATAAAGCTTACCCAGACCAGCCAGATTGTGACAACGTGCTTACCGTGTCGATTGTCACAAATTTATTCGCGGCGCAGCTCGTAGGTCCTGCACGAAGCACGTCATCGAAGGCACGGCAAATGTGTGAGGTCGGATCAGCTATGGTTATTGAAGCTCACATTCAATTTAGTTTTTACACTCCCAAACTCGAGCACTTTTGTCATGTTGGTGTACTATATGTATACCACTAGTGTGTCCTGGGCTACATTTGTCAAGGGGAAATTTTATTCTAAAGCCACGTTCCCGCTATTACACTGCTTCAGGAATAAACACAATCTATTATTTGTGTATATATGTGTGTGTGCATGTGTGTGTGTTGGCTTTCCCATACAACATAACACAAAACACCCTATGAAATAATTTATTTGCAACTACATATGGAGACAATTGCCATCACTGATTTGCCCTGGCTATACCAGCAACCGAAAGGCAATGACTAGAATGTTCTTGAGCTCCAGTGAGCCTTTTGGCACAAAGAACATGCAATGTTCACTACAGTCCGCTTGTGTATAAGTAATCATTATTTCGTCATAATTTCCCCTTTTTTTATATACACACACAGAACACATAAAATAAAACCTGGAAAATACTGCTGCGATAAAAACGGACAAGCTGGAAACCACTGTACTGTTATACAAACAAGATATATTGAAATCAAGGACAGTTTGCTGAATCCCCAAAAATGGCTGCAAAGCAAGAACAATGCACCTCATTTATACTGGCTGCATAATAAACTATGTGTTTTAATGTAATACACACACAAGAGAAGATGTGGTCAGAGAGGTAATGATGCCATGTGTGGCAGGTTGTTGACCAAACGAAGAACAGCGAACATCAATAGCTATTAAATTCCATTGAAATATGTTTGTTGCTCGACCAAGCAACATGCAAGTTCCTGACGTCGAGTCGCTACACCTTGTCAGGTGACATCTCTTAATATGTCAACAATGAGCTTCAGTTAGAATTGGCACAAATGATGGCATCACAGAAAGACAATCTAAAAGAGTAATCTTTAATAGAATCACTTGACAAACATTCAGGTGAACAGCATTTCTTTTTCATAATTTTAATCATCCTAGCAGGGTGAATATTGCAAGCTTTCTATCACAGAACAGAGAAGTGACGAAACGACAGGAAGCCAACAGCCAAAAGGCGAGCTGAGAAAATTCAGATATGCTTTCATGCATGAAGGAATACAGAAATGTTATAGCTGAACGTCTATATTGACAGGCATTGTTTTTCAAAACTTGAGAAATAGCACGATGACACAATAAATTTAATCTAGTGTATTGAGTAAACGCTAGGTGGTGTCGCAATTTGAAGAGGCGTTCAGTGATGATTGGTAATTTTCCCGAATTATCGGCACAGGAATGGCGTTTGACAGACGCAAATTCAAATTTCCAGTCTCAAGCGCTTGAGTTTCAATCCAATCCAACTCGTCCGGTGATTGTTTTGTACTCAATCCATAGAAACAATGGGGCCTCTGCCCACTCTGCAGTTATTCTCGCATCTTGACTTCCAGACAAGCCTTCACAAATACCGTGTGTCTCCCTCCGATTACATACCTCCTCCTTTCTGTGACAGATCGCTTACTTTGCCCCTCAAGATTCGGCAAAACTGATTTGACACATTAATTACATCGCAGGGCAGGAGATAAGGATGGAGAAGAGCTCGTATGTGTAAAGCCTCTTTTCTGTCCTCGTCTATTTATCCAGTGCTATGCCAAACCAACGATGCTACCTTGATACTACAAGTGTCAGTAACCTATAAGTAAAAGGGATATCTTGCCATTCATTGAACATATTACACCTTGCATATTCCCGCAGAACTCCATATGCTGAGTACATCTTGTAGTGCCAACCTTCGTAGTTAGATGCGTTTGCCTTATCAGCAAAGTTGACCTTGATTATACATAGGGCTCCGTGTTTTAAGATAAATCTGTAAAGATCCCGTTAACTTTCACCCGCAAAATGTTTAGAATTTATTGGCCAATATGACCTTGTCCAGTTCTTTAAAGAACATGCTCTAAGCGGTCACCGATACAGTCATTGATTTGGCCGATATAAACTTTACCTCACGTAAACCGTACCTTGCAGATCGCACCCATGCACATTTAACAAAGGGCTTATCTAGCACGGAGCAAGAGACGGCAACGGAAATGCACATAGTGACACCAAATACAGAGACCTCGTCAAATATGTGTTCTATATAACAGGCTTCAGGGTTGTAATACACACAAGCATAGGTGTTCTGCATTCACATATTTGTGCTTGTGTGTGTGTATGCACATTCGAAACTTTCAGACAACTAAAGTACACTTCCCGAGTTCTGATGTTTTTATGTTCAAACATAATTCTATTTAGGATAGAGGAGTACTAAAAATAACGAAAAATTACAGTTCAAATTTTAGAGAATTAGGTACTTAAGAGAAATAAGCTCTGCTAAACACCAAATTTCTGCCACAATACAAACTTCACAGAAACACACTGCTAACTTGAAGAAAAATAAACTATGAAAAGACGGAGCCCTGAATAATGAAATGTCACATAGGACTAGCCACACAAAAGCACATGAAGATGCAATTTTTGGCATTTTGGATATAAATATATCTTGACATAAAACTTATCACAATTCTTGGTGGGTGATACAAATTAACTTAGTTATGTCCACGGTAAAAAATTGACATGCAAGGCCGTTCCCAATACTGCATAACCCAAAAAATAGGTGACAATGCGCTTAGAATGGATATCACTCTGCCACAAGTTCACTGCAACATCTGCCCAGACAACAGAGCGAGACTTTCTCTCAACTTGGTTGGAACCGAGAAATGTCGTCCAATACAACACTGGGCTTGAGGCAGCAATCAGCCGTGTCACCACTTGAACATTTGCAAAGAGAACTGTGATCATCAGGAAACCAACCACATGCAAAAGATATGGAATGTGTCGGCTGTCACTGCATCGTTTTAGAGCAAAGGCCGAGGAATGTAGGATGACTATGACGACCGGCAATGCAAGAATGAAATTGGGCATCTGCTTCAGGCGATAATACATGAGAAAACCGACATCCCAGTAGTGTGACTGGATGTATCCATAGGAGAAAGGGAGAAGATTCGAACACCACTTGGAAGCATTACGCCCGGCCAGCCGGAACCCCGACTCAGCTGCCTGATTCAGCACCGCAGGAGAGAATCGCTGAGAGTAGTCAGGTATGCAAAACAGTGACCATGCGTAACATTGGAACAGAAGGAATGGCAGGATACAGAATGATGCCCGGAAGACGGATCTAACTGGTGTCAAGCCACAGACCAAACCAGAATACAGCAGGAATCCGGCAGACAGGAACCCGTTAGACCGAACAAGGCCGCCCAGGCAGAAGAAAAACGTCGCCAGATTCGGCCTGTTCTGCTCGAGCAACAGCATGCCCAAGAAGCTGATGGCTGCGAACACGGATTCGCTGTAACAGGCGCTGAAAAAGATGGACGCTGGGTTGAAACAGAACAAGAGGACTGCCTCGTCGGCGTGTTCCTTGGAGAAGAGCTGATGGGTCAGGCGGTGCAGCACCACGGCGGCGACGGCAAAGAATGAGACGTTAACGAGAGCGCCGCTGAGGACGAGCACGCTGTGGCGTGACAGGCAGGCATTGGTGAGAGGGTCGACTAGGCCGTCGGCGGTCTGGCGGACGAGCCAAGGGTACAGCGGGAAAAAAGCCAGCGTCTGCTCGTACGTGTAGCCGTGCTCGGCGATATGCAAGAAGTACTGACTGTCCCAGCGCGTCAGGCCGCCGAAGAGCCACGAGACGAGGCGGTCCCCCAGGTCACGGCTCGGAGGCCAGGGCGACCGGAAAGCGTCCGCGTTGTGGTCAGGCACGGCCCAGTTGAAGGCAATCTAGTAAGATTAAGAAGAGGACGCGTCGTTTAATTTGCTTGTTTTTGTGGCGCGAAATTTTAAATCGCACACGCGAACTGTCGCAATAGATGGTACCCTGGACGCCACAAAGAAACATCTGGTGAGCTTGTATAACCTGTGTTAAAACAAATGAAAAGAGTGGAATGTAAAGGCTCGTTTTATCTTTGTTATACACAACCTTCTTCGGTACTTGGCGGAAAATGCCTGAACGAAAATAGTCTGCCGACGATCGAAGCGAAGTTTGTGTGTGACTGGGCTAGCTGGTGGCGCATCCTCAACGATCAGACCAGCGATGAGAGGCACCTCTTCTCTCTGTTCACTTTCGTGCCCTCCCCCATGTCGCGCTGATTTCTGATGATAAAGCCGATTATCCAATCAATGAAAACGTACATGTGCATCTGCAAACTTGGAACAGCCAACACAGCATGAATGCTATTTTTTGCTTCAAAAAGAAGTCTGAACCGAAATAAACTGGTTATTTTGCAATCCACAGTCTTAAGTCGGTCGTCTAGCTTCCGCGTGGCTCTAAAACGCCACTACAAAGCGTTTAGCGAGGTCTCACCCGCGCATTCTTTCAGAACACGATTGTCGATTTCGCGATCTGAAGACATGGCGAAACCTACCTGAAGAAGAAATATCACGAAACGAGAGAAAAGCGCGAGCACGACTACGCTGGAATTCATTTTCCGCAATTCAAAAGTGCAGCATTGCTTTTTACACGGTGTTTACAAACACCGCGCTTAGGAACGTCGCCAGCAACTTTCTGGCAGCCCAAGCCCACCAACCAACAGCTTTCCAAGCGCCTCGATTTGGATCTAAACATTCTTTAGAGGCTCAATTAACGAAGTAAAAAAAACATCATAAATTTTATATTACCTCAATAAAAAACACGATGAAAAAAGTTGTGCAAATAATTTGTGGAGTCATATATGCTGTTTATTGCGGCATACATTTTCTCACCCAGTTTGCTTGTACCAATCCAATTGCAGCCTATTGATGATCGCGCCACAGCCACTGAGTTCGTAAACCGTAGTTTCCAAGGTCAGCTTATATGAACGAGTGTGTGAGCATGTGGACGAAAGTTCGAACTGAGACTACACACAACGGCACCACACGCGTAGTGAAGCTTGTAGTTTCCAATACTTCGCTTTATGCAGCATAGCGTAGTCGTACGGCGTTTCAACGCCGTGGCAGCCTAAGCGTTGCAATGGGTGATTTGCCGACACCGGATCCTGTGCATTTCGATGACTCGCAGCCGCTATTAACGAAAAAGGTATGCAGTGTCATTATTTGTATTCTCGGCTCCTTCGATCTCACGCGCATAATCTAATTGTCTGCCTACAACGTCTCGCCGCCGCCCTTCTATTGCTCGTGCAAGTGTCGAATCTGTGTCGACCCTCATGCACGGTAATTTTTCTCTGTTCATTCAGTGTAGTCGCTTTAAGCACGACAGCACTGTCGAATGCAGTACAAGATTTTACATGTAGTTGGTTCATGCGCTAAGAAACGCCGACCTGCTGTGTGCACTGTGCTTGGCAGGTTTCTGAAACGAACTTCGGCGACACTTCATTTGCCATTGGTGCAATCATATTTGTCTAAGCTGTGAAGTAGCGTCATTTCGCCTCTTTGACTTCATTGTACTCTCCTTTATTGTGTTGTGCTTCAACTTTTTTTTTAGTATGTATGCACAACAAGATCAAGCAAAAAAAAAAAACCATCAGGAGGCGGCGCCCGTCTTTACTTGCCGGTGGCGAAACCGACGCTGTGGGACAACTGCTTGGAATGATAAAATCCGTAAAAAAATATGGCTCGAGCACACAACCCGATGTTTATAGGTCGGCGAACTCATTCAAACTCGGATTGAGCCGTGTGTGAGTCTGAGTCCGAATATATTTCTTGAGTAAGTCTGAGTGAGTAACTTTATTTTACTGACCTAAGGTGCTATCTACTTATCTTCAGCATTGCTATCAACCTTACATGGATTCACGTTTATACTCACGTCTACTTACAGGTATTCAAAGCAGTGACGTTCATACATCGTTTCTACATTTATTAATCAGAGGCATGAATTACGTAGGGAAGTGTCTAAATCTCTCCCCACCAAATCTTCCAGGCAATTTCTTGGTTATTTTATTTTATGATGTCATCTCCTACAAGAAAAATTACCGCACTAGTTTGGAAGCACTCAGAACTCATTGTATAAGATACTATATCAAACAACGTCAAGAAGAGCACAGATTACGTGAGATATTGGTGTTAAAAAGCATTGACACCACGGTCAAAAAGCTAATTTCAGACTGACGGACTCGTGAGTCGACTCACTCAGACAAATGTTTTGGCGACTTTTAGTCCGAGCAAGTCCCGCTGAAGCAAATTTTCGTGACTCTGAGTACGAGTGAGTCCCTAAACGCACAATATATTTCATGAGTGAGTCTGAGTGAGCTCCATGAGTTCTGTCGACCTATGCCCCTATTTACATTTTGTTTTTAAATTTAATTTCAGTTGCTTGGAAGCGTTTCTAGTTGTCTGTCATGGTCATTTTATAAGTGCCAGTTCGCGTAAAACTAGTTTTCATTTCTTTCAGTATGTTTATATAGGCTACGTCGATTCCCCGATTCCACAGTGCCTGCATGACTCTTGATTTCTCCAGCGTATCAAAAGCCTTGTCATTATTGAACTCGGCACATTTCTCTATTGCCTCGTTTATAGTATTAATATGATCAATTGTTAAGTAGCCTGTACAAAATCCTGCTTGGTTTTTTGGTAAATTGAACTCCAATGTCGCCATGATTCTATTAGCGATTACTTTTGTAAATAGTTTGTAGAGAACAGACAATAAGCTGATTGGCATCTAATTTTTCAAATCCTTAATGTCCCCTTTTTTTATAGATTAAGATGGTGTTTGCATCCTTCCAAGATTCTGGTACCCTTTCCATTAAGAGACACTTCGTATACAGGGTGGCCAGTTTTTCTAACGCAATCTCTCTGCTGTCTATTGTTACCTGATCTTCACCAGCAGATTTGCCTCTTTGCATTCCCTCTAGGGCTTCCTTTAGTTCACCAGTCATTACGGGTGGCATGTCTGATTCATCTGGGTTATTACTGCTTACATTATCATCTTGATTGTCTTGGCTACTGTACTGATCTCTTTAGAATTCCTCTACTACCTCAATCATCTTACCTAGCCTTCCTCATCCCTTAACCTTTTGTGGTCTGTTGTCGGGCGCCTGACAACGCAACACGGCCTTAGCAGTCGGCTGTTGGGCACTATCCGACATGGTTGTTCGCGGTTTAAATTTCGTAATTTTCTCACTGAAAGTCGTATGCATTTTTTAAAACATGACGTGCCATCTCTTGAGGAATGAGTAAGCTTAATTTGTTGAAGTTTACTTTTTTTTTACACTATGGTGCAGCACTATATTTAGCACAGAGCCTAGAGCGTACCAATTTGCACGCGATTCACTGAAAAGTGTGGCCACATTTTCACCACATGCATTTTACAGTGGTGCTTTTAGTCAAAGAGAGGATGACTTTAGCGAGGAAGAGAGTACGTGCCTCTACCAGACAGTGGTTCGGCAGATGTGACTACAACGAGGGAGGTGGAGGCACCTTTTTTTTCTGCAAAATCTGCAGTAACAACCCTGATGTGCACCCAGGAGAATGCTTTGAGGAGTATCATACGCTGCCCAAACATCAGTAAAGGAGTTTCCTGCCGAATGAAGTAACAAAAACAAATATCTCGTGACTTTTTCTTCCACAGTTTGTGTTTTTCTTCGCGGCGCCAGAAAGTGGCAAAATAGTTTCGGACTAGTAGAGCCGGAAAAGTGGGTAAAATTTTTGGACTGCTAGGGGTTAATGCACACATCCAATTTTTGGCTATGCACAGTTTTGTCTTCACAGCTTTTAGGCATCTTCCGATCTTTACAGCACGCTGAATTTTCTCGATGTTTTGCCTCTTTATGTCGGCCACTTTTAGCTTATTGACTTTGAAAGCTCTGCCAGCTCTATTTTGTCTGTTGCATTTGAGGCGTTCATGGTTTGACATTTAATGATGTTTTTTCGTCTCTCGGGATAGCTTGCCAGTGTCACGTCGAATGACCATACCCCCAATTTTTGCTGTACACTCGTTAATGATTCTAGTCAGATTATTATTCATTGCTTCAATGCTAACATTGGGGTCCTTGGGTAAATCCGTGTGTATTCTAAATCGAAACTCTGAATTTCTGTACTTTCTTTCTCAGCGCCAGCTCATTAATTTGCTTCTCGCATATCAGTTTCTGCCGTTGCTTCATGTCTAGGGGAATTTGAGACCTGCATGGTCTCGCTGCATCGGATCTTGCCAACTACTTCCACATCCTGTACAATGTGTAGGTGTGCTCAAAGTACTTATATATATATATATATATATATATATATATATATATATATATATATATACACACACATTTTAACATACTTCGAGTTTAATTACAATCTTCAGTTTTTTGTTGTGAAAGTAGAGGAACTAAACTTGTCAAAGCAAATAAAAACGAATAATATGTAATTCTGGAAAAGCTTGCGTTTTTTCGGCTCATATTTTTTCTTAAGGGTAACTGACTGGATTCCTAGAGAAGGCACGAGGAGGAGAAGGAATGCTGGGTGGGCAGATAATATTTAAAAGTCTGCAGGTGCAACATGGCAGCAGAAAGCACAAGACTGGGTTGATTGGTGGAATGTGAGAGACACCTTTGTCTTGAAGTGGGTGTAGTCAAGCCTTTGTCCTCCAGTGAGGGTCGTCAGGCTGATCTATCTTCAGCCGCCAAAAAAACAGTTGTGCTATTAGTCAGCCTCCTTTTGATTCCCTTCAGGTGTAGCGTGTGTTGGAATACAGCATATTATTGTGTGTGCATGCTTATATTAATATCAAATATTTTTGTAGCAATTCACTGGCCTATGTATTTACTCAAATAACAGCTTTCTATGAACAGAGTATGTGGTTCCTTTTCAGTTCAGCACATTTCGGACATTAACAAAAAGCCTGCTTACCTTTAGTACAAGTGTCACTCCAATCATGGGTATTTTTATACCACAGTCAGCCTAGGTTATCTCGTGTTGTTTATCAACATGTACATCAAGTTTACTTCTCTCAAGGAGAGCTATATTACTTTCGATGGTACTGCATGCCAGAGACTCAACATGGCATCTACTGTTCTTACCTGAATGTCTCGTAATTACCGCCACCCTTGTAGTGCCTCTTTTTTTTAGGCTAAAGTTGGCAGCCCTATAATTTAGTCATTTTGCACCACTTTCCTAAAAGCATCTGAAAAAATAGAGCACTGCGTAATAATTCAATCAAGATGTTGCTGGCAACTCTGCAGAAAAGGAAGCCATATCTTGGCTCTGTTTTAGTGTATTCCATTACAAGGAATTGCGATTTTCAATGGAACTGCTCAACTGCTGTGCTCCGAAATAGGGTGTTATAATTAGTCCACTTTTCATTCTTTCTTTCCCTTTTTTTAAGAGGTTAGTCTTGGAGAAGTAAAAATAGTGCTGCTTTGATTGTCTTTTGTCTTTCACTTGTACGTCTTGTAGGTGGGACCTCTTACACTTTATTTCTTAACATTTTTTTTTTATTTTTCAGAGAATAGATAGCATCTCTTAAAAGGCATCTCTTAGAACGCGCTCATTTGCAGCACAAACTCGACACAAGGACAGAGGAACAAAGACATGAAGGCAACACGTAATGTGTGTCTTTATTCCTTTGTCCTTGCGTCGAGTTTGTGCTGCAAAGGAGTGCCCCAACGATCTACCAACACTTTGCAGCTTTGATCTTAGAAGGCATCTCTTCTAATACATGGCATATAAAAGCATGTTTTGCAACATGCAAATATATGTACAACTATGCTTCTAATTAAGTGGTTCATTGAAAAAGCATGTATTCACTGTTTTTATTAATCCTCATTTGATGAATAAAAACAATGAAATGGTGGAAATTGAAGGAGGGTGCATTTAAAATCTCTCCCCCCCCCCCCAAAAAAAATGGAGGGAGCACTTCCTAGAGAAGGAGCTCTTTCTTAAGATTTTAAAGTAGTTCACCTGCTCTCTTCTTTCTCGAAACTCCCTACAGGAGAGCCAAGCTCGAGGAAGACAGCGGCTACGACCGCCGCCAGTGTCATCTGTGAACAGAACAAGCTATTTTTTGGACCTACCTCGGCACGCTCAGTCGGTCAGCTTTAGTGGCTCGGAATCCTGTATCCTTTGAGCCTTGTTTGTGAACTGTTTTGCATGGAGCTGCAGATGTGGTTTTGTCCTGGCTATATGGCCCAGACGAGCAAGACTCAACGGAACGAGCATCGGGCCCCATTAGTTTTCCTCATCAGCATCTGCTAGCACTGCAACGCCTTTTCGTGTATTTAACCAACTCACCCGAAAATCCCCAGTGATTTGTGTGTTCTGGAAGCTTTTTGTGTCTCTTCAGCAACAGTACCCAGCTTGGTAGAAAAACAGTTCACTCAGTAGACAGCTTGCCAAACATTAAAGGTACTGCAGGCTAAAGCTATTGGAAGTGCCTTGACATGGATCTGAGACATGACTCTAAGCTTATGGACTAAAAGTGTCTATTAAGTGCTAAAAAATGTACAGACAAATTCTACAAGTGTCTGCTACTTGTTTTTCTGGTTTTTAAAAGACAGTGCTGGTGAGCCAGGGTCAAGATGGGTGTTATTTCGTGGATTAGGTGGCCACTTGCTCAAACTGCTTCCTATTTAGTCACATATCAAGGCAATTGCAGAACTGCTCTTTTTTTCTCCTATAATTTATTATAAACTTTTATTCCTTACTTGCACCTATTTCACCCCACCCTGTCCAAAAAAATTAAAGAGGAAAAAAAAAAAGCTATGCGCATAGAGCTCAGACTGAAATACCTCTCAGACATTTGGAGCTTGTGGACATATGCCTCCTCAACAACTGTTTCAAGCAATAGCAGACTTCCCTTGTCGCAGTCTGTATTTCATTGCCTGACTATGTAAAATGCTGGTGTTGACTTCACTAGGCAGGCCTGGTACAGCTTTTGAAGGCTGAGGTTCAGTATGTGACAAAAAAAAAACTATGCTTGTTTTGTTTGACATTCTGCTTATTCGCAAGCCATCAGTTATACTTGACTGTCATGTCGTTGGACAGCTTTCAGAAGTCGGCACTATAACAAGAACTCTCCCACCTCCTACTTGTACCAGTGTTTCCAAGTGGACCAGAAATTGGGGGAAGGCTCTTTTGGAGTGGTGTGTATTCTTGTATTTATTGCGATAGCAGTTATATGGACGCTCTTGGCTGATTTTTTCGTCATTGCTGCCATGTCCCCTATATGTGTAAGCGTAGTATATATATATAAAAGCCTCAAAGAAAAAAATAAATCGAAAGCAAATATTCCAAACCACCCATCGATAATCCAAACCAGCGACCTCTCGCTCCTCAGTGCACTGCATTAACCAACTAGGCCAAGCCGCTCATACTGTCCATCTTGCTAATGGCGAGCTATCTATATACATATTTGCCACTGGCTTACTGTCACTGGACTTGAAAGAAACATTCGTGGACAAGGTATGTAGTACTTTGTTTGGACAAAATATACATGCTTTTCCTAAGCATTGGAAGTGTTTTATAGCTTGATCAGTGGAGGGGTGGGCCACTGAAGCACATACAGTTGGATTAAAGGGGCATTCCAAAATGTGTCTGGCTCTACTTTCATGGTTGCAGCGCAAGCACGAATGTGCTAGAAGAAACAGACGAAAGTCGAAGTACGGAAGGCAAAGAGGACAACACAGCGCTCGTGTTGTCCTTTTTGCCTTCCGTACTTCGACTTTCGTCTGTTTCTTCTAGCACATTCGTGCTCGCGCTGCAACCCTTATTATCATGAATTCAAACCAACTAGCCCAAATCGCCATTCTTCTTCTCTACTTTCACTCTGAAGCTATAGGGAAAGTTGCTCACATAAAGTTCAGAAGTATTTGGGAAGTTGCTGATCCTGTCGTGCTTGTGAGTTCGGTTACCATCGAAATGTGCACCGCCACTATCACTTTAGATGTAAAAACTCTACTCGCTGCCCCAGATAACTTGTGACCACGCTTGCGCCATTAAAACATGGCACGGCTTTGTCCTTTCAGCACTGTACATCTCACCAGTAACTTTGCGGACTGACATCATGAACTTTTTGCTGAACCACTTCTGTGTGGTGTGCCTTCAGGATGTGCTGGTGATAGTCTCTGTAGATTTAAACGTTTATGTGCTCTCAAACCTCATTATAATAATTACGAAAATAAGTTTGTTATATTTGAAAATTTGTTATAAAGGTATATTCCTAACAGTGTATCTATTGCAAGACTATTCTTTATTTACTTTGTTATAACCAATATTTCGTTATATCTGGGTTCGTTATGTCGAGGTTTGAGATTACCTCGATGTAAAAACCAGTGGCTTGTCGTGTTTCTCGATGCCAGACTTGGACTTTGCCTCCTGTCGGATGTCGCGTTGTCAGCTATTGACTACAGCATGTGTTTAGATACTGTAATTACTGTATTACTGTCTCAAGCACAATCGACTATGTTCACTACACTTCGTATGATTCCTGAATTTCCTGGCTGTGCTTCGTATAAGAGCCCAATGTGTTGCTATTGCGTTCATTGCTTCGGCCATGTGCTGAAACTGTGACTTTTTTCTAGTCTTCATAATACACTATTAAAGAATAGAAATGTTTTTCTTATGTTCTCAGACTTGTTCAATTTTGACCCATTTACTTCCTGATCTGAACTCTTCTCATCCTGTCGGCTTTTTCAGACGGGGCCAGAAATCATTACCAGTGCCAAGTGTTTTAGCTTTATTTTAGCAATGTACCGCACCCTTCCTTCATTTGGTTGCTTTTGTAGAATTCTCTCTTGCCGCTCTGATTCTATTTAAAATTTTCCTCTCTCTTATTTTCCTGCAGATAATCTGTCAATGCTTTTTCTTCATTTTAACTCTTGCTCCATTCAGGGAAATCCATTGGCTCTTTTTGTGCCTCCTTTAAGATGTTTGACATCCCCCCCCCTTATCCCAGTATCGCACAGTGTTCATAGTTTTAGCAGTTTCCTAGATGCAGCTGCCATCTGTAGTTTGCTGACGTAGGTGTTCTTCACTGTGCCAAAGTAAAGAGGCAATGAGAAGTTTTTAAGACGGTGGACAAGATGAAATTCGGTCTGACGCATTTGTTTGCATGCTGTTTAGGAGCATACTCCGAGAAAACTAAATGCTTTTACCAAGTTCCAAAAATGTTTATTTGGCCCACATAAAGAAATGCTCCTTGACTCGGAACGTGACCTCAAAGGATCCTTGAGATGTTTGGCGTTGCAGGAATTGCAAAGCGAAACAGTCCTGAACGATCCCTTGAGGTAGATTTTTGAGTTGAGGAACGTTTGTGAATACGGACCTTTGAACATGTTTGAAAAGAAGCTCCCCTCTCAGTCATAATTCAAGTTGACTATTCTGTCGTGTATTTACATTTTTTTTTTGTTTCAACCACTGTTCCACTCAAATTTTCTCTATTAAAAGCTTGGCGACTGACATTTGTTCTTGGGCATTCAAACAGTTCCCAATCTAGGCCTCTGAAAACCTCCTGTAAGCGCGCGGTAAATAGCATTGGGGAGATTGTGTCCCTCTGCCTTATGCTTTTTTTTATTGGTACAGTTAGGTGTAAGAGTTAATGGAGAGTACCTTAGTAACCTACGCTTCGCCGATGACTTTGCATTGCTGAGTAACTCAGGGGGGACGAATTGCAACTCATTATTACGGAGTTAGGCAAGGAGAGCAAAAAGGTGGGCCTTAAAATAAATATGCAAAAAACGAAAGTAATGTACAACAACCTCGGAAGGGAGCAGCGCTTCAAGATAAGTAATAGCGCACTTCAAGTTGTAAAAGACAATGTCTGCTTAGGGCAGGTAATAACCGCCCTAACCACGAGCTAAACCACGAGATTGAAGTAAATAGAAGAATAAGAATGGGGTGGAGCACATTTGGCAAGCACTCTCAAATTATGACAGGTGGATTGCCATTATCCCTCAAGAGGAAGGTATATAACAGCTGTATCTTGCCGGTACTTAGCCACAGAGCAGAAACCTGGAGACTTACAAAGAGGGTTCAGCTTAAATTGAGGACAACGCAGCGAGCAACGGAAAGAAAAATGGTAGGTGTAACCTTAAGAGACGAGAAGAGAGCAGAGTGGATTAGGGTACAAACGGGGGTTAAGGATATCATAGCTGAAATTAAGAAGAGGAAATAGACATGGGCCGGGCATGTAGCGCGTAGACAGGATAACCGCTGGTGATTAAGGGTTACTAACTAGATTGCCAGAAAAGGCAAGCAAGTTAGGGGAAGACAGATGGTTGGGTGGGCAGATGAGATCAAGAAGTTTGCAGGTATAAAGTGGCAGCAGCAAGCACAGGACCGAGTTAACTGGCGGAACATGGGAGAGGTATTTGTCCTGCAGTGGATGTAGTCAAGCTGATATGATGATGATGATTTAAACAGTTGTGCCAAAGAGCAGAGGGATCACTTTTTATTATGCCTGTTGTAAGTTGGCACTTTTTTGTCGGTGTCATTGTAGCTGTCTCTCTTATTTTTTATTTTAACCTCATAACGTGCATGTTCAGACAAGCCCAGGCTTTTGCTTGATATGAACTGTCGCTCCATGTTTGCAGGTTTACAAAGTGCGATCCTTGGACGATGGCCGATGGTATGCTGTAAAGGTGGCCAGTCGCCAGTTTCGGGGCCATCGTGATCGTCGGCTCAAGTTGCAGGAGGTTGCCAAGCACGAGCTGCTGCCACCTCACCCTCACTGTGTGCGCTTCATCAAGGCGTGGGAGGAAGACCATCGGCTGTACATTCTGACAGAGCTGTGTGAATGCAGCCTGGCTGCCTATGCTGAGAAGCATCACGATCTGTCGGAGCAGTTTGTTTTGGAGTTGCTTGTCGACTTGCTGCTGGTACGCTACGCTTTCACGTCCTAGATTCGTCAATACTTTATCTTGTTTCTCTCCTTAGTGAACGAGGATTTCAGTACAGGCTAGTGGATATCTTGTTGTAGAGTCATGCAACATCATCAAAGAAGACCCAGAAGAGGTGCACCAGCAACCGCATTTAATTTAACGTTATCGTTACTACATCGCTACATACTACAAAGCTTTTTTCCTTGGGTGCGTAAACATTTGTAAATAAGGCAAGGGGGGTTCTGTCTGCTTCTCTGTCGCGTTAATCAAAGAAATAAATTTATAGAAAGACCAACTTTTTTAGCGGTGCCAGGTTCCGAATGCAGTGGCACCCACTTGAAAGGCAAGTGCTGGCCCACACTCACGGAGTTGCAGAATTTGACTAGCTGAACCAAATGAATGCATTGTAGCTGCATTCAAAGGAAATAAAAAGAAAATAATAAAAGGTGAAGATTTCCCCATGAAGACGTAGAAATAGTTTTCGGAGGACGAGAGCAAAGCTATCTTTATGGCAACATATAAAGCCGAAACGTGTTTCTGTACTTGTAGGCAATTTCGACACTGCAAAAAATGTATTGCCAAACTCATGTTTCACTGATCGTGATCATATTAGCCTGTTCATGCTGTTGCTGAATGCTAGATAAGTGGGAATCCAATGCTGTCCAGAATAAACATTCCAGGGAAGACCATAGAATTTCCTACAACAAAGCTATATGCTTACTGATAACTTATACAACTCTTACAGGAGATTCAGTATATATTTTTCGCCTGCAGCTAGGTTGTATTGGTCAGAGCTGTCAGTGCTTATTGCTACTTAGTGCAGTGGTTTTCAGCCATGGATGTGTTGGGGACCCTTTGTGGACTGGTGGAAGTAATGGCGGACCCCTTGCAGCGGAGGGGAGGGAAGGGGGGAGTATGTATACTAAAGTGAATTAACCCTACTAAAGCGTGAAACAGGTGCCTTTTATTGCTACGAAAGACATCAAACAAATGAGCCTCATCACTTAATTTTGGACAGTTCATCAATATGCATCACACACAAAAAAAAAGCGGGTGAGGGTTTTGCGGAATCATAGAAATGGACTTCGCGGACCCCATTTGAGAACCACCGACTGAGTGCAAGCAATGCCTGGATGTCTGCCACCCCTCTGGAATGTTTTCGATTGTTATAAATTTCCAGTACTTAAACCTCATTGTAACAAAGTTGCATCTTACACGAAAATAAGTTTGTTATATCCATAAATTCGTTATAAAAATTTACTTCTAACACTATATTTAATGCAAGACTATTTTTCATTCACATTGTTATAACCAATATTTCGTTATATCTGAGGAATGAAATATTGAGGTTTGAGTGTAGTAAAAAGTATTGTATGCAGTCTAAAAATGAAATGAGCACCAGCATTTCAGTTGGTGCTCACGTGCAGTCGCCTGTATATTGTTACGGGGTTGTGACGTGGCCGAAGACAGGAGACTTTATGTTGGGATTTAACTGTTTATTTGGGCGAACCTGTGCCCGGTAAACGGAAAGTTCGATTACAGTAGCAGTCTTGCACAGATAGCAGTGAACGGAGCGTCGGCTGTCGATCAACTAGCGGCGAAGCGCGTCGGCATTTATACTCTTGCCGTCGAATGTTCTAGCGTTATCGCTGGCGGTGGCGTAGGTTCCAGAATAATCTGTACAGTTCGCAGAGTAGGCGTGATCTTATCGAAATGATCTACTACAGTCCTAAGCTTCTCGAAAACTGCAGGCGGTTCGCGCTGAGAATTGTGTAGTGTTTTGGAACGATAACAAAACTTAGGAAATGGAACGTGGCGTTGCCCCCCTCTTAAAAAGGCATCGTCCCGATACTTTAACTAAATATGAAGGTACAACAATAATGCAAGAAAGTACAATGAATAAATTACGATACAATAATACAAAAAACACTTTTTCAGTTTGTCAACGCGCATGAAACGGCTTGAGGCGCGCGACATGGACGACTTCAGGTTGCAATCGGCGTCATTGAGAGTTCGTGATGCTGTCAGGGACAACCTCGTAATCAAGTGGGCCGAGATGTCGAACCATCCTGTACGGTCCGAAGTACCGTCGCAGAAGCTTTTCACTTAGTCCACGTCGGCGTATCGGCGTCTACACCCAAACACGTTCACCGGGCTGGTATTCCACGAAGCGTCGTCGAAGGTTGTAACGGCGGCTTTCGGTCGTCTGTTGATTCTTGATATGGACACGCGTGAGTTGTCGGGCTTCTTCGGCGCGTTGAAGGTACTCACTCACATCGAGGTTTTCTTCGTCGGTGACGTTGGGTAACATGGTATCGAGCGTCGTTGCCGGGCTCCTTCCGTAGACCAATTCGTATGGAGATATCTGCGTCGTCTCCTGCACCGCCGTGTTGTATGCGAAGGTCACATATTGAAGAATGCCGTCCCACGTCTTGTGTTCGACATCGAAGTACATTGCCAGCATGTCGGCGATCGTCTTGTTAAGCCGCTCGGTGAGGCCCTTGGTCTGTGGGTGGTACGCTGTCGTCCGGCGGTGGTTTGTCTGGCTGTATGCCAAGATCGCTTGAGTTAAGTCGGCAGTAAATGCTGTTCCTCTGTCGGTGATAAGGACCTCCGGGGCGCCGTGACGTAGGACGATATTTTCAACGAAGAACTTAGCTACCTCGGATGCACTGCCTTTGGGAAGGGCTTTTGTCTCGGCGTAGCGGGTGAGGTAGTCGGTAGCTACCACGATCCACTTGTTTCCGAAAGCCGACGTCGGGAACGTCCCCAGTAGGTCCATACCAATCTGCTGGAAAGGTCGGCAAGGTGGTTCAATTGGCTGCAGAAGTCCCGCTGGCCTTGTCGGCGGTGCCTAGCGTCCCTGACAGTCCCGGCATGTCCTCACATAACGAGTGACGTCGGTGGTAAGACGTGGCCAGTAGTACCTTTCTTGTATCCTCGCGAGTGTGCGAGAAACACCGAGGTGCCCTGCTGTCGGATCGTCGTGCAGGGCCTGCAGGAGTTCTGGTCGCAGAGCTGAAGGCACCACAAGGAGGCACTTAGCTCGAAGCGGTGAAAAGTTTTTCTTTTGAAGAAGACCGTTTCACAGGAAGAACGACGCAAGTGCGCGCTTGAATACCTTCAGGACTTCGGTGGTCCTGCCTTCGAGGTATTCTATTAGGGCCTTAAGTTCCGGGTCGGCCCGCTGTCGTTCAGCGAAGTCGTCGGTAGTTATCGTTCCCACGAAGTAGTCGTCATCCGGGTCGTCGGGTGGTGGTTGGTCGACAGGCGCACGGGAGAGACAGTCGGCGTCGGAGTGTTTTTTGCAGGACTTGTAAATGACAGTAATGTCATATTGAAGTCTCAGGCTCCATCGTGCGAGGCAACCTGAAGGGTCCTTCAAGGTGACTAGTCAACACAAGGCGTGGTGGTCGCTCACAATATTGAAACGCCTCCTGTAGAGGTAGGGGCGAAATTTCGACGTAGCCCAGATGATAGCGAGCCACTCCTTTTCTGTTGTGGAATAATTGGCTTCTGCTTTGGATAGCGATCGGCTGGCGTAACTAATAACCCTTTCAAGTCCGTCAGCCCTCTGCACAAGAACGGCGCCAAGACCTTCGCTGCTTGCTTGCGTCAGTGTGTATTTCTGTCTCGGCCGATCCGTCGAAATGGGCAAGTAACGGAGGCGTCTGGAGGCGATGTTTAAGCTCCTGGAAAGCGTGTTCCTGCGGCGTTTCCCACTTGAACTCCACGTCGGCCCTGGTAAGGTTAGTGAGAGGATCGGCGATGCGGGCTAAGTTTTTCACAAACCGCCTATAATAGGCGCACAGGCCCAGAAATCGGCGCACCGCCTTCTTGTCAGTGGGCGACAGGAAGTCGGCGATGGCGGCTGTTTTCCGTGGATCGGGACGAACTCCAGACTTGCTAATAACGTGCCCCAGAAACAAGAGCTCCTTGTACGCAAATCTGCATTTTTCTGGCTTCAGTGAGAGTTTGGACGTCTTGATGGCTTGAAGTGCAGCTTCAAGGCGCCGAAGATGCTCGTCGAAACTCGAGGAAACACGACGTCATCGTCGAAGTACCCAAGGCAAGTCTGCCACTTCAATCTTGCCAGTACTGTATCCATAACGCTTGAAAAGTTGCAGGCGCTGAGCAAAGACCGAAGGGCATCACCTTAAACTCGAAGAGGCCATCCGGTGTTATAAACGCCGTCTTCTCTCGGCCTCTTTCGTCGACTTCGATTTGCCAATAGCCAGTCTTGAGGTCCATGGACAAAAAGTACTTGGCGTTATGGAGCCGATCAAGTGCGTCGTCGATTCGTGGGAGAGGATACACGTCCTTTCTTGTGATTTTGTTCAGGCAGCGATAATCGGCGCAGAAACGTAAGGTCCGATCCTTTTTCTTCACTAACACCACGGGGGATGCCCATGGACTCTTGGACGGCTGGATAATGTCATCCCGCAGCATTTCATCAACTTGTCTCTTCATGGCATCACATTCTCGCATCGAAACCCTGTACGGACTCTGACGAAGTGGTCTGGCATTTTCTTCAGTTATGATGCGATGTTTCGTGATTGGGGTCTGCCGAATTTTTGATGACGACGAAAAGCAATCTTCATATTGCAGGAGCAGGGCCTTGAGCTGTTCTTGCTTAAGGTTCGGAAGTCTGGGATTGACATCGAAAGCTATGGGAGGGGCTTGGTTTCTCTGAGCAGGTTCCGCAGAATCGGCGAGAGCGAAAGCACTGGTGGCTTCTACAATTTCTTCGATGTATGCGACCGTTGTTCCTTTGTTCACATGTTTGTACTCATTGCTGAATTTCGTGAGCATAACCGTTGCTTTGTCTCCCCGCAGCTCTGCAATTCCTCTTGCGATGCAAATATTTCGGGTGACCAACAGATGCTGGCTGCCTTCAACGACGCCTTCCAAGTCAGGTGATTTAGGAGCGCCGACTGAAATAATGACGCTTGAGCGAGACGGAATGGTGACTTGTTCTTCCAGCACATTCAAGGCATGGTTTCCTGACGGCGTGCGCAGCGGTAGTGCTTCTTCTGTGGATAAGGTTATCGACTTTGTTTTTAGGTTGGTGACAGCACCATGGAGGCATAAGAAGTCCATGCCAAGGATGACATCTTTCGAGCAACGCTGTAGGACTACAAAGTCTGTAGGATAAATACGGCCGTTAATGGTGACTCTCGCTGTGCAGATTCCTGCAGGAGTTACGAGATGACTTCTGGCTGCGGATTTCAGGGCCTTCCCAAGCTGTCTTAACTTTCCTTAACTTCCCGGCGAACGACCCACTGATGACGGAGTAGTCGGCTCCAGTATCGACGAGAGCGGTCACACTGTGGCCGTCGATAAGAACATCGAGGTCACTAGTTCGCCGTCTCGCATTACAGTTAGGGCGTGGCGTCGGGTCACGGCTGCGTCAGCTTGTTCCGCTGCTTCCATGTTGCGTCGTCAGGTCAGCTTCGGTAAGTGAGGTTTCGCCGTCAGGGCTTTGCCTGGTTGGCGTTGTGTTCGGAAAGCTCCGTCGCGGCGGCGTTGTCGTCGTCGGATCTTCGGTAGTTCGTCGCACAGAACCCGCAGCTCCATCGGTTGCTGCCCTTATTTTCCCGGGTACGGGCTAAGAGACCGGCCCCGTGTTGGGCCAGAGTACTGCTGGTGGTGCGGTGACGTGCGGCGGCCGGGCGACGGCGAACGCGAAGGGCTTCTTGGTGTCCACTGAGTTCCTGTCAGGTAGTCGGCAATGTCACGTGGCCGTTGTCCTGGCTGTGGACGCGGTGCATTGAGGGCGAAGCCAGGCATTCCCATCTGTCGGTACTGGCAACGGCGGTATGTGTGTCTGGCCTCGCCGCAGTGGTAGCAGAGCAGGCGGTGCTCAGGGATGCGCCAGACGTCAGTCTTCCTCGGCGCACTGTGCTGGGCCGCTGGCGAACGGTCTGACGTCGGTGGCGGCTGTCGAAGGAAGTGCGATGGGGCGGTGTTTTGGCATTGACGGGGAGGAGCCTCGTGGCGCACTGCAGCGGCGTAGCTCATGACTTCTGGTTCGGGCAGCGGTGCTTGGGGAATTCGAAGCGATTGCCGATCTTCTTCTTGCACAATGTCAACGATCGAATCCACTTGAGGCTGCGCTGAAAGCAAAAGCTTGCGCAGCTCTTCCCGCACGATCGCTCGGATCGTTTCACGCAGGTCTTCGTAGTTACTGGCTTGAGCAGCAGCGCATTCTGGAGTCAGGCGACGATTATACTGTCTGGTGCGCATGTCCAGGGTCTTTTCGATAGTGGTTGCTTCGGCTACAAATTCTTGGATGGTGTTCGGTGGATTTCTCATCAGTCCCGCGAAGAGCTCCTGTTTGACCCCTCGCATAAGGAAACAAACTTTTTTCTCCTCAGGCATGTCTGGGTCACTATGACGGAATAGGCGGGTCATTTCTTCTGTGAAAATGGCGACATTCTCATTTGGTAGCTGAACCCGGGTCTCTAATAAAGCAGCGGCCCTCTCTTTGCGAGCGACGCTCGTGAACATTTGCAGGAATGCGCCGCAGAAAAATATCCCACGTTTGGAGCGTGGATTCCCGATTTTCGAGCCAGGTCCTTGCGGTGTCTTCCAAATAGAAGAACACACGACAGAGCTTTTCGTCATAGTCCCAGTGGTTGAGGGCGACCACACGGTCATATGTTTCTAGCCAGGACTCCGGGTCTTCGAACGATGACCCATGGAAAATTGGTGGTTCGCTGGGTTGATGCATGACCATCGTGGGTTGGGACGCTGCGGCTGTCATTGTCGCTGCAGTAGCGGTCATGGCCTTGGTCTTCAGCGCCTTGTCTTGTAGAAGCCCGTACTCCGGCGGTGGCCCTTGCTGTCGGCGGCTTGTTCGCTGCTCCTGGTTGGCGTCGGTGTCTTCTCCACGACGTGGGCTGGGTTCACGGCTTGACGGGGGCATCCGGTACATGAACGAAGCAGCACCTCCACCAGATGTCACGGGGTCGTGACGTGGCCGAAGACAGGAGACTTTATGTTGGGATTTAACTGTTTATTTAGGGCGAACCTGTGCCCGGTAAACGGAAAGTTCGATTAACAGTAGCAGTCTTGCACAGATAGCAGTGAACGGAGCGTCGGCCGTCGATGAACTAGCGGCGAAGCGCGTGAGCATTTATACTCTTGCCGTCGAATGTTCTAGCGTTATCGCTGGTGGTGGCAGTAGGTTCCAGAATAATCTGTACAGTTCGCAGAGTAGGCGCGATCTTATCGAAATGATTTACTACAGTTCGGAAGCTTCTCGAAAACTGCAGGCGCGGATTTGCGCTGAGAATTGTGTAGTGTTTTGGGACGGATAACAAAACTCGGGAAATGGAACGTGGCAATGTAGTGTGAAAGCCAATGTGTTTTGCCTGAAGGTCGAACTTTGATGACTACTAATCATGTAAACAGCCATCACTTTTGCATGAAGGTATTGTTTTCATATTCCTGACATATGGGTCTGTTTGAAGCCCTGAAAGAGTTTCCTACACCCAAGTGTACAGCTGATGTGTATAGGCATTTCTCTATTCAGTTCCGTCAGTTTACTTTTCGCTGTCAATTTATTCACCCTTTCTTCATGATCCTTTGATGGTAGGATGGTCTTCTCAGGCGTAGAATGAATTTATTGGCAACTTTTTTGGGGACTTTGTGCTACAAACTGGGCAATGTTTTTTTCCCCCTTTTCATGAACTTTTCTTCACCTTGTGAGTTTCCATAAAAGTGATTTTTGTCTGTGCTATCCTTTTTCCTCTTCTAGCTAACCCATATATCTTTTTTTTTTTTTTCCCCCTCTGTTTGTCTGCTCTTTTTTTTTTTTTTCTTGTAATAGGCATTATGTTCGATACTTTTGTTATCCACAGTTGTGCACCACTTCCCTGTTATGATGACGTGTGAAAGGGCATTCCGGGTTTTTACCTACTGCAACGACTTGCTGGCATGTTATTTTGCTCACAGGTTGCAGGTTGAATTCCCGGTGGCATTCTGGTGTACGGTTAAAAAAAAAAAAAAAAATCAAAAAGCTTGTTGGTTTCAACCCCGCAGGGGCGCCTGCGCAAGTAGGCGCTTGGTGTGTAGCGACACCACGGACCCGAGCTAACGGGGGAGTTTCGGCTCCCTCCCACGCCTAGCCGTGCGTGGCTTTGCCGTGTCCGGGGAAAAGGGGATCCTGGGGGTTGAGCTGACGCTGGGTGATTGGACCTTTAAGGCCCCCCGGCAGAGGCAACACACCCCTTTGGCCCCGGCTTCACGTAGACGGCACCCCTGGGCTGACCCACCCAGGGGAAATCGGCAGTCGCCTTTTCCTATCTCTCTCTTCCTACATCTTAGTCTTTTTTCATCTTTAAATCGGTCCTGTCTTCTTCTCTCTTCCATTTACTTCCGATTTTTCCTGGCGGCAAGGGTTAACCTTGTGTAATTACTCAACCTTGAGTAGTTATATTTGGTTATAGTGGCAATGTACGGCTGGCGTCTGCAGCCTTATGCTATTAAGTGCTTCAGCGTCCCCTGGTTGGACTCCATGGTGGGTGGTCGCCATTGCTGCCGAAAAAAAGTACACTACTATGGGAACACCTGCATTTCCCCATCTCCTAGATCGTCTTCCGCTTAAGAGGGGACGCACCGATGAAATATTAATTTTCAATCAACCCAGACAATGTTTTCCGAAATTTCATGTAGTGCACAGCGAAAAGCCAACAAAACAAGCCAGAGCCATATCTCCATTTCTCGTTGCTAAATCTCTGACTGAGCTCTTTGGCCCAGGATACAAGGTTACAAAGATGGCTAGCGGAGACCTTCTCCTTGAGCTGCCAGAAAAACACCACTATGAAAAACTTGGCAGTCTCAAAGCATTTGGTAATATCCCAGTATCTGTTTCACCTCATAGATCAATGAACACCTCACGCGGAGTTGTTTCAGAAGCAGACCTTCTTGAAATGTCTGAAGAGGAACTGCTTGAAGGGTGGAAAGAGCAAAATGTCACGGATGTGAAACGAATCGTCATCAGACGTGACAACAAAGAAATACCTACCAAACATATAATACTCACTTTTGCATCTAGCACACTGCCTTCATCTATAGACACAGGCTACATCAAACTCTCTGTCCGTCCATACATTCCCAATCCAAGACGGTGTTATAAATGTCAACGATTTGGTCATGGCTCGCAGAACTGCCGGGGTCAGGAAACTTGTGCAAGATGTGGTAGCCACGGCCACCCATCTGATAACTGTGTTACTACGCCTCACTGCGTGAATTGTGACGGGGAACACGCCGCGTATTCGCGTTCGTGTCCTAACTGGAAGAAAGAAAAAGAAATAATCACTCTTAAAGTCAAAGAAAACATCACATTTAAAGAAGCAAGACGAAGAGTGTCGCCATTTTACGGCGCAACATATGCTGATGCGGCGCGTCAGGGGGCAACGCCGCACCAGCCCTCGCCACCCCTTCGGCCCGCGCAGAGCGAGCCGTCGGCTGTGGCACCTGCCCCCAAGGCGGCTGTAGCCCAGGCTACACCGCCTACTCCCAAGCAGAGACCGGAGACTCCAGAGTCTTCGGGTCTCAAGGCCTCCCCTCACCAGGCGAGGCCCAAAATCCAAACTAACAGCTCGCACGTGCGGGCATCCAGTGCCTCCGAGGAGGCAATGGATACGTCGGCACCCTTGGTGCCGAAACAGCGGCGTGGCTCCTTGGAGCGCGCCAAGAAAACAAAAAAGCAAATAACAGGGCCTGGTGACGGCCCTGTCAAGTGAACTTAAACTCCCCGTCTAAACAGCCACTCGCTTTTCGTACACACAGCATTATTTTACATTCACCATGAACACTCAAATTATACAATGGAACGTCAGGGGCCTTCTCAGAAACCTTGACGACATCCAAGAACTCCTACACGAACACTCACCAAAAGTGCTGTGTGTACAAGAAACACACCTTAATTCAAAACACACAAATTTTCTTCGCAAATACGTTATTTTCCGAAAGGACCGTGTTGATGCTATGACATCATCCGGAGGTGTTGCCATCATAGTGAATCAAGGAATTGCATGCACACACTTACAACTCCAAACATCCCTTGAGGCAGTGGCTGTTCGAGCAGTTCTTTTTGACAAACTGATCACAATCTGCACTATCTACATCCCTCCTAGCTATCAGCTGCAAAAACGTGATTTACACTCTTTAATTGATGAACTTCCGGAGCCCTATGTTCTCCTTGGAGACTTTAATGCCCATAGCAGGCTATGGGGTGACTCTCGGTATGACGCGCGAGGTCGACTGATCGAACAGTTCCTTCTCTCGTCGAGCGCGTGTCTCCTAAACCGAAAAGAACCAACCTATTATAATCTCGCCAATAACACCTACTCCTCCATAGACCTAAGCATAGTATCTCCATCTCTTGTGCCTCTACTTCAGTGGAAAGTCGTCACTAATCTGTACGGAAGTGACCACTTTCCCGTAGTTTTGAGCACAACTACAGCAACTGAGTGTACACCCCGTGTTCCCAAATGGCTCATAAACAGAGCCAACTGGGAACGGTTTCATACCATCGCTCGTATAGATTGGAGTGACATATGTACTTTAAGCATTGATGTTGCTGTCGACTACTTCACAGCTTTTTTGATTGATGCTGCAACAAAATGCATCCCACAAACAAATGGGCACCCAGGAAAACGGCGTGTGCCATGGTAGAACTCCGAATGCCGAAACGCGCGCAAACAGCAAAACAGAGCTTGGAGGCTGCTTCGGAACTCACCGACAGCCGAAAATCTTGACACCTTCAAGAAAATAAAGTCTCAAGGCAGGAGAACGCGTCGGCAGGCCAGAAGAGAAAGCTGGCAGAAGTTTTTGTCAAGGATCAATTCATACACACAGGAGGCTAAAGTCTGGAACATGGTCGGTAGGATAGCAGGAAAACAAGTACACACACTTCCACTCGTGGACACTCGGGGTGATACCTTGGAAGATCAGGCAAACTTCCTCGGTGCACACTTCGAACAGGTGTCCAGCTCATCCCACTATACTGACACTTTCCAAAAATACAGAACAAGAATAGAAAAGCAGAAACTTGAACACAAATGCACTAGATCCGAGGCATATAACCAAGCTTTCAGTCTAGCTGAGCTGCAAATGTCTCTAAACTCCTGCAGTACTTCTGCCCCAGGTTCTGACCGTGTGGTGTATGAAATGTTAAAAAACCTACCAATCGAAACACGAAAAACCTTACTTTGTTTGTACAATGCTATCTGGTTTTCTGGCGCTATCCCTACCTCCTGGAAAGAGGCTATTATTATTCCCATTTTGAAAGAGGGCAAAGACCCTTCTTTACCCTCGAGTTATAGGCCTATAGCACTTACAAGCTGCTTGTGCAAAGTCTTCGAAAAAATGATAAACTGCCGACTTGTATATTTCCTTGAAACAAATAATTTGCTCGACCCATTTCAGTGCGGGTTTCGAGAAGGTAGATCCACCACAGACCACCTTGTTCGTATCGAGGCACAGATCAGAGATGCCTTCGTCCATAAACAATATTTTCTCTCTGTGTTCCTCGATATCTAAAAGGCTTATGATACAACATGGCGTTTCAGAATTCTAAGAGACCTTTCCCACCTTGGCGTGCGCGGAAGAATGTTTCACATAATCAAAAGTTACCTGTCAAACCGGACATTCCGTGTCCGAGTGGGCACGGTTCTTTCCCAAACATTTGTTCAGGAAACAGGGGTGCCACAAGGTGGTGTACTTAGCTGCACACTTTTTCTCATAAAAATGAATTCCTTGCGCTTGACCATCCCTCGCAGTATGTTTTATTGCACATATGTCGATGACGTCCAGCTTGGTTTTAGGTCTTGCAATCTGGCATTGTGTGAGCGGCAGGTTCAGTTAAGTTTAAACAAGCTCTCCAAATGGGCAGAGGAAAACGGATTCCGACTGAACCCACAAAAAAGCACGTGTGTTTTGTTCTCTCGAAAGAGAGGCATGCACTCGGAACCTGACATTCGACTGAACGGGCAACGTCTGTCCGTCAAAGCCGATCATAAATTCTTAGGCCTAATCTTGGACAACAAGTTGTCCTTCGTGCCGTACATCAAGTACCTAAAAACAAAATGTTTAAAAGCCATGAATGTTTTAAAAGTGTTGTCACGTACTACTTGGGGTAGTGATAGGCAATGCCTCATGAACCTCTATAGAAGCCTCATTCGCACCCGCTTAGATTATGGGGCCGTTGTCTATCAGTCTGCTACTCAAAGTGCCTTGAAGATGCTGGACCCCGTGCACCATTTGGGCATCCGCCTTTCTACGGGTGCTTTTCGCACCAGCCCCGTAAAGCCTTTACGTTGAGTCAAATGAGTGGTCGCTTCATCTGCAAAGAACCTACATGTCCTTTGTTTACTTCCTTAAGGTGAAAGCAGACAAGGAGCACCCCTCATACTCTACAATTAATGATTTGTCGAGCTCAACTCTGTTTCAAAACAGGCCTTCGATGAGGCAGCCCTTTTCAGTCCGCCTGAAGTGCCTAGCTCAAGAAACTGCAGTGTCACTTGAACACAGTTTAATGGCTCCTGTAGCATACCCGATACCGTGGCAGTGGCAGACTATAGACTGCGATGTGTCTTTCCTAGAAGTTACAAAACGTGCACCTATTGCCCATATCCGAACATACTTTTTGGAACTTCAACACAAATACACACGTCCTGAGTTCTTCACAGATGCCTCCAAGACTAACTCCTCTGTGTCCTACGCTGCTGTCGGCCCATCCTTTTCGGATGCTGGCCCTCTACATCCACGCACAAGTATCTTCACAGCGGAAGCTTACGCGATACTTGTGGCAGCTAAACACATAAAACAATTACAAATACAAAAAGCAGTAATTTATACAGACTCCCTCAGTGTAGTAACGGCTCTGCACAATCCTAAAAAACACAAAAACCCAGTCCTTGTCTCACTTTACTCCATCTTATGCACACTCCACACACACAAACAACATGTTGTAGTGTGCTGGGTGCCAGGGCACCGTGAGATTCAAGGCAACGTGAGGGCGGATCAGCTCGCTGCATCCGTCCATGAGAGCACCGCCATTACATCCATATCAATCCCGGCCCTTGATCTTAAGCCGTCTCTCAAACGAAACCTCCGGGACTACTGGCAGAGCAAGTGGGATACACACACACAAAACAAACTACACGTTATTAAGCCACACCTTGGTCATTGGCTGCCCGTATCGAAATCGCGTCATACAGAGGTAATACTTACGAGACTCAGGATAGGACACACATACACGACACACACACACCTTTTGTCCGGTGGCGATCCACCATTGTGTGACAGATGTGGTGAAGTATTGACAGTCCTTCACATTTTAATTGAGTGCAAACAATTGGACACTGTAAGAAAACAACACTTTCCATTACCCTACCGACAACATATACCTTTACACCCTGCAATGTTCGTCGGTAGGGAACCGCTTTTTAGTCACAAATTGTTGTTAGCGTTTTTTAAAGAAATTCATAGTTTTCACATCATATACCCGGGCATCCCGTAGCATGACCTCTCCAGAGAGGTTTTTGCTGCGGTGGTTACACAAGAAAGCACTTGCCTCACGGCCCTTGGACGCAAGGGTTTGAACGAGTGAGGCACTTGTGCTAATGCCATACATATCCACCATCGTCTTTTATTATCACCAACTTTTGTCATCTATTCACACCGCACACACCTTTCACGACATGGTCATGATTTTATTACTTGTATGTTTTTACCCGCCTTACCGCGAGGAATTTTATGGCCCTTATACAGCCGCTTATCACAATCATTGTCCATGTTTTTAGTAAGATGAACTGGCGCTCTTTGGCCGTGAAATGGCCCTTGCGCCATAAAACATCAAACATCATCATCATTGTTGGTTTCAAACAAAACTTCGACCATTTTTTGGGGCTCCTGAAACACATTTTTATCGTTATATCTACGTGTTCAGCCTTTTATTTTTTTTTAGTTTCATTAAGTTCTGCTTGTTTCACATGTTTTTGTATTGGTGTTGTAAAATGTCATTCTCTAGATTTCGCTATTGATTCGCAGCCATACAGTACTTGTTTAATGTCTACAGTCATTCTTTCTTTTGTCACTTCTTTTATTGTGCGTTATACTTGCTGCCTTTGTTGTTTGTCTTGATTCGTTTCATCATGCACCGGAGGTCTCATTACAGCTTATAACTACAGGGCATTTATCTGTATAGTGCAATCGTGGCCATTATTGACTTGAGTAAACAGATTATTATGCAAGAACAATGCTGTGGGGCTGTCTAAATAGTCTAGCATATTCTTATCCTCTGCATTCACATTATTGCGAGGAAGCAATGTAGTATAGAGTGAACCACCGTTGTATTTGGTGACCTACAGCTCGGTGTATGCCGTGTATGTTGAGGGAGCAGCAAGTTGAGCCATGCATGTTGTATTGTTGTAGGGTGTGAAGCACCTGCATGACCGCCACCTGGTCCATCTGGACATCAAGCCTGAAAACATCTTCATCTCCAGAGAAGGCTACTACAAGCTCGGCGACTTTGGCCTAGTCCTTGACCTCAAGCAGGTTCGTTGCGAGTGCAAGCTAGTGCCGAGACACTGTTGTTTGAAGCCAAACATTTTCCCTGGCATCTTTCATGTCTCTTTGCTCTTAGCTTTGCAGCCTCCGTGTTTCATGTTTCTTTGCTCTTGTTCTTAGTTTAGCATAAAAAAATCTGTTTGCTCGATTGGGCCATCTAGTCACTGTTTTAATTAAACATTGGCTAACCACCTTCAACATATGAAAGGGAATTTGCATGTGTCCTTTTGACACCACCAATCACTATGCCTAAGAGCTGGCTTTTGAAATTAAAAAAAAAAAAAATCATGTTTTTGGAGCATCTTTCACAATGTCCGTTTAAGGGTAGCAACATCTTTACCCGTAATTATTCTATAAGAATCATTTCATTTTTCTCAGAAATTTGGGCTACTGGATTTCTGTGGGCTTAAAATCAACAAATAGTATTACAGAAAATCTCACAATCTAGAGATTCGAGATTGGTTTTACTATGAGTTCTTCAAAATTTGGATGCAATGCAACTCCTTTTGGTGCAATTATTCAATCATGTAACACCCTGGACTGAGATCATTCATGCTATTTCTCCATTTAAGTATTTATTACACCGTCATATTGTAGTAAATGCTTAGCCCTCATCCAAAGATATTGTGGAAGAACAGATTTTTTGAGTTTCTATATAATTGTTTACTCTTGAAAAAAAATAATAATCTGCCATATCTTAAATTGGCACATTAAAAAATAAGCAGAGATGGTAAAATACTTTTGCAGCTATGTATGAAACTAGAATGAATGCTATGGCAATCTTTGTGCAGTAAAACCTCATTATTTCGAAGTCACTAGGGCTGCGAGAAAGCTTCGAGTAAGCGTGTTTTCGAAATAACAGAACATACAAAAAGTGGGATGCAAGGAAGTTGAAACTATTCAAAGTATTAATCAGGCCTCGTCGTTTGCTAGTTTGCAGCTCCAAGGGTTATGTTTTCTAGCAGTAACTGGTCCTAATTTTTCAACAAACAAGGGTGAACGATGGGCCTTGTTGCTGCCACCGAAAAAAAAAAAAAAATGCTGTCGTGAAAATGAAATGTGCACCACCTAGAGAGAACACAAGACATATTCACTGCAACACAGTAGTGACACGTGGGCAGCATATTGTCTGCTTCTCGCTGCGTCAATGCGTTATGATGCGACCATTCGCCTTTTTTTTCTGGTGAATTAAGGAATTTATTAATCGCCAGTGTGAGAGGGAATTTGCGATGTGTTTTGGCTGAAATATATATATATATATATATATATCATCATCATCATCAGCCTGACTACGTCCACTGCAGGACAAAGGCCTCTCCCATGTTCCGCCAGTTAACCCGGTCCTGTGCTTGCTGCTGCCAATTTATACCCGCAAACTTCTTAATCTCATCTGCCCACCTAACCTTCTGTCTCCCCCTAACCCGCTTCCCTTCTCTGGGGATCCAGTTAGTTACCCTTAATGACCAGCGGTTATCCTGTCTACGCGCTACATGCCCGGCCCATGTCCACTTCCTCTTCTTTACTTCAACTAGGATATCCTTAACCCCCGTTTGTCCCCTAATTTACTCTGCTCTCTTCTTGTCTCTTAAGGTTACACCTATCATTTTTCTTTCCATTGCTCGCTGCGTCGTCCTCAATTTAAGCTGAACCCTCTTTGTAAGTCTCCAGGTTTCTGCTCCGTAGCTAAGTACCGGCAAGATACAGCTGTTATATACCTTCCTCTTGAGGGATAGTGGCAATGTAGCTAAGTACCGGCAAGATACAGCTGTTATATACCTTCCTCTTGAGGGATAGTGGCAATCTACCTGTCATAATTTGAGAGTGCTTGCCGAATGTGCTCCACCCCATTCTTATTCTTCTAGTTAATTCAATCTCATGGTTAGGCTCTGCGGTTATTACCTGCCATAAGTAGACATAGTCTTTTACAACCTCAAGTGCACTATTACCTATCTCGAAGCGCTGCTCCTTTCCCAGGTTGTTGTACATTACTTTCGTTTTCTGCAGATTAATTTTAAGACCCACCTTTCTGCTCTCCTTGTCTAACTCCGTAATCATGAGTTGCAATTTGTCCCCTGAGTTACTCAGCAATGCAATGTCATCGGCAAAGCGCAAGTTACTAAGGTATTCTCCATTAACTCTTATCCCTAACTGTTCCCATTCTAGGCTTCTGAAAACCTCCTGTAAGCACGTGGTAAATAGCATTGGGGAGATTGTGTCCCCCTGCCTTACACCCTTCTTGATTGGTATTCTGTTTCTTTCTTTACGAAACACTATGGTAGCAGTTGATCCCCTGTAGATTTCTTCCAGAATGTTTATATATACTTCATCTACGCCCTGATTCCGCAGTGTCTGCATGACGGCTGATATTTCTACTGAATCAAACGCCTTCTCGTAATCTATGAAGGCTATGTATAGTGGTTGGTTATACTCTGAGCATTTCTCTATTACCTGATTGATAGTATGAATGTGGTCAATTGTTGAGTAGCCTGTTAGAAATCCTGCTTGTTCCTTTGGTTGATTGAATTCTAATGTTTTCTTTACTTTGTTAGCAATCACCTTTGTAAATAGCTTGTATACTACAGAGAGCAAGCTGATCGGCCTGTAATTCTTCAAGTCCTTGTCATCTCCTTTCTTGTGTATTAAGATGATGTTAGCGTTCTTCCAAGACTCTGGTACCCTTCCCGTCAGGAGACACCTCGTAAACAGGGTGGCTAGTTTTTCTAACACAATCTGTCCTCCATCTTTCAGCAGATTTGATGTTACCTGATCCTCACCAGCAGCTTTGCCTCCTTGCATGCTCTCCAAAGCTTTTCTGACTTCTGCTATCATTACTGGTGGGGTGTCATCTGGGTTACTGCTAGTTCTTATAGTATTAAAGTCGTGGTTGTCCCAACTACTGTACGGATCACTGTACAAATCCTCCGCTATTTTAACTATCCTATCCATATTCGTAGTTATTTTGCCTTCTTTGTCCCTTAGTGCATACATCCGACTTTTGCCTATCCCAAGTTTCCTCTTCACTGCTTTGACGCTTCCTCCGTTTTTCAGAGCGTGTTCAATTCTCTCCATGTTATACCTTCTTACATCGCATACCTTACGCCTATTAATCAACTTCGAAAGCTCTGCCAGTTCTATTTTGTCTGTTGTACATGAGACTTTCATGATTTGACGCTTCTTAATTAGGTTCTTTGTTTCGCCAGTGTCCTGTCTAACTACCCTGCCTCCAACTTCCACTGCACAGTCCGTAATGATACTCGTCAGATTATCATTCATTGTATCTACGCTAAGGTTGGTTTCCTCACTAAGAGCCGAGTACCTGTTCTGCAGCGACAGAATATATATATATATATATAATATATATTATATATATATATAGATATATATATATATATAATATATATATATATATAATATAAAGTAAGGGAGAAAAGTGTATACCTAAGGGCTCGTATTTCCGTGTTTTAACACAACATTAATGAGATATAACAGACAGTAATGCCAAGGAATGTACAGGGGAAGTTATTAGAACCAATGGAATGTAAATAAGAAGAAAGAAGAAAGAAAAGTGGATGAAAAAGTTACCAGCTGTGAGCAGGAATCGAACCTACGGCCTTCGAATAAGGGCGTTCGAGTGCTCTAACCACTGAGCTATCACAGCGGCCGTCCCTCCATCCACTTTTTGGGGTTTATATGTGAATTAAAAGTAGGAGTGACAGTCAGCGCCATCTATAAGCCAAACAACGAGTGTGAAAACACTCTTATTCGCATGTTTGGCGTCACGTAGCACGTGAACTTATTATGAGAGGGCAGCTGATTAATTGTCCCTCTTATACAACCTAAACACACTAAGTCTGCCAGTACGAGACCCTTTTTAATGAATAAGGGAAATAAGTGTATACTTAAGGGCTCGTTTTTCCGTGTTTTCACACAATATCAATGAGATCTAACAGACAATAATGCCAAGGAGTGTATAGCGGAAGTTATTAGGACAAATGTAATGTAAATAAGAAGAAAGAAAGAAGAAAAATTTTTTCACCCACTTTTCTTTCTCCTTACGCGTTATTCGAAGGTCGTAGGTTCGATTCCTGCTCACAGCTGGTAATTTTTTCATCCACTTTTCTTTCTTCTTTCTTCTTATTTACATTCCATTGGTTCTAATAACTTCCCCTGTACATTCCTTGGCATTACTGTCTGTTATATCTCATTAATGTTGTGTTAAAACACGGAAATACGAGCCCTTAGGTATACACTTCTCTCCCTTATTTCATTGAACGAGGGTCTCGTACTGGCAGACTTGGTGTGTTTAGGTTGTATAAGAGGGACAATTAATCAGCTGCCCGCTCTTAACAAGTTCACGTGCTACGTGACGCCAAACATGCGAATAAGAGTGTTTTCACACTCGTTGTTTGGCTTATAGATGGCGCTGACTGTCACTCCTACTTCTAAATTCACATATAAACCCCAAAAAGTGGATGGAGGGACGGCCGCTGTGATAGCTCAGTGGTTAGAGCATCGAACGCGTTATTCGAAGGTCGTAGGTTCGATTCCTGCTCACAGCTGGTAATTTTTTCATCCACTTTTCTTTCTTCTTTCTTCTTATTTACATTCCATTGATTCTAATAACTTCCCCTGTACATTCCTTGGCATTACTGTCTGTTATATCTCATTAATGTTGTGTTAAAACACGGAAATATGAGCCCTTAGGTATACACTTATCTCCCTTATTTCATTGAACGAGGGTCTCGTACTGGCAGACTTGGTGTGTTTAGGTTGTATAAGAGGGACAATTAATCAGCTGCCCGCTCATAATAAGTTCACGTGCTACGTGACGCCAAACATGCGAATAAGAGTGTTTTCACACTCGTTTGGCTTATAGATGGCGCTGACTGTCACTCCTACTTCTAAATTCACATATAAATCCCAAAAAGTGGATGGAGAGACGGCCGCTGTGATAGCTCAGTGGTTAGAGCATCGAACGCGTTATTCGAAGGTCGTAGGTTCAATTCCTGCTCACAGCTGGTAATTTTTTCATCCACTTTTCTTTCTTCTTTCTTCTTATTTACATTCCATTGGTTCTAATAACTTCCCCTGTACATTCCTTGGCATTACTGTCTGTTATATCTCATATATATATATATATATATATATATATATATATATATATATATATATATATATGCCACGTTCCATTTCCCAAGTTTTTGTTATCGTCCGAAAACACCGCACGATTCTCAGCGCAAACCGCGCCTGCAGTTTTCTAGAAGGTTCCGGACTGTAGTAGATCATTTCGATAAGATCACGCCCACTGTGCGAACGGTACAGATTGTTCTGGAAGCTACGCCACCGCCAGCGATAACGCTAGAACATTCGACGGCAAGAGTATAAATGCCGACGCGCTTCGCCGCTTGTCTGTTGTTGATCGAAGGCCGACGCTCCGTTCGCCGCTATCAGTCCGAGACTGCTATCTGTGCGAGACTGCTGCTGTAATTGGACTTTCAGTTTACCGGGCACAGGTTCGCCCAAATAAACAGTTAAATCCTAACACGAAGTCTCCTGTCTTCGGCCACGTCACGACCCCGTGACATCTGGTGGAGGTGCTGCTTCGTTCATGTACCGGACGCCCCCGTCAAGCCGTGAACCCAGCCCACGTCGCGGAGAAGACACCGACACCAACCAGGAGCAGCGAACAAGCCGCCGACAGCAAGGGCTACCACCGGAGTACGGGCCTCTACCAGACAAGGCGCGGAAGACGAAGGCCATGACCGCGACTGCAGCGGCAATGACAACCGCAGCGTCCCAGCCCACGATGGTCATGCATCAACCCAGGGAACCACCAATTTTCCATGGGTCATCGTTCGAAGACCCGGAGTCCTGGCTGGAGACATACGACCGTGTGGCCGCCCTCAACCACTGGGACCATGACGAAAAGCTGCGTCGTGTGTTCTTCTATTTGGAAGACACCGCAAGGACTTGGCTTGAAAATCGGGAGTCCAAGCTCCGAACGTGGGATGTTTTTTGCGGCGCATTCCTTCAAACGTTCGCGAGCGTCGCTCGCAAAGAGAGGGCCGCTGCTTTATTAGAGACTCGGGTTCAGCTACCAAATGAAAATGTCGCCATTTTCACAGAAGAAATGACCCGACTATTCCGTCACGCTGATCCAGACATGCCTGAGGAGAAAAAAGTTCGTTTCCTCATGCGAGGGGTCAAACAGGAGCTCTTCGCGGGACTGATGAGAAACCCACCGATAACCGTCCAAGAATTTGTAGCAGAAGCGACCACTATCGAAAAGACCCTGGACATGCGCACCAGACAGTATAATCGTCGCCTGACTGCAGACTGCGCTGCTGCTCAAGCCAGTAACTCCGGAGACCTGCGTGAAACGATCCGAGCGATCGTGCGGGAAGAGCTGCGCAAGCTGTTGCCTTCGGCCCAGCCTCAAGTGGATTCAATTGCCGACATTGTGCGAGAAGAAGTTCGGCAATCGCTTCAAATTCCCCACGCACCGCTACCCGACGACCCGGATGACGACTACTTCTTAGGAACGATAACTACCGACGACTTCGCTGAACGACAGAGGGCCGACCCGGAACTTAAGGCCCTAATAGAATACCTCGAAGGCAAGACCGCCGAAGTCCCGAAGATATTCAAGCGCGCACTTGCGTCGTTCTTTCTACGAAACGGTCTTCTACAAAAGAAAAACTTTTCACCACTTCGAGCTAAGTACCTTCTTGTGGTGCCTTCAGCTCTGCGACCAGAACTCCTGCAGGCCCTTCTCGACGATCCGACGGCAGGGCACCTCGGTGTTTCTCACACGCTCGCGAGGATACAAGAAAGGTACTACTGGCCACGTCTTACCACCGACGTCACTCGTTATGTGAGAACATGTCGGGACTGTCAGCGACGCAAGACACCGTCGACAAGGCCAGCGGGACTTCTGCAGCCAATTGATCCACCTTGCCGACCTTTCCAGCAGATTGGTATGGACCTACTGGGGCCGTTCCCGACGTCGGCTTTCGGAAACAAGTGGATCGTGGTAGCTACCGACTACCTCACCCGCTACGCCGAGACAAAAGCCCTGCCAAAAGGCAGTGCATCGGAAGTAGCTAAATTCTTCGTCGAAAATATCGTCCTACGTCATGGCGCCCCAGAGGTCCTTATCACCGACAGAGGAACGGCATTCACTGCCGACTTAACTCAAGCAATCTTGGCATACAGCCAAACAAACCACCGCCGGACGACAGCGTACCACCCACAGACCAACGGCCTCACCGAGCGGCTTAACAAGACGATCGCCGACATGCTGTCAATGTACGTCGATGTCGAACACAAGACGTGGGACACCATTCTTCCGTATGTGACCTTCGCATACAACACGGCGGTGCAGGAGACGACGCAGATATCGCCATACAAATTGGTCTACGGAAGGAGCCCAGCAACGACGCTCGATGCCATGTTACCCAACGTCACCGACGAAGAAAACCTCGATGTGAGCGAGTACCTTCAACGCGCCGAAGAAGCCCGACAACTTGCGCGTCTCCGTATCAAGAATCAACAGACGACCGACAGCCACCGTTACAACCTTCGACGACGCTTCGTGGAATACCAGCCCGGTGAACGTGTTTGGGTGTGGACGCCGATACGCCGACGTGGACTAAGTGAAAAGCTTCTGCGACGGTACTTCGGACCGTACAGGGTGGTTCGACGTCTCAGCCCACTTGATTACGAGGTTGTCCCCGACGGCATCACGAACTCTCAACGACGCCGATCGCGACCTGAAGTCGTCCATGTCGCGCGCCTCAAGCCGTTTCATGCGCGTTAACAAACTGAAGTAGTGTTTTTTTTTTGTATTATTGTTGTATTGTAATTTATTCATTGTACTTTTTTGCATTATTATTGTACTTTAATCTTTAGTTAAAGCATCGGGACGATGCCTTTTTTTCAGAGGGGGGCAATGCCACGTTCCATTTCCCAAGTTTTTGTTATCGTCCGAAAACACCGCACGATTCTCAGCGCAAACCGCGCCTGCAGTTTTCTAGAAGGTTCCGGACTGTAGTAGATCATTTCGATAAGATCACGCCCACTGTGCGAACGGTACAGATTGTTCTGGAAGCTACGCCACCGCCAGCGATAACGCTAGAACATTCGACGGCAAGAGTATAAATGCCGACGCGCTTCGCCGCTTGTCTGTTGTTGATCGAAGGCCGACGCTCCGTTCGCCGCTATGAGTCCGAGACTGCTATCTGTGCGAGACTGCTGCTGTAATTGGACTTTCAGTTTACCGGGCACAGGTTCGCCCAAATAAACAGTTAAATCCTAACACGAAGTCTCCTGTCTTCGGCCACGTCACGACCCCGTGACAATATATATATATATATATATATATATATATATATATATATATATATATATATATATATATATATATATATGTGACGCTATAGTGACTGGGAGACGTGGCCTGGCTCATACGCCATGTTTATTCCATTCTCACTTCTTCATCTACCTCTACCAACTCCTAACCATCACTACCTTCTTACGTTACAGGATTCCCCCTCCCCCCCGAGAGAAATGCGCGCGTTGCATATTACAATGCCTGATGAACAAGCAGTATTAGAACAAACACACAAAAAAATGTTCAAATGGGCTGTAGTTCCACGTCAGATTGAAGTTCCGTAAAGTCGCAGCAAAGATTTCACAGATGAGGGCAGCACTTCGGGGTTAGTACAGCTCTGGTGGGCGAGGCTGACTGTTACGTTCTAGGAAAACACAAGTACACCTCGGGCGTAGAAACTGATGAAACAGCTGCCATTATTGCGAGGAGTGGACGCTGTTTGAAAGCGTTGCAGTAGATTGGTCTTCGGCGTCGTTGTCCTTGCTGCGTGCGTGCTCGTTGTCGTAAAGTAATGGGATGGTGTCTGAATCCTTGCTTGGTGGAACTGGTGACTTCTTGTCTTGTTCGGTGTTTCCTGTGGTTTCGGAAGCTGTAATCTTAGGCGCAGTCTTGATCCTTTGTGCCAAATTCGTTTCTGGCGCCGATCCCTTATGCTGAAGATGCCTCGCTTCTTGAATTTGTTTTAAGAGGCTTGCTTTGCATCGTCGTCTTTGTTGGTGTGTTCGTTGTAGTTCCTGGAGTTTGTGGAGTTGCTTTTGTTGAAATTGCTCGTCTTGTTGCGAAAGTTGGTCAGATGGGCATCTTTCAGGAACATTTGTCTGCTTTTCTTTGCATGGTGATATCAGTAGATAGCTGGTAGTCGATACTGTACTGCTGGGCTTCGTCTTGCGATGAAAGCATCGTGACAGACCGACGAGAAATCTCCCAAGATGATTGTGAGTCATCATTGATAGTAAATGCTTCTGTCAGTTGACAATGCGCCGGCGTTGGTGGATTCGAAATTTCTGCAGTGCTTTGACTCACATTTGTGTTATCACTTGACGATGAGAGCACAACAGACATGGCTTCGAGTGGTTCTGATGGCATATGTTTTTATTTTTGCAGCGTGATTAGGCTGAGAATGTCTGTCGAACGACCCTGGTCCAGAATGTCAGGGTATGGGCCGGTATTGTGAGAATTCACCAGCTCGTCACGCGTACATCCCGTCGCACGTTCGAAACCGTCTGAGCCTTGTGTGTGACACGAAGCATCAAGGGATTCGGGTGGTTCAGTAAAATGTGAAGTGTTGTGGCACAGTGAGCACGTTGAAAATGCCGATTTCATTGCTCTTGGGAAAGCCGGCTTTAGGTTTAGTCTTTTGGCGAAATTGTCTAGATTCCTTTCGGTATACGGAGGCTTTACCTTGTCTGTTGCGATGTGCAAGTTACCAGTCCGTGTCCAAATGCGTGACATTTTTTCGGAAGAGTCATATGATGGTGCAATGGGGGTATATTTTTTCTGAGGTCTCGTTTGGAAAATAGGCTTACTGCGGGAACACTTCGCGTAACTGTGATGGGTGAGTTGAAAAGCTTTCCGCTGATGGACAGATCTTCATCGTATTTGAAACAAATGATCATTTCTTGTTTGATCTTTTTCGATGGCTCGTCGTTTTGAAATATGTGGGTGAGGTAGAATTTGAAGGCCTCACTGGAGACGTAGTCGGTAAAGTTGGCGACCATCTCTCGTTCCGACCATGATGCAGCGGTAGCGTGGAGCTCGAACAGGTCGAACCAGTCCTGTACAGGTCCATCGTCCGCTGCTCCAGTGTACTTGGGGATGGGAAGGTCTGTCGATGGTTCTTTCATGATGCCAGTAACTGCATGCGTCTGAGATCACCTCTTCTGTGGTCGATATTCAGTTCAGCCGTACCGCCGGTGGCTTCGTGAATGATGTGAGGTTGATGAGCGGTGGCCAGGTCTTCATCCTGTCGGCTCGTGTGACGCTATGGTGACTGGGAGATGTGCCCTGGCTCATATGCCATGTTTATTCCATTCTCACTTCTGCTTCATCTACCTCTACCAACTCCTAACCATCACTACCTTCTTACGTTATATATATATAATGTGTGTGTGTGTGTGTGTGTGTGTGTGTGTGTGTGTGTGTGTGTGTGTGTGTGTGTGTGTGTGTGTGTGTGTGTGTGTGTGTGTGTGTGTGTGTGTGTGTGTGTGTGTGTGTGTGTGTGTGTGTGTGTGTGTGTGTGTGTGTGTGTGTGTGTTACGTCGTCCGTCAATCCCTGTGCGTTGGTGCAAGCAAAGTAGACACAAGCTGGTAGAGTGGGCGTTTATCTGCAGTGTACGTTGCAATATAAAGACTCAAAGTAAAGAGGGAAAGGGAAACAAGGTAAGTGAAACAAGAGATAGCTTTGGCTATAACTGAGCCAAAAACTGATAAAGGTTACACTTCAGTTACAACACTTCTCCATCAATAATATTGGAGACGCTGCGCAGGTTTCCGCTGTCGTGTTGAGCGCCGGAGTTCTGTGGTCACTGTAGGTTCCCTGGACTTCTGCTTTTTCTGGCCTTAGGTTGGGGATGATGACTGCAGCTGGTGTGGTGGCTCACGGAGTTCCGTCTTTGTTTGGCCCTGATCTGGAAGTTTCTTGCGTAGTTCTCGACATAGGCATACTTTCCCCTTCCCTGTCATGGTGGGGTTCAACCGAGTCTCTCCTTGTATGAACTTGATCCACAAGTCTCCGAACAAGGCCCTTTGGTGTCTCGTCACCATCCTCGCTCCGTCGGCTGACTTAACTGGGCTGGTCTTACACTTTTCACTCTTGCCAAAGTTGCGGATGTAAACATTCGTGTCCGGTGCCAGGGTCCACTCATCTGATTCACCTGATCTTCCTGCAATCAAGGGGGGAAAGCACGTGTCCAGACGAGATCGAATTCGGTAGCCCAGGAGAAGCTCCGAAGGAGACTTGCCCTATGCGAGGGGTGTTCTCCTGTAATTTAAGAGTAGCCTTCAAAGGCAATCTTCTAATCCGCCCTGGTTAATCTTCTTCAGCCCGTCTTTCACGGTTCGAACAGCTCTCTCTGCAAGACCATTTGACTGGAGATGAAACTCGGCTGTGTGCAGGTGAGTTATGTTGTTCTTATTCATGAAATCGGCAAACGTTTGACTTGTGAATTGCGTTCCATTATCTGAAACATGGGTGCGCGGAATGCCGAACCTGCTGAACAAGCTGCGTAGGCAAGTGGTAGTTGAAGATGTGGTCGCCTGCTTCACTGATACGGCCTCGATCCATTTGCTATGGGCATCTACCAGAACAAGGATCATGCTTCCACTTATTAGCCCCGCGAAATCTACATGTACTCTTGACCAGCTTTCCTAGCATGTCGGCCAGCTAACTGGCGGTGCAGATGCCGGCATTGGTCGATTTTGAATACAGGTTGTGCACCTCACCGACATTTGTTCGATGTCGTTGTCCATTCCAGGCCACCAGAAAGCCGACCGAGCGATTGCCTTCATTGCCGATGATCCTTGATGAGTTTCGTGGAGCATGTGCAACATTCTATGCTGCGCGCTCTCTGGGATGACAACTCTACAGCCCAAATAGAGCAAACGGTGGGCCAGCGAAAGCTCAAGTCTGCGGTCGAAAAAAGGGAGTAATCTTCGTTCTAGTGCTTTAGCACTTGTAGGCCACCCATTCCTTGTGTACTGCACAATCTTGGCCTGCACTGGGTCTCTGGCGGTTAACGCCTGCAATTCCGCTGTCGATACTGCACTCTCCTGTACGGATGCGAGGCCAAAACGTACTCGGGTGGCTCGCCGTTCGCGGTTGACTCGGAAGTTTCTGGTGGCAACCTACTGAGGGTGTCCGCATTCAGGAGCTGCTTGCCTGGAGAATACTGCAGCTTGTAGCGGAATCGGCCCAGATACAGCGCCCAGCGCTGTATACGAGCAGCTGCCAGCGGTGGAGTTGGCCGATCTGATCTCAGCAGGCCCAGGAGCGGCTGGTGGTCTGTGACCAGTATGAATTCTCGGCAGAACCTGGGTGTGACTCCCTCCTTCAGCTGAAGGTGTGCCTCAGGTCCTTTGATGAGGCCTAGTTCCGAGCTGAAGACGTCTGCAAACTCGGAGATTAGATCTGAAAGGACCTGTGTGTTCGTAAACAGCTGTGCAGTCGGCGACTCAGCTGAGAACAGGGGCGCCTGTGTCGCTCAGAAGAAAAATTAGGTCTTGGCCACATTAACTTGGACCGCAGCAATCTAGCACTACCAAAGGGCATTTTATGGTTGCAGCAACGTACGATACCGGCAACAGGATCTCTCCAAAGACTGGCAATTTTCCCAAATAGCATGACAGCTTTATGCGTGATGGCTTCAGCGGAGGCCAAGCGTTCTTGTGCTGCTCAAATACCTAGACGTGACACGTTGCAGACCGGTGAACCAGTGTCAATAAGCATTGATATGTCAACACCTCCCCACGTGATGTTGCGCCGTATTGGGGGCTTCACAATTTCTTCCCGTGTTGATCTTAGTGTCCAAATGTGTAGGCTATCATCAACGTCTTCATCTGTTTCCCCTTTGTTAACAGCCAGGACTCGGGTGGCGTGTTTTCGAGGGTGCTTGTAGAGTTCGAGACTTTGCGGTTTGATCGTTCTGGCATTTTCGAGCTAGATGACCGCGTACACCGCAACGATAACAACATGCGTGATTCCAACGGCAGGCATTACTGTTAAGTCTCACACTGCCACAACGCCCGCATTCAGTGAGTACCTATTTGCTCGTGGAGGACTGCATCTTGATTCTGAGCACAGCTGATGCTTCGCCGGCCATTTTACGGGCAATATTCTCTGCCGCTTCAGCTGCAAGGGCCATTGTTTCGACGTCCTTTAACTGTCAGATCTTTCTTTGTCAGCATCTGCTTCTGCAGCGCACTCGATCTGATGCCGCACACTATTTTATCCCGCAGCATTCGTTCGAGCATGGTATAAAAATTGCAGTTGTCCGCGATTCTCAGTAATGAATTCTTGAACAGACTCACCGTCCAGCTGGCAGCGGTTGAAGAAGCGGAAACTTTCGGCAATCTCATGGCGCTTGGGATCAAAGAACTCGTCCAAGGCTTTCACAACGTCATCGTACTCCAAAGAATTAGTCTTCTTGGGCACTATTCTTCCTGATAGTATCTGAACAGTGCGAGTTCTTAAGACTGCCACCAACAACGCCCGTTTCTTGGCTGACTCTGTCACCCCTGTTGCCTCAAAGTATGCTTCTGCCTTGATGACAGACGCCTTCCAGATGTCTTTCTCGTCATTGAAGTCCAGCAGTTGCTGGTGCGCCATCAGTCGTATCTGACATCCTGCTTGAATCCAGGGTTTTTCTTTCTGTTTCTCGTCGCCACTGTTACGTTGTCCGTCGATCCCTGTGCGTTGGCACAAGCGAAGTAGATACAAGCTGACAAGCTGGTAGAATGGGTGTTTATCTGCAGTGTACGTTGCAATATAAAGACTCAAAGTAAAGAGGGAAAGGGAAACAAGGTAAGTGAAACAAGAGATAGATGCTTTGGCTATAACTGAGCCAAAAACTGATAAGGTTACGCTTCAGTTGCAACAATATATATATATTATTGATACCTCCGAACTTAGTTTTCAAAGTAGGCGTTGCAGGCAAGAACTCCGCATGCATTGAAATGACTCAAATTTCTTGGGAAACCGGCGATTTGAAGGTATGTATACATTGCGAATTCCGCCGAGCTGTATTTTAATAAGTTCTTTACAATTCCAGAAAGAATGGGTAAATCTTGACGCGCTGACGTTGCGAGAAGCATGCGACATGCTGCCCGCGGGTCGTCACTGTATTGCAGTGAAGCATGTCTTGTTTTCTGCAGGTGCACATTTTACGAAATCCTTTTTAAATTTTTTTTTCCCGATAGAAGTATCTAGAATGGGGTGCTTCAGCTGCCACTCATTATTATCACTACAATACAATGCCTAGGGGCTCTTAAGGGCCGTCGTTTCCTCAGATTGAAGGTGAAATCTGTGAACGGTGATTGGCACACTGCACCCAGAGTTTTCGAATTAGATGGACTGGTGCTGACTGCCGCTTCAAATTACCTGCTCATTTTTACATTTCAAAATATTGGACTGATGAAATATTTCAAATTAAGCAGAATTTTGAAATAATCGAATTCAAATTATTGACTCTTTACTGTACCAGCTACAAAGGCTCGTGCATTTCTTCTGCCTACATTTAACTGAATTGAAGAGTAGGCTCAAATTTGGCATTATATTTGGTCATCTGGTTGATGCTTTTGAAATTTCTCTGGACTCTCGGAAACAGTGTGAGCCTGTTTTCAACCCGTGCCGGTTCTTGCAGGACGACTCCTCCGACCCGCTTGAGGGTGACCCATGCTACCTAGCTCCGGAGCTGATGGGGGGCGATTTCACCAAGGCAGCAGACATCTTCAGGTAGCATTGACTCACTTGCATGTTTTTATTTCACAATTGTGGCGATTGTAGACTCTTAAAATAAGAAAGCAGTATAATTGCATAAAGAAAATGTTTGAGCTATGTGATTAGCGAAAATTTTGAGTGTGAAGCAAATGAGAATATTAGTGTTAATCAAGTTGAATATTTTTTGAATATTTCTTAAACACTTCCAGAATATATTACAATAGTTCAAGGCAAAATTGGTGGGAGAAGGGGGGAGGGGGTTGGAGAGGACCCTTAAGCATATTCTTATGCGATATAGCTACATGCAAGTGTTTCTTTTTGCTAGGTTGATAAAGCACTGGCGGGGGGTATTTCATAGTTGTCTTATCTACATTAGGACAATGTAGAGGCCAAATGGTATTCGCACATGATTTGGTGCAACCAAGGTGTTGCTGACTACACTACATCTGAAAGGCGGAGATTATATTTTCTCAGTGTCTCCCCCCTTTTTGAACTTCTGTGTAAACTCGACTGATGCGATGGGATAAGGGTCTGCTCTCTTCAAGTTAGAGTTCCAAATTTGCCTCGTAGTCGTCAGCATAGAACAGGATCATGAAATTTTAGATGCTAAAAATTTTCAGCGCCCGATTCTTCGGTCTTACTGCTAAAATTTCAGGTCCAAGACATGCATTGAGTGAACCCAACTTCTGCCACATCTATCATCTCCATGTTGGAACCAGCATTTTCTGATTCTAGTCAATAAATTTACAACCATAGCAGAGCTTGAAAGGCAGCTTTGCTGCAAAGCAAAAACGTGTTCAGGTGGAATATAATAAAGATTTGAAGGGGTCACTTTTAATTGGACGTTGGCTGCATTTGTTTTTGGGAAGTTTGAATAGTAAAATTCCAGTGCAAACCAAATCGAATTGTGAAAACTTAAAGTTTTCGAATATTCGCGCACCCCTACTGATTTTTCAATAGACTTCATACAGGCAAATACTCTTGTCTGCTTTTTTCAGTCTTGGCATTACAGCACTTGAGCTGGCGTGCGACCTAGAGCTACCCAGTCGAGGTGGCAACTGGCATGCTCTGAGATCGGGAACTCTGCCCCACTACATTGCTCAGTGTATGTACTTCTCTGTGTGTGCTCTTTTCAATTCAACCTTTCTCTTCGTGCTTGTGGTGCGCTGCAGGGTAAGGAAAAAAAAGTAACCAGAGACGACACAGTTTTTTTCCTTACTGTGCAGCTGATCACAGGCATGAATGCGTACCAATTAGCCCCCGTTGCTTCCTTGTTAACCTTTCTCTTGTTTTTGTTGAAGAATGTGAATTTATGCCTTTGCAGGTCTCTCTCCCCAACTGCGCAATGTAATCCCACAAATGATGCACGCTGACCCAAAACGGCGGAATCACTGCAGACCAGCTGCTAGCCCTTCCCTGAAATCCGCAGGGTGCACTTTTGGCGACGGCTCTATGTGACGCGAAGGAGAGCTGTGAGCATTTTCTGTGTTTCCATTCTTCTACCTCATAAAGAAGGTGGCCTGATCGAAACTCTGCCTCGGAAATGCTTGAGGCCAGTGTCCTTAGATTTAGGTGCACGTTAAAAGAACCCGAAGTGGTCAAAATGCCTCATAATTGTATTGTGATTTAGGCACTTGGAACCCCATCAATTTTCATATAAAGCTGTGCGCCCTATGAAAGCAGGTCTAGGCCTCTGTCTTGTTTGTAACATAATGGTGACAGGGCATGCTACTATAAACACTTTCTTTGGCTGCCCAACAGAGAGATGAGGCTTTTCTGATGAGTCCAACAAATGCAAAAAAAGAAAAAATGGCAGTGTAGAAAAATAATAATAAAAACTAGGGGTGTGCGATTATTCGAAATTAGAATATTTTTCTAATAGCGTTTGCTATTTGATTCAATTTTTAATGGAATTATCGCTATTCGAACTATCCGAACTTTCCAAAGACAAATAAAGGCAACTTATACTAAAATAGTCCTTTCTGGTTTTTAAATGCTTTACCACGTTACATTTTTGTGTTGCGGCAAAGTTTTTTTTTCAGTCAGCTGCAGTGGTGGCAAATGTATTGACTTAAAAAAAAAAAAAAAGTAACGCAGAATCCAACATGGAGATTAGAAGTGGGTGCTCAATTATTGCTATTTCGGACATTAAATTTAGGCAGGAAGGTGGAAAAATGAGACGCCAAAGATTTTTAGCATCATAATTTGCAGATATTCTTGTATATTGACATCCGAGGCAGATTTGGAAGTCTGTACTCGAAGAGAGCATAACCTTGTTCACCGCATCAGTGGGGCTTCCACAGAAGTTGAAAGCAGAGAAGAGGCTGAGGAAAGAGCGTCTTGTTCTTTGACTTGTAAAGTGTTGCCGACAACACTTATGTTGCACGAAATCATGTACATAAATATAATTCAGCCTCTGCATTGCCTCTTTCTTTATAGGGCCACTCACCAGGTTTGACAATTTTGAGCCGACAAGTGCAATGCATAGATGAGGCGTTCATGATCACGTCTGCCAAAACTTGCAACGATACGCATTGCGGAAATGGGTCAAATTTCAAGATGAACGCTGCTCCCCCTCTTCTCTGCCAGCGTACGCCTAGAGAATGAGGACATGACGTGGGCGTATCAATGGCCCTATGTACATGGCAATGCAGTTACGTTGGTCCTCTTGGTAGACAACTCTGCTCTGACGTTGTCAATAGCATACCACGTGACATGGCAAAAATTATTTAACACAACATGAGCAGTTTATGTATTTGTTGCTTTGAGATATTATTAAAACTTGAAATAAATAATGAGACGCAATAAAAAATTGCACGCATTTTGCTTTGATTTTTTCTCATGAAATGCTACGAGATGCGGGGCTAATGTGCCAGCGTTTCGCATGCGTTCATGTCCCCGCAGTCAGCGTATCGAGAAGACGACCGCTGTAAAACGCTCCTACGCGTTCGGGCACTCATTTTTCTCATCTGCTCTACCGCGTCTGAGCCAGCGTTTTAAACCATCCCGCAGAAATAGGCAGAAGACCACAAAATAACGCTGGTCAACACAGCAACGCTGATTGTGTGCTGGGGGATCGGACTTGTTTAGGCACGTCATGTGCACGTCAACTCATGGTCAGATGCTGGAGAGGGTGGGGAAGAGATTTGGCTTGCGAAGGCTACGCGGAGGAGTGGCGAAGAGTTTCGAGCTCGCCTCCTGTCATCCTCGTTTCGCACCGCTTCAAAAAACTTGTTTTCTCCACTTGTGATCAACCGAATTCGAAAAATTTTTCTGGCAAAATGTTTCTCATCGCACACCCAACAACTTCCTCTGTCTAACTAAAATTCGGTATTGGGCCTGGTGAGTGGCCTTTTAATAAACAACTATGAAACACCATCCCACCAGGGCTTCATCAACTTAGCAAAAAGAACTTTCATGTTGCTGTCTCATAAAATTATACTTATGAACCCTCTCAAATTTTTTCTGCAATTTTACTTTGAAGTATTCGAAAGATATTCTAGTAATATTCCAAAAATGCTGGATTCAGTTGGTACTCACTCTGTAATATTTGAATTCGCTTCACAGCCAAAATTTTGCTATTCACGCAGCTGAAATAAAAACACTCGCACGTGAATGAAGCAGGACAAGTGCTGTCTTTTTTTTTTCCTGCTGCAGTCTTTTGCAGTTGTATACGAATGTTCCCAATTTTTCACATTAATCAAGAAAATCATGAAATTGACTTTCAAGGGTCAGAAAACAGTCACATTTACTTTATACAAACAGTATTAGTCAATAATGGGAAACTAAAGGCAACTATTAAGTTGACGTTGATTGTTGAAATGGCGGCCCAGAAACCTTGTAGTATTACTTTTGTGCCAAGGAAAGACCTATTTTGAAATAAAATTACGTTTAGTGGTCCGCATCGGGTTAGCGCACTTCAAATTACCTGCCTCAAGAAGCGGACCGACCGGACCGACTCACGTCACTGTTGCCTTACACAACGTTGCCCTGCTTTACTGTGCTATTTGCAGCAGATTGAAAGCAGTGGGAGCAGCAGCAGTAACAATGGCCATTGATCAATTTCCCACCATTAGTTCCGAGATTGGAGACGTTTTTTGGTACAACTGTGCCCCGCTTGTAATTACGCGAAAATTTAATTTTTGAACCACTCGCGCCATTCGCTAGTAATGTCCAGCGGTTATTTTTTCCATGAATCAAGCAGAAACGATCAAGCAGAATTTTCTTGTGCCTCTTGATGCACTGAAGGTTATTTAGTGCCTCTAGATCGATTACTAGTTAGTGATTAATTGTGAGCGGTCCAACTGATGTCACCAGGATAATTTTGAGAATTTCCTACTGTGGCGCATGTGTTCTTGTGAATTCACCTTAATTTCTCGGTAAGTAGGGCAGTGTTGTTGATAATATTTTTGTTTCAGATGTTGTCATACATTGAGCTTTCACTCTGACGTAAATTGTTATTTGACTTGAGTGTCCCTTCAAGGAAAGTGCCGTGGCTTGACAGGGTTGAGATGAAATTCGCTGCTGATTTGGAATTCAAGAGCAAATTTAATGCGCAGAGATCTGGCTGCTGAACGGTGTGGGATGGGATTCAAGCCAGCCGATTGGATGTGGTGCATGAATGGTGTGGGGGCAGGAGGGAGAAGGGCTCTCCTGGAATGTCGTGAAATTCCGAAGATGGCAGGTGCTTGCTCGAACCTTTGTTGTAGGTGATTAGTCTCGGCTCATTCCTGCATTCGAGCACCAATTTGCTTTTCAGAAATATGAGCCTTTCAATTCTCAAAGCTCTCAACTGTGGACATGTTCTAACATTTTCGTCCAACTTCCTGCTCTTTAGATCGCCTGTGTCCAGGACCTGCTGCTGCTGACCTTATTCTGGATGCAGTCATTCCTTCAATCTGCCTGGAAGGTTCCAGTATCTTGCCTCAAAAGTTTCATCACATCCTCCCATTCCAGTGCCTCCTCTTCGACGTCGGTCCTCAAAGGCTGCCACTTTTCAGATGGTCAGTGCTTAGACGCTTGTCTGCTTGGCTACAGCGTTGCAAGCATTTATCCCATGATGCACCGTCGCTTCGCGAATTACTCGTCATGGCTGGTTTGGTGATAGTAATTGCTTTGTCCTGACCTTGTTACCTTAGCCAGAAAAGTGCTACATTTATCATAATCTCTTCAATTACGGCTAGGCAGTGTAGCTCTTATAGTGATTCAAAAAGCCGTAACACCTCAGGGAAATTAACGGGGGAAATTTACCCACCAATAATATTTTAAGCTCAAGGGTTTATCGTGGACAAGTTCTAAACAGTCTCAGGTTATTTTAACATTCTATTGTTACCGAAGCTGCATTTCTGGGTTGTGTATAGAACTTAAAATACTTTGCTAAAACTGAGACTATTTTGTCTTACCAAATGCTCTAATTTTGTCGACACAGCTATTCTAATTGCGAAGTTACTGATTTTACTGGATTTAACCATGACTAACTAATATGAACCCTAGCAAGCATTGGCGCTGTCCATGTTAACAGAATCTCAAAAAGGGCACTCTTATGCGAGACCCCTAGGACAGGGCTTCAGATTAATCTGCACCATCCAGTGACTACGTACGTACGATTAATCTGACCATCGTGCACTCTAGGATGCAAGTTGTAGCATGTTGCCATTCAGTTTAGTTCTAAGGACTCCTAAAATACCCATGGTCCAGCGCATATTTTGTGCATAAAGAAGCTAAATCAATCCAAGTTTCAGGAATCTATATAAGTGAATTAGAGAGTCACAGATGTAAACTTTTCAGTCTAATAGTTGCAGGCATTGTGTGTTGTCATTATGGGTACTGTTTATGCATTGTCAAAATCAATTTAGGTATGACAACTTTTTTTCTCCCTGTCAGATGAAACACGTGCAGACTCTTCTTTTAATTACGCACTTGAATGTGCACTTGAAGACCAAGACATCTCGGGGTTACACTTCAGTGGATTCGAAAGCAACTTGGGCCAAGGAGAGTACTCGCCTAAAAGGTTTGTTCGAAATATCAGTCCTAGTTGCCATGGAAAGCTGCGAATTCCAATAAGTCAAGGTTATGTTTCACCAGTAGAACAACGCCTCAGGTGTTTAAAATAGGCAGTCTCTCCGCCGCGGTGGTCTGGTGGCTAAGGTACTCGACTACTGACCCGCAGGTCGTAAGACTGAGTCCCGGCTGCGGCAGCTGCATTTTCGATGGAGGCAAAAATGCTGTAGGCCCGTGTGCTCAGATTTGGGTGCACATTAAAGAACCCTAGGTGGTTGAAATTTCCAGAGTCCTCCACTACGGCATATCTCATAGTCATATAGTATTGATTTTGGGACGTTAAACCCCACATGTCAATCAATCAAAATAGGCAGTCTAGATGCCAATAATCCCATATTCATTATTCTGTAAAGCATTGATCTGTTTTGTAGCTGCACACTTCTGGCGATATTGAAGATGCAGGAAATGTACCGAAGCTTTATTTTTAATGTACAGGATCACTTTATGACACAAAGGGTTTGGATGGGGGATGGGCGCAGAATATAGAATGTATGGTAACTGAAAGAGTAGGGGAAGGTGGTAGTGTAATTTCTGGTGCAAATGAAGGTTACCTAATCGTCTACTTAAACGGACACTGCTGCATGTTTTCAAGTAATCATCTAGTGGCATCATTAAAAGAGCTTGCCTCTTTAATAGACTGCCACAAAAAACTTTTGAAACCGTCAAGTACGAAAGGTACTGCAAGGCTTTATTGCATGCGCAAAGCATTTTCTCTCCTGTTACTCCAGCGAGCGTGCTGAAGGCTGTGAAGGGAGGAGGGGGATGACAAGGGAGCAAGAATATGTGTCACGTAGTTGCCACAGATGAGAAGGAAGCAAGAAGATGCTGCCACGTGCCTTTCAACACATAGGTATGTGGTAGCATCTGTAGGTGTCCATGCTAACTGCAGCTAAAGGGTGACACTTGCAATCGCTGCAATGTTGTAAATGCTATATCGGGCAAACCGGGAGGTGTTTGAATGACCGTGTAATGGATCACAGAGCATTGCCAAGGGCCCACCCTTCGTTGAATCTGTGCCTACATCTGAGAGATTGCAAGTGTAACCCTTTACTTCGCAAAACAAAGGTATTGTCCCGGCACAGAGATAGGACAGTGAAAGAAGTTGCTGAGGCTTTTATATTCACAAGTATGGCGACACGTGTGTCACGAAATCTTCAATCGCATTGCACCAACTAGAGATAGATTATCTAATACACACTTTTTTGCTAGTTATACTTGTGTTTCCTTCAATAAAATTTCAGTTACTAGTCTACGCTTGTGCGTGTGCCTTCTGTGTTCTTGTCTCTTTTTTGCACAGTTTTTGCAGTCTCTGCCTGCTGCGACGGAGACCGCGTCCAGATAAAAATTCTGCTTTGGTACATGGGTCGGCCACAATATAGTGGCACAAATGCAAAGCACTGCAACGAGGGGAGCCTAAAGGGTCCGTGTACTATGAGGAAGACTCGCACTACATTTTTTCTTTTTTATTGTATTCTTCAAATCACCGCATCTGCCAGCAATTAAAGCTAGAAACAAATTCTGAGTTTTTCGCGACTGAAAAATGCCACATGTGGTGAACGCTGGAGTTGTCCCCACGGTGTTCTGGCATACGCAACGCCGTTATAAACTCTACACATGCAGCCCATCTTTTATAGCACATACGCCAGCCACAGTTGTGTTGGGGGCGCTGTGACGAGGGCGCCTAGAGTGGCTGAAAGCGCTGAACATTATCTGACACGCTGTGGGGCAGAGTGTCTTCACCTAAATTATTTTTTTACACCGTGGTGGTTTATGCTATCGTATGTCTAGAGAAGAGAGAACAGTTTCTAGCACATTTCGTGAATTATTTGTAGATTCTAGGTCGCATTCTGCGATAGATTTGGCTTGCATACTTTCATGAGCCTATACTATAGATCAGTAGCATTTTTTTGACAATGCTGAATAAGTGTTGCAGGGCCCCTTTAAGTAAAAAATGGAGTTTCATAGGCCATGCTGTGTGTAGAGCAGGTCACTGTTCATCAAGGTATGCAAAATGCCGTAGAGCATGGCAGTGACATGGGTGAAGTTATGAAAATTGGGGACTAGCTGTTATAGACCTGCGATAGCTGAATGCATGTTAAGGTGGAGAGGCACTTGTCCCAATTTCTACAACATAGAATTTTGATGGTGAAGCTTGTAAAAAAACTCTGCGTTAATGCTAGAAATCTGACACTAAGCCATCTTGCCCTTGCTATTTCCAACTTCCTAGTCATCTCTCGCAGTCCTAGGCTGTGCACGTTTATTTTTCTTCAAAGCTCGTGGGTAGCCAAGCATATCTTCAGAGGCAGAATGGTGCGGAAAATTGCCTGATTATTTTTTTCTAGATGTGCATGGACTACTACAATGTATTCTTCTTTCCTCCAACAGGTCGACACCCAGGCCTCTTCGGCATAGGAGTGACCCCCGATTGCGCAGCACACCAACAGCCTTATTCATGTCTCGGCGTGCAAGGTTGGTGAGCTTCATTTTACAGTGAAAGCGGTTATGAGATCACAACTCGGGTCACGCCCCACTGTAAAGTTGTCCGCCGCTGCCACCGATGTCCGTAACCACATCGCGCGAAATTAGAAAAAAAAGAACCTAGCACCAATGACACAGTGGGGCTCAAACCCGGGTCCGTCGGGGGCCAGCCCAGTATTTTACCACTGAGCTACACCGGTGCTTGTGACTTGTCACAACTTGCGCTAGGCAGGCTTGATGTTGGGAAAGCAATCACGTTAATATGACTTACAAAATGTTTTAAAACAGCGAAAGAGCAACCAGTCGTCGCACAATGCGAATAGCGTAACGAGTGGGTCATCCAAAGCTCCAACCCATTACAAAAGCTTGTTCTTGTTCCCCTATTAACTGTGGCGCATACCCACTTCAGCCGTAATTCTTCATCGTTGTCAGCCACTGCATGAACAATTGGCACAAAATTCCTTGCAAGTGTTTAGCGGATACCACACTTCTCAGAAGAATGGCGAAAAATAGCATAGCAAATGCCGGCATACTACCAAAAAATTTGTATTAATAATGCCGTAGTGGGCATCAAGCTTGTGTGCTTGCAGTAGTTACCCAATGAATGCTTGAAAAGGCTCTGCAAGGCTGCTCTTCTAGCTTTCGCTGTGAATGTGCTGCGCCTTATGCGCAGGCCTAGCGTTTTTTTTGTTGTTGTTGTTGCGCAAGATGCTGCCATTGGCATAGTTTTCTACTACAATTTAAAGAAGAGGAGCAATTCAATCTGCTGGCAGTTTAAATATCCTCACAGTGTTGGGTGAAAACGGCATAGGTAGTGAATTTTTAGAGCACCCGCTTCTATTGCTCATGGATCTTGGTTAACCACCAGCCTTTTCTCAACAAGTAGAGGTGCGTTCTAGCCATATGCTTGGTTATGTACTCGTCCCTTAAAGTTGAAGATCTGCAAAGGTCTCTGGGTGCACCTTGTCCCACTACAGCCTGGTAGAATGGTGAAGCATCTGTCGCTGCTATAGGAGAGCAGCGGCTGCCAGGTATCTGCCATTAAAATAGTTGAAATGGGTACTAGTGCACCGTCAGCACAGTGGCATTTCAATGTGCTTGGGTGGATGCAACTGCTGTGGGACATTGGCAGCAAGGGACAAGCAAACCTAAAAATAATGTCACATTTTTCTCAGTATATAGTGCAGAAGGGTGTCTCTGCTCATGTTCCCTTTCTTCGCCTCTCCTGCTTGGTCTACGGACTGCTGTATGTATTAATTAATGAAAAAAAAAAAAAAACCTCCAGAAACTGAACTCGAAGCTATTGTTTAGGTTACCGCCGTAGGTTCAGCATAACAAAGCCAATCCTTTGTGCCGGCCAAGTTGGAAAGTAACATTTCAAAGGCCGTTCACACGTATTGACTGTGACTTGCCAAGTTTTCAGATGCAGCCGCACTGTGTAGACTTGCCCGCTTTCTCAGATTTTCTATAAAGCTTATAAATTTGGGCTTTTTTAAATATCGTCTAGGTTAAAATAGGTTGCTTGCAAAAAGTTTTACTTCTAGCAAGAATTGCTTCTGTTGTCACTAGACTCCTTTTGGTGGTACATGTCCACTGCTTGCAATGTCCTACGCCAATAACTGTTTGTAAAATGCATGTTTGGCAGAAAGTGTGTGTGTGTCTGTACGGTGCATTCATGTTCTATAAAATGCTAAGCATTAGACTTGTGCGAATATTTGAATGAATATTACAGTATTCGAATTCACTTCAATTCAAATTTGTTATTGAAAATTTTGAAGTATTCGAAATGAACGAATAGGTGTCTATTAGTCGGCTCCTAACTCCTGTGAAGGTGGTTTCATTGCAGTGGAGAGCTGCTAAGCCGCAAAAACATTATAGTATTGGAAATGTGCATTGCCGCAAAGCCCCACTTTAAGGTTAAATTTAACCTCGTCTCTCATAACCATATCCTGGTTTTGGGACGTTAAACCACAGATATTATTAAGGTTAAATTTAACATTTTACCATCACATTGATTCACCATTTTTGACGTTCAGAAGCTTCTTATACCGGCTTATATTCTCCAAATATAGCAAATATCAAAGCATAACATATTTTCAGGTTATCACTTGCATTTTACTAAAAGTCAAATCCTGCAATTATTGAGTTTCTTTGAACCGAAAAAACGGCATTTTCACAGATCTTGTTTCAATTTTGAAATATATATATATTGTGCAGGCTACTTGCATCATGACAAATATGCCCATTTTCCTTTATAACGTGTGATATATACTATTCGAATTCGATTCAAAATTATTCGACTAAGATCACTATTCGCTTCAAATTCACTTCGCGCCTAAAATTCTCTAATCGAACAAACCTAAGCATGCAACATCGGCACACATTAGCTCTTAGTACTATTTATTTTGATGGGGAGACAATGCTGGAATGTATTCGGGACAGAACATTTTCCAGATCATTCAAACACTTCATGGTTTATGGCATAGAAGATAAACTTCTGGATTTAAGTAGACCTTCCAGTGCCCTACTTTACCTCTTTCATTAACCGTGGCTATTTGCCATGCATTCTCCGTGCCTGAATTTGGAGTTTGTACTAGGTATCAAAACACTGCTTTAACAAGTGAGGGTTTGAGACTTCTTGACAGCTACGCACAAAAATGGCATAGTGAGACACAAAATGCACTTAGTGCACTGTATAGTTAGTCTGTCAATAAACTATGGTGCAGGGTACATAGTTGATTGGATGCCCTCCAGGCTAAGTTGTCTGCCCTTTTTCTCATTAGCTTTCCTTAAAAAGCACTCGTAGGCACTAACACACATGAAACTGAAAAAAGGATTTTTGTTTGCGGATTTCGGCATCTGTATCTGCCATACTTGGAAAAATCATGGCATTTGTGAACTGCGTCCATTTCAGGCTCCACTCTGCCATCAAGCCAGTGCCTTTCAATCTCAGTGCGAATGATGCAACGGTCAAGAAACTTTTCCCAGTAAGTAGTATGGTGTTTGTAGCAGGTTTATAACTGACAGCACTTCTGTCAATGCCCTGCTGTTCTGCCTCTTCTTGAAGGTATAGATTATGTGCTTTCTTCCAGTGGACATGTATCAAAATCCGTAAAGCAGCTTTTCTATGCCAAAAGAATTTTTGCACCATGCCGGGGAAAGCAGTGTATGTTGTCGTGTGAAGTGTATTCAGTGTGTCAGTGCACAAGTGTGTGTTGCCTTAAAACACCTGCATCAAGAGGCACAGAACCAGGTGTTCTTTTTTTTTTTTCCCAGCATGACTCTCCCTTCTTGACAGCTACTGTTGACGATTGCTCTGGCTGTCGCGTTTGGTACTGCCTGAAACATTTTTGCATCTTACTATACAGTTTTAATTATTCAGTAGCAGCTGCGAAGTACTTCGCTAGATATCTGTGGTGCGATGGTGCTGAGCCATTTAGCATCATGACATCCCCGACCCCTTCCCTCTGGCTATGCACATGAGGTTTTTGCTGCATTTATTTGTAGCCCCAGAATTCTTTTCGTATGCCTTGTACTCGCACACTACTCTTTTGCAAGCATTCTTGAAGCATGCTCCACAGGCTTTTGCTTAAGTTGAACCAGCCACCCTGGCTGAGCACGTGAAACTCGACAATGTACATAACTGCACCTAAGGTGGCCTGCAGTACTACTGTGCACAAATTTTTCCATGTGTGTAAAAGTTGCATTGTGCACTTTGAAAATGTACGAGTTACAATGTCTCGGCTGGTTTGGTTTATCCTAGCACATAGTTTTAGTACAAGAAGGTGCTTAGCAGTGTGCTGTACCACATTTTCATGTGGTAGTTACAACAATTGCGTATTGTGCATTGCTGTATTTTTGTTTTCTTAATTGCAGTTGAATCTAGAGCAGTAGCGCTCCGACATCTGTTTTTTTTAATTTACAATTTAATCCAGGCATTGCAGAATGTATAATCCTTTGGAAAATCAGTGTCTTATTTTATGCCAATAATTGTCAATCATTCTGGTCCCACTTTTTGCGAATTCCTTGATGAGCACACCTTTAAACTCAAAGGAATGCGGGGGTTATCTTGCTTGACAGCACAAATTTGTAGCCCTTTGCTCACATTGGGGCAACTAAACATCATAAAACTCTTGGAGCTTGGCACAGATGAAATATAAGGAGGGCGTATTTTCTTTAGTGGGCTTCTTTCTAGTCGCATCAAGAAACCTTGCTCATTTTCATCTCATGAAAGTGGTATGTCATACCGACAAACGTGCCGGTATGACTTATCGCCGGCTAGGGAATGCGTGTGGCATAGCGCTATTTAATTAAGCCTACTGCACACTTTCAACAGGCGACTACGTGAACGCGCTGGGCTGCCAATCGCTGCTGCCTCGTTATGCGGGACCGTGTTCAAGCGCGCAACGCTTTGCAGAAACCCAAGCAGCTCGCTGTTGTGGAGTTTCGCGTTGCTGGTGGCAGGCACCAAGAAACCTTGCTGTATTGGCGCTAACATGCGCACAGTACAGCAAGCGTAGCACTATTTTAGTCATACTGCACACTTACGATGAGGGACAGCCCGAAAGCGCCTGCGTTCGCTGCCAGGTTTGCTGGAGCATCGAGGAGTGCGCATCACTTGCATAAAGCTCGTCATGACCACGTTAGCCCAACAGGCTCTCGCCGCATCTGTGCTCGGTCTGAAGCAGAGTGGGCTTTTTCTAGGGTAAGCGGATCAATAGACTTGGCGTGCGTCAACTAGGAAAAGCACTGCACACAATTAGCCAATAGACGATTTGACCCTCTGCGACCGTGATGCGTTGAAAAGAGAAAAAAAAAGCTTTTGCTTGCAAGCACATCACGAAAAGAGTATCACGGGCAGCCAAATATGTCCATCTTGCCATACCATGCTACGTATCCTGGACCCCCCAGTGGCCTCTAAATGGTCTTTGGCGTCCCCACCACGTGCTATCGCACGGTTGGGCGGGAGTGACACTCTTTTCTGCACTTCGGCAGAAATGAAGAAATTGATTTGTGGTGGGCACTTTGGGCAATATTTTCTGCAGCACTACATTTATTCCTTTTTTGGCGGCGAGGGTACTCATCCGGAGATGCAAATTTGCAGCTGGTGGTTAATGCGTAGCACGTTTAGTGCGTAGTTATGCCGCCATTCCCGGCAGGTACGTATTAACGAGGTTTCACAGTATTATAGAGAAACTTAAGCCGGTGTTTCTGCCTTTTTGTTTTTATAGCTTCCAACCCCAGTGTCCTTTCTTTTTTTAGGAAATACTTTAAAATTGATTAGTTTACAAGGAGGCTCTTGATTGATAGGCAATATCTTTCTAGCCTATTTATAACTTTGGATGAGGATCTCTATCTTGACGTGTGCTACCTGTTATGTTCAACATTTCACTTAGTTATTTCTTTGCTTACTTGTTTTTGTTTGCTTTATCGTACGCTTTTTCTTTATAGGCAGATGATGAAGTGATGTCTTCAAGTGGCGACGACTCCTTGTAAATGATGTCCGGTGTCCTCCCGTCCTCTTGTTTCAGCTAGTCAACTCAGTATTGCGGTTCAGTGTTGTACATAATGGAATCGCAGCTGTTGTATTAGCAGCATTTAGAAAATGTTTATACAAGCTTTTCTTGTAATTTTACTTGTTTTATAGCTTATTGTTGTGTTCACTTTGCCAGAAGAACACATTTTATATTGCGCATTCACGTGGCAGTATATTAAAACTGGCCGTTGCCAAGATATTAATGTTGGAAGAGTTTTGCATATATTTTTTTTCCATGTGCCCATTGCACTCTTTTTTGTATTCAAGTATTATTGTGTTGTAGTAGTAATTCGTGCTGTATATAAGCTCTGCATGCTTTTTATATTTGATGTTTATGACTTATCTTAATGTTTACGACATATATTTTACATTTATGACACTTTGCGTTTACAACATGTTCATTTGACAGCGGGTAAAATTAAGTAATTTTTAATGTTCTTAGTTTTTTTTATTCTTTAGGGACACATTGTCCTTGTAAGTTTAGTTTTTATTTAATTTTTTTACTATAACCGGCACAATAAATTTAGCAGCATGCTATTGTTGTAGTCAAATGGCCGTTTGTAGTTTGTCAAAATCTGTAGGTTATATTATTATTATTATTATTATTATTATTATATGTTTAATGACGTGTCTTTAATGGCAAACAGGCATTTGACATTGTTTCAGGAAAGTCTGAAAGTTTGTTTCTTTGAACAATGCACTGTAAATTTCAGTCAGTGCCTAACTGTGTCAGACGCATTTAGTACATTATGTACATATTGCATTGATGCAGGAAGCATAGTCTGAATAAACCCATTTTAAATATGGCAGCTGCATTTATTATCTGTTGCACATAAATCTGAAGTACTGTTATGTACTTTTTTTTTAAATTGCTTGCTACCTATTTGCACCTTATGTTCGTTCTATTGCTTTGTGTAGATGACCTTGTGTGGATGAAGCATGATCTTTAAATAGTTGACTTTGGCTCAGCTTCAGATTTGACTAACTTGCGTAAAAGTTGATTATATTGTGCAAGGTGCATTTTCTAATTCTTGGTTCGACTTTTATTGGTCAGTTCTGATTTCCTGCTTTTCTATGGTAGCCCCAAGAAATTCGGAAGCCCCGCCGCGGTGGTCTAGTGGCTAAGGTACTCGGCTGCTGACCCGCAGGTCGCGGGATTGAGTCCCAGCTGCGGTGGCTGTATTTTCGATGGAGGCGGAAACGTTGTAGGCCAGTGTGCTCAGATTTGGGTGCACAATAAAGAACTTCAGATGGTCTAAATTTCCGGAGACCTCCACCATGGCGTCTCTCATAATCATATCGTGGTTTTGGGACGTTAAACCCCACAAATCAATCAAATCAGTTTTTCTATGGTACTTGTAGCATCATCTGGTGTGAATGCATATGGTAGTCCACATCCAAAGAAAACTCCTAGTTAGTTTTCAGAAGCTCCTATAAGCCAATGCTTAAAGGGACACTAAAGTCCTAAATGATTTTTTGTGCATTAGTAAAGTGCAATTTTACAAAACCAAAAATACCACTTTTACTGTGACACGACTCTTGATAAGCAAGCAAACTCTCGAAAAAAAATTGTGGGTGGAGGCTTCGCGAGATTCTGGCACAAAACACCATGAAATAGTAATGTTACACAAGGTAAGGTAACTTAATGGGGGGTTTTTGATGGGCCTTGAGTCAGCGATCACAGTATAATGATGATGATCTCCACCGCCATGGCTCGTACCCACTAAGGGGAATCGCAGTGGAGGCAACGTCGTCTTCCTTCTCTATCCGCGCTTCCCTTGTTTTTCCTGGTAGTGATACCCCGTATCATTCTTCCCGTTTCAGACGAAGCCCTCTGGGCGAGTCATTCTTGCATCCTTTGTGTAAACGGCTTCAGGCGGGCAACATGCGTCACCTCTGTCTTGCATGAACGTCGGCCACTAGCGGCGACACGTGCAATTTCATAGTTGACCTCGCTGAGACTACGGAGTATCACAAAAGGACCGGCATAGTGTGCCAGTAGCTTTTGGCTCAAGCCACGTCTGCGTATTGGGGTCCACACCCACACTAGATCACCGGGGGCATAGGTTACATGCCTGTGTTGACTGTCGTAGAGAGTTTTGCAGGACTCTTGGGCTGCCAGTGTAAGTGAGCAGGCAAGTCGACTTGTCTCTTCCGCACGACACAGTTTCCGCAATTGTTAAATCGTCATGGACGACAAAAGGAAAGATAGTGTCCAGCGTATGTCGAGGTGAGCGAGCGTAGAGCAGATAGAAAGGGCTTGTAGCCTGTCGTTTCGTGTTTCGACGTGTTGAAGGCGTACGTGACGAATGGTAATACTTCATTCCAGTTTTTGTGGTCGGAGGCGACGTACATTGACAACATGTTGATCAACGTTCGGTTTGTGCGCTCGATGAGGCCGTTAGTTTGTGGATGATACGCAGTTGAGTGTCGGAACTTGGAGGCACACAAACGAAGTAATAATTCGACAATATCAGCAGGTAAATTGTCGTCCACGGTCACTTATTATCACTCGAGGAGGTCCGTGTCGTAGGATGACTGAATGCAACAGGAACTCCGAAACCTGGACTGCCGTGGCGTAGCTTAAGGCAGCCGTCTCTCAGTACCGCATCAGGTAGTCGGCGCATACCATTATCCACCGGTTACCTTTTGAGGAGCGTGGAAATGGTCCCATCAGATCAGTGCCGACCTTGTCAAAAGGGGAACCAGGGAGGCTTTACAGGTTGCAGGTGACCAACTGGACCCGAGGAGGGCCGCTTGTGGACTCTGGCACTGCGTACAGCTGGCCACGTAGTTTTAAATCGTTTTCCTCATTTTCGGCCAATAGAATCGCTCTTTCGTGCGGCAAAGTGTTCGTTCGGTGCCTAGATGGCCAGAGGTGGGGTCATCATGCGTGAGACGCAGAACAGACGCTTGGAGGGATGCAGGAACAACCAGCAGAAAGCGGGCGCCCGTCGTGGACAAGTTTCTCTGGTAAAGAAGACCATTTCAAATGCAGAATCGGCCTTCGTTTAATGAATTTCTCGCTCCAGGGAAGAGAGCTTTTAAGCTTGGGTCATTACGCTGCTCAGCGGCCAAGGTCACAACATCGGGTAAGCCAGACGACAGAGAAGCGATAAGGTGCTCAAAGTTATCCGCTTCACAATCTGTCGATGGTAGCGGCATTCTGGAGAGGCAATCCGCATCAGCGTGTAGACGGCCAGTCTTGTATGAGATGGTGAAGACATGTTCTTGTAAACGAATGGCCCATCGTGCGAGGCGGCCGGATGGGTCACGAAGGTTGACCAGCCAACACAGGGAATGGTGATCTGTGACGATAGTGAATGGGCGACCATAGATGTATGAGCGAAATCGTTGCACGGCAAAGACTACCGCTAGGCATTCCTGTTCGGTCACTGTGTAGTTGCATTCAGGCTTGCTTAAAGAACGACTTGCCTACGCCACCACGTGTTCCTTCTTGCCAGAACGCTGAACGAGAACGGCACCGATACCAATGCCACTTGCGTCTGTGTCATTCCGTGGGCGACGAAGGATTGAAGTGCCGAAGTATTGGCTGCGAAGTTAACAAACACTTCAGCTTGTAAAAAGCGGCATCACACTCGGAGGTCCACTGAAACAGGCTGTTCTTGCGTAGAAGGCTCGTCAGGGGTTGAACGACATCCGCAAACTTGGGTACGAACCGGCGGAAATACGAGCAGAGCCCGATGAAGCTACGCAGTTGTTTCACAGATTTATGACGCTCAAACGATGCAACGGCCGCTGTCTTTTGTGGGTCAGGTCTAATGCCATCTTTGTCGACGAGATGTCCTAACACCAATGTCTGTCGCTCGCCAAAGTGGCACTTTTTTTAATTCAATACAAGGCCAACTTTTTCAATGCAGCTGAGCACGAGGTCTAGGCGAGTGTTGTACTCCTCAAACGTACGTCCAAAAATTACGACATCATCAAGGTAACACATGCATATATGCCATTTTAAACCACGCAATATAGAGTCCATAAATCTTTCGAATGTCGCAGGAGCATTACATAATCCGAATGGCATAACGTTGAACTCGTAAAGTCCGTCGATCGTAACGATTGCCGTCTCTTCTTTGTCAGCTGCGTGCATCGGAATTTGCCAGTAACTTGATCTCATGTCGACAGATGAAAAGTAGGACGCGGAATGCAGGCAGTCCAGAGCGCCATCGATGCGTGGCAGTGGATAGACGTCTTTTTTGGTAACAGAATTCAGTCGGCAGTAGTCAACGCAAGATCTCCACGTACAATCCTTCTTCCTCACTAGAATGACGGGAGCAGCCCACGAACTTGCCGATTCCTGTATTATTCCATTTTCCAGCATTTCTTGGGCTTGCTCGTTGATGATCTTGCGCTTCGATGGTGCCACTCGGTAAGGTTTCTGCCTAATGGGATGCACTGACTCGGTGTGGATCTGATGACGTATCCGGGACACTAGGATTAAGGGCCTTTGGCTATTTTTAGAAAAATCGAACACTTTTGAGTGCTTAGATAGAACGTCGAGCAGAGTATGACGTTCGCTTTGGTCAAGTGACTTGCTGACCATTTGTAGCAATATGGCATCTTCTGAACCTTCTAAGCCTAGATGTTCATTTTGGCTTGTAGCATCAACAAGTGCAACCAACGTCGTACATGATTCGGGTCTAAATACTGCAAGTTTCATGCCACCTGGCAGAATTGCAGGCTCCATGGAACTGTTCATTGTCCACACACCTGCCCGTTCATCAACGACTGACACTATACAATGGGGAATGTGAATGTTCTTTTTCAGGCATGCCAACGGAATCGGTTCGAGCGTGGCTTCGAACGTGCCACAGTTGTTGCTGGAACATGTCGCGGGAACACACACAGCAGAAAATGCAGGAACGACTGTGTCCACGGAGACTGAAAAAGATGCATTCCTCCGGACAGGAATTTTCCAAGAGCGCGGTTGGGAAAGTACCGTGTATAGAAAGATGCCCACTTCTGCAGTCTACAGTTGCCCCACACTCACACAAGAAGTCAGTACCCAAGATAACGTCATGTGTAGACCGCGGAATAACTGCAAACTCTGCGCAAAACACCTTGCCACACAGCGAGACGTCCACAGTACAATATCCCACCGGACACAACACGTCACCACTTACACCACGAAATGTCACCCCACGGTTCAGGCAAAACATCACTTTTGGTTCTAGCAGATTCTTAATATTTACACTCGTCACCGAGACTGTCGTGCCTGTATCCACAAGTGCCATAGTAGCCATTCCATCGACAACTACATGAACTTTGTTCTTCGACATAAACGCTGATGGGGGTATATCTGTAGATAGCACCTGTGATCTCGCGGCCTCACCCCCACTGGCCGCACCGACTAGTTTTCCTGCGGCGGTGTAGGTGCGCGTCGTCCGTTGCGACGGCGATTGTGGAGCACGGGGAGCTGGTGGTGGCGTCAAACTACAATCAGAGGCCGGCGAGGGGCAGCGTGACTCGGTAGGTGCGCGTGGTTTCCGTGACGTGGAGAGCGAATGGTCGAAAGGTTGGTGAAACATGTGCCAAGACTGTCGCTGATATGGGCGATGGTCACGAAAACGTGCAATGTGACCTGGGACGCCACAGTTGTAGCATACCGGAATTGGTCGAGGGGCACGTGGCTGCTCAGAGTAACGACTCCTCTCGGAAGGCATGGGATAGTGGTGCCGCCCTTCGGGGGCACTGTAGACAGGCGATGTTGGGTAAACAGGCGGGCAAAAACTTCGTTCGTAGTTGGGAGGTGGTTCGACGGGGGAATCCAGCCTGCCGTGTGCCTTGATATGCATAAGCGTCTGCTGCGTTGATCGATGGTTGCCATGGTGGAAGAGAAACAGGAGTCCGCACACGTTCTGGTTCGCTTACGTACACATCCTGAAAATCGCTGGGGCGATGATAAGTCTGCGGACATCGAAGCAGCAGCTCTTCTCTGACAATCTGCCGTATGGTCAAAGCAAGGTCGTTAGGCGGCACTGTTTCAACGCTAGCCACAGTGGGGACGTGGGACAGGCGGCCGAATGTCGGAGAAATTCGTCGCATCTTGAAGGATTCAAAGGTACGACAGTGCTTCATCACGTCGGACACGGAGTTCAAGCAGTCTTTCCCAATTAAGAAATTGTACACGTCTTCGGCTATACCCTTGAGAACGTGTCCAACCTTGTCTTCTTCAGACATTCTCCCATTCACGATCTTGCACAACTGCAATATTTCTTCAATGTATGTCATACATGTTTCTGCTGGAAGCTGTGCCCTCTGAGACAATGTCTGCTCAGCGCGTTTCTTCTTTGCGTGTGAATCACTGAAGCACTTTTGCACTTCTTCAACAAAACGTTCCCAAGTCGTGAACATGTCCTCGTCGTTCTCGTACCACATGAGGGCGGGGTCAGTTAATGAGAATTCGACATGATTGAGCTGTTCGTTCGAGTCCCAGCCATTGCTCCTGCTCACCCGCTTGTAGTTCTTGAGCCACACGTCGACGTCTTCTCCTGAGGTCCCGCCGAAGTTTGGTGGCACTCTGTAGTACGGCACGGAACCCATCGGAGTTGGCCTCGAAGCGTTGGATGGCTGCTTCTTGGGCCATTACGATCGGCGAAAATGGAAGTCCGGCGAGGCGGCGGCTGCGACGAAGTCCTGGTAGTAAAGCTCCCGTCTTTGGGTTCGTCCTACCCAGCACCTCCACCAAATTGTTACACAAGGTAAGGTAACTTAATGGGGGGTTTTTATGGGCCCTGAGTCCGCGATCACAGTATAATGATGATGATCTCCACCGCCATGGCTCGTACCCACTCAGGGGAATCGCAGTGGAGGCAACGTCGTCTTCCTTCTCTATCCGCGCTTTCCTTGTTTTTCCTGGTAGTGATACCCCGTATCAGTAAACTTTGGAGTAATCTATTGGGTCCTACATAGCTTCTACTCAATAAAAATGTGCATTGTCTTCTGTGAGAGCCGTAGAACTAGCACATGAAGTCTCTGAAAATTTCATCGAGCTAATGTCACGAAAATACAAAAAACGCATTATGAAATTTGTTATGTCACGTGCGAATATTTTGCCGCGATATTCAGTGAAATTTTAACCTTGATTTTCTCCCCTAATAATCTCCTAATAATGAACTTATGGTGGTGAAAATTATGGCATTGGATTTCTCAGAGTGCAGTTTATAGTTCTGAACCAAGTCATTATTTCTCCTCAATGTCCCATTAATATGCAGTTTGGAGAATTATGTCATCTGTAGACACCATGATTAGATGCCATATAGTGGACTTACCTTATGAAGATCAAAAAGTGTTCTAGTTCTACTAGCTCAAATGCTAATGAGATGTTCATGCTGGATGTGATGTACTCTGTTTATCAATGGCTCTGATGTATGTAGCCAGCTCATCTGATCATACTGCTTACTGAATTCATTTCGTGCTCAGTGAGAAAGTTTGTCTAGTTGAAGGTTTCAGCCAAAAACAAATTAGTACAGCTGTTATCGAGTGAATGTCTGCAAACCCGCTCGGAAAGATTAACTGAAGAATTCGTGTCAGAATTTTGCTAAATATAAAGCATGCAGTTTTTTTCTTACTTAAGCATAGCTTGCATTGTAAGATTTTGAGAATTGTTTAGCCAGAATCTGCAGAGTAGAGGAACTATTTGGTGTAGTCCAGCACTTTCCTGGCTGCACTAGTTTTTTAAGGGCGAAGCTCCTTAGGGCGTGGGCTGTGCGTCCCCTGTAGCCTGTATGTAGCCACCTATAGTTTAGTTCTTGCAGTGTTCACTAGATGGCGGTACCGTCCCCTGTATGTAGCCACCTCTAGTTTAGTTCTTGCAGTGTTCACTAGATGGCGGTACCGTCTCCTGTATGTAGCCACCTCTCGTTTAGTTCTTGTAGTGTTTACTAGATGGCGGTACTTGTAGCTGATGATGAAAAGATGCAAGATGTTATAAACTAGAAAGCGGTACTTGTAGTTGATGAAAGACGCGAGATCTTATAAAATAGGAATGATGTCACATATGGCGCGTGTCATTGGTTGAAGGCAATCGTTCGATTTAGTGCGGCGACGTACGCTAGGGGGAGCGTTGTAATAAAATCCGTTCGCTGTTGGCGCGCGCTCGGAGTCGCCGGATGGATAAGGCTGCACAGCGGAGGAGAGCGCAAGGCACAGACCATAAAGCCGTCATAATGAAGGGACATCGGAAGCCATTGTGGTGATGTTCTCATTTTTTAAGGTGATCTGGAAGGTTGACGCGCTAAAAGATTTCTGGAATCGTTTACATTCTAGTCATTGGCAGACTATATGGCACATTTAATCACCGTAGTATGCACTTGCACATAAAGGTTTCATTAAGAGACAACAATAAATGTTGTAAAATATAAAGATCATACTTTTGGGATGAAGTGGTGGAAGCCGTAGTTGTGCTCACCTTCACCCTTGTCCTTCACGGAGCTCCTAGATCTCATGGCACCGCCACCCCACCACCTTGGTTCGTACACCCTAATAAACCCAGTTGGCATCTGCATTTTAATGCAGTCGCGTTAGAAACCTTGTTTCATAGAAGTTTCAGTGTCGACATTGTTGGTTGTGGAAAAAAATGTAAGCTTTGTCCTTGAGTGACAATTCGAGATAGATACAGGGGTGAAACAGCTTCGCCTAAAGCCACTCCATCACATCTACTACTTTGCCGGCGAAAAACGCATGAATGCGCCTTAGCTTTGCCATTATGTACCAAACTTGTTTTCTTGCATCGAAGCAACTCTGTTGCGCAGAACTCGTTTAGAGCGCCATACTGCACCGCAGCACCTGGATTTAGCTGCAAGGTGCGACAGCCATCTAGCACCGCGCTCGAACACTTCATCGAAACTGAGTAGCTTTATTGGGGCTTTGATCAGCTGTGGAGGTTGGCTGTGCAGGCAGAACGAGTCGTGGGGAAAAAGTTCTCCACCTGGCAAAAGAGCTTTTCCTGGCACCTTCTCTCTCTATTCGAATTTTATTTCTTCTTGCTCTCGGCCATTGAATATACCTCCGTTGACTTTTGAATATACCTCCATTGCATACCGCTTACTTGACATAGCTATATATGCCAAGTTGCTTATGAAGGTCTGCAAGCTTTTCTTTGAGGTTTGAATGTTTTCTTATTTTCAGGCCACAGTAACTTTTTCTGAACGACTTGCAGCAGGAGATTCCACTTACGCTACTCACCATCGCAAGCATCAGGCACAAAAAAAAAAAACACAATGCAGCTATATTTAGTGTGCAAAATTACCTTCCTCTGTCGTGCACTTTCATAATGAAAATGACACATCACAATTTGCTGCATTTCACTGTGAACAGATATAACGTGCACAGGCTTTATGCAAAGCAACGCAAACTGACCACAGCATATGCTGAGGTGCCAATATGTGACGGCGATGACAGTGCATCCGACTCCTCTGATGGTAATGAAAGCGCCACATATGTGGCTTCTATTTCATGTGATTATTATGTACAGACAATCTTTGTTCCAATTTTCACTTTCATTTGGCTTTTTTTGTCCCCCTTCCCATGCATTTTTCCCTCTAGCCAAACTCTTGTGTTCTTCTGTTCCCTACTGTACTCCTGTTGGGGAACTGAAGAACGCGAGGATAATACAAAAGGATCACTTTTTGTTGCTTTCTTTGCTGATAGAGCCGGCCCTTTTTCCACCTACAGGCTAGGGGTGAGGGAGATACCAGCTTCACGCACTGACCTTTCTTTTCTGCTTATCTCGCTTTCTCTGTCCACGTCGTAATTTTCTTTCTATTTGCTTCGAGTCCTTGCACCAGGCAGTTTTTTTGCTTTCTCTTTTTTGCCTGAATGCCCTTACCAAGACATTATTTATTATGCAGAATCCTCTTCGTTGTTGTTCTGTTGCAAAAACCTGTTACGCGGTTTGTCTTAAGCAGATTTTTTTTTTGCATGGAGTCTATGGGAAATCAAACAAATACTCCCATGTTGGTCTTAAGTAAGAATTCCTCTTAACAGAGTTTGTCTTAACGGGAGTTTACTCTGCGTGCGTTGAACCATGGCCGCTTGTTGAAAAAACACATTGAGTAGCTGTGATTGAACAAAGCATCTTGAACAATTCCCCCGTGCTTGTTAACTTCATGCGCTGATTAATAAGGGATTTAAGGCATTTTTAGTTGTGATTGTGTGTTTTACTTTTGCTTATGTGGCGGAATGTTTATCTAGTTATGCTTTGCAACATGCTCTAAGTACGTCGTCTATGAAAGAAGTGTGCCACGAGGTTCATTTGTCAATTTTCGCAGCCCCATGACTCGCAAGCTATGTTTAGCTTTGCATGCGCCGAAAGAGCAGTGTGATAGAAAAGGACAACTGAGTGCCTCCCTGGTTTTTCTGGAAGGAAACTTCCAGGGTAAGAGCACATTTACTCGGGCATTGTACTACCTAGCACGAATGTGGTCATTTAGAGCCGAACTGTATAAAACAGAACGAAAAGTACAATACAAACATTTGTAAAAAGTATAAGCCAGACTGTTGCAACAACTTAGCCTATTAGTGTCTGCTGTCATCAGCATTGAACAAATGCTGCTTCACGGGTGTTGGGAAACATTGCTACTTCTGCTCTGAATGGTCTGCTTGAGGGGGAGGGGGGCAGGGGCCTGGTGTGCCACCCCCTGGCTACGGCACTGGTGAAGGTGTATGCTCACACATGACGTCATCTACAAGGGTTGCTATTGCGGCAGTTGCCATATTGTGGCCTCGCGTGCGATCATTGTCGTGCCACTAAAGTTCTCGGCAGCACGTGTTATGTTAATATTTTTCAAAATGGGTTAGTGAGGTACAGCACCGCCAGATATCACGCGGTCATATGTCGAATCACTGATGGACCATGGCTATGCAGCACACTAGCTAGCGCCGCCCGACGGGAAGAGCTCGGAGAATCGCAGATTTTGCGAGCTTGCTGAGCGAAATACAGGTGCCCTTAAATTCAAGCATGCAAGAACACCTGCTGCATTGATGTGCAAATGTGCCCCTTTTCCCCCACCAATGAATTGCCAGCTGCACGATCCACAAGTAAGTTATATCCTGTACACAGCATTCACTTTGCTTTCAGTGAAATTTTTGGCCTGCTTTCTTGTGCAGCCAACTTTGGCAGCCCCATTCACATTCAAGACAGGAATTTGATTGAAGAACTTGCCGTATTTGCGGCATGCAAGTTGGCTTCGCGGCACTGCTTGACAGTGCAAGAAGGGCGGCTTACGGCAATATGCGGCATTTTTTTTAGCGATTTGTATTTGGGATATGCAGGTGCAGATTGTAGGGGATAAAGCACGGTATTGATGTAAACAGTGACTCGGCACTTGTTGGGCGCCGAAATTCGCTAGTCTGCAAAATTGGTCCTAATGTTGGCATGCATGGTCAATCTTTTGTGGTGCAGACGCACCAAGTAGACACCACAGAAACTGTCCCCACAAAAAATTTCTGTCCTCGTGTTCCTTGGCGCTGTGACCCCAAAAAGATTAAGTAATGTTGCGTTTTTCATTATCATGCTCTGGGCGTTTCTTCGGATGTTGCATGCAGCGGCGATGTCAGACTTTTTGCCTCTATGTATGTCTGTGCGCTGTTAATTATCGCCAACTGCGATGGAAACAGTCAGATTGTTCTACTTTATGGCATCGATTGGGTTAACTGAGAAGCGATCGGCTACACTGCAGGACTGCCGCGACAAGGAATCATGGGAGAAAACTCGCAATGGTGAGTGGTAGTTTCTACTTGCTCTGCGCCACGCCCTCTTAAACACGCCACTTGCTTTTTAAAATGCAAGCGGGAAGTCCCCTTACGTAAAAGACAGCTTTTTGTGAATGAAAACGAATGTGTCATCGCCGTATATTTGATGCAGTACACTCAATCTGGCGAAAAATTTTTTGGGGGGTAGTGGGGGTTGAACCCCCCCCCCCCCCCCCCCGGTCACGCCAGTGGTTCAATATATAAAGAAGGAAGTTTTGATGCTGGCTGGCCCAAGCTGTCTGCATACGCACGGTCCGGTGTTCTTTTTTTCCTTAGCCATAAATTTTCCTCTACACCGATGTTAAAGCATTGTTATGTTTGAATGCAGTCAGATATAAAGGACGATTGGATTTACCAGACTCGTGTCGTCGGGTTTGACTGTGACATGTTGGCACTCGGGGAGTGAGAATAGAGCAAGACAGGACAGCGAAAAGGAACAAATGAACGCGGTCCTGTAGTCTTGTCTCCTTGTGCTTTTACGGTGGTGTTTATGTCCAAACAGCAACTCGCCCTACATTCTACTGTTTTAAAATGGCATTTTCAGTCTTGCTGCTTCGAAATGCTTATTTAGGTTGCCTCTGTAAGTTATCTTAATTAGAGCTTCAAAGCGGGGCCATCACCTATGTCTATAAAGGGCGACAAAATTTAAAAGTTTCGTAAGCGATATGTGAAGGCTCAAGCCCTCCAAACCCTAGAAAATGCACTGGCAGGCATCGATGTTACAATAGTTTGAACTAAGTGGTCCCACTGTCATCATACCTTAGTCTTAATGCTACTTGTAAGGATACTTTGCCATGATGTCCTGATATATCGATGGCGTCTGGTCTGGGATTTCGAAACAAACTTAAGCATAAACGCTTCCAACGTCTCATTTGCTAAATGTAGTTCTTTTATCTAAAACGAACAGGTGACGTAGTTTTTACAAGTTCTAAAGTATTTGTCCTCACCCATTACTGAACTTTCAGTACCCCATAAGGAATTCACTTATCCAGTTAACAGTCCCCTATAATGCTTGTACAACAGTACTTGTATATTTTTTTAGCCCAATAGTATTACGTGTACCTGTACAATTTGCAAGACGAAACAGAACAATGTCATTGTAGGAGGCAGTAAGAAGAGTCTTCGCTTGAAATGCTTTCAAATATTTTTAATTGGCACACACGTATCAAACACGTTATGGCCCCTCATTATAGTGAGAGCAGTGTAAAGTATGCAACTCTTGTATAAAAGCTACAATATGTGCATGAATTACATAAAAAAGGGGCATAAAGGTTCATCAAATGCAATTGAGTTATACAAAAATACTGCTTCACGATCACTCTTCATGGCAGACAAAGGACATAAGGCACTGTCAATGATTTTCAGGTACTAATCTCTTGGGGGGTGCTAGGAGATTAAAAAAAATAAGAATAAACCACTGCTTGAAATAAATTCACCTGTTTCCACAAGTTAGCCACAGCATACCAGTGGCACCCACAATAAAATAAATGCATTTTTTTTTTCAAAATTATTTCTTTCCCAGACCGACATACACAAATTGCAGTCATACCAAGAAAAAAAAAGGACCAACCCGCTTGTAGAAATGTTGTGTATCACATGCAGACATGTTGTGAGTGAGGATAAAAAATTGCAACATTATTTGTTATAGGCTTCAAATCTGTATCATCTGCTGTCTTTAACATCTATTTCTGCCTGCCTGCCTGCATATATAAATACATAGACACAGTATTGCATTACTGGGCAAAAGCAATTCAATTAAAACAAACAATTCGAGATCGCTTGTGTTCTTCGGACATGTGCATAATGCACTGCTGAGAGCTCCATAAAATTAATGATTGTGTGGGTTAAATGTTCCAGAATCATGATACAATTATGAAGATGCCGTAGTGGAGAGATCTAGAAAATTCAACAAATTGTAGTTTGTGCATCGAAATCTAGGTACACAAGCCTCAAGAATTTCACCAGCATCGAAAATGTGACTGCTGCCGAGGTTTGATGCTATACCTATGAGTCTGCAATCTAGCACCCTAACCACTGGATCCACTGTGGCAGGCCTTTATAAAAGCAGGAAAAAGTGAAAAATATGCCTTGCAGTCATGTGCTGCGCCTTAAATGTTGTGTAGCTCGTGGATCACATGTCCACTTTTCTAAGTGCTTCTTTTTCCGAAAATAACGCCAAGTTAAAAGCTTAGCAAAGATATTGGGCTCTGCAGGCATAATTTTTCTCGAAGCACTTTATAGTACACACTATTCATTATTTTACCCCTTCACTCACATACATGTCCTTGTAAAATACGAGACTGGAGCATCATAAACTGTGCGTGTGTTTAATACACCAGTGCTGGTGCTTTCCAAGATGGCACCGTAAAAAAGGTTGTCACGTGGCGATATTCAGACTTTTTACGACCACTATGCGATACAAAACTGTACCTAACAATGAGTTCAATGAGGCAAAAGATAAAAATCATAAACTTAACATGTCTAGAAAACATTTAATGATGAATAGTGCCTTGTGCCATGAGAACCACCCAATTTGGATAAATCTTATTAAATAAAGACACAAATAGAGTGGAAAAAGAGACAAAACACCTGATTACCCAAAAGTTGTTTGTTTAAATAACTATGAGCTTGAAACAAAAGCGCTGGGTGATTTCAGTGGGCCAGAGATGAACAAAACAATATGCAAGTGCTGCATTGTAGAGTCACTTCGAAGAATATCCTTTATCTACTGGTCCCAAGTAAAAAAAAAAAATGGTCCCTTTGGCTCAGCCAAGAGCCACATGAAAGGCTTCTACAGCACAATGAAAAATTTTTCAGGCAACAATTGTATTAATTATTCATTGGTGATTCACCGGTGTCACCCCACCGCAAGGAGAGTGCTCAGAGAACGAGGGACCACAAGCTCGGTTGACCTCATGGGTCAAGCTCTTTCTTCAAATGATAGAACACAACAGAACATTGTGCTTAATTGTAGGGGCAAGGATCTTTCAATGTCGTGCAAAGTTCTTGCAACCCATTCACATACCGCATTTAACTGCTCTGCATGAAAAAAACATTCCTGTTCCTTTCTAAAAGTGATCTGTTGAGAAAGCAGATCAGGTTTCCACACGGTTAACAGAATATAAAGGTGCGCACGCTAGGCACGAGCCACTGCCACTGCACTGTCATTTCTACAATTTGTGTCGGTAATAAGCTGCGAACACACTCTGTAGTGTTAATGATGTTTTGAGTGGGGGTTAACCCTCATAAAAGATGAGCAATGTTCTATAACGGAGTGCCTATGAAAATGACTTTCTGCAAGCGATGAAAATTTTCTCTCCTCTAAGGACCACTCATGAGCAAAATAAATAAATATGATGAATGACTCACTACACACAAATTGGTTAGCTTAGCCCACAATGAAACATCGCTGGTATCTTTCATGACAAGAAAAAAAGTGTATGAGGTGAAAGTGAGAACTGGTGATGCCGCAAAATATGGTGACAATGTTTCAGAAAATTCGCGCACAACCAGCAAGAATGAAGTAAAAAAAAAAGTTCTACTTCCTGAACAAGGAACACCTGTGCAACATCCTGTTACTTTTTTTTTTACATGTATCGCCCACAATTTTTTTTTTTTGTTTCAGGTATCTATGCTTTCTAAGCTATAAATAGACATGCAGTGCATTGCAACAACGTCACTTTTAAGTGACAAAAGTGACCAGCACAGTTTTACAATATTTACCAACAGAAAGCTTTCTGATGAAAACCTATTTTGCAAAGGTTTGCTTTGACATGAGGCAATGCGCTCTTGAAGTGGGTGACTAAGATTAATCAACAAGGTAAAGCAGAAACATAAGAAAAGGTGCCACTGCACGCAAGCGTCACATCACACAAGTTGCGGTGTAACAAATGCGTTGTCACACAAATTGTGACGTGACAGCCAAAAAAATGTCGGGGGGAAAAAAAAAGGTCAAATGCACGCCATGCCAAAATCCATACTGTTGGCACCAAGTACAACTGTGCCTCTAGCAAAGTGTAAAAGCTGTGTCCAATTGCTGTGGGTGCACCACTATAAAAACTGCATCATAATCGCAGTCATAATGCTAATTGCACAGATAAAAGGAGAACAATAACAAATGAAATCAGACAACAGATATGCCCCTGTGCCCAAGACAGTTGTATTCGTTTAACAACCCAGCACAGACTACTGTACTGCCAGTCGGCACAAATAGTACCCATTAAAATGCCCAACATGTTTAGATGATGTGCTTCTGTCATTGAAAGGATTCACGGTGTTACCATCGATGTTGTATTTCTTTGAAAGACAGCTCTACCAATGAGTAGTTCATATTCCTTAAAAAAAAACTCGCTGTATTCAAATATAATAAATGTGTTTAAAAAATATACAAATTGGGCAAATGAGTGAGCTAATGAATTAGCTGGATCAACATTTAACTTTTTTACCCAGTGCGCATTACATTCAGGATAAATGTGCACTCATTTTGATGCAAAACTAAGTACTGTTCCAGATTTTTTCCAATTTATGTAACTTGCGACTTTCTGTGTCACATTTGTTACGGCAGCAAAGAGGCTGTGCTGAGGTGTATACAAACCAAGACAAACCGAGAAAAATGTACAGCTTCCAACCAATACAGAAAAACAAGCTTTTGGGTTTGCCAAGTGTCACAAGTGAGTGACCCACTTCGAAAGGCAGCCAAGTGCCGCCATCCGTGCAAGTAAACCGCACTGCTCCGTTCACAAGACATGTCAAACCCAAAGGATACAAAACACTGTTTCCAGCAGTGAAAAACAACTTAAAAAAAAAAGAAGAGACTGTTGTGGTGCCATGCTAAGGAGCCACAGCGTAGGCGATGGCAGCACCAACAGAAAAATTGAACACACAAAAAAATTAGGATGCATGACAAGTCACATTAAGTACACTTCTCCTTTTTTTTCTTTTTTTCTTTTCTTTAGCATATATATACTTTTTTTTGGCACACACTTCGATATTAAAACACATAGGTCACAGAGCAGGACTGAAAGGTGCTTGTTTTTTTTTTTTTCAAGGTGCAAACATAATTGCTTTTTTTTCTCTCTGTTTTCTGGCATTGGTTAGCCATCATCTTCAAAGCCAGAAACTCCTTCGTGGTTACACAGAATGATGATTAATATGTATGCCACCTTGAGAAACCTTACTTCTTTTTCAGCCAGTTTTTATCTAAAGAATAATGCACAACAGTGCATTGCATTCAGGCAAGACCAATTTGATATTGTATCACTGCAGCTGTCAGTCCTGCCAAGCTTTGAACAGTGTATGAAACAAAGAACAAATAGGCTGACAAAGAAAGGAAAAAAAAAGTAAACTAGTGTGTCACACTGAGGTAGAGAAAAAAATTAAGATAGACGAGCATACATGTTTTGTTGAGATGCACTCTAGCACACTGAATAAAAAAAATGCTAAGCAAGTATGCACTGTGCTTGCAACAGGAATAGGTTGTATGCATTATTCTTGATTGATCACTTTTGCTGATGCCTTAGCGTTTGCCAAGACAAAATGCCCTTGTGCATTGACCTGTATCTGTTTAACAGTTATGTGAATGCAAAGAACTGGTTTGGTACCAGAAAATACGGGCCCAATGTAACTTTCTGCCAGCGCATTTGTCATTACTGGTGCAGGCAATAATCATTTGCCAAGTGACAAACAGAAAGTGATCTACCAAGAGTAAAGATCTCGCTTCCTGTGCAACCTTGGTGTAGGTTTGCAACACGTTTGGAATCTAGACTTCCACACGTATCCATCTCACCCTCAACAAAAAAGATTGCCACAAAGATTGACACGACCAAATGCCAACCACGACAGGCAACCCCAAGTGACTGGACTGCAGAAACAAGCACAATAGGCAACACATGGACACAGAATGCTATATGTGACCACGGAAGGGCTGAGTTTCCTCAGACAACCATGACGCTATGCAGAATCTCTGCATGCCCTACCGTTACAAAACCTGCAGTGACAGCAGCCATGGTGACAAAGTCAAGTAGCACTACTTGATAGCAGAGAAGAAAAAGCAGGGTGCAAGCACAACTTGCAAAAGTGTGAAGATAATGTGTGGCACAGCTTTGCAGATGACCAAAGACAAACAGTCACTTGGGGGGGGGGGGGAAAGGGCCTGTCACAGCGGTTAGGAAGTGGTAAAGTGTGTTCAACATTCAACTACCAATGGCCATTGTTACGACCTTGTTGATGATGTTGGTCACAGAGCTCCTTCACAGCTCCTAGTCCGAGTGTAGGTTGGTCTCCTTGAATGCAGGGTGGGACAGAAGATCAGCGGCTGGTGGTCGGTCTTCGGATCGAAGACGGAGGCACTGCAGAGCCAAGTGCTGTGTCCTAAGGCTGAGCATCTTGGGAACTGGCGGTGGAGACTGGGCACACGATATCTGCAAGAACAGTACGTTGGTATGGACAGTTCTGTATAGAAAGACGTAAGAGGCAAACTACAATCATGGACACCCACATAGAGGCATTATCACTGCTGTAGGTATTTTAGCTAAACAGAAGTAATGGTTAAAGGGCCCCTACACCACCTACAGGTCGAAGGTCGAAATTTAGCTGAGGGATTGCAGTTACACACAGGTCTACAGCAAACATTTAGACGTGAGGATTTCCCAAAACAGGATCGTAATAGCGGAGTTGCACGCGTTTGATGACACAAGAGAGGCCTTTGCTCGTATCACTTTTTTCATTGCTCGTCGTAGGTTCAACTCTTCTTCTGGCAGAGTGATCCTTCTCACTTTGCGAGGAGAATTAGCAGCAAGTTCCCGTGCCTGCAGCGGACAAACAAGTGTCGTAGTTGACGAGCAATTGACATGATGATGTCGCCACGTATGTCGAAGGCATGAGGAATGCTGAAAGGCATGGAGAGTAGATGGCATTGTTTCTTGGATGTTGTAGGGCACCCATGGTTCATAACACTGCCGTATTGGGCATTGTTATGCGCGACAACATTCTGAACTCGATGCGGCCAGTTACTTGAACAGACGACAGCGCGCTATCGCCTATTCTGCAGCTTACTGCGCAAAAGAACTTGTTTTGTTTTTGTCTCTGGATAATATTAACAAACCATTGGTTGATTGATATACGGGGTTTAACGCCCCAAAACCACCATATGATTATGAAAGACGCCGTCGTGAAGAACTCCGAAAATTTCGACTACCTAGGGATCTTCAACTTTCACCCAAACATATTGCCAAACCAATCTCATGCTTACTTCAAGTTTTTTTATCAGTTTTAAGCCTTTATTGCACTTGATGAACAAAGCAGGCTAGTATTTATGAACCAATCTTGTTATATTTCATGCTGTTAACATTTTTGTGTCCCCGTAACACATGTAGAAAGTACAGAAACATGAGGAATATGTGAGGTATGGCCGAGGCTGGATTTTGAATACAGGCCCATGTTTTGGGCTACATTTTAGTGCAAGAGTGTTAATTGGCTTCCTTTGCAAAAGTGCGTACTCGTCCAGCATTCATAAACGGCATGCGTGGAAAACACATTAGCTCCTACCAGTACCGACACCAACACCAAAACTGCTCCAAAAACCACTCGCAGTGGCAAAGTAAAAGAGGGAAATAAATTTTGGAGATGAAAAACTCCTCACTAGAAGGAAGTGTGCCCTTGTCTACCACATCAGTGGGGCTTCCACAGAAGTTTGAGGTGGAGAAAAAGAGGTTACATGTAAAGCAATGTCAAGATCATTTTGGTCGTACCAAATCATGCCAATTGTACATTGACACCTGCGTTGTCCTCGTTCTTTTTGAGACAACTAGGTAACACCACTTTGTGGCATCTGTCTTGTAGTTCTCCAATCAAGTCAAAGGAGACGCTTTCGTGCTCTTATCTCATAAAAATATGCTTAAGGATCCTCTGAAACCTTTTTGAGGCAAAGGTCGAGGCTTGTCGTTGGCGACGTTGTTGTTTACCTATTGGTAGTGGCGCATACCCCCTATAGGGGGATTGGCCAAGAATCGAGTGGTTTTAAAAATTACTGTTCAAATTTGGAATAATGGAGGTATAACAGAAAGATTACCGATAGCCTAGGAAAGTGTAGTGCTTAATGTAATGCACGCAAATATTTACATAAAGGAATTTAATCTTAGAATAGAGCAATAATTTGATTTTATACGTATATCATTATGTGGACATGTTAGGATAATGGAACTGGTTAATTAGTCAACCTATTAGTTTCATCAATATAGTCCCAGACAGCCGCGCATACTGTGGCATTAGCATTGGCATTCGTCGTAGCTGAGCACATGCAAGATGCCCACTATACACCGTGGAAATGATGATGATGCTGTAGATGATGAAGATTCCCACTGTGTTGCCCTACTCATCATCATTCACTTCATGGATATGCCAGTCTTTCGAAGGTCATCACTCAGTGCGCTGAAATACTTGAAGAGACAAACGCCTTTGGTAGAGGAGCTAAAGGCTTTAATGCCGTAGGAAACTCATTCTCCAACTGCTGGTCAGCCAGGTAAACAAAACAGAATGTGTCTCCAGAAAACGAGCCACAAGTGAATGGCCCAATGGCGCAACTTCTTCTTTTTTGTCGGAAGTTGCTACAATACTACTACTACTACTACTACTACTACTACTACTACTACTACTGCTACTACTACTACTACTATTCACAATGAAGAAGACAAGGCGGCACCAGAGCAGGTAGCTCCGTCGCCACCTTGTCTCTGATGAAGAACGATGAAGAACAAGGGCTTTTCTGACCACTCATTCTCTTTCTGCCATGACAGCACAGCACATGCAAGGTACCCAATATGGTATACACCATGATGATGATGCTGATGACGATGATGATCACAGACGATTGTCTTGTGCAGTATGTGATACCTTTCAGCTAGATCTGATGCCACAAAGCAGTAATAGTGAAGGCAAAATGGAATTCACAATTCAACACAACATACCATTTATGACCAATAAACATTGTAAACATTGTATATGACTGTAGACCATTATGTCACTCAATTACACTGCATTAGTGGTCAATGTCACGGGTAATGTACGGTAACACTAAACGATTCCACTGCTGTGCCCTCTCATCATCATGCACTTCATGAATATGTCGCGATCTTATTTTTGTAGTTTTTCTCAGAAGTATTCAAAACATATTCTAGAAATACACTAAAAATATTTGATTTGATGGCAACCAAAATTCAGCTATTCACACAACTCTAATGGAAACTTGAAATGCTTTAGTTGTCAAAACTTGCAACTGTGATCTCTTACCCGGTAAATGAGTGCCAGGTGATTCAGTGTGTTGCAGTTGTCCCAAGGGTGCGCATTGGTGGCCATTTCAATGAGAACACAGCCCACACTCCAGATGTCACATGAGCGGCCATAGTTCTCCCCTCGTAGCACCTGCATCAATGAGCATGATTGGCCATTTCATAACTGATACTGAGAGGCATGGTATCTATTCTGCTTCTTTAACTTCATACAAATATCATCAATTGCCACCAAACAAGCAAATGGCAACCAAGTTACATTTGCATAAAAGGCTTTTAAAACTTTAGATGAGCAAGCCATTAGGAGACAGCAGAGGAGTGATACACAAAACGTAGGTAACGGAAGAATCAAATGATTAGTGGTAGAAATTTTATTTTTCGACGCAGCAGCGTGTTGTTTAGAATGAACCTGCCTAACATTCAAATAAGATGTGTGAGTTTTGCCGTGTTTTGACCTTGTGTTCATATCTGCTGATTGTTTTTGAGAATCAAAACAGCTGTTTTACATGAATTTTGCTTGTGGTCTAGCAGTTATAAAGTAGTAGAACTCGGGAGTTTCGCTTCATGTCTCATCCAAACTGAAACAGTGACTTGTTTAAATGCCGCGGTAATGTTTCTTTGACCCCTTTGCACTAGTATACTGCAATAAAAATATATGTGGACACAAAAGACTGAGCTGAAGAAGTGCCGAGTACAGAGATATTATCTTCCTAATGTAAATACTACTTTGTAGCATCACGAATTACAGGTTACAGTGATAATAATAGAAAGATAGCACGTAAAATTAATGTGGAACAAAGAATAAATCTAAATGTCTGCACGAGTACATTTATACAAGTTAGGCAACTTCCCAACTTTCACAGTAATCTTCACTTACATTATAATTGCCAACTAAAAATGTTACCCCTCACAGGAAAGCCCCCTGAGGTGGTGTAGAGGCTTAAGTACTTGGCTGTTGACCTGCAGGTCGCGGGATGGAATCCCGGCTGCGGCAGCTGCATTTTTTCAGAGGCGAAAATGCTGTAAGCCCATATGCTTGGATTTGAGTTCACATTAAAGAACTACATGTGGTCGAAATTTTCGAAGCTCTTCTCTAAGGGGTCTCTCATAATCACATGGTGGTTTTGGGACGTTAAGCCCCCCATATCAATAAATAAAAACCTCACAGGAGAAGCTGCATCAGCTAATTGCAGTTTCATAAAGCTGAACCAAAACACAGCAGATTACTTACCTCTGGAGCCATGAAGGCAATCGTGCCGAGCAGCTGACCCTGAAACTCCCCAGCCAGGGTGGCCTTGCTCTGGAGGCGGCTGGCCGAGCCAAAGTCGGCAATTTTCAGGCGCTGTCCTGTGCTGTCTACAAGCAGATTGGCACCTGGAAAAAAAATGTTGTTTGCTTCTGTGAGGATTGTAATTAGCTATTTGCGAAAGCAATTCAGAATATCTTATCCACTTGCATAATTTGTGAGCTTTCTTAGTGGCAGATGTTTTGCAGCATAGTGTGATGTTGGCCATGCTGCAAGTTGACAGGTGCAGTTTATCTAATAAAACGCCAGTGAAATATGTGCTGACTGTAAGACTCTATCGAGACTCGCTTGCAGATTCACCGTGACATTTTAAACGCTAAGTACTTTTTATACGTATTTATATTAATGGCACTTTACTGTTTAGGAAGATTCAACACCATGGAGTTTTTATCTGAATTTTTTTTCTATGCCGCCTAAAATATGTGTGCATTGTCATGTATGCACACATATCACCAAGATATGAACATTATGCAAGCCATTACAGGCCTGTGTGGGTAAATTGTTTTGTTTTTCAGTTACTACAGTGGTATTATACAACACACAATTTACATGAGGGCACAAATTAGAGAGGTAAACATGGTATGCCTTGCTGATCCACCACTAAAGTACCACAATGCGCTAAGTGTGTTCAAGCATTCGAGCCATTTCTTTGTTTACACTTACTGCAAAAATAAAACACCTTCATGTATGGTACCGAAAGAAACTGTGCTTTTATTAAAGGGGCCCTGCAACACTTTTTGAGCATGGTCAGAAAACGCTGCCGTTCGGTAGTAGAGGCTCCCAACGACACGCGAGCCAAATATTATAGCGCAGCATACAACCTGGAATTCACAATAGATTATCCAAGTCAGCTAAAGATTACTTTCTCTTCTCTCGACAAATTACGAAAGACCCTCCAAAATCATTCTTGAAAATCCCATCTACCAGCCATTGGCTGATTTGATCATGGCACCCTCGGTCGTTACAGAGATCGCCATGGGAAGCCGCGACTTGTGCACGCGTGCGCGCGCAATCATACCGAAAAAGTTGTGCATTGGAAAAAAAAAAAAAAGAAAAAAGTGCTCAAGGTCAGGAGGCGCGCGTGACGTGTATTCTTTGTCCCTGCCATTGCTTCCTGCTTAGCTTCCAGCGCTTTCGTCGGGACGAGAGAAAAGAGAATGCAATTGCAGCATGCGACAAATCTTTGCAACTCCACTCGCACTGGACGGATTCTTGAAATTTTTGCGGCAGTGAGCTGGTGAGGCAATAAGCTCTTCCAGTGAATTCATTTTATGGCTACTTGAAGAAGTGTTTCAGGGCCCTTTTAAGACAAAAGAATGCCAAAGCATTACTTCTTATATATATCTGAAGTCTGCTTTGTGTAATGCCTGGCTAAACGACGAAAGCAAGCAGCTGTAGGTTTCAACTCTTCTGTGTCCCAAATTATAATAATAATATCTGGGGCTTTACATCCCAAAACCACGATATGATAATAATAGACACCATAGCGGAAGACTCTGGAAATTTCGACCATCTTGTGTTCTTTAACGTGCGACGACATTGCACAGTACGTGGGCCTCTGGCATTTCGTCTCCACTGACATTGGACCACCACGACAAGGATGATCAAACTCGCGACCTTTGTGTCCAGCAGCCGAGCACCATAACCACTGAAGAAGATAAGCAGATTGAGCGAGTTGTGAGCTTCCATGATAAAATATAAAACAGCGCTTCAATGCCGAACAAAAGAAAGAAGAGACACATGCAGCGCTGAACATGTGCCGTTTGTCTCTTCTTTCCTGTGTCCTGTGTTGATGCGCTGTTTTATATTTTTATCATGGAACCACAACCACTGCTTCATTGCTGCAGACAAAGTTTCAGAATGAAATGTACTCGCATTGATTCCAACTGTTTTTAACTGTTGTGGAAAATCAACATAATGTTCAACTATAGGTTTCAATGGTGATTATACACTCATGACGTCAAGAGGAGTTGCCAGAAACCCAACAATACACAACAAAATAATAAGCAGTGAGACATTTCAAGTGCAATTTTTTTTTCACCTGAGTAGTCAGCAGACAGACTAATTTAGTTTACCCTGTAGTAGCACATTCGTACAAACTTTAATGTCTATACAAAGGCTTTAGGAAGCACCATCTGAGGAGCCTGCACTCTGGTAACAGTAACAGTAATTGAACATCAGGTGGCCGAGTAGCAACAAAGGCTTAGGTGTATGTACAGTTATCAATACATGAAGTAATGTTTTATCATATCACAAAAACTTCATGGAAAGTGCCATGTGACCTTCAGCACACCCTGCACAAAGTGTCACACGCACCCTCAGTCATCCAACGAACGCATGCCATGAAAAGCTCAAGCTTATAGGCTTTCATAGAGCAATATCTGCCTTAGGACAGAAGTGCTCACCTTTAAGATCCCTGTGCAAAATGTGGTTCTCATGCAGGTAAGCCAGGCCGCTGAGTGCCTGGTACGTGTAGCGCAGGATCGTGACTTCTGGAAATGGTCCATACCGCTCCAGCAAGGAGGCCACCGAACCACCTGGCACAAATAGACCAACCAATCACACTCGGTAATGAAACATGTACTATCACCAACCCTTAGTAAAATGGAAGCTCCTTGTCTTACAATCGTTCTCCCAAAAACAGGATGCCCGGTACATGCCAAAGTATAGACAGAAAATTATTCATGGACTGAGCACAAAATCTGGTGTGAATTACATGTGCTGTGGCAGTTAGTTTAACTATTTAAAGTGAAGCCAAACATACTTGCATTCGTTCTTGCATCTGTCATTGAAAAACTGTTATACTCCAGCACCAGGGTTATTTATTTATTCATTTGGTTTGCATACATAGAAAACATGAAGACACAGAAGAAATAGGGAGGAAACAGGCCGACAACTGCCACCTATAGGCCTTTGCATCAAGAAAGAAGGTCCGGTTTGGCAACCAATTCGTTCCTCCTCACTGGCATGCGGGCGACGGCTTGGAGCGTGTGTGTTGAGGCTGGTACGTGTCACGTTATCGAGTGATTTTCCGTGAATTGAGACAACCTGCGGATTTCTTTTTTTCTTCATTGCTAGGACGACCAAGATTTGGTCATCAGGAAACTACTGCGCTGTTTTTGGGTGCAGTAACAACTACAGAAAAAGGAAACTGCTGTCAGCAGAATTGCCATGTGCATCACCAGACACAGTTTTTCTGGCTGTGGGCTTTTCAAGTTGCATCGTTTTCCTGTTGACGAGGAGCAGCAGCTTCTATGGATTCCAAACTTAAACAGGAAAAACTTTGTACCTTCCGCAAGTACTCAGGTATGTTCAGAGCACTTCTTCTCAGACGAACAAACTGCAACGATTTCGACACCGATGCTCAACCTTTGCTATAAACAGAAGGTACGCAGCCATTCCAACGATGACAATACTTCCCCGATTAACAGCCCCACATAACATTTCTTTCTATCGTCGGCAAAGTACCGCGGCACCGAGAGTCACTCAAATATTGCGATTAAAAAAAGGAGGGAAGCGGAGCGTGCAGGCACGTCAGCGTCGTTTAATCTACGAGCTATTCAAATAGACACCTGTAAAAACAAACGAGCGAGTAAGATACGGTGACCCCTTCATAGTTGAGAAACAATTTAAACAACAGTTAGTGCACAGTTAACAAAAACTGTCAGTGCCAGGAAATAAAGACAAACCACTACACTCCAATGCATGGCTTCATGCAATAGCGGTAGTCGATGCGACGGCATGACGTAAAAAAATCTTGTTGAAAAAGCAGAAAACTACAGCTCAAGAAAGATATTCACTGTGCTCTCGAAGTGCTGTTGCTCACTCTGGAAATGAAAGGCCTGAAAATACTGTGCATTCTTCGAACAGAAAGTCGGTGCTGTAAATATACATCAACAGAGGGGGACTAGTCCACGGCACTGCATAATAATACAATTGGCCCTCAACAGCTTGAATCTTGTCAGAACGTCTCATACTCTTTTTCTAAAGAACATGCATCACTTCAGTTGAAATTCACCCCGCAAAAAAAAAACAACAATAAAACGGCAGCCGCATGCTTCTCTTCTATGCAAACAGCAAGCTTCCCGCATGCCAGATGGGTTGCCAGACCAGAAAAGGCAGGTGGTCGAAATTTCCGAGCCCTCCACTTCGACGTCTCTTATAATCATACATGGTGGTTTTGGTACGTTAACAGAAAAGGATTGCCCGCGAGCGAGATGGCGGCGCTCATGAAAAGAAAAACCTCTATGGGAGCACAACACCTGCCTGCTCCTTCAAGAAGGGGAGACATAGAAGAAACAAAGGCTGGAGGTAAAAAAAAAGAGAAGAGAGAACAGAAAAGTAAGAAAAGGAAAAAAATTATGCAAACACAAATAGTCGCACGAGAAATGTCTATAAATGCTACGCCAAGTCCGTTACAGGGTTACTCAAGCAGAAACCAGACACCACACACACTACACGTGTAAACTGAACCGGTTCTGCATTCACTGTATCTCAAAAGAGCTTGCAAACTTCCATCTGTAACAGTGCTACAGATCAGTTTATTACCCTCCAAAAGCTGCCGCAGGATGTGTTGAGGGAAGGGCGCACTCACCTGCCATCCACTCAAGGAAGACGTTGTACTGATCCTTGTGCTTGGTGGCACCGAGCAAGGGTAGTACGTGGGGGTGTTCGAGCCGTGCCATCATCTGGATTTCGTTCCATATGCTGCCCATGATCTCGGCTGTCTCCTTGTCATCCCGCTGGCATGACCGGCAGAAGGGCAGCTGCTTGACGGCCATCAGCGTGCCTGTGCTGCGGTCCATCGCCTGGTAGCAAGAGCTGAATGCCCCAGCACCCAGCATGGGGCCTCGCAGCCAGTGTTGGCCCTCCACGTAGCTGGAGCCTTTCGCTCCCTCTTTGCTCACCCCAAACGAGATGGGAAGTCCCGGCTGAGTGTTGTGCAAATAGAAGGCAAGCATTGTGACTAAAATTTGTTTGTGTTATTGCATTATTCTGTATTTGTTTATTTTATACAGTTATACAGTTATATACAGTTAAACCCCTTTATAAGAGGCATTCTCTAGGCAACAATTCTTGTCTTTTATATGAGATGCCTCTTATAAGCAGGGTATCTTGTATGCATTTTCTTATCCACCTGTATTTTACTGAAAGCACACTGGTGTCTCTTATAAAGGGGTTTGACTGTATAACCAAGTTTTAATGATATGTTAAGTTTTGCCCTTCCCCTTTCAATTTGTTTGTACTGTGAGGTGCATACATTAAAGAAATAGAGATAAAAAACTCCTAAACATTATATTCATTGTTGTACTACAGTAAATACTTGTTAATTAGATCTTGGTGAGTTCGAACTGATGCCCACCACAAACTTGTGCATTTCTATGGGATAATTCGAGTGCATCAGTATTCACAACAGTTGATTCAAACTGGGAGCCCCTAGTTTTCATCACCCTCTCAGAAGTCAGTCCCAAATCATCTCATCATCATCATCAGCCTGACTACGTCCACTGCAGAACAAAGGCCTCTCCCATGTTCCAAATCATCTCAATGTGTTGCAAAATAAAACTAAATAAAATTTATTAGACATGCAATACAAAGAAACGGCAGCACGTCTCAGCAGATGAGAATGTAAACACTGTGCTGGGGCTTTTAGAAAGCTGCGAAAGGTGCTTATAGTGTTGCAGCAGAAGAAACACAAGCAAATGCAGATTACTAGTTACATTTAATTTTGATTGTGTTATCTTTGTCATGTATAAACGTCATTTGGAGCATAAATAGCAACATATATTTTGACTGCATGGCTCAAGACTCACATGAGTGCACGTCCGTGCTCCTTCCCTGCTTATCACTGAGTGCAAAATCAATTTGTGCTCGGTGTTGAAGCTCCATGAACCCAGTTTACGGAATCACCTGTCACAAATGTGTAGTAGCACCTAATTCGTGATGAGTCTAGAAGTGGCTTTTTTAGGTACTGCCGGCACAGTGTGGCACGATGCGGTTCTTTATGATGCCCGCCTGCTAATTTGAGCTTTGCCTAATTAGAATAGTTTTTAGTTTCTTTTGAGTTTTAGTAAACAAGCTTTTGCTGTATATGTTATTATACAAATTTTGTTATGTTCATTAATTGCAGTGTTTTGTTTGTGATGTTTAACATACACATTGCTGGATGTATTAGTTTTATTTTATATTGCTTTATCTTCAAACTGATTTCGTATATATACTATAGAGAGAGAGAGAGAGAGCTTTATTCGCAGAAAAACAGAGAGGTCAGCCAGAGCGATAGTATGCTCTAGCCTGCTATTCTACACGTGGGGAGGGGACCGGGAAAAGAAAAGGGTAATAGATGGCGTATGAATTCGTATAAATATTTAGTGCCCTCCCTATCAGCTACTCGATAACGCTTCCAATGGGTACTGTAAGTACTAAAATAAAACCAAACCAAACAAAAAAGGGTGTCCATTACACACAAACAAAAGGGTATCAACAAAACCAACTGTTGACTTCATAGCGTTCCCCTTTCTTTTTATCAAGATCAAAAAAGTGTGAAGCTTGCACTAATGACGCAAGGCTCGAACCATCAGCAGAGCTAGTGTTCGAACTACCCAAGTTTTGCTGGTAGTAGTACTAAGTATCACTAGACTATGTTAGACATATCATGTGACTTCTGTTACATGGCATGATTTTAGTCACGTGGTTAGCTGTTACATAGTTTTTGGCGGGAATATGCAATGTGACGAAATGCTACGTGATTTTTAGGCATGTGGGTTGTTACGCGATTCTCGTCATGTGACTAGATGTTCCGTGATTTATAGTTACGTGACTAGTTATTATGGGATGTAGTGTGATTTTAGTTATGTGACTTATTACATGATGTTACGCAATTTTTAGTCGTGTTACTAGTTCAGTGATGTTACGCGATTTCATTCCTGTGACTAGTCCTGCATGGTGCTCCGTGAATTTCAGTCACGCAACAGACTTGCCCATCATATTTTTTGTATTCCAGCCTACATGCTGGGGAAATCGGTGTTTGTGTTTTGGAGGTGAAGCAGAAGTTGAATAGAACGATTCAAGCGCGCACAGGTCCATGATGATAATTCCTGTATGCACTACCCAGTGCAACGAAAAGCTTAAAGGGACACTAAAAAGCAAAATGATTTTAGGCGTATTAGTAAAGTACAATTTCACAATCCCAAAAATACCACTCTTACTGTGATGCAACGCTTAGTAAGCGATAAAACGCTCGAAAAGAAAATGCGGGTGGCTACGCCATCTTGAGATTCTGGCACCAAACACTGTGACGTAAGAAATTTCAAAGGCGTCTACTGGGTCCTACGTAGCTTCCAATGAATAAAAATGAAGTGCATTGTAATCTGTAAGTGCCATAAAATAAGATTCAAAAAATTTCATCGAGCCACCACCATGATAATGCCAAAAATACATTTTGAAATTTCCTACGTCACCTGCAGATATTATGGCGGGAAATTTAAAAGAGAAATTTTAAACCTTGATTTTCTCTGCTAACAATGAACTTATGATAGTGAAACATACGGAATTTCAGTCTTCGGAGTATATTTTGTCAATCCAAGCCAAATCAATGTTCTTCTTTCGTGTCCCTTAAAGAGCTCTGCTCTTGAAATGAATGTAGGAGTTGTCGCCATTTGTGGGCTATGGCTACTCCTTTTAACTTGGTTAATACCCTTAACTAAATATTAAGAACAGGATAAAATCTAGCATTTAGTGGGTAAAAGTTGTTCACCAAGAGTTCTGATTGTATCAGCCTACGTTATAGATGCTAGCATCTATTATGTAGCACTGAGGTGCTTTTATTGCGTGTAATATTGGGTTCTTGATGACCATAGGTGTAGTCATAGGTGTAATACTTCTGGAATGAGAGAATTTAATCACGATCCAGTAAATGGAGCTCACATTCAACACAATGCACATGTGGTGTACCTGGAAACGTCGAGCAACAGGTGCTATAACTTCTTGTCATCATGGACGCATGAACATGCTCAACATGACGACTCCGAAAAAAAATGCTTTCTTTATTACCCTCATCAGCTTGTTAAGAAGCTGTAGTTGCTATTGTTAGTCATTCACCATGAACAATGAGAATACGCTTAAGCTATATTTACACCTAAATGAGGCATACCAATGATAAATGCTCGTGAAAGAGTCCTAACCTATAACGCTGTGACAGTGAAACAAGTTAAACAAGTGAAACAGTCTTTTTAAGCTGGGTCCCAACTAAAGGGATGCAAGACTCACCACAGACTTGAAGATGATGAATTCATTGTCTTGGGCATCGTCTTCAGAAGCTGATTCTTCAAGGTGCACTGTCTTGCCATCGCAGCCCCTTGTTGATACCATGGGGGGTCCTATATTACAATATAAAAAAAGAGAGAAAAAATAACGTATTAATCGAGATGAATTATATCAGAATGAAACATAACATAGCAATTACGAAATTTTGACCGAAAAATTACATAGTGTACCACTCTGTGAACATCAGCTACACACAAGCATTTGAGTGCTAGCCCCTCATCATCATCATTAATTATCCCTTAAGGGCCCTGGGTTGGGTTACATAAAGCAGGAGGAGTAGGGTGATATACAGGGTGTTTCAAGAAATGTGTCCAATATTGTTTAAAAATCAGCAAAAGATGCTATTTGCTCTTATCTTAATAGCGTATCTTAATAGGGTCGAAGACATTATTTGGATGTTCAAAACGGCTGCCACTGTTCAAAATGGCGGTTACAGGGGTGCAGTTCTTCTCCGCTCGTTAACACATGTGTATCATGCGTGTTCTAATTGCAAGCGCAACCCACACTCCCGCACAACAAACTCGGTTGACGGTTGATATAACATTCTCTTATTTCAGTTTTGCTCTTTCGAGTTTCGGTTTCGCCACAGAATTGGGGAGAATTTTATAAATTTGCAGCTACTTCTAGACACCGCTTTTCCGAAATCTCAAAGCGGCAATCGGTTCTTCACATGAATAATTATTCTCCCATTTGGCTGCCTAACTCCATTATTTAGAAAGTTAATTAAATTGACTTTCCTAATTACTGTTCCAAATGATGTCTTGAACCCTCTTAAGATGCCTGCCGCCATAAAAAAAGCAACTGTAAGCACAGTGAGCAAATAACATTTTTTGCTCATTCTTAAACACTGTTTGACAGATTTTTTTAAACACCCGGTATACAGTCGAGCCCGCTTATAACGAACCTGAGCATCACGCGGCATCCATTCGCTGTATGCCGAAGTTCGTAGTAAATGAAACAGGCTTTTAAAAAAGTTGCGAGTGAAAACACAAACTTTTTTTGCCCCAAAAAGTCCGTGATGCATGTGTTTCGAAGAGCCGGGGAAAATCGAGATAAAAGTTCCACTTTCAAACCTCGCACTTCACCGTCACACGTAATGTAGTGGATGTCAAAGTGCAATTTGTGTGTTTTGGCAACACTGGTTCGATGGCGTTTTCTAGAACTTCCTACGTAATGTCTACGGCCACCTCGAAGAACAATGTCTTTAATTCTTACTGGTTAGGAGCTACATAAGGCCTAGCAGATGCAGTCGAAATATATGACATTACGACGTTTGGCACGAGGATTTGACAGTGGCATCACCACTCGCAGTTTGTTTTTGTGCATTTTTTCGCTTACCCACCATCGTCTAGTGGTAAGCGAGGTTATTATCGAATCCTGAAAGGGTAAATTTACTACTAATTAGGGGACAATCGTTTCTCTGTTAATTATTCTCTTTAATCTCTTTAATCTTTAGTCTCTTTAATAATTCAGTGCTCTACTTGTTTCTCTTGTTCTCTTGTTTCTTACATTGACTGCATTGACAACGAGATTCAAAATGCTCAGTTATTCATAAATAAATGACTTGCATTCATTAAATCAGTGTCATGACATCAGAAGCAACTAGGTTGTGCATTATAGGAACTTGTTGATTGGTGAGTTGGTGAATACTTGACGGCATCGTGATTTAGCGCTAAAAAAGACAAACACATGAGAGGCAACATGACCTTGCCTCTCATGAGTTTGTCCTTTTTGCACTGAAATGATGTTTTTTATGTTGCATAATTAATTGTGCATGCAGATAAGGCTCACCTTGGTTAATGACCTCCCCCTTCTTAGATGAGGCTCTGGCTACTGGCAGCGCTGCAATTTCTCGACTGAAAGACACCGGCGAGGTAACTGCGCTTCCCGGTGTTGTCTGTGCCGAGGACTGGTGGCCCTGGCCTAGGGACGTCAGCGAACACGCCAGCCGCCGGAGCGGTAGAAAGTTGGGCCTGCTCCGCGGGGCTCGTTGAGGTGGTACCGCAGGTCCCGTCAGCTTCTCTGTCATGACGATGACCTTTTTCTCGGAGGACGATGTCTCTGAAGACCAGGACGACCGACCCGATGAGTGTTGGCTGTCGGCAAGCTTCTCTGGCGTTGGTACATTGCCTTTATCTTCTGGCAGGGATTTGTCAGTCGCTTTGGTCTGCAAAAGATGCAACCAATGGTCCTGCGTGACCAATGAGCCTAGCAAGGAAATCAAATGCCCTCATTCGCTATCCAACTATGCTGACTGTTCTTTTGTGTCCATGTGGTACAGAGGAGATACTCGTTATCAGAAAAACAGTTATAAAGTAGGACCGAGTCCGAAGGCAAAGGGAAAGTTTGATGGTTGTAAACTGTGTTCTAGTGCGCGGTCATGTTTTGCATCAAAAGCACTTGGCTTGGACTGGTGCGAAATGGAAAAAAAAAAATAAGGCAGCTTTGCGCTGGGGGTGCCAAGCCTGAAAAAAGTGCAAATCTGGGCAGCCTCCTTTGTTTCTCTTTGCTTTCCTTCTTCTCCTCTCTTTCTTTTACTCATTTTTTATTTTTCTGTCTTTCTTCTCTCTTTAATGCAATTTATTTCTTCCTCCCTCGTTATTTCTTTCTTGCTATTTTCATTATTTTTTTTTCTATTTCATGCTTGCTTCATCTTTTTTTTTTAAGTTTTATACATGGTTTTGTCTGTGTTGTGCCAGACACACTAGTTTGTTTGTTTTTATGACAATAAGTGATTATCGTTAAGGCGCTTGAAGAACGAGGAGAAGGAGACTTCTCTTGGGCACAAGTCCCCACTCAATATTCTACATCGGCATTGTTAAAGGGGCACTAAAGAGGAACAATGACTTGGTTGAGATTGACAAACTCCACTCTGTGAACTTTAATGTCATATGTTTCACTATCACAAGACCGTAAATGCTCGACAAAGGCGTCACCGCGGGTGCGATCTCTGCTGCCGACGGCTACAGCCGATCATCATCGTCATCATCCATGTGCTGACACATGGCTAGGGAAGAAGTGTGGCAGTTGTTCGCGCTTGTCTTGTATACAGTCGCAGACTATTTTTCAGACCAGCAAGGACCGGAAAAAAGTCCGAAAAATCGAACAGCCCGAAAAATTAGTTTTTGTCAAAAATATTGACTTTATTGTATCAGGCAGGCTTAAAAAAGTCCATGATTCTGCCTTGCCTCATACTACGCTTGGAAGCAGTTTTGTTCGCCCGTATTTGTGCCAAGGTGACATCGTCACTATAAATGCTGGACAAAAGCATCACCGCAGTGGCGATCTCTGTCGTCATCATCTGAACCGCTCTCCAACTGCGGCACAACCTGGCTAAGAATTTCTTCGTCTGTGGGCTCCACGCACGAAACAATGTCATCGTCCGCACAAGCAAAGTCCTAAATTTCATCGTGGCAGGCACATCTACTCCACCACTGCGCAGGTTGCGCCATTAGTCCACCCCTGCCATCGGTGCTGTCCAGATCGCCTACATCCAGGTCATCCTGCCTCAGGCTCTTCACAAGCAACGAACCCGGCCCGGCATGCCTAAGCAATGCTCAACAGTGTTTGCTTTCACCGCCTTTCCAAGCTTCGGCAACATACGGACGGCAGCCAGAATGTCGACCTTGTAGACCTTCCCATTGTCAAGGCACAAGATGGTGCGGCTGAGCAAGGCGGCACAGTAGTGTGTTTTGATAGTTTCGGATCACGTCTTGATCTATTGGCTGGAGCATGCTTGTGATGTTAGGTGATGAAAATTCCAGCCGAATGACTTCGAGGTTCGGTTACTTTCCTGCCTTGCTGCACAAGCTAGCGGTCATGCTTGCGTAGGTATTTTTCAAATAAAGACTGCGTGATCCACGTCTTGGAGTTACTGTCATAGCCCACAGGGAGGGTCTTGACTGCCTTAAAATACCTAGGATTTCTCGCCTTCAAAATTTCAAAAAGAGGCAGTTTTTTTTTTTTTTTTGTACCGGTGGCGTGGCGTTGGCACCTACCATTACTGTTGAGCGTTTCTTGCTAAACGTTCCGCCAGAGCATGATTCTCCCTGGAATGCTGGCGTATGGTCCGGGAGCATCTTAAAGCACAGTTCCGTCTCAGCGCAGTTGAAGATGTCCGAAGGAGCGTATTCTTTAAGCAAGGATTTTGACACAGTAATCGGACACAAGAGTCTGGTCGACCACCCTGCTTTCACCGCACACTTTTTTTTAATGGAATTCTATGCCTCTTCTTGAAGTCGCAAAGCCATCCATCAGTGAATTTAAAATCCTTAAAGGAATACTGAACAAACTATTTGCCACCAATATTTTCAGCCAAATCGATGGGTTGGATCCTGAAGTCACTAGAGAAAATCTTAATTTCAAGCAGAAACTATGGGAAAATAACAAATTCAATGCGTTGTTCACAAACTGTCGCGTCTAGCGGCAGCGTGGTGAACTAGAGGATGTGACGTTGGGTGATGCCAAACTCACAGGAAACTGGCAAGCCAACAATGCCAGCCATCGCCAGAGTCTCTCGAATCGCTCATCTTCCACTTCGGTTCCCAGAACTGGTATGAACAGCAACAGCAGCGAACAATGCTTCCGGCTGGGGCAAAGAGCCAGCAGTTTTGTGGAAGCAAAAGAGTGGGATGAGAGGAGAGGTAGAGAAAAGGAAGAGGAGGACAGGAACACATGCATCCTGCATGCGCTTTGGTGAGTTCCGACGTCGCTGCTTGTGCTCGCGAGCAGCCGCCGCAGCGCTCACAATCCATCAAAAATACAAGCCAACTGTTCAAAAATACGAGAAATAAATGCCGTTTATCAGAAAACTGGCATCTTCCGAGTGGAATTTAGAAACTTTGTCAGTTTCATTAATTTTTGTTCAGTATCCCTCTAATGCCAATTTTGAGTGCGAATGAGTCCGCTTTTTCCTTCAACAAATCTTCCTACACGGGCAGGTTCTTTGCCAACACTCGCCTTGCTGTCATTTTTCTGGCTCTTGTATGAATTCTGGAACGCTGTCAAAGTCTTCATTCGGTTTTTGACATAGTCGGATGCTGTTTGCTTCAATAGGTGGTATTCTCTGGCGACATCAAGCTGTGACCGTCCACTCCCTATTAACTTGATAATTGCAGCTTTCTTCTTCAGCGTCATGGTCGTATAGTTCCCATGCTTCTTCGCACCACCTGGCTCTCGGGATGGTACAGATGGCAGAGCCATGGCGTTGAGTTCGAGCACACAAAATTCGATGCCGCAGATAGCCGTTGCGAAGCACACAACGTCTCGATCCGACCCGACAGAACACGCGCTAAATGGTGACTGAAACAAGCTGGCAAGCTGCAACTGCTGCGACAATAAATAAAAGAATCTTCACTCTGCCTCCTCCTGGTATGGTGCAATGGCGATAGTGCTGACCACTGTGCTGACCGAAAACGAAAAAATGTTACCGTGCTGCGTTTTCTAAAGCAGACAAGGCCTCTGAAACTTGAAATATGATGTGCGCTTTCCAATCTCGGAGGCAGAAAAGCCATTTTAAAACCAAGCCACCAAGTTAGTCAAGTCGGCGGAAAGTCCAACATGGTGGCATATTTACAGGTTCATGTCACAGCTCAAAACAAGCGTTTTAGTTCGAAAAATCCAACTTTCTGAGGGCGTATTTGTCTGAAAAGTCAGTCGAGAAAATGCATAAGCTCTATGGGAACCCTTACAGACGCATTTTTGAAGTCAAAATTTTAGGAGTCCGAAAAATCGGTCACTACTTAGGGCTCAGTATACACCTTCATAATCTATAATGTCATGGTGCTTGGTGCAGGAACCTCAAGGTGGTGTCTCCGACTCGCATTTTTAGGGTGTGTTTTCTCGCTTACTAAGCGTTGTGTCACGGTAAGAGTGTTGGTTTCGTGATTGTGAAATCGTACTTTACTAATACACAAAAATTGTTTTGTTCTTTAATGTCTTATTAAGCCGTGATGACAGCACATCACAGGATATGACAGCCCGGTCTCCTAAAGCCCTCCGCATTTGAAATGATCCGACACTTTAGAAGGAGAAACTTATGGTCCAAGTAACTTGCCTCGCTAGTGGGTGCGGAAGCATCTCCTTGGACCAGTTGGCCAAACAAGGCCGGGTCGATGGTAGGAGGTGGCAGTTGGAAGGTGGCGGCGGAACGCGATGGGCTGTTGGCCAGCGTAGCTGGTCTCTGGCCATTACAGCTTTCTTCTTCCTCATCATCCTTGCTCGCCCAGTTCTTCTTGGTGTGAAGCAGCTGCTCACGGACAAGGTGCTCCTCCTGCAATTCATTGTCGGTGTATTACCATCAACCTGGTTATGACCAGTAACGAATTGGAGAACCTTCTAGTGCTCTCCAACAACACCATGCCTGCATTCGCAAGGCTTATCCTGTAATTCCTTATTTTTCTACACAAAGCTATGCTTAAAGACCAAACGATGAAGAACACTGCAGCCTTCAAATGCATGCCCTCTTTATTTTACTCGTATTGAAAAGTACCTTACAGGCCCCTAAAAATATTGCATAAGGGGGTTAATACGATAAAATCTTCAGAATGTGTACAGTAACTTGAAAACAGAAGAAATGGGTATAAATATGTATAAAGAATAAGAACAAGAAAAAAGTTACAGAGGTATATACAATAATGCAAATTAACATAATGTTAGATGATATACAGAAAAACTAGGCAAAAAAAATGCACTTAGGACAATGACAACTCGTTATACATTAAAATTTTATGCATTGAAATACAAACGGCACATAATTTCAAAATGAATGCAACATAATGTGGTTACTCCAAAAAATTATGTAATATACCATTGCACAAAATTAACAACAAAGAAATGAAAAGAACAATTTAATAGGTAGGGTATGTAGAATTATCATAACAAATGCGTTGCTAGACGATGCTTAAAATATTAGTTATCACTTTTTGAAGCTATGGTGTTAGAAAGGTTGTGCCTATGGCAAATGGCTCTTGGAAGCCTTCCTGTAAATACACACGAATTCAAACTGATTTTATAAATGCTGGATCCTATTATTGGGAGTTTCACACTGAGAAACTTCATTCACTTAAACCCCTTCATGAGAGACAATAATGTAAGAGATAAATGGGTATAAGAGACACCAGTGTTCCTTCAGTGAAATAGGGGTTGATAAGAAAATGGACACGTTGTATTCTGCTTGTAAGACACCTCAATAAAAGACAAAAATTGCTGCCCAGTGCGTGTCTCCTAAAAAGGGGTTCAACTGCAATGCTCTCTTCCAGGTGCACGAGACACAATTCCTTCAGCTCGAAGAACAACATCTGAAATATGATTGGTTATTTACATGCCTTTTATCATGGTGTGTGGTAAACATTGGCCAGTTAACGAACCTGCTGCCTCTCAACGGACGGAGAGCGTGTTGCACACAAGAAAAGACGGCTTCTGCGAGCCTCCTGCAACGCTGCACCCACGAGTCGCACCACTTGGGCACGCTGTGGTCCCTGTAGAGCTGACACACCGTTCCAGATGCGGGCCACCGACGTGGGGCAGCGGCCGCACAGGCGAGCCAGGCCGGCTAGCAGGTGACGTCCCTGGCGAATCACAGTCACGTGACTGTGCCCCACCTGTCGTAGAGTTTACAGTTAGTTTGAGTTTGATCTTTGATTCAAATGTGGATTACTTTTTTGGGGGTCTCAAGAGCCCGCTCTCGAAGCAGACGGAGACATTTACGCGGTTGTGAAAACCAAACACTTGTACATTTAATCACTGCTTTTACATCATGACAAGCTCACCACGAGGGGTTCATGGAAAACGACCCACAGTGTCGTCCTCCACCGACGCACACTGCCAAACTTCTAAAGAGACTCCCTACTGTTTCCTGAGCACCCACCTAACCTTGCAGCCATGCGGCGCTGCTGGCACCATCATATTAACAGCTGCAGTTGTTTGCTTTCTAGTCTTGATAAGACAGATGCTTGGGCTAGTTGGTGATTGGGAATCAACATATTTGCACAGCGCAAGACTACGAGTAGTTACGACATAACTACATAACTCTTCTTTTGTAGTTGAGTCGTAACTACTCGTAGTCCTGCGCTGTGCAAATATGTTGCTCTCTAGTCAATACTACTGCTCTTCTACCCTCTTTGTACTTCACCAATCATTTTCTTTTATGGAGCATAGGAAATCCGCTGTTTCTGCTCGTGTTTTTTTCTTTTCCTTCGAGTTTTAGCCCAGCGACTTTGCTTTTTTATGACCAAGACTTGTAATGTTTTGCATAAGTTTACTTTAAAGTGACGACACTGGGAACATAAAGCAGCTGAGTGTGTGTGCGTGCATGTTCACATACACACGCACACACATAATGCATTATCAGATTCAGGAGCAGGGCCTTTGCACTCCTTCACTTTGTAGTTAACATGCACAATGCTATGGGGCACACTACTCATGAAAAAAAATCATGTCCTTTCCAAATCTTACTGCATCACGGGAATGGCCACTGGCATGCAAATAAAATTATCATTATTATTGATTGTTAGTAGGCTTGTGGAAATATTAAATTTTAGGTTTGAAGATAAATCGAAGCAAATAACAGTTTGGTTCAAATATTTTTGAATAATATATATCACATGCTTTAAAGAAAAATTTCAATTTTTGTTATAACCTAACTGACCTGCACATTCTCTTTTTATATTCAAACAAAGAATGTGTAAATATTATTATTTTTGGTTCAAAGGGAATTGGAAGCAACATTGAATAGTAGCAGGATTTGACTTTCGAAAGTAAGTGATAACCTTTAAAATATGTCAAGTTTTAAAATTTTAAATCTGACAATACTTAAAGCACATAAGTCAGCACAGCCATAGTTTAAAGTTAGAAAAGAAGAACTCACTGTGAGAGTTATATGTTAATTTAACACTAAAGTGAAGCTTTGCGGCAGTGCAGATTTTTTGGAAGGTTGTATTCATGGTATAGCATTTCTTTACTTCAGCGCAACAATTTTACAGGAGGGTTACATTTGGATTAATATACACCTATTCATTCATTTTGAATACTTAGAAATTCCCAATAATTTAAATTTGAATCGAAGCAAATTCAAATATGTTAATATTCTTCCAAACATTCAAAGTGCTTGAACATTTACACAAGCTTAACTGTAAGCATTTATACAAGCATACCCTTAATTAGACACCTAGATTAATGAGATCGACAACTGGCCAGAATGTGTCATTAGATATTCTGATGGAAGTGAAAAAACCATGACAGATCCAAGCATTCTTTTCATGATCAGACTAGAACTTCCAATGTTAAATCACATTTAAAGTTAAGAAAAAAAAATTGCATCTCGCTTTGCCTAGCAGAAGAGCCGTGAAGCTCGATTTGAAGCCGTTCACTTTGCTGTACACACTTTGCTTACATGTCCACCATAATTAGTGCTCAAATTTAGAGTAAGTTTATTAGTATCTATCTACTCCACTCTCTTTGATACTGCTGATGAAGTGAAAAGAGTGGCATGCTTAGAAGTGGTGCATGCACAGCAAATCACAGTTTTCAGCATGTGCTGTGTGTATATTACTCTACAGTCACTTCAAGAAAAGGTTTAAAATATACTAATTAATTGTGTGACAAAATTTTTCGAATTACCACTCCACAAATAGAGACTGACCGGCATTTCTGTTGCATTAAAAAGAACAGGTGTCATAAGAATTGGTAGTCAGAGCCTTCAAAGACCGTTAGTGAAGAATAACAACTCAGGGACGCACTGCGCGGACAGCCAGGTCGATGGCGACCAGTGACTCGGCGTTGATAGTGCCTGTGTTGGCCATGGGTGAGGCGAGCAAGTGTGGAAACTCCTCGACCAACCGCCCCAGCACCAGCAGCTGGCTGAGGAGACCCTGCCACGAAGGGCTTTGCTTGCCTTCAGACAGCACCACGTCCAGAAGGAAGTCGGCACCCAGGCCATTTGGAGCTGAGAGAAACAACACAGGCACAGAGCTCTCAAGAAGAGGAATCAAAGGAATGTCGCGGTAACACATATAGGACAGCCAGAAGGACAACCACTAACACTTATACCGGGGCGCATTTCGACCAGTTCGAACCAACGCATTGCAAGGCGCGACTTCACACACACCACTTCCAGGCATTACGACCCCTGTGACAACCTGGCGTCGAGTAAGGGGGATGCCTGTACCCATGCTTCTTAAACCGGTGGGTGCCAGCGGTGGGATTCGAACCAGCCACCTCCCGTAGCTGCTGTACCTAGTACATCGCGGTACCTGATTGATTGATATGTGGGGTTTAACGTCCCAAAACCACCATATGATTATGAGAGAGCCGTAGTGGAGGGCTCTGGAAATTTCGACCACTTGGGTTCTTTAACGCTGTTACTGTTAAATAGAGGTTTGGCTGTACTAGCTTCAGCAGAATCACTGAATTGGTGAACATGGAATGTGTTCTACTTGGGTGCAAGCATACAAGATGGCATTGAATGCACAGTCTGATAAAAATAAACGCCACAGATGAAAGGTGGATGCAAAGTGCAGGAGCTCACCTGGGTATTGTGTGAGGCTTCCAACAGACAACGCTCCTGCCTGCCCACGTGCTAATTCTGCGAGGGTTGCCAGGCTCAGCTGACGGCTTCTCCTGAAAGCACACAATGCCACTTCAAGAAAAAACACACAGATACAAAAAAACTGTTATTACCTTGCTTATTTGAACATGCATCGTGTATGAAGTGGGATGGATCTCCAGATGAGTGTGAGCATAAAATATCATAACGTCTACAATTGTGTTCATGTTGCCAAGTAATAGGATATCTTGTACCCTAAGGCATGTTTTATCTACAAGTTGCATGGCTAGTATGACTTAAGAACTTTGCATCTGCATAATAGACGAGCATACTGACGCTTTAGTGCACACATGAGTGCAAAGTGACGTATACACTACTGCTCAACTTTCAGCGACACTTTTTAGTGATTCTTAACTGCACGCAATGCAGTGGCAAATTAGATTGAACGACTCAAAGTATCTGAATAAGCCTAGAAGCCCCATATATTACCGTAATTACTCGAATCTAACGCGCACCTTTTTTCCGGTTAAGCGAGTTCATAAATCGCATGTGCGTTAGAATCGAGTACGAACCAAAAAATTGCGGTCAATCTATTGCCATCGGCAAATCCAAAATGGCCGCCCCCTATGTGCGTCGGCATGGCGCGTCGCCCATTTCTGCCTATGTGTTTCTCATGTGCGGCACTTCGTACGTTTGCTGAGGAGTTGGTCATCTAGTAGTGCATTAGCATCGACGGCTTGGAAGGGCCGACTCCAAAAACTCGAGTGCACCACGATGCCGCTTTTAAAAGAAAAGTCATCGCGTGTGCAGAAACGGACGGAAATCGGGCCGCATCGCGGTTGTTCGGAGTTCTCGAAACGTGCGTGCGGGACCGGCGAAAACAAAAGCAGAAGATTGTCGACAGCAAAGCTTCGCGCAAAGGCTTCAGTGGACCACAGCAGGGTCGGTTTCCGCAAATTAAAGAGCTGTTCGGCGAGTATGTGCTTGAGCAGCGAGCGGCACAGCGGCCCGTGACGACAGAACTGCTCCAAGTGCGGGCTATGCAATTAGTCTTTAAAAAGGTCTAATGCGGAGCCAGTTTAAAGCCAGCAGGTGCTGGCTAACTAACTTTATGAAGAGAAAAGGCTTTTACCTCCAAAGGGGAACATGCATATGCAAAAAGTTTTGCGGAGTAGTACGATGAAGAGCTTCAGTTTTCAGAGGTTTGTCCTAAACTTGCGGCGCAACAACGGCTACCTGCTTGGGCAAATCGGGAATGCCGATCAGACGCCTCTTTACTTCGACATGCCTGGCACCACAACCGTCGAGAAGAAGGGGGCGAAGCAAGTTCGCGTGCTGACATCGGTCCACGGTAAAACTAAAGTGACGGCAATGCTCTGTTACACGTCAGATGGGCACAAGCTTCGCCCGTACCTCATATTTAAATGGAAGACGTTCCCGAAAGGAGTCGTTTTTTCGAGTGGCGTGATCGTGCGGGCCAGCGAGAAAAAATGGGTGCGCGTTGCAATCGATGTCTTACGTTTTTTTTTTTTTTTTCGCGGTGGAAATCGGGTGTGCGTTACAATCGAGGGCGCGGTAGAATCGAGTAAATACGGTATATCGCAAAATATGCCTCATCAACCTATCTTTCAATGATGAATATATTAATACCTAGACAGGTATGACCAGCTGTCATTGCTACTTCCCAAATAACTTTCCATATAACAAAAACCAGTTAAGCCAGACGAAAGCCTGGTGCTAAATGAATGAGTTGTGCTCTTTGGTTACAATAAGCATGCAACCATTATCTGATGGACTGAAAGAGAGCACAGCTGTATCACCTGGCAATGCATTTATAGTGACGTATTATGTCATCTGCCTTGCCAGCTTAGCAGGTGACGTGTCACACTACTAAGCTTAAGGGTGACTGCATTTTGATCGGCCTCAACATATGCTTGTTGTATGTTGGGCCCCATCCAGTTCCTTCACCCCCTACGGTGAAGGATGACTTGACAAGATTTGGAGGAGAAGAGGGGGGGGGGGCTGAAGAGCAAGATGGCAGCAGAGGAAAAGCTAAGAATAAAAAATGCACGCCTGTTACGATTACCTTGGCAGTGCTTGCAACGTGAATAGAATTGGGAGGGAGAAACGGGAGACCGTGGTGGCACAGCAGACCCTCTTCATCACAAAAACGGCAAAAGTAACCAAATACTCAAGATTCATCTCAAATAAACATTGCTACCGTAATCATTTTAACACCGAAACCAAAACTAACAATCCAAGTTAGGGTTCACTCTAGCCCTAGCCAGATGATTTTACAGTTTGCGCCATCAACTCTGTGTGTATGCCATGTCAAAGTCTCGTGCCACTTCCCAGTCCTTCCAGGCCGGCAACCTCCAGAAATGAGCACTTGCTGCTATCGTTGTGGTTGCGATACAAACTTTCTAGACCTTCTATGTTGGGAGCTCCAAAAAACAGTGCCGTCTCATCTTCTGTGGTTTTCCATCACAGCTAATGTGCCACAAGCCCTTCTGTGACCAATTGCGTGCCCTTTTACTCATGACATATGCCCCCGTTTTAGATGTGTTTTCTCTACAAAACTGCTCATCTCTTCCTCCTTAGAGATGCAGCCTTCTGGTCTTCAGCTGGTGACAAAGCTCTAATCACTAGTGTGCAGGCTGGTGTACTACCTTCCATCGCCAAATGCTTTTACTCGTCATACCACCACACTAACACAATTCACTGCACTAACACATCACAGATACACTCTCACTGTTCACATAATTCACTGTCCAGGATCCACAAGTCCATTATCTCTACGCAACTTCACAACATCATGATGACACCTCATTCGCAACTTTTCTGGCAATGTCTTTCAGTGTCACTTTCCTGCGTAAGCTTTTGGAATCTCTACTCCCATTCGCTTCGTGAAACTCTTTAAAATGCCCTGCTTATGGTGTGCTGGCACAATCACTTGTCTATTTACAGCTCCATTTTTCCAAAACTTCTGGAATACTATATCCTTACTAGATTCATACATTACACCATCTCTCTAGCCTTCTCTTTTTGGTTTATACCCGATTCTGGTAACTGCATACCTCAGGGTTTTATCTCTTCTCTGCTCTTGTGCAAGTTCCTCTAAAGCTACCACTATATGCTTAACTGGAAGCATCTCCTGGGTTTGCCTTTCACTACTTGCCCTTCTTCCTTGTCTCATTGTAACGAGCCGCTACAATGAGACGATGTGGCTTTATACAGCTTCGCTGTATTTGTACCACGTTGCGTGTGCCTGTGTCGTGGATGGCTTGTCCCGTCGTCAATACTCTCTCAACACACAAGCCAAGTCAAGCCATCGAAAACATCACTGCGCGTCATTTCTGATACAAAGTTTAGGTAAAAGAACCACGTCACTCCAAAATTTAGCGACCTGGAAACTGCGTACGCGGTTTCATGAGCATGTAAAAAAAGTTGCTCAAGATGTGCTGGTGAGCACGGGATCATTACGTCATGTGAAGGCAGCGCCACTTTATTGTGCACTACTAATGCAGGCCTACAAGTACATTTTTATGGAGTAATAGCTTTTACTATGAAGAAGCAAACAATATTTCAATACTAACAGGAAAATTGTTGAGCGCGTACACTAGTTTACGATTATGTGACAGGGCAGCTCGGATGATTGAAGTTTCCGCCACCGGGTGGTGCCACAGACTATTGTCGCAATTTTTAATGAATAAATAAAAATACAACTCCACTTCTCACAACAAAAATAGGGTTGGTTTGAGTCACTATGCGGGACAATCTTTCCATCCGTGCAGTCATCCCATTTCATGTTCAGGGCAGTTGTTGGTCTCTTTAAAGAGAGCCTGAAACACTTTATCAAGTAACCATAGAATGGATTCACTACAAGAACTTATTACCTCACGAATTCGACGCCGCAAAAATTTTAAGAATCTGTCCAGTCCGAGCGTATTTACAAAGATTTGTCACACACTGCAAACGATTATCTCTTCTTTCATCCCAAGCAAAGCGCTGGAAGCTAAGCAGGGATGGATGGCAGGAAAAAAAAAAAAAAACGTGACACGTGCCTTGTGACCTTGAGCACTGTTTTCTTTGTTCTTTGAATACGTCATTTTTTGGTGTGATCACAAGCGTGGACAGGTTGCGGCCTCCCGCGGCGATCCCTGTACGACCCAACGCACCATGTGGAAATGGTCAATGGCTGACAGATAGCCTCCTACAAGTGATTTTTGAGTGTCTTCCATCATTTGTAGAGAGAAACGAAAGCAATTTTCAGTTGAATTTGATAATTTATTGTGAATTACGGGCCGGGTTTCAGTATTATGGAACAGCTTTGGGAGCAGGAATAATGGGGTTCTGCAGCAGCAACAGAGCAGTCAAGAGGAAGTTTTGGAGCAGCAAAGGTGTGTTTAGGAGCATGAAATTTAGTTTTGCAGCAGATTTCTCGGGCCACACATCACTGTTAATTACAACTTTTGCTTTCTGGTAAACACGAAAAAATTCAGAGGTTTTCACTATGCAAGCAATGCTGATCAAGCGACCAGATTTACTCGAAATTTAGATTTTTACAACATCAAAGGTGAAAGTGCAGCAACTAAAAGAAAAAGCATAAGCGGCCATCCCGACAACTGCTAGACCACAGACGAATAAAAAAATTTATGTTTAAATGTTGCAATGTTCAAAATGTGATCAAGACATCGCATCCAACTGAACAGCAACTCAAGACTAGAAATGAGCTACTATATAATAAAAGTTGTCTACACACTAAACCCATAGGGCTCTAGAAAAATAAATGTAAAAATAATATGTTCCGCTCATTGAAGTGCCACAGCCAACATAAGAACCTCAAAGAAGTTGGGATGCGCTCGTCGTGTCATTGCTAGGTAATTAAGTGAATTTGTGAATTTTTATTGCAATGGCAATTATATTGAACAGTCTTGGCTGATTTTTTGCCCTCATCATCGTCATCGTCGCCGACTTCATTCACGTGTGCGCGTATATATATATATATATATATATATATATATATATATATATATATATATATATATATATATATATATATATATATATATATATATATATATATATATATATATATATATATATATATATACACACGCGCGCGCGCGCGCACGATGAAGGATGCGCTAGCCTCCTCTATCTACGGAGCGAACATCCCCCCTTTCCGGCCGGTCGGGGTCGTCTGCGCGCGCGCTTATCTCATGAGCGAACACAAACAGGCGGGAGCTTCTACGGGATGACGAAGAAACGGCGCCTTCGCCCTTTTGGCGAAAGTGTGACTTTTTTTTTAATTAGGCTAGGGATATTATGGACAATCGACGGGTTTTCGCCGTCGTCGCCATGTTCCGTGTAAACTATAAGTTGGTATCAATACCCGTGCATCGTACGTTCAACCCGCGCGTAAAGTTGCGCAACCTGGGGTGATGAGCGCTGCTCAAGCAGAGATTAAACGAGCCGGCCGATCTGAGTCACTCGCGGGGGCGCACGCGGTAGCATCCTACCGCGTGTTAGAACCGTCATTTAATGCTTAAGCAGAGAGGAAAGAAACACGCCGCCCGTCCAGAAGGAGCATGAAAAGACGCGGGTGAAAGGGGGGTCGCTCGAGCAGCAGGCGTAAACTTCGAATCTGACCAAGGGCGTGGTTGCGATAGCTGGCGTGCACGATGTCGGCAAGCATCAGCGCACGGCTCGTAAACCTTGCTACGTGGTGCGCTTTCAACGGGAAGAGATAGTGCTATGAGCACATTTCTCTCTGGAGCGGACGTACTTACTATTTTACACCAGCGTTTTGTATTTGTGAGTGTCGCGATGTCGGATCTAAAAGATCTGCCAGCCTTCGCATAGTCACGGGGTCGCGATATCGACGAAGGCAGCAACAGCTGTTTTCATGAGTGAACTATTTGGCCACGCCGTGGTGGTCTGCTAAGGTACTCGGCTGCTGACCCGCACGTCGCGGGATCGAATCCCGGCTGCATTTTCCGATGGAGGCGCAAATGTTGTAGGCCCGTGTGCTTAAATTTGGGTGCACGTTCAAAAACCCCAGGTAGTCAAAATTTCCGGTGCCCTCCACTATACGGCGTCTCTCATAATCATATCGTAGTTTTGGGACGTTAAACCCTGCAAATCAATCGAGTGTTCTATTTGGGCTAACCTAGTACCCGCTGCAGCGAACATAGAGCGTCAGCTGTCGATAATTTGCAACGCAACAAAGTGCGTCAGCATTTATGCGTATGTCATCGATGATTCGTTATCGCTAGCGACCTCGTAAGTTCCAAAAACAAACCGTAATGTACGCATTGTATACGCATAATCTCATCGGAAGGTTCCATAAGGTTATTTATATGGTCTCCAGTCATTCAGGCGCGGTTTGCGCAAAGCAGCGTGACACACGTATTGATGCGGCAACAAAAATAGAAAGAAAGAAGCGCGTGTGGCATCAAAATTACAAATTGTTGCTATTGCAGTTATCGCTTTGCCAGTGACACTGATTTTCATTGCCCCGTTGCCGACCAAACGCCGAGCACAGCGGTTGCTCGGCAACGGTGCGGCGAGTTTTTTGCAACACCACTGCCGTCCTTATAGCAATTGCCTAACAGCTTTGCTGTTAAAACAGAGTCGCATAGAGTCGCCTATTGAGATATGCACACAAACGCTACCTTAACGAAAATTATGCATTGTGCTCATGTGGCGCAAGGTTCATGCATGATCCAAAATACGACGCCTGATATGGACACGGAATTTTATATGGACGCGGTTGCGTCCTTTGTGTAGCCCACGCGTGTTGCTCGGCCGACTATAAAACTCTTGACTAAATTTGGCGTTGCGCGTGCAAATTGCTGTTCAGGCGTGGCGTGGCGCAGTACTTCCACCCCGGCGGACCACGCTCGCGTGTTCTCAAGAGTCCCTACTACCTAAAGTCTCTAGATTTCTTAGGGAAAAATCTAGGGACTTTACTACTACCGATCGGCAGTGTTTATGACCATGTTCAAGAAGTTTTGCAGGATCCCTTTGAAAGGCTTGTTCCACATGCGAGCGACTGAGAGGCAGCAGGAGGCGCGAACGCGAGTTAGTTTCACATGCGCCGCTTTTGACATGCGAGCTCAGTCTAGTGGCTTAGGTACTCGGCTGCTGACCCGCAGGTCGCGGGATCAAATCCCGGCTGCGTTTTCGATGGAGGCAAAAATGCTGTAGGCGTTAAAAAATCCCAGGTTGTCAAAATTTCTGGAGCCCTCCACTACGGCGTCTCTCATAATCATATGGTGGATTTGGGACGTTAAACCCCACATATCAACCAATCAATGACATGCGAGCGCCGCTTTTGCGCGATGCCCGCCGCCCTGATGCCTAGTGTAGGCTAGCGCTAACGAGTTAAAGACGCTTTGCCGAGAGCGAATTGTTCGAACTTTGGCGAGGTAGACGCTCTCAAAACCAGTTTTGGGATCGTGCGATGGTTGCAGCTCCGCTGTTGCGGCAAAATCTTTGGCATGTGAAAAAGACTTTAGTTCCTGGCCACGGCTGCTAACTTCTAATCAATCCTCGCAAATCCCGACGATAGGTGACTGGGCCAAAAGATACAAAAATACTGGCACAGGCTCGCCAATTATGTCACGATTATCTTGGGAGCGCATACAATGTGAATGGAATTGGGAGATAAAAACGGGAGCCCGTTGTGGCACTCTTACCACACTCAAAATTCCCTTTAGCACACCAACGCCTCCTAGATCTCCCGTGCCTGCCGGATTATCGGCGGTCACTTGGGAAGCGGCGGTCGTCGGAACTACAGTGGTGGCGTCACTGAAGTAGGAGTGTCTTGAAATAGGTTTTTACGTTTTTAGAGCTTATATGCAATAAAAATAACGTTAAAAAGTTCTAAAAAGGCGTAAACGTAATTATAATTAACTCTACGAAAGTGACGCTGCCACTCAAAAAACAACTTTTTTAATACAAGGCATCCTCTAAAACTTGTAACAAACGTCAAAATTGCCGGTCTTAAAGGCCAAGTACATAGACCTTACCCCCTACGTAGGCAGCGCCGCTATAGATGACCGGCGTTTCGCGCTCATCCGGCAGGCACGAGAAATCTAGGAGGCATTGAGCACACTCACAATTCACGTAAAATAAACATGCACACAACAAATCAGTTGACACCAAAACCGAAACTGACCACAATCCAATTTACGGTCAATTTTAGCTCTAGCCACTATGGCTTTTTGGCGCGATTTCGGCTAACATTCTTTCGGTTAGCCCCGTCGACTCCGTGCAACGCTCCGTGCCTATGCCGTACGTCCGTGGTCGTCGTTTCCGTCGTCGACGTCCCCAGCAAGTGCTTACGGCCGTCGTCGGGGTCTCTTCTGCCCAACGAGCAGCTTGTTCTCATCGCTCGTGTCCCAGGTCCCTGTTGCCTGCGGCACGACCTACTGTCGTGGTCTGCGGTCTGGCCAAGTTAGGCCTAACTTGTCATTGGCCGCCGTTCTTTGCTACCTGACCCGGCTGAATACGGGTAGTCCGTCCAATAACTGACCTGGACCGGGAACTGCTGCACCGGGAACTGCTGTGATGAGGTGCGGCGAGTCCGGGCAGCCACACTCGGGTCACCCGACGCCGATGGCCGCTTTCATGCCAGATATCTCGAGAACAGTTGTGGGTGCCTGCTGCTTTCGTCGCGGTTGCGACCTTCTCAGTCCAGAGCTCTGCAGAACTCTACCGTCTTTTCATCTGTGGTTTTCTACCTCGGGTCGCGTGCTACGGGCCCTTCTATGGCGTATCGCGTGCGTGGACGTGGCTGGGGCGCACACCATCAGGTAACTTTCCGTGGCACTGCCACTCGGCGCGTGCCACTTTACTCGTGACAACACCCGTGCTTCTAATGAAATGCTTCACCGAACACGCATGCACTCACTGTTTTCATTAGCCTCGTCGGGCAATTAGAACAGTGCATGGAAAGCTGAAAATGGTAGGAGGGAAGAAGCCGCTTATTTTAAATCTGAGTCTCTGATTGGGGCGCTTTTTCAGGATTTTACAGTAGTTGGAAATATGAGAGAAAAAAAGGAGGGGCGGGGGGTAGCTGATTGTCCCAATTCTGGCAACATTATCAGAAGCGAGACTCAAGATTCATGGCTAAACTCGGCAAGTACAGTAACTCAAGTGAGCCACCAGCTAGCTGATGTGTAAAGCGGTCCTGCAACACTATACGCACGGCCAGAAGATGCTGCCAATCGGGACGCGAGGCTCTTGAGAACATGCGAGCTATAGAGTTTCCTAATATACACTAGAGGGAACTCTGGCGCTAGTGTCTATAGGAGCTGCAACGCACAGGGCTTCAGTGAGCCCGGGAATGATGGGTAGTACACACATTTGTCTAAACTTCTCACTTATGGCCTGCTTTTGGCTCCGCGTGTGTTCGTGTGGCTTGAGGCTGTTTTCTCACAAAACAAAAATCAGCAAATGTTCAGCGATTGCACTTAACCACGCCATTTTTTTTCAACTTACCTTTCCAAATTGGGTCAAGAAGTTCCAAAGCATTGAATCTTTCTTGCAAAACAAAATTGAAACACAGCAATAAACGAAGCCGCAAGTACGAAGACTAGGCAAATGTGTGTACTACCCATCATTTCCATGGTCGCTGAACGATCGCAGCGCCAGAGTCCCCTCTAGTTAATTTTAGGAAACTCTATGATGCGAGCCAAACATTACAGCAGTGTTGCCAGGTCGGACGGGACGACGTAGCAAAAATCTGAAGCAACTGTAGCCCAAATGTAACCAAAGATTAGAAAAGGCAAAAATATTTGTAGCCAAATATAGCTATTCGCACTTGCCGTTTTTTTTTTTACAGTTACATCTTAACTTTTACTATTACAATATCTTTTTGTACAATTCGTTTTTAGTGTATCTTTTTTCAGCATCCAGAAACCACGATGTGATTATGACAGACTCCTTAGAAGAGGACTTTGGAAATATTGACTAACTGCGGTTCTGCACCTATATCTGAGTACACGGGCCTCATCGTTAGCATTAAAAAAAAAGTGAAAGTATCAATCTTCAGGTGCTTCTTAAAAAAATAAGCGCGCTTTAACTTTGTATGCCATTCGGCAGACTTCTGACTGTAAAAAGAATAATGAAAAAATTAACAGACAAACAGAATCATGCAATCCACGTCTTACCAGTCGGTTACCATTAAAAAGTTGCCTTCCCAGGTGAAGTGTTCTATACATAGTGTTCACGTGATGTCACTTCCGCCGTTGTCGCCCTCTCCCGCCATGCCCGGGTACCTCCCTGGGTAACTAAAGGCAGTTCACGTGCTGCAGCGCGGTTTGTTGACAGCTTGTCCTCTGTTACTGTGTACGATGTTAAAAGGGAACCATTGTGGTTTTTCTGTTGTAGTATTTAACGAGCTCAGCTTATCAGAAAAGCCTTGCTTGTTCACTCGATACAAGACCAGAAAATCAAGATGTGGGACACGTATACCAGCCACTGTGTACGAGGGCCCATTATCTCGCTTTCACTACAAACACTACAAATTTCGTGGCCCAAGAACAAGTGAAAGCCTTGAGCCGCAATTTTAAGAGTGGATGAGCGAAGCGCAGCAGCTCCCATCGAAAACGAGTTGTGCAGAGCTAGGCAAGTTTACAAGAGATATAATATTAATACATTGAAGCGGCCCATGCCACCCTTCAAGTGTTTAAAACAGTGCTGATGTTGAGCCTCTTTGATTGAAATTCGTGGAAACAGAGCCAAGGAAAATATTATGCGAGGCACATAGACACTTCGCGTAATGCGTACCGCAGTAATGCCGGTCATCCTTTTTTTTTTTTTTGCGCATGTTTTGACACCTCTTTCACCTTGTATTTTACTTTTCTTGTATGCTAACGTACAGTGAAGTCCCTGAAAATGATGGAGACCGTGTTAGTGAATTAATTGACCAATTTAAAAAAAATCCTGACCCCCAACTCGAACTGATCGGCTATACTTCAAAGTGAACTAATATTGTCTCGCATTCATTTTCACTGTTGGTTTCAATGCAATACCCAAATTTCCACGATTGCCATCACGATTTTAACAGCCTTTCTGACACTCTGATTGTGCACGCAGTGGTGGCAGACAAGTTTGTATGTACATTATCTTGGTAAGCTATCTCTGTTTGCAGGTAAGTGCTTGGCTATAGCACTTACCCGTAATGAAGTTACACATGAAGACGCAAATATCATTGAGTTTATTCATGTAGTTTTTGTTAATCCGCGCCAGCCAAACACGCCTGTATTTTTCGTAAAATCGCAATGCGCGTTTTCAATTTTAGGTAATAACTTTCGGCGAACAAACACCCCGAAACTCTGCTTCCTCTTCGTGGACTATTAAATGAACTTGCCTCACTAGCAGCTGGTAATTCCTCAAACTTGCATCGTGAGGCAAAATTGAACAGGCGCAAGCGGGAGGAAACAACACGACAGCGATAGGTGACAGAGTCGGTAGGTACACGATTATGTCGTGGACGCATTTCGGAAGTGACGAAGGGGCGCTGTGTGACGCACGTGCACACTATGTATAGGGTCTGCAACCCACGTCTCACCAGTCCGTTATTATTGGAAAGTTGCCTCTCGAATCGAGGTGCTCTATAGGGCCTGCTATTTCCAACTCAGCATAATTTTACACATGCAAAACATGGCCAAGAATTAATTTTGCCAAATGTTATGATCATAAATGCTGGCTTTCGCCGCCGTCCCTGTGAATATTGAGTTGGTGCATGGAATTCAGTTTAGCACCAGCAAATAAAAAAACGGCCACTTATCGACATGAGCATAGGTAGAAATTTTTTTCTATTTTTGGCAGGGGGGGGGGAGGCACGGGTTCTGTACGCCAACCTCTGGATACTCCACTCCTTATTGATGTCTAATATAGGTCAAAGTATAAAAAAATCACTGCATATCCACGAAGTGAATGATGATGAGTGGGACGAATTTTTGGAGGGTTTTAAACCGTCTGTCCGTCCATCTAGTAAACACTCTAAGTATCGCCATCTCGGATTTTTACATCATGTATTTATCATATACAAGTACCGCCATCTAGCGGACATTCTAAAAATAAACGAGAGGTGGCTACCAACAACTTGAGGCTTAAGGAGCTTCACGCCTAAAAATGTTTTTAATTTTAATGATTGCATTAATTTTTTTGTGGCAGTGAATGATAGAATAGTTGATAAAGCAGATAGTGATAATGGCCGCGGTTTCGCGTCCCAAAGTGATGACATGATTATGAGAGGCACCGTGCATACGAAGATCACGACAGCCTGGGGTTCTTCATGGAGTCTTCGGTAGCATTTCACCTCCACGGAAAGGCGGCCGCTGTGGCCGGAATTTAGTCCAGCGACCTTCATGTCGGCATTCGAGCTCCATAACAAACCCATCACGATGGATTAAACTGGAGATAAAAAAACTTTTGGCTAAACTTGCTGCGAGTAACACAGATGTCATGCAAAGCGCGAGCTATGAGCACAGGCGCCGAAATCTGATATTGGGCGAAACGTGTGAGCTCATTATTCATGACCGCGGCCAGGTGCATCATTGCAGGGCATGCGCTCAAAGTTGTGTAAGTTCCACAGCATAGACAACACAATACACGCGTTGCACCTGCAATCTGATTAAAAAGATGACTCACCGCTACGCAATCGGCAAAGTTGCAGAAGGTTCCAACAAACGAAAGCCCGCTTGTGTATGCATATACAAATTAGATTCACGTCTGAATCTTTGGCTTCCAGTATGGAATTGCAGCCTAACATCATGTGGTTCACATGCCAGCACAGCCAAAGTACGGCTTCCGGAGAGGCAAAAAAGCATTCTGCAACCGCTCGGACAAAGATAGACATAGACAGCTGGTGCTCGTCACACGGTTTTCTGTTCTCTTGGCGACTAAGTGTGCGGAATTCTGGTGAATTTTGAAGTTTTTGGCCTTTTCAAGGCCAAATGTGAATGCGTCTTTAGAGATTTGTGTCGGCTCGATGAGAGCCACCTCTGGAGCGTTCACCACGGCGGCATGACTTACAGCTCAGAAAAAGCCAAGTCTTCGAATTTTAGTAGCTCAAATATAGCCACATAACCAACTCGTGCAAGATGACGCCAAAAAGCTTTTTCTGTAGCCCAATTTGGCCATATATAGCTAAACCTGGCAACACTGGATTACAACGCAGCACACGGCCTGGAATTCACCACTGGTTCTCTAAGTCAACTATAAATCACCTTTTTTTCTCTCGACAAATGATGCCATATGCCCAAATAAATGCGCCATATACCAGAGTCTATGACCATTGGCCAATTCAGCAGTGCGACCTTCATAGTTACTGTGGCCACCGCAAGATGCTGTCACATGCACGCATGTGCAGTTGCACTCAAGTTGTGTGTTCAAAGAAAAAAAAATGTAAAGAAAGAGCTTAAGGTCATGATGTGCACTGACAAAGAAGTTAATCATCTTGCCCCCTTGTCATCCCCCTCCCCTGTGTAGCTTTCAACACACTCGCTAGTATGAGAGAGGTCGCACTTGAAGTGTGTAGCAAAGCCCTGCAACTCCGTTCAACTTGACGGATTCTAAAAATTTTTGCGGCAGTCAATTCATGAGCACATGTAGCTTTTTTCCAATGAAGCCATTCAATAAGTATTTGAAGTGTTTCAGGGGCCCTTTTTTCCTCCTATTCTTCTCTTCAGATAAAAAAAAAACTTAAATTAACTTAGTCATTGGCTGCATTTTATGTGGTTTAATTACATTGCTAGTTCCACAGTTAATGTACAATTGACCCCAGATATGAAATACTTTATACATATTTTTAAGGAGATTTTGAATTTGGTATATGCAGGTTGAGCAGCGGTGCAGTCTTGCATAAACACAGTGCTTTGTTTTTACTTTCTTGTCTTCAGCTGCCGCTTATTCTCTAGTTTCACTATGGGTTTCTACCCATAATTACCATGTTTTCTCTTTTTAAGTTACACTTATACGTTAAAGGGGAAATATAACTTGAAAAAATATAGAAGTATATATAGTTAATTTGTAGCCTAGGGCAATGAAATTTTTGCGGTGTATATATACTTCTAGGCTGATTTATTAGTTTTATAATAACTTGCACAGTTTTTGTTTTTGTGCCATGACAATGTGTTGAGTTAGTTTGAAACATTCTTTTCATGCCACTACACCTTTATGGTTGTGAGCCATTATTAGACCATATTGCTCCACTTTAACTGCAAAATGTTAGTAATTATCAAGAAAGTGCTTATAACAAATATTAATGGACAAGAAAAATTATGTGAAAATTCACAGAATCTGTAGCCCATAGTAATTGCTAACTTTAGGTTCGTAATAATTATACAGGTGATATAAAGTTTCAAACAATATACTTGCACCCTTCACATGTTAAGAAATATGTGAGCAGAATTTGATCTAGGTCGAGCTATCAGAAGTACCAAAAACGTGAAGTCTGAACTCAAGAAGTTGCTCAAAAATGGATCTTTAGCAAAGCACATTTTAAAGGTATAAGTGAAAGGTCATCTATGTGGAAAAAATACATTTTTTTATATGATTTCTTCCATATTGAGAGTTTGGCAATCATGGTTGCCGTTTGATATGCTGAGTGGTAAACAACAGTTTGGCATACTGAGGCATGCAAATAATGAGATGACAATTGTCTGAAAAAAAAAAACAACACAAACTCGAGTGCAAGTATCGTACCGGCAGCACGGCCTGACAGGCTGCCTGCAGAATTTGTATAGTGCGTATCGAAAGGAACTCGGACATTGCTGTATTTACCATCTTTGCTATTTCGCATTTATTTTTAAGCAGATGTAGCCTGGATGATTGATATAATGGAGTCATATATGATCCACCCGAAGACATTCTAGCATCTTTTTATTGCCATCACGGTCACAGCGTGACATATGCGCAGCCGTTTAGCGCCAGATTTCTCTAGTCTACTTCTCAGTGCCACCACGCGGTGGCGGCGAGCGCAGGCAGAACGCACGTTTGATGGCCTGAGGGAAAGCGTTCACCCATGCACTGAAAAATAGAGGCGCTGGCCCTCCCTCCTTTATTGCCTGGAGGGCTCATGCGATAGCATCTCCCCGTGTGTTAGAACTGCCGTATAATGCTCAAACAGAAAAAAAAATATCACAGCATATCCACGGAGTGAATGATGATGAGTGGGGCGAAGCGTCCATCCGTTCGTGCATGCGCCCATGCATTTGATCGCGTTCGAGAAAGCAGACGGCCCGCGGGTAACACCGACGAGATGCGAGCCAAGGAAGCCGAGCGGATCCAAAATAGTGGGATCTAATAATCGGATCCAAAAGTGTACGCTGCCAGCCTTACTTTGTACAACATTACAATTTTGTTATCGCATTCATTGCATCGCATTGAACGCCCTGTCGTGTTGTTGCCAGGACTTATCGCGAAGGCCACGGTCCCGAGAACTCGCGGTGCTAGACGGGTCGACCTTTAAAGAACCGTCATTGTCACCGTGGTATCAGGGAGTTTAAACCAGCGCCTACTCTGACATCTCCTCGATGGTGATGACACGCTTGTCCTCATTAAAAAAAAAAAGCAATGCTGAACCTCGTCGGCGGCCTCACCATGCGCGCCAAGTGATACCATGCACGTGCACACGGCATCGACAATGAAAAACAAACGACACCGAAACCGCGAAAAACTGTTTGGTAAGTCGCCCTGATATGCCTTTCGTGGAGCAGTGCTGCTCCACGAAAGTGATGCTAACTAAAAGCGTGGCACTGCCAATGAAAAAGTATTTTTTTTTTCCCATTCTTTTTTGGTTTAGAAGGTGAGGGAGGCAACATTCGCGCATGCGCTCGTTCCCGCAAGATCACCGGCCACGCCGGTTCGTGGGGCGCAGGCACGCCTTCCCAGCCTCTTCCTCTTGCCTGGGACTCGTAGGAGCACCAAGCGCGCCGCCGCTGCTTCGGCGTAAGCGGGGCAACTGCGGTATATGCATGCTAGTGCCAAAATGACAAAATCCAGGGCACAATTCTTAGATTATTTATGGCAAAAATTCGTTATATCAAGGATGTCTCCCACTGTTACTTTGTTGCTTTGAGCTCGCAAATACATGTGCTTCTATGAAGTAACGGCAGGGAATAGAAAAACTTCGGTATATAAAGGAATGAATTATATGGAGGTTTGTTATAAACAGAAGGTTAGAGCAGCTGCGCCATGCTGCGCCAAACCACCCCTGCCGCGGCAAACTCTCCTATCAGCGCCGCACTGCGCCGCAGCACCAGAATTAAGCTGCAAAATGTGAGAGCCGTGCCTGGAAACGTGGCTTAAACTTTGTCTTTTTGGTTTGATCAAAATGGGTATAGTTTTGGTTTCGTAAAGGCTGTGATCCAGGAGCAGCTGTGAACTTCGATCCTAAGGGTGTGGTTGCTATCGCTCAACGCGTGCGCTCACGGCAGGCATCAACGCGTGTAGTTCGCGAACCCTTCTACATGCTGTACTCTCAACGTGAAGAGACGGTGATAAGGGAATTTCTCCCTGGTTTATAGTTATGTGATATCAGATCTAAGAGAGCCTTGCATTTTGTTGCAGTCTGATACGTTGCTTTGCGAATCCGGTGAACTGTTTTTTATAACATGATGTCAGCGTTTGGAAAAGAAATCGAAGATTGCGGTAACTGTGCTCAAAAGAAAGGGGTGGTGTCCTCTTTTCCAAACAGCCTCGCAATAACCGGTGGGTGCACCATGCACATGAGTGCTCATCAAGCGTATGCTCGTTTTTGGTCATTGTGGTTTCACGCTTATCAACTCGACGGTTGTCGATCGCTTTTTTCGGTAAAAAAGCAAAAAATAAACATGGGCGGCGAAGTCGCAGTTTCAATGCAAGTGTGATGCAATGAATGCGATAGCAGCGAATTGCAAGGTTATACAAAGTGACATTGGCAGCTAACTTATTTGGATCCTAGCTCATATATGTAACTCTACAAAACGCTGGTGTACGAGAATTTGATCACTGCAAGGAGAGTAACACTTTTTGCACACTCTCAGTGTGTTGAGAGTGCAGCATGTTAAAGTGTATGAGTTTCGCTCGCTGGTGGCTGCCGAGCTAGCCTGTGCACCAGCGATCGCGACCACACCCTTAAAAGCAAGGTTCATAGTTGTTGCTCGAGTGACACATGGCCCTCCCCCCTCTCTGCTTGTTGCTTTAGGGGCAAAGCTCCTTAGGCTGTAGAGGCTCCCTCTGTAGTTGCAGTAGTAGTATGTAGCCACCTCTAGTTTGAGTTATTCGATAGATGGCGTTGTGTATATACGTCCTTGGGAATAATATAACTAGATGGTGTTAGTGGTCTTCACAGCATATCCACAGAGTGAATGATGATTAGTGAGGCGAAGCTTCTGTCTGTGTCCCCATCCGTTTGTGCATCCATTCGTTCGCCCGTCCATCTGTCTTTCCATGCTTCCGTCCGTCTGCGTGTCTCTCCATCTGTCTGTCTGTCCGTTCGTGCTTCTGCCCGCCTGTCCTTGCTTCCGTCAGTGCTTCCGTGCGTCCAGACAAACGAACACTTCACCCCACTCATCATCATTCACTCCGTCAATATGCTGTGATTTTTAATGCTCTTCCAAGACTGGTGGTGTGCTTCCTCTCTGCTTCGACTACAGGCCTCCCAGGTAGGTGTATCGAATGTTGTCGCATGCGACCTCCGGGCGGCGGAGATGGGCCAGATCGTTTGAGCTCTGCTTCAGCCGCGTTCGTCGCCCCCGCTTCGCGCTTTTACTCGTGGATAAAACATACGATACGCTGGAGTATATTATAAATTTGGAATTTACATGCGACATGACGGCAATGGCAAAAACCTGCTGGGTGAGTCTATAATATTTATATCGCGATAATCAGGCTATTGCACAATTTAGATGTGTTTAAAAAAAGGTTGCATTGAACATATGCATCATCAAAAGTGCTTTGAGTGGTGATAAGACTGCTCTGAATATTTCTACTGCTGTGAACGTGCTCGAAAAGGCCCTCATGGCTGCTCCAAGCCTGCTTTAAAAGGTCTCTCTGGCTGCTTCGAGCCTGCTACAAAAAGCATTTTTGCCTGCTCCCAGGACTGCTTCCAAACCCATGTACCCTGTTCCACCCCTGTAAGCAGGTTTAACTGCACATGCTTCGAGTTGTCAATGAATTCGCCCTTGCGAATTCGTACTGATTTTTGCAAAGCAGATACGCAAGTTTACTGCTAGCAGTAAAAAATACTTAACGTAAATACCCGCGTATAATACAAACCCGAATATAATATGTACGAGACCAAATTATAGAGGTGCGGAATGAAAAAAAATTGTACCCGCGTATAAAACGACGTAGGAAAGGTCACCGAAAACACATTTATTGAGCAGGCATCCGCCATGTCAATCGCTGTCGTCTTCAACTGCGATTTCCTCAGACATTTCCTTGTCAGACAAATCATCAAATAGGTGCTCGTCTTCTGCGCCATCGAGGGCATTAGAGATGCCGCACTACTTGAAGGAACGACGCACAAGGTCCTCTGGGATGCTTGCCCAGGCGTCCACAATTCATTTGCATAGCGTAGCCCATGACGCCCGTTTCAGCCGCCGGGTCGGCGTCACTGCAGGCTCACCTGAGCGCATCCACTCAGCGTAGCAAGGCTTTACCGCATATTTTTACGGCTTATTCACACAATCGTCGAGAGGTTGCAGTTAAAATGTCATCCCACCCGGGATCACGACCAGTTCCGTGCCGCAGTCGCGCAGGAGCCTCTTCACTGAGTCGGCCAAATGGCAGCGAAACGCGTCCAGCACCAGAATTGATGGAAAAGAGAGCAGGGCACCAGGCCGTCTGCACCACACGAACTTTACCCAGTCTAGGCCAAGGTCTTCATTCATCCAACCTTTATCATGACTCACGATGACATTCTTCGGTAGCTCCTCCTCTTTCGCCAATGTCTTGCGCTTGAAGACGACATAAGGTGGGAGCTTGTGGCCGTCGGCCGTGCACGATAACATCACTGCGACACGCGTTTTTTTCTTGCCGGTGGTATGGACACTAACCTGCTTCGAGCCCTTTTCATGAACTGTAAGGGGCCATGGCATGTCCAGGTAAACTGGCGTTTGATCGGCGTTGCCGATTTGTCCCACCTGGAAGTTCTGCAAGCGGCGCAACGTAATCACATGGCGTTGAAATGAGATAAGCTCTTCAAAGGCTTCAGGGAGCTTCTGAGAAATGGAGGTTCGCCAACGCAGGGAAAATCCGGCTCGGCACATGTAACGGTATATCCAGTGCTTGCTGGCTTTGAAGTCCGAGCTCGACATCCCCTTTTCTCTCGCCAGCTCCCTCGCTTTCATCTGCATGAGCTACGTGTTGACTGGCAAGTGCGCCACCCGCTGCTGTCGAACGAACTCTGTCAGCGCGAGTTCAATCTCTGGAAAGGCCCTTTTCTTTGGACTGCGAAAGCTTTTTCGCTTTCGCTGCGCGCAAAAAGAGCTTCTTTCTGTCGTCGCCATAAGCGGACACTTCCCTCGGTGACTCCGAACTGTCTTTCGGCCGCACTGTTGCTGATTTCCTCGGCAGCTGCGATGATCTTTCTTTTGAATGCAGCCGAGTACTGGTTTCGGTGCCCTGGCTTGTTGCACATTTGCGAAGTGAGGCACAGAACACAGTGAGGTTCACACGTCCGCCCGTCTGCTGTCCAAGCACTCAAGCAACTCAACAACAAAAAAAGAAATGGCGCTAGCGCTCACTTTTGCCACGCGAGGGTGCGAAGATAACAAAGCCAAGAGGCAGTTACGAAACCGAAACTTTAAGCACAATTTCGTTTTTCGAGCAAGTTTTCGCTCGGATCCGCACATAGTACGAAGCAGAAATTTGGAACACTAATATTTGGGAAAAAAACCTCGTATTATATGCGGGTATTTACGGTTATATAAGGAGGGAAGTGCTCACTTGTTTCCGCCATGAGCACACTTGATGAGCACCGCTCTCACTATGTTGCGCACCCGGTTCTGCAGGCTACGCAGGTCTTCCAAGATGGCGCATGGACTGTGCACCAGCATGGACTTGAAACAGCGCTGTTGAGAGACAACAGTCATTTTTCATTTTACGGTGTTGCTGCATGGACAAGCCTTGAAGAAATGTGACAGCAAAGGTAGGTGAAAAGGTTTTGTGTTCCACTTACCAGAGCAGTGACATACACTCTGTAGACAGGGTCCGCAATGGCATGCGAAATCACGCGACAGCAAGCGGCCTGTACAGCTTCTATGCCTCCCCATGGCTCCAGGCACATGGGTTTCGATGTGGCCAGTCGCAGAGCATGGGTCACCTAAGGAAATACAGGCGTGCCGTTAGCCTTGTGGGCTCATCTTGGCATACCATCTTAGTGTAAGCACACCTACATGTAAAACAGCTAACAATGCAATTCAGTAATTTACTGCTTGAAAAATGACAATGCTAGCCCATAATCATGCCCATTAGACTGTAGATCATGAGGCATCAGTTGTCCGATCTCTACTAGGATTGTGCACTTCCATATCAAATGCAATAAAAGATGTCACTGTTATTTAGTGATAGCTGAAGTATAAATTATTCAAGTTTATTAGTATTAATAAACTGGTTTTGATTCGTAGCATTGCATCCTTCAGGCACCATTTATTTTTGTAACCAGTTTACGCAACACTGCAACATTAGGAACGTTGCTGTAAAGTCTTTCTGATTTTTTTTTTCTGAGGAATTTTTCAGAGCCTCCAATTTACTGACAATTCCTGGTTTTCCATGATAGAAGACATACTGCTCTCAGGTTTAATGACAACTGTTTTGGAAACTGACATGCATTTTTATTATTTTTTCCCGCCACATTGTTCGCTTTTTCCTGCTGCGCTGCAGCAGTAGATGTTCTATGTAGTACCTCCACTTTGTTCATATCTCATATGTCAATGATTAAAAGCAGCGTTCTCCGCCAATGAGTTGCAATAAGAAGGCAAGAAGCAACACACCTGTGCCTCAACCTCAACTACCGCAGCTTCTCGCTCGGACCATACACTTGACATGAGGCATTGGGCAACTTCTGTGCCGAAGAACTGCATAGCCATTGGCGGTGCATTATTCACAGCTGAGCTGGACGGTGTTCCTACAGGCCTCGGCAGAGGGCTTACATCCGATGCACGACGTAGCAGACAGTGCAGTGGGCATGGTGGTAAAAGGATCTCATCATCATCTTCTGGCTGTATTGGCTTCCTACGATAATAAAGAAAAAGAATGAAAGGACACACATATTTAGGGGAGATGCTCCCGCAAAGTCAGTTTTTCCCAAAGATACATATTTTTGGTTTTTACCAGTTTAATTTCTCTACTTTAATGAAAAAAAAACATCAAGACTGTAATTTAATTAAAAGTAGGTTAAAGTCAAACACCACAATGTGGCTATTAAAAAAAAACTCCTCTGGAAATTGTCACCTAGCTGCTTGCGATTTCATTCCACATGAGGAGTTCATCAAAGCCACATTCAAAATAACAATGATTCCCAAACTCTCATCATGCATTAAACCTTTTTAAAAAGTATATCATTGTCACTTAGGTGAGCTTCCATTTTTATGCCTAAAATGCGTTTTTCTCATCATGGAATATTGAACCACTCCTTGAGTGTGGACATGATGTTTCTCTCACTTCTGTTTGCCAGATTGAGATATTTTTACCACATATTCCTTAACATGTGGAGAGTGCAGTTATCTCCTTTAGAAGCTGATATCACTGATATAATTATTATGAACTTAAAGTAAGGAACTAGTAGGGCTGAGCATTTCAAGACTTGTCACATTACAATTCTTCCTGCTCATTAAAATGTCTTAAACACACCATCTTGATTGTTATTTGCATTCTACAGCTAATATGGTGAAAAACTATAAAGGTTTAATGGCAGAGAAAGTGTCCAAAAAAAAAAAAAGTTGGCATGGTACAAAATCAAAACTATGCAACTCACTCTAAAGCTGATTACTCTTTGAAATCAGCAATAAAAAATGTACAATCAGCAAAATTTTCATTGTCCTAGGCTACAGAAAAAAAAAAAAGCTTTTTTTTTTCAAGTAGCATCTCCCCTTAAACAAGTAGCAAAGTGTTAACATCAGCATATTGTTGGAGATCTCAGGCAATATATCTCTAGCCGATCGTCAAGCTAACTTTCAGTATGTCCTTTAAGGGGACAGGGTAAGCAAAATTATTGAAAAAAAAACTTTTTGTGTGTTTTGGTGTTAATTCTGCAGCCTTTTCTGAACCAGAATTAGTCGTTTGCTTGTCTTAGTAAGATATTTTTTTTTCTCCAAAAATGACATATTTCAGAACTTGTGCGGCGGCCTGCCATGCCCCCATTTCTACGTAGCAAAGGATTCCTTGTAGTTCAAACATCACAGCCATATGGAGAAGTTACAGTTAGCAAGCTGGAGTGCATTTGGATCATTAAAAAAATATTGGGCCCAGAACTGCAAAAACAAAATAAAGCAGAGGCGTCAAGCTTTTTGTTGGGAAATCTTTATCTGGTCAGGGACGTCTTAGTAGTGCCATCATTGGCAAGCACCAAAACTATTATCGTTAGGCCATTAAAAGAAATAGAGCCAGCTTGGAGGATATGTGAAAAGCTGTCCGGTTCACATTATCTCACATGGCAGCAGAGGATACCAATCATTCTCATGGCCTGTGCTCGAAGGACGTCATGGTGTGAATTAAACAAAGCCCAGTTGAATGGTGAACCGTTCATTCATAAAGAACATCTTCCAGCATCTGTTATTGAGGCTGTTAAGCCAAATTATCTGATACTAGCTCATCCAGAATTAAGTTACTTGCTAAATGCCCTAATGGGAAAACTCAAAACCATAACGAATCGTTACATAGCAGCGCGGGACTGCGCTACAAAAAATGTTTTTCTCGGGCACCAAACACTGTAAATATGCGCTCTGGATGCTGTGTTCACTTTTTATGATGGCAATATAGCCCTTGTGAATGTGCTGAACTATTTTGAAATTCCGCAAGGGCACTGCACAGTGCAGGGCCTACGCACCCTTGAACTGCATCGACAGCACTGCGCTGACACGACTGCATAGCAGGCGACAAATGAGAGGCTTGTCAGGCAAGACGTTTGTACGCAAAGAGAAAAAAATTGCATTAGGGATTAGTATCTGGCTGGTGCCTCTTGAACGAGTTTGTCAATTGGCTGTGATCTCGTACTTTTGAAATAATGCAGATTTTCAACTTAAAGTGCGATTATCTGAAAATGTGCTTTTTTTTGTACTTATGTTCCTTTTTCTCAGTTACCACTGTATCTAGAATCATAGATTTTTCCCAGTATTTAGATAACGTAATAGGAAATATGCTGAAGCAGAATATTGTTGTGTGAGGAAGGGCTCTTCTGCAACACGACATCTAATAGCTATTATCGAGTGATAATTAGGTACCCCAAGTAAAGAAAAAAAATTACAAAAATTAGCATTGCAATTTTTAGTTCTAAATCTGGCTCAGTAAGAAGAGGAATGGCTAATGATCACGATGATACTAAAATAGTTGCTGTAGCTCTTATGGTAATGGAGAAAAAGGCACAAAGTTCGCCTAATAAAGATGGTGGGTATAAGGCTTACATGTTGTTCCCTTAAGAATTTAGTAGTGACAGCAGTTAACAGAAAACTGTTCTTTGGCTGCCGTAATAAAATTTTATACAGAACTGGTGTAGGCAATGCATCGTTAAAAATTTACATCCTTGTAGTGTTGTTCAGTGCATTGTTTGAAATCTGGGCAATGCTGTTTGATTCATTCAACAAACTAAAATATGTGTAGCATTTTACTATAGGATTTTAACAATGCATTCAAACGTCAATGTAATAAAGGCACATGGGGCACAGAATGGCCTCTGTAGCATTACATAGTGTCATGGACAAAGTTATTTGTTTTGTATCAATGCTCATTATATCGTGCCCCATCTGTGATAGCCTGTAGGCCCGTGTGCTCAGATTAACCCTATGTGGTCGAAATTTCCAGAGCCTTCCACTACGGCGTCTCTCATAATCATATGGTGGTTTTGAGACGTTAAACCCCACATATCAATCGATCATCTGTGATAGAGGATAAACACTTGATTGAAGGTCTGAAATTGGGTGTAAATATATGCAATGAGGCATGTGAATAAGGTACGCTGTTGTTTATGGGGTTGTGGAGCAAATAACAAGCAGATGGTCTCACTTTGTTAAGGGCGGCGATGAAGATCGGTCATCTTTCCAGTGGCACCGACAAAGAGGGCAGACAACAGGCTCTCCGTTGCGACTACATTGCAGGACCCCTGTGAAGAGAAGGGAAGAAAAAAAAAAAAAGGATAAGAAAGTAGTACTCAAGACTACAAACTTATGCTGAATTAAAAGTTAGTGGCAAGTTTTCTGTGTTTGTGTCAACATCCGATCTCTCCCCTACGCTGCATTTTTATATGCTGCCCCTTCAGAGTTGCCAGTACCGCTTATAATAAGAGGATTTGGGATTCTTTTTGCCAAGTCGCTTGTAGAATTTTCCAGTTGCTTGTTTCATTTTTAGGGCTTATTCGTATTTCTTCAGCAAATCTAGGTAGTTATTTTAGTTTATCACATTCATTCATAGCCCATTTGTAAATGTTTGAGAGTAGGTGAGTGATGAAGTCAAACAACCGTGGAGGGAATCGACAAGTAGCATTATTAATCATGCATTGGAAAACGTGCATTCAACCAAATGAGAATTATCTTGGAGACAATGCTAAAAGTAACTATGTGCTTTCGTTTTTGTTGTACTCTTTTTTATTAAGTGATTTGTTTATTATATTTGACCATATTATCGAGAATGTGAAAATTCATTAAGTTTCCGCTTCTTTTCTAATTCTTTGCAAGAGTTTTGCCACTTTCGAGGGGGGGAGTGGGGGCTCCTTTTGTGAGAAATATTTGCTTTTTAGCTTGTTAACATCTGGCAACTTTGTGCCCCTTTGTCTTTTAAAATATCCAGGTAACAACCAGTAACAACCAGTCCAATTATCGACATTACAAAGCCCAGTGCAAAGGTCACACTTACATATCGAGGCGCAGTGATGGTGCAGTTGATTTCCACAGCCTTTGTCGCAGGTGATTACTGACTCTCCTTCAAACATCTCCAGCAGACAGATGGGGCAGGTACTGGCGTCGTCACCTTCGCTGGGATTTGCAAGACAGTTTGTTCTATGAGAAAGCGTATTACGTTACTCATAACTAGTATTGACAAGGAACTCAGAGTAGACCTGCAAGCAACTTGCAGTTGTCAGAATAACTTCAAGTACACGTAACTTGAACTTGTCGCATTCATTTATATGAGTTGCATAACCTTCTTCAGTCCCCATGACCCCATTAGCGGTCAATGAGACGAGTAAGCGCAGCTAACTCTAAAGCACATACTTTACCCCGATGCCATTTCGCAGGAAATTCGACGTTGGAATGGGCTTCATTTGTTGTGATCGAAAAATCATCTTGGCCGTGACCGAAAAATTGGGAAAGATGTAAAATTTCCAGTGAAATGCAGTGAAAGTAACTTTCTCTGCTTGAAAATACAGTTATTATGACTTTCATGCTTTCGCAAACATATGCGTTCCTGTACCAGGTTTCACATGGGGTAAAGCCTGTGTACAGGACACGTGTCATAAACAGTTATTCACACACAATTAAAATTACAGTAATATTGCATGGTACACATGTACATTGCCATCGGGAGTCGGAACATTATCACAACGACTTCATGGTTTAAAGCCGGCCTCCCACTACAAAAGGCGACGTTACTGCGCGTATTCTCTTAAGACCACGTTGTGGGTGCACAGCAAGTTTGAAAACATTTCAAGCACATAATTGCTTGTGCTTTAAAGCATGCTGCCTATTACACAGAATGCAGCCCTGTGTGAAAACTTCAGTGACACAAGCCACTTTCAACTTTATCGGTTTCATTGTAGTAATCCACAACGTGGCTTCTCTAGTAACATCATGCAATAAAACGGATGCACTAAGCAGGCACTAGGGACAGGATATCGCTAACGCGTTTCAACACTTAAAGGCGAGCTTAAGGGTCCCCCAATTTTTTACCTTCACCTTGACTTTCTCGAATCGCATTGAGAGCGTTACTTTACTTGCATTCAATGAGATGGTGTTTCATGTTGGGCATCTGTGATGCACGGCGTATTGAAGATGTAGTATGTGTGTGAGAACCCTGCTTGAAAATTCCCAACCAAGTTTTAATGAATTTTCATGAATTTCTGTGTTAACACTGTGGTTAAGAGCTCTTAAATTATATAATGGCATTTTAATAATTAACTTCATTAATAAATTTTACCAGTTTTTTTCAGTTGAAATATATTGATCAGTAATTTCGATCTTTATACTGAAGATGACAACTCCCTTTGGGGATTGAATGGTGCTTTTAACTGTAAGTGTTAGCGTATTTATTGTGTACGAACATCACTAAAAAACGTAAAGGGACAAAAAAGTTATCAGGTCAAGAGCAATCACAAATGCAAACTCTACGGTGAACGTGGAACTACTTAGCTACAGAAGCTAAATAAACCTACTCAAACACTTCCACTTTTGCACTTTGTAAAAATGCATTGTCACGAGATCCCGCCATCAGATCAATTACGTGCCTCTAGATCTTGTTGGACATATCTTTCATAATACATCTAGGCTAAACTCTATTTTTGATGCATTCTGCCTAAGGAAGTATTTGAAGTCTTCTTACACATCACGGCTGCCTGTTTTTAGATGTGCTGTCAACAGCATCTTCTAGATTTTTGGCAGGGCAGTCTGGTGACTTGTCATCGGTCAGTGGGCCTTCGGACTGCTGGGAGGTCCTACGTCGTGATATAGAGAATCCACGTAGGAGCTCATCCACCTGTCACAAAAGTGAATCATGTGTCAGCTGATTTGGGCATGCATGAATATATACAAATGTTATCAGAAAGTTGCTTAAGTGCATTTGTAAGAGCAGTTATAAACAACTATCACGAACACGGGTCGTGGCCACTTAAAAAAAAATTGGTAAGGAATGAGTTACAAATAAAAAGAAGTCACACAAAAAATAAAATCTAGAAAACATGATGCACATTGTGCATTCCTTAATTAGAACATTTAGTGGTGCTAAAAGCCATGGCAACAACATCCATGAACTGCAAAACTACTGTTAGCATCAATTTAATAGGTTAGGGCTACTCCAAGAAACACTCGTATAGACAACACATGGACAAGGCAGCTGTCCAGCTGGCAAAGAGACCGATTGAGAAAGCAATTTGTAGACTTTTGAAAGGAACAAACAAAGCAAATTAATCGAAGACAAATAGCAAAGGGTATGGGAGAGATACTACTGTTACAATTGACCTTCACTGGAAAACATCACGAAGACACGCGCCGCGGTTTGACATGTTCATAGTAAGGCACCAAATGCATTCAGTAATGCATATAATTAAGTTTATCCTCACCTTTACGGAGCAAAACAAAAGTGGTAATGAATGCAATCGTTGTAATACCCCTATCCAGTGTATGTGCATGTCTGAGGATTTGGAGGGTACAAATTAAGACATTTTTTTTCATAAAGGTCCCCATGCTGTGCACCTTTGCTTGTCTGCATCAATCATGCTTTTCTTGCCTTCTTAACATTAGTCAGTTTATCCAACAACGTACTTAGCTATAACATGCATGCATAAATGCTAATGTTTCTGCACTACAACCATCTGCTGTGGCACTCATTACCTCGAATTCCTTGAGTGTCTTGCTGAACAGACGAGCATCCGTGTCGGTCAAACGTAAAACCCTGAGCATTACAAACAGCAGGTGCACACAGTGGGGGCCCTTGCCACAGCTGCAGGTCTGTAGTGAAAGAAAACAACCACAATTGAAACCGTGTGCGCATGAATAGCATAGCTGTTAGGTAACCGAGCAATCATTGGCATCATCATCAGCCAGACTACGCCCACTGCAGGGCAAAGGCCTCTCCCATGTTCCTCCAATCAACCCCATCTTGTGCTTTCTGCTGCTATGCTATATCTGCAAACTTTTTAGTCCCGTCGGCCCAATTAACTTTCTGTAGAACTATGTCAAATTACCTTAACAGGTTGACGAAACAAACTTTAAGTGACTGCACTACAGTTGAACCTTACAGCTATAACAAACCTCTGCACAGGGTGGAACACACCTATGGTGGACACCTCTAGTATTTTACTTCACTGAGGGAAATATTCATTAGATGATGCATAATTATGGTGTTGATGAACAAAACAATAATTTTATTCTCAGTCTTGTAATTATTAGCTTCTATAAGGTTTTAAATGCTATATGTTACAGGAAAGGTGGGGTAGTTGGTTTGGCTGCGTAATGAAACTTATGTGCATGCAACATGAAGACACAAATGAAAGGTTCACAAGCACCATGTGCAACCTATCATTTGTGTATTCGTGTTGTGTTTCGCAAAAGTTTCATTATGTTCTAAATGCTGATCAGGTGTTCAGCTCATATGTCAACGACCTTCCTGTACATACATTCTAGAATGAAGCAGACAAAAAAGTGTTTCTCACAGATGCTGTCACGAATAGAAGTAGCCAGATTCGTACAGAACTCGGCGTTCTAGTGATTCTATAATAACAAGGAGCACTCTGCAAACTGTAAACAAAGAAAAAGAAAGCACCATAAGCCTCTGACTTTTATATTCCTGCTCTGTGTCTTTGACTTCAGTTCGCACCCTTTGTATTAGGATCCATACCGGCCCACCCAGTTATCTTTATACTTTGACGAAGGCGTGCTCCTTTCGAATAAGAATGGCAGATACCTCCAGATGTGACTTGTGCAATAGTGACTAGACAATAGAACATCTACTGTGATCATGTGATGTTTTTGCGAGCGGAATGCAATGTGCTACGCGAAACGTTAAGCACTCTAGATAATGGACCTTTTTTCGAAGAGAAGATCCTTGGTTCCTAGCTCTACACGTCGCAAGCTGCAAAGCGACACGGGCATTGCTAGGTTTCTTAAAGTCAACCGAACTAAGTGACCGCTTATAATAAGCCGGATGTGCGCCTAGTTGACCTCCCTGCCTTTCATTTCTGCCCTTCTTCCTCCTCCTTGTTGATAGCGATTGCCCTGCATGCTTACCTGCGGCCCCAGAACCACCTTGAATCGATGGTCAGGCTGGTCGGCAGCTATGAGGAAAGAGCGTGGTCCTGGTTGGTAGAGCAAGTACAACCGCACTCCGCGGCGCACCTGCAGAACCCGTCTACGGATTGCCTCGGCTAGCTCAGGGGGGCAATCCAGTGCTAGTGAGGTGTGTTGACTGGGTGAAGGGCTGCGTCGTCGGGGTGGTGGCGAAGTACCACACTGTGGGACAATGCACAAGATTGTGGCGAAATTTCAATTTAACTTCAGTCAGAACAATTCATTAAAATTTTGATGCCCTCTTACTCAGCATATGAAATTTAGAAATGCAGTTCATCTCATTGAAACCATTGCACTCATATTCACAGTTTAAGGCTTTCTATGGAGACTCACCCTATTCTCTATCTTGAAAGTTCCTTTCAGCACGCGCTGTGAAACCTACGGGGCTCCTAAGCCAACAGGAAGTTCCTTTCAGCACGCGCTGTGAAACCTACGGGGCTCCTAAGCCAACAGGAAGGGCGACCAGCCCCTCTGCATGTATTAACTCCAGGTTGCATTGCCTGCTTGGTGTTTCGTCATCGGCTTGCACGCGTAAGGCGAGTATAGGAGAGCAAGCAACACTGCTGGGGGTGCAAAAAAAATAAATGAAAATAAAAATAAAAAAAAGGCTTGGTGACCTCTGCTTCGAATTTATCAAGATTGTGCACCGGGGGATCCATAAGTTACAAACTGATACTGATGCTTTAGATTTTTGTACTGGTGCTTTAATAGCAATGAATAAATGACTGTTGTGCTAATTTCACAAATTATTATTGAATTCTTGGCACATTAGGCTTTGCAGGCATGGCTAAACAAAAAGCCTATTTCGCAAATGTGGAAAATGGACCTGCTGCTTTGTCCTCAGCGCGAGATGGGACAAAGCGATGACTCATTCAACTATTTGTTGCTGCCAGTGCAGTGGGGCAAATAAGAAGCGCCAGCTCAGATCAAAGCGGACGGTTGCGTCTGTATGGGCCCTGCCATGCTGATTTGTAACCACACTTACCAGCGATTAATAATACAGGAACTTAAGGCAAACGGCATCTATGCTAAGAAGGGTAAACATATCGCACACCAATGTGACATAACATGGCTCATGATAACGTACTGCTGGTAATTTCGCAAGCCTCTCAAGCTGTTGGCTGAACGCTGCCACATGTGCATCATTTCATTATGACTTATCAAGGATGGAATAAAACATCAAACACTGAAGGATATTTTTAAATTGTCAACGTGTTTAAAAGGAGAGCAATTGCTCTAACAAGTCTATAGAATACAGCAGGTCGTCAACAATGATTGTGTTTTTGTGAGTGCAATGTGCAATTAAGCATGTCATGTTTTAACGTACTTGATCAATGAAAAAACAACTTTGTTGCTGTGGTAATATATGCTTGGAGTTGTCAGCAAGGAAACTAGCAGAATGCTTATAAGCGCACACCTTTTCTGGTAAATTGGATGATGTTATTGCATCAGATTTCGTTGTAGTAAAATTCATTTATTTACAAAGCTGTTTGTTTTGTCAGGTATTTTAAGTAGCATAATGTTCACTTTGACTGTAAAAGAACATCGAAAAGCTATACTGCTAAGCCTTGCGGGAGCCTGTGCAAAAAAGAAAATTGGCTTAATCATACGAATGTGGCACAATCAGCATATTACAATTACGAGCAGGAAACATGTTCAAATTCAAACAAGGCTAGTAGTTTAGATTTGAGACTGCATTTGTGCACTAAACATGGAGCAAAGAACGTGCTCATAACATGTTACAGGTAGACTACAAGTTCAATGCAATAATTTTCTAGTGTTTTTTTTTTTCCTGTATAAACATCAAATTGGCATTTCTAGAAAAAAAGCTAACCTGTTTGTAAAACACTAAATGGACGCCTAACAAAGTTACTTAGCTAATGGTAGTGAACTTCAAGTGCTTATGTGTTGTCTTTGAAAGCAAAGAAAGCACACTTACCATACAAGAACCACAGATCAACTGAGGCAAGCGAACTGTTTTCTGTTCTTTCAAAATGTTTGATGCGACGTTAGTTGAAGCCCTAAGGAATGTCTAAACTTTGCTCGATCACAATGGGTAGCATGTCAATGAACGCTCCGAAGAGACAGGTGCGCTGTCGCGGGGGGTCGCTGACCTCGTGAAAATGAGCCTTGCACCATGTTTTGAAAACAAGCATGCGAGCAGTTGTCGATGTGAGAGACAGACCAGTGAGCCCTAGAACTGCGAAAGTCAGCCAGACAGCCAAATGGCAATGGCATGGAATCCATTTAGCACGGCTGTTGACCCTTGATTATGCACTACACAAATGTTGCTGGTGCACATCAGAGCCAGACTGGTAATAATGGAAAACTTCTGTCTCCTGCCCTATAGGTTACACAAAACTATATAGTTTATCATCAGTTAATGAAAGACATTATTTGAGCCTAAGGTAAACTAAGACATTTAGTTTGGCTCCGTTGAATGTCAACAAGCTTGATAATTACACTACACATCCACAGTTCACTGAAGGAAGTGCTACATTTGATGGAATATTTAGTGCCTTGTGTTCTGTCAACATTGGCTTAACAAAAGTCTTTCTTTCTTTCTTGATAGGCTTGAAGCAAGTATATTTAACTTTTGCATGTTCAAAATATTTTTTCAGTAAATGGAACAACTGGCTGCACACTGAGCTCTGTAATTAAGATGACTTAGTAGAAAAGGCAGAAAGCATCACTGTGTCATCACCTTTACTATCCTTGAGCAGAGTCTTAATTTTGAAACACTGATATGTTTATCAGCAATCTATATAAATCATATCATAAAGTATTAAAGTGGAGGTAGCTGCAGCGCATTTTTGACGTGCAAATTTCAATAGATGTGTAGATAATTAAAGTGCAAATGCACCCTTGAAATGATGCAATTCTGGTAGAATGCTTTCACGACAAAAGGCATTTCATCTAAGAAATGCCCGGGTATGCACTTGTGATAACATAACACATTGAAGCTATCGGAGAAAAAAAAAGTTAATTGTACCTACCAAACTTGGCAGTTTGGCAGTTTCGGAAACATAAGTTTCCTTTGGACAGTGCATGTAAATTAAGTGCACGCACAGCCTGTCACCGCCATCCTTGCTTCTTTGTCCAATATATGGGCTACTATACTTCTCACCGCATTTTAAGCATGTCCTACAGTCACAGCAATTGTATGTCTCTGCTATTAATCTCCAGTTACAAAATTTGTGCCAGCTAGCTTGACTCTGTGCCCGCAAATTTACTTAACTTACTGTGCCACCTAACTTTATGCCATTCTAGAGAGACTGCTTATTCGCTCAAACACTTTTCGGAGTTAGACATGACCAATTGCCAATTATTTGATATGTGCAACAATGTATGGTCTGCCCAACTCCATTTAACTCTCTTAATAGTTCCGCGAATTTCAAATCGTTGCTTTCTTTTTCTGATTTCATGGAATTGCACCGATTATTGCTTCTTTTTAATTAATCACTTTTGTAAGTCTCTAAGTAATGGGGTTCCATTTACTACTGTTAACTGTTGTTAATTACTGTGACTGTTGTGACTGTATGTTACTGAGTTTATGCCAAACACTTGGTATGCTTGAATAACCCTTGCATAAAGAAATTTCAAATTTTGATGGCAATAATGATTTATGCTATAGGCTTTTTTTGATACAGAGCTAGTCTGTCACTCCCCTCCCCTTCCTGGGCACTGCTGAATGGGTCACTTGGCCTATGCAAAATAAGAAAGCTAAATTTTTGATTGCAGATGCATTTACCTACCATAACTAATAGGGACGTGAGGCATACTGAAATTTAGAACCAAATCGAATACGAATAGAGTAGTGATAATAATCAAACCATATCGAATACAGTTACACATCGAATACTATTAGAATAGTTTTCAAAAAGCAAAACAACCATTTCCAAGACAGGCCCTGAATTTTGCTATTTTTTCTTCTTCAAACAAATATTCACAAATCGTAATGAAGTAACATTAACAGTACATTTAACCAACGAAAAATGCAATTATGTAAAGGTCGCGACTACAGCCTTTGAGGTATTTTTCAACTGCAGGGTGAATATACCATTTGTTTCAGTATTCTAGGTAATAATACTTTGTCAGCCGAATAACACTAAGACTTAAAATTTAGGTAACGCCATAAACGGATAGCATGAATCTCATGACAATGACAGTGGATTGAGGGCACGTTCGCTCCGACGACACTTGTGTTAATTGTGAAAATTCTTTCAACAGGTGATTAGTAAAGCTTCGATAGTCCTGCAAAAGATTGACCTGCATGTATCTTGGTTATTCACTGATTCAAACCATGATAAACAGCCTTCACTCTTCCAATATGCTGATCCTTTCGGGTTTTCCTTTCGGAGCTAATTATTCAAAAAGTATTGAAGAAACACTCACTAGTTCGAATATGTCTTATTGGGCTCATTACTTTAAAATTCCCAATGTTTGTACACCCCTAGTAATTAGCCAAGTTTTGCATGCAGCAGGAAGTGCACACAACTACTGAAAGAGTGCACTCACAGAGCGGCGGGTAATGGGTGTGGTCGATCGATGTCGCTGGGTCGTCGTTCGTGTCGTCATCTCGGGTTCCTCACCCGCACGGGGAGGATCCGGAGCTTCGGGTGGCCGAACAGGGGTTGGGGGCGGAGAGGGCTTGCGGCTGGGCCTCTTGGTGGCAAAAGAGGCCCCCGTGCCCTCAGTGTGGGAGATGCTCCGGCTTTCAGCCTCTTGTCCATCAGCCTGCATTTCAGAGCACTGAGCGATGAACTAGTCTTGGTTGGGACAAATGTAATATACACAGGGTTGGTCATAAAGATGACAACAAATGCACCGACTTTAGCTATACTCTGCGATTTGTGTAGCTATGCAAGTAGTATGGCAGCTTGTGGCTGATTTCTGTTTTCTTGCTAGCATCAATAACACATTTATAAAACTATATTCACGAAAATGTGAGCGGGAGAAACATTGCAATGGTTCAGTGTACATTTTGGAGTCTTATTACAAGTATATTTTTCACGAAGAACTAAACAGCACATTTACGGCTGCACACTGACCCATTATGAATGCCATGTCTACTTTAGAAAACGGGTGTGTCGAAAAGCTGGTGCTTGTCTTTGTATTTCGGCTGCTGCACTCCTGGTACTGCCGAAACCACAGCTATTTACTAAATCAAACGTGAACTGGGGAGTAACTGCATTGCAGTTTTTTATTATTGAAAACGCATGAAATTGATCAGGGCCTGTGTTTTCAACTGCTATGACCATCACCACATTGAGTTCAGAATTACTGTACCGAATTCCTGTTGTGTCATGTAGGAAAGAAATACATTCATAAGCTACTCAGGAATTAGAAATAGCACTTTCAAAAGTTAGGCCACCTTTGTCCCTACAATGGGCAATGTCAACTGAAAGCTGGCTGCATGAATTGCTACTTAGAGCATTAGCTTGAAATTCACCCAAGCTGCAAATGTCTGTCACTATATTAAAAAGTGAACAGTGTGTCTTTGCTCACGGTCGTGTTGTCGTTGACATGCTTCACACATACAGGCGCTCGCCTAGCATGTGACGTGCTGAGTGCACCCGCACTGGTGTGCTTGCGGAGGGCCTGCAGCTTCTCTTTAATGTCTCGCACCGACACCGGGTGCACCTGCTGTAGGCGTTCCAGCTGGGTAGCCATGTCTCCCGGATGGCTCCTGAGTGAGAAAACAGATGACCACATTTCACTTGTGCACTCCCCGCAACATACCGTGGAAACCCATGTAAAAGGCCAGTTATGCAGCCTGGAATATATTGGGAGAAACACCAACTCTGAATTCATGCAGTGTAAGAGAAATTCCAACCTGCATATTTTGCCTATCTCGATGCATTACAACCACTGATTTTCAAGTAATAGCTACAGGCATTCGAATTTCAGAGACCTCCAAGGCAATGCTGCATGCTTAGGATGACTTAACCACGAGCATGCTGGTGTACCGAGCATAAGCAGCTGTGGTGGCGATAGCAAAGGCAAGTAGCCTGTTGTGCGGCACATATTAGTGAATAACTAGATTGATAAGGATAGCATCTGTATGTGTGGTGGTAAGGAGTCCCGCAGGATCAGATGGTGTTAGCCAATGCAAGAGGGGCAAGTCATGGCTTATTGACACAGGCCTTCATCCTACACCAACATGCTGCCACAGTAGTTGAATAAACTATCCGCAAGACAAATAAAATCGGTGTTCAGGTTACAGTATTGCCTTTCCTTTTAATGCAGCAAACAAAAGAATGCACATGTGAGCACTTGTATATTTCTCGGCACAACAGAGTATGTGTAAAGTAACCTCTGAGGGACGCGCTCGAAAAAGACGTCAAGTGTTTTCGTGTGCAGGAAGTAAAAGGCTGACAACCTTTCTTGGTTCGTCAAAACAAGACAGCCTCTTCCTTTCCCGACAGCCTCCTGTCCCAGAGTGCCACAGCCTCAGCCGAGCCGGTCGTCAACCTTCAGCGACAATAACAGCCCGTCCTAGGACACGAGACGATGAGCCATCTCAAGGCAAGGACACTGAACCTGCCATTATGGGTAGTTGTAGTTCTTTACAATCGTTTCTTGGCCCATGCTTAAATACACAGATGCTGATTGGCAGATGTCACTTCTTCACATTGCACATTAATTTTAGGCAGTATTGTTGGAATGGACTGCTTCAATGGACATTAGAATGTTCCTTCGTTCACTGCTTGTTATGTATGTTGTTTGCATTTAAAATAAGTAACTCAACGACCTCAAAACTTATATCAGTAAGTCTTTCACGCAGAGTATAAGCGTACTGGGAGGTTTGCTGGAAGCCTGTCTTCACAGGTCAAGAACCACCCGCTGTTGCCATTATCTGGTGTTCGATAGCCGACTGGTCTACCAGCATCTTTCTATCGCTCCCATTAAAAAGAGACAAATAACGATTTAAACGCGCAAGCAAAATGTTCATGGTGTTATTTAATCGAAAGCTGTCAAGCACCCAGGCTACACCGAATTCTGCCGTCAGGTGTCAGACGAAATGTCATGCAACAAGTCCTAAAAAAGAGGAGGGTAGTCTACAGCGTCGCAATAGGTGGTGTTGCACTCAGATACATGATACACTTCCCCGAACTGCGGGAATGACACAGAAATTGGCCACGTGATTTTCTTCTCTGTTTACTCGATGGTCAAGGGGCAAAATATGCATCCCTAGCTACTCTCGTCTTTTCATCTACTTTTTGTTATTCTATGACATTGATCATGCAAGATGTACTGTGCAGTTACCTGCCAAACAAAAAGCACCTTATCTATCTTTTAAGCTAGCTGTTGTGAACACCAAAGCTGGTCCCATAGAGCAGTTAACAAAATCTCTCATAAAGGGATACTATGAAGATGTGAGCTCAGAAGGCTTGTATTAATTATAGACCTCACAGACATTTATCTATCATGGTGTCACCAGAAGTCTGTAGACTCATTATATCATTCATTTCAAACTTTACTTTTCTTAATTTCATGGCTCTAGGTTGCTTTTAGAGGAAAGAATGATGGTAGGTTTTTTTTTTTCTGAATTTGAACTTCACAAAAAAACCTCAGTATCAGTACATCAGTGTGACATGACTTTGGACATATTGTGACGATAACTAAATAGCACATAGGAAGACGTGGATTTAGAAAAGGAAAAGATGGAACTGGCACTTAATTTAAACCAAGGTTCATTTCATAGCAGACAATTAGTATACAATCTTACATAAGTGTACACCAGGTTGTCAATGATTTGCCAATGAACAAACTTCAGTCTGAAGTAAATCAATGCTTGCTGCGTTCCCTCCCACATTTATCTTCCATGCTATTGTCACCGTGCAACTTTTCCGATATACTTAATGCGCCACTTTTGAAATTGCGTTTGAAAACTTTAAATAATTAGTAACAAGCTATCCAGTGTATTTGGTAACATGATCAATGGCCAAGGTTTGTGCAGTTTCATGGATGTCGCCTCTACAAATGCAGCTACAGAATACTCAAACCTGAGAGCACAGTCAACACACTTTTATCAGCACTGTTGAAACGGCTAATCTCTTAGCCCTGAACCTGGCAGCCTTCAGTGTGCTCAAAAATGTTATTCTGAAAGTAAAAAACTAACTGCAGTTTATTCAAACAACTAGCTTTTGAGATGAAGCCATGAGGTGTAGTATTATATTAGGAAGAAACAAGTGTTCCATTTCGGCATAAGTTTTGAAAGATGGGGTTTTCGCCACATCTAATTAGCCTGCGACTAACAATAAACAGCAACGATTTTCTTATGTGTACAATAGGGTAAGTTAATGTGGCCAAGCCGATAAAGGCAGACTTTCCGATTCTTTTTAATTTTGATGAAGCAACAAGCAAAACCACCTCTCCCAGTGGCCACTTCTCACTATCCTGTGGGCCAAAAAAAAAGTGAGAACATGTGCAGGAAGGAAGTGGAGAAAAATGATGCTTTTTTAAAGTGAACGTCAGCAAATGTACCTATCTCTGGTTTGAATTTCAGTTGTGCAGCATACTTTCTTGTTTTTCTTGGCATGAATGCATGCTGCGCACATGTGCTCCTAAGCCAATAGTGCTGTTGCCCAACGGGGCTGCGTGCCTCGCAGACAGCCTGCCGCCAGGTGCGACGTGTCACAGAAACGGAAGTGTCATCCATCATGTGTGCTGCGTATTGCGTACGCAGCAACTCGGCTTTCGAAGTGGCTGCTGCTGCAGCTGCAAGTCTTTTACTTGTGCCTAGTGCACGTAATGCGCTTTGGCCATAGACTCAAATGCTGCCTTAATAGCAGGCGAGGGAGATGTGCTGCGCAAAGTGAACAGCAGGTCACTGTGCTTATGTGTAACGATTGGCTGAAGGAAGTCATCATAGCACAAGTTGAAGCCAGTATGCATAAGGAACGCAAACGTAGAAACATCCACTAGCCTTTTATTTTTCTTTCAATTTCCTTGCTTGCAATGGCCCCATGAGGTATTAACTAGTAGCTAGCCCAGAAAGGTACGTCTAAGTGGTGGATAACATTTTGTTAGTGTAAGTGCAGTTTGTTTGCTAGATTCTTTAGTCACTTATAGATGTTCTTCAGCCTTACTAGCGTACAATATTCATCATTTCAAGAAAGAAAGAAAGCCGATTCGATACACAGTCTTGCTTTTATTTATTATATTTATTTTATGTGACAATACCGCTATCTCTTTGTGGAGTCGTTGCAGAGTGGCAGTTACAATCAAGAATGACGCACCTTCATTTTCCTAACGCCAGAATGCGACATATTTAGTACAGCGACAGTCTGCGACAAAAGTTTGGAACGTAGGATAATTTAAAAACAAAAGATAGCACGATCGTCTTGAGACCGATCCGGGCCTGATTACAGTTAAATGTTGCCATATAGCATCACCTGATCCAGGTTGGACGGGACTGTGAACAAAAGTGCCCGTGTGATATCGGCATCTGATACTATTTTTCTCCAACTTAGTAATCACAACACAAAGGCTTTCAAGAAATACTTATATCTGGTAACGATCACCACTGGTAAAGATTGAATGACAACATAGCCTAAATTAAAGCTAAGTAGCATTGCTCTCACTTTTTCACCGTCTTCCTATGTATGTTTAGTGTGCACAAAATATTCGCCAAACAGAGCAACAACATTTTGATATTTCACTTGTGTGTCTTTTCTTGAGCTCTACTTTGCAATGTTATTATTTAGTTTTCATTTTGTTGCCTATTGCCATTAGCTTGAATAGTGTCCTGACGTTATGACCACCTATATCAACCTCTTGATAAGAGATAAATAAAACAGGAAATGTGTCAGTAAACAGTAGGAACCTTGCTAATGCAATTAATCCTGCAATTGGTTTACTGGCCATTTCACAAATTAATTAACCTATTGTACTAGCGAATCATGGTAAGGCATACAGTGCGGCCTCCAATATCAAACTTTGCATACATGAGTGCTCTATTGAGGAATGTGGATATTATTATGGCTACCATAGGTTGATAGCAACTCCAATTTATTGCCTCGCCTCAATGCTGTAAAGCTGAGTACTAAAAAAATTTTTCAGTTAAGAATGTTTGCATTTAATCTTGTACAGTAGCATGCAGATACAATGTCATGCAAGCTGCACATATACAAATTTATTACATGTGCACTGTGGTCAAAGGGGCATTGTATTATAGATTTCAAGACTATAGTATTTTTACCTAACCACATATGCTGCATTCCAGTACAAAGCAAACTAAGCAAAAAATGTTTTGTAATTTATGGTAATAAACTTTTGCATTGATAGAAGGCTATATGTTAAACCAGCCTCTGAATCTCTTATGATGTCACATCATCTCTTTAAAAGATCTACATTTGATAAATTTTGCCAACACGTTCGAAAACTTGCTTTTTTTTTGAGAAGAGAGAGAAATATCAGAAGGAGAATTATACGATATGGAATTTTCAAATGTCGATTACTGGAGCAATATTTTTAAATGCACTAGAAATCCTGTCGAGGCCCATTTTTAATAGTATATATAATATATTGTTTTATAGTACTATGAACAAAATACGCTTCACCAAAGCGGTTAAAAAAAAAAGACTTCTGGACTGGAAACTGCGTGCGGAAAGTGAAGCCCGACCGCCATCTTACTCCAGGCACAATAAAACGTTAGAAAACAGCACAAGAACAGCGTATGGCTCACACGCTGTACAAAGTATCCATCCGAGGAAGAACAGCTGTACAGAGGTTCTTCCATGGATGGATACGGCTCAACATGCGTCCTAGTGTTACTGCTTTTCCAAAAAAGCCTTAAAGTCTTGGAAAATATTAGTGGAGAGCAAAATACCTGTAGTAATCCTATATTTATAAATTTGGTCAGGAGTAGCGATCTCTTATTCGATGTTTAGGCTAGCGGTCACGGTCACGGTCGAGAAAGCCATGTTTTGATGTAGACAAATGCCGTGGCTTCATGACTGCTGCAAAGACATAGTGAAACCTTCCACTCCAGATTTTTTTTTTTAATTTTGTACCTTCGTTTTCATTTTATTTCCTTAAAGACCCGCGAGGGGGTATTACATAAGGGGTGGGTAATTACAAACACAAAACATAGAAGCCAATGATTTAACATAAAAAGTGATTATTGATATTTTCTATGAACGATGATGGGCAGAGAATGGTTGCAATTTCACTGAGAAGGCTGTTCCAGTCTGGTGCGGTACGTGGAAAAAAACGAGGCAGAAAAAGCAGAAGTCCGGGAGCGTGGCCGAGCAACTTGAAGCAAATGGCTCGTGCAGTGAGATATGCGTGTTGCGGGAACGATATAAGGTGGGGCATGCAAGGGACTATGAAAAAGTTTGTGGAACAATGACAGGCTGGCAATACGACGGCGAAGTTCTAGATCTGGTAAACCAGATTCTGCTTTCAATCCAGATACGCTGACAGTTGAAGAGTATGAACAGTGAATAAATCTAGCGGCCCGGTTTTGAAGCGATTCGATGGCATGTGTAAGATTGTCGAGGGTCCCAAATTGGCGATGCGTATTATAGTTTAAGTCGAACGATAGATTTGTATGCTTGTAATTTTACGTGTTGTGGAGCGAGGCGTAAGTGGCGTTTAAGGAAACCCAGTGTTTTATTTGCAGATGAAATGATATTAGTGATGTGTATGTTCCATGAAAGATCGCTACAAAGAGTGACGCCCAAATACTTGTATGACGGAACATTTTCTAGCGGGATGGCATTAACTGTGTACAGATACACAAGCGGCATGTGGCAGCGATGGAATGAAACGACTTTACATTTACTCGGGTTAAGTTCCATGAGCCAGCGCTCACACTATTCCTGGAGGCAGTTTAGGTTGGCTTGTAAGGATGACTGTTTTGAAGTGTCAGTAACAGTGTCATATATAGCGCAGTCATCAGGAAACAGGCGGGTTTTACAGGTTAGGTTTGAAGGCAAGTCATTTATGTATATAAGGAATAAAAGGGGACCAAGAACCGAACCCTGGGGTACTCCCGACGTCACTGGAAGAGGATTAGAGGTACGGTTGTTGATATTAACTGACTGGGAGCGGTTTGTAAGGAATCCTCTGATCCAATTTAGTATGTTCGGGTGAAGATTTAACTGGGAAAGTTTTAGTCACAGTCGAGAATGGGGTACTTTGTCGAACGCCTTGGAAAAATCTAAGAATACGGCATCGGTTTGTAAGTTACAGTCCAGGTTAGTATGCAAATCATGAACAAATAAGGCCAGTTGTGTTTCACAAGAGAAACCTCTGCGGAACCCATGTTGTGCTGGATGAAAAAAGCTGTTTGAATCAAGAAAGAAATCAGGAAAACCTTCTTTGTATCATGATTTTGTACCATCAGGAATTACGCACGTCTAATCGGCATCGCTAATAATATATATCGCCATCGGAATACTCTTATCGCCGTGTGAAAAAGAAAAGAAAAAGAAAAACACCCTAGGCAAGAGTGCGGCTGTTGGCGTCTGGGACAACGCGCTGCGTTCACGCACAAGCGATTGAACCCAATAACCAGTCAAGTTTAGAGTTACCGCATATGCTACCTTTAGGTAGCATTAAAGGTAGCATATACGGTAACTCTAGCCAAGTTTGCATTCGCGCGCCGTCACGTGCGAGCGCGTTCAATCGCGATCATTGGGGGTCAGCGAGAGTGAGTGAGAGAGAGAGGGCGAGGAAGGTGGACGGAACTGACCTGCTTCCAAGGCTGCGCGTTTTGAATTTGCACTTCTTGCAGTTGAACTCGTTGGACCACATCGTCGTAACACCACAGCCACCCGGCAACACGCATTCGGAGGCGCCGCCGAACTAAACGTCGATCGCCTCGCCGAGGACGGACGCTCTGTGGGCGCGAAACGTTGTCGGATTATGCCGCGCACGCCCGGCCACCGCACCAGCCGCGCACAAAGACTGCAAAGTTCGAACGAACAGAGCGGCAGATTTCGCCGGACGGGCAAGGGTGGCGTGCATTGCAGAATGGGAAGAGGGGTGTCGTGTAACTCCCTTTCCTCGTGGTGCTAACATTGCACGACGTCCGAGGACGACAGCGCCGTCAACACGGCGCACACGGTTCCGTTTTCGGGAGAGAGAAACCGTGAAACGAACTCCAAAAAAGATGCATCGCCGAGCCTCCCTCGCGGCGAGCGCTCGCTCGACGAAAAGCGTACAGCGCCTCCCGGAAGAGCAACACAAACTAGCCAATCAACGATGCTTCCACGGCAAGGCGTCGCCGTCTGCGTCGACGCGGGGTCGCCGTTCCGAACACAAAGGCGCGACAAAGACAAAAGCCAGGAGTGACGCGATAACGAGGCTCCATCGAGCGTTTACAGAGGAAACTAATTGGGCGCGCAGGTTGTCAACGACGCACGAAACACTGCATTCCGCTGCCTAGCTAGTGATGCACCGTTTTAGCGAGACGAAAACCGCCCGCTCCCTTCCGGGCCCTCCTGCTGGGGAAGGCCTGCCAGAGGTCTTCGGCGCGACCGACGTACTTCTTCCTCTTTCGGGTAAAAACGGAGGAGAGTGAGGACAGGAACCGTACCTTGACCGCCCATAGGTCTCCCTCGCCTCAATTTTACGACGTAGCTAGGAAAAGGCAGCACAAGGACGACAACAGAGCCGCCAGATGAGCAGTGCTAAGAAAGTGAAGTGGGAGAGAGTGAAACAGAAGCAGTAAAGGAAAGAACGGTAGTGGACGTTTTGGGTGGAGAGGAAATACGAAGCCAGCTGCTTTGAGAGGCGGCGATCCGGCTGGGATTTCGGGAAAAACAAGACGGCGCTGTCTTGGGGGGTGGGGTGAGGGGACGATAGGGGAGGGAACGACCTCTATTTCTTTCTGGGAACCACCAATCTCCGATCTCCCGCGGCCTCGCGTCCTTTGTGTTCCCTACACGGGCGGTGGACATGAAAACGGGGATGACTCATCGTTGCCCTCAGGCGAAAGGGGGTGGTGCTGTGGTACTTTGAAGCCGCACTGTCTTTGTTCAGGCATCGTCACGCGGCACAGAAAAAAAAAAGTGCGGGAAGCCTTGAACGAAGCAGTCCGACGCCAGCGTAAGTAAAATAGAAATCGCATAAGGTAGGGCCAGGACGCATTGGAAAAACAGGTACAGGGAAGGACTGCACGAAACAAGAACAGGCCAGCGCGTTGTTTTCGTCACGCTCTGACCTTGGCAGTAAAAACAGATGCCAGATGGTTCTTGATTGTATCACAGGTGACTCTATGTAGTGCCTTTTTTATCATCGTCATCCAATATACAACCACTTCGAAACAAATGCGGAACAACCGGCAATGTAGATGCGCGACACTGTTGGCGTTTCTTTCCATACTTCCTGTAAAGCCGTGCGCAAGAGAAAACCATGCATCCGTTTTCAAACTCTTCTTGCCATGCTAGTGAACAACGAGAGTAGCTTATTTCGAAGATACCAGCTAGGACAACAGGACAATAAATTCGCCGTCGCAGTAAGCGGGCGTGGCTAGTATCTAGTACGCATGGGCCACGGCACCGTCAACCTCTATAAACTCCGCAAGAATACTATCTTGTTTTTGGACTCCTTTCACCACCACCACCCCTCTCTTTTTTTGTAGCTTGCATGGCATCACAGAACAAGGAAGGTGTCTCAGGACCTTTGCTCCGAACAGATCAAACTGTCGTGGTATTGAGATATTCGTTCATTTGGCAGTCCATCGGATTTTCGAATTTCTTTGCCACAAACATGTATCTAAAGAATATATCAGCCTTTTTTTTTTCTGTCGTATTTCTCCCAAGTCTATTACCGCTAAAAGGAAGTGTTTCCTTCCTGCTTTGGTGGCGTCTCCTTACACGGCAATTACGTCTCATAATGAAGTGTGTTCTGATGGAAAAAAAGGTGCCATACTAGTCCAACCACGTATGCGTAGTGAATTTCTGGTAAATTGGTGCTCACCTTACTACCCTAACAGCCTCAAAGGTGAAACGCACACACGCACCGAATTGTTTTCGAAAAGGGGTAAGGAACAAACTCCGTAAGGCGGCGAAGATTTCAAATGCCAGCGTTCCAATGCCTTCCGAAGCTGAAGAGTACGTTTTTCTTTTTTCTTGTCTAACGCTCCTTGTTTACATGTGGTGGAAGTTTCATTGGGCGGTCGCATTCTGATGGTGTAGGATTTCCAAGGCTGTAAAAATCAATCTGCTAACCATCCATTTCACTCTGGCTTTTAAAAAGCATCAAGAATAGTCGGGCCGTATAATCTAGAAGAAAGTGAGCGCGTAACGAGTGAAATCGGCTGCATCTGTCTTCTTTGTTTGTTTGTTTGTTTGTTTGTTTGTTTCTTTTTTCTTTCTTTCAGCGCGTGCTGAATGTATCTCGCGAGAAATCGTCCAGTGAAAAGTTAGGGGATCTTAAAGCTTCGCCTTTGAGAGTTGAACGCGATAGTCCTTTCCCTAGTGCGTGCTTGAAACACTTGGTGCATGAAACCTTTTAGAACTTGCTATGCTCCCACTACATGGCCTTGAGCAACTACTAGGCGCAGTATAGCGCGTGTGCCTTTCGTAGTGAGTTACCGGCTTTAAACCATGAAGTCGTTGTGATGATCGCATGTTGACAATGGGCGCTCGTCCCACGCAGTATTACTGCAGTAGTTCATGTTGCATTGCGAAGCGTGCATAAAGAACGCGAGTGTTCGGGAAGCATGAAAGTCACTTTCACTGTATTCACAAGCAGATGCCGTGTGCGTCCGCTTGCCACGCAAACGACCCTGGGTTCGATTACCACTCTGGCCCGTGATTTTTTATTAGTTATTTTATTTGCCTCGTTCTCGATTTTCCGTTCACGCATAAGACGACGATTTTTCGCTCGCAACCAACGACGCCGGAATTTCTGCAAAAGCGAGTTCTTTAACGCTATCGCGGTAAAATAATCGGAGGAGCCAATACGGAACAGCCATAAAAAATAAGGTTCGCTTCTGCATTGCCGTTGTCGGCGGCAAGCCGCGTGACAGAAAAAATTTTGTGACGTCACTGGTATTCGCCGTTGCGTCACGTCCTCGCGGCAAGCGCTGTCATCCCGTCGGACACATCAAGAGGAGAACATTCCACCCGTACCGGCCGGGAACACCGCTCGCAGAGGGGGGTATTCAGCGGAAAACCCCGCTCGACATGTGTCGCGCGCTTATTCGCCCTGCCAATCTGTCTTTTTTTTTTGTCTTCTTTTTTTGTTGCTCTGTTTAAGCTTTTCTCGCGGAGGCTATTCGGAGCGTTTTTCCCGTTTGTTTTTTTTTAAAACTGCATTTCTAATGCGGAAGCTATTTGCGGCAGGCAGTCCTAGATGGCCTTTCGTTTCTATCGCGTTGTCATGTGGAATGTACTTGTCATCAAAAAACGCGGACACAACACAATCCTATATGAAACGCGCTATGCATTAGCTAAGCACGCAGCGCTCGATAAATACGATTCTAATTTAAGGCCCCCCGGAGAGCCGCGTTCCTTCTGTATTATACTAGGCTCCAACGCAGAATTTTCCCAAGCTACTTTGCCCCATTGCGAAGCCTACTGCGCACAATGACGATCTCTAACTATATATCTAACAAAATCCTCGACGACAGAAGACGCGATCAATAGCTGTAACAATTACGACCACTTGCTGCGTGCGGAATTCATTATCGTCTGCCATTTTTTTATCGTCCACTGCGGAACAAAGGCATTGTTCGGCTGTGTCGCGCAAGCCGGTTCCGTTTTACGCCTCTGAATGTGTGAATTTTCTTCCGCCCGTGGTAGCGCTTTCCACCCCTTTGGTACCGCGACGCAATCAACACTTGACAGACCCGCCCGGCGCATTACGTGTCATTTTGGGGTGAAACGGTGATGCCCGTAAAACAAACAATCACGTACGAATTTGTACGTGCCGCAGAAAGGAGACGAGTTCCACAACTCAACACTAAAAATGACGAACGCGAACAGTTAGCCCTACAAAACATGGAAAAAGACTTCGATTTATTTCTTTTTGAAGAGAGGTGTTAGGTTAACAGTGGAAACTGTGCTAAACTTTGGTGCTTCTCTTTTGGGACATTGCCACAGGGAAGCATTCAATGCGGTTTGCAGTTTTATTCAGGCTACCGAACGTATGCCTCTGTAAATCTCCACTCTAATGAATAATGTTGCGTAACGTTAATAAGTGTTTGTAAAAACACTTACAATATGAATGGTTAGGTGAAGTAAACGCACTTGTCTGGGCATCCCAAAATCTCAGAATTACACTCATGGTCCTTTCTTAATGTATTAATAAATGTATTTTTATATAAATGCATTCGTAAGCATTGTGGTAGTGCTCATAAAAAAAAAAAACTTTTTGCTACGCTTTCTTGGCCAATCCTTCAGAGCGGGTATGTGCCACATTTTAGAGGAATCAAATCAAATCAAAACCCAACAAAAGGCTGCCGAAGTGACTATTTGTTAACTATGTCCGGGTCGTCCCAGCTATCTCTGCCAAAGTTTAAATGCTTATTTAGTATGTCGCACTATTTTATCAGCGAACATGTTTAGCGAATCGTTCCTAGTTCGACGAACCGAAAAACTATCATCAAATGTATGTACTTCAGAAATTGTGTTACTGGTCCACTAAAAACAAAAACAGTTATCCGGATTAGGTTGTACTCGATCTGGATGAGTTGCAGCAGTAATTATTGCTGACCGGGATCAAGAAATACGATACTGATCGACCCTTATCGCGATCAAAATGTCCGCGTGAAAAATGACAGCGGTTGAAATGTCAGCCTTTTTTTTTCCTTCTTCAGGAATGTCTGCGTAGTTGCATTAAGATGCACGTTAACAATCCCTGGATCAAAATAATTTGGTGCTTCCACTCTCAGTGTTTACAATGAGATCACAGTTATGTCGCCTAAAAACCGCAAATAAATTTCCATGCCAATTCAGCGTTCTGATCGTGACCGTGATCTGGGCCGATATAGCGCTGCAGCAGCAGCACATTGCGTTACGCTCTATATAAGGGACTGAGTATGCGCATCGATTACGGCGATGGGAAATAAGCATTAACGCAGCTATTCAAATAGCCAGGCGATACGTGACGCGCTTAATAACAAAGATAAGGGCGATCGACAGACGAGCGGCGTGTATACATAAAGGCACGTACATCGTTATCTTATCCAACGTTGGCACGCGGTACGGAGATGCAAGGCGGAACTATATAAATGCAGGGGGTGGGGGCTACTGCACGCGCAAGCACTTCACTGAGCACCTTTGAAAAAGGCCCCTAAACCGCCCTGCAGTTCGATAGAAAATTCCGTAAAAGGGGGTTGCGTGCCCGAGCTGACGTTTCGACAAATGGACTTGCATTCTTAGGGCGAGAACTGTTCTAGCCTTGAAGAAGAAGTCCACTTGGGGAAACATCGGCTCGGGCACGCAGACCTTGCTTATTATTTTTTTATATTTGGCAAAAAAAATATGGGAATACAGGTGAGCCGGCTATACCAATATCATGGTAGTAATGTACAGAATACAAAAAAATACGAAGCATTAAGAATAAAAGAATAAAAAAATTGCCCGCAGCTTCCCTCGGGGGAACACTGAGGAGGATGCGGACCATATAATTGGTTAACGGGGTGTTAAAGTGCGACTTACTTGGGTCGATGGCTAAATTGGTTAACGTGGTTGTGAAATGGGGTGTTAAATTGCGACTTACTTGGGTCGATGGCTAAATTGGTTAACGTGGTTGTAGGAGGGGGTGTTAAATGAGTGAACACGTACACACGTATGCGAAAGGGCGGCGCTGGTCGAAGGGACGTCGATCATTGTGTTTGTGGATTCGTTGGAATTCATTTCACCGCGACCTTGGACGTCGACGCGCCGTACAAACCAACCGACGAGCGGCAACTGAGCGAGCGAGCGCCGACCTTGAGTATATATACAGCACGACGGCGCATGCACTGTCAGCTGTTGAATGTTCTCGAAGCGCGACGCCCCATGCGCGTCCACTGGAGAATCAGTAGATGTCGAACGCGGTGTGTAGAGGAGGAAGGGTGCACAGATGGTGGAGGAGTGAAGCGCGCGCGGTGTGTAGAGGAGGAAGGGATGCACAGATGGTGGAAGAGTGGGCGACGGCGCATGCGCGCGCGTCAGCTGTCGAATGTTCGAGAAGCGGCGCGGACGGCGCACTACAAGGCGCGAGTATAAGATGCTCCGCATCTAAAAATTATCGGAGGTACTATGTATGTATATACACTGTAGAGCTTACAACGCATGAGCACAGACTACGGGCATAGTCCAGTTCATATATAGCGTGACCACATCGCGGATAGAGTCCGTGCAGATAATGGCAAAGAGCAGTAACAACTAAACACAGCTCATTAAATTTGTGTCCAGGCTGTCAGGAATCGTCACAAAAGAGTCCCTAAAAGCGGCGCTACCACGTGGGCGTGACTTTCGCGAAGAATCCTAAAATAAACGGAAATTTAGGGATATTATGCCATTCTTGAAAAAAAAAAATTGATCATTAAAAAAAGTCGCTCAAATACGAAGCGGTGTCGACTTATTTTAATTATTTCGTACAACGAAAATCCGCGCAATATGAGCGAAAACACGTATTTTCTTTTTTTTAACACTCTTCAAGGCTCTCCACTCGGTGAATTTGCGTTTACCTGTGCATGATAAAACGATGCTCGCTGATTCCTCCAACCTATGTTTCACTTCAACGCTCAAAGTGATAGACTGCCGCGCTATTAGAAAACGTGCTCACATCTAAAATAACTATATTTCCTGAAAAAAAAAAATGCAGATAAACTTTTCTTCAAAGAAACAAACAAAAAGGCGACAAGCGACTATAGAAAACCTTACTAAGCGACTGAGCGAAAAAAGAAGCCCAAACTCGCTTATTTATTACAAGCAGAACTGGCAACTTTGTTTCAAGCTCGACCAAAGCGTCTGCAGGCAAACTCGCCCTAAGAAACTGAAAACGATAAAAAGACCTTTAAAGGAACTCGCGCGTGTTGAAGACGAAAGCACCAGGCTACGACGAAACAAGAGCACAGAGAATACGAACAATCAAACAAAACCTCTAAGATACATAACTTCAGCGTCAAACAAAAATATAGAAGGCCTTCTAACGCTTCATGTCACCCGCTTGATGAAAAAGAAAAAAAAGAAAACATCGACGTTCTTGCGGTTTGTCGTATCCGTTCTCTTAAACTGTCTACTGCGGAAATAAGGAAAGCAGCCACAACGCCTGCAATGGTCGGCCAAAAAACCACTATTGGTGTTGCGTACATTAAAATCATGCTCCTTCACTCTTTCGTTGAGAAACCTGCCAGTTTGGCCAATGTGCTGGCGTCCTCAATTTAAAGGAATCTTAAGTCAAAAGTCCTTTGAAAGTTTTTTTATCGTTTGCAGTATATCTTACTTATCTTTCCCTGGTTAAAACCAGCATCGTTATCAATGCTTTAACGAAACAAAGCGCGCGTTTGTGTGCCTGTCTGATAACTACGTCGGAGAGCGGGCGTCCACTACGTGAGTAAGCAAAACAAACGGCCGCATGGTGTCGAGGCCTGTATGCGTAGTACAAGCAAGCAGAACGTTCGTCTTATCGCACCCCCCCCCCCCCCTTTTTTTTTTCGGCTTTCCCACGTTCCGCGACCCCCGAAAAGTGCCCACCGCGTGCTTTGTGTAAGTTCGTAAGCGCCAGCTTGAAGCGTCGGCAACAAGATAAGCGTTTACATCAAGCGTTTTCACCATAAGTTTCTAAACGCTCCCGAAATAGAATATGAACGTTTTAATTGTACAGCTGTAGAGAAAGGTTTAGAAGACGTCAGCGTTCGTCTACCGCTCGATGCGCCTCGGTAACTCGAGGAGTATATTACGTTAATGTGTTGAACTGCACCATCCATCCATCCGTCCGTCCGTCCGTGTCTGCTTCCTACTTAACTACCTACTATGATTCGAGAAATACAGCGCATACAAGTAGCTAAATATGCGATTAAATATACAAATGCATTAAAAAAGCGAACAGTAGATGTAAAATGGAAAGTACCATAACAAACCGTAAATAAAAAAAACTGAACCAGAAAGAAAATACATTTCAAGAAAATTCCGTTGGTTTAATAGCAAGATGGCACTCTAAAAAATTAAGACAAACACACACAAACAAACAAACGGAATGAAGCATGAATACAATCAACAACGCTAAAGAGTGCATGACCTGTACGCTTCATTCCGGCGCGCAGCCGGCAGAGAAAGAGGTGCGCATTAAGTTTCACGTTTTTTGCAGCGCATAGGGTGTGCGCATCCGGCAAGTAAGCGGCCTGTACACAGAAACTCGACACAGCTGCCTGCAGAGCTCTAGGTGACCTGCGGCAGATCAACAGTTCGGCAGCATATATGTACAGACGCGCAAGATTTCCAAATATGGCAGCGATTGCGTAGAGGTAATGAGCCTCGCATACATGCAAGAGGTCCGTGGTTCGAATATCGGCGCGGCGCAGTTCCTCATTGGTTTAAAAAAAATGATAATAAACAAAACATCCGCGGCCTGGGGCAAAGGACCGGAGTGATAGGCAACATAGGGCGTTGTCCTGCAGTGGGCGTGGTCACCTGATGATAAATGAGGTTGCTATTATCCAATCACGAACTCGCTGTGTGAGATTAGATAAATAAATAAATGAATAAAAGTGCGGTAAAGCTCTGTATCCCATGCCAGAAAGAAATTTATATATACTGCCTAACCGGTCAGCTCCGAAACGAAAAGATGCGACACCGTGAGAAGGGTTTCACAATCGGTTATCCCATCGTATTACAGTTTTTATTTAACTACTTCCCAAGGATTCTCACACGCCAGCCACCGCCAGCCCGCATCCAGTGACAGACGCGCAGAGATCTATTTACGCCCGGCGACTGCTTGCTTTTTTTGCGCGTGTGCTTGCGAGAGAGCGTGTGCGCTGTACTTCTGAACCTCGAGCCATTCGAGAACACTGATCGCGTCGCTTCCCACGGTCGCTTCGCTGCAACGCGAGAACGTTCACGCAGAGCCTTCTTTTCTTCTTTTGCTTTCTATATCAATCGATGCGCTCGTAGGATGACAAAGAGGAGTATGGCGAAACGAAGCTACAGCAATGGCGCATTTCGTAGTGCAGGGTACACTCCGCCCTGGCGACGACGCGTTTTTCTGAATATCGTTTGATTGATATGGGGTTTAACGTCCCAAAACCGCCATATGATTGAGAGACGCCGTATAGGAGGGCTCCAGGAATTTCGCCCACCTAGGGGTCTTTAACCTGCGCCCAAATCTGAGCACACGGGCCTAGTACAGCATTTTCGCTGTACTAGGCCCGAGTGTGTAGAAGAGGTTGAGGAGTGAAGATATAGGCCTCCATGTCCAGCAATGAGCACCCAAAACAGCGCGCCATTCTGGACTGGGCATGTTCTCACAGCATTATAGAAAAGTTCGTGGGTGCCCGGCGGTACAGGTAACCGAACATACCCCCCTCCCCCCTATGGCGTCTGTAGGAAAGGTGCAAAATCGGCACCTCCCCCTACTATACAAGTCCCCCTCACCCCCGCACACTAATATTTTCGTATTAGAATAACATATTTGCGACATTGCGAAGGTCCTTCTCATTAGGATTGGTCGATTGATGTGTGGAGCTTAACGTCCTAAAACCACCGTATGATTATGAGAGACGCCCTATCCGAGAATTTCGACTACATGTCTGAGCACACGGGCCTACAACATTTCCCCCTCCATCGGAAATGCAGCCGCCGCAGCCGGGATCCGATCCCGCGACCTTGGGGTTAGCAGCCGAGTACCTTAGCCACTAAACCACCGCGGCGGGGCATTTTTCTGGATACCAATTAAGTAGTGAGGTGTCATTTGGTTTCTTCCCGATCGAAACGCGGCCGCGATGGCTGGGATTCGAACCAGGGTCCTCGAGCTGATAGCAGCGCGCCACCTCATCCGCACCCCGCGGTGGCTAGTGGTCTGTCAGTGTTACAAAATGCGTGTCAGCAACGAAAAACCGATGAGCACGACACGTGACGCGTTGTCGCGAATTATCGGCAGCACTAATTAAGAGGATCACCATTCGAATACATGAAATGTAATTATACTTATTTATTTTTCCGCGGAAGAACTTATTCGGATACTGAAGCGAAATGACAAGTTAGTTTGTACTTTGATACTTTGAAAACTCTAGTGTCGTTAAAGTTCGCCACCGTGGGTTTGTTACAAATAAATGAGAAACCAAATCTCGAAAGTTTCACTTTCAAACTGTCCTCCGAAATCTCCGATGGTGATGTAGCGAATTTAGCTGTGCACGTGTATTTTTTCATATATTGGCCAGATTGCGTGCACCAACAAAGCTTCCTGTAACTATAGTGTACGCTGTCGTTGGCTCTCTCAGAAGACAATGTATTTTCGAAACTACGTAAGCCCTATATTATACATACGCCGTCCATGATAAGTGACGTCATGGCGACGACCGATGCGGGAACATCAGGTCACCCGCATTTTCTCTTCTCTCGCTTACCGAGCGGCTTTTCGCGGCAAGCGCGGTGTTTTTGAAATTGTGGAAGAGTATAATTTAGTAATACGAAACATTTCTTTTAGCGATGTATTTTTTTTATGTGAGCTATTGAAACAACTTATTGACGATCCGCCGTAATGGGTGGAAGGGAATTAAAGCGGAGACGCAAGCGTATACTTTGACGTCCTGGAGCAGCTCCAAAAGACAGGGCGTGCAGGCACAGACCCAGTCTGTTTTCTGTTATTCTAAACATTCAAAGACGGTTGCAATTGTTGTTTCCGACGCTGGCATTTTCTCTTCGAAGCTTTCTGCACTAGCAGCCAGGGGCGTTGACTTCTCGCCGCGCGCTGTATACGCTAACCTAACTATAGTTTGCATATATCTCTATCTCTACCATTAATAGCAATAGTATATACAAGTTGTATGCGGGGCCAGCTGCGGAGCGACATCGGGGCTCGCGGGCCGTCCGCGTTAATAAGGGGCGTCGCATAATAAACGCGACCCGGCGACCCCCTTCATAAACGCTTTCGCTCTTCTGAGCGCACAGCATACCAAGGACAGGGCGGCACTTTGCGAAGAAAAAAGAAAAAGAAAAGCAACAGCGACCGATGAAACGACCGTTCTCGCGAGAACAGGTGCTCCGTTTGCTGCTGTGTATTCGACACTATCCCGCGTGAGCCACGTGCGTAATTTACGAGCGATATACGCCGGCGGCGCCATTCTTCTGCTTGGCCGCGGTGCAGCGGGGTGTGAATTGAGGCACGGCTAGCCGTACGCAGTTCAGAGCAGGGCAGCCGTGTGGTGAATCGGCAACCACAGCGTTCAACTGCCGATAACAATGTCCCGGGTTCGAATGCCGAAGTCTATGTGCATCCATGTGCCCGTGCTTTAAAGGGTTCTATTTAATCACGTTAAGGGGCCCCTTAATAGTTCTATATACACTAGAACCTCATTACAACAAACTTGCGTTTTAAATATATAAATTCGTTATATCCGAAAATTGTCGTAAATGTGTATTTTTAACACTGTCTTCTCCAAAACCTTTGTTCGTATACTTAGTTATATAACCGATATTTCGTCATATCCGGGTTTGCTATATCGAGGTTTCAGTGTAGTTTAAAAGACGAGAAAAAGAGGGTTCTTTCTCGCCTTCGATCTTTACCCTTCATACACTGCAGGCGCTATCACCTCCTTGCCACCTATTCATAAAACACGTGGAAAATGTCAGTGAGAACCTAGCGTCGAGCCTATCAGGATTTTGCGTTTTTCGGCTGCATGCTGCTATATCCGTTTATTAAGTGAAAACCCCAAAATATGAAACCGGTTGATAACAGACGATATTCACGAGAGACAAGGCAGAACGAGCATGCAAGTGCACGGCAAAACCGATATCCTTCGTATATTGTTCGAGAAGTCGTTCCCCCCTCCCCTTCCCGAGACGTCACGAATTCTACCGAAAAGGCGGGAAACGCTGCAGGATATGGCAGAGCTTCTTAAGGAACCGTTTTGTTTGTAGTGGTTGTGGTACTCGGCTGCTGACCCGAAGGTTGCGGATTCCGTGGAGGTGAAGGCCCGTGCACGGTGTCATGTCAGTGCATGTGAAGCATCATCTGATCGTTGGAATTTCTCGAGCACTCCACTATGGCTCCGCGCTCCCCGATAGCTGCGCGGTTTACTAGTTTTCGCGCAGCTACGTGAGCAGACTCGTCGAGGTGGGGTTTTTTTTTTTTCCAATGCATCCCACGTAAGCTGGGAAACCGTGACCTTCCCATCTCGTATAAGAACCTGACAAAACATTTTTACCTGGCGAGGAGGCAATAACCCACCACCACGCAGTAAACTAAGCTGACCTCAAGATCTGACTACTCGGGCTTCTTTCTTCAAGTCGGGGCGTACCGTAAGACGGCGCTGTTGCACAAGATTTATCCCGCAACACAGCCGATACATGTTCATTCTGCAATGACCAATTTAGCACACGTGCTGTGGCGGTGCTCCGCTGTGGTGAAACAACGCCCCCTTTATTTCTTTCAGTGCCAATGCAAACGGCGTCAGTTCAGGGAGTGGTCCTGATGCGACGCTACATGAGGAAGGAGTCGTGCTGCTAATGTCACACACGCTTCCGAGCGCTTTCCCCCCGCGATGCGATAGACTGTGCTTCCCACGTCTGTCAGACTTGTCTCTTCGTGCTCCTGTTCAGTGGCCCAGCGCATGTAGCAGCGTTGCAGTAACGCTTCCCCATTGGTTGCCCGCATAGCGCCACGAACGGTGGCACGCTATCTCAAAACACCGTATCATTTACAGGGCGCCCTACGGATCTGTACACAACTGAACAAAAAAATTACTTCGCACGATTTCCGTCGTACGGCACTGCATGATGGGCTCCCTAGGCTCTCTTCCCCGTGACCGCAAAGCACGCACGAAAACTAGGCGATGGTCAAGAGCAGGAAAGGGCTCGAGATGGTAAACGGCTGGATCGGGCGAATCTGGCTAGCATTGATAAAATAGAGGAAGCGTTAGGTGAAGTCATCATGCCTTCCGAATGGTAGGATGCTGCAAGGAGGTTATACTAAAACTCCTCCTTAGGGTGGTATTAGCAGCTCCGAACTCGAACAACAGTTAGAGGCAGTCCAATGTGGGAGCGGCCCGCACCGTGCTAAAGCGCGTTCCGAAGGGCCTAATAAAGTCCATCCATCTTTTATCCATGCACTCCACTACGGCGTCCCTCGTGGTCATATCGTGGTTTTGGGACGTTAAACCACTGATAATAATAATAATAATAATAATAATAATAATAATAATAATAATAATAATAATAATAATATTGTTATTGTTGTTGTTGTTGTTGTTATTCGGGGTCTTTTTAACGAACCTGCAGTATGTCGTAGTCAATGCGGAGCTCTACACTGCGACTTCCGTTTCATTCGTGCTGTACTGCTTAGGGCATCCTTTAGCCACGCCCCTAAGCAACAAACAGTACACTGACAGTAAGTCACTCACGTGTTTCCAACATTAGTGATTTTATTGGACGTCATTGAGCCGAGCAAATCGTAGTACAATCTGTTACCAATGGCTAAATTCGGAGGCTGTGACGTTCAAGGAAGTGACTCGTCGTACTGCGCCTACTCCGCTTATCAGGCGAGAGTACTGCAAACTGTTCCTGGCTGCTCTCGGCGCGACAAATGCACACTCACTTTACCAATGGATGACAGCATAGAGTTTCCTAAAATTAACTAGAGGGGACTCTGGCGGTGCGATCGTTCAGCGACCATGGGAATGACGGGTAGTACTCACAGTTGCCTAGTCTTCGTACTTGCGGGCGGCGAATCGTACTTTTGCGGCTTCGTTTGTTGCTGTGTTTCGGTATTGTCTTGAAAGAAAGACTCAACCCTTTTGAACCTCGTGACCCAATCGGGAAAGGTAAGTCTATTAGAATAAGGTGGTGAAGTGCAACCGCTGAACATTTAATGATTTTCGTTTCGTGAGAGAATAGCTTCAAGCCACACGAACACACACGGAGCCAAAAGCAGGCCAGAAGTACGACGATTAGACAAATGTGTGTACTACCCATCATTACCATGCTCGCTGAAGCGCCGTGCGTTGTAGCTCCCATAGACACTGGCTCCAGAGAATCCTCTAGTGTATATTAGGAAACTCTATGGGTGACAGTGCTCTTGCAGCTGTTCGACCACTGAAACACGCCGGCTCCGAAGAGAGCACTTTAAGCGTGCTTTTAAGTGCTCCTGCTCCCCCAATGGAATTCGCCATTACTGCACATGGCTCTGTCACTAAGTTCAGGACAATGGGTGAGACATTACTCCATCCATCTACACTCTCAGCAAATGCCTCTTTGGAACGGCGAACATAAGGCGGAAAGAAGCTCAAATTATCGACGCTCTCAAACGGCTCATTTTATAAGGCTCTTTTCTATGTTGCCTAAGTTTCTGCGGTTCTTACATATGCGAGGCTACCTTGTTGTCATGTGCATATATCTATTGTAACACACTGCTCATTGATCGCTTATCGACGCATGACGCTCCTTTGCCGCACCGGGCCCGGGGCTTCGCATCACAATACCACTGCATCGTTATCAATGCTAATACGGTCGTTAAGCTACGCGAACCAACCTGCACTGAGAGGAGAAGAATTAAGACGCGAAAGAGACAGAGAAGACGCTGGCCGTACTGTATATGCACCTGCTTTTCCCGAATGACACCAATAGCTTCTGGAAACACTGCACACATTTAACCTGTGGCTAAGCATATTATCACGGGGAACGAAGTTAAGGTCATCCGGGGAGAGGAGGATCGAGGACGAACGCGTAAAGGAAAGATCATTAAGCATTAAAGCGGGGAGTAAACACTGCCAGAGAGGCCAGCCAGTAGAAAGACTGGCCCTCCTTAACCCCTCCCTCTTTTTTCTGCTTCAGCAATCGTCCCTGACACAGCAGCGTCGGTGGCGCGGCCGCAAAACCAAGAACGAGTTTGTACTTCGTCTCCGTTCGTATATCTGCTGGTCGGACGGGCAGTCTTTGGTAGAATATAGAGGACACCGGCGGTATAACGTAGCTATATACACGGAAGCACGAGCGCGAAATGGTTGCCGTCTCCGACGTATTGGATCACCGTGAAATTAGCACACAAGGCATTAACGGCGCGATTAAAATTGTTTCAAATGCGAAGCATTTCTTAGCAAACTTCAACGACTTTGAGCTTATCTATCTATCCGCTCACGTTTGGGTGCTCTCGTGGTCACTCCCTTAACTTGGCGCGAACCAAAATTAGCATGGGAGGGTAAGGTGCTTTGATGAACATGACGCGTTGGTCAAGACATGAATAATGTCACAATTTCGTCGCGTACGTCGTCAAACACTGCCCGCCAGACAGTGCCACATACCCTCGGGTGGGTATGTACCGCTGGTATGTGCCACAGGTTATTGACACTTAATATCTATACCCAGGAACGACGAGAACACACACGGGCAATATTAACGCGCTCCAGCGTTAAGAAATACCCGACATCGGTAGCGTCGACCCGACGAATGCAAAGAATAAATGTAAGGGTCCCAGCTGAAATCGATCTCAAGCATTGTGCGTGGCAATGAAGCATTTTACCACAGAGCTACGCCAGATCTCGGAAATACTTTTCAAATAGACGCTAATCTTCGTGATACGTCAATATTGGTTGAAGTGCTGCCTACCCAATTTTATAAACATCACATATGTACTCCTTTGATACAGCCGTCACGTCGGGTTAATGTCAATTGTGGTTAGTTGCCTTGCGCTGAAGTTGATTTATGTAGCAGTGGCCAGGGCCAGCATCTTCGCGAGCATCAGCGCTCCATATCAGCTTCCGGCGTTGCTAATACGCATGTTCCAGTTGGCATCGTTGCGCAAGTGCGAACAACTAGTTATATAAACATCTGCAACTCTTGAACATATGTCTGTGCGTGCAACATTTGTACATATATTTAGCGTCATTTCATGACGTGTCGCTCAATAACGAAATTGCAACACGGTCACCTTCCCTCCGCATGCTTCGCATAACGTCGATTCCCAGGTACGTGGTATCTGCCGAATTTTTTTTTTGTATACGAGTTCGCTGGTAAAAATTGTCAAGTGTTGTACAGTTATTAACGATGTTTATTGTTCATCGCTGGTATGTTGTGTTGAGAAAGCTGTGAATTTCGTTTTGCCTTCATCATTACTGTTTGTTGTGGTATCGGATTTAGCCTGAAGTTGGCAAAGCCGAAGTCTGGGCACGTTTCCCGGATGGTTGTTGGTTGTTTCTAGTCATACGAAATGCATCGTAAATCTTATCAAGATGTCATATACTGCACAAGCCAGTCGTTGTCCATCATCATCATCTTCTTCCTCATCGTCATGGCGTATAACAGGCACCTTGCATGTGCTATGTCGTGATGTGGTATAGAAAGCGCTCTTTATCCTCATCAGCATCAGCTGCGGCTACGGCGCACAATGCCAACGCTAACAACGGACAAGCCTCGACCTTAAGGAGGAGCTTCGCCCCTAATAGAGCGCCATTTCACATGCGGGCAAAAGAGCAAGGTGGCGCCCATCTTCGCGCGTTGTTTCCTTGTCCGTGGGGGGATAATTGTGGTTCTTTTTTTTTCTTTTCTAATGAAGCGACTACACGAAGCCAACTTTTCTAGAAGTACCAGCATGCAAGCCGGAACCTTTCTCGGAGGGTGGGGGGCTGTAACTATCCTTCGCTAATAATAATAATAATAATAATAATAATAATAATAATAATAATAATAATAATAATAATAATAATAATAATAATAATAGAAGTTTAACGTCCTAAAACTTTCGCTGCTTCTGATCTAGGGCTGTGTATAATAGCCGAGTGGATGCACTGAGCATTCACGCTTTACCAGGTTTAACCTCCGGAGGAAGCTCCTTCATCATCATTCACTTCGTGGATATAGCGCCATTTTTTTTTTCATTTGTTGGTCACATTTGCTCGATAAAATTTTCTAAAACACTTATGTTAGGCCTCCGGCGCCGTCAGAAGACAACGCGCTTCCCTTTTCCCTATTTGGGAAGCACGCAGGCCTTAGGAGACGCCGAAAAAACTCTGTGACGTCACGGCGACTGATGCGGGAACTTCAAGGTGGTGTCATTCTCATTTTATTTTTTATTGGGCGTTTTCTCGATTACATAGAGTCTTCTCGCGGCAAGCGCGGTAATTTTAGTACTCACTTGTACGAGGAGATGGATAGATAAAGGTTTAGCGAAAGGTAGGGAGGTTAACTAGAAGAAAATTTCCGACTTGCTTGCTATCCTGCACTGGATAAAAGGTATAAAAAGGTAAGCGGGAAAAAGGAAAAGAAGGGTTAACGGGGAAAAAGATCGCGCACACACTGAAGCACTCTTGGTTGTTTTGCGTGTCCGGTTGTCTACAAAAACTTCAGCAGTGCTTTCGTCGCTTCTGGCTAGAAGCTCGAAAGTTCCGGCACTCCAAAAACCTTTTGTTCCCATTATTGCCCGTTTAATCACACCAGGGAAAGATCAGTGCAGACTTCAACCTCGATTGACGTTTTATACGTGAAGGCATTGTTGTTGCACATGCGATAAACATCAGCTCTGAACCGCTGCCATTCCTGTTGAAATGTCCTTAAGGGCGAAGCAAGTTATGGTCGAGGCTTGTACGTCCACATCCATGACCATCGCGAAAGATGCGTAGATGACACACACGCGCGCGCACGCACGCACGCACGCACGCACGCACGCACGCACGCACGCACGCACGCACGCCACGCACGCACGCACGCACCACACACACACACACACACACACACACACACACACACACACACCACACACACACACACACACACACACACACCACACACACACACACACACACACACACACACACACACACACCACACACACACACACACACACACACACACACACACACACACAAGTTTTACAATAAACTAATCAATCATAATTGTGACAGAACAATGTAAAAAACACCTACAGACCCAAACCTTTACTCTATTCGGGGTCTTCAACGTAGACATTATGGACCTTAGCACCTAGCTAAGCCCACCCATTCACTTCGTGGAGTCTTTGATTTCTCACCTTGTTACTGTTCTAATGCGGATACTCCACGGCATCTATCTGAGGTCATTGCGACCTAGTAGTGATCCATTTACGCGTTTCAGAAAAAGGGGCAGTGATTGTGTTAGCTCTCTGAATGCGAGGTTGCTTTTTAATTGCGAAGCTATTCTTAGTTGAAGCTTCCCTATCGTTGGCGTAGCGCTCGTCACGGGGAGCGGTGAGAGTGGGTCTCCAAAATGTTTGAGGTTAAGGTACGAGAGGGGTTAGAGATGAGCATGACAAAGCGGGACATCAGCTTCACTGTTTCGGCATTGTTCGCGAAATGGAACTGGTCGCCATTTTTTTTGTGTGTGACAATTTATAAAGAAGTGTTTTTGGTCTCTCGGTGTGACTGCGCGCGGGTTTTTATATCACGCTCGTTTCTTTGTGATCACGTGGCTAAGTCTGGTTTTTGGACGATGACGTACATTTATTTCATGTATGGATGACGTTGCTTCTAAATAAAGCTTCCAGTTGCTAGCAGCGCCTTGCCCTGTGCTGTTCCAGAGTCTCCGTTTTTCCCAACACTTCACCGTCATAAACGAATACCAACTCGCACAACGAGCATTCACTCCACTTAAGAGGGCATCGCATTTAAATAAAAGCGGAAATGCGGGAAAAGTGTTCCTTAGACACGTTGTTGCTGAACGTGTGAATATCTGAGCGCGCATTTTGTACTAATGCGTCGATTTGGGCGAATGTTGCATTTTGTGTTGCATGTCAACTCTACACTGACTCCAAAGCGCGTAACGTTGGAGCACCCGTAATTTATACGGCTGTCAATAGGTTGCGCTGGTACTCTTAGCGTCTCCTTGTTTTCACATCGTGGCCTCCGCGATAAGTTCCGGTAGAGCGCAGCCGGGACCATGCAGTCGCGGAGGCCACGTTTACTACGAAATGGCACGAGAGGCCGGATTTAGACATTTTGCTGACCGAACGCATTGCATAGCTTAAACGGAGTGAAAGGGAAGCAGTGAGGTGGTTGCGGGGGTGGAGGACCTTCGAAGTGTCGAGGTCGTTGCTCTTCTGCGCGCTTGCCGACGGCGCGTGTGCATTTTGCGTGTACATACACAGTGTACGTGCGCGGAGGAGCACCGCTGCGCTCGGCGCGGGACGTCCCGACTACGACACCAACTCGCGCGAGGACCGTGTGGCTCAGGTCAGGTGTTCAGGCCGGAAAGACGTGTCATGTGAATGCTTGAACAGCGTGTTATAGACTTGCAGCACTAAACAGAAATAATCTTCGTTATGCATTCGCCTAAGAAGACCGAAGAAAAAAAAGGAAGATATCTTTTTTTCTTGTCAGACTGTGTATAGATTGTAACAATTTTAACTTCTTACTTTTTCATCTGATGACGCTCCTAATATTTCAGAAGTACCTTTTTTTTTTGCTCCTTCCCACATTCGTACTTCCTCGTGGATTGCAGTCTACTTCATCTAATACAGACGAAGTGGAATCGTAAACTGTTTGACTGTTCGTAGTTGGAGGCTGGATACGCAGTACGCGAGCGTTTTAGGTTTCCTCTTTCCTATACGAAATAGCGAGGCTGCTCCTTTTTAACACGAAAGTGTTTAACGCCGGGGTCCGTCAAGATTTCAGTGACGTATTTCCGTCACGGAAATGACGGCCGAAAAAGGCGCACGATCACACGGCTAAGAAGGAAGGTCTGTCAACGGAGGCCGAACCCACAACTTTATGGTCCGCGACATGCCGGGCTCGCTACCTACTGCGCCACGGTAACACAATGAGGAGGTTGTGTTGTTCCCCTTCCCTTGCCCTCCCCCCGGTTGAGGTCGCAGACCAAGTACAACCTGGCTGACATCCTTGCCTACATTTGCCCTTCTATCTCTCCTGTATCCATGTCTTCCTGTGTATATCATCATTGCTGATCATGTGCCAAGTATTCTAACAGCAAGTGCAACTTTCATCGATTACATATTTATCACTTGAATGTTGTGTTTCTTTTCTTTCCCAGCAACACGCCGTCCTGCCCTGGGTTCTACGGCCTCACCTCGCGTTGGTAGAGTACAACAACACACCCTGCTGAGACACGAGGCAAGCCTTCTCTTTCTTTCTTTTTTCTCGTGAACACAGGGACCAATGAACTACACGCTTGCTTGCTTGCTTGCTTGCTTGCTTGCTTGCTTGCCATGGCGCTTCCCCGCCGGGACGAGGCGCCGCAATCCCACGTACGCGAGGCACGCGCGAGACGGCACAATGGAAAAAGAAGACTTAATTACGTGCAGTACAGTTGGACCCCTACTCACACGTGGCGTACGGTCTCGGGAGGCAAATTGCCTTTATCTTACGGCCCTATCGTGCGAAGGGCTCGCTGGTGCAGAACGCACGAGCAGCGAAACGATCCGGCGTTTTCAAAGCGCACCTAGCACTGCATTATACTCAAAACACTATCAAATACGACTGCACGGCCTCCGTGATCAGCTCACTTTTGACCAAGCGATCGTCATGTGGTGACGCCTTCACGTGACGTCACGTCATTGCTGACGTCATAATAAAACTTTTAGGCGGGGAGGGAGTGTAAGCCCCTCCCCGCTGGGTAAGACAGGAGACGTATCGAGAGAGCGTGTAAAGAAGCCGCAAGGTATCGTAGAATGCGGTCTTTCTGTCGGGCTTTTGCTTTTTTTTTCGATATGCTTTTTTTCCCGCCACGCAATTAAGTGCCACGCGTAAATTTTGGGAGGAGCACGTCTTATTCGACTGCTTGAGTTGGAGAGCTCCGCCTACGCTATACAAAGGTCGTATAAAACAGTAAAAAAAATAAGTTTGAGGCGAGACTACGATCGATTAATACAAGAATGAAGACTGGTTTAAGCTTTAACTTCCGTAGCCGTCTTTCGGAAATTCCGTGGTACTGAGAAAGCTAACAAAAGGCCGTCGAACTAGTCATAAGACCAGCAGAAACGAACTCTAAGCTAGTATATATAACTATTTTTCAGGATTTACGTGCTGAATCGGCGATGTGATTACGCGAGAGACGCCGTAGCGCGCGGCTGCTGGAATTTCGACGCGGGCCTGCAGCATGTCGCCTCCATCGGAAGGCGGACGCCGCGGCCGGGTTCGAACCCACGACCTCAGGGTGAGCAGCCGAGCTCCGTAACCCGTGTCGCCGTGGCGGACTGAATTCTCAGCTAGTGTCAAGGCTAACCTTGACAATGGTGATCAGGATGAAGGCTTGTACATAATTTAGTGTCACCCGAAATAAAGCACGAAAAAAATTTCGAGGTGAAGTGTGTCCGAACCCCTCAACCCCCCCCCCCGCCCCCGCGCTCCTTGTTACGGCCTTGTCCTATACGAAATAGCGCTGAGGCTGCAGCAGGTAGGTACACCTGAGCGGAGAAACATAGGCCACCAGATACGCGCGTCTATACGTTTGCCGGATCGGGAGTCGCTTCACGCACCGACCACCTGTGGAAGTCGCCCATTCCGTCGAATGTATAGCGGAAACAAAGTCGGAGGAAGCATGTCATCCCGCACTTGGCAAACTCTCCGAGCTCCTCCGCGCATCAGAGGAAACGCGGCGCCCACACAGACCTTGCACCGAACTGTATGGCGGCGTCTCGTTCCGAACTCCCGTGCCCTCTCTAGGCACCCACGCATCAGCGCCTTTCGTTCGTGCCCCCTTCATCCTCGTGGGTTCCGCCGCGTGCGCGACCCCTCAGCTCCCCGCGCCCTCTCGCTGTGACGATATTCCCCGCTCTCGCAGTCGTCAACTGAACGCCGGCGGCGGCAATGATGGCGTGCTCCATGCGGTAGCGTTCGAAAATTTAAGAGATTTGCGCGCAGTACTGTTCTCTAACAGCGGTTAAGGCCCTGTCTCGTTTTCGTGATGTGAAGCCCCGCCGCGGTGGTCTAGTGGCTAAGGTGCTCGGCTGCTGACTCGCAGGTCGTGGGATCGAATCCCAGCTGCGGCGGCTGCATTTTTGGATGGAGACGAAAATGCTGTAGCCCCGTGTGCTCAGATTTGGGTGCACGTCGAAAAACCCCAGGTGGTCGAAATTTCTGGAGCCCTCCACTACGGCGTCTCTCAATCATATATGGTGGCTTTAGGACACACATAAATCGACCAATCGTAATGTGAAGGACCTTCCCAATTTCGAAAATATGTTATTGTAATACGAAAATATTGGTGGGGGGGGGGAGGCTTGTAGTAGGGAGAGGTGCCAATTTTGCACCCTTCCTACAGACGCTACAGGTGGGGGGGGGGGGGGGAAGGGGGGTACGTTCAGTTTTCTCGACCGCCGAACACCCACCAACTTTTCTAATGGTGGGAAAATATACCCAGTCCAAGGTGGCGCGCTGTTTTGGGTACTCATTGCTCGACAAGGAGGCCTATATCTTCACTCCTCAACCTTTTCTACCACAAGCATGGCCACGTCTTCTCTCATTCACTCCAGTGTCGTCGAGTTCAAGGGCACCTCACCGCTCCGCGTTCCAGGACGAGCGAATGGCTTCCCTGTCGCCTTCACTACTTTTCTTGAAGCAGGTATCTCCTCCTTTGCAGTTATTTTTTTTTAATGAACGTCTACAGTACCATAACTAAGCGTTGAGCCTATTTTGCGCTGGCCGGCTTCACGTTGTTATCGCCGCTTGCGCAGTCAGAAACACACAAAATTAGGTGAAAAAGGCGAGATAGTCATGCGAGACAAGGGAGAACTAATCGGCTGCTCCTGTATGGCAATGCACTGCATTCTGGCATTCTGCGTAGAGTATGTACATTTTGGGCGTTACGGGAATCGTTGGTCTTGCATCACGGAGTGCGCCAGAAAGACGAGAGATGCCAAAAAAAAAGAAGAATGCCCTAGCTTTTTTTTGTATTTGCAGAGGCTAGTGAGGGGCACTCGAAAAAAGTCACAGTTCCACCGTTGCTACGGTGTTTTTTTTTTTTCAGATTTCTCATTATTATTTTTTATGTAAGGTCCTTCTCGTGAAATTTTATATCATGCGCAAGGGCGTCCGCAAAGCGTGTTGCGCGGGGTGCACCCGCAGGAAAAAAAAAGAGAGATGGCGGGGGAAGGGTTGAATTCAACACTGGAAGCATCTCTCCCATGGTTCCAATATGACCGGGGGGAAAAAAAAGGGGGTAGGGGGGTTGTTCTATACCGTCGAACAATCACCGCCAATGTGTGTGATGTGCCGAATTGGCTGGCAGTAGAGGTGGCGCTGCTAATCAAGCTGAGGGGACATATCGCCACCGCATAGAAAAATGTTATTCGAAATTACCGAAAGACCTCACCTCCCCTGCGTCCTTGGTGTTTGCGCCCCCGTGCGGCTTAGTACCGCCGAACACGTTCAATAAAGTTCTTACTTTCCTCGCTCAGTACTTGATTGAGGATTGACAACGTTTTATTTATCCATTTTCAAAACTGAAATTATTCCTAACAACTATGAATCTGTACCAACAAGCTGAAGTTCACACGCATCCCTCACAACGTCATTCATATAAACACAAAGCGGGATGTCCTTGGAAAATTTTAGCGTATTCCTTCTATGAAAGTTTGCATATTCTTGGTGATATCGCTGGCATGTGGTTTTATAATCCTTTTTTAGTACATTGTGAATGTGCTGTCCTCTGCCCAATAGTGCCTTCCACATTTTCGGAGAGGGCATCCTGTTATTATAGCCTACCCAGTCTTCGCTCGCTTGACATCCTCTTTGCGCAGCTCAGAGAATTCCGGTAGGGTGGTGCACTCGCTGGTTCGCCACAGCGCCAGGGGCCAGAGAGAAGGGTGAAACTGGGCGAATAGAGCGAGCAACGAAAAAAAAAAAAAACCAGCGATGTCGAGACAGTGCGAATGGAAATTAAGAGATGGTGGAAGGGGTCACGCGGGGTTATTTACTACGCGTTTATGCACCAGCGACGGAACGGGGCGAAGAACAGAGGCGAGCGGAGAGGATGCCCGAATGGAAATTAAGAGGAGGAGGGGTCGCCGTACGAGGTTATTTACTGCCTGCCGCGCGGGCGACGCCAGCGCAGTGAGCGAGGCGAAAGTGCAGTGGGCGAGCTACACACACACAGACCCAGCCGGCAAGAGTGTGGTCTCCGTTTACGCAGGAAGAACGACAACGCGGGCGACAGCGAGGCACGAGAAACGGGCGCCATGTCCCGCTGCAGTGACTCGCTACCGCATTCCCATCCCGCGCTCTTTTCGACTCCGATGCTGAGTTTCGAGCTGCATTCCGAAATAGCCCGTTTAGAGAGTAGAATATACGTTACGGTAGACCTTATAAACCAGAAGGGGACCCAGTAAATTGGTGGACAAGTGAATGTATAGATTCAGATCGAATGGAGACTGGTGCAGAAACGCAACATTAGACGGCATTAGGAAGAGTCTATTGTAAACAACCGTATTCCAAGATAAGGCAAGCGGTTGAAGGGGTTGATTGATTGATATGTGGAGTGTAACGTCCCAAAACCCCCATTTGATTATGAGAGACGCCGTAGTGGAGGGCTCCGGAAATTTCGACCACCTGGGGTTCTTTAACGTGCACCCAAATCTGAGCACACGGGCCTTCAACATTTCTGCCTCCATCGGAAATGCAGCCGTCGCAGCCGGGATTCGATCCCGCGACCTGCGGGTCAGCAGCCGAGTACCTTAGCCACTAAAGTGGTTGAAGGGGAGACATAAAGTTAGGTAGGCAGATGGGATTAGGAAGGTTGCGGGTATGAAGCGGCAGCAGCAAGCACAGAGCCGAGTTGACTGGCGGAACATGGATGAGGTCTTTGCCCTATAGTGGGCGTAGTCAGGCTGGTGATGACGATGATTTTTTTCAAGTGTTCCAGGTCACGTGGCGCTCCAAATGGTTAATGCGGCAGGAGTGTGGCCCCATACGTGACGTTTCCGTTCAAATCGCATGGCCCAAACCTGCTGAAGTGCAGTCGATTGCATTTTTTTTTTTAACCAACCTCACCGGAGATTCTGACTGGACTAACCGATCACATCGTCGTAACTAGTTCGCCCTTCGCAGCTGCTAGTCCATTAACGCCCACGCTTACTACCACCCACCAGAATACTGCTCGTGTTGCTCGTATTTTTCGGTCAGCAAGAACGCTGAGGAGTGGTCAAAGGGCACTACAGAACGCTAACCCCCGTATTCACAAACGCTCCTCGACTGGACTTTCACCCTTCACTTGACAGAGTTGAGCACAGCGCCGCCGCTCGGCTGAAAATGGCGCCGCGCTACTCAAGAATCGCAGCAGATTATCGCTGATGCGCAGTGACTTGTCGAAACTAGAGACGGCGCTCCCATCGGCTTTCTCAAGTGAAGGTGGAGCGTTGAGTGAAGGGACGTTCTTGAATACGGGGGTAAGTGTGTCAAGGCATGTGGACGATTGAACGAAAAAAAAAAATCGGGTGCAGTAAACGAAGAAAGCAATGAATTTAGTGACGAGGGAGAGAACGGTGCTGCGCGTTTCAGGAGAAGGGGGAAGTGCACGCTCGAGCGGATAGGAGGATGCCTTGACTGGCACACGAGCTGAGAGATCATCGTTCTGGTAGCGCGGCCAATGCACCTCGCTGCGCGCAACGCAGGTACTTAGCGCAGGTGCGCCTTCCCTCTCTCCCCCAACTCTCCTTCCTCCTCACACAGTTCAACGCGGCAGCAAATCGAAATGCCTAGCGCTTCGTGAAAGAAGTTGTGCCGACAAGTCTGCGTAGTCTTTCTTTCTTTCTTTTTTTCTTTCTTTCTTTCTTTCTTTCGTTCTTCCTTTCTTTCTTTCTTCTTTCTTTCTTTTTCGCGTTCCAAACGTGTAACCGTCTTATGGTTCAAACGTAAAACCTAAGTGAAGCCAATGCGAGACAACAGACTCCGTGAACACGAGAGACAAGATGACGCAGGGAAGTCCCTTAAACTGCTCCGCATTTCAAAAGAGAAGCAGCGGCGTCGATTGATTCCTTCCTCGGCATCGCGTTTCCCGCTCTGCTGCGAACATTACGAAGTCAGCCCGACAAGCGTGCATGCAGCACTTGTTGCACTAGCCACTACGTTCAAGAGTATATCTGTGCAGTACTGCATCGATCGCGTTGTGTTGCTCGCAATTAACGCAACTTCCGTTTAGCGTGTGAAGAGACGGACGTAAAGCGAAACTGCGTATGCACTATGAGGCGTAGGGGAGATGCGTAAATGCGTGCGGCGTTCCATTGGCTGCCCTGCCTCTCAGCCATTTGCGTCGATTGTTCTCTCTATCTATCTATCTATCTATCTATCTATCTATCTATCTATCTATCTATCTATCTATCTATCTATCTATCTATCTATCTATCTATCTATCTATCTATCTATCTATCTATCTATTCTGTCGTCTCACGATTTCGGGCTGCTCGCCTTGTCATGCCCCGCCACGGTGGTCTAGTGGCTAAGGTACTCGGCTGCTGACCCGCAGGACGCGGGTTCAAATCCCGGCTGCGGCGGCTGCATTTCCGATGGAGGCGGAAATGTTGTAGGCCCGTGTACTCAGATTTGGGTGCACGTTAAAGAACCCCAGGTGGTCGAAATTTCCGGAGCCCTCCACTACGGCGTCTCTCATAATCATATATGGTGGTTTTGGGACGTTAAACCCCACAAATCTAATCTAATCGCCTTGTCACGAAGTTCATTTGCGTCATGAGATATTGATTAGATGCAATGACCTACCATAAAGTGCTATACCGTTAAACAACTTTCCCTTGTCTCATTTCTTGACTTGTATCACCCGGTATTCACTGTAGCAAGTACCTTGACGCCTACTCGCAACCGACTGTGCAGTTATCGCTGCGAATAGCAAGCTAACGCTCCATGGGATACAGCGCGCACCATAACGCACCCAACTCGGTTGCGAAATGAAGAGCGCGTCTTACGCATGCTCTCTTTGGGGCACCTTGCGTCTCCCGTTACGCATATCCATGTCCGGGAAGTTCAAAAGACGCGGCTGCGATCGGATGTGTGGCAGGAAGGAGTAAGCCCGAGAGAAAGAAAGCGGAAGGGCGACATATGCATAACACATGCGACGGCCTCGAAAGGAAGGAATGGACGCGACGGTATGTGCTTATCGAGCAACACACGCTATGCGCTTTTTGCGTTTGTGGCACCATGTATATATTCTAACGCGATAGCGTTAAAGGGGCTCGGAGAAATTCCGGCGTCGGCGGTTGTGGGCAAAAAAAAAAAAATATATCATCTTTGCATGACCAAACGATCAGACATTTCGGCGTGACCGACAAATCGAGAAAGATGCAAATAAAATAAATAGTAAAACAATTCCAGAAAGCCTGCTTTGCGCAGCCCGTAGAGGAGATTATGGCGGCGCCCAAGGAGCTGTCTGCTAGAAGGTCTACGAACCTTGTCTACAAAGGCTCCCCGGGCGCCGCTGTGATTATCTAGGGGCTCTTGGTAATATGCGTGGTCCAACAAAAAATAGATTGTCGAGGCTGTGAGGTCAGCTTTGGCACACCCGGGCACGGATTCCTGAAAGGATGTAACCCTTTTAGTTGTAAAGGTATCCCTTTAGCAAGCCATATTACGCTTCCTGTAATAATTATGTATGTTTTTTTTTTCTTCAAAATTTTTCTTTCTATGTTGTGTATGACGTGGCGATTAAACTAACCTGGTGTGCCTATTTATCCCAGGTGGAGGCGTGTTTAGAGAAATGCCACGGTAATGCAAGGGCAATGCTGGGACGAATACAATGCTGGTATGAAGACGGGAAGCCGAATGCGGATACAGATGCCACGTCTACTCGCACGAGGCCTTTTATTACGGCCGCACGGCGTCAACCAGCAGGCCTGACCTATATATGTCGGTTGGTAGAATGAGTAGGTCGCGCAAAGAAGATTTCAGCGGCAGGTGCAGAAATGACCGTGGACGTCACAAATTGCGCGTTTTTCTTCCGGCAAGCTATATTACACACGCTGTAATGCCTCAAAGGGGTCTACTGACACCATTTTTTCGAAAGCGAGTACGAATGGCGCAAAGAGAGAACGGCTCTGAGCAAGGGTGAAGCTAACGAAATGCTGGTATTTTATTATGTTATTAAGGGCAGTTTTCCCATGGCGCACCAACGGACATCGACAGCTTGACGTCACGCTACAGTATACTAATCCTAATAAAGTCACGCAGAAGTTTGGTTGGTTTTGGTATCGTCAGGTACCGAAACTTTGAAAATGGCTGATTGTGCGTCACCAACGAAGCCACGGACCGAAGCGGCCGCGGTGACGTCAAAGTACAACCAAAACTAGCTTTTCAAAAATTGGCAGATCCCACGCACAGTGGGAAGCACGAATGAGAAAGGTTGATATGTCACTTTAAAATCAGCACAATGTGATGAGATGAAAAAAAAAATGATGCCGTACATGACTTCCGTGTCGTGATTATCATGTTTGGATGTGTCGCCTTTACCTTCGTCATCTATTCACGTCACGTGATACCAAATTAAGTATATGTGGAGCTAGCGAAACGGCCGCGAGCAACGCTATGAGCTTGGTATGTTGTCATGTTCTTACATGACACGCGTGACAGGATTATCATATTTGCACCAGTCATATATTTCGTCATCCATTGGCGTCACCTAACACCAATTTTGGTACATGCGGAGCTAGCAAAACGGCCCCGAATACATGATAAAGGGCCCGATATAGTGACCAGCGCTAGCTAACTTTGGCTATTGACTGCCCACTGTTATATTAGCAGTCTTCACAGTCAATGTCAGTCCAATCATTCAGTTGTACTATTATTTCCTTACACTTTCCTGCTGTCTTATTTTATTATTGCTTCTTGGTGAGGTACTTTTCAAATCCGATTTGATAGTCTGAGTATTAACCGTTTCGAACATACTCATTCACTAATGCACTCTATCAGTCGAAAAAATATTGATTCCCCGTAAGACTCTACCATTAATTTAAATGCTCGTTGCCATTGGCCAAGCGCGGTAAGCGAGTTGCGTTCAACCAGTGGATGCTTATCTCGGCTGAGCAACGTGTTGAATCGATAAAGCCAGAACAATGCGGGCTTTGAGCCGGCTACGATTTCGACAGCGCCTCTATTTCACAACTTTTTTTTTTTAGCGTTTCCTGGCGAATATCGCGCTACGCACCAGTGATGTCCTCCTGCCTCTAAAAATAATTGATTGTCATGTAGGGTTTAATGTCCCAAAACCAACATATGATTTTGAGAGGTGCTGTAGTGGAGGGCTCCTGAAATTTTGATTGCCTGGGGTTATTTGACGCGCACTCATATCTGGCCACACGTGCCTACAGCAATCCGCCTCCATCAAAAATGCAGCTGCCGCAGCCGCACAGCCGGACCACCGCGTCGGGGCTGCCTCTCTCTCAATTATATATATATATATATATATATATATATATATATATATATATATATATATATATATATATATATATATATATATATATATATATATATATATATATATATATGGGGGGGGGTCGGCACGAATTCGCAGAAAATAGTTAGCCTCATGATAAGCATTCCAATATCGCATGTGGGAGCGCGCGATTGACCGGACAAGAAAAAAATGAATAAATAGAACTTCGATGCTTATTTCGGTTGTGAACACATTTATCGCGGCACAGCAGCCTCTTTTGTGACCGCCTGACATGCGTTGTTTGATTTGTTAGCACTTGATGCCTTCCCAAACGCGAAAACTGATCGTTGGCGTCGGCAACGCCGGCGATCCAATATATCGTGACGTGACGGCGTCACCGTGTGACAATAAAGACGACAACAAAGATCGCCCAACTTTTGCGGCGTTGCGCGGTGACGTCATCGCACGTCGTCGTCGTCGTCGCCTGGTCAAAACAGTGGCCAATCACGGAAGCCGCGCTAAACCACGTCAGTCGCAGCAAGACTTCGGAGGTTGACTGTGAAAAATAAATACTGCGACGCAAAAAAAAAAAAAAAAAAGAAGATGGCTTTCACGTTCAAATCGTTTTAAAACAATGCTTAAGAAACCCTGTCAGTTTTTTTTTCGTTTCGTTTTGTTCAGTTTCCTGCTTTTCATTGCGCGTTTGAAGTGCGGCATGTCCCTGCCCTCTCATGTCTTCATTTCGCGTTTCATTCGCGTTCCCATCCTCGCAGCTGTGCAGGGCGCCAACCGCAACGAACGCTGACCAGATCGTATATGCAAAGGTCACAGAACGCACTCCAAAGCGGCGACGGTTGGACGTAGAGGCCACGTGAGAGCCAAGGGTGTTCAGCCTGTCGATAAACACATGCATCAAGCGCGTGGATTGCATAGAGAGCTCTCTGGAGCTCGGCCAGCGGCAAGTCCGCGGTAAATATGCTGCTGGACGAGCGCTCACGCACGCACACACATGCACAAACAATACCAGAGAGAGAGGGAACTGACCACGAAAATCGGCACACGGCCTCGAAACATCTTCACCAAGAGGAGATGATTGTTAAACGGGACTGGTTAATCCGCTCTTGATGGCATTCCGACGCAACGAGACTATTATATATGCAAATCGTTTCCGGTTAAAGAGATTAGTATTCCAACAACGCGCGACGTACAGATCGCGGCGCTTCCGCTGCTCCGTTCGGTCTACGCATATGCAAGCGAGGTCACCATCTGCGCCTTAGTGCAATATTAAAAAAAAAAAGAGAGAGAATATGCGAAAGAAAAAAAACACCACTTTTATGTAAACACACGTTTATCTACTTGAATTTTATACTTCCCGTTGATGCTCACTAGCTTCCCCGAGTGTCAGCAAAGTCGCCGTTTGATGTTTTCTTTCCTGCTTCTTCTTTTGGACTGGTTTCAATGCACATATGCATTTGAGTGTTCAATGGTGTGGTATGGAAAATCGCGGGAGAACATCGCAGTTTCGATAAAAAAAAACGCAAACAAAATGCGGAGTTTCGTTAGTTTTTTTTTGTTTGTTTGTGTTCACTCGATGGCACACGCTCAGAGCGAAAACGTTTCACAAAACACGCGCTTAAACGCAGGGGCTCGCCAAATTTTTACCCACGACTGATTGCTAGTCTTAGAAGTGTGGCCGTTTGGGCTAGTTTGTATGACATGACGATAGTTAAGCGCGAGAACAGAACGACGACGAAGAGCTGGTGTCCTTCTTGTCTCTTTGTCGTCGTTCTGTTCTCGCGCTATAACTACCGGCTAGTCATAGCTTATTGATAACATGGAAGAAAATAGCAACCATAGGTCGGCTAACTCACTCAAACATCGACGCACTCAGACTATGAACAGGCAATGAGTCTGAGCCTGAGCGAGTCCGGCTGAATAGTAACTTTGAGAGTGTAAGCCCGATGATGAAAAGTTCCTGTAGATGAAAAGTTTAGCGAGTCCAAGCCCGAGTTAGTCAAAAGCACGAGATATATTTCTTGAGTGAGTATGAGTGAGCCACACATTTTATTGCCGACCTATGGACCGATTTATTCATCTTCAGTATTACTGGTAGCCTTATATATAGGCTAACGTTACTCAAATCTATATTCACACACATATCTGAACGCACTGTAGCGTGCATGTGCCATTTCTGTACTTGTTGGTGAGAGTCGTGAACTAGGGGAGAGGGGGCGCCATCGCCCGTTCCGCGAAATTTTTCGCGGGAAGTTCTTGACATAGATACTACTCTAGCCACCATATAGATACCCTTGTAAGTCGAAAATTTCATAAAAATGTCCCTGCTGGATTGAAATCACTGATAACTCGTATTGCAGGTACGAACAATTTAGGTGGGGACACTTCTGGGCTTTTTCATGGGATGCCATCGACCAGATAAAGTAACGGAGACGCGCGTCCGTCGGACCGCTGCCGGCAGCGCACCTATCGGCAAGCCAGTGCAACTTGAAAATAGGGGGGAAAAAAAGAGAAAAAAATTCAAGCACCATTGCTCTGATTCGTCGTGAATGTGAGTGGATAATTTTCGATGCACTACCATTTGTTTCATGTTTATGCAACACAAAGATACTTGCAATAAATTGTGTTTTTTTTTCAGTTACTGGTGTATATTGTACGTTGTATACTGTATTACGCTTTTTTACTGTGTTACGTTGAGCATTCACTGTTGTTTGTGAGGAAGTTTCCAGTGGCATTCCTAAAAAGGTCCGCCGATTGTTCAATGCGAAAAAAAAAATACTGTAATTCTCTTTCCGTAAACGGTAAGAAGGGATGGTGAAATCGAAAATATGTGCTCAGGGTCCCCCGTAAGCTTGCAATCCCAGCGGGTAATCACACGGTCGTGAACTTTTCGCCGTACAGTTATCATTAGAGCCGCGAAAATAGAATTTGGCGCAACACCGAACGGTGTCTATGTAATGCACACCAGCAAATCGGTCTAGGTATCTAAGTGGTTGCTTTTCTTTTTACGAGCAGTGACGTGGTTTTTGTTTAAGTTCAGCTTTGCTGGTCATCGGAAGCATGTGCGTCCCCCCCTCACGCCGTTCGCGCGCTTCGCAGATACAGCTTGCCGATACGAACTATAGGGTGTTTAAATAAAGAACCACTTCATACAAAATTTTCGGAAATTTCGAATGCATGTCAGTTATGTGCGTATCTGTTACGGCCCAAGCAGTATTAAATTAACAGGACGTGCGAGAGCCACCTCAAATATCGCCATGCGTTCCATAGAGAGGCATGCAGATTATATGCTCCTTACGCGACTCAAGCCCCCGTCATGCTTGCAGACAACAGTAACCAGTTCTCACTCTTTGGCACGAACAACGCTCTTGTGTCACTTAATTCAAATTTCCCGCGAAGGACCGGTTGTAAATAGAAACGCCTCTTTCCGTCTTCAAGTTGCGTCTACTCGCCGATAGGCACGCTTCCGGCTGCGGTCGTTGTTACTTTATCTGGTCGATCGCGTCTCGCGAGTGTGCCCACGTAAAGTGTTTGTATCTTACACCGTGGGTACGAGGCCGATAAGCGTATATCGTGCACCGCTGATTATTTCAGATATCACATTGGCGTCGTCAGGCATTGACAAACATGGTCGCAAGAACTAACTTTACGATAACGGACTTACGCGTCGACTCGCTTATAGGCTCACTAAAACTCACTTCAAGCCGTGAACGTGATTAAGTCCGGTTGAGTAATACGTTAGTGAGTTTGAGCGAGTCCGGCTGGGGAGAAAGTTTAGTGGGTCTTAGTCCGAGTGAATACGGAATATTCGGACGAGAGCAAATTGCGTTTCTTGAATGAGTTCAAGTGAGTTTTTTTTTTTTCCAACCTATGCTTACTAGTAAACAGTTTTACGAAGAGAAAAGAACAAAACGAGAGAGAGAGAGAGAAGGAAAAATATGTGTACACGCCACGCACCGTGCAAATCAGTGGACGACAAGCGTCGCGGCGGCTCCCAAGGCGGCGTCGAAATCACGGAACGCGTGTGAAAGTTGGGAGCGCGAGCTTGCGCGCTGCGAATCGCTTGACATTTAACGCGTCTCTTCAACTCCCGCGGAGAATACAGCAGCTCTCGTCGGGGACGCGGGTGAACGCCCTTTTGGAACTCATTAGCTATTCGTGACGTAGAAACAAAGCGCGCGCCGGCGGAATTCGGCGAGTGGTTTCCCTTCTACAAACACCTCTTTCACGCCAACGTCACAGATGTTCCGCGCGCCGCATTCTTTCGCAGTACTTGCATCTGTGCAGGAAAGCCAACCCTTTGAGGCTCAACTGTTGGGACGTAATCAGAAACCGGAGACGTAGACGCACACGTCCAACGTGGCCCCGCAAACAATGCGGGGCCCACCTAAACATGCGCGTCTGAGAAAACTGTCGCAAAATAATGCTAATACCACAAATACGCGTACTTCGCCCGTTTGTCGCATTGGCATTGGAGTGCTTTGCGTATTTCTACAATAAGTGCTTCGTGACGCGCCAGAAAAAGTGTTACACACTACTCACCGGTATGGCTACTAGTGGCGCTGACTAACATTCCCACGTTTAGATTGCACATATAAACTTCATAAAGTAGACGGGGGGATAGCCACTGAATTAGCTCAGTTGGTAAAGCATCGGACAGCTGATTCGAAGGTCGGAGCTTCGGTCGCTGCCGGCGGTATAAGTTATATTTTCGTCCACTATACTTTCCTTCACTTACATTACAATTACTTCAAATAGCATCCCATACACTTGGCAGTATTGTCATATTTTCTCCTGTAATGAGTTGCTCCTTCTCTATCCCTTTTTTTAAACGATGCCGCACACATCCTTCTCTTTCCTTCTTTCCCATTCCTTTTCTTTCTCTCTTCCCCCATGTAGGGTAGCAAACCGGGTACAATCAGGTTAACACCACTGCCTTTCCTTTGCTTTTCTCTCTCAATCTACTCTTCCCAACGCATCAGAACTTGTCGGCGAGGGCACTCGGAATACGTTCTGACGAAACACCGCGGGTCGTCTTCCCCGCGCCATTAACGCATGCGCGGGCGGCGAGGCGTCGCACGCTTGGCCACGCGCCGCAGGTAATAACAATCACCGAGAGACAAAGCCACCGAGGACGAAGCTCCGGCAAGGACGCGCGGCGACCGTCGTCCGCCGCCTTCCGCGAAAAAGAAACGGGAACGACTGCCGAGAAGACGTCGATTTCGGTCAGAGATACCATTATACGTCTCAAGAGACACTGCCGATGAAGCGAACGAGCAGGTGGGCCAATAATGAAAGCACGGCGGTTATTACTAGCAAAGCTCTCTTACAACTTGCGGTGAAACATCGGGGTGTCCGCGTTAAAAAAAATACAAAAAAAAAACGAACCGTTGCTTATCACGCGTCACTGCTCATCAGCCGCGCCCACCGCTGCGCCGAGTTTCCCGGTGGGGCGCGAGCCGAGCGACGGAAGGCCCGCGCTTTTCTTTACCGGGAGTGCCACAGTTAGCTCTGGGGCTAGTTGGCGAGCTAGGTCTGGCGCTGAATGCATTCTCGCGTGGTCTATGACTGGCTGTGGTTCGACTCTACTCTGTCTACGCCAAGGAAAGACCTCGCATCAGCCAAGAAGGCCGCCGCGTTATGCACATTAAATAAACCAGCTTTGCTGTTGTTGTTTTTAAAGCTTCGCGCGGCTAGTTTAAGCTTCTCTCCCATGTTTACTATACCACTGAGGATCGTGTGCGCTTGGAAATTATCGAAAAACTTGCACGTGTAACAAACTTGACGAACGACCTAAGTGTAGCTCCTATTCTCCTGGGATGTTTTTTTCTCGCATATAGTTAGCACAGCTATGAGTTCCATTTATAAT